>JAUIMM010000086.1:1667500-3127500 GCA_031769625.1 Taudactylus pleione
GCGTGCCCATAGAATTCAATACTGTGGGGTCTATTACTAAGTCTTGGATGGAGATAAAGTGAACAGAGATACAGTACCAGCCAATCAGCACCTGTAATTTTTCAAACAGTCTGTGACATGGCAGATAGGAGCTGATTTTGGGAAATATAGTTAATGATAAAATATAAGAATTTAATGAAACAGTTTAAATTGTATTGCATAACAAAAAAACAAATGTTGATATTCTATTGTTATAAAAATGTTATCTGCTGTGATTAGTGACATCCATAGTGAATATTCACCTTACAGTGAGTTCCTGGATCCTCTGCAGGGTTTGACTGTATTTGAAAAATATTGATCCTAGGTACCAAGTTAGAGAAATCTTAAAGCTTTGGGTTCACTGCATGTGTATGTGAAGTTGTTAATGTGTAAACTTGAATAACTTATCGATCACCTATAGACGGAGCCATATGCCACCTGTGTCAGCCGACAGTTTAATAAGTAAGAATATTTATATCTGGTGTGTTTATTGTGTTTGGGGTTGGGGAATCCTTTACCTCTCTGCCAGGGAAGGGAAAGGAGGGAGAGGCCATTCTTTCCGAACCACTGAACCCTGTGGGGAGTGTTACACTGATAGGTATGTTCTTCATTGAAGGCATTTAAAAATTGTATTGCTACAGTACCTTTACTTGCACTTCTATATCTATCAACTAGTGCAAAGGTTCACTTCCTTTATTCTTGTGCGTGATAAGGCATATTGTATCTGCTGTATAGTGTTTTTTATTGAAATCAAACTGAAAATCAAATTTGTTTATCAATATCAAAACAAATGTTAGAACAAACTTTTCTTGTGCTTAGGTCATGACTGTGTGTACTCATACAGAGCTGGACTCTTCATGCAATACATATGCCTCAGCTATTTTAACATGCAACTTTTTGAAGCATCATTTTTGGAAGCAAATGCCCTTATGTGCTCAGCAATAAGTGAAAAATCAGCTCCACTTACTTAAATTATGTCAACATTTCATATTCACAGAAAACAATTTGCTGCTTTAAAGCTTTGATTAACTAGATATTTTAATTCTTTAAAAAGAAAATGTGACAGAAAACTTCAATAGGAAAAGAAAATTTTTTTTTTTCTATTCATTTACTGCTAGCGTGACAGTCTTATGGGGAAGTCCTAGCAATTTCTCTACTCACAGTGACTCAGCAGCACGGCAGGCACACATGAGCTTGTGCAGGGACCAAGTCTGGTTTATAGCCACTAGTGACACATTTAGATTATTTTATACAGTTGTCTTCTGCCCATCAGTGGCATGTTTACTGAACAGTACAATACAAATTGTGTTGATTTATACTTTTACACAAAATAAGCATATGATACACTTTTAATGCTTGTATGTTCTCCCATATGGCTAGCTTTCAATGGTTTGACTATTTGCATACAGAAATAGGAATTGTCCTGCACAGAAATAATATCTAATGATTTTTATTTTCAATGTATTAATTATTTTTGTACTGTACCTACTTTTACCTCTACACCCAATATCTCTAATTCTTAAATTGATTTTACTGAGAGAAAAATTATGCTACCATACTCATATAGTTACAACCATTTACAAAGAAAAGTATGAGATACAATGGTGCACACTGTGAGCACTAATACTTGTATTTGGCTTATTTATGTATAATCAATGTCTTAAACAGAAGCTTTAATGCTATCATTATTAAAAAGGATATTGAATCCACTGTTTATTAAAATGAGGTGAATTAGTGATAAAGTTTGAAATAAAGTGAATATAAAAACCTGTCCGCTGTGTCTGTGTAAATTATTTACTTCTTACGCGGGCGATACACTAGTACAACCAGCATAAGAAGAGATTCATCTTACGATTTCCCTTGAACTCCCCGGCAACTCTCTGGCAGTCCTGGCCGCACGATTGACACACGATGTCACGATACGATCGATCTGCAGTTTAGGAGGGAGAGGCATTGAAAGAACACACACCTTCTAAATGTAACCCAAATGATGCCGGTCGGATGCACGATGCATCGCATGCACAAATACACAGCACGATCTGCATACGATTACAATCGATAATATGGGCTGCACATCTGATCATACGATACATTCTAAGAGTGGCGGGAGCGCGCATCGGATCTCATCCTACCTAAATACTACACAATTTTGACACAATTCATCATACGACGCGTCTAAAATCAGGCAATCGGCCCAACATCGTTCTAGTGTATGGCCAACATTACTGTGTATCCCGAGTTACTCCAGTAGATACAATTATCAGTTATTCTTCTACTGTGATGTAAATTTGTTGCATTTGTTGCCAAAGTTGTTTCTACAGTATCCCTGTTATGAGACAAATGTTACACTCCACACCCAGGCATTTGCTTTCTCTTGTTGAGTCTTTTAAGAGTAAGAGTAGAAAATGACTCTTAAAAGATATGACAACATAAAGCAAATGCCTGGGTGTGGAATGTAACATTTGTCTCATAACAGCGTTTAATGTCCACCTCTGAATCAGACCTTTTATTTTTGTATCACGTTGTAGCTGATGAATGGTATGCCTTGTGCACATTAGAAGGGCAAATTTATGCACTTTAAACCTAAGTACAAATGCAAGTGCTAAGACACTAAGGGCCTGATTCAGAGCTGGACGCAATTCTTTGTTCACTCGTACGCATTCGATGTTTTCCAACCGCGCATGCGTCCGGTTATCACTGCGCATGTGCGGCCGTATCTTTGCGGTCAGTTTTTTTTCACTTGTATACACAGCGAGCAGGAAGTGACCTATGTAATTTGATTGACAGAATGGTCCGTTTATGGGTGGTGACGGGGGTGGAGATTGAAAAACGCAGGCGTGTCAAGCCGTTTTTTGGGCGTACATTAATTATCTTGTGCAAGCGCAATATTTGAACAGAAGTTGTGATACGTCACTGTGTGATCCAGTTTCCATTATGACTGCTCGTTCAGCTTGTGGTAGGGTATTGGATCTTGCAAAGACTATGGTGTCTTCGTAGCTCCCTTAGCAAATCGATGATTTGCTATTCTCCTGAATAAAGCACAAGACCAATCACCTAATAATTGGATCACTTGTTATAATGTGATGTGCAATGGCCCTGATTTATTAGCTAAATTTGGAATGCATGTTGTGATCCTATTTGTTTGTATGTTTGGAAATTACAATAGCAATCAATTAATAAATGTTTCATTTGTTATGTTATTTGAAATGTGATTGTTTTATTTGCTATATTTCGTACGCATGTTGTTGGCACATTTCCTTACTTATTTTAGAGCACAACACCAATCACCTATGTTTTTTTTTTATTTTCTTTTTTGGTTTAAATACACAAAGATAATCACCTAATAGTTGCTTAGCTTGTTTTATTGTTTACTTACCTTTTTTGGGTGCAAATGTTTTAGTATATGATCTTTATCATGTATTTAAGTATGTTTGTTGCAGTCCCTTTTACCCAGATGATAAAGAAATTGCAAACAATTTTTGTTTTTTGTTTTTTTGATTTGCCAAAAAATTTTAGTAATGTAATTTTTACAAATATTAGTTTTTTTTGGGTCAGCCAAAAAGGAAAATATTGTCATTTGCACAAATAAAAAATCTTAAAAATGAAAAAATTCACAAGAAAGGAGATGGAGGTTTTGGTGTGGCCAAATATGGGGCAAACACAGAGATGGATTATGTGGAAATTAGCCACTGCTGTCAACGCCTTTTTGTCCGCTTGGCCTGGTGTTGCCGGGAGCATGACTTTGTCCGTGTGCTCCTGCGCCTGGCCTGGCCACAGGTAGATGTTGTTGCCTCTGGCCTAGGCATAGGGCTAGGCCCATTTTGAGGGATGGCCGATGTTGCGCCAGAGGTGGAGGGCCCTGTTGTTCCGTCAGGAAGGGAGGGCGGCTCCAATATGCGCAGGCGGACGAGCTGCTCCTGAGCATTTGCTATTGTCACATTGGCCACAGCATTTTCCTCCAGGGAGTCCGCCACCTGTAGCAGATTGGCATCCATCCTCATCAGAATCTCGGTGTTCTTATCCGTTTTTCCATAGAGATCTGTGAGGAGGGCCACTGCCTGCAAGGGGGAATGTCCTGGACTGTCTGCCACAGGGTCCCCAGCCGGATATACTGCTTCCTCCCCTGCGGAGCCAGCAGATCTACTGCAGCCAAAGCTCACCTCTGGAGCAGACTCGTTCTCTTCTGTGCCTGTGTGGTAAAGATAGAAAAATAATGAAATTAGTAAATTACAAACTTTACTTCTACATTTTTTATCTAATTTTCATTAACTTTTACCTGCGGCAACATGTGGAGCCGCAAAGTCTGGCATGTTTGTGTCCATGTTGGACACGCCAAACACCTCCTCTTCCTGCACACACCCCTGTGCCAGCTCCTCCAAATTTGTTAGCTCCAATGACACAGGGGTTGGCCCCACCACCTGTCCCCCCTGCATGCCTAGACCTATCTGCCAATTTTTGTTTTAGCCGATATTTGAAGTTGCTCCATCTGTTGTTAAAAAATGTAGGGTTAGATTTTTTCTTAATTTAAAAAAAATGTGCAAATAGGTTACAGCATTTACGTACCGGTGTTTGACCTCTTTGGTTGAACGTACAAACCCCATTGACAGCACTGGCTGTTTCCTCCCACAGTTTCCATCTCTGGGTTGCACTCGGGGTGCCTGTGCCAGGTTATCAATGCACTTTTGCACCAAAGCCTCCATCTCCTTTCTTGTGAATTGAGGCTGCCTTTTGCGTTTGGCCCTTGCCTGGGTACTAGGCCCCGCAGCCTCCTCATTCTCAGTCTCAACACCTTTCAAAAAATTTATACAACAACATTACTTTTTTTTTGTGGTAACTTTAATTTTTTAGCTACTTACTGTGAGGTCTAGGATTTTGGCTTTGCTGCTGTTCAGTGGACATGATGAAACCCTTGAATTCAGCAGACCCATTGTGGGCTCTCGTGACATTTTTATAGATGCGTGTGCATTATACGGGCGCATCTATTATGCGTCATTGATTTGAGCGGGAAAGTTCTGGCTATCTAAGGCTTTTTTGTGGCCTTGTTTCGGGGTGGGTTGTTTGGAGTGGTTGTTGTTGGAGTTGTCGTTGGCGTTTGAGAGTGAGTCGGAGTAGTAGTTGTGGTTTTTGGAGGAGAGTTTGGAGGTTTTTGTGCGAGTTTTGTGTTTGGTTATTTTCGTTCGCATTTTTGGGTATTTTTTGTTTCACAAATTTTTCTTATTTTTGAGGTAAGTTTTTTTTTTCGAATTTTGGGTCGATTATAACTTGCAAATATTTTTTTCATTTTTAATGTTAATACGTGTTTATTTTGCTTTTATTTAGGTTTTGTTTTGTTTTCGTTTGGTGTTTTGGATTTCGTTTATTTTGGTGTGTTCGTCTTTGTGCGGTAAGTGTTTTTTGTCATACATTATAACCCGTTATTTTTCTAAATTTTTCATGTTTATTTAAGGGGTCACGCTATGCAGATAGGTGTACCTAAAAACATGTTGTTTTTTTAAAAAAAAAATTTCCTGAAAAATTCTAAATGTATTGCGTATAGTTTGTTCATCTCCTGTCTGTGGGTTAAGCGTGCCATTAAGCATTATTTTGTAACATGTATTGCATATAGTTTGTTCATCTCCTGTCTGTGGGTTAAGCATACCATTAAGAGTTATTTTGTAACATGTATTGCGTATAGTTTGATCATCTCCTTTCTGTGGGTTAAGCCTACCATTAAGCGTTATTTTGTAACATGTATTGCATATAGTTTGATCATCTCCTGTCTGTTGGTTAAGCGTACATTACAATTTTCATGTAAAATCCAAGAATAACTCAACATCATCTGTGTAGTGCATGCATTCTTGATATTTTAGCCTTAGCCTGTCTTGTTTTTTGGAAAATGTTTACATTATTTATATGGAAATTCTAAATTGTAGGTTTACTGCAAGATGTCACTGCCCAACCCTGTAAGATTCTTCTTAATATGAAAAAAAGATAAGTATATTTTCACATTCTTAAATTTTGAAAAAATAACTACATTGTCTGACATTTCAGATTGATGTTGGGCGATTTATAGTGGCAATGGTCCACGACCCCAACCAACCTGAACATCCTCCTAGGGGTAGTCCTCGTAGGCGTGCAAAGCCCCAGATATTTCGAACATGTGTCACCCTTTTTGGAGTGCCTGATGATGTGGTCTTAAGGCATTACCGCCTACCACCCCAAATCATCCTAGACACTCTTTCATTAATAGAGAGTGATCTTGAAAGGCAAATTAACAATCCAATAGCAATACCACCACTTACGCAGTTAATGTCAGTGTTATATTTTTGTGCCTCAGGATCCTTCCAGACCACAGTTGGCATAGTTGCGGGAATTTCCCAATCCTCCTTTTCAAGGATCCTGAGGGCGGTAATGGATGCCCTATTTAAGCACATCCATCATTTTATTAATATGCCATTGGATATGGGGTCTCTTAATGTGGTTAAGCAGAAATTTATCGAAATTGCAGGCTTCCCACACATCATAGGGTTTGTGGACCCACATACCACTTCAGCCTCCAGCAGCGCTGGAGGCAATATTTAGGAACCGAAAACATTTCCATTCAATGAATGTAATGGTGGTATGTGATGCCTCCCTCCAGATCCTGACCCTGAATGCCAAATTTCCAGGCTTCTGGGTAAGTGGTACCCTTAATTTTAAAAACAAACACTGTTGACTTAGAAATGGTACTGAATTTTTTTTCCTTTTCATAGGAGACAGTGGTTACCCTTGCACGCCCTGGCTGCTCACTCCTTATTTGGTTCCTACACCAGGGCCACAAAGTCAATATAATTCCGCACTTACTGCCACCAGGCAGGTGGTAGAGTGCTGCATTGGCCTTTTAAAAGGCCGATTTAGATGCCTTCAATGCTCTGGTGGCGACCTAATGTATTTGCCGGCTATGGTTTCCAAAATTGTGGTCCTGTGTGGGATATTTCACAACATCGCCATAAGGAGTGGTGTCCCAATGCAGGCAGAGGATGATGAGGTAGTGGCACATTTTTTCAGGCAATTTTTTTCAAACATTTAGTTAATCAAACATATGTATTTTTTCTTTTTTGGACTGTTAAATTTAAAATGTGGTCTTTAATTTAAATTTTTCTTCTTTTTTTGTTACCAACAAATAAACAACCTGCATACTATGTACCAAATTGGGATTTGACATCTGGACAAATTAATTATTACCATGAATTGTGGAAACATGTTGGCATGCTACATCTACAACCAGTTCTTGATGTCCTTTTTTGTCCTTTTTTTAAAAAAAAATTATATTATGGGTGTTTGTGTTGTGTTTATTAAATGTTTGTTGGGAAATATGTGTTTGTTTTTATTTAACAATAAGTTACCCTAAATTTTTGTTTAGAAAAAATGGGACAATAGCTTCTTAATTTTGTCCCAAGTGAAAACTGTTGAAAAAGTGGCTAAAATTTATTTTAAGGAGTTCACTTTTTATACTGGTTTTTTTTAAATTATTATTTCTTGTTTTTTTTTTTTTTTTAAATAAATCTTTTTTACATTTTTGGGAATAACAAAAGGTATTCTGGCTAAGCAGTATGGAGGGAAAGACTAATACAAACACGTTTATGTAAATGTATCCCTAAAAAAAAAATGTGTGTTAAGGAATTTGCAAAAATTCATATTAAATGTAATGGTATTAAAATGACCACTTTCCAAAATACTTGGAGTTCCCAAATATTCCTTTTCAAAATGTCAAAACACATTCCAAAAATGCAAACTTATTATTTATACAGGGATTAAAATGTTAGAGGCAAGGAAAGAGACTTATTAACCATTTTTTTTTTGTATATTTTTGAACAAAAAAATGAACAACTGTATCCAACCAAAAAAGGCACAATTAGGGCCTCCTTAAGGCCAACAAATCATCCAAACACACCAGGATTCCTATAATGTGGCCACGCAGACACCCAAGCTCCTGGAAGACTGCATCAGTCTGCATCTGTGCCTCTGTTGAAAGAGAAATGTGTGTATTACTAAAATGTAGACATGAATATTTTTGATAATGGTCATTAGAATTAACATATAAAATAAGATAAGATACCATGCAAAATGGGGCAAACATTTCACATGTATTAAAATAAACTCCACATTGTAAACTTTCAAACACAAAGCAAATGTTAAAAAAAAAAAAAAATGGTTATAACTAAAACATTTGCATATGAAGTAAGCCTAACACAAGTTGACAATGTTAAAATTTATTTAAATACAGGAAAGACACAAGTGGTAGTGGTTTGGCATGTGTCATATGTGCAAGGTTAAACCAACTTTGTGCTTTTTAAAAAAAAAAACAGATTTGTACTAAACAGAATTTTTAAGGTACACAGGGCAAATTTAAAAATCATATAAAATGGATCAAAAAGAAATATAATGTCCAAAAAAACAAAAAAATGCATGTATGCATAAAGGGAACAATTAAAAACATTAATTCCACCAAAGAAAAAAAATACCTGCAGCATCCAGAACTGGGGCAGAGTGGCCAAGCTCATCCTCAGATGATGACGGCCAATGGACAGGTGATGTGGGAGGGGTGATTTGGTAAACTGATGAGGGAGTGGAACATGGAGAGGGTGGATCAGGGGAGGGAGTCGCAATATGGATGGGTATGGCAGGGGTGGTTTGGGATTGGGGGTCAGGAGAGGGAGGGGAAATATGCATGGCAAGGTCAGTGGAGGGTGGAGAATTTGGAGAGGAGTGGGCAGGAGAAGAGAGGGTTGGAATGGGGGATAGGGGTCGGGCCGGCCTTCTTCTCTGCCTCACTATCCGCTCTTGACCTAAATGATGGATAGTTCAAAAGATTAACTAAATTGACATACATTTTTAAATTGTTTTTTTTTTTAAAAAAAACACATTCACATACACAAATACAAAGTATAATTTATTACAAAATAAGGCCATATTGAAAACATGCACACGCATTAATGATAAATTACAGTAGCAAAGTACATTATGTAAATAAGATTAAGATTACACCATTCACATATACACTTATGCCGACGCTTACGCTGCCGGAGAGACTCGAGCAGGCGGGGTGACCTGCGTCGCAGATCAGACCTTCTGCGCTCCAATTGGCTGATGTTCTGGCGGTAGCCCATGGAACATAGACGACGCCACACCTCCGCGTACACCCGCCTTTTCATGAGATTAGTGACAGGGGGCTGCCGTGTGCTGATTCGTTGGTCCATTACCTCTGTAAGGACCAGCAACTCACGCCGTGTGAACGCACTGGCTCTCACGATTTTTTTCACACAAAACAGTTTTAATAAAGGTACAAGAAAAATCTGATTGGCTAATGTACTTTCATAATTAAAAGGAACAATTCTATTGGTTAATGTGTGAGTCATGTGAAAAACCCCCAAAAATATATTGGGACTTATGATTGGCTTGATGCATTTAGATGCGTTAGCAAAGGTCAGAACAAACGGAATAACCGTATAATCTGTTTGTAAACCAAAAAGGAAAACATTAATAACGGAAACATTATTTGGAATTATACTATAAATCTGCTTTGTCCTTATAACCGTACGGATTCAGCAGAACAAATGTCACACAATACAAACAATAATGTTTATTGACATTCAAAAAAAAAAAAACAAGATTGAAAACATTTGAGGTTCAAATAAGTCACTTAATATGGTGATTGCCACCAATCGATTCAAGTATGTTTGCCGAACGAGAAACAAGGCAATCAAAAACTGACAGGCCAACTTCCGGAAATTACTTGTGCGAGCGCAGACATCAACCAAAGTCGAGTAGAGTGCTCACTATTTTGAATGCTCGCTAGCTAGAGGAGGGGTTGGGTGAATATAGGGCGGAAGCCTAGCTACGAGCGAACAAATGTGCGAGTGCTTTGTTTTACATATTTCCATTCGTACGGACTATGAGTGAACGGCCGCTTGCGTCCGGCTCTGAATCAGGCCCTAAGTGAGAGTTTTTAGTAGAGATGAGCGGGTTCGGATCTCAGAGATCCGAACCCACACGAATTTTGAGATCCGGAGCGAGAACTGAACGTGCGTTTGGTTCCTCTGCGGGCCCCGGACCTCAAGCCAAGGCAAAACCATAGAGTCGAAAATCTCGCAGCTCGCGAGCTTTTGTCTCTTTGATCTGTGTTGTATATAAGAGACCACACGGCGGATGCCATTTCACTCCGGCTGTGAAGACTGAACAGGGAGGGTGGGAAGTGTAGGGCTGGAAGAGGTGCTGGTGCTGTGCTGTCTCCTGGGCTGGTGCACTGCTAATCCATCTGGTGCTGTCACTGCTGTGCTGTCTGCTGTGTCCATCTGGGCTTGTGCTGATCCATCTGGGCTGGTGCTGTGCTGTCTGCTGGCTCCAAGTTCTTGACCCCCCCAAAAAAATATATATATTGTCATTTTATTTTTCTTCTGTGTGTGCATGTTAGGCTTAGCCACCCAAGATACAGCAACGCAACCTAGTGCTGCCCAATTCTAGTCGTCATCAATCTGTGTTCTGGGCCCAAGTTCTGGACTCCCCCCCCCCAAAAAAAAAATATATATATATATATTGTCTTTTTATTTTTTTTCTGTGTGTGCGTGATAGGCTTAGCCGCACAAGATACAGCAATGCAACCTAGTGCTGCCCAACTCCAGTCATCATCAATCTGGGCTCTGGGCCCAAGTTCTGGACCCCCCAAAAAAATAAAACAAATAGTGTCTTTTGTATATTTTTTTTCTGTGTGCGCACGACTACACGTGTGTGAATTTTGTAACTGCACCTTGGCTACATTATTGGTGCTTATGACAATGCTTCAACACCACAGAAAATATGGAGGGCTGTCACATGACTGGAGAGCAAGGCCAAGAACCACATGTTGTAGCTGCCACCAGCAGTCATCATGATAATGCAAGTCCGTCAACTTCCTTGTCCTCTATGAAGGCACATGCCCCAGGGCTTAGATCATGCCATGGATATGGTAAAGCTACTTTTACTGTAGTAAAGAAAAAAAATCAAAAGGCAAGTTGCCTTTAGATAAACAAAAAATTGGCAATATGCCATTCACTTCATGAAGTGGCAAGGAAAATAAGGCCTTGGCCTTTATTTATGTTGACTGCTGGTTCTGATAGCCCTTCTGCTTGTAGTAGTAGTGGTGCTCTTACCATTAAAAAATTGAAAGTTGTTAAGAGTAAGACAGCTCCGGAAATACCAACTGTGTGCCCTGAAAAATCGAAATCACAAATCCCAGAGGAGAGTGCAAGTGTGTCTGCAGTTGCTGTGTGTGAGCCAGACCTAAATACTAGTGTAATGGAGGATCCTCCAAGTCCCAATATTTGTGTGCCCTCTGTAAATGTGGGGAAGGGCAGTCAACATCTTGCAGATGTAGTCAGTGAGGATGCTTCTTTGGAATTACACATGGAGGAGGATATTTTGATAGTTGAAGGCGCTAAGGATGATGAGGATGTTGATGTTGGTGATGAGGATGTTTATGATGAAGAATTTGGTGATGGAGATGTTGATGCCGAGGATGTCCTGTGTGTAAGTAATGCAACAGCTGTTGCCCATGGATTGAAAAAGCCAAAGCCCATTTTCATGCCGGGGCAAAAGACAATAAAATCCACTTCTCATGTGTGGAATTATTTCCACCCCAATCTGGACAACAGTTGTCAAGTTATATGTAACCATTGCCAAGCAAGACTGAGTAGAGGGAGGGACCTAAACCACCTAGGAACCTCCTCCCTGTTATGTCACTTGGAGCGCATTCATCAAATATCAAAGTGCATGTCGCCAAGTTCCAAAACTCAAACGTAACAAGTCCAGTGTCACCTATGTGCTCCCTCTCTGTGGGATCCAAGTGCCTTTGATCTCCAACACCAACACCTGCATCATCAACATCCTCATTAGTCATCGGGAGTAGACCTGTTGCATCCAATGTTGTTATTCGAAGCATGATTGACTCCTCTCCATGATTCCTCAGAAGGATCCTTGATGACTACGCCTGTTGCTGCAGCTGTTGCTGTGAGTGGATCTTCATCCCAGAAGGGGACCAGGAGGAAGACTACTTCTAGCATATTCTCCAAAAAACAATTAACTGTCAAACAATCGTTTGCAAGGGCAAACAAGTATGACAGCAATCACCCAGTTGCACAGCGGATTACTGACGCCATGACAGCTATGCTGGTATTAGATGTGTGTCCAGTATCCGCCATTACTGCAGTGGGTTTTCAACAGTTAATTGAGATCCTGTGTCCTCGCTACCAGATCCCTTCTAAATTCCACTTTGCTAGAACAACAATTCCAAGTCTGTACAAGGACATTAAAAAAAACCTTATTAATGTCCTCAGAAATGCTGTTTTACCCACTGTCCACTTGATCATTGACATGTGGACAAGTGAGACAGGGCAAACTAAGGACTACATAACTGTGACAGCCCACTGGGTAGGTGTATTGCCTACAACAGCAACAGCAGCAGCAACATCTACCAAAACACAGCTGATACAGAGGCAGGCTACTCTTTGTATAAATGGTTTTGCTAAGAGGCATACCGCTGAGAACATCTTAGAAAAACTCAGGGAAATCATTGCTAAATGGCTTACCACACTTGGACTCTCCTCGGGATTTGTGATTTTGGACAATGCATCCAATATTGTGAGAGCATTACATGTGGGTGAATTCCAATACGTCCCATGTTTTGCTCACACAATTAATTTGGTGGTGCAACATTTTTAAAAAAATGACAGGAGCATGCAGGAGATGCTCTCCATGGCCCACAAAATATCCAGACATTTTAGACATTCGGCAATTGCTTGTCGAAGATTGCATGACCAGCAGGTACTGTTAAATTTGCCCTGCCATCAGCTGAAGTAAGAGGTAGTAACTCTGTGGAATTCTACCCTTTATATGCTTCAGTGGATGGAGGAACAGCAACAGGCCATCCAGGGCTATACAGTGGCCTATGACTTAGGCCGTGGAGGCAGAATGCACCTTACTCAAGCGCAGTGGAGAATAATTTCCATCTTGTGCAAGGTTCTCAAACCCTTTGAACTTGCCACACATGAAGTTAGTTTAGACAATGCCAGCTTGAGTCATGTCAGTCCCCTCATCAAACTTTTGCAAAAACAGCTGGAGAAACTGAAGAAGGAGCTGAAATGGAGCGACTGCACAAAGTATGTCGGACTGGTGGATCAAGCCCTTCATTCGCTTCACCAGGATCCAAGAGTCGTCAATCTATTGAAATCTGAAAAATTTATTTTGGCGACCATTCTGGATCCTAGGTTTAAGTCCTACCTTGTGAGTTTTTTCCAACAGACCAAAATCTAATACTGTGCAAAGAGCTGTTGGTAAAATAATTGTCAGCTGCAGCCGCATGTGAAATGCCATCATCTCCTTCAGTTTCTGCAGCTGCCATGGAAAAAACTAAATTATCCTTACAGAATACCTGTTGGTCATGCAGATCGTTCACCAAAAAATGACATCTGGTTGGGCCTGAGAGAACTGCCTACTAGTGACATGTCTTTTACCATGACTATGGGCCTGATTCAGACCCTCTTGCAAGTGGGTCGATGGCCGGAAGTGGGTCGATGGCTCCAGCGCTTGCATCCAAAAGGGGCAGCTGTCGATGTTGATCGACAGCTCGCCCCGTTTGGTAGGTGGGTCAGGGGGGTGGCTGGCAAAACAGAGGTGTTCCCGAAGGAATGCCTACCATTTGGTGGTGCCCCACTGACATCACGAGTGATGTCAGTGGTGAGCTTCCGGCTCTATTAGAGCCGGAAACTCACTGGGGCTTGCGGCAGACAAGACCCTACCATGACCATCACCTGGCCACTCGCTAAAGCTGTGGGTGGTCACCCAAAGCTTAACGAGTGGCCAGGAGGCTGGTCACAAAACTAAAATAAAGAATGCCCTTCAGATCTGTGATCTGCCTCTGGCAGCAAGCGGGTCTGAATCAGGGTCTATGTGTGAAACGGTCTCCATTCACAGAATGGTGGAGGACTATTTCAGAGATAACATCCTAATAGGCATGTCAGACAGTCCCTTTCAGTACTGGCAGGAAAAAGAGGCAATTTGGAGTCCCATACACAAACTGGCTTTGCATTACTTAAGTTGCCCACCCTCCAGTTTTCAGTGCATCTGGCAACCTTGTCAGTGATCGGTGTAGGAGGTTACTTCCTCAAAATATGGAAAAGATGATGTTCATTAAAATGAATTACAAATTTTACGAGGAAAACCTCTACCAACAATTACATGAAGAAATTACAGAGGTGCCTATGGTGGATTCCAGCAGGGAAAAAAATTAATATTGTGTGAAGAAGAGGATGTACACACTGATGGGGATGATGAAGATGAGGACCAGGATGATGACAACTTGTAATGTAAAGCCAGTCTGTGTACGGGATCATTTTCATTTCCATGTGCAATGCACATTGGCAGCTTGTTTTATGGGGGTCCAAACAAACCAATCATTTCAGCCACAATTGGTGTCCTTGTCATTGAAATGATTGCTATGTTAAACTGTGAATGTCTTGTTTCGTATACAAAATAAGGGTGGGTGGGAAGGCCCAAGGACTATTCCATCTTGAACCTTTTGTCTTTCCTTTATGTGCTGGTTGGGGCATTGTTGCCTGACATTTTAAAATAATGTTATGGTTGGCTTAGGAACCAATGATTTGTTTTTAAATTAATTTATTATCAATTTTACAGCCAGGGGCTACACCAATTAATTTCTTTTTATTATTAATTATTCAGCCTGGTGCTGCACCAATGAATTGTTTTTTAATTCAATTATTATCAATTTTACAGCCAGGGGCTGCACCAACTATCAACTATCAATGCTCAAGGGTTTCCCAACCATCATCTTTGCACAGTCCTCAACTCTATTAATAATTATATCAATCAGTTTTTGAGCCAGCAAGCTGGATGCAACCTTTTGGCCCTTTAACTGGATGAAAAAATCAATATTGTGAGTTGGTCAAAATTGACTGGAAATGAGTGGAAATAAATGTTATTGAGGTTATTAATACAGTAGGAACAAAAAAAAGGCACATTTTATGTGATTTTAGCTGTTTTTTTTTATTTTTTTAAGAAAAAATCCAGATCCAAAACACGAAAACAAAACACGGAGGTGAGGAGGTGGAGATGTTGCCCATAGCAACCGATCAGATTCTAGCTGATATCTTCTAGAAGGTGCTAGATAAATGGTAGGTAGGAATCTAATTGGTTGCTATGGGCAACAACTCCACTTCTAAAAACTTTCACTTTAGTAAATATACCCCTTAGGGCGGGATGTACTAAGCATTGCATCTGAGATGGTTCATTTTCAATTCATATTGCATATACTTTTGGCGTAAGGGCAGCCCACAAACTGCCTGACTCAGAGCTGGAAACTGTTGTGGCATCGGATGCAAGATGCCAATGTTTTCAGTCTGCCAATGCATCCAAGTCGCATTGTGCATGCCTCCCCATGGTTCCTCCTGGGTGACAGAGTGAATTTGGACACAGAAATAGATTTTTAGTTTCGATTCCTTTGTGGTAACAGCAAGGTGGCCAGATGTGAGAGTGTCATAGTCAGTGACTGTGACCTGTTTGCACATTTGCATTGATTTCAGTGGCCATATTGAAATGGAGATTCTGCACCTCTATAAGGCTGAATCCATCTTGATATCTGTGCCCCTTTATGTTGAATGTTGCTAACAATTATATATGGTCGTACTCTAGAACTATGATTAATACATTATTGTAATGCAATGGTCCACAACATGATATGGCCAACCTCACCATATTAATTCAGAATAAAATAGTGCACCAAGGTCCCTCTACAGTTTATTGTACAAGTATGTCATAAATGTTGTACTGATCAACCTTGCCAGGACAGAGGACTTAAGTATACAGGTAGTATACCTAAATGGTACACTAAAGCCATTCTCACTATACTTACTGTAGGTCTACTCTAGTACAGCAATAATATACAGTATGTCAGTTTGTTAAAAGCCTATTAAAAAGAAAATTCTAGGTTTACCTATGAGCTGTTCTCCACCCATGTAATTGTGTACCTTGGTGTTTTCTTTGCATAGAATTCATAACTCAGAGCAGAGTAGTCCACAAGCACTGCTAGATAGAGTATCACCAGTCTCAGTTGTTTCTGTGGAAACATCCTCTAATTTCCAAAACAAGGAAATCCAAACAAGAAGACAGAAAATTCTTGTCAATTTTCCATAAACAGCAATTTTTTTATTCCTATAATAAAGTACTTGCAGTCAACTGTGCTCCCTGGGGTATTTTCGTATTCTAAAGTTCACGTGATCCAATTCCAAACTCTTAAGTCTTTTCTGTTGAAAGAATACCTTGTTTCCAACTGGTATATCCAGGAATAACAATAATTTTATTCCAACAAGTGTATTTTCAATGATCCTCCACTTGTATCGACATATAAAACATGGAGAAGGGTATATATAGTGAAGTACTATTTATTCAGGTCAAAAAATTATTTACAAACATGAACATACAAATAGTATACAGAGCCTCATACCAGATAATGTGGGGTGTCAAATATTACACCCAAGTTCACATACACATATTAACAGTGACTGCCCGGGTTCAGATACTGTAACATCAGAAATGCTTGCCAGAGTGAAATGAGTCCCTCCACAAATATCACCTGTCCATCTGCATACAACAACAACATGTTTCTGCTCTCCAGGAGCCTTTCTCAAGGTCTATCTTTTAATCTGCCTGACTCACCAATATACCCTTATAGCTCCTGTGATTGGTCATTAGAAAAATCTCCTTAATCAGCCCTAATCTCTCCATATTCTATTTAAATAACATATATCTGAAATTTTATACCTTTCAAGGTCTTACATGTGATCTTCTCAACCTGTTCATCCTCATAAAAGTCCCTGAAAAGATTAAATAATAACCTAGTTTCCGCATGCGTTCCACCCGTGGAATGTACATTACTTCCAGATTATGGCATCACTAATTTTCTGAAAATCCAGAAGTAGTTGTATGAAAAAGAAAAAGGGGTAAAAGAGGTAAATGGAAAAAAAAAAGATAGGGAGATATTAGAAAAGGATATTGATAAAGACAACAATGGGCCAATGATGGAAACTAAAATTTTCAACTTGAGCAAACATACATTAACAATCGATGAGAACAATGTCTTAAAGAAGGGCTTAAAATTTGCCCCGGACAATAAATTAAACAAGTTTGAGACTTTTGTGGATATACAGAAGTTTGTAAGACAAATTTCCTTAAAAAAATACTTCCTCAGTAAAAAAGCAGAGATGACTAATAACCGAGCCCCCATCAGACCCAAGTCTAATTTCAACCCCACATTTAGTAGGGGTTGTTTTGTGGAGAGCTTCAGCAAGGCTGTGATTTCTGATTTGGATAAAATCAATCCCAAATGGGAGAAATCCCAAAATATTAATAAAAACAAGAGGGAGGCAAATAAAAATCTCTGTGACAACCAAAAGATTGTAATCAAGCCACCTGAAAAGGGGGGAGGAGAATAATCATTATCAATAAAGTATGAAAATGAGATTAAAAGACAACTGGAAGACAAATAAACATAAGAAGTAATCCAACTGAACGGATGGGAAATTATTTAAATAATTTATTACTAAAATATAAAAATGAAGGATTGATCACTGAGAAAGAGGAGAAATACATTAAAATGGATAACCACAGTCTTCCGGTATTTTATATTTTACCCAAAATCCATAAGAATCAACAAAACTCTCCCGGACCCCTATAGTGACAGGGATGGGATGTTTAACCACCAATTTATCTCATTTTATAGACTACCTTATTCAACCAGAGGTTTTTAAATTAAAATCTTATATTAAAGATACTATGGACAATCTGAATAAATTAGACCAAATTGAATGGCAAGACGATTTTATTTTGGCCACGGCAGATGTAAGTACACTATATACAATAATAGACCATAATAGAAGAATGGAGGCCATGAAGTGCCATCTTGAAGGCAGTAATATAAAAGAGGACAAGATATTTATTTTAGATGGTGTTGATTTTATTCCTAACAATTATTTTTGGTATGGCAACAAATTTAATCAACAAAGAAAGGGTACGGCAATGGGTACATGCTTTGCCCCATCATACGCCAACCTTTTTATGGATTTCTGGGAGGACCAAAAAATCTGGACCAATAATAGATTTTTGAAGAATATTAAAGTTTTTTTAGTTTTATAGATGACATTTTATTTATTTGGGAAGGTAGTGAAGTAGATCTAAAATCTTTCTGCACAGAACTTAATATCAATTATTTTAATTTTGATTTGATCTATAATGTCAATAAGACAGAAGTGACTTTTTTAGATCTGACCATATATGTGGAAAATGGCATTATGAAGACCAAATTGCAGCGAAATTGTAATGACATTAAAGGTCTATAAGGAACAGGCTACAAATTTAAAACAAGTGTATATCTAAGGGTTATAAAGAAGAAATGTTGGATGATTATATACCAAATCTAATGGAAATGGAAATAGAGGAATTCTTAAAGTCTAAAGAAGTCAGTGAGAATAAAGATATCATGCTACCATTTATTATGATTTATAATAAACAATAGAAGGATTTAGAGAAATTGATAAAGAAACACTGGCACCTTTTATCCAGAGATCCTATTCTAAAACCAATTATTCCTTCAAAGCCACAGTTTATTTAGAGTAAAGCTCAAAATTTAAAAGACAAAATGGTTAAAAGTGCAATCCCCCCCAAAAGATCAGGTCAAATAAAGACCACTGGATTCCACAGGTGTGGTCTTTGTTTGATGTGTAGAAACCATAATACACAATCCAGTAAAACAGAAGAATTTATATACACCACTACCAAAAAAACCTACCATATCACAGATTTCATCACCTGTAATACGAAAAATTGTGTATATTTATTAGGGTGTTCATGCGGTCTACAGTATATAGGCTGTACTTTGAGGCCCTTGAAAGAACGATGTTCCGAACATCTTAGGAACATCAGAAATTAATTTGAAAACCATTCAGTATCAAAACATTTTAAAGAGATTCATAATAAATGTTGTAATTTACTGAAAAAAGTTGTCAGTATAAAGCTGGTTCAACACTGGAGAAAGAAAAAGATAGAACAGCTGGCCCAATAAGAGATGAAATGGATTTATGAAATGAATTAATTGGTGCCAGCAGACTTAATAAAGAGTTTGAGTTAAAATGGTTTTTATGATGTAGTGTCCTACCTTTTATAATTGTCAATACAGTTTAACCAACTTTTAATATATTTATGTCATCCTTTTATATCATGCATCCTTTTTGGTTTTTATATTTATGTAATCTGATTTTATATATTTTTAGGATGGGTTATTAGAATTGTGTATTTATGTCCAGCTGTTTATATATTTTTTATATATTGCGTCCAGATGTTTTTTTACCCTGTCCTTTTATAAAATCTCATGACAATTTTGAGTTGGGGATACGGAATGTGTTTTGAGTCCTACCCGGTCCCTCTTTGAATGGGAACCGGAAGTTGCAGACATGGGGATCATTTATTATAAGTACAGCGCCTGAAGGGAAGTGTTGGATCCAAACGCCTTACTACCCCGACAGTGGGAACTTCCTGAACATTATAGAGGGAGCCGGCAACTCATGCGATCCATGTGGATTGAAGGTGGAACACAGTGAGAGGACTGTACAACTACAATACTTGCGGTTTTTCAGAAAATTAGTGATACCGTAATCCAGAAGTAACGTGCGTTCCATGGGTGGAACGCACATGGAAATGAGGTTATTATTTAATCTTTTCAGGGACTTCTATGAGGATGAACAGGCTGAGGAGATCATATGTAAAACCTTGAAAGGTATGAAATATCAGATATATGTTATTTATGTTATTTAAAAAGAATATGGAGAGATTAGGGATGATTAAGGAGATTTTTCTAATGACCAATCACAGGAGGTTTAAGGTGATGTAGCAATAAGCTTAATGATTCAATACATACACTCAACAAACACTCGGTGTTTAAGTTGAAAGCAACATAGTAATTTATTTAAATACATACATGTATGGGTGTCCTTTCCTCTTAAAGTCAGAATGAAAGCAGACAACTTGCACAGGTCTTTTTCCAGTCTTAAATAGGCAGGTTTCATCCCACATATGGTAACAGATGCAAGCCTAACTAATTACAAGTAATTTCCTAATATGACTAAGGGCTTACATATTGAACACAACTATTTATAAATTAGAAATGGTGGCCTTCATGGTTAGTCATACAAGGTTCATATGTCAAAAGAGAGACATTATCCATCATTTCTACTGTTCATGACCTCTTCAAAGACACCCTTTTAGTTTAAACTTAGATTGGAGATTTAGCATTTGTCGTTGTACCATGAAAGTGATACCATGCCTAAAGGGTGGGATAAAGATAAAGGAGTCATTCACCAGTCTATGCAACACAGCAAGAAGAATTAACCCTTACACATTCAGCTTCACTTCCATCGTGATCTATATTTCCCTGACAAAGGGTATATTGGTGAATCAGGCAGACTAGAAGATACACCTTGAGAAATGCTCCTGGAGAGCAGAAACACGTTGTTGTTGTATGCAGATAGACAGGTGATATTTGTAGAGGGACTCATATCACTCTGGCAAGCATTTCTGATGTTACAGTACCTGAACCCAGGTGGTCACTGTTGATATTTGTATGTGCACTTGGATGTAATATTTGACACCCCACACCATCTGGTTCGAGGCTCTGTATACTATTTGTCTGTTCATGTTTTTAAATACATTTTATACATGAATAAATAGTACTTCACTATATATAACCTTTTCCATGTTTTATATGTCATTACAAGTGGAGGATCATTGAAAATACACTAGTTGGAATAAAAGGATTGTTATTCCTGGATATACCAATTGGAAACAAGGTCTTCTTTCAACAGAAAAGACTTAAGAGTTTGGAATTGGATCACGTGAATGTTAGATTACGAAAATACTCCAGGGAGCACAGTTGACTGCAAGTGCTTTATTATAGGAATTAATTGTGGAAGTGAAAGTGACCACTTCAGCGGTAGTTCTGCTGCACCATTGCTTGAATCGCTGTTTTTATGTATTCCATGGGAACCTATGAACTAACCTCATATACAGTTGAAAACACAGAATTATTTGGATATACATGTTCCTTCAGCAATTCACGAATATATGCACATTTATG
The DNA here is from genome assembly GCA_031769625.1 of Taudactylus pleione. Taxonomy (NCBI): domain Eukaryota; kingdom Metazoa; phylum Chordata; class Amphibia; order Anura; family Myobatrachidae; genus Taudactylus; species Taudactylus pleione. The sequence continues at coordinate 1,688,709 of JAUIMM010000086.1, forward strand.
TTCATTTATTTATCCCTATATTGCAATGTAGAATATATAAAAAATGTTTAAGATGATATTCAGTATTAGTATAGTTGTGTGAGGTTTAGCTGGGTCGCATTTGTCGAATAGTCTCAACCATGGAGAAGATTAAGGCCTACCCTTCCCCCTCCAAAGTAAATAGATGAGTCCCTGTTGCATCAGTCACTTTGTTTACTATTTTATCCAAATGTATCTTAAATGATGTATTAATAAGTATATAGAGATTAGTGTTTATTTATATGCAGGTGTGATTAACTGCGGAGATAAGCACAAGTTAGAACTGATAAAGCAGCCATCTTATTTAATGGTTCAGCAATATAAAGACTTGTGAGTTTAAAATCTGTGTCAGTTTGAATGTGAGCAAACTAGCAGACAGCCAGTCTCAGATTTAGTAAATAAGAGGGCTAATCAAGATAGCCTTGGCCTACAAGAAGCAAAGAATTAGAAGTTACAGGTGAACAAAACAAGAAGATAACATTATATTTTGGTTACGACATATATACAATTAAGGTCTAGCATGTATGTATGAATATTAAATAATTTAATATTCCCCATTTTTGGGTTAACTGGAGACATAGCCAAAAAGTATAGTATAAAGCTCATGAGAGAAAGAGGGGGGGCAGTTTGGGGAACACTTGGAGGCAGGAGGAGGGAGCAGACAACATGGGTGCTGGTGGCGTTGCCATACATATGTATGAAATTGGCTGGTATGCTACACTGGGTGTCACAAATTTATTTTATAAGTATTCCTTACTACTGCTGTGAATATAACCTTTTGTTGTAACTCTGCATTGGCAAAATACATGTATAATTACGCTGTCTTTAAGTAAAAGCATTGTCATTTATTTTAGAATCTGTATTAGTGTGAATTATTTAATTTCTTCTTATAACAAGTAAGGTTTATAAAGAAATCTAAAACACATCGCATTATCAATTTTGGTGCCATGACTCAGATACACCAGTTGGCACCCGCTATGGGTGAGTGAGAGAGTGAGTCACTTTTCTCATAGGATAATTTTTTTTTTTTTTTATTATTATTAAATGTTCAGTTTTGTTTTTTTCTTCCCCTTTTCCTCCCTCAGTCTCTGATTTAGTGGTAAGTTAACTGTGTTGTATTAAATGAGTGTTTTGGATTTATTTATTTTTGTTAGAAGTTTGATAAGTTTAGTTCGTAGCCTATAAAAATAATGGCGCTGGAAGCAGAAGATTCCCCCCCTCCGTCTCAGGCCCGGCAGTGTGACGAGTAGATAAGGAAGGTAAATGGTATCTGTTGTGTTTTTTTTTTCCTCCCGTGCACTGAAATTAAAGAGTAAAATATTGGCAGTCTTTAAATTTGCAAGTTGAATGATTGTCTTTGCATTATTGTTTTTGTTGAGATATTGATTTCTGAATTTTTTAATAATAAAAAAAACCCTGATTAGGTAGTTAAAGTAGATGTGCTTTAATTGTATGTATTTTGCTGTGTTAGATTTAGCAGTTTGATTAACATAGATCAGTTTCTGCTGATGTGTTATGATAAACTTGAGGTGTTTATTCCAGAATTTGAAATATTGTTTAAGATTTGTTATGTGTCAGTTACATGTTTGAGGTAATAGACATTGGTGACATAGGTGTTTTTGGATTTTCTTTATTGTCTTTTCTGAAAGGTGTGTGTAGAGAGATGTGAATCTGTTTATGTGGAAGTTGCAGGAGTAATATTATTGACAAAGAAGAGAAGTCCACGGCCGTGGCTAGATAGTCTAAAATCAATCTGCAGATATCTGATAACTAGATAATATTGATGTGAAAGTGCTAAATCTGATAACAAAGGGCAGATTGTACATGAGAGGTGTTTGACCTGATAACGAAAAGACAGGTAACATGAATAGGGTAGTTTATTTAGGGTTTTATTTTGACAGACGTGTCACAATCTTGAGAAAAAAAAAAGTTAATCTCGTTTGCTTTTGTAAAGGGTAGCATTGTCTAAATACTTGTATGGGATTGAAAAGAGTTCCTGTAAATGATATGGAGGGTATGAGCAAGTGATTTGAAGGTGCAGAGGTTGATTGTAGGCTGCAATATGCTACAGAGTATAGGGAGAATGGCGCGTGAAGCTCCTGGATGGTAATGATTGTTTGATTGAAGGTGAAGGAATTGGTTTGGTGAAATGGAAAATATCAGGGTAGTTTACCAAATATTGTATCGGATCCCACTAACACGCTTGTGCTTAGGGAAGCTTCTCATTACAGGTGTAAAACTAGTGTGAAAGAGAAAGACAGTGCACCCATTTCAAAGTCAGAAGATTGGCCTATTTGGAAAAAGAGTATTATTTTAATAAAAAAGAGACATTTCTTGTGTATGGCATCGAGTGAGTTGCCAAAAGTTAGGAGGGTAGTCAATTAAAAAAAAAATGCATATGTGACTAGGAATGACAAGTATGTATGCAATTATGAAAGACTTGTATGATGATGAGAGTATAAAATATGTCTTTAAATGGTCACCAGAACCACCAGAACTTTTACCAAAGTCTGGCACATTTAATCTGTTTTAAGAAACTTTTAAAGCAACAATTAGTTTATCCAAATTGGGCAAATTTATTTCATCAAACAATTGTAATTTTTTTACAGTGTAGCAATAAGAAGCTACACAATGACACCTACAGTGTGGTATGGCAGTCAGCCAATGGCACCCCCCCCTGCCTTCATTGCTGAAGACCAGCTCTCTCCTCCTCCTTCCTCCCCCTGCTCTCCTTCCCCAAACCCCCTTACCTATCTCCTATAGAAATGTTATTTCTCCTGCTTTGTCTTTTTACTTTGTTTAATTCAAGATGTAAACCTCAGAGACTGTTGTCTCTGATGATGACAATGCTTTTGTAACAATGCTGATAGCTTATTGCTATATGTTTGCTTGTTTTAATCAATAATATGTGTATGACCATTCCCCAGAAGTGAACTGTTAGATCTGATTCAGCTGATTCAATTGATGATTATTACTGATATCCGTGTCCTTCCTGCAACTAATATCACTATCATTAGCAGGTTCAATGTGTCCTGGATATCTTGCATTTATCTAACCATTTATTGTTTGTGAGTACTTCACAGTTTCCTGATGAAGTGACCCGGATGTTGTCACAGAAATCTTTCATCATGTGCAGCATCATTCACAGGAAATTGTGCAGGAATTTGTGCCCACATATAGTATCCCATGTGTTGTTAAAGGTGACAAAGGTACACATTTTACAGGGAAGGTATTCCAAGCAATGTGTCAATATATGGGTATATAAAAAAAAGTAAAATTGAATGTGTAAACACTATCATTAAGTACAAGGTTAGCTAGTTGGGTGTGGGGACTACGAGTTGGCTGGACATTTTAACTCTGATTTTGTATAGCATTCACACCACACCAAAGCAGCCACTTAACCTGTGCCTTATGAGCTATTTTTTGGAAAACTGCCTATCCTTATTGTAAGTCCAGCAACAGACTTATCACTGTTATATGATTTAACTTAGGACTGTGTTATACAATTTTCACAGCATCTGAAGACTTTACAAGAAAAGCAAGGAAATCTTACGAAGAGACTCCCAGAAGGACCTTGTCATGGAATCCAGCCTGCAGACTATGTAATGGTGAGAAATTTCTGGTTGTCTCATAGATCGATGGCAAGGCCTGTTCCAGGTTCTGCTAACAACCTCGATGTGGCTGAATAGGACAATTGGATTCACTTATCTCACTGCAATAAGTTTTCCGACCTGACGGTGAGGTCATTTAAAGCCAGAGAAGACGCAGATAAAGACATTGACTGTGATTTAAATTTAACAAAGTGATTTGATGATGGGCCTGATCAGAGCCGCAGTTCAGACCAAGATAAGGTTCACAGAATCAGGGACATTATTAGTTTTCTGTGGATTGTGGACAAAGAAAAGGAAAGATGGCTATTGGTGATCAAGTCTCTGTGTATCCATTGATTGAAGCATTTTTTAATTTTTTATTTTTTTGTAGTGAATGAGAGCTGTCAAGGAATGGTGGCTGATGAGGACGGTGTGGAGAGTTATCCTAGGGGTACTGCCGGGGTTATAGTGGTAGACTCCACTCCTATTTTGAAACCCATGATTGTAAGGGATAGGGTGTTAACCACATTAAGAGCTATAAAAGACGCTCACACTCATTTTACTACTGATACTCTCAGGCATAGGTACGGATCAGAGGATGGTCAGAAGACCAAGATGAAAAATTCTTAATAGCCTGTATGTAAAAATAATTATAAAGTTAAAAAATGACAAATACATTAAAGTAATAAAATACAGGTAAATAAGAACTTATACTGGTACTGGGTATAAGATGTATCTGGTGAAATATCGGAAAAGAAGAGCCATTACAGTAAGGCAAAGGTGTTTGCTTCACAATTCCAAGGTGTATACTGTATGTGAATACTGTGGTTTAATTTCAGAGAAAAAGGGTATACAATGGTGCAAAGACAGCACCTCTTTATATACGCTGACACTTCTCCCCTGGACACTTATGAGCTCGTAGGAAGAACAATAAAGTTGATTGTTGGGTATGTAGTCACCATGTTATTCAGGGATTGTTGTGCTAATGTTTATTTTTCATTGCACTCAAATCAAACAACACTTCACTCACTATGTGGAGCTCACACACTTGAATCTTATAATGTTACAGGTTCCTTACATTTAAAGTTAACAATGTATCCAAGGTATGATTCGGACAACATCATGTGTATTAACAAAAAGGTACAGGAGTTGAAGGTACTTATTTTGGAACCAGTGTCTGTAATACAATATTACAGAATTAAACTTGTTTGGGGATCTTTTGGAAATTATTAAATACACAAAATCTAATAATGAAGAATGTGTGAGTGCATTAATAAACTGTAATAACAGAAGGAATGTAGGGGTACAATAAAATACAGTCATCATATTGCAGAATGTAACAAGCAAGAAGAAAGCGTGGATGAAAAGGGTGCCCGTTGTAATGTCCCTTATAATGCTTGTTGTAAACACATTGTCTAATAAACCATGACATACCACAAGGGTTATATTATATATGTGTGGGCATAGAGATTATAAATGATTGCTGGTGAATTCTTTTGGAATGGGTTTTATTAATAAACAATATCGCAGACATTGTGGTAAGAGAGTTTCAAGCAATAACACACTGAATTAAATGCAGCACACACTACCTTACAGCTGCAACTTCAGGGTATTGTGTCACATTACAAACAGTATATAGGTTAAAGTGTTATATATACATCACAAATTCTTCTGATGCAGAAGAAATAATATAAAGGTTAAATGAAGTTACTCGGGTTAAAAAATAATTTGCTGAACAAATAAACGTGAGCTGGTTCACCTGCTTGAACCCCAGTACCTAGTTCGCATGGGTTGGAAATTGGTTAAGCAATATGATGCACATATTGGGAAGGTTAATATTTTTTGTCCTGATAATGTTGTTGATTTTCTATATATTAGTGAAATGCTTCAAGAAGATTTTCCAATGTATTAAGAAGAAATCAGGCGATGCAATTTATGAGAGATATAAACTTTCTTCGGAATTATATTCAGAATGTTCAGAGGATGGAACTGACAACACAGAATTATGTGGATGTATATGTTCCTTCAGCAATTCACAAATATATGCATGTTTATGTTCATTTATTTTTCCCTATATTGCAATGTAGAATATATAAAAAAATGTTTAAGATGATATTCAGTATTAGTATAGTTGTGTGCGGTGTTGCTGGGTTGCATTTGTCCAATGGTCTCAACCCTGGAGTGGAGTAAGGCCTACTCTTCCCCCTCCAAAGTAAATAGATGAGTCCCTGTTGCATCAGTCACTTTTCAATATGGATAAAAAAACATTTAACACCCGGAGGAAGGAAAGTATTTCCGAAATGCATTGGTGTTGATTTGGAGTCCCCCAGGTTTGGCTACCTGCCATAATCCCTTTGGATCTCCTTTTTTACAACTAGTGGGGAAACTCTTCTCTATAGAAAGAGCCTTTTTTACAGAGATTTTTTTGAAAGAGATGAGATGTACCCTGTTTTCCTTAGGGTGTGGAGTAGAACAAACCATATAATGTGTGGGGGCATGTAGTATATAGCTGAATTTTAAATCCAAAAGCATGTTTATTTTCTTCTAGATACTACCACACTGTTAAATAAGCTCCGTGAGATTGGAACATTGCTGGAAAAAAACTTTCCTTATTACAGCTGATGTTAATAGCTTATATACAGTAATTCCACATGCATGGGATTATGGTCTGTTAAGAATCTTTTGTTGGATAGTGACCTTTTTGATAGAAGTCAAATTGATACCTATCTTTTATTACTTGAATTGATTCTATCAAATAATTTTTATGTTTGATGGTATCTGTTATGAACAGATTATGGGCTGTGCCATGGGCTCATCAGTTGCCGCTTCCTATGAAAAAATGTATATGTTCAAAATGGAAGATATGTTATTTTTCAATGATGAGGTTTTGTCTGGGGGCATCTTATTTTTTACATGTTTTATTGATGACCTACTCATCATTTGGAAGGGGACACAAGATAAATTTGTTAAGTTCATGGAGGCACATAACAGCACCTCATGCCCAATCAAATTTACATACACAATGAGCCAGACATCAGTTGATTTCTTGGATGCTAGGAATGGTATATTAGATCCAAATTTGACTACAACTTTATTTACAAAACCCACTGACCATAATTCATTATAACAGTAGCAAAGCTGTCACCCGAGGAGTTTAAAAATGGGTCTCCCTTACTCCCAAATATTCGAGTGTTGAGGACAAACAGTGACACTAGGGCAGCATACCTTCAGCTTGATGATGTGATTGAAAGACTCTCCAGGAGGGGATTTAATAGAAACCATTTGGAACTAACCAGAGAGTAGTGTCCATCAATAGGGAACACCTACTAGGTAAAAAATTTAGAATAAAAAGTGATACAAAGTTACCCTGGGTTACTAGATATAACACACAATCACCAGTGGTTAATAATGTGTCCAAACAATTATGACCCCTAGTTACATCTGATTCAGAATTAGGCCTTTCTAACACTCAGTTGATGCCCTGTTTTGCAAGGTGGAAAGATCTACGTGATTTGTTAGTTAAAACCAACTATAGCTCAAAATCTCAGTTAGCTCCAAAAAACTTTCTAATTTGTAAACCACCAGGTTGCTTTAAGTGCAGTTGTGGTACTTGCAAGTGTTTAATCCCAAGTAATTAATTCAACCATCCACATACCGGGAAACAAATCCTGATTCGCCATCATCTCAACTGCAATAGCAGTTTTGTTGTGTACCAAATTTTATGCCCGGTGGGTTATCTTATGTGGGGAAAACACAGAGAAAGTTCAAAGAACGAATGATTCATGGCTCCGCAATCAGGGCAGCGCTAGCTAATGGGGTTAGTAAGCAACCTGTTTCTAGACAATTTTTGGAGTTCAAATATCCCTTGATGTCATTAAAATACTGTATGATAGATCATATCCCTCCATTAATACATGGTGGTGATCGTGGCAAAATGTTGTTAAAAAGAGAAGCCCAGTGGATATTCAGTTTGGATGTAAATCATCCTAAAGGTTTGAATGAAAATATATAATTCTCTAGCTTTGGATAACATCAGAGTGCTAACTCATGGACATTAGTTTTCTACATCTGAGTACTTTGACAGGGATACATTGTTGTTTTTTCCTTTTATTTTGGTATCTGCCCTGTACATTATCTTGATAGTGTTGTACCTATTACACTAGGCTGATATTCATACTACTTTTCACTAAAGGGCTACATTTATATGTAATCATTGGTTGTAGGTTATGATTCAGTCAGACCAGAGGTCCCTCTGGATGACTGAGTATTAATTGCAACTATTTATCTCTACAGCCCCTCCTCTTTTTTTTACAAGGAGTGGTATTATTACATCTATGTAATATAAATCTTGTGTTTACCCTAATGGAGATATTCTATAGGTGTGATTTATGTACTAGCCGATCCAGTACTAGATTGTGATTAGAAGGCTGAGATCTAGCAGTGTTCTGTGCTATTTATATGAGGTTTTATACAGCAATTATTGGACCACTGTTTGTAATGCTATAGTGTGTCATTACTCCCTGTTGCATTGCATTAGTCTATCTTAATGTGTCTACTTCTAATAAAGTTTGCTTCTGGCCATCCACATTGTTTTGATTGTGTGACAGGGAGTTAAAGTTGTTATTCTCATTCTATACTGATCTCTGTTTTGTACTAGAGTGGTTGCTTGGTGATGGTTTTTTGTTTGCACACATGGTGTGGCCGCTTTGTGACACTGGCAGATTCTTATTGCTGGGACAAGGAATGATGACATCATCTGAAAGCATTCCGTCATGGACGCCGGTGATTTGCACGTGGTGTTGGTGATGGGCTATATCTTGATAAGTTTTGTTCTGTTTTATTACATCTTGAAGACAGTTTACATAATACTGAAATATTGAGGCAAGCCACTGCCTTTTGTCTGCTCTTATGTACCTGAGTGCCGCATTGTTGGAGTCGAATATATATATATATATATATATATATACACACATATATATATATATATATATATACACACACATATATATATATCTGTATATATATATATACACACACACACACACACATATATATATATACATGCACACACACATACATATCTACATGACTGGCTCGTGGTGACCATCTTTGAATTTAAAAAATGGCACTGAGGTGCCATTTTTTTAATGGGCACACGCAGTTCTCACCATTGAAGTCAATGGTGAGAAACACTCATTGGCTGAGAGGCGGAAGGCTCACCTCTCTCAGCCAATGAGCACTCTGCACTAGGATTTCTGTACTGAAATCCCAAAGCGGAGCTGTCATTAGGCTAGTACTGTCCTTAGAGGACAGTACTAATGTTCGTGAGTTCGGGTATTTGCATTTTTTTTTTGCTAAGACCCTGGCTTGCCTACTTTGGAACAAAGAGGACCTGATCCATGCATAGGAGGAGGTGAGTATAGATCGTTTATTACAGGAACACCATTGGATTATCTACATGGAGAAGAGGACCGATAGGCTACAGGGATACATAGGTGAGCATGTGAGATAGTGTCTGTTCATGTGTGTGTGCATTTATGTTTTAATAAAATTTTATTTTCTACAGTGTGTGTTCTCTGTGGTTTTTTAATAATGCTTTTGCTGTGGAACTACAGGTACCAGCAGCCGTATGCTCGAACTTGAGATTCTCCAAGTACCAGCATGCAGGGAATCTTGCTGGGAACTGTAGTTCCACAGCATAAGACAATATTTTAACTCTTTACTCACACCACACTTTACATAATCAATCTGGCACCCAGCGGCCAAGGGTGACCGGGATAGCCCCGGGCTATCAGCATGGGCCTGGGTGCCCTGGAGAGGGGGCACCTTTATTGGGGGGTCCCCAGCTCCCGAAGGATCCCAGCCTGGGCTGTGTAGCGGTCAGGGGTGATGCTTCAGCTGGGGGGGCCTGGTTACAGGGCTCCCCTGGCTGTGGCATCACCCCCCACTAGAAAGGGTCCGGTGTTGTATTTCCAGAACCAGGATCAGCTCAGAGCCCAGTGCAGGTTGCACTGAATACAGGGGACTGCTACATCATTTGTCCCCCATATTTTGGCAAGCAGGACTGGTTCTGAAAAGCCTGGTGCTGTTGTTCTTCATATAGGCGACCCCTACATCATTTGTCCCCTATATTTAGCACAACCAGTACTGGCTTTCCAAAGCCTAGTGCTGGTTGTTGTTTTTTTTTTGGGGGGGGCACTCCATTTTTTTTTTAAAGCCAGAAGCACAGACGGGTCTCCCTGATCCCATCCCTGATTCTGTGTTTATTTATACACAGATGCAGGTATCATGGATCTTTCAGATCTGAGCCTGCATCTGTCTGCTGCTACCTACCCTGGGTCCTGCTGCTCACACTGGCACTGCCACCACAACACTGCCGTTAATGCACTCTACCGTCCCTGGGTCCTGGCCAAAGGTTACGCCTGCTACCCCCCCACTCCTAGGTCCTGGCCACAGCTAATGTCCGCTTTCTTCCCCCGAGCCCACCACCCGCACTGGCCAGCCATCTTGGTGCACCCAAGTGAAGCCAAAGTGAGTACACCTGTTGGAGGCTCCTGCTGAGGCTGCGCAACAAGTTGATACTTCCTATCTCTACAATGGCGGATTCGTGAGGTAATAGTTTTAAACTATTTTTCTCAATTACCTAAACCCCAAAAGCACCTACCCTGGAACAATAGCTACTGTACCTAATAAAACAAGCCCCAAGTCTAAATTCGCCCCCTACCCTGAGTTATGCCTTCCCAAAAATCCCCCATAGAGAACAGCAGAAAAGTGATCCTAATTGAGTGTGTCAGAAAAAACTGACAGTTGGAACTTTAGATTACTCCCAATTCCTAATTTTTTTATGGTTTTGCCCTGAAATTGGAATGCAGCACCGAGCAACAGTTTGACCCGCCCATGCCAAATTTCAGCTTAGTACCTCCAATAGCTTTTGAGGTGTAGTCCATTAAAACACCATGCCCCCCCCTCGGGAGTTCTCTATGGGAGAATTCCATTTTTTTAGATTCAGCCTTAATATAAGGGCACGACTGTGTAACCTAGAGTTCCATATCTCCACCTTCAGCTGTACAGCCCAGAAAACCTGCAGTTCCAAGCTACTCTTGCAGGTCCAGAATGTGCCGGTCTTGTTTTCCTCTCCCTTGGAGGGAGCGGATCCCACCAGAATGTGGGCAAATCAGATGAGAGACCACACCTCACACCATAGTAGTCATTTCTTTATTCATTGTGTAATAGTTAAATAATTATTCTTTATACTTAGGGTGCTAATTAAATATTTGCTTAGTTTTCCCTTGTAGGGTGGTAGATTGTATTGGTAGGATAGATTAAGTTGATTTGATTTTTTTAGGGTAGGATGTGGATTTATATGATGATAATATTATGTCCACATTGTATTTGGTTTTCTTTTTTATCTTATGTATTTAATTTATTGTTTTTTTAATTTTATGTAATTATATTTGTTGCAAGTTTTAATAAAATAAATATATTCATTTAGACCATCTCATGAACAGCGTGTTTGCATTTGCTAGGAGGATTTCAGGGCACTTGTTATAGTATTAACATTTAACTTAAACTGGTTCAAAAATATTCTTAGAAAATGTGATGAATTTAAAGAAACGTGTGTGTTTGGCCTAAAACGATACAAACAATGATAACAGTATAAATATTCTACCCTTACATTGAATACGACTTGTGCCATTTAAAATGTATCCCTAAATAATTTTGTTCCATACAAACAATGTATGATCCGTAAGGTTTGCAGACATTAATGAGTCAAAAGGCTTTTCAAAACTTAAAAAAAAATGGTGTCATAAAACACTCATTAGATCAATATAGAAATACTGAAGCTTGTACAAATCTGTGGTTTGCTATAGTAGCTTCCAAATACAACATATGAATCAACAACATAACACAAAAAATATATCACAATGACCACAAATGTGTACTTTGGCCTTTTTGAATGAAATATGCCAAACCAACCTAATTATGTTTTTTTTAACTAACACCATTTAAAACCTTCCCCTGGAAGATCTTAGTATCTGGGTGGTGTTTTGGGAGGTGCTGCCAGTCGATGTGCTGGATGCAGTTTCTGGTAACAGATACCTAATGTCCCTACCTAAACTGACAATAGTTGCTTTGGTGTCATGATTATCATTTGTTTGGAATTCCATCATCCTAGCAAAACTGTCCTAGAACCTATTATGCGATTCCACCATCCTATCCTGGAAACTATTATAAGATTCTACCATAATACAAAAGGGTCCTGGAACCTATTATTAGAATCCAACATTCTTAGGAATGCGTCATGGAACCTTTGATTATAATCCCTTTTTTGATCAAGGGTGTTTGCGGCTCTACTAACTTTGTTAGTTAAGACAGTCAAGCTGCAATTATGCCTCTGCAATTACTTTGTTATAGTTTTACATGTTATTTTCTTCACTTGTGTTGTTAGTAGGGCCAACTGATTACTTTGATAGTCAGACAGTTTGCAAAAACACACTGTCTGGCTGGGCAGGCAGAGGGCTAAGGTTTAATTGTCGTTGGGGAGTAAGGATACATTTCATGGCATCTTTGGCTTGTCCAGCTTCCACATCAGATGGTGGCAGGAGACTGGCAAATTTGGGATCTCCAGAACCTACGGCAGACAAGTGGTTAAATTTGGTTCTCTTAATCTCAATATCAATTTGTTAAATATTTTTATGTGATGCTACCACGTTTATTAAGTGGGGTTAAGCTTCCATATAGATTAAAAAAAAGACAGTCTGGCCCTACACAACATTAAAAAATGCATATTTTTCAAATAATCTCTAGCTATTGTGATGTTATATGGTAATTAGCTCAGTAGAGTATTCAGTGGTGGTGTTTAAGTGCTTGAATCAGGCTCTCACACAGCTTTTCAGGTTCAAATGAAATAAATTTAGCTTTACTATTAGCAGACAGCATACCCTAGCCCTAAAATGGGCAGCTAGACTGCATCACAAAGTCTCAAAGTTAGCCCTGTCTCTTGCAAATGCATACAAGGCCTCCTGGACTTCTCAGATTCAAGTCCCACTGGCCTGGCTTCTCAGTAACATAAGCACAGTCACAGAGATTTGTGGTCTTCTGCAGGTTTAGAGTCTGGCCTCCTGGCTCCCACTCACTGGGCTCTTTAGTTGTCACAGTTCCACCCGGACTGTCTTCACAGGTAGCCTTACTGGCTTCCACAACCCCACCTGGGTTGTATATACACTTGTCTGCATCAGTCCTTCTTGGAATGACTCCACTCAATAGCCTTTAGTTGTGGTACGCATCCATCTTCTTCCATGTGTGAATGAATCCCTCCAGTCCCACACATAATCCATGGCTCACTGCTGCTCTCTATGCCAATACTGCCACACTATATACAGCATAGTGTTTAACATATTCATTTCATACTTAGAAGTGTGCAAGCTTAGTTTGTACACATTGGCTAGAGTCACCTATGAACAATAAAAAATACCAATGTAGCCTCATGTAAATGTTCTACTTTGGTAGTGTTGTCCCTTAGGTGTTTAATGTGAAATGTATTGATTTTTGTATTGCTTATCTGTCAGGAACCGTAAGGGAAAAGCCAGGGGATAGGGTGGCTAGGGAATCAGCAGGTGAGTGACAGTTAGGTCTCCCTATTGTGGCCAAACCCAAGTGTGGCTAGACCTGCTCAGAGGCGCAGAGTCTAACCCACTTGGTGGTCTTCACCAGTGGCCCCTCCAGTCAGGATTTGGGTTTTGCTGCACCAAGTGGGCAGGTCGCTGCCCTCTGGACAGGTACCTGGGAATGGCAGAAAGACCAGAACTAGTTCAAATTAATTAGTGTATAAATGAATACTGGAATACTGAAGATGAGCTGGATACTTGAATACTGGAGATTAACTAAATACTTGAACACTGGATATGCACTGAATATTTGAATACTGGAGATGAACTAAATGCTTGAACACTGGTGAAGAACTAAATACTTGAACACTGGAAATTAACTTGAGAATGTAGATATCCTAGTCACAGGCTTGCTTGAGAACACATGAAAATGTACTGGGAACTGCTAGAGATTCAGGTGCTGATTTGCACAGAGAGACATGGAGAGAAAGTGACACATGTCAGCATGTGCTATTGAAGCAGCTGAGAGATAACTAGAAATTATCAGGAAACCTGACACCTCAGTAACACTGGGAAGCTGCAGTAGAGCTAGCAGCACACTACAAGACACACAGGAAAAATAACATAAAACACTGAAGTTCTATGAGAGAACTGTGAGTAGGCTGAAGCAACACTCTGCAGGGAGTAACACAGAGCAACACTGGTGAGAATCACAGTCACTGGAACAGCAAAGTTGAACAGCAGTTTCCTGTTCCTGGAGTCAGACTTAAATACCCCTGGGTAGCTGGTCATTGGATCAGAAGATCAGCAGAGTGACCATAGGAGAGAAATTGGGAGAGACTAGTCAGGTGATATTGACTAACATGGCTGCGTCCATGCCTGGCACCCCAGAAACCAAGACACACACATGAAAGCCCTAGCAGACCCCGGGGAGAATACTCAGACACCACTCACCTCCACTCCCAGTGACTGGACACCTAAGCCCAAGGACGCCGGCACGGAGGTGAGTAGCGGCTGACCCCAGGCCGCATCCTAACATTATCATTCTATTAAATTGATAATAAACTGCTGTTTGTTTATATAAAAACTTATAAATCTGATTATGTGCATCTTAACTCACATTACATTTTTCACCGATAACCCTGTGTAATAAATGTCCACAGGTATCATTATGGTGTCAGAAGTGGAATGTCACTTCCAAATTTATCACATAGCCATCTCTCCAATAACATTTCTGGAGTGCTACCCTCCTCCCGTTCAGGGAGACTCACAAATCACACATTATTGCTGTGTAACTGGCCTTCAATATCAGAAGACTTATTCTGCATAACAGACATCTGCTCCTTTAAAGTTCTAACTTGCACCTGCAGCGGGCCATGCTGGTCCTCTAATGTAGATACCCAAATTTCCACTTCATTCACCCTCTCCAACACCTTTTGCAAATCCTGTTGCAACAGAGAAATATGTGATTGCACCATTCCTATTTTTCAGAAGGCTCAAGCACCTGTTGCAGTGTAACTTCGGAAGAAATAGGAGATCCAGTAACTTTCAATGGAGTAGTTTGTGGTGTAGAGGGGGGTCCTTGTGAGCCACCACTTGAATGAGTCTGAGAACAGGCATATTTTTCCAGCCAAGCAGCAGTTGCAGTCTGCCCAGTTTTTCCCATGTTGTTGATAATAGGAGCAAATAATAAAAGTCACAAGGTGATATATATATATATATATATATATATATACTGTATATGTATATATATATATATATATATATATAGCTATAGCTAGCATGTCTCTTGCTCCATAGAACAAAAATAGGCGGCACTCCTCCGGACTTGGTGGAACAGGAAAATGGTTTTAATCCAACATAAACCGACGTTTCAAGGCTACAACGGCCTTTTTATCAAGGTGTAAAAAGGCCGTTGGATCCTTGAAACGTTGGTTTATGTTCTATGGAGCAAGAGACATGCTATATACAAACCTTTAAGCAGGCACCCAGCGTTTTATCCATACATTGAGTGCCCGTCTACATGCTACTATATATATATATATATATATATATATAATTATATATCAGTATAACCAAAGAAGGCAGGCACAAGTTGCTTTAAACAGCTACAAGGATAGACTGCCACAGTAAATATAATGCCAATTTGAGCGGTCACCAGCAATAGCACAGGAGGCTGCAATGGCAGGTTATACAGGCAGCAACAAAGAAAAGCCAGCAGATGCAGGGAGTCTATAGAGAAAGGGATCATCCATTTGACCATAGGCAGAAAGGCTTACCACGCTGCACAGGAGGGAGCTACTGATGCTGGAAGACAATAAACCAGGAGGCAGCCAATGAGAACAGCCTAGCCGCAACCATATGGGTACCGGAACACTATGAGAGTCTGCAGGCAAGAGGAGACACACAACAACCATCCAACCGGTCAAATGCCCACACAGCAAATTGAATCACCTAGCAGGATCCTCTGAAGCCGGCAGATGTACAAGAGTCCCAGCTAGCACAGAGAGCTGCCGGAGGTAAAACAGGATGGTGTCAGAGAGTCCTTCAGACCTACTTCCACACCGCTGTGGATACCTATTCACCCTTTACCTCCTGGAGCTCCACCTAAATTTTGACATTATCAGGACCATGACTCAGTGCATCATATGGCTTGTACTAAGAGGCCATTAGTGTGTAATGAGGTAAAAGTATTCATATTTCCAAATTTTGCAGTGGAGGTACAAAAGGACAGAGCCAAGTTTATACAGATTAAAAAACGGCTGCTAGATTTACATTTACAATACTCTATGCGTTTTCCTTCTAAATTTTGAGTAGTGGCTGATAGAGAGTCTAAATTCTTCTCAACACCAAGGGAGGCTGCAGGGTGGTTGGACTGCCATGCGTCTAGAGTACAACAGCTGGTTTCTGATTAATTTAGCATTTAAGGCCCTATTAAATTAAGTGTATATGTTCCATCATGGATGGCTGCACTGTTGATGCTATATTTATTCAAATTATATTTTTTGTGTATAGGTTTTCAATTATACTGTTTACTATATAGTGTTAGTGAGATTGCCGCTGTAGATAGCTTCAGTGGTTATGTGGATTATTTATTTAAGTGGCTTAATTGATCAAGTATAGATTATATTATATGACTCTTCAGAAATATGGTTAAGTGCGTAATCATGCAAGGAGCTGTGATCAGCTACAAGTGTTGCTAGGTTTTCTTATTTGTTTTCTTTTATCTTTTAATAGTCGTAGGTAATGTTATACTGTAAATCTTTTCCATCGGTATGTCAGAGAGTCCACCATGCTTTGGTGGCTATTGTAATTCATTGTCCCCATAATTGCATATTGAGATAATTTTTTTTTTGAGTGAGGTTTTTTTTCCTTTTGATAGGGATCTAAGTATGCCACAGGTGGGTTGGTATACAGGGTTGGGGGTCAATAGGGTTGCTTGGATATTGTTTGTATGTGTTTTATTCTCTGCGATTTCTGATATTTACTTATGTGATGCGGCCAGTGTGTTCTGAATTAATGTAATATGTTCTAAATTAATGCAATATATTTTTCTATATATGTTGGGTGGCATTTTTTACTTGTTTTTGATGGTACTTTGTGGGGTATAGCTATTCTGTTACTATGTCTTTTGTATATATATATATATATATATATATATATATATATATATATATATATATATTAGAGATGAGCGGTTCGGATTCTGTGGAATCCGAACCGCTCCGAACATTGGGGATCCGAGTCCAGGGTTCGGGTGTTCACCGCCTGACTCGGATCCCCGTTCGGGGCCGAACGGCGGCCGCCTGATGTCGGATTCTCACTAGAGAATCCAACATCAGGTCTCCTCGCATGTAGGGCAGAGCGCAGTGATAGCGCTCTGCCCTACACAGACACAGACACAGACACACAGCCGCCAGCGGCAGCTGTGTGTTTGTTACAGCAGCCAATGAGAGTCACAGACTCTCATTGGCTGCTGCACGGAGGGAGCCGGCTGGAGCTCACACATGAGCTCCGTCTTCCGGCTCCCTCTTCAGCGTGTGACAGAGCGGACGGCGCGGGAGCGGGGAATCAGGTAAGTTTTATTTTTTTTATTTTTTTACTTGTCAAAGGCGCGGGGGCACTACTGGGGGGGGTCTGCACTACTGGGGGGGTCTGCTACTGGGGGGGCTATACTACTGGGGGGGCCATACTACAGAGGGGCCTGCTACTGGGGGGGGCTATACTACTGGGGGGGGTCTGCACTACTGGGGGGGGTCTGCTACTGGGGGGGGCAATACTACTGGGCGGGCCATACTACAGAGGGGCCTGCTACTGGGGGGGGATATACTACTGGGGGGGGTCTGCTACTGGGGGGCCATACTACTGGGGGGGATCTGCACTATTGGGGGGCCATACTACAGAGGGGCCTGCTACTGGGGGGGGGGCTATACTACTGGGGGGGTCTGCACTACTGGGGGGGGTCTGCTACTGGGCGGGGCTATACTACTGGGGGGGCCATACTACAGAGGGGCCTGCTACTGGGGGGGCTATACTACTGGGGGGGTCTGCTACTGGGGGGGCCATGCTACTGAGGGGCCTGCTACTGGGGGGGGCCATACTACTGGGGGGGCTTACTACTACTGGGGGGGGCTGCTACTGGGGCAGCCTACTACAGGGGGGCCATACTACAGGGGGGCCCCATACTACAGGGGGGGCTACTACTGGGGCAGCCTACTACTGGGGGGGCCTGCTACTGGGGCAGCCTACTACTGGGGGAGCCATACTACTGGGGGGGCATACTACTGGGTGGCATGCTAATGGGGGGCATACTACTGGGGGGGCCTGCTAATGGGGGGCATACTACTGGGGGGGGCCTGCTAATGGGGGGCATACTACTGGGGGGCATTCTACTGGGGGCACTGCATAGTGGACCCTACTACTAAGGGGACTGCATAGGGGGCACCACTGCTGGGGGACATTGTGTAAGGGACACCGCTACTGTGGGCATTGTGTAAAAGGGTCACTACTGTGGGCATTGTGTAAAAGGGGCACTACTGTGTGTCGTAACATAAATAAGAGACACTACTGTATGGTGTAATGTGAATCAGGCCCTATGTGCGGTGTAATGCTAATAAGATTGTGCACTGTGACTCCTAGGGCCGTAGCCCACTTTGTAAACAAGTACTGTGACTCTGCTGGCCGTACCCCACTGGGTGGGTGCACTACTTTTCATTTCTGCCACTGCTGTGTGGCAATGTGTCATAGATGTGCTTTATACTGTGGTGTCTGTGTCGTTGTGCCGCTGCTTTGTCACTTAGTAACCAGTCAGCTCACTGCAACCTTTGGCCAATAATGCTGAAAACAATATTATAAGCTGTGATATGGTCTAAATTGACTGGAAATTAATGTTATTGAGGTTAATAATACTCTAGGAAGAAAAAAAAGACCAATTTATGTGATTTTAGCTTTTTTTGTCAATTTTTGTAAAAAAATCCAAATCCAAATCCAAAGCCAGTCACCGCAGTTTGGCAAATCCAAATCCAAATCCAAAGCCGGACGACGAATTAGAACCAAATCCAAATCCGGCAAAAATGGTCCGGCGCACATCCCTAATATATATATATATAGAGTCCAAGTTGGCCCGGCACTCGTGGTAAAAATCTATGCTCCGGTGCCTTTCCAATAGTAGTAAGTAGAATAAAATGTGACGGGCGGCACTCAGTGAGACTTCACAACTTGAAGAAAAGACAATAGCACAGCTATGTATAGGTCAACGTTTCAGTGTGGATACACTTTTATCAAGACATACAGACAAAGACATATTACATACCTTAAATACAGTTCACCCTGTGCACCAACACCTACTGGTCCGTCCCGACGGGGGTGATGACGTCACGAGTCGCGCAATAGCGCCGGCGTCACCGTCATCCCCAGGGGGCGTGTCCACCAACGTGTCATACCATCACCATGATTACAATTAAAACAAAACAAAAACAAGAGCAGGACTGTCAAAATAGCAAAGTACCAGGTAATCCTGGTAACCATCAACCTGGAGCCAAAGAAAGTTACATGATATCACACATAAGTATAGCCGTGATAAAACAAATCACAGCATATAGTTCACAATAAGTCACCACAACATATCACCGAGGCGCGCAACCAGAGTGACCATAAGACTCAATTAAACGTGGTACAGCAAAAGTCTCTACAGATGGGTGACCATAAACCTATGGCCACACCGTAATACAATACAGCAAAAGTCTAACAGACAAGCACCTAAAGGAAACAAGAAAAATAATTAACTTCATTAAGGCCAAAAGGTTTGACCGTCTGGAGATTATGTATCCATCGGGCTTCGTGGTCGGATTTTATTGCAGCACGAAGCCCGATTGTTTTTGTTTTAATTGTAACCATGGTGATGGTATGACACGCTGGTGGACCTATACATAGCTGTGCTATTGTCGTTTCTTCAAGTTGTGAAGTCTCACTGAGTGCCGCCCGTCACATTTTATTCTATATATATATATATATATATATATATATATATATGCTTAACATTACCTTGCTCCAGGACCTGTCTGGCCATCTGCGACATCTGGCAGATGCCAGAAGGGTCGATGGTTGGATGGGCCAGTCTGGCTAACTGCATGGATGCTATAGAAAATGTATTTCCCAAAATGGGCGCCACATGAGAGAAGACACTTATTACACATTAAGAACCATCAGCTCTTCAATGGCCATGTTCTGCCAGCGGACACTAAAGAACCAGCGGGACCTCTAGTAACTTGTAAGATCTAACACGCCCCATACACAGGGCCGGATTGACATCTTATGAACTGCTGGTAGACAGGAATTTTTCTGTCTACAGCAGCCTTCTGCCAGTGGCCATACCATACCCTGTCCACACACAGAGGCCCCGCCCCAGACCCATTACCCTCCCTTGCCTGCTTTGTGTGAAGAACTGGAAGTGCTGAGGAAGAGCAGCAGCTCACTAATACAGGGCAGGAGGAGACCGAATTGGACCCTGAAGAGGAGAGGAGAGGGGGCACTACCAAAAAATACAGGTAAGTGTGTGCACTTTATTTTCCTTTTAAATCTGTTGATCAAGACAGCTTTATATGTGCAGAGTGTGCTGGTCACCTGCAATTACAATATATATATATATATGCTGTATCTCTCTCAGTATCCCAGCCCTCACCCTCCCTGTAACCCCCAATGTCCCAGCCCTCACCCCCCCTGTACCCCCAGTGTCCCAGCCCTCACCCTCCCTGTAACCCAAAATAAGTATCCCAGCCCTCAACCTCCCTGTAACCCCCAGTGTCCCAGCCGTCACCCTCCCTGTAACCCCCAGTGTCCCAGTCCTCACCCTCTCTGTAACTCCCAGTCTCCCAGCCCCCACCCTCTCTGTAACCCCCAGTCTCCCAGCCCTCACCCTCCCTGTAACCCCAAATAAGTGTCACAGCCCTCACCCTCCCTGCATCCCAAGTGTCCCAACCCTCACCCTCCCTGTAACCCCAAATAAGTGTCCCAGCCCTCACCCTCCCTGTATCCAAGTGTCCCATCTCTCACTCACCCTGTAACCCCCAGTGTTCCAGCCCACACCCATTCTGTAACCCCCAGTCTCCCAGCCCTCACCCTCCCTGTAACCTCAAATAAGTGTCCCAGCCCTCACCCTCTCTGTAACCCCAGTCTCCCAGCCCTGACCCTCCCTGTAACCCCAAATAAGTGTCCCAGCCCTCACCCTCCCTGTATCCTCAGTGTCCCATCCCTCACCCTCCCTGTATCTCCCAATCAGTGTCCCACCCTCACTGTAACTCCCAATCAGTGTCCCAGCCCTGTCCCTCCTTGTAATCCCCCATCAGTGCCACAGTCTTCACCCTACCTGTAACCCACCCCTCAGTGCCCCAGCCCTCACCCTCCCTGTAACCCACCCCTCGGTGTCACAGCCCACACCCTCTCTCTAGCCCCCCAAATCAGTATATCTGTCCTCATCCTCCCTGTAACACTCCCCCCTCAGTGTTCCAGCCCTCACCCTCCCTGTAACCCCAAATAAGTGTCCCAGCCCTCACCCTCCCTGTATCCAAGTGTCCCATCCCTCACTCACCCTGTAACTCCCAGTGTTCCAGCCCTCACCCATTCTGTAACCCCCAGTCTCCCAGCCCTCACCCTCCCTGTAACCTCAAATAAGTGTCCCAGCCCTCACCCTCTCTGTAACCCCCAGTCTCCCAGCCCTGACCCTCCCTGTAACCCCAAATAAGTGTCCCAGCCCTCACCCTCCCTGTATCCTCAGTGTCCCATCCCTCACCCTCCCTGTATCTCCCAATCAGTGTCCCACCCTCACTGTAACTCCCAATCAGTGTCCCAGCCCTGTCCCTCCTTGTAATCCCCCATCAGTGCCACAGTCTTCACCCTACCTGTAACCCACCCCTCAGTGCCCCAGCCCTCACCCTCCCTGTAACCCACCCCTCGGTGTCACAGCCCACACCCTCTCTCTAGCCCCCCAAATCAGTATATCTGTCCTCATCCTCCCTGTAACACTCCCCCCTCAGTGTTCCAGCCCTCACCCTCCCTGTAACCCCAAATAAGTGTCCCAGCCCTCACCCTCCCTGTATCCAAGTGTCCCATCCCTCACTCACCCTGTAACTCCCAGTGTTCCAGCCCTCACCCATTCTGTAACCCCCAGTCTCCCAGCCCTCACCCTCCCTGTAACCTCAAATAAGTGTCCCAGCCCTCACCCTCTCTGTAACCCCCAGTCTCCCAGCCCTGACCCTCCCTGTAACCCCAAATAAGTGTCCCAGCCCTCACCCTCCCTGTATCCTCAGTGTCCCATCCCTCACCCTCCCTGTATCTCCCAATCAGTGTCCCACCCTCACTGTAACTCCCAATCAGTGTCCCAGCCCTGTCCCTCCTTGTAATCCCCCATCAGTGCCACAGTCTTCACCCTACCTGTAACCCACCCCTCAGTGCCCCAGCCCTCACCCTCCCTGTAACCCACCCCTCGGTGTCACAGCCCACACCCTCTCTCTAGCCCCCCAAATCAGTATATCTGTCCTCATCCTCCCTGTAACACTCCCCCCTCAGTGTTCCAGCCCTCACCCTCCTGGTTACTCCCCCTCAGTGTCCCAGCCCTCACCCTCCCTGTAAAGTCGCATACACACTGCATGATGTGTGTTTGCGGCGATATCGCCAGCAGGGGTGCTGGCATCGCCAAGTATATACACACTTGCCGATGCCAACCAGCAAAGGACAATGGCTGGGCGGGGGAAGGGGAGCGATGACATCCCCAGATTGTGCTGCATGTACAACCAACTGGGGTAATCGTAAATGACCATGGGAGCGTGCATCAAAGGTCTTTTTTCACATACACACTTGTCAATATTTTAAACAATTGAACGATAACAATAACGTTATTCAAAATATTGGCAAGTGTGTAAGCTGCTTAACTCCCTCAGTGTCCCAGCCCTCACACTCCCTGTAACTCCACTCAGTGTCCCCATCCTCCCTGTAACCCCCAGTGTCCCAGCTCTCTCCCTCCCTGTAACCCCAAACAAGTGTCCCAGCCCTCACCCTACCTGTAACACCCAGTCTCCCAGCCCTCACCCTCCCTGTAACCCCAAATCAGTGTCCCCATCCCCACCCTCCCTCTAACTCCCAATCAGTATCCCAACTTCCCAACCTTCCCTGTAAACCATCCCCTCAGTGTCCCAGCCCTCACCCTCCCTGTAACCCCCAATCAGTATCCCAGCCCTCACCCTCCCTGTAACCCCCAATCAGTATCCCTGTAACCCCCCT
Source organism: Taudactylus pleione (assembly GCA_031769625.1). Classification (NCBI taxonomy): domain Eukaryota; kingdom Metazoa; phylum Chordata; class Amphibia; order Anura; family Myobatrachidae; genus Taudactylus; species Taudactylus pleione. Next base: position 1,711,699 of record JAUIMM010000086.1, read on the forward strand.
CAATGTCCCAATCCTCACCCTCCCTGTAACCTCCAATCAGTGTCCCAACCCTCACCCTCCCTGTAACTCCCCCTCAGTATCCCAGGACTCACCCTCCCTGTAAAGCCACATACACACTACATGATGTGTGTGGGTGAGGCTCTCTAGATCTCTCTGTGCCATTTTATAGGAGTCAATTTCATATATTAAGCCTATCAATAATGTTCTCTCAGTGTCATGTGATTGTTTCCCACCAATCACAATTTCACTTTCACTTTGATATTACAATCATTTTAGCTTGCCAAACCAAATCATTTGATTGGGTTGCATTCATAGTTGTATCATACATGGCAATCACCATTTTGTTGGTTATCTAAATATAACATACAATATATAGTGATCTATTCATTATGAACTCCATATGAATGCAAACCAATTTTAACAATACAAAATTCATAGAATCATATGTACATATCCAATAGATTTGTAAAAATACAAAAATAAAAAAATACATAAAAGCAAAAAAAAAATTTACATAACACAACAAGCATGGAATCTATCCTCAATATCCATACTACACAAATGCAACCTTGAAGGATTGGTCATATTAGAATCAGTTTGTAGAGACATGTTAATCTTAGTAATTGGTCATATTTATAAAAGAATAAAAACCTGAATAAATAATTGTATCATATGGGAAATATATAAATAATATAAGATATGTAAAAAAATATATGTATGTATAAATAATATCTTAAGAGAGGAAAAGGCAATATAAATATATTAAACTCATTTCTTTATATATAATAATTAATCTTGCAGTAATGGTACTGTGTCGCATCCTTCATTTAACCCATGAGAAATTATGGTGTTCAGAGTGTGGATCCAATATGTCTCTCTGTGTTAGTTTTTTAAAAATGTTGTCTCCTCTCTCATCCAATTCCACATGTTCAATTCCTTTGAATGTGAACCCATTCAGGGAAGTATTCTGATAAGAAATGTCTAGGTATATTGTGATTTAACACTTTATGTCTGATATTTCGTGTGTGTTCTAGGATGTGTATCTTCAATTGTCTTTTTGTATTTCTAATATATTTTTTCCCACATTTGCACATAATCATATATAACAAATGTGGTAAGAGATTTCATCCTGCCTTTTATTTTCCTTCCTATAGTATTTTCGCAATTGAGAAATTTGTTTTATATTCCTTTTTGTTTTATTGAAGGTAAGCTGCTAATCAATTTTTGTGTGAGGGTGCCTTCCTGATAATAATGTCTGGATTGTTTGGTAAAACTTTTTGTAAGACAGGGTCTAATTTGATAATATCCCAATGTTTTTTCAATACATTTCTAATTTCTTTCATCTAATTATTAAAAGTAGTTACAAAAGAGACAAATAATTCCTCATCATTCCTATATTCTGTAGTCTTATATTCCAATAGATCCTCTCTTTTCAGTTCCCAAGATTTCAAAATACTATTTTCCAACATCTTTGGGTATTTCTTTTCAATGAAGCTAGAGCCATAAATTTTTGCTTGTTCATCAAATTTCTCATATTTAAGACAATTGCTCCTAATACTTGTCATCTGTGAATAAGTGTTCTTCCAAGAATTTAAATGACAAGTGTTAAAATGTACATAGCTATTGTTATCAACATTTTAAATAAAAGTATATGTCTCAATCTTACTCCCCATACTCCAATCTGTGATATCTAGAATCAGTTCCAAAACTTAAATTTCCCTCTTTTAAAAATTGGAAGTAAACCTTAAATTAAATTTGTATTCAGGTAATTCATAAAATCCTCAAATTCGATCTTTGTTCCATTCCATATATATATCTATATATATATATATATATATATATATATACACACACACACACTGTATATATTTTGGAGAAGTATAACTGTATTAAAGCGCCCACTGCGCTTGATACAAAATATCACAAGTAAAATACTGAGGTAGTTAGTTAAAGTGCAAAATCTAGTAATGAGGTAGTTGACCAAAGTGCAGGAATATAATACACAATTAATATGACATCTAATAAAGTGTTATAAGAAAAAAAATGGAAGTATGCCAATGTGCAAAAAAAAGGGTGTTTTGACCTTGGCTCTGTGCGAAATTACAGCAATAGCAAATATATATATATATATATATATATATATACATATATATATATATATATATATATATATATATATAGCTTCCAAGTAGGACCGGCACTCGTATATACAAAGATGATGCAGCCTCCGTGCCTTCCTTGTTATGACAATTTAGAATGCAGAGATAGGTGGCACTGAAGGTCTTTCGTTGCAAAACAGTTAGTTTATTCCGACGTTTCAGGGCATATACAGCCCTTTTTTCAAGGATACATAAGATCCTTGAAAAAAAGGCTGTATATGCCCTGAAACGTCGGAATAAACTAACTGTTTTGCAATGAAAGACCTTCAGTGCTGCCTATCTATGCATTCTATATATATATATATATATATATATACATACATATATATATATATATATATATATATATAAACATTTCATACTACTGGTGGATAGATATATATAAAGAAAGTTTTAATAAGGCAACATCTACACATAAAAAATAAATGAAATGCATATAAAAGCACCAATGCATGTAGCTAATCTTTAGTCCTGTTGGACTATACAAAGTGCATAAAAGCACATCACATTAGATAAAAAGCAATAAAAACAGCTTATCTGAATAAAGACTGGAAAGTTCATGAAAGGTAGATATACAGTAGATAGTTTCCAATGCATTTCGTCTGGCTCTCAGACTTCAAGGGGTTCCCTTGAAGAAATCTGAGAACCAGATGAAACACGTTGGAGGCTCCTCTATAGCTACCTTTCATGAACTTACCAGTCTTTATTCAGATAAGCTGTTTTTATTGCTTTTTATCTAATGTGTAAAAATGTATATTATAGAGATTGGCAAGTCCTGATATAAGAAATGCCAATTGAATATGGCTGCGCACACACTGAAAAGCATGACTCCACACCTTGCCCCCTGTCCTCACTGCATTTGAGAGAGGACAGACCAGCAGAGGAGAACTCTGTGCTGCCATATTATACAGTATATTTTAGGGGGCAGAATGGAGTGGTCTGAGGTCATAGGGTTCCTTTTACTAGTATAGTATAAGTCAGTAAAAACTGAGCAGAACTAGTTATATTAAAAGGCAGACAATACTTCATAAGATCCAATAGAAACCAAACACTGTAAGATATTAAAATTAATGTAACAAATAATTTCCTGACATTTTATATAGGACATGTCACATCCAGCCAGTCATGCAGTGTTGCCCAAGGTCAGTTTCAGACACACTCCACTTCCAGCCCTCTTCCTGTGTCTGTATCTCCTGCATCCTGCTCAACTGGAACTGTGCTCACATAAGGATTGGAACAATGCCAAGAAGAAGTCAATCGTATCCTCTGTACTGCCATGTGATGGTGGCTGTCTGCTTCTGCTGACAAGGTGCAGTTGCATGGGGAGGGAGCTGGAGGGAGGGAAGGACTGGGGATAGAGGGGGCTGTGGATGGGGGGGTAAATCAAGAGGAACTCAATAGCCATCAGAAATCACACCAATGTTGGCAGAGTTGGACTGGCCTACAGTGGTACAGGGGAAATCCCCCATGGACCTCTATAGTCTGGGGTGTCATTTTTCAGACTGTGCACTGAATTGTACTATGTTTTTCTATTAGAGGGTCAGTTACCTAGTGGAGCAGTACCACTGATAAACATTGTTTTTTGGTTTTCTTCTATATAAACTACACCAAGATGTGCCTAATGGTCAGCCAGGAAAATGTGGTGGCTGGCTATACCACCTCTGGTGGATGACCACACCCTTTAAGCATTAGCCCCTATATAAACACAAAATGTAACACCAGCGCTCCCTTATTTTTCTAATAAGCTGTTTTTTAGTGAGCAGAACTAGTCTGCCAATAATTAGGAATGAATGAGAAAGTGAAATATAAGTATGTATATTGTATCAATGCAGTGTAATGAACAACAGCACAAGAATGTATCAATGTGAGAAAAAGAGTATACTGTATCTTTAACAAAATAATAAAACTAATCAAATAAACTAATAAAATTAATAAAGCTAATAAATGAAAACAAAATAAAGATAGAAATGAAATGAACAAAGTGAAATGAACAAGCTGAACGAAAACATGAGAAAGTACAGTGGCCAGACAATTTTACCATTGAATGTATCTCTCCCTGTCTTACCCTACCTGTGTAGTTTCTCTCCATCCGTCTCCTGTTCTTAATGTGCCGCAATGTTATGTGGTACAGCAGTGTACAGTTCAGTTACGCTGGGATCGGTGCTCCATCCTGCAGTGTGTCTTGGTGTTCAGTTTTCAACTCACTGGGAGGGAAACACTGTGGGTAATGGCAAGTGTCGCAAAACACCGGGTGGCCGGCGTCACTGATGTGGTGAAGGGCGAAAAGTTTGGTGTGCTTACATCCGCAACTTCCTTTAGCCCCCATCACTGCATCCCCCAGACATCACTGGATGTCTGCAGGGCACCAGCGGGGCAGGCCCTCTTTATGGCTGTATCTATTTGTCACTGTCTCACAGTGTGAGAGGCTGAGCTGCAGGGAGGTAGGACCTCCCCTGCTACTCTTAGTATGTGTGCAGTAGTCGACTTGCCTGAATGAACAGATGTTGGAGCACCAGACTACACAACCTATCCCCGCCACCAGCGGAGTTAAGATTGGAGGGGCTTTACAAGAGATAAAGAAACCCACATTTCTGTGCTTCCCAGCACCCCATTGCCCTGTCATCCAGAACACGTGCCCCAGTTGCCCTGCTCTCATTACAGCACTGTTTGTCACTGACAAATAAATCAGCAATCAGACTAAGCAAAGCATTCACAAATAGCCAATAAGATACAGATTGTTAGTGTTGGTGACCATCATCCACAGTTTGTACCTGCTGCTTACCCCCTGCAAATATTACAACTTTCTCAGGCAAAATTGCACATTTTTCTTGGCCTGCATGTGTATGTTTACCTTAATCAGGGGAAGGGTGGGGAGCGGATGGAGCCCTCTAGCCCTGGACTAGCCCCTTGAGAGCTGTTGGCCAGTATCTTGCTGGCTTGAAAGGGCTTAATGAGGTCTGTGTGTGGCATGTGACACATACTGCATCATTTAAACACTCCAGTTCATAAATAACCTATTTTCCTGAACCAGGTCCTGTCCAGTGACCCCTTGGTTTTTGTTTTTAAAGTATAGCTTGTGTGTTTTTGCACTGAGTATAATCCAGAACCAAATGTACTGTACACATGTACGAGTGATGCAGAGTCATATACATTTATTATTATTGTCCTTTATTTATATGGGGCCACAAGGGGTCCGCAGTACATAAACAAATGAGCACACAAGAAAAACAGTTATTAGCAGTACAAACAATGCAGGACAAATACATGATTTCTAAACATTGCTGCATAACACTTAAATAAGCAGCATTGTGTCAGCAACCAAGTGTTAGGTGTCGACTTGGGAAGTTCACAGTAAATGAAAGTAAAAGTAAGACAAGGAGAAGCAAGTGAGAGAAGAGGGCCCTGCTCATGAGAGCTTACATTCTAAAGGGGAGGAGCAGACAAACAGGGGTGACATAGATGGGCTAGATAGTAAGGAGCATGGAGTAGTGGGTTAGGTTAAGCTCTGGAAAGCTTTGAGAAAGAAATGGGTCTTGAGAGCACATTTGAAGAATAGGAACCAGGGAGCAAAGTTATCAAGGAATTTTGAGCTAAGGCCAGGGGTACGAAAAAAGACAGCTACTCGAAGAAGTTGGAAGAGGCAAATATCATGAGCATCGAATGGAAAGAATGAAAGGGAGGTTTTAGGAGGTAAGAGTTGGTAGGAGTGACCAAAGGATAGAAGGACCCCAACACCACCACGGCAACCTCCAGGCAAGGGTGTGTGAGAGAATTTGAGTTTCCCAAAAGAGAAAGCTGCAGGAGAAGTGGTGTCAGATGGATAAATCCAGGATTTGGTGATGGCTAGGTGATTCAAGGAGTTGGAGATGACTTGGATGTGGACCAAATTATTATAGACAGATCTGGCATTCTAGAGAGCACAGGAGAAAAGGACAGAGTTAAGAGTAGAGAGGAGAATTAGATTTTTAGGGTTGATGTAGTGTGGAGGTGAGATTGTTTTAGAGCAGGGGGATGAGGAGATTGTGGGTATGTGGCGGGCTTCTGAATGAGGAAGGGTGACAGCAGGTGGTGGGCAAGGTGGAGGTTTAGTATGGTGTTTGTGGATAAGAGGAGAGGTGACTTGGAGAAAAGAGAGGGTCCAGGGCTTAGTGGCAGTGTTGTAGGACCATGGTGGAAGATGAGTGAATATTAATGGAGTTATGGGAGATGCGGTGGAGAGTACTAGATGGGATGAAGGAAGACAGAGGAGGGGGCGAAGACTATGGGGGGAGAAATGATGTGAGAACTGGTGGTAGAGGAGAGAATTATGTAGCTTCTGAGTGAGGAGGGAGTAAAAGAAAAGAGAGTCAGTGTAGATGAGGGAATTGGAGGAGGGAAAAAGGCAGTAGTAGTGATGAGCGTGAGATACAGGAAAGGCAGAACTACAATAGTATATAATAAACAAAAAGAGTTTGGAGCTGGTTAAGTTGCAGGACTTTAAGGTTAGGATAAAGTATTCCTAAAAATGTATAGATGCAAAACAATGGTAGATACTACAGAGGTATAGAGATAATATGACAGTGGTACAGGAATGATTTAAACAGTGTAGAGTAAAAAAAAAAAAAAACACATACAAAAAAATAAAAGTGCAGCAAACTAACAGGTAGTTGCTTGCAATGCTGAAGCAGGGTGTTGACAAAAGGTTTGTCCAGGTTATAATGAAAGCAGGTGGCTAAAGGCCCCCATGCATCAGCAATTGTGCAATTTGCAATCGATTGTGTATAATAAATCTTTCCCTTATTCGATCGATTGCAAAATTGCCACAATCGAATGTGTTTAAAACTCTTTCCCTTTTTCAATCGATTGCAAACTGCACAATTGCTGATGTATGAGGGCATTAAGTTGCAGAGTGTCCAGAAGCTCAGAAGATCCTTTTCAACTTTTTACAAGTTGTAAAAAGTTATTTTTAAATATTGTCCTCCTGTTTATCTCCTGTCTAACTTTTTAAATTATGCTGTAAATGTAATACCACTCAGCTAAAAAAAAACACTTTAAAACCTACGCAGCCTGTGTCCTACCAAAAATACTGTATAGTGAAGCATATATGTGTAGTCACTGATTGCACCCCATTCCCAATGACCTCACCCCACACCAAATGCAAGTCATAAAATTCTAATACAAACAGAGCCTAAAGAGCATCCCATGTATCTAGCAGTTAATGTATGGTTATATAGTCAGACCTTAATCATTTTGGATTTAGCAGATATTAATTAATAACAATTAACCTAGAAAATCAGCATATTGCAGACAGTACTTGTATTCCTATAACATGCCTGGTGCCAATAGATTTGTTACCTACAGAATCAGTATAATCAGTAGATTTCAGTAACCTCTCCACTTGCAACTGTAGTGTCATAACTGGGCTTTAACAGGAAATCTTCAGAGGGCGCATATCAATGGAATTGTGGGCTACAGTATGTAAAGTTGGCTGGTAAGGTAATTTTGCCTGTTTTCAGGCATATCATTTGCACACAGGACATGGCTAGTACAAGTGCTCACTGATTATGATGGGTACAAAGTACAAACCAATAGTAGTGAAGGGCGCAATCAATTCACAGAGATATAAGCATTTAGTTTTGTGCTCACAATTAAGGAGCATCTACTTGGGTTCAACTTTGTATTAGACCCATAATCTCCACTCATATGTCCCTAGAAACCAGAAGTACAGTATGCCTCAATGCAGTGGATTCAGTCGCATGCAAGTCTGCCACATATGCGGCCCCTTTTCATGCTCATATAAAAATAAAGAAGAAAAAGGATTGTTTTGTATGGTGCACAAATTGTATAGAAAATATAACTTTTAATAAGTCTAAATAAAATAGATCCAGGGGAATATAATTAAAAGACAGCATACATAAAAACACTTACAGTACATACAAATTGTGTTAAAGAATAGAAATGTAAGACTCACTATAATTTATGCTTCCAAATATAGCAATTTACAGCATATACAATGAGTATATATTAATGTGAGCGTGTGTAAATGATAAGATTACTCAGCACCAGCCTATATCTAATTAAGTTGTTGTAAGGTTAGAGTAGAGCCCTTATTGAACGTTACAATCACAATACATGCAGCACAAATGTTTGTGATATAAAATGTGAACAACAAGATAGGGTTAGGTATAGGTATACATTAATCAGTACATAGTAATGTTTATCTGACCAGATTATAATAGTGTCTGTCTATGTTATCATTCCTCTTAGAACATCGGAGAGAAAAATAATTATCCCCATATCACTGTTCTCAGAGAGGTGTATTAATTAGAAATTTCTATCATATTAGTACACAGACAAGTTATCATAAGTGTGTTTATCCCACATTCAGACTTCAGGGACAAACAATAGTTTAGCTCTTCAGCGAATATAATCACAATATTTCAGTAAATGAAGTTTATAATGGTGACACTGGTTTATTAACAGATAATGATAATTACCAAATCAGACAGGTTATCAAATTTAGTTGTCAGACTGTGCTAACAATCATCTTTAACACCAGAGAAATTAATTCCTTGGATTGCTGGGTCACTGGACCCGGGAATCTAACCCTTGCCCCTTTTAGCTGTGGTGTAAAAGGGATATAACAGACTAGGGGCCTGATTCAGAGCCGTTCGCTATTTGTGGTCGTTCGTTCAAAAACAAGGGGTGGCTATTCAAATGATCAGTTCGCAAATTGCAGTCTGTTCACACCTCTAAGTCTGAATGAGCGAGCAAAACATACGCTCGTTTATTTGTTAAAAACGCCCCCTGGCCGCACGCACCATACGTCATGTCCGCTATTTATTAGATTAATCGAGTACATCGACCAGCGTATGAACTGCTCGCTATTCTTGTGGTTGGTTTTTGCTACCACAATCTTGCGAGCAGTTCTGGCTATAAAATAACCCAGTGACGTGGTCAATGACGCTGCTGTATTAATTATGCACACCCATAAAACGCCCGTTTTGACCTTTAAGCACGCCTGCGTTCGGATCTCCACTCCCCATTTTCAAGCACCTTCCCCTGTTACCACCCACATACGCCTCATTCTGTCACTCAAAATAGCAGGCATTCGCTATATTGCGAGCACATGAATTTCGGCCGCACTGACTGGTCCGCGCATGCGTATAACGATCCGTACGCATGCGCAGATGTGCGAACATCACTCGGAACGAGCGTACTGCCGCTAGCGAGTGGCTCTGAATGAGTGCCTAGTTTCACTGACCACTCTTAATAAGAAATTTGTTATTTTTATATCATACTGTATGCTGTCTTCAGTCTGACTATATTTGAGGCATAGAGGGGTATTCAATATGAAATGTTAACTTCACTGCCGAAGTTAACGTTTCATATCGGAGTTTTTTTCTGCGGTAAAGCATGGTGCGCGCTCCGGCTTATACCCGTATTCAATATAAAATTAACGAAAACGGGAAACTCCGAAGTTGGATTTGCGTAAAGTTACGAATTTTTTCTTAAAATAATTGTAAGACCCCCCTAAAGTTGTAAAAACATGGGGGAACACTATGGGTACCCCCGTTTTAGCCTTTAATTGAAAGTCGGGGATTTAAATAGCCGCAGCAGGTGTTTTTTTCCCGACATTGAATAAGTGATGCAGAAGAGCACTTAGGTTATTTTTTTCATTTTTTTAAGTGGTCCCATCAAGTTTGGGGTACATGAAAATGGGTACTAGCATATTTTGATGTCCCTAAAGTAAGTTTTTAAAAATTCTGCATTTGTGCACCTGCCGCTATAATTCTATTCTTCAAAACATCTGCCGCATACTTGCAGAATAGCTCTGAACCCATTTCCCTATTGTTAAACTATTTTTTCCCATTTTTTTTCACCCCAATTTTTAAATAAATTTTTTGGGGTGTCCCTATTTTTAAAAAAAACTTTTTTTGACACAGTTCTTTTTTAAATGTCAGTCCCAGGGGTGCAGGCTTTTTTTTTTAAGCCTGCACCCCTAAACCCCAATTCTGCACTTTTTTTTGACACCTATTCAATGGTGAAAAGTTATCCCCGTTTTCTATCAAAGACTTTTCAAAACTGCGATAAGACTTTGATATTGAATACAGTGTAAAACTAAAACCTGCGATAATGACGTCATAGCTCCGATATTAACGCAAAAATGATATTATCGCACCCATATTGAATACACCTGTTAGACTTAGCACACACTCTAGTTACATTAATTCAATGCACATTTATACAGACATTGTATTTGTAGAGTGTTGTAACAAAGCAAGCAGTCAATAATAGGTTAATTATAGCAGAATATCCAGGTTTAATCTGCTTCATATAATAGCTGGCAGAGTATTCAGAAAAATGAGATCAGTAGTCTGAGTAATGAGGCAATTAGTGGGTTGGTTAGCGATAGGGATTGTTTTCTCTGATCACTTTCTTTATAAGAAGTATGTCAGTTTATCAGTTTTACTGTATTTCATATGCAGTACTCAGTCTGACTATATACAGAACTCACAGGATGATCCACATTCTAACTGCACTAACTCAATACACATTTACACACACATTTTGTTTGTAACATGTTAACACACAACTAGTGGTCACCAACAGCCATTTTGTTGATTAAGCTTTTTTTTTTTTTTGTCAAGGCTAACCAGATTGCACTTCTCAAATGGAATTTATCAGTGGAAAGAACCTATCGCATTGCTCAAAAATGTCACATGTTTCATCTGACAATAATCAGATTCCAATGTTAAGTATAGGGATCTCAGTGTCCAGGTATAATGATAGATGTCACATGTTGCCTTCATTCAATAGTCAAATTTCAATGTTAAATATAGGTAACATAGTGTCCAGATACAAATTTCCCAGGATCATTTCAGTCATCTAAAATTATTACTATAAAAATAGAAATTGAGCTATCTCATTATCTGACAGTAGACCTGGAAAACATGCACTGTTTGGGGTCCCGAGGACCTAGTTTGAGAACATGTGCTCAATTGTGATGAGTCTCTTTTATATGTTACATGGATCTGCAGGGATAAATTTTTTATAAAATTACAAAATATCAACCAATGTTACAATATGTGATAAATGTAACAAATGTTATAGAATGAACTTGAACAAATATACTCATTGGAAATTTAGGGTTAGGCAATAAATCAGCCTATCATACACATTAAAACAACGAGACAGATTAATATAATGTATATCAATTATTGAATCTTGTGACATTTTCCACTCATAAACATAATTTAATACAGCACTAAATTATTGCAGTTTTAATTGCTAACTGGCAGAACCTATATCTTTATTGCTACAGACTTCATCTGCCTAATATTGCGATTACATTCACTAAAAGAGCAGAATTATTATGCTTTTTGAAGGTTAATGTTGAGATGGATACTTTAAGATAGTCTGTCTGTGTATTAATATGACAACAATGCTACTGTAAGTGATAAACCTCTTCAGAAACAGTGATATAGGGATTAATTTCTCTGGTGTTCAAGAGGATTGTTAGCACAGTCAAACAACTGAGTGCCTGATTCAGCAAGGAACTAATGCTAGCAGACATACGCACCCAGCCACTGCGAGGGGATGCAGTCAGGATACCAATGGTCTAAATGCCAACCGTTGGCATCCCGCAGTCTATTCCTGGAAACTGTCTAATGACCGGCGTCAAAATCCCAATGCCTGTCATTAGACCTATGCCGGGAGACCGACACCCAGCTTACCGATCGATGGTAAACCAGGCGCCAGTTGCGGACAGCCGCGGGGGGGAGGGTTAGGTTAGGGGCTCCCGGGAGGGACTTAGGGTTAGGCACCCCCCCAGGAGGTTAGAGTTAGGCTAGGGGAAGTGGGGGTTAAGTTTAGGCACTTAGAAAGGGTTAGGGTTAAGGGAAATCGTATGATGAATCGGATCTTTCCAGCATAAGATCCGATTCATCATACGATTTCCGTCCGACTCCCAGGAGCTCCCTGGCAGTCCCAGCAGCATGTTGGTTGTTTTTCTTAGCACAGGATCTGTTGTAAGATCGATCCTGTGTCTCACAGGCTCATAAAGGAAACAGTCATTGAAATGACTTGAATTGCTGCACGATGGATCGCATGAAGAAAATAAACGGCATGATCTTCACACGATACGATGGAGCATATGGGCTGCACATCTGATCATAAGATCCGAATATAGGAGCTGCTGGAGCAGGCATCGGATCTTTTCTTACTAAAATAATACATGATTTTCACAAGATCCATCTTATGACTCATGCGTTTGCTCGACCACCCCACAAATGGCACTTCCTGTCAATCAATGTTGACGTGTATAGTCTACGTACACTTACACGATTGCACTGGCTAGTTTGCGCATGTTCAGAGCTATGCATATGCATGCGCAGTTCGGAAACATCGGTCAAGTGCGTGTGTTCTCTCCTGTACGTTCCTTGCTAAATCAGGCCCTGAATTCGATAACTTGTCTGGTTTGGTAATTATCATTGGGGGAGATGTACAGTATTATAGCGGCACTTAACGTGCCGCTATAATACTTCTTGCTTCGCCTCTTTACCGAGGTGAAACAGTAATGATGAGATGTATTAACATCTCATTGGCCGGAGCGGAGGAGTGATAACTCCCCCCTCCGGCGATCCCCGCTAAAGACCACAGCTCATCAGCCTAGTGCTGATGCACTGTGTCTCAGTCCTGGCCGGTTCCACTGAGCTTGCATGGGATCTCACAAGTATCGTGAGATCCCGCGTGCAGCCCTGAAGCCGGCAGACCCCGCAGCAGGGACACCAGGCCACATTTAACTAGGGGTGAGCGGGTTCGGATTTCTGAAATCCGAACCCCCCCGAGCCCCCCCGATCCGAGTCCGATCCGAGTCAGGCTCGACTTTTCCCGCCTGACTCTGATCTGAAATCGAGGCAAAACGTCATCATCCCGCCTTCCGAGTCTCGCGGGTTTTGGATCCTATATAAGGTACCCGCGTCAGCGCCATTTTCTCACTCGGCTGTGGACAGTGAAGAGGGAGGGTGGGAGTTAGGGCTGTGTAGTGTAGTGTAGTGTAGTGCTGCTGTTGTCCACTACTTCAAAGTCCATAGGGGCTGGCTGTGTTGTGCTGTGCTGCTGTTGTTAATAGGGGCTGTGTCCACTACTTCAAAGTCCATAGGGGCTGGCTGGACTGTGTTGTGCAGTCAGTTCTCCATAGGGGCTGTGTCCACTCCAAAGTCCTGTGCAGTGTCCCAGTCCTAAAGGGGTGCTGTAGTGTTGTCCAGGGGGTGCTCTGTCCATCAGGGGTGCTCCCCCCAAGTGCTAAAAAAATAATATATTTTCTGTGTTTGTGAATTGTGTGCGCAGTAGCGGCTCGTGCATCAACAAAGTAGTGCCAAGCGTGCACCTGTGTCATAAGTAAAGGGCCGGCTGGCTTGACCGTTAAAGGGTGCTGTAACCCCCAAAGTACATTCCAGTCCAAACCAAAAAAAAAATTATTTTCTGTGTTTGTGAATTGTGTTTGCAGTAGCCGCACGTGCATCAACAAAGTAGTGCCAAGCGTGCGCCTGTGTCATAAGTAAAGGGCCGGCTGGCTTGACCGTTAAAGGGTGCTGTAACCCCCAAAGTACATTCCAGTCCAAACCAAAAAAAAAATTATTTTCTGTGTTTGTGAATTGTGTTTGCAGTAGCCGCACGTGCATCAACAAAGTAGTGCCAAGCGTGCGCCTGTGTCATAAGTAAAGGGCCGGCTGGCTTGACCGTTAAGGGTGCTGTAACCCCCGAAAGTACACTCCAGTCCAAACCAAAAAAAAAATTATTTTCTGTGTTTGTGAATTGTGTGCGCAGTAGCCGCACGTGCATCAACAAAGTAGTGCCAAGCGTGCGCCTGTGTCATAAGTAAAGGGCCGGCTGGCTTGACCGTTAAGGGTGCTGTAACCCCCGAAAGTACACTCCAGTCCAAACCAAAAAAAAAATTATTTTCTGTGTTTGTGAATTGTGTGCGCAGTAGCCGCACGTGCATCAACAAAGTAGTGCCAAGCGTGCGCCTGTGTCATAAGTAAAGGGCCAGCTGGCTTGACCGTTAAGGGTGCTGTAACCCCCGAAAGTACACTCCAGTCCAAACCAAAAAAAAAAATTTTTTCTGTGTTTATGAATTGTGTGCGCAGTAGCCGCACGTGCATCAACAAAGTAGTGCCAAGCGTGCGCCTGTGTCATAAGTAAAGGGCCGGCTGGCTTGACCGTTAAAGGGTGCTGTAACCCCTGAAAGTACACTCCAGTCCAAACCAAAAAAAAATTATTTTCTGTGTTTGTGAATTGTGTGCGCAGTAGCCGCACGTGCATCAACAAAGTAGTGCCAAGCGTGCGCCTGTGTCATAAGTAAAGGGCCAGCTGGCTTGACCATTAAAGGGTGCTGTAACCCCCGAAAGCACACTCCATTCCAAACCAAAAAAAAATTATTTTCTGTGTTTGTGAATTGTGTGCGCAGTAGCCGCACGTGCATCAACAAAGTAGTACCAAGCGTGCGCCTGTGTCATAAGTAAAGGGCCGGCTGGCTTGACCGTTAAAGGGTGCTGTAACCCCCAAAGTACACTCCAGTCCAAACCAAAAAAAAAATTATTTTCTGTGTTTGTGAATTGTGTGCGCAGTAGCCGCACGTGCATCAACAAAGTAGTGCCAAGCGTGCGCCTGTGTCATAAGTAAAGGGCCAGCTGGCTTGACCGTTAAAGGGTTCTGTAACCCCCAAAGTACACTCCAAAACAAAAAAATATATATTTTCTGTGTTTGTGACTTGTGTGCACTGTGGCTGCACATGCATCAACAAAGGAGCAGCGCCAAGCGTGCGCCTGTGTCCCATAAGTAAAGAGCCGGCTGGCTCATTTCTTAAAGGGTGGTGTAACCCACAAAGTGCACTACTCTCCAGCAAAAATAAAAAAATATTTTCTGTGTTTGTGTGCGCTTTAGCCGCACGTATATATCAATATAACATAAATGGAGGACCAAACTTTCTCCGATAAAAATAAAATAGGGAAAGATCAAGAACCACTTCCTCCTAGTGCTGTTGCTGCTGCTGGGAGTTGTTCATCATCCCAGAGAGGAAGTAGGAACATCACTACTTTTACTAAACAATTGACCCTCCAACAGTCCCTAGCGATGAGGATGAAGTACGACAGCAGTCATCCTGAAGCAAAACGTATAACTGAGGCCTTGACTGCTATGTTGGTGTTAGACGTGCGTCCGGTATCCGCCATTAGTGCAGTGGGATTTAGACAATTGATGGAGGTATTGTGTCCTCGGTTCCAAATCCCATCTAGATTCCACCAGCATCCTCAAAGCAGCAGCAACAAGCGTGCGTCTGTCTGTTAAAGGGTGGTGACACCCTCAAAGTGTGCTACACAAACAATAAAAATATTCTTCTTTTTTCTGTCTTTGTGAATTGTGTGGGCTGTAGCCGCACCTGCATCCTTAAAGCAGCAGCGACAAGCGTGCGTCTGTCTGTTAAAGGGTGGTGACACCCTCAAAGTGTGCTACACAAACAATTAAAATATTGTTCTTTTTTTTTCGGTCTTTGTGAAATGTGTGGGCTGTAGCCGCACCTGCATCCTTAAAGCAGCAGCGACAAGCGTGCGTCTGTCTGTTAAAGGGTGGTGTAACTCTCAAAGTGCTCCAAAAAATAAAAAACTATTTTTTTAATATGTTTGTGACTTGTGTGCGATGTAGCCGCACTTGCATCCTCAAAGCAGCAGCGACAGGCGTGCGTCTGTCTGTTAAAGGGTGGTGACACCCTCAAAGTGTGCTACACAAACAATAAAAATATTCTTCTTTTTTCTGTCTTTGTGAATTGTGTGGGCTGTAGCCGCACCTGTATCCTTAAAGCAGCAGCGACAAGTGTGCGTCTGTCTGTTAAAGGGTGGTGACACCCTCAAAGTGTGCTACACAAACAATTAAAATATTGTTCTTTTTTTTTCGGTCTTTGTGAAATGTGTGGGCTGTAGCCGCACCTGCATCCTTAAAGCAGCAGCGACAAGCGTGCGTCTGTCTGTTAAAGGGTGGTGTAACTCTCAAAGTGCTCCAAAAAATAAAAAACGATTTTTTTAATGTGTTTGTGACTTGTGTGCGATGTAGCCGCACTTGCATCCTCAAAGCAGCAGTGACAAGCGTGCGTCTGTCTGTTAAAGGGTGGTGACACCCTCAAAGTGTGCTACACAAACAATAAAAATATTCTTCTTGTTTCTGTCTTTGTGAATTGTGTGGGCTGTAGCCGCACCTGCATCCTTAAAGCAGCAGCGACAAGCGTGCGTCTGTCTGTTAAAGGGTGGTGACACCCTCAAAGTGTGCTACACAAACAATTAAAATATTGTTCTTTTTTTTTCGGTCTTTGTGAAATGTGTGGGCTGTAGCCGCACCTGCATCCTTAAAGCAGCAGCGACAAGCGTGCATCTGTCTGTTAAAGGGTGGTGACACCCTCAAAGTGTGCTACACAAACAATAAAAATATTCTTCTTCTTTTTTCTGTCTTTGTGAATTGTGTGGGCTGTAGCCTCACTTGCATCCTCAAAGCAGCAGCAACAAGCGTGCGTCTGTCTGTTAAAGGGTGGTGTAACTCTCAAAGTGCGCTCCACAAACAATAAAAATATTCTTTTTTTTTTTCTGTCTTTGTGAATTGTATGGGCTGTAGCCGCACTTGCATCCTCAAAGCAGCAGCGACAAGCGTGCGTCTGTCTGTTAAAGGATTACATCGGTGACAGCATCCAAGTAGGCATGTCAGACAGTCCGTACCTGTACTGGCAGGAAAAAGAAGCAATTTGGAGGTCCCTGTACAAACTGGCTCTATTTTACCTGAGTTGCCCCCCCACCAGTGTGTACTCCGAAAGAGTGTTTAGTGCAGCCGGAAACCTTGTCAGCGAAAGGCGTAGGAGGTTGCTTCCACAAAATGTGGAGAAGATGATGTTCATAAAATGAATTATCAACTCTTCCAGGGAGACCAGCCTCCAGGACGTACAGAGGAACCTGTGGTTCCAGCATGGACGAATTAATACTCTGTGAGGATGAGGATGTACACACTGAAGAGAGTGAGGAATCGGTGGATGAGGAGGATGAGGATGACATCTTGCCTCCGTAGAGCCAGTTTGTGCAGGGACAGATTAATTGCCAGCTTGTTTTGTGGGGGCCCAAACGAACCAATCATTTCAGCCACAGTTGTGTGGCAGACCCTGGCGCTGAAATGATTGGTTTGTTAAAGTGTGCATGTCCTGTTTATACAACATAAGGGTGGGTGGGAGGGCCCAAGGACAATTCCATCTTGCACCTCTTTTTTTTCTTTGCATTATGTACAGTTTGGGGCCTAGTTTTTCAAACTGCCATCCTGTCTGCCACTGCAGTTTCACGCCTAGATGGGTCACGTGTTTGTGCCGCCCACTCGTGTCGCTTAGCATAGTCATCCAGCTACCTCGGTGCAACCTTTTGGACATAAAAACACTATTGTGAGGTGTGAGGTGTTCAGAATAGACTGGAAATGAGTGGAAATTAAGGTTATTGAGGTTAATAATAGCATAGGAGCAGAAAAACCTACAAATTCTGTGATTTTAGCTGTTTTTATGCTTTTTTTCAAAAAAATACAGATCCAAAACACAAAACCCAGAACCCAAAACACGGAAGGGTGGTTTTGGCAAAACCAATCCAGATCCAAAACACGAACAAAGATCCAGATCCAAAACCAAAACACAAAACATGAAAAGTGGCCGGTGCACAACCCTACATTTAACATACCCTGTATACCTGTGATCACTCCATAACCTCCTTGCTGCAGGCTCGGTGGCCATTTTGTGTCAGTGGCCATCTTGTGATTCGTACTGTATATAGTGCTGTGTCTCATACTAGCCCATTAACTCGGCTATATGTGCTGTTATAACATCCCCAACCCTAGACTCATATTTGTGCATCGAGTTCCAAACAACAGGCCACATTTCACATACCCTGTATACCGCTGATTGCTGCATAGCCTCCCACTGCATCTCTGCATGCTCGGTGGCTTTCTTGTGAGTTGTACCGTATTTACCCCTATAGTGCTGTGTCTCATACTAGCCTATTAACTTGGCTCTATGTGCTACTGCAACATCCCCGACCCTAGACGCATATTTGTGTATCGAGTTCCAAACACCAGGCCACATTTCACATATCCTGTATTCCGCTAATCGCTCCATAGCCTCCCACTGCCTCGCTGCACGCTCTGCGGCCATCTTGTGAGTCATACAGTATATACCCCTATAGTACTGTGTCTCATACTAGCCCATTAACTCAGTTCTATGTGCTGTTGCATTGTCCCCAGCCCTAGGCACATATTTGTGTATCGAGTTGCAATAAATCAGCCTCACTTTACATGCCCTGTATACAGGGCCGGATTGAGGGCCACATGGGCCTGGAGCTGAAAATGAACAAGGGCCTATTATGAGAAGCAGAGGAGGTGTGACCAGTGCTGTGTAGGTGTGGCCAGTGCCATGTGGGCATGTACACCGCTATACTCTCAGCCCCAATGTCTCCCTAAATATGTAAAAGAAAAAAATGCTTCATTTTGTGAGGTAAATAGCAATACAATTTTACTACTTAATATTTATAGCTGAGCATGTGGAGAGTAGATGGCCAGTCAATATCGTGTTGTCATGACAATGGGCCTATTTTTATGTGGAGGCCTGGAGCTGTAGCTCCATCCGCCCCATTGTTAATCTGGCCCTGCCTGTATACCATTGTTTTTGTACCCAGTTGCATACAGTAAGTGGTGTAGGGGTAAACCTACCTGTGCCAAACTTGCCAACTCTCCCTGATTGTCAGGGAGACTCCCTGAAATAGTAGCAATCTCCCTGATTGCACCTTGCCCCCACTATGAATCTGTTATATATATATAAAAAAACAGAGCTATATACATTCAAATGTGATCATTAGTATAATTTCCTTGCATTGGTTATAAGGCACAATGATCCCTATGGTAACATGCATTTTCTGAAAAGTATCAGTGTGTTTTCATCAACAAGTAGATCTTAATAATTGCTTTGGGGCTCGTTTACATTTGGATGTAAATCTATTTTATTATCCTATCCAATACAGGGTCTTAGACACATGCGTTCCAAGGTAATTATGCCTGTGTCAGTTCGTCAGGGTGATTCACTTCCGGCAAAAATCACCCGAAGTTCAAGCGCCCCATATGGCTACCGTAGTGGAGCGCTGTATTTCTATATAAACTCCGGGGGATAGAAGGGCTTCCGGCAGGGAGAACAGGAAATACATGCGTTCCAGTCGAGGTCACGGTTGAGCACTGTTCCCCTGGCCGGCAGAATTAGGCAGGTGCTTCCAGCAGGGGTGACCACAAAGGTATGCGTTCCACACAGACAGCGCGGTGGAACGCATTACCTTTGAATATAAAGGACCCTTGATGTGCATTAGTATAACTTCCGGTGGAAGTAACTGGAAGTTTATGCGTTCCACACGCGCATTGCGGTGGAACGCACGCGAAAATGAAGACCTGGTATTTGGTTTTAGAGCAACAGACAGATGGGTGTACACAAAGGTAATTTGTGTAATTTGTTATTTATTAAGCAAAATGTTTGATTAAATTTAAATAAGGATTAAGAACTATCCCTATGATCCACACATGGACTGTGTGGACCAATGAAATTTCAGGAGGGGGGATTTGGTCTAGCCCATTACACCTTAATAAAGGCTTTCTTTAAGCTGAAATGCGTTGGTGGATGTTTGAGGAGGAGCAGATCCAGACTAAAAGCACAGTGGGTGGTTTCTTGAACCCAGGAGATACCCAGTTGTTTCTTCAACATACGTTGATGGTGTTTTTATACACCCAGATGTCTGGTACGCAGCCTCATAATCGTTTTTATAATTGTCACTGAAATAAAAAACTTTATCACACTATTGCTATTTTCCTGTTTCCCCTGTTTTTATGTTTGAGGAACAAGAGGTATCCTAGTGTTTTGGAAGAGGATAAAGAGTGGCATTTGTGATTTTGGGCAGATCAGTGTACTTTAGAAAGAAGATGTTTACATTACTATTTTATTGTGAAGGAACCTTTTTAACCGGATCTATGGACTATTGATGGTGACATTGGATTCATTATTTATATTATTTATCTGGAAGAAACTAATTCAGGAACTTTGAATTAGGTGGTAATATTTCTTGTCAATTAAACAGATCTTTATTGAGAAACTTATTCCCTGTTGAATTTTTTTGCGCAAGGTTTACCTATTTTTCTCTGTCTATTTGTGGGTGTTTTTGTGGGTGTACACCTTGTACCTTTGCAGCATTCTCCTCATACTCATGAAGCGCGAGGATTATCAACATTTTTCTCAATTTTATTATATGCCCAAGGCTGGCGCTACCACTAGGAAAGCATAGGCAGCTACCTAGGGGTGCCGGCCACTAGAGGGTGCTTTTGAGTTCACCTAACTATGGAGGGTGCAGTTGCTATGGGGCCCATTGGCTTATGGGGCCTGCCGGCCCAGCAATCGCACCCTCCATTTGCCGGGTGACCACTGAGATTGTGTTACCAGTGGGGGCCCGGCTCCCTCTCTCCCCCCCAAGTGCCAGCGGCAGCCAGAGGATGGAGCTCACCCCTGAGCTCCGGCTTCCAGGTCCCGCAGTGCACTATGGGAGTGATGTCATGACGTCACTCCCATAGTTCTGAGGAGCGGATGCCAGGGACGGATGGCAGCAGGCACTGGAGCGGGGTTTAAGGTAAGTATTTTTTTTGTGTATGTGTGTGCGCAGGGGGTGCTTACTACAAGGGCCACTACAAGGGCCTTACTACTGGGAGCATCATATGGGGGCACTATTGGGAGCACTACAACTGGGGGCACTACAGGGGCCCTTAATACTGGGGGCACTTCAAGGGGCATTACTACTGGGGCACTGCAGGGGGCATTACTATTGGAGGCACTGCAGGGAGCATTACAACTGGGGGCACTACAAGGGCATTACTAATGGGGGCACTACAAGGGCATTACTACTGGGGCACTGCAGGGAGAATTACTACTAGGGGCACTGCAGGGAGCATTACTACTGGGGCTCTGCAGGGAGCATTACTACTGGAACACTACAAGGGCAATACAAAGGGGGGCATTACTGGGGCCCTTACTACTGGGGGCACTGCAGGGGGAATCATTCCTTTAATTTGGGTCATGTGAATATTATTAGGGTGCTGTGTATGTGTCTATGAGCTGGGTGGAGGGTTTGGGGGAAAACAGGGGGGGCATTGTGAACCTTTGCCTAGGGCACCCTGAAACCTTGCACCGACCCTGTATATGCCTCTCAGATGTAGCTCTACACATCCACTTTACTGCAAAGCTAATAGGTGTTTCTTTCACAATCTCCCTGAAATGCTTTTTCAAAAGTAGGCAAGTATGACCTGTACTGTATGTTTCCCAGCATGAGCCAGGAGGGACAAAATGCTCTATTCCTGGACTTCCCTTTTAATTTATGATTGCCATCACCTGTGGTGAAACACCTTTATTGTCAATTACTGTAACTTGCTCAACACGGGTGATGGCATTCATAAATTCATAGGGATGTCCAAGAATAGAGCTTTTAATCCCTACTGGAATGGGTCATGTTGTTATATTAAGTATTGTATACCATAACTACAGTTATGCCCCTTTCCAGGGCTATTTTTCTTGAAAAATAGGTTTAGGATTTGTGGGTGGAGCTATAGAAAAACCATTATACAGTATATACAGTAGTTGTATATCTAATATATATATATATATATATATATATACACACACACATATATAATGATGGATATATATTTAGAAAAACAGCACTCAAAACAGCCTTTAAACTAAAACTTACAGTATCTTATGAAAAATTAATTTTGGCCTGTCATACAGTAGTTAATGAGCGTACAGGAACTTCTTTCTTAAAAATAGCCCTGCAAAAAATCCTGTTTTTAGCCTGTATTCGAAGCACAGGTTTATTTGATGGTCCCACTTTGTACCAGAGTTGCCTACCTTTAAAGATCTCTTCCCGGGAGAAGCCCGGGTAAGAGAAGCAGGAGGGAGGCAGTGGGGGGCGGGGCATGACAATTCGCGGCATTAAGCCCCGCCCCCTCGCTGCAGAATTGCCGCAATTGGCTAGAATTTGCATAGGGGGCGGGGCCAAATGACATGATTCATGTAGAATCACGTTTTAAGCCCCGCCCCCTACACGGAGGCCCGCGATCACCGCGGGTATTCTCCTCATTCTGCCCACTTCACTAGGAAGTGGGCAGAATGCGGGAGAAATGCCTACCCTTCCGGGGGTGCGGGTGATTACCCGAAAAATCGGGAGCCTCCCGCGAAAACCGGGAGGGTAGGCATGTATGCTTTGTACCCCCTTTTTGCACAGACAGTCAAATTACTGGATATACAGTAGCACTTTTACGCAGTGATTTGCAGATCGACACGAGCATTTATTCTGTGTCAAAGGGTCAACCCAGGTCAAAATTACCGGGTCTCTGACCCTGGTAAAAAGTAAGGTCGAAGTCTCAGGGTGACCCTTTCACACAGTAAAAATCTCTGTGTTCATCAGCAAATTACCAGGTACAGTACAGTAAAAGTGCTTTATCCACTAATTTGCTTATGTGTGTGAAAGGGGTATTATTGTATAGTGTAGCGGCACATTCTTGAAAGTACAGTACATATAAGTACTATAATTGTTTACAGTGCTGTAATGTGAAAAATTTATATTTTCACTATTTTGCTTAATATTTACAGTGTCTTTATACTTGTATATTTCAGTGTGTACTAAACAGTGAAAATGGTGAAGAGTGGAGCTTTTTACACCAGTGCCTCATCTTGCCCACTTACACTGAGCAAGAGGCTGAGTGCACTAGTGCCACTAAAATCTACAAAAAACCTTCCAAGAAGAAAGCAGGGAAGGAAAATGTATCTGTACCTGTCAAGGCAAGGAAGAATGCAAAGGCAAAGTTCCTTGATTTGCATCAGACAGAAGGAGATAATGGAATGGAGCAACCAATGAACGTGGAGACCCAGGAGGAGACCAGTGATCGATGCACCAAATCCACTGAATGAAGGCCTGTACACCTTGGAGCATCTGGAGTCTACACCTGTGAAAGAAGCATCCCATTCACCAACCTGTCGAAAACTGGCATATGAACATCAGAATGCATGCACATGTAGCTGTGCTCAGAGGCAAAAATTGAAAATTTGAAAAAAGGGCTGAAGGACACAATTGCAGAAGCAATGAAAGAAGCCATCCGGCAAACTAAAGAAGAATGGCAAGAGGCCACTGCCCAGCCTATCAGGAACAAACATGATCAGGCAGTACAGTATGATCTGGAAATGGTCTCACCTGATGAAATTGATCCTGACCCTGAGTATTACAACTTGGAGACTATACCAGCATTCCATTTGCAAGACTAGGATACTACAACAGTGGCATCACACCATTTGGACATTACACCAGTTCCATCATCCAGCCTGCCTCATTTGGAGAGTACACCTGTTGCATCGTATTGCCTGCCCGAACTGTCAGCAACAAGAAACATCAATGCAAGCTTACCTGTACTTTCACCAGGAACACCTGTCATGTCAAGCACCCAGCACCACAGACTGTATATGGGACACCCTTGCCAGATATACCATTGGCTGTAATCAGCACTGAGATTGACAATGACTTTTACAAAGCATGCAATGGTGAGATGCATCATTATGCCCCAATTAATCTTTCAAGAACATGTGCCCTACGACCTTTGTATTCGGACCAAGCGTGTGAACTTTGATGGCAGTCGAAAGAAAGTACCAATCCCCAACAATTTAAAAGAAGATATCTTCTCAAGATGTCGGACATGATATAGGATTGGAAAATAGGAAATCAACCGGATAAAGGACACATTGAATGGGGTGCTGCGCATGCCAAGGAAACATGCATGGAGGACAGCCACAAACCCACCAAATACAGATCATCAAGCAATAAACACGACTGGAGGCTTGAAGGTGCAGTGATGTGAATAAGGATCAAAATTTCTGTCTTCAGTCATCATGAAAAAAGGTAAAGTATTGTACTGTGGTGGGTAATAAATAGTGTACAAATTTATATTGTAGATTAAGTCTTACAGATTGAATAACAGAAGTGTTAAAATGCATAGAAAAGTGTCTCTCAAAATCATCAATTTACATTACTATTAAAGTATAAAATCTACAGTGTAACATCTGTCATCAATTAAAGTTTGCTTCACTGTTATTAAATACTGGATGTACAGTATTGTACAGTAAAATTGTAATACTGTACAGTATCTTTACATTACTGTTATTCAATCTATCATATTTAGAATGCAAGTCAGCTACAGTATTAATTAGAGATGTGCGCCGACCCCCATATTTTGGTTTTGGATCTGGATCTCCCCTGGTTTTGGATCTGAATCTGGTTTTGGATTTTTTTCCTCCATGTTTTGTTTTCGTGTTTTGGTTTTGGTGTTCGATCTGGATTTTTTGCAAAAAATCATAAAAACAGCTAAAACCACATAGTTTGGGCTTGTTTTTGTTCCTACAGTATTATTAACCTTAATAACAATGATTTTCAGGCATTTCTAGGCATGTTTAACCACCTCACTGCTCACAATATTGATTTCACTATTTTTCACCAATATAGGCCAAAGGCTGCTGCGAGCTGGCTGGCTAAAGTAAGCAACAGAGTAGTGGCACAAACTCATGGCAGTTTAAAAAAAAAATCAGACATCTATGAAACATTGCCACACAGCAGTGGCAGACAGGATGGCAGTTTAATAAATTATAATAATGTCAGTCGGCAATGCCCCAAATTGTGCTAAATGTAAAGGAAAGAGGTGCAAGATGGAATTGTCCCTCCCACCCACTCTTATGTGGGATATTAAAAAAGACATGCACAGTTTAACAAACCAAGCACTTTAGCCACTAGGACTGACACTTTCATGGCTGAACTCCTTGGTTTACATTTTTTGGAAGGACTACCTTCAATTATTAAGGAGGAGGTTGATGGTGAGGGTGTTGGTGGTGGAGATTGCATGTTATGGTCCAAACTGCTGGTAGCTGATAATGGACTGCTTGTTATTAATTTACAAATTATAATTTTTTTAAAAAAATTGCATGAACTCGCTGCAAATGATGTAACAGGGAGGAGGTGCCTAGATGGTTAACGTCCCTTCCTCTGCTAACTTTGGCTTTACAAATGAAACAGATGCCTTCAAAACTGTTGTCAGAATTTAGATTAAAATAATTCCACACCCCAGACATTGCTTTTCTGGCTTTCTTTTTATCATTAGCAAGAGCTGCTGCCACTGGTGGCTGATTTACGCAAACCAAATCCTTATCATCAACATCCACATTAGCATCAGATAGGACACAAATTTCCCCCTCATCCTCCTTTTGCACTTCCTCCACACTATCAGCCTAATTTTTTATTATTTCACCATATAATACTAGCACAGCCGTCATGGCGTCAGTGATCTGCTGTGAAACTGGTGACAGCTGTTATACTTACTTCCTCTATCAAAGGACTGTTTAATAGTCAATTGTTTTTTATATTACTTCCGATCACGAATGAGGATGTAGATGATGATGAAGTTGTTGGTGTTGAAGATCGAAGGCGCTTGGATCTCACAGAGAGGGAGCAGGTAGGTGACACTGGACTTGTTACGTTTTGAGTTTTGGAACTTGGCGACGTTCACTTTGATATTTGATGAATGCGCTCCAAGTGACGTAACAAGGAGGAGGTTCCTAGGTGGTTTAGGTCCCTCCCTCTACTCACTCTTGCATGGAAATGGGCACATATGGCTTGAAAACTGTTGTCCGGATCGGGATGGAAATAATTCCACACGTGAGAAGTAAATTATTTTGTCTTTTGTCCCGGCATGACAACAATGGGCATTGGCTTCTTCAAACCATGGGCAACAGCTGTTGCCTTAGTTACACAAAGGACATCCTCGGCATCAACATCCTTATCACCAACACCAACATCTTCATCATCAACATCCTCATCATCCTTAGCGCCTTCATTCACCAAAATATCCTCCTCCTCCATGTGCAATTCCACAGAAGAATCCTCAATGACTACGTGTGCAAGATGTTGACTGCCCTTCCCCACATTTACAGAGGGCATACAAATGTTGGAACCAGTACACTAGTATTTAGGTTGGGCTCACACATGGCAACCGCGGACACACTTGCACTCTCTTCGGGGATTTGTGATTTTGATTTCTCAGGGCACACAGTTGGGTTTTCCGGAGCTGTCTTAACAACTTTCACATTTTTAATTGGACCACCACCACTACTACTACAAGCAGAAGGGCTATCAGAATCAGCAGTCTTCTTCATAAAGTAAGAAGGCCAAGGCCTTATCCTTTCCTTGCCACTTCGTGTAGTGAATGGCATATTGACAATTTTTTGTTTATCTAAAGTCAAATATCTTTTCAAAACAGAAAAAAAGAGGAATACTAGGCACTAAAGAATGAGTATATCCAAGCAAATAGAGCTAATTAAATATATTACTGCCACTGCAGCTAACCTAAAAATAGAGGAGCTGGTTCCCCCAAAAGGTACAAAAGAAATAGCAAACGAAAGCGCTGTGGCAATAATAATATATAAGTTTTAATTAGAGTAAATATACAAACTCAATATATAATGCAATATATTTAAAAAAAAAACATCAGGATAGACAATTGAGCTCAATAAAACCTACAGCAATGATCTTGTGTGCACACAGATATATGGCTAATAGGACCAAGCAACAATAATATGTACTTAAATATGTGAAACGATGTTATCTCTGTGGTTTTTCTAGCCGAAAATTGGCAAGTCAAGCATCTACTCGTTCCACACCTGAAAAAGTATAATGGTTGCGGTGTTAACCAAGACTTAAAAGGTTTTGGATCATTCAAAGTGTGTTTATTAAAAAGACTTGGAGCCAGTTTATGTTTTAGATTCGGAGCTTTCCTAAAGACTACTCTATCCAGAGTATTGTAGTTTTGATTTAATATTCTATCAGATTTCAAAAGTAATGAATTTTTTGAAATTATTCTTTTAATTGCATAAGCAGATGAATTATATTGAGTGTACATGAGATTTCCAATGAAGAAATAGAGCTATTTATATTGCAATACTATAGTGATATAATATTTTATTTATTGATATATATATTTTAACTTTGTATATAATTTATCATTAATTATGTTTAGAAATGTATTGATATTAATTTATATTGTATATTATTATTATTTTTCTATATATGGTGCCGATTTCTGTTATATACTACACATATGTATGGTTTATAAATACTAATTCATGTTTTTAAATCTGTGAAGACTGTTAAGATCCTTAATTTCTCAATTGGAGCTTAATGAGATATAGGTTGATATAAATTAAGATCTAACAATATGTGTATATATATCAGAGACACAGCTTTCAATTCTACCATGCCTCTGATGAAACGACCTTGTTGATTGGCTGAGAAAAGCATCAGGTGTTTCACTATCGGGAAGTGCAGTTTTGAGCCAGGAGACAGGAGGTATCGGGCATTAACCACACACGAGTGCACGCTGGCCTCGTGGTGACGGCTCAGTGGACAGGCAGACTTATGGAGCAGTGAGACGGGAGCCACGGCTGCATCCAGTACGCGGGGACGTGTTGGCTCTGAGGGATTAGCGGCGAGTACAGCCGAGCACCCGGAGTGTGGCGACATCATCTGCTCAGGGCTGCGGCTCCACCATGAGCTTTGCTGGGGGACGGATCCTTACGTGAGAGGGCACCCATTCAGCAGCGGTTGTTCCTGACTCCGGTATCAGTTTATAAAGGCGCTCATGTTTTATTTATTTTATAAAAAAAAAAATTCTGAAGAAAGTACATACGAGACTGTGGACTGTTTTAATGCATTAACAGAGGCGTTCTACTAACAAATCGGTGAGATCACCATCTATTCCCTCTGTCTGCCTTTTCTGTATTGCTATGTGTCATTAACAACATTCAACGTTTACAAACTAATTGCCATGCTTTGCTGTTATATTCACTGACAATTAACAACTGTATTGACACATGTTTAGTTTTTTTTTTAAGTGAACACGACTGCAGTTGCTGGATCTTGTGCGCTAATGTGGTTAAGCCTAACACCCACACACACACAGAAGAAAAAAATATATAAGACAGTGACACTTGTATTGTTTTTTTTGATTGAACACGACTGTACTGTAGTCGCTGGATCTTGTGCGCTAATGTGGTTAAGCCTAACACACACTCAGAAGTAAAAAATATATAAGACAGTGACACTTGTATTGTTTTTTTTTAATTGAACACGACTGCAGTTGCTGGATCTTGTGCGCTAATGTGGTTAAACCTAACACCCACGCACACACAGAAGAAAAAAATATATATACGACAGTGACACTTGTATTGGTTTTTTTTATTGAACACGACTGTACTGTAGTCGCTGGATCTTCTTGTGCACTAATGTGGTTAAACCTAACACCCACGCACACACAGAAGAAAAAAATATATATACGACAGTGACACTTGTATTGTTTTTTTTATTGAACATGACTGTACTGTAGTGGCTGGATCTTCTTGTGCGCTAATGTGGTTAAGCCTAACACCCACACACACACAGAAGAAAAAAATGTATAAGACAGTGACACTTGTATTGTTTTTTTTAATTGAACACGACTGTACTGTAGTCACTGGATCTTGTTCGCTAATGTGGTTAAGCCTAACACACACTCAGAAGTAAAAAATATATGACAGTGACACTTGTACTGTTTTTTTTTAATTGAACATGACTGCAGTCGCTGGATCTTGTGCACTAATGTGGTTAAGCCTAACACCCACGTACACACAGAAGAAAAAAATATATACGACAGTGACACTTGTATTGGTTTTTTTTTATTGAACATGACTGTACTGTAGTGGCTGGATCTTCTTGTGCGCTAATGTGGTTAAGCCTAACACCCACACACACACACAGAAGAAAAAAATGTATAAGACAGTGACACTTTTATTGCTTTTTTTAATTGAACACAGCTGTACTGTAGTCACTGGATCTGGTGCGCTAATGTGGTTAAGCCTAACACACACTCAGAAGTAAAAATTATATGACAGTGACACTTGTATTGTTTTTTTTTAATTGAACATGACTGCAGTCGCTGGATCTTGTGCACTAATGTGGTTAAGCCTAACACCCACGCACACACAGAAGAAAAAAATATATAAGACAGTGACACTTGTATTGTATTTTTTTGATTGAACACGACTGTACTGTAGTCGCTGGATCTTGTGCGCTAATGTGGTTAAGCCTAACACCCATGCACACACAGAGGAAAAAAATATATAAGACAGTGACACTTGTTTTTTTATTTTTTATTTATTGAACACGACTACAGTAGCTGGATCTTGTGGTCTAATGTGATTAAGCCTAACACCCACGCACACACGGAAGAAAAAAATATATAAGACAGTGACACTTGTATTGTTTTTTTTTATTGAACACGACTGTACTGTAGTCGCTGGATCTTCTTGTGCACTAAAGTGGTTAAGCCTAACACCCAGGCACACACAGAAGAAAAAAATATATAAGACAGTGACACTTGTATTGTTTTTATTTATTTATTGAACACGATTACAGTAGCTGGATCTTGTGCGCTAATGTGGTTTAGCCTATCACCCTCGCACACACAGAAGAAAAAAATATATAAGACAGTGACACTAGTATTGTTTTTTTTTTATTGAACATGACTACAGTAGCTGGATCTTGTGCGCTAATGTGGTTAAGCCTAACACCCACGCACACACAGAAGGAAAAAATATATATGACAGTGACACTTGTATTGTTTTTTTTTATTGAACACAACTATACTGTAGTAGCTGAATCTTGTGCGCTAATGTGGTTAAGCCTAACACCCACGCACACACAGAAGAAAAAAATATATAAGACAGTGACACTTGTATTGTTTTTTTTTTATTGAACACGACTGTACTGTAGTCGCTGGATCTTCTTGTGCACTAATGTGGTTAAGCCTAACACCCACGCACACACAGAAGATAAAAATATATAAGACAGTGACACTTGTACTGTTTTTTTTTATTGAACACAACTATACTGTAGTAGCTGAATCTTGTGCGCTAATGTGGTTAAACCTGACACCCACGCACACACAGAAGAAAAAAATATATAAGACAGTGACACTTGTATTGTTTTTTTTTATTTATTGAACACGACTACAGTAGCTGGATCTTGTGCGCTAATGTGGTTTAGCCTATCACCCTCGCACACACAGAAGAAAAAAATATATAAGACAGTGACACTTGTATTGTTTTTTTTTTATTGAACACGACTACAGTAGCTGGATCTTGTGCGCTAATGTGGTTAAGCCTGACACCCACGCACACACAGGAGAAAAAAATATATAAGACAGTGACACTTTTATTGTTTTTTTTTTATTGAACACGACTGTACTGTAGTCGCTGGATCTTCTTGTGCACTAATGTAGTTAAGCCTAACACCCACGCACACACAGAAGATAAAAATATATAAGACAGTGACACTTGTACTGTTTTTTTTTATTGAACACAACTATACTGTAGTCGCTGAATCTTGTGCGCTAATGTGGTTAAGCCTAACACCCACGCACACACACAGAAGAAAAAAATATATAAGACAGTGACACTTGTATTGTTTTTTTTTATTTATTGAACACGACTACAGTAGCTTGATCTTGTGCGCTAATGTGGTTTAGCCTATCACCCTCGCACACACAGAAGAAAAAAATATATAAGACAGTGACACTTGTATTGTTTTTTTTTTATTGAACACGACTACAGTAGCTGGATCTTGTGCGCTAATGTGGTTAAGCCTAACACCCACGCACACACAGAAGAAAAAAATATATAAGACTGACACTTGTATTGTTTTTTTTTTTTAAGAACGACTGGAGTCGGGCAGCACAAGGTTGCAAGTGCAATGTGCATTGCTGCCTGGCTCTTGTGTGCTACTGTGGTTAAGCCTAACACACATGCACACACAGAAAAATATAAAAATTTAAAAATACACTTTTTTTTTTTTTTTTTGGAGTCCACAACTTGGGCCCAGAGATGGACACAGCACAAGCCCAGGACACAGGAGACAGCCCAGATGGATCACCAGACAGCACCGTGACTAGAGACCAGAATGGATCAGCACAGACAGTGACAGTGACAGCACCATGACCAGAGACCAGAATGGATCAGCAGTCACCAGCCCAGGACACAGCAGATAGCACCAGTACCTCTCCCAGCCCTACACTACCCACCCTCCCTGTTCACTTTACACAGCTGGAGTGGAAATGGCATCTGTCGCGTGGTCCCTTATATACTACATAACCGCAAGATTTCCGTCTCTATGGTTTTGCCTCGGTTTCGAGAACCGAGTAAGGTGGAAACCTCCGAGCCTGCTTGGATTCGACTCGGTTATGCTAAATTCGGGTGGCCTCGGTTCTCTGAGAACCGAACCCTCTAGTATTAATGTGTACTGTACTGTATGACAGTATTTTATACTGTTCATACAGTATATTATCAGCATAGGAAATGTTGTGAACAGTACTGTACTGTATTGTAGTTATAACAACATACTGTTTTTTTCCCACCATGCCAGCAACCTTTGAGCAACCATACTGTGTATTCCGATAAAGGTGTGATAGCTAGAGATACGGTAAGAACTTACCTTTGTTATATCTTTTTCTTGAGGTCCATAGGGTCCACAGGGAGACCTTGGGGTATAGGTGATGCAGAGTCATCTGGGCACCTTATGCAGTAAAATTTTCTCCCGGATGCACTTGGATCTCCTTCTATACCCCACCCCTGGACTGGAGGCTCCTCAGTTACATAGCAAGCCAAAAGCCAGAGGAGGATAAAACAGAGAGAAGAAACTCTGGAACACTCAAGAATCACATTCTCACACAGAAGGAGCGGGAAAACTGGTAACCAGAGCGAAGCCCATCTGAAGCACAGGTGCATAAGGGCGGGTGCCCTGTGGACCTTATGGACCTCATAGAAAAGAGGTAACAAAGGTAAGTTCTTACCATATCTCTAGTTTTCTACTTCAGGGTCCATAGAAGGTCCACAAGGAGACCATGGGGATTACCCAAAGCAGTACCTTCAAGGGTGGGGATGCTCCTGTGCAGAGAGGAGAATCTGCTACCCCAAGGAAGCATCCTGAGTAGCAAAGGTATCAAAAGCATAATACCTCAAAAAGGTCTGGACAGGAGACCATGTGGCCGCTTTACAAAGCTGCACAGCCGAGGCACCACAGCGAGCTGCCCACAAAGAACCCACAGACTGAGTGGAATGAGCAGTGACCAAGGGCGGAACTGGTACGATCCACATAAATCCTGAGGGCACGTACCACATCCAAGGAAGCCTCCCCTGCCGAGAGATATGGGGAGTTAAAGGCCGGCACAATAATTTCCTCATTCATGTGGAAACTAGAGACCACTTTAGGAAGGGACCCAGGGTGAGTTCAAAGCACTGCCCTTTCCTTGAGAAAAACTAGAAATGAGGAATGACAAGAGAGAGCCCCTAAATCGGAAACAATGGCCAGAAGAAATATAGTCTTGGCAGTAAGCCATTTGAGATCCACTGAGCCCAGTGGTTCAAAGGGAGGGCCCTGGAGGGCCATAATGACTACAGCTAAATCCCAAGGCACTACAGGAGGGACAAAGGAAGGCTGGGTATGAAGGACCCCCTGCAGAAAGGTGCAGATGTCAGGAAGAGGAGCAATTCTTTGCTGGAACCACACTAAAAAGGCTGAGATATGGACCTTTAGTGTAGCCAGGTAGAGACCAAGGACCAAACCTACCTGCAGGAAAGCCAATACTCTAGATATACTAAACACCTGGGGGTCATAACATTTTGGACTACACCACTCAAAATAGGTATGCCGTGCCCTGTGGTAAATTCTTGCAGAAGCAGGCTTGTGAGCTCTGAGCATGGTGTTAACCACAGAGCTGGAAAAACCCTTGGACCTTAAGAAAGATGTCTCAATAGCCACGCCAGCAAAGACAGACAAACCCTGAGACAACAGGTCCAGACATTGAGGCAACAGCCACAGAGTGTTGATGGATAGACTTCGAAGATCTGAGTACCATGGACATCTGGGCCATGCTGGATCATCCACCAGGAGAGCTCTGGCATCTCTTGTCCTGGACCCATACTTTGGCAGATTGTGATTTAGTCGAAAGGCCATGAGGTCCACATCCGGAAGGCCCCACCTGTCCACTAGGAGCTGATATACTTATTGGTGAAGAGACCATTCCCCGGGATGCACATCATGACAACTGAGGAAGTTTGCTTCCCAATTCAGCACTCCTGGAATGAACACCGCCAATATGGCTGGTAGTTGGCCTTCTGACCATATCAGGAAGCGTGACACCTCTGTCATTGCCGCCTCACTTTGAGTTCCCCTTTGATGGTTAAGGTAAGCCACTGTCGTGGCGTTGTCTGACTGTTCTTGCATGGATTTTCATTGAATTAGCAGCCTGGCTTGTTGTAGAGCCCTGAAAACTACCCAAAGTACCAATATGTTGATTGGTAGCACAGACTCCTCTGTGGTCCACCTTCCCTGAAAGGAGTGTGGACCTGTCACTGCGCCCTAACCTTGACGACTGGCATCTGTCATCAGAAGTACCCAAACTGAGATCAAAAAGCGATGCCACCTGGTGCAGTGGATCATCTGAAGCCACCAAGTCAGAGACAGGCACACCTCCGGAGAGAGCACCATCATTTGAGTCCATATATGATGGGATAATCCATCCCATTTGGAGAGGATCGATTTCTGCAGAAGCCCGGGAATGAAACTGGGCATACTCCACCATGTCGACACCATAGATCCCAGTAACTGCATTGCTGAGTGTACTGACACTCAGCGACTGTGAAGGCATCTGCGTATCTGCATCTGCAAACTGGAGATCTTTTCTGCTATCAGAAAATCCTTTGCTGTTGTGAATTCAACAGAGCTCCCAGATGGAGCATCCTTTGAGATGGGATCAGTGAGGACTTCTTCCAATTGATCAACCACCCGTGTACCTGGAGCACAAATATTGTTAGTTGCAGGTGGTGGTGAAGCACCTCTGGGGACCCTGCTAGCAGTAATAGGTCATCCAGGTATGTTAACAGCCCCTATAGCCGCAAATGGGCTGCATTACCACCATGACCTTTGTAAACACCCGAGGTGCAGTTGCAAGGCCAAACGGCAGAGCAAACCTGAGAAAACATTGGTGAGCTGAATCAATCAGAACATACAGGTATGCATCCTTAATATCCAGGGAAATCATAAAATCTCCAGGTTCCAAAGCCAGTATAATTGAGCGTAGGGTTTCCATCCTAAACATGGGTACCCTGAGGAATTTGTTCAGAGACCTGAGATTGAGAATAGGATGGTAAGAACCATTTGGTTTCTGGAAAGGCTGAAATAATAACCCATTCCACTCTGGGACAACGGGACCGGTACAATGACACCTGCCTGGATTGTACCACCTTGAATAGCCAAAGCCTTGTCAGAGTTTTTCGGAAGTCCTGTGCAAAATAATTCAATGGGAGGCCTTCTGTGGAAGGAGAGGGCTTACCCCAGAGAGACCACTTCCCTCACCCAGGAATCCGAGGTAGTCTGGCACCAGTACTGGGCAAACTGAAGAAGTTGGCCTCCCACCCTGGGGTCCCCCAGGAGGAGGCCCATCCCATCGTGTGGAGAACTTGTCATCAGGCTTGGCAGCTGGACATCTGGTACTCCAAGCCTGCTTCTTAGACCTGGTGGATTACTTGGCAGTGGAAGGCCTGGGAAAGGACTGAGTTCTAGTCTTAGCTGGGGCCTGATAGGTCCGAAAGGACAGAGTCTGAGCCCCCAAAGAGCCTGGAGCAAAAGGCAGACAAGCCAACTTAGCTGCTGCTAAGGTATTCACAATCTTGTCCAAATCAGGGCCAAACAAGACTTTTTCATCATAAGGCAAACCTTCCAACCCCCTCTTGGAGTTAGCATCTGCCCTCCAAGAATGGAGCCACAAATAGCGGCAAGCCGCAATGGCCACTGAAGAAATCCTGGCATTTAATAGGCTAACATCCAATGCTGCCTCATTTACTGTATGTAGGTAGCAGAATCTCTGCATTTTCCCACAAAATTCAGCTGTTCTCTGGTAGCATTTGGGGCTAAGGATGTTTCCAGGCTATCAGCAACACATTTCATAGCCCGAGCCACCCAGCAGATAGCCATACCTGGTCTGCATGCAGCCCCTGAAAGAGAATAAACAGATTTAAGGCAGACCTCTACCTTCCTATCTGTAGAATCCTTTAGGGATAGCATTGAAGGCATAGGTAGCGTTGAACTTTTAACCAAGCGCGTGGCATGTGAATCCACCGCAGGTGGAGTCTCCCATTTGGATAAATAATTCTTAGCAAAAGGATAAGCAGAAGCTAGACACTTCTGTGGTTGATAACGCTTCCCTGGCGTTTTCCAAGCTACCTCCAAGTGATTCACCAGTTCATCAGACAATGGGAATATAGGACCTCATTCAGAGTCGGTCGTTGCGGCTGCACGGTCGTAAGGTAAAAGGGGCTGGATATGCAAATGAGGCACTCGCAAGTTGCGTCGTTAAGATGTGATTGTTAGCTGGACGAGCGAGGGGAGGGTGCGGCCGTAAGACAAAAATACGCCCCCTTCTCGTTCACATTACACATCATCTCCGGGCATATAAGGATTAATCAAGACCATCGGGAACCATCGGAGCTGGTCGTAGAGCTTAAGGTTGACCATACCCTCTCTTAAGCACTACGATCAAGTCAGTGTAAAAACCTCCCATGTCACATGTGCCATGACACTACTTAGTTAATTATGCACTCCCATAAAACGCTGTTTGCATAGTCAGGCACGCCTGCGTTCGGATCTCCACTCCCCCGTTCACAAGCACCTTCCCCTGTTACCTCCCACAAACGCCTCATCCTGTCACTCAAACTAACGACCAGGCCAAGTTGAAGGAGAGAGAAATTTCTGATCGTAATAGCTAGTTTGCGCATGCGCATTGCGAATTTTACGCATGCGCAGTTTAGCGAACATCGGTGGCGTACGACCGTGCGGCCGCAACGACCGACTCTGAATGAGGTCCATAGTCTCTGCCACTTTCTCTTCCATGAAATATGCATGCTTAGACTTAGGCGCAGGAGGTGCATCCTCCTCAATGATCCTGTATCAGACCTGGAATGTATATTTTTGAGTTGAACTCTGCTTCCTGTGGTGGAAGATCAGAGTCAAACTCATCGGGGACTAGTTAATCATCAGATGATACATCATCATCATCATACACAGTAGATTGTGATGATAGCAAGACTCTCTTAGCTGATTTGCTGACAGGTGCGACACTTTGCCGTACCTCAGTCACATTTTGCAACATGGGGAAATGTATTAACCCACTGGGGAGGCAACACCTGCATGGGTTTAGACCATTGCAGCAGGTTCTGTGCTGGCATATGGTGCTGCTGTTGAAAACCAAGCTGGGGAATCCTGGAGAGCCTGTCAAATGCCCTGCAATAGCCATTAGTACCTTTGCAAATCACCCCCATGGCGGCAGAAGCCGCAGAGGGAGGGGTATAACACCGCAAACATAACTCCTCAGAGGTTATGTCTCCCACCCCTAACACTGCTGTACATTTTGTACAGAGCAGCTTT
Organism: Taudactylus pleione; assembly: GCA_031769625.1. NCBI lineage: Eukaryota > Metazoa > Chordata > Amphibia > Anura > Myobatrachidae > Taudactylus > Taudactylus pleione. The sequence goes on from JAUIMM010000086.1 coordinate 1,748,525, forward strand.
GTAGGGGCTAAATTAGGCATGTTACTCTCACTGCCAGAAAAAGTAAAGAGGATACTTTTTTCACTTTATAAATGTGACTGCATCACAGAGTGCGACTTTAGATGCACCTGCACAACAACAGTGTTATGGCTCAGAATACCAGAATAGATATAGGGATAGCAAAAAAATGAATGACAGTTTTTTAGAAAGGAAATCAGACAGACAGTGCTAGCATACAATTGCAGACAAATGCAGGAAAATAACATTACCTGCACTTAATGGCACTTACTAGGTCAACTACAGAGACTTAGGGCTCTATTTATTAACATTATTTTTACTAAAATAAAGTGAAAAAGGGTGTTTTCACACCCTTTTCACATTATTTTAGTTTCACCTGTATTTATTACAGGGCAATTGGAGTAGAATTAGTAAAATTCTACTCCAACCCCCAGTGTCACTTATTTTTAGTAAAGCAGATCGCATTTCCCATAATTGTAATGGGAAATGTGATCTGTGTGCAAGTTACTAAAAATAAATTGTAAAAAAATACCGGGGGAAGCCCTGTGATAATAACGCCACCTGGAGGTGGCGTTATCCAGGGTCTCCCCCGGTTACCGGGCTCCCACTCTGCTCTAATGGGGAGAGCAGAGGCGGGAGCCGGTACCAGTAATCAGCTATGTGGTCTAAATAGACCGCAAGCTGATTGCTGTAAAAAAAAAAAAAAAAAATTAAACATTTTTTTTTTTTACTTACCTGAATCCAGGGACCGGTGATCGGGCCTCCGGTGATGGCTCCTCTCCGGTCAGCTGGTCTCCCACAGTGCACTGGGGCCCGGTCATCAGGTGATCGGGCCCCAGTGCAGTATGGGAGATCACCTGATCGGGAAGCCCGGAGAAGACCACCGGAGGCCAGGAGGATGCAGGTAAGTGTAATGAAGGGAGGGGGGGGTCGCGGGGGGGGGCTTAGCGCTGGGGGCGGGGCTTAGCGTCGGTGGGGGGGGGTAGTAGCGGTGGTCGGTCTGCGCATGCGCGGGCTCTTAGTCATGGTATTTTTTCCGAAAATACCGCGACTAGAGTGCGGATGGGATCCGCAGGGACAGAGCTTTATCGCAAGCTCTGTCCCTGCAAGGGATTTATAGTAAATCCCTGTGATATTACCTGAATTCGCAATGCGAATTCACTCGGTAATATCACACTACAATCCACATTCAATATGCGGATTGTAGTAAATAGAGCCCTTAGCATCTAGTAGGACAAAAGTGCTACATACACTGACCACCATCCAGAGGAGAGGTATGTAGGGGGACCTGTACTCCACACCACCTGTCAAAATCTGTGACACACAGCCAGAAGAATGGCCATCGAATGAACCCATAGAGGGTGGAGCTGGAAGAAGGAAGCTGTCACAGCCAAGCCAGACCACAGTGGAAAAGCTCAATGAGCAGCAGGCCGGCTGTTAGACAGAGAAGGCTGCCTCCCCTGGACAGCGATTAACCCCTGGGACACTGGATTATTCTGCAGAACTCCAGTCCCAAGTCCCAGGCAGCTTAGTGTGGACGCAGGACTCAGTGCCTGGCCACACTTGCTGTCATCCCCAAGGTGTCCCCCAGCCCTGGAGGAAAAAGACTGCAACTTAGCACACACCACCGTGGTATGTGTTGCTTACCTGCTCCCCGTAGAGTCCAAGACCCCAGAGGCCCACCGAGATCCCTGGATCAGTACCGGCATCTCAGCACCAGCGGGGTGATGTTTAGCAACAGCCCCACTGTGTGTTCAGTGACTCGACTCTGGCCGGGCATCTAACGAAACTGATGAGCCTCCGGTCCGGAGGCGGGGTATAGAAGGAGACCCAAGTGCATCCTGAGTGAAAATTTTACTGCGTAAGGTGCCTGGATGACTCTGCATCACCTATACACCAAGGTCTCTTTGTGGACCTTCTATGGACCCTGAAGTAGAAACTTTATTATTAGTTTTGTTACAGATTTAGGTACTCTGTGACAGGATCAGTATGAATGATCCAGCAGTGAAATCCTGACACCATCCCGACAAAATTAGTTACTATCTATCCCTAACCTTTTCCCCCTTTTAACCCTAACCCACCTTTAGTGGTGCCTAACCCTAACCTCCCCCCTAGTGTCTAACCCTAACCCAACCGTAAGTGCCTAAACATAATCCCCCCTCCCGCAGCATAAACCTAGTGCTCACAAGGGGTGACTATCCCTAACCTCCCCCCTGGGGTTGCCTAACCCTATCCCCCCCTTCCCCTAGCCTAACTCTAATCCTCCTGGGGGGTTGCTTAACCCTAAGGCTTCCCCAGGAGCCCATAACCTAACCCTCCTACCTGCGGCTGTCTGCGTCCGCCGACCAGCTTACCTTCGTTCATTATGTTGGGCGTCGCGCTGCCGGCGTAGGGATAATGATAGACGTCGGGATTTTGACGCCTATCATTAGTCCCCTGTCAGGATTGCATAGTTAGGAAGCCGGCGGTTGGCATTTCGACCATTGGCTTCCTGACTGCATCACCTCTGTGACAAGACTACAGTTATACTGTAGGTTCTCAAACTCAGTGCTTAGGACCCCAAACAGTGCAGGTTTTCCAGGTTTCCTCATAGAATCACAAGTGAAATACTGTAACTGCAGTAGCTTCACCTGTGGATCTTTTCAAATGTACTGAATTACAGTTTCAGTGCATGCTAATGTCATAGTGTAATACAGTTGTTGAGTAAAGACTTACTGGAAAAAACTGCAGTAATGTCCTCATACTGTAATAGATTCATACTGTATACTGTAAAACAATAAAAGTGAATGTCTTTTTAATTTACACTACTGTATGTTTGACCTACTTTGTTTACTTTTTTTAGTCGGCTTCATGCAGTGACCATTGGCAAATCCTGTATCCTGAACTGCATACAGTACAGTATGGCACTCCTCACCAAAAAGAGTGCACATTTTGTAAACCTTCAGCTCTGTTGTACAGTAGCTGTTGCTAATGTTTTCATTTATTTCAGTTTGTAAAAATCAGTTTACTATACAATAATGTTTTTGTGCTACATTATTTGCAGAAGGCCATACTTGTTGAATGGCCCTAGGCCTAAATAGGCCTTCCCTTTCTTTCTAAATGTAGGCAAGTGTGGTTCTGCTGCAGCAGCCATTTTGCAAATGGGTGTAACCCCCTCCTGTGGATGTGGGGGAAACTACGAGGAGCAGGTTGCTGGGTGTTTTCCTCTCATGCCCCCAGTGGAGTGGGACCTTGCACAGGACACCACACTAAGGAGGGAAGCTCTGGGGCTAAATAATAAGGGTGATGGCAGTGCAGATGGGGACCCCCCTGCCCCTGGGGCAGCAGGGGGGCTGGAGGAGAGCAGCGCTGTGCAGGGCTCACTGCTGCAGCAGTGGGGAAACTAAAATGGCTGCAGTGACCCTGTGGCTGGGGCCAACCACCAGTGCAGGGCGCAGGCTGGCTGGGATCAGTGTTTATGGAGACGGGAAGCTGTGACTGCCTGCACTAGTCACGGCACCGCCAGAAAGCATGATGAGGGTGGAAGCCACGGGGGTGCCTGGAGCCCCCTGACCAGAAGCGGGAATCCGGGTGGGTGCGGCCTCATGGCTGGAAGTGACCCGCGACCCATGCTTGGATGCTGGAGCAGAGGCAGAGGTAAGGGGCCTGGCAGCCTCCATGAAGCGGCGGGGGGGCAGAACGATGGGCCCTGGGCATGATGGTGATGCAGGGAGGGGGAAAGGGCCTTGCAAATAACGTTGAATGGGGCAGGAAGCAGGGAAGAGAAGAGAAGAGAAGAGAAAGTGAAACAGGTGTGTGAAGGGAAGGAAAGAATTGGAAGAAAATCAGGAATGAAAGATTATAGGACACAGGGATGATGTGAGACAAAGAAAGATGAAAGTGTGTAAAATGTAATAAACAATATAAAGACAGACAGGTAAAATACAACATGTATGACACCTGGCCAGCCTGGTTGAATAACTGGAAAGAGGAAAATGATTCCTCTCACCAGGCTATTTATATGGTTCCTTTAAGCCCTCTCCCAAATCCTACAATAGGCTTATACCTCTCAAATGACCAATGCCTAACCGCAACCCCCCTCTAGTCTTAACCCTTAACTTGCCTAACAAAATTACATATCAAACAGGGTGCATTAATAACAAGTCTAAAAGGTTAAAAATGTTAGCTAAGCTAGTAGAAGTTTATGAAGACATAATTTGGACACCAGAGCAGGCAAAAATGTTAGCTAGAAGTATGTTGACTAAGATAGAAAAAATGCTTAATCAGAAAGACAATTGTAAGGACTGAATAGAATGAGAAATTGAGATTGCACAGTTATGCACTGAACTTAATACTGCAGATGAGAAAATGGCTACTATTGAGGCCCATATGGCACAGATGCAGCAAGATCTGGATAGTAGAGCCCAAATGATGACAAATATGCAGGGTTTAATAACTGATCTTTCTAATGCTATAAAAAATTTATCTACAAATAATCCTTAGATTGATCTCACCGGATCAATACCCACAAAACAGGTTTGTGTATATGACTGGGAAAGTAGTTGTGCAACTAGGAACCAATCAAATTCATCTGATATGGCACCTCATGCAACACTACTTGATATCAGGGATGATCAGCAGGGATTAAGTTCCCCTATGATTTATTCTGCATTACCAGTGGTACATACACTGGAATACCCATTAACAATGGGGAAAAATACTATTGGTTCAGGGGTCAAGACAATAGAAGTGAATGAGAAGTATTAGAAGCCACTTCTAGCTCTGCACAAGCTCACAATAGGAAAAAGGATTTGTTTTCTTTTAATCAACCTCCTCAAGGAAATTATATAAATAGAACAAAGATCCTGTTAGGTCTCAAGAGAGAATTCCAACAATATGAAAGGTAATTTAGATCCCTTCACTTCATGCAATATTTTTGAGGGACATTGCACGCTACACTTAGTGTAGCCCCAGAAGATCACATGGATTTGTTCAAATTGTGATTACCCATGCACCTCAAAGGTATAACATCACTGGTGACAGAGAGGAAAGACATCTGCACTTATGATTTTAACAACAGGACATAAGGAAGTAACTCCCATCATCCTTGCTAACTTTAAACCTACCATACAACATGAGCCATTAGCTCTATGTGGTAGGTTTGAAGCCATATATAGGACTATAACCAATGACCATGGATTCCATACTCCACCAGGCATGATTCGCACATTTGTGGAAAAATTCACATACACAAATGTCAAACTGCGCACAATGGCAGAAAGGGAAATCACAATTGCAGGTGCAGCCAGAATAATTGAGGAATTCAGAAAACAACTATTGAGTTCTAAGAAATCTGTGCAAGTTAGGGAACATAATATGCACGGAGGCAAAAGGAAAGAATGCCACCATGCGTATCGTGAACACAGTCAAATAGTTTTTCAGTCTTCTGCTCCACCAGCGGAGACTGAGAATCTGTTTTGTTACAAGTGTAGACAGAAGGGACACATAAGAAGAGATTGTCCTAACCAATTCCCTGCCCAATCAGTAAACACTAATGGCTTCAAAAAGTAATATAGTAATTCCATATAGACAAAATTTTTGCCCGTCCCACACTTACAGAAAAGTGTGGCAACTTTAAATGTGCAAGCAGAAAACAATTCTGCTCCACAGGTAAAGACAGTACAACAGAAATATATAGCAGTCTGTACAACAGAAGTTCTTACAAAAATTCTGATGCAGATAGATTGAAGATAAGGGATCCCCAAGGATCTGTCACCAATATGAAACCTCATATTGGATCCTTCAGGGAGACCCCATATCATGGCAAAAATAAAAAACATTTGGTTACAAATTATGCTCAACACTGGAGCTAAAATTTCAATTACCAATGTGGAACATGATTTAGACCCAGATAGCCCTCAGTGTATCATGATTGGCTTTGATCACGATCAGGGGAGGTAAAGGCTCACATGATTAATGAGGTCCATGTAGAATTCAGCAGTGATTTTCAATAAACATCCCAATGTGGTATTACACAGGATTCAATAACATCATTGGAACTGATGTAATGACACAAAATACCTGGATTCTGGATGTGGCAAATTGTATGGTATGGATGGGTGCCAGAAAATCAAAGGTTTGTATTATACAATGGCATTTTCTGAGCTCACCCATACACACAAATGTCAAAACCAACATGCTTGTCCATAAATGGGCAGAGTTCTTTCACAACAATGACTTTGAAACTATTGTGTACAAGTATCCAGAATTATGGGCACAAGATAAAAATGACTGTGTACGAATGATTTCAAGTGGACATTCAAGGACCAGACCCACCACCTCAGCGTCAATATCGCTTCCCCCCTGAAGCCATGGAATCTGTTGTAGAATATGTAGCAGATTTAGAAGAAAGGAGAGTGGTCATAAAGGGAAATTCAAAGTGCAATAATCCTTTATGGCCCATTAAGAAGAAGGATAAGAACACATGGAGACTAACAATTGATCTCTGGGTTCTGAACAAATACACCCCCATGTCAGCACAGGTAGTTGCAGAAACACCAAACATAATGGTGAGGATAAATGGCAAAAGCCAAGTTTTCTCAACCATTGATGTTGCTAATAGATTTTTCTCCATAACTTTGACTGAAAGTTACAGGTACAAGTTTACTTTCACTGTACGTGATACGCAATACATATTCTGCGTTCTACCACAAGGGTTACACAGTAGTCTGACTAGTCTGACTTATTTTCTTCAGGCATTGGCAGCAGTGCTGAATGTTTTCTCACACCCAGAATGCCTGTTACAGTATGTTGATGACCTACTCCTTCATACAGAGACCATGGAGGAACACTTAACCCTATTAGAGGAATTGTTAGGCCTCCTGTCATGTGCAGGACTGAAGCTCACAAGGCAAACCTGGCTAGGTCATTCCTAGGAGTTAAGATTGCCCATGGAACAAAGGGTATCATGGCTGCCCATGTGGAAGCAATGATAAAAAAGCCTGGCACCCTGCAGGACTTACGTAAGTTCCTGGGTATTGCAAACTTCATGAGGGAATTCATAGAGGACTTTGCTACCAAAGCAAAGGCCCTCTATGAATTACTCAGAGGTGATAAACTGTCATTGAAGGGATGGGCGGAAACACAGGAGCAAGCTTTCACCACACTAAAAAGAAGCTTGTATTAGCTTCCCCACATCCAGATGGTGAATTGGCCATCCAAGCACGTGCTGGTTCAGAGTCTAAATCAGTGGTCCTCCTTCAAGAGGTGGGAACAATGATAAAATCTCTGGGATATTTCTCAAGACTCCTTTCACCAGTTGAAAGAGGTTTTGATGAGTGTTCAAAGCAACTTGCAGCCATTCATTATGCTGTCAAAGTGACTGAGCATATTGTAGGGTTCAGGCAGCTTAATGTGCAAACACCACACTCCCCATAAACCCTCCTACTCTGGGACATGCTTCCTGGAGTCTCTCAACAGAGGTTTGGGATGTGGATAATGGACCTCAGTGGACAGAATATCAAAATCTGTCACAAGGCTAAGTATGTTCTTTCCCAGTTGTTAAATTCAACTGGAGCAGAGCATGATTGTGGTCAAGAAACACATTCCTTTACAACACCATTCTTTAGACAGGTAGTGCACCCTGATGACAGAATCATCTTTGTTGATGGGTCACGCTTTCATCTAGATAGGTCATATGTGACAGGCTATGCAGTCTTGGATGAGACCACAGGAACTCAGAGTCTGGTTAGACCCCCAGGTCACCGTTTAGCCAAACATGCTGAATTGGAGAAAGTGAAGGAAGCACTCTTCCTCCATACCCCAAGGAGATGCACTATATACAGCTCATATGTAGTGTGGTCTTTCACATTACATCTTGATTGTTGGCAAAAAATGTGGATTCATGGACAGTCAGAATAAACCTCTGGTGCTCGTTTCAGTTTTAAAGGAACTTTGGGAATGGGGTAAGATGCATTCTGATGATGCAGCAATCATCAAAATGCCTGCACACCAAAAGGGGAGTGATCCCCTGATCTTGGCTAACAATGTAGCAGATGAAGCGGCAAAAATGGCAGCAGTATCTGGGATCTTTCAGGATCTGGATGCCGAAACTTTGCCCTTAGTCCAGGTGGCAGTACGTAGAAAAGTCCTTGAAGAAGGACCGGTGTCATTTGACGAGGAACAGGCAAAAGACTCTGGACCTCATTCAGAGGCGGTCGTTGAGGCCGCTCGGTCATATGTTTCCGATGGTTTCCAAACCAGGCATGCATACGGTTAGTTGTGCGCATGTGCGTACGAGCTCTTACGATCACAAATGCTGTCTATCGAATGGCTTCTGAGCAGGAAGTGGCTTCCGAGAGTTGACTGACATGAAAGGCCATTTGTGGGTGGTGATGGGGGTGGTGGTCTGAAAACGCAGGCATTCCTCATCGTTTTCAGGGCATTTTAGGGGCGTACATAAATTACCTGCTTCGACCAACCTAGAAGGTGGCAAGTAGTAAAACGTCGCTCTACAAGCAGGATGATCGTCCAGCTTAAGGTAGGGAAGCAGCTCCCGCAAGCCACACAGTACAATAGAGAGAAGCAAATGTAACTGATGTTAGGAGTGATGTTTCTATTTGGAACCACACAATGCAAGCAGCTAATAATCGTTAGTTGTTACTATTAACACTGCTAATTGGCTGGTAAATGATTCAGGTGCGTTTGCATTTGCGAAATGTTTATACAAGTTTAAACTAATTGTGTCTGCCTTAGGGTTTTTATTTTGGTTAAAAGAACAAGTATCAGTTTTTTTGCCGCAGCAGGGTTTTCAGATACCATGCTTTTTATTCCATGTATACTTTACATTTTTCAAAAATGACCAATATTTTGCACATGTTAATCAAGTTTTTATTTTAATTCTGCATTCAACCCATGCATTTTAAATAAATTGGATGGCTGCATAATTTTTTAAAAAATAAACATTTGCCATTATTAGCCATAAAAATAGATTTAAAAAAAAATAAAAGATAGAGACATTGGTGACTTCAAATATGGGGACTGTACATCAACAGGTGATGGATGAACTAACCAGGGCTACTTTCGCCGTTTAGGTAATTTCGGAGGAAGAGGTAAGTTAGGAACAGCCGACTGGCATGTAACATGTCGACTGGCCTGGCCAGAGGTAGATGGAATTACCTCTGGCCTAGGCATAGGGCTCACCATACTTGGGGGGGTGGCTGTTGAGCTGCCAGAGGTGGTGGTTCTGGGAGGAAGGGAGTCTCGCTCCATCATGGCAAGTTGGTTTGCCTGCTCCTGGCCATTGGCCAAATGAACCAGGGCCGCAGCACAGGTCTCCAGGGCCTCTGCCCCCCTCTGCAAACTGCCATCAATCCTCACCAGAGTGGTCTCCATCCTCAGGAGAACAGATCTGTTCTCCTGAGTTTGGCCGACCAACTTGGTGAGGAGAGACAATGCTGTGGTGGATGTTGCCCCTGGAGTAGTCTCCACAGGGTCCCCAGATGGATAACTTGGATCCTCCCCTGCAGAGTCGCCATCTGTGTTAGACCCAGGCCTCACCTCAGGAACAGGCACTACATTCTCTGAGTCTGAATAAAAAACACAGTATTTATTGTTAATTTTTGTTTTTTTTAGAGTCACTCATGTTTTATCTTTCAACGTTTTTTGGACACTCAATATTTACATTCTTGCACATGTGGAGCGTTAAAGTCGGCCATATCAGTGTCCATAGTGGACACGCCGACTATCTCCTCTTCTGCCACACATCCCTCAGCCAACACCTCCAAACGCGTTAAGCTGAGCTCCTCACGGATGGGACCACCACCTGACCCCGCAGCATGGTCCACCCTACTCCGTAACTTCCTCTTCAAATTATACTTGAAGTCCGTCCATCTGACAATGTGTAAAGATAATTTCTCATCGTTAGTCCATGGTTTTTTAAATAATTTTTACTTCACAACACTCACAATATATAATCCTTACCTTTTTTGACCACTTTAACAGATCTATCTGTTGTCCCAACAGCATTGACAGCCCTGGTTATCTCTTCCCAAATCCTGTCTTTTGCTCCAGCCCCCATATTTCTAGGTGCATGAACTAGATTTTCCATAGTCATTGTCAGCAATGTCTTCATCTCTGCCCGGGAAAAATGGCAGCTTACGCACCCTTCGGCGGCTTGGCCCAGCCTCCTCCTCTGTAGGGTTTTCTGGATTCAAAATGTAATTATTATTCATTTTTTAGGATGCATGTTTATGTATTATAAACTGTTAAAGTGACAATTGCAAACATTGATTAACAAACTTACTTGTGTATGGTGTGCTTTGGTTAGCATGCTTCTCAGTAGTCATTTTTCCTGAGTTTGTTAAAGCATGAAGAGTATTGTGTTTGTGAGCACTATTTATACATGCGAGCGCATCCATGGATTGGTTGTTTTTGGATCCACGTTTCCCTACACAGAAAGCATACCTGTACTGCATTAATTAATCACTGCGGGGGTTGGTGGAGATGTGAGCGCATCCATGGATTGGTTGTTTTTATATCCACGTTTCCCTACGCAGAAAGCATACCTGTACTACATTAATTACTCACTGCGGGGGTTGGTGGAGATGTGAGCGCATCCATGGATTGGTTGTTTTTATATCCACGTTTCCCTACGCAGAAAGCATACCTGTACTGCATTAATTACTCACTGCGGGGGTTGTTGGAGATGTGAGCGCATCCATGGATTGGTTGTTTTTGTATCCACGTTTCCCTATGCAGAAAGCATACCTGTACTGCATTAAATGGGTAATTTCTGGCCTTATTTAAGGCCAATAATATACTGCAAATTTATGTGTGTGCAGCAAATAAAACTCACCTCCTAGATTAAGGCTATAAAAAGCCTAGTTGGGTGTGGCTAACAGCCAGCCCCTGTATAGATGTGTCCCTCTGTATCTAGGAGGTGAGTACATTTAACTGCAATGTAATGATGTGCTAGGCATATATGCTAGTGTTAGGGACCTGCAGAAAAATGGGGTCCCTTGACGCTGGGCTGCAGGCTTAAATGCTTTGATCAAATCATGACAAAATCCCCTTTGTTTTATTTGCTGCACACATATAAATTTGCAGTATATTATTGTTATCGCCGATAGCAAAAGTTTTTCTGTTTTGTATACATATATGGCATTAATATTGCCATGCTGCTGGTACCATGTATGATTTGGGTAAAATCGAGCGTGGGCATATTTCTTTACTTATTTAAGGCCAAGCCAAGTGATCCCTTACTTGTGCGTTGTTGGTGGTTAGTTTTTGCTGGTTGTTGTTTGGTGGTATTTTGTGATTTTGCTGCTTGGGTTCTTTGAAGTGGAGAGGAGTATTGTAGAACACATCGTTGGATTCAGACTCCGGTAAGTGTATCTGACTCCTTCAAACATCATTCAATTGTGTGCATGACATGTTTTTTTTTTACATTTTATTTTTGTTATAAATTTTATTTTTGATTTTCTTTTTTCAGATTTTTTTTAGGAGTTTTCCTGCCCACTCTTTATTGGTTCTAGGTAAATGTATGGGGACTCACAGGTTTTTTTATTATATTTTTTTGTCTGGTTTGGTAATGTTTTTGGTTATTAGCTTTTTATTTAAAATATGTTGTTATTTTTAGGTTCATTTTTTTATTTAATTTTTTCAAATTTCTTTAGGAGTTTTCCTGCCCACTCTTTAGTGGTTCTAGGTAAGTGTATGTGACTCATGTTTTTTTATTACATTTTTTTGGCTGGTTTTTTGGGGGGTTTGAAATTCGGTTTGTTAGCACATAAAAACAATTAATCTAGTTGTGTTTTACTTCTACTTCCTTTAAAATAATTATTATCCTAAAATTTTAAATATTTTTTTGTAACCCAAAAAACACCTGTAGGTGTTCCAGAAGATGGCACTGCCAAACCCTGTAAGAATATGCTACATTATGACTAAGCTAAGTATTTTGAATTTTATTTTGAAGTTTCAAGATCAGTAACACTAAATATCCAAAAATCAACATTTCAGAGCGACGTGGACCGGCTCATCATAGCCATGTTGCCACACCCAAACCTACCTCTGCCTCCTCCTCAGCATAGGCATAGGATGCGTGCAAGGCCCAAGATATTTAGAACACGTGTCACCCTATTTGGAATGCCTTATGATGTGGTGTTAACCACTTACCGCCTCACTCCAACAATTATCCTAGACACTCTTTCAATAATAAAGAATGATCTAGAAAGTCAGATTCACATTCCTACAGCAATCCCACTACTAACACATTTGGTTGTGGTGTTACATTTCTGTGCCTCAGGGTCCTTCCAGACCACTGTGGGCCTGGTGGGTGGCCTCTCCCAGCCATCCTTCTCCAGGATCCTGAGGCGTGTGCTAGATGCATTTTTAATCATCTAGCACAATTTATTAGTATGCCTTTGGATACAGAAGCCCTTGTTGTGGTTAAGCAGAAGTTTAAGGACATTGCAGGCTTTCCACATGTCATAGGGGTAGTGGATGGCACTCACATAGCACTTCAGCCACCTGCACACAATGAACACATATTTAGGAACTATAAACATTTCCATTCAGTTTCCAGGCTGCTCACATGATGCATACATCATACAGCATTCAGGGATTTGGCCCAAATTAGCAAGACTGCAAGCTGGTGACATGTGGCTTCTTTGTAAGTCAAAATACAGTATGTTACTAGTGTTTTTTTATGAAAAATTTTTCGTCCTTCAGAAAACGTATGGTGTCTCATTTCCAACAGTCGACAGTGGATATCCTTGCATGCCCAGGCTGCTGACTCCTTTTTTGACACCCACACCTGGGCCACAAACTCAATTTAATGCCATGTTTACTGCCACCAGGCAGGTGGTGGAGCGCTGTATCAGCCTTTTAAAGGGCCGGTCCAGATGTCTCCACCACTCTGATGGCACACTCATGTACTCGCCGGATATGGTTTCTTGCATTGTGGTCCTGTGTGGGATATTTCACTACATTGCAATAAGGAGTTGAGTACCCATGCAGCCAGAGGATGCCTTGCCTGAGGATTGACCCCAGGAGTTAGGTGGTTTGAGACTGTCCGGGGGGGCATACGCATTGATGTTGTGGCTCATTATTTTAGGTATGTATTGCTAAATTATGTTGAAAAACATAATAATAAACTGTCATATTCATCAGTATTTTTCACTTTTCTTTTTTTGTAGTTTTAAGCAATCAACATGTTACTAATTTTTTTTATCCCTATACCCTACCACAATGACAACAACAAAATAAACAAAATAACACATTGTGAATGCCCTTGACTATGCTTGGATAAATGACAACACTATTCCTGGCTTGAACAACCATGTGTTTGGCCTTTTTGAACAGGTCTTGATTTTGTTTGGAAAAATGATTTACATTGTGTACACCTTGTGTTTGTTGTTTAATGTTACCTCATGATCTTGTTTTTTGGTTGTTTTAACACAACAAACTGTTTTGTTGTTCGAACTTTGAGAAATTATAAATGTTTTATTAAGCCAATATTAACCTGAACACATTCTGCATGTTCCTGAAACATTTGTGTCATTTTTTTTTTGTACCATATTGTCTTTTCATTTACAATGTTTTTCTTTTAATTTTATTTAAAAAAATGCATAAAAAAACACATTCAAAGTTTTAAAAAAATTAGTACCTGAATGTCCATATTTTTGTGCGTTGAATTTTGGTTGTACAATGTTAAAAAATTTTCAATGATATATTATTGTGTATGCCTAACAATGTTGTATTAAGTCTGTTTTTTGGGAAAAAGAATCAACATTTTTGGGAGTACAAAAATACATATCAAATCTTTTGAATTCAAATTTTGCCAAGATAATAAACAAACAATATTATGAAAACATTAAGGGCAAAACCCATTTATACACCTGGATTACACAGGTTTATACTTAAAAAAAGGAGGACAAATTATGTAAATTTGAAGAAATTTATTTGTAAAGTAACATTACATTTTAAACAAATCAAACTGCGGCAAGGTCAAGGTCTGTATGATATCTCCAATGCTGTTTTGTGCATTGTCTAATATTTCGTGGAGATTTTGCAGCTCCTCCTGCAAAAAAGCAAAAAACATCGGTGGATCTGTAGAGTAGAAAAGTGTAACATTTAATAATTGGTCAAAATATGAGACACAAACATAGCTCAATTTCAGTTTAATTTGGGACATACAAAGTGGGTGGGACACAATGAAGTTGATGTATACCCCATAAAATTATTATTTTTATTCTTAAAAATGTTGAGGCCTAGCAAGTCCAAAATAAAATGGCAGGTATTTATTGATAATGTCGAAATGAGTTTTTTTCAACAACCAAAAAAAAAAAATTCAAAATCATATTGTATTTGTTTTGCCTAAGTGAAAAAAACTTTGGAAAAAATCCACATAGACAAAATTTTTTTTTTCTTTTGAGGCTTAGAAATTTTTAATTTTAAAATGTATATGGACCGTAAACATTGAACAGAACAAAGGACAGGCTACTATTTACAGGAGTCCACAGGGATTAATGTTGAACAGATGTTATTTTTAAATGTAATTTACTGCAAAAAAAAACATTTTTTGATAATTTTGTAAAAAGGGTTAATGGCTAAGTCACCTTAAGCCAATAATCTATACTGTTTTTAACAATAAATGTAACCAAAAATAGACAACCAAAAATGTTTAAGGGGAAAAATCACACAACACGCAACAAGGCCTTCACTTTTTGTAAAAATTTAAAATTCTAAAAATTTTGAATATAAAAAAAAACATGTACAAGTAGACACAAACATGCTGTAAATATGAAGACATTTCAAAACACAAACAAAAATGAAAGTAAAAAATAACATAAATATGTTGCCGAGAACATGGCTCCTCCTCCATCAGGGGTGGGTGGGCCATGAACTCTTCTGGGGGAGTGATGTTCCCCGAAGAGCCTGGGTGAGGAGGGGAATGTGGGGATGAGTGGGCAGGGGAGGGAGGGACACTTTCGGCATTGTGGCCCAGGGAGGGAGGGTTACTTGGGGAGTATGGGGGCGGGGAAAGAGAGATGGTTTGGGAAGGGGAGGGGTTAGGAGGGGAATTTTGGGCCGGATTGCGTCCACGACGACGTCTCCTGCTCCTTCTACGCTGCTGTCCTAAGAATCAAAAAATGACATGTCCAAATTTTAGTTAAGCAATAACCCAAAAAAAAAACAAATTTAGAAAACAAAAAAAAACAATGTATTTTCCTCAAACTGAACAATAGGTACAACATACACTAGTTTGTTTTTTTACAAAACTGGAAAAAAAGAAATTAAATAAAACGCAAATGCATACTTACTCCGGCGTATTTGCGCCTGAAGACTTAGCAATATCTGTGGTGAACGCCGACGGAGGTCCGACCACCGGCGCTCAAGTTGTGCGATATTGCGCCAAAATCCGAGCGCACGCAGCCGGCGCCGGACCACTGCGTTAGCCTGCCTTTTGAGGATATTCCAAATAGGGGGATCAAGATGGCCCAGGCGCCTGTCCATTACTTCCACCAGCACTATCAGCTCCGCAAGTGTAAATGCTGTGGCTCTCATGATGGCAATGGCAGGTTTTACAGTAAACAACAATTATAAATGGCTAACAAGAAAAATGATTGGCTAAAAAAAAAACATAATTATAAAAAAATTATTTCTATTGGTCAAAAGCATTATTCATGTGACCAAAAAACAACATTCATAATAGCAACTCGGATTGGCTAAAGCCCTTTATGTGCGAATGCAAATTTAACTATGCAAAATTACACAAACTAACATTCATAATGTTAAGTTTCTCAAGCATTTCACAATAACAAAACATTATTACCCAAAAAAACAGGTTTAAAACATTTTAGTTCAAGAAAGCACTAGCAGAAAGGCATCAGCATGACCTGAATGACATTGGAACAATAAAGTTTTTACACCAACTGAACGTGATTAAGAAAAAAAACAAAAACAAGTAGATAGCAACAAGCTGCTCGATAGCGCATGGAAACATGACATGTGTGCATCAAGCGCCCGCAACCATCAGAAGAAAATTAACATACAGCGACAGGCAATGACTGACAACGATCAACTCGATCGTTAGCTGCTATCACTAGTTAGCTAGAGGAGGTGCTTTGTTCATGTATGGGTCGTCACTTTGGTTGCGATTGGCTGACCGTACGATTGCTTTTTAAAGAGATTCTCAATCGTTAGGCGTACGACCGAGCGGACGCAACGACCGCCTTTGAATGAGGTCCTCTGTTCTTATGACTCACAAAATTTCACCATAAGATCACTGGTAATATTGTCTGCACAAGACACACATTTTACTGGACTAGTTTTACAACAATGTGTCAAATTATCAGAATAGAACAACAGTGATATACCTAAATTCAATAGAAAAATCCAAGGTTTTAATGAGACTAATGAAAACAGATTTTCTAAGATATGCAAAGAGAGTAGTTTGCAGTGGCCAGAAGCTTTGCTATTGCTACACCCAATCAGAGTCACCACTAGAGAACTGAACATTTCCCCTTTTGAGACACTGTTTGAAAACTACCCAATGTTGCTAATGTGCCCACATATGAACTCAGAAAGAAAAATGACTGAATGGTGAATTATCTCATTTCATTAAGCAATCAGCTGCAGAAGATACAGACTGCTGTGATAGGAACACATACAAACTAAACCCTGGTGATGAGTTAATGGTCAGAAATTTATTAACATTGGGCTCCCTTACAGACCGGTGGGAAGGACTTTACCAAGTCTTGTTGAGAACTCCAATGGCTGCTAAGATAAAGGAGAACACTTCGTGGATCCAAGCTATGCATTGTAGTAGAGTCACATCTCCTAAGACAGCTCAAGCAGAGGATATACTCCAAGACACCACCTCTTCACTTCACTAGTAAAAGTAATGTGATTGTTTTTTATGGGCATAATAAAGCCTAGGCCACTTGTGAATGCAGTAACTCTGAAGAGGTACATAACTGTAAAAAGTACTGTGAAGATTAGGACTGTGTTGAACATGTGTTGAACTTGATTGCGATGACTTTAATTTTGATTGAGTTTACCAAACACATTTCAAATCCTATGAGTAATGTGACAAATGGTACAGAAATCCTGCATAACATATCAAAGGGAAATACAAATTATGAATTCCATTAACACTATAATGGTATGCTGAGGGTGATATGAGTATGCAAAGCCTTACAGAAGGGAGATCATAAACATGAATTTATTGGAGATTCTATGTTAAAAATACATAGAAAGATTGCAAAATCAGAGTAAGTGTTGGATTTGTACTCATCTCCCACTGAGTGTTGAAGCAGGCATTCTCATACTATTCAAGTATTTGGAAAATGGTTGATTAGAAGGAAAAGGAGGTTTGGTCAGCAAATTGTATGTAAAAGGGCAATAATTGGGTTATACTAACTGTACAGGAACAACTTTTGTAATGTGGAAAAAGGATTTACTCATGGATCCACCTAGGTGCAAGTGGGCAATGTGTTCTCTCCTATGTGGTCCCCTTTTAGAGAGTTATACAAATGGACCCAGCTAGTTTGTTGCTCATAGTGCACCATTCAGGCCTCTGTGGCACGCCAAGGAACGTTACGTGATGGCTGGACTTTGGAGTACTGTGGTATTCTTTAACGAAAGATACGGTATGGCAGGTAATACAGCATGTAATACAGCACTTAACCGTTGGGTGGCGAGTGCTCCAATGTTGTAATTTGTATTGAATACCATACTGTTAAATTGGATGGATATCACATTCACGCACT
The DNA here is from genome assembly GCA_031769625.1 of Taudactylus pleione. NCBI lineage: Eukaryota > Metazoa > Chordata > Amphibia > Anura > Myobatrachidae > Taudactylus > Taudactylus pleione. The sequence goes on from JAUIMM010000086.1 coordinate 1,766,275, forward strand.
GTATTTGCATGTTCGCACAACCAATCTTTTTAATATCACATAAGCTCTTAGAACAGGACACAAATCAGTACACATACTGTACAGTAGTGTAGTTGCCATGTTGTTATGATGGTATAACCGATACTGTAGATTAATGTGATGTACTCACAGCTTTCAATGAGATGGGTTGAATTATTCTCTAATTGTGGGTACTGCGTATATATTTACTAGTATAATATGTTGAAAGAAAGACACATTTTTCATTATTAAAAACAGCAGTGGGTGGGTGGAGTGCACAAGGTTGAGGCCGCTATGTGCGGTTCTTGATATAGCTGGCTTGTGGGCTAGAGGTTAGGTGATCGCTTTGCAACAGTGCATGTCCCAGGTTCGATCCCTTTGAAAAGAATAATTTTTTTGGCACTGTCGGTGCTGTCCCAGACTTAGTGGTCTATTTACTAAGCAGTGTTAGGAGACAGAGTGAAAAGTGGTAAGAAAGTGATAAGGTGCCAGCCAATCAGATCCCAACTGTCATCTCACAGGCTGTATTTGCAAAATGACAGTTGGAAGCTGATTGGCTGGTACCTTATCACTTTCTTATCACTCTGTCTCCTAACTGCTTAGTAAATAGACCCCTTAGACACTATAGTGAAACTAGTAGTGGGATGTTTAAAAGTGAGGCATTACAAACAGATTATGTGTTTTAAAATGCATACTTGCAGCACTGTTGGCACATCAGCACTGTGGTAACTGTCAGATGGTTGCAATGGGATCTCTGGTGCATGCCCAGTGGAGCAGCTCCATATGCCAGAGGCGTATGGTGGATCATAGTGCTATGCATGCCCAGTGGGTCGGGAGTCACACACAATGGGATCTCTGGTGCATGTCCAGTGGAGGGGTTGCAATGGGATCTCTGGCGCATGCCCAGTTGAGCCGGTTCATATGCCAGTTCATGCTATGCCATGGCATATGGAAGATCATGGCACTGCACATGCCCAGTGAGTCAGGAGTCACACACATTGAAATTGGGATCTCTGTATTAGAAACTGACTGTGCGGTTGAAGTTTTGCACACTTGCAGCACTGTCAGCACAGTCAGTGCTGTCCCAGACTTAGACACCATAGTGATTTCATGAGATGCTCTGTTAGCCATTTACTGTAAGCAGTCAGCTCAAGGTCAATGTATCCTAAAAAGGTGAGGAATGGTAACAAAATAATATAAAAAAAAATAGTAGCCTTCCAGGATTCAAACTTGGAACATCCACACTGCCTTGCGCTCTCCTAACCACTATACCACAGATGTCTGCCATACCAAGAACTGCACTACACCTGTCGTGTGTGTGATGAATGAGCATTGTGCATCCAAGGCGAGCTTCTTCTCCTGGTAAAGTGGAGAGACAGACCTTTCTAAAACAACCAGGAGAAGATGCTCGCCTATAGGAGAGCAATGGCAGATATCCTGGCTACATTTTTCTGCCAGCAAACTGTCCGGGCCCTGCTGTGTAGGTGGTCAGACCTTGTGCGCAGGCAGTGGCGGGCTGGGAAGGGGGGCAGGGTGCCATGTGCCCCCCAGGCCACAGTGCCATGTGGGCCGCAGGCAGTCTATGTCTCTGTGACACAGGCTGCACCGCTTGTTTAGCACTGACCGGATGGAGTTCAGTCAGCGCTACACTGACTAATACACAGCCGCTGGCTCCGGCAGCTGTGTGTTTGTTTTGAGCAGCAGCCAATGAGTCTGACAGACTCTCATTAGCTGCTGCTGCGCCCACTGCAGGAGCTGCTCCATCTTCCGGCTCCCACAGTGGGTAATGGGAGAGGTGTCATGACGTAATACAGAGTGGCCCGGCCCAGGAGGACATACGGAGGAGTGGATGGCTGCAGCGGGAGCAAGGATTCAGGTAAGTGGGTTTTTTTTATATTTTTTATTACGTGTGTCTACTGGGGGGGGGGCTGGCACTACAAGGGGAGACCACTACTGGGGGCACTACAAAGGGTGGGGACTACTACTACTGGGGACTACTACTACTGGGGGCACTACAAGGGGGGGACTACTACTACTGGGGGCACTACAAAGGGGGACTACTACTACTGGGGACACTACAGGGGGAGGGGACTACTACTAGGAGCACTGCATAGGGGGAGGGGACTACCACTGATGGGGGCTCTATATAAAGGGCAATACTGGGGGTACTGCATAGGGGGAGACTACAACTGGGGCCACTTTTTAAGGGACACTGCATAAGGGTTACCACTATTGGGGGCACTGCATGGGGGGGTGGACTGCTATGGGGGGCACTATATGAGGGGCACTGCATAGGGGGTACCACTATTGGGGCACTATATAAGGGGCTTACTACTGGGGGCACAAGGGGAACTGCATGGGGGGGACCACTACTGGGGATACTATATAAGAGGCTTACTACTGAGGGCACAAGGGGCACTACATAGGGGGATCTCTACTGGGGGCACTACTGGAGGCCTGCATAAGGGGGTCCTCTCCTGGGGCATAGGGGGGCACTGCATATGGGCACTACGAAAGGGGGCTGCCCCTAATCTGTATTTTTACTTTACATTAATCCCATATGGACCCGCCTCCTCTCTGGAACACTTGAGGAGGGGGCGCCGTAGCACGCATGTTCTTCAGGCACCCTGGCTACATGCTACTACTCTGCCAGGGCCGCCTGCATGCATTTTCCCCCCAGGCTAAAAGTTGCCAGCCAGCCCCTGTGCGCAGGGATGCACCTCGATTGAGCAGGATCAGAAGGTGCCTCATGCACAGTAAGTACAGTATTGCTGTACAATTACAGTACAGTAATTACAGTACAGTACCAAATACAATGTACTACTGTGACATACACTGTACCTAGCACTCACATGCTTGACAGAGATTTGATTGATAGGGTCATTAGATCAACATGGACTAATGGGTGACACACAATTGTTCGACATGGCTTGTTTGTACAGTAAACTTAACAAAAGGTAAGTTGACCCACCATACTGTATGTGGTGAAAAATAAAAAAGAAGACAGAAATGTCCCTTGGTTGGCGCACTAACAAAAAATGTAATAAAATTTAACTTTTATTAAACAATATTAAAATTGTATATATAATAATCTCTCCAGTGAAATATAAAAAATGAAAAACGTCTCAGTGTGTTAATTATTGAAATAAATAGTGTTATTGGTACACCTGCGCGTGTAATGGTGACACAAAAATGGATATTAATAAATAGAAAATCTCTCACAAATAAGTCATAGAATATATGCAAATCCAAAAATAGCAAATCAAAAAATGCATTTAATTGGGACCAATTATATGTGGCATGCTATAACATCCCTATAAGTGGGATAATATTCTGCAATGTCCACTGCATGTCAGAATTGCCATGATATGCATGTGAGAAGTGGCCACAATATACTCATATACCTAGATTGCCACCTGTAACTGAAATGCACATGGAATCTAATACATTTAAACAAGGGTTGACTTAACTGCTGCAGAGCCAACAAATAACTTATAACATCTAAGGGGCTGGAATTATATTCCGTAAAGACTGATTAATATACTTGTAATCAGTCAATTGGCTCAATTAATATAGATTTCATATCACAAATGTCATGTAGGAATAGGAGATTGATATCTTATATTATCACCTTATCCCCTCATGTTATTCTACCATGTTTTTGGACATTACTGGCTATTCATTAGGCTGCAGGTAAACATGCACATGTGCTGTCTGCAGTGTATTCAGCAAATCTCTGGAAAGAAAGCCAAATCTTCAGATTTACAATGTTGCAGTGTCACAGTGTCTTGTTATAATGTTAGCAGCACATGTAGCCATTTAAATCATAAGGGTATTTGCATTAGCTTTGACAATAAGAAAACCCATGCCCAAATTAAGGAGTATCTGGGAAAGAAGCCAAATTTGAACAGCACACATGGTGTGTATAAATGATTCTAAGCTTGCTGCTGTTCATGTAGCTATAAATAAATAGGATCTAACATGAATAGCTGGTAACTTAGTGAGTCTAGAAACAGCTCTAATCAGTCACATGGTATACACTATCTGAGCCTTACACTAGCTCACTAATAATGGTTGAATTCAGCAGTATAAGTTATATGAGTATTAGGTTTGACTTAATTGATATAATATATATGAGCATTACATCAGCTCAATAGAGATAAGTGTCTCATATACACAGCGCATATATCAGGTGAGTACTGAGTGAAGTATTATCTTCTTTTTACATCACATCACATCACTACAGACGTTTGAGCAGTAACATATCTGCTCATGCAGCAGTAAAATCCCTGCTGCTGCCAACGTACGTTTCACAAATGAGAGTTTTTTCAAGGCAACCAGAGAATGTTCTGTAATTAATCTTTATTAGGAGAGGTAGCCTATCATAGCATCCCTCTGTGATTACATGTTATCCTGAGCCTATGATAAATGCAAGGGCACACAAGCCAATCATATCTTGCATAATAGGTCACATGTATTTAAACAGCCAATTAAATCAGTTATAGTCCAAAAGTAAAGAAATACAGAGATAGATACAAGAAGAGAGAGAAAGAAGAGAGATGAAAATTATGGAACTGGAACCAGTATAAGATGAGAGATGCAATCTCCGTCATGGATTATAAAAACACAGTTAAAGATTGTAATTGTTACATATAATACAAATGCATAGATGATAAATTCATATCCCTATATATTATATAAGAAACTAAAGTAAGTCATATAAAAAGTGTGTATATATGCAAATTGCATAGGGCATCCATCCTATGTGTACACTATATATGAAAAATAAAAATATATGAAAATATATAAATAAAATAAGATATATTTAATAAAAAATATATAAAAATGTGCTAATGCCAAATCCTACTAGTGTATATGTAATCCATGTGTATATTATTACAACACTGAAAAATAATAAATACATATAATAAAGAGAGGGCAAAGAAACACTTATTTTATTTAGTGATATGTGAGCCAATAAGAAAAGTGTGTGCAAAATATTATAATAATAAAAAAGAAAAATGTGATAAAGAGCAAAACTGCCGACAATGTGAAATGAAGATGAAGATGAAAAATCCTCAAATAAATCATGCCACAATAAAACACATGTGAGAAATATGTATGTAAGAAAATAAATATGTATACATAAAAAATTATGAAATACAATGGTGATCAACATGGACTAATGGGTGACACACAATTGTTCGACATGGCTTGTTTGTACAGTAAACTTAACAAAAGGTAAGTTGACCCACCATACTGTATGTGTGGTGATAATGACTGTATTTGCTTGTCAAAGATATTTTGGGAACATTTCATCCATTGTTATCTATTGCCATGTTGGCAAATACTGTGTGTGGTCATGAGACACAGTCAACCTTTTTTTCTGGTCGACCTAATACCTGTCGACCAAATCTATGTTGACCTACACACTGTTTATATGTGCTGGCCCTGCCCCCTTTAAGTCTGACATTATGACATTATCACACCTCCCAACATCACCCTCTCCAGGGGGGACACAATACTCTGTTCCTATACTTCCCTGGTGATTTATGATTGATGGCAGCTCCAGAGGTGTGGCTGCAGTACAGTCCGAAATTCAAATAGGGGAGTCACACCAACTGCCAGTGAGTCCCAGCCAGTGATGTTTGGCAGTGTTTGAAATGAGTTGGTGTGGTTCCCCTATTTGAATTTTGAACTGTGCTGCAGCCTGGCCTCTCACCAGGGAAGTCCAGGACCAGAGCATTATGTTCCTTCTGACAGCAGGGTGGTGATCCTGGCACCCTTCAAGGCAAAAGCACAGCTCGTGGGGTGGCGACAGTGCTGCCCACAGAGCCTCTGTGTGAGGTGCCACCACTCGGGCATACAGTGCCTTCTGTAATTATACTGTATATTTTTATTACCATACTACAGTATACCATGTTGGGCCCAATGCCAGCTACACAGACTAGTTTTTGTACTACAGTATACTGTATTTGCTTGTTGTTATTCAGGTAGAGAATTATCGTACAGTACAATAGGATTTTTAGTATACTGTAGTCCAATTGTTTACAATCAAACTTTACTGTACACTACTGTACAGTAAATTAAAGTGTAAAAAATGCAAGGAAATTATAAAAAAAAAACAACTATTTCTATAATCTCAATTAAATTAAACAAAAAATGCAAAAAAGTAGGAAAAAGGGTGATTTTGGGGTATTTTGAGAGCACATTGAAAAATTGAAAAAAACAATTATTTTTCAACTAAAAAAATATTGTAATTAACTTTGGGGTGCCTAAATTAACGAAAAAGTTGATTTTGGGGTAATTTGAGGAAATTTTTACCCCCAAAAAATGATATGTAATTTTTTAAATAAGCTAATAGAAAACTTCCAAATGCCTAACTAGTCATTAGGGGGGTGTCCAAGGGGCTCACCACAGGGTCCTGACATTTTAACCTTAAATTAAAGATTTTCCTTTCCATCTCTCACCCTCAGGGAGGTGCGAGTGGAAAGTTGCGAATTCAGTCTGACTGATTCAGTGCAAGTTGCTAATTGGAGTGCAAAATGAATTCGCTATGCAAATTGAAGTGAAAATCGCAACTCAGCATGAGGACTTGGGCCGGGGAAGTTGGGATCGGTCTGTGATGGGGGCTAGCTGAGGAAGGTTATGGGGCTGGCTGAGGAAGGTGAAGGGGCTGGCTGAGGAAGGTGATGGGGCTGGGGGCTGGCTGAGGAAGGTGATGGGGGGCTGAGGAAGGGAGTGAAACTAAGTTCCAACCCACTGGCCTAGTCTGGACTCTCTGGAGGGAGACACTCACTGGTCTGGACTTTCTGAAGTGACTGGAGGCTGGTCTCCTGCAATTAGCTCTGCAGCTATCTGTGACAGCCCAGCAGGTGAGGTTACTGAGTCTTCTGTAGGGGGCTGGAGGGAATTAATGTTTGTTTTTATTATCTTCTGGCTAGTGAAGGTCTCAAACAGGCGGGACAGGAAGTGTATCAAGGCAATCACCTAACCCCTTGCCCACAAGCATGTCCTATCAAGAACTGCACCTGTTGTGTATGTGATGTAATGTCTGCAAATTACATGTACTGTGAGGCTCCATAGCATGACTGGCATATGGAGTGGCTCCATTGTATGTGACTCCTGACACACTGGGCATGGGTAGTGCTACTGTATGATCTTCCATACGCCACAGCATAGTGTGACAGGCGTATGGAGTGGCTCCACTGGGCATGTGCCCGAGATCCCATTGCAACCCCTCCACTGGGCATGCGCCAGGGATCCCATTGTAACCCCTCAGAGCTGACAGCCACCACAGTGCAAATGTGCAGTCATTGCCGCAAGTTTGCGTTTTTAAACGCATAATCAGTTTTCAATACAGAGCTCACGCTTTCAAACAGAGCCCACTACCAGTTTGTGAAGTCATAAAATCGCTATAGTGTCTAAGTCTGGGATAGCGCTGACAGTGCTGCAAGTGTGCAACTTCAACCACACAGTCAGTATATAAAACAGACATCCCACATTCACTGTGTGTGACTCCCAACCCACTGGGCATGCGCAGTGCTATGATCTTCCATACGCCATGGCATAGCGCAAACTAGCATATGGAGCGGCTCCACTGGGCATGCGCCAGAGATCCCATTGCAACCCCTCCCCTGGGCACGCACCAGAGATCTCATTGTAACCCCTCAGAGCTTAAAGCCACCACAGCGCCGACGTACCAACATTGCTGCAAGTTTGTGGTTTTAAACACACAATCAGTTTGTAATACAGAGACCCCTCTTTCAAACAGAGCCCACTACCAGTTTCTGAAATCATGAATTCACTATAGTGCCTAAGTCAGGGAAAGCGCTGACAGTGCCGCAAGTGTGCAACTTCAACCGCACAGTCAGTATGTAATACAGACATTCCACTTTCACTGTGTGTGACTTCCGACCCACTGGGCATGCGCAGTGCTATGCTCTTCCATACACCATGGCATAGCACAAACTGGCATATGGCATGGCTCCACTGGGCATGCACCAGAGATCCCATTGTAACCCCCACCACAGCGCCGACCTGCCGACATAGCTGCAAGTTTGCGGTTTTAAACGCACAATCAGTTTGTAATACAGAGACCTTTCTCTCTTAAACAGAGCCCACTACTAAAGTCATGAAATCACTAGTCTGGGACAGCGTCGACATTGTCGCAAGTGTGCAGCTTCATACACACAGTCAGTCACAATGCTGTGCGTGCCTGTCAAATATTTTTATATAAAAGTACAGGACTCACACACTTAATTATTTAAAACTTTATTAGACATTCTTCTACAGCCCTGATTCCATGAGGAAAACACTGTACTACAGTATATTGTAAGAATCTCTGCTTCTGTCAGCCTTTCATTGGGCAGTGATATAGAAAATGCATTGGAAATCAGATGCATGCTCTGTTTAGTTTAGGAAAACTGACACCTCGTGGACAAAAAATTGTATTACATGTTATGACTTTTTTTTCAGTGCTACGCTATGGTCGCTTAAGAAACTTTCTGTGTGGTGTGACTCATGGCGTAGTGTGTGGCACGCCATGCATGGCGCACTACATGGCATATGTAGCAACAAACTAGCTGGGGACATCTGTAGATTATTTGGCTCAATACCCGAGAAACATTCCAGTGGAAAATGACTTGGTTCAAGGTGACTTGGCATATTTCCATGATAGAAATGTGATTTCAGAAATACTGACTCTGAAGGCTTAGATGGTAGGATAATTGGTTCTTTCTATTAATCCAACAGTGAAAGTAGTGGCCCAATACGGAAAGTGGCTTTACAGAATAGAATGCCGTTGTTGGCAGCAGAAAGGGATAAATGTGCTGAGGTAGGACAGGAGTGTTGCACATATATAGATGATGACAAGGCAGAAATAATTGGACATTTAAATAAGGTTGTAGAATTACAAAAATACTTAAGGAAAGTAGTAGGTGATGGAGAAGAATGGGACCTTTTGGGTTGGTTAGATATAGATATTGCAATATTTTTCTGGAATTATATGGATCTGAAAGCCTGCACACAAAGGCTTGGCCTGCCAATATAGCATGCATCTTAAGCATGCCATCTGAAGCATGGAGTTTTAATACCATCTTTCATCTCTTTCCAGGTAAACTAATGCCATCTTCCATATCTGATGCCTTTTACTGAAAGAATAGTCTGTTTTGAAAGTTTGTTTTCCAACTGTGAGGCTGCATCTTCCCCCACCATTAATTAGCTTGTTGAACAAACTGCTCAAACATTCCCTCCCACTGTACCAGATGATCTAGCCTCTCCTGCAAAAGGGACTCATTTTAAAGCCTGCACACACAGGCTTGCCTGCCACTGTAGCCTGCATATTAAGCATGTTATCTGAAGCGTGGAGTTAGAACCGGAGTACGAACTGGATTTGGACTTTTGACTACTTTCTAATCAAAACTTAAACAATTTCACAAACACACAGGAATGCTGCCACTCCACCTTCATTTACACTCCCCGAGAGTGGGTTCGGCTGCTGTCTCATGCTGCAGCCAAATCATGCTGCAGCCAAATCAAACTCCACAAACTGCTGGATGCGACAAACCCACACACTTGAATGAAGTATACGCTGTGGCTGTTTGCAGATCACTCCATAATTTTTTTAATTTCTGATTAAGTTTAGCATGGTTTTAACTTAAAATGTGGTCACCATTTACTCTTTTTTATGTTTTTCTCCACCTGGACGTTATACTTCCGCTACTTGCACACCCTGCCAGATGTAACCTACATAGTGCGCCCCAGATGGCAGCGTCGGATGGTTCATTCTTGGGCAGGATGAACAAACACGTGGATCTATTAATTCAGTGCATTTCATATTTCAAATGTTTCAGTCACCCGTAAATCTCATGCCCGAACTGCAGCTCTGTTTGCTGTATTTACTAATCCCTGTTTTGTAAAATGTACTTCCACCCCACTGTATGCTATACTGGTGTGCTATACATCCACTGTATGCTATACTGGTGTGCTTATACATCCACTGTATGCTATACTGGTGTGCTATACATCCACTGAAGTGCATCCTCCATGGGCAGGATGTACTTCATGTGGATCTATTCACAAAGGGTATATCATACTGCCACACATGTGTCAGTTTCCCCATATATTCCTTGGGTCCCTGTATGGCTTATCAACCACAGTGCAACCTTCGTAGTGCGCCCACCATGGCTGCCTCACCTTGTACACTCGTGGATGAGATGAAAAATACATGGACCTGACTATTATGTTGGGACCCTACTCCTAGCATCTGGATTTTGCAACCACACCCATTTTGGGTCTTCTAGGCGTAACCTATTCCTCCCAGGGTAATCCTACTTAGTGCGCCCAAGATGGCTGCCTCATTTGGTATCTTTTGTGGATGGAATATATAACCTATAGAAGTTATTTCCCAAAATGTCTGCACCAACCCTGCAATATGTTTATTGTGCTCTCTAGGTTTTGGTCTATTTTTTTGCAACATCAAATCCTTGTACAATGTACCATGTTTTCTGATGTCTGTAAAGCGACTTTGAGTCCTATGGGAGAAAAGCGCTATATAAATAAAATTATTATTATTATTATTATTATTATTATTATTATATATGTTACTTTTGGAATAATAGTGTTAGGCATAGTATATGACTATTAAGTGTGGACCTATAATATGTTTACAGTGTGTGAAAAAAATTTAAGAAGGGAAATAGACACAAATGTATAGCAGTCCAGAGATTCTGTATAGTGGCCTATTGAAATCATATGAGAATCTGGAAATTTTGATTGATGACTCTGTATATTAGACAATGAGGAAAGAGGTAATGTGGAATATGTTAGACATGAATTAGTAAGAAGCTTCAATTAGTTGTATTGTTCCTCTCTTAGTCATACCAGAAGGTTAATTGAAAAACATAGCGACCTCCGTCTGATATGGTAAGTATTAGCGCATGATCCTGTCCCCATGAATTTACCCATTCCTTTGTTGTATGTCTACCTACTCCTCTTTTGTATTCATTGGCAAAGAATATTCCTGATTTGTGTAAGTAGTATGCTCAGTATATGAGCAGAGTGAGGAATGATGTGGATAATTGAGAACAATATGGATACTGAATGAAAGTGTTGTTAAGATTAGGGGTGTGCACGGGCCACTTTTTGTGTTTTGTGTTTTGGTTTTGGATCTGGATCTTTCTTCGTGTTCTGGATCTGGATTGGTTTTGCCAAAACCACCCTTCCGTGTTTTGGGTTCTGGGTTTTGTGTTTTGGATCTGTATTTTTTTGAAAAAAAGCATAAAACAGCAAAAATCACAGAATTTGTGGGTTTTTCTGCTCCTATGCTATTATTAACCTCAATAACCTTAATTTCCACAAATTTCCAGTCTATTCTGAACACCTCACAGCTCACAATAGTGTTTTTATGTCCAAAAGGTTGCACCGAGGTAGCTGGATGACTATGCTAAGAGATACAAGTGGGTGGCACAAACACGTGGCCCATCTAGGAGTGACACTGCAGTGGCAGACAGGATGGCAGTTTGAAAAACTAGGCCCCAAACTGTACATAATGCAAAGAAAAAAAGAGGTGCAAGATGGAATTGTCTTTGGGCCCTCCCACCCTTATGTTGTATAAATAGGACATGCACACTTTAACAAACCAATCATTTCAGTGCCAGGGTCTGCCACATGACTGTGGCTGAAATGATTGGTTCATTTGGGCCCCCACAAAACAAGCAGGCAATTAATCTGTCCCTGCACAAACTGGCTATACGGAGGCAAGATGTCATCCTCATCCTCCTCATCCACCGATTCCTCACCCTCTTCAGTGTTGTGTACATCCTCATCCTCACAGAGCATTAATTCGTCCCTGATGGAATCCACCAACACAGGTCCCTCTGTACGTTCTGGAGGCTGGTCTCCCTGGAAGAGTTGATAATTCATTTTTATGAACATCATCTTCTCCACATTTTGTGGAAGCAACCTCCTACGCCTTTCACTAACAAGGTTCCCGGCTGCACTAAACACTCTTTCAGAGTACACACTGGAGGGGGGGCATCTCACGTAAAATAGAGACAGTTTGTACAGGGGCCTCCAAATTGCCTCTTTTTCATGCCAGTACATGTACGGACTGTCTGACATGCCTACTTGGATGCTGTCACCGATGTAATCCTCCACCATTCTGTCAATGGTGACAGTATCATATGCAGTGACAGTAGACATGTCAGAAATTGTTGCCAGGTCCTTCAGTCCAGACCAGATGTCCAAACTTGATCCTGCCTGCCCTGCATCACCGCCAGCGGGTTGCTTAGGATACCTAAGTTTTTTCCTGGCAGCCCCAGTTGCGGGAGAAAATGAAGAAGGAGCTGTTGACATGTCACGTTCCGCTTCAGCTGACAGTGTTTTCACCAGCAGGTCTTTGCACCTCTGCAGGCTTGTGTCGGCCAGAAATAGAGACACCTCAAGGCTTTAAACCTAGGATCGAGCACGGTGGCCAAAATGTAGTGGTCTGATTTCAACAGATTGACCACCCTGGAATCCTGGCAAAGCCAATGAAGGGCTTCATCCACAAGTCCCACATGCCAAGCGGAATTGCTCCATCTTAGCTCCTCCTTCACTTTCTCCAGCTGCTTCTGCAAAAGCCTGATGAGGGGAATGACCTGACTCAAGCTGGCAGTGTCTGAACTGACTTCACTTGTGGCAAGTTCGAAGGGCTGGAGAACCTTGCACAACACAGAAATCATTCTCCACTGCGCTTGAGTCAGGTGCATACCTCCTCCTTTGCCTATGTCATAGGTGGATGTATAGGCTTGAATGGCCTTTTGCTGCTCCTCCATCCTCTGAAGCATATAGAGGGTTGAGTTCCACCGCGTCACAACCTCTTGCTTCAGGTGATGGCGGGGCAGGTTCAAGAGTGTTTGCTGGCGCTCCAGTCTTCGGCACGCAGTTGCAGAATAGCAAAAGTGGCCCGAAATTTTTCGGGCCACCCAAAGCGTCTCCTGCACGCCCCTGTCGCTTTTCAGAAAATTCTGCACCACCAAGTTTATTGTGTGAGCAAAACATGGGACGTGCAGGAATTTGCCCAGATGTAATGCCCGCACAATATTGGTGGCATTGTCAGATATCACAAATCCCCAGGAGAGTCTAAGTGGGGTAAGCCACTGGGTGATGATTTCCCTCAGTTTCTCTAAGAGGTTGTTGGCGGTGTGCCTCTTACTGAAACCGGTGATACACAGTGTAGCCTGCCTTGGAACGAGCTGGCGTTTCTGAGATGCTGCTACTGGTTGCTGCGTAAGGTGATACATCTACCCAGTGGGCTTTCACAGTCATATAGTCCTTAGTCTGCCCTGTTCCACTTGTCCACATGTCCGTGGTTACGTGGACATTGGGTACAACCGCATTTTTCAGGACACTGAGGACACTTTTTCTGATGTTTCTGTACAGTCTCGGTATCGCCTGCCTAGTGAAGTGGAATCTAGATGGGATTTGGAACCGGGGACACACTACCTCCATCAATTGTCTAAATCCCATTGCACTAATGGCGGATACCAGATGCACGTCTAACACCAACATAGCAGTCCAGGCCTCAGTTATACGTTTTGATTCAGGATGACTGCTGTCGAACTTCATCCTCCTCGCTAAGGACTGTAGGAGGGTCAATTGTTTAGCAAAAGTAGTGGTTCCAACTTCCTCTCTAGGATGATGAATGACTCCCAGCAGGAACAGCAGCAGAGGCAGCAGTAGGCGTAGCAATGCAGAATCCTCTGGAGGAATCCCGGATAGGAGAGTCAGTCATGCCAGTGACATGGCCTGCAGGACTACGCTGTTAAATCGTAAATAAACCTTTTAATATATTCCTTCCTATAAACCTCTAAGATTCACCTGCCTAGAACCTCTAAGACAAAACCCTGCCTAAAAACCTCTAAGACAAAACCCTGCCTAAAAACCTCTAAGACAACGCTAATTGCGTACGCAGTTTAACCGCAAATAAAGACAGGAGTGGAATCTTGTGGTTCCAATGCACAAGTATTATTCAGGTAAACGTACAGTCAGTTACACGCAATCTATACATACATACATAATTTAGGCGTAAAAGGAAATAATACAGACCAAGTACGGTTATACATACGCTGCGCCTCTGGATCCAGAGATAGACTTCTGACTAGATATCCTCAGCTCACCCAAAATTCAGCATGAACTGGCAAACCAGTGTTTGGACACATGTATTTATTCCCCCCCAGACTGAAACAGGACAAAGGGGAAACTTCCTGCTGATCTCATTGGTTCCCAGAGGAGGAGCATATGTAACGACACATTTAACAGCTTGTTTCAAATAGACTTTTCCTGCCTCTAACAGCCGGGGTCTTTCTGGTAACGCCTCCTGTAACATTCCATCAACTAAACCATTTTGTTGCTTATAAGTTCTGCGATCCATAACTTGAGTTTGCATGATGCGATCTCTCCACCGATAACACCGGGATTCTGTAAAAAGTGTAGGCATCAGAACGAGATCAAACATACCTTGCTTATCATATATAATACCTTAGATATCAAAAACCTCTATTTCTTAGCATTTAAACTAACTTAACCAACTTGAATCATACATTTTGATGCTTATGGAACCTTATGTGCGAATATGTAGTGTGTGGGTATTTGGGGTTTGATATAAGGACGCTAGTTATAAATGGGTGAGATTTAAGTGCATAATCTCTCATACACGAAGTGAACCTCAAGCAGTGTGGATGGCTGAGGGTTGTAATTCGACATGCCCTCTGTCAGCAGGCCCCCACCTGTTGTGTTCAAAGGAAAACAAAACCTCTTTTGTTCTCACAGACACTTGTGTGAAGTGCAAATGTATTATCACCTCAAACTATGGGATTAGGAGACATCTTGTCTAGTATTCAGGCAAATCCAATTGTGTAGATATTATATTACAATTGCCACAACTATACTTTATCTGCATCCCGGGATTCCCAATTTGTATGTAAAAATACCCATTGTCTCTCCTTATCTACTTAGAAAGCTGTTTTTTCCCGTTGCCCTTGGTGTTAACAAAAACATTGCCATCTGTTCTTAGTTAATGGGTTATAACTTGAATTAATGCTGACCACACAAAATGGTGTCTTGTGATCTCATTTCCAAAATGGCGTCGCTGCGATTAAATTTTAAACTGAACTTGTCTCACTCAATTATTCAGCTTTGACATTCCAATCCTGACTAAGGAGGAAATTGACGAGGAGGGAGTTGACAGTGTGGTTTGCAGGTGCTTGGATACAACAGGACAACGGGATTTAGGTGTCTCTGGACTGCTTATGGTCTTAGCCAAAGTTTCTGAACTTGACAGTAACTTTTTATGAATGCGCTGCAGGTGCCGTATAAGGGAGGATGTTCCTAGGTGGTTAACGTCCCTACCCCTACTTATTTCACCTTTACATATGGTACATATGGCAAGACAGTTGTCCGGATTTGGATAGAAATATTGCCAGACCAAAGAGGTGGAATGTTTGGTCGTCTGCCCAGGCATGACCGTGATGGGCTTTTTCATCCCACGGAGAACAACTGTCTCCCCCGGAGCCTGATTTAAACAAACCACATCACCATCAGAATCCTCGCCAACTTCCTCCTCAGCGCCAGCTACACCAGTTTCCTCATCCTGTTGTACTTCAACAGTGACATCTTCAATTTGCATATCAGCAAGTGGACTGTGGGTGCTCCTTTCAGCACTTGCAGGGGGCATGCAAATGGTTGAAAGAGCCACCTCTTCCCGTCCAGTGCTGGGAAGGTCAGGCATCGCAACCGCCCCCTCACTTGGACTCTCCTTGGGGATTTCTGATATCCTCTTAGAACGCACAGTTCATCGCTGTGCTTTTGCCAGCTTAACTCGTTTGATTTTTTTAGCGGGAGGAGGGCTTCCATCGTCATGTGAAGCTGAACCACTAGTCATGAACATAGGGAAAGACCTTAGCCATTCCTTGCCACTCCGTGTCGTAAATGGCATATTGGCAAGTTTATGTTTCTCCTCAGATGATTTAAATGTTTTTTTAAGGTCATTTTCCTGAACTTTGTCATTTGGGATTGTATGTGCCCTCTACTATGACATTGGGCATCGGCCTTGGCAGATGACGTTGATGGCATGTTATCGTCTATGTCATGACTAGTGGCAGCAGCTCCAGCACTAGGAGGAAGTGGTTCTTGATCTTTCCCTATTTTATTTTTATCGGAGAAAGTTTGGTCCTCCATTTATGTTATATTGATATATACATGCGGCTAAAGCGCACACAAACACAGAAAATTATTTTTTATTTTTGTTGGAGACTAGTGCACTTTGTGGGTTACACCACCCTTTAAGAAATGAGCCAGCTGGCTCTTTACTTACGGGACACAGGCGCATGCTTGGCGTTACTCCTTTGTTGATGCACATGCAGCTACAGTGCACACAATTCACAAAGACAGAAAAAAAAGATTTTTTTATTTTTTGTGAAGTGCACTTTGGGGGTTACACCACCCTTTAACAGACAGACGCACACTTGGCGCTACTGCTTTGAGGATGCACGTACAGTGCACACAATTCACAAACACAGAAAATATTTTTTTATTTTGTTTGGAGTGCACTTTGGGAGTTACACCACCCTTTAACAGATGAGCCAGCCGGCCCTTTACTTATGACACAGATGCATGCTTGGCGCTGCTCCTTTGTTGATGCACGTGCAGCCACAGTGCACACAATTCACAAACAGAAAATAATTTTTTATTTTGTTTGGAGTGCACTTTGGGGGTTACACCACACTTTAACAGACGAGCCAGCCGGCCCTTTACTTATGACAGAGGTGCATGCTTGGCGCTACTTTGTTGATGCATGTGCGGCCACAGTGCACACAATTCACAAACACAGAAAATAATTTTTGATTTAGTTTGGAGTGCACTTTGGGGGTTACAGCACCCTTTAATGGTCAAGCCAGCCGGCCCTTTACCTATTACACAGGCACATGCTTGGCGCTACTTTGTTGATGCACGTGCGGCTACTGCGCACACAATTCACAAACACAAAACATAATTATTATTTTTTGGAGTGCACTTTGGGGGTTACAGCACCCTTTAACGGACAAGCCAGCCGGCCCTTTACTTCTGGGACACAGGCGCATGCTTGGCGCTACTTTGTTGATGCACGTGCGGCTACTGCGCACACAATTCACAAACACAGAAAATAATTTTTTATTTTGTTTGGAGTGCACTTTGGGGGTTACAGCACCCTTTAATGGTCAAGCCAGCCGGCCCTTTACGTATGACACAGGCACACGCTTGGCGCTACTTTGTTGATGTATGTGCTGCTACTGCGCACACAATTCACAAACATAGAAAAAAAAATATTATTTGGAGTGCACTTTTGGGGTTACAGCATCCTTTAATGGATGAGCCAGCCGGCCCTTTACTTATGACACAGGCACACACTTGGTGCTACTTTGTTGATGCATGTGCGGCTACAGCGCAGACAATTCACAAACACAGAAAAAAAATTATTTTTTTTGCACTTGGGGGGAGCACCCCTGATGGACAGAGCACCCCCTGGACAACACTACAGCACCCCTTTAGGACTGGGACACTGCACAGGACTTTGGAGTGGACACAGCCCCTATGGACAACTGACTGCACAACACAGTCCAGCCAGCCACTATGGACTTTGGAGGAGTGGACACAGCCGCTATGGACAACAGCAGCACAGCACTACACAGCCAGCCCCTATGGACTTTGGAGGAGTGGACACAGCCCCTATGGACAACAGCAGCACAGCACAACACAGCACATCACTACACTGCACTGCACTGGACTACACTACACTACACAGCCCAGCCAGGCCTAACTCCTACCCTCCCTCTTCACTGTCCACAGCCGAGTGAGAAAATGGCGCCGACGTGGGTACCTTATATAGAATCCAAAACCTGCGAGACCCGGAAGACGGGATGATGACGTTTTTGCCTCAATTTCAGATCCAAGTCAGGCGGGAAAAGTCGAGCCTGACTCGGATCGGCCTCGGATCGGGAGGCTCGGGGGGGTTCGAATTTCAGAAATCCGAAACCGCTCACCCCTAGTTAAGATGATTATGTTTTCAAAGTAACTTTGCCTTTATTAAAAGTAATTGCTTATATTTGCAAACATCTTGAATCTTGCAGCTTCTGCATTAGTTTGAGAAAGTATGTCCAGCTGCTGGCTATATCTAGCTTGCTAATAGACGGTGGTTAGTGAGCATCCTATGGAATAGGTAATTAGAAATTCTGTACAAAGGTTAAATTATATTTTTAATGCTATAAGTCATCATATGATAAGATGATACATGACTATGATGATAAGTTTAGACAGGGGCGGATTGGGATGGAAAACCAGCCCAGGAAATTTATAGAAGCAGTCCTAATTGGGTTGGGGTCTGTCGAGGGGGCGGGTTCCCTCCTTATAGGGCCTGATTCTGAGTTGGACACAATTGCAGCTGTCCTTGCGTCTTTTGCTGCAGTTGCGTATTTAGGCTAATGCAGCTTTAATGGCCTTTTCTGGTGTACATCTGTGCTTTCCAAATTTCTACAGACCCTGCAAACATGCTTTGTGCGTCTTTTGATGCCACCATCGGTCACACCATTAGAACTTTCACCAGGCCTCTGCTAGGCCAACATGAGCAATTCAGTGTCATTATAGCCAACCTTCTGTAACCACCCAACACATTTCTAGTACACTTTTTGGTGCATGCATCTGAACTCGTACTGCAACTCTGTAGGAACACCATCGGGACGCAACGAGGTGTAACTCAGGCACATGTGCAGATATAAAACAATGCACAAGAAAAAAAATAAAACATATTGGCTCCCACAGAAAAAAAACACATTGCCCCCATAGGAAAAAATAAAACACATTGGTCCCCAAAAGAAAAAAAAAAAAATTGACCAGCAAGTAAAAAAACAACAACACATTGGCCCCTACAGAAATTAATAAAACACGTTGGCCCCCATAGGAAAGAAAAACACATTGACCTTGAATGAGAAAAAATTAAAACACATTGGCCTACACAAGAAAAAAAGTGAGGGCAGTGTACATGCCTTGGGCCGAAGGAGGGAGAGGGTGGGGGGTTGGCGGTGGATGTATGTCCCAGGGCTGAGGGGTACTGTATGTTTAGGGGGCCTGGGGGTAGGGTGGGTTATATATATAAAATCCTGTGTTGACCGGCACCTCTAATAGCTTTTACTGGTGGTACAGTATGTAATTCATACATATATATATATATATATATAAAATTATATATATGATATAACTCACATACAGTATAGAAACTTACTTTAATGTTATATATTAATATTCTTTATTATTCTACTGGTGCCCACCTGCACACAGTAGTAACAGTAATAATGGGCAGTTTGCTGGGCGCCAGCATCCTGGAACAGTGCAGCAAGCTGCATCACATCGCTTCTGCTGCCTGCCTGGTGTGGTGACATCTGTGGGAGGCTGGAGGCGGGCTTCGGAGGGGCTGAAGGCGGAGCAAAGGCTCCATCGGCCATTTTTTTTTTTTTTTTTACTATGCTTCAAGTTCTGCCGTGCCGATTAGGGCTTCAGCTGCCGGCGGCCGCTCAGCCCATCCTTCACTAATTTAAGGAGCCCCGCGCTTCCGCTGCCATGATCAGGGTCGGACAGCTGCACAGCTTATGCGAAGTTCACATAAGCTGTGCAGCTGCCCGACCCTGATCACAGCAGCAGAAGCGCGGGGCTGTTTAAATTAGTGAAGGATGGGCTGAGCAGCCGCCGGCAGCTGAAGCCCTAATCGCGGCAGCGGAAGCCGGGGAGGGGGTCCAGATAGAGAGGGGTAGGCTGAGTGGCTGCTGGCCACCAAAGGCACCGGCCCAGCGGGAACTGGCCCGGCATCCCGGCGGCCCAATCCGCCCCTGAGTCTAGACATCTTCCATTAGGGGAGTACAGGTTGAGTCTCCAGTATCCAAAATGCTTGGGACCACGGTTATTATGGATAACGGAATATTTAATATTTTGGAATAATTGCATACCATAATGAAATATCTTGGGAATAGGACCCAAATATACACACAGAATGCATTTATGTGTTATATACACCTTATACACACAGCCTGCAGGTAATTTTATACAATATTTTTAATAATCTGTGCCTTAGACAAAGTTTGTGTACATTGAACCATCAAAAATCAAAGGTTTCATTAGCTGAGTCATGCTAAAAATTCTGTATTTCGGAATATTCCGTATTTCGGAATATTTGGATATGGGAGACTCAACCTGTATAACATTTATTTGATTGGTTTATGTCAGAGGGTCTCAAACTCGGTCCTCAGGACCCCACACAGGTCATGTTTTCTAGGTAACCTAGCAGGTGCACAGGTGTATTCATTACTCACTGACACATTTTAAAAGATTCACAGGTGGAGCTAATTATTTCACTTGTGATTCTGTGAGGAGACCTGGAAAACATGCACTGTTTGGGGTCCTGAAGAACGAGTTTGAGAACCTGTGGTTTATGTGATATTAACATTTTGATATCTAAAAGTGTTCAATGATGATGTCAGTTGGCAATAAAATACTTTGCCAGCTCTGTGTATGATACACAAATAAATCTTTAAAGAGCCTTCACTGTGTTTCTGATCATTGCCATAATATAATCCAATTTATCATCTACGGATTATAAGTATGCAGATCTTGCATTTGGAAAGCTTCCCCTCTCATATGTGGGTTGCCCCACATTTACAGATTTATTTTGGGGAGTGATAGGGCTTATAGTGCCCTCCCCGTTATATTTTTAAAATGTATGTTTTACGTAGAATGGGGAAAAATTGCCTGGTTATCACAAGTGATGACCAGATAATAAGTACTAAGAAGCCCCAACGAAAGAGGGGATCCACCTCTTTTTAAAATGGGTGCCCCCTAACTATTTACAGTCAGGAGGAGATCTTCCCCATTCCTTTGACTACATAATTTTTTTTTTGAGAATGCTTGGGTACTACTGCTCTAAGGGCCTGATTCAGAGCCGGACGCTCTGACAAGAGCGCTCGCTCTGAATCAAGGCCCTCCTACCTAATATTGGAGCAGCCTCCTGGCCGCTTGCATAGCTGTGGGTGACCACCCACTGCTTATGCGAGCGACCAAAAAGATGGTCGCGATGGTCAAGACCATCGCGACCATCGGGCTTGCGATGAGACACTGCGGTAGGGTCTCACTGCCGCAAGCCCAGGGGTGCTTTTGGCTCTATCAGAGTCAAAAGCACTCCCACTGACATCACTAGTGATGTCAGTGGGGCTGGCCCCAGACGGTAGGTGTTCCCATGGGAACACCTCCATCTGGACATCCACGCCCCCGGCACGCCCACCAAAGGGGGCGTGCTGTCAATCAACATCGACAGCACGCCCCCTATGGTGCAAGACCCATAGCGACGGCTTGGCCATTGCTATTCGGGTCTCACGCATGCGCATGACAGAGCTCCCTCCATCGTGCGCATGCGCACTAGGGCACCATCGACCCGCTTGCGAGTGCTCAGCGCTCGTGAGCGGGTCAGAATCAGGCCCTAAGTTCAACTGTTAGAAACATTTTTATTGCACATGTTATATTGTTTTTTTTTAATGTACCGTACCCAGGGCCGGATTAAGGTCTGTGGGGGCCCCTGGGCAACAAATGTGTTGGGGCCCCTATCAATAAAAGTTTTATATGGGTTCAATATGAATTATTAATACACTTTTGTATACTTAATGAAAATCCTCTGAGTGCCATCCTCATCTGTGGAGCTATTGTTGCGGGGAAACTGCATTGGAGTGGACACTGGGGTAACTTAACCTTCTGATAATTGAGTGCCTGACTATTGAGTGTACATATATATATATATATATATATATATATATATATATCACGAAAATCAGCCCGGCACTCGCTATTTCAGAAAATTTATTGTACTCTATAGGAAATAACTAGTGGCACTCCGAGATTTTGAGAAAATGCAAAATGTTATATTTAGACCAAGGGACATGTGAGCCCCGAAACGTAGGTCTATCTTTGACATATGGTCTAAATATAACGTTTCGCATTTTCTCAAATCTTGGGAGTGCTGCTGGTTATATCATATATATATATATATATATATATATATATATATATACATACATACACACATACATCGGGCTGCCTGCCTGATGTGTGTGTGTGTGTATATATATATATATATATATATATATATACAAACATAGTCAGGTGCATAAATTTTGGGACATTGACAGAATTTTCATATTTTGGCCTCTATTCACCACCACAATGGCTTTGAAATGAAACAAACAAGATGTGCTTTAACTGCAGACTTTCAGATTTAATTTGAGGGTAATTACATCCAAATCAGGTGAATGGTGTAGGAATTACAACGGTTTCAATATGTGCCTCCCAAGTTTTAAGGGGACAAAAGTAATGGGACTATCAACTTCAAAGCTATTTCATGGACAGGTGTGGGCTATTCCCTCGTTATTTCATTATCAATTAAGCAGGTAAAAGGTCTGGAGTTGATTCTAGATGTGACATTTGCATTTGGAATCAGTTGCTGTCGACTCTCAATATGAGATCCAAAGAGCTGTCACTATCAGTGAAGCAAGCCATCAGTAGGCTGAAAAATCAAAACAAACCCATCAGAGAGATAGCAAAAACATTAGGTGTGGCCAAATCAACTGTTTGGAACATTCTTAAAAAGAAAGAATGCACCGGAGTGCTCAGCAACACCAAAAGACCAGGAAGACCACGGAGAACAACTGTGGTGGATGACAGAAGAATTATTTCCCTGGTGAAGAAAGACCCCTTCACAACAGTTGGCCAAATCAAGAACACTCTCCAGGAGGTAGGTGTATATGTGTCAAAGTCAACAATCAAGAGAAGACTTCACAAGAGTGAATATAGAGGGTTCACCACAAGATGTAAACCATTGGTGAGCCACAAAAACAGGAGACCAGATTACAGTTTGCCAAACAACATCTAAAAAAGCCATTACAGTTCTGGAACAACATCCTATGGACAGATGAGACAAAGATCAACTTGTACCAGAGTGATGGGAAGAGAAGAGTATGGAAAAGGAAAGGAACTGCTCATGATCAAAAACATACCACATCATCAGTGAAGCATGGTGGTGGTAGTGTCATGGCGTGGGCATGTATGGCTGCCAATGGAACTGGTTCCCTTGTATTTATTGATAATGTGACTGCTGACAAAAGCAGCAGAATGAATTCTGAAGTGTTTTGGGCAATATTATATGCTCATATTCAGTCAAATGCTTCAGAACTCATTGGACGGCGCTTCACAGTGCAGATGGACAATGACCCGAAGCATACTGCAAAAGCAACCAAAGAGTTTCTTAATGCTAAAAAGTGGAATGTTATGCAATGGCCAAGTCAATCCCCTGACCTGAATCCGATTGAGCATGCATTTCACTTGATGAAGACAAAACTGAAGGGAAAATGCCCCAAGAACAAGCAGGAACTGAAGAAATTTGCAGTAGAGGCCTGGCAGAGCATCACCAGGGATGAAACCCAGCATCTGGTGATGTCTATGCGCTCCAGACTTCAGGCTGTAATTGCCTGCAAAGGATTTGCAGCAAAGTATTAAAAAGTGAAAGTTAGATTAGGATTGTTTAGTTTGTCCCATTACTTTTGGCCCCTTAAAAAGTGGGAGTCACATATAGAAACCGTTGTAATTCCTATACTGTTCACAGTTGGCCAAATCAAAAACACTCTCCATGAGGTAGGTGTATATGTGTCAAAGTCAACAATCAAGAGAAGACTTCACAAGATTGAATATAGAGGTTTCACCGCAAGATGTAAACCATTGGTGAGCCTCAAAAACAGGAAGACCAGATTAGAGTTTGCCAAACAACATCTAAAAAAGCCATTACAGATCTGGAACAACATCCTATGGACAGATGAGACAAAGATCAACTTGTACCAGAGTGATGGGAAGAGAAGAGTATGGAGAAGGAAGGGAACTGCTCATGATCCAAAACATACTACCTCATCAGTGCATGGTGGTGGTAGTGTCATGGCGTGATCATGTATGGCTGACAATGGAACCGGTTCCCTTGTATTTATTATGTGACTGCTGACAAAAGCAGCAGAATGAATTCTGAAGTGTTTCAGGCAATATTATATGCTCATATTCAGTCAAATGCTTCAGAACTCATTGGACGGCGCTTCACAGTGCAGATGGACAATGACCCGAAGCATACTGCAAAAGCAACCAAAGAGTTTTTTAAGGCTAAAAAGTGGAATGTTATGCAATGGCCAAGTCAATGCCCTGACCTGAATCCGATTGAGCATGCATTTCACTTGATGAAGGGAAAATGCCCCCAAAACAAGCAGGAACTGAAGACATTTGCAGTAGAGGCCTGGCAGAGCATCACCAGGGATGAAACCCAGCGTCTGGTGATGTCTATGCGTTCCAGACTTCAGGCTGTAATTGCCTGCAAAGGATTTGCAACAAAGTATTAAAAAGTGAAAGTTAGATTTAGGATTGTTTAGTTTGTCTCATTACTTTTGGCCCCTTAAAAAGTGGGAGGCACATATAGAAACTGTTGTAATTGCTACACCGTTCACCTGATTTGGATGTAATTACCCTCAAATGAAATCTGAAAGTCTGCAGTTAAAGCACATCTTGTTTGTTTCATTTTAAAGCCATTGTGGTGGTGAATAGAGGCCAAAATATAAAAATTCTGTCAATGTCCCAATATTTATTCACCTGACTGTATATATATATATATATAAACACCCTATCACTAAGCAAGCTAATCACCTGCACTGCAGAGTAAACAAAAAAACAGCACTCACGTTTAGATGAATCCACAGGGTTATTCACAAGGAATGTAAACAGACATACCACATAGCTATCAGTGGCCCAACTGTAGTTTCAACTGTACTTCAGTTTTCAAGGCAACACAGCATGATTTGGGCTTTACTGATTTTGGCACCCTTTTTGGGTATATTAAGAGCTTCAGGGCTCAGTATGTGTTAGCCCCTGAGGAAAACTGAAGTTCAGTTGAAACGATCGTTGGGCCACTGATAGCTATGTGGTATGTCTGTTTACATTCCTTGTGAATAAACCTGTGGATTCATCTAAACGTGAGTGCGGTTTTTTTGTTTACTCTGCAGTGCAGGTGATTAGCTTGCTTAGTGATAGGGTGTTTATATTACAACTTGTTTTGGACCTAGCACCCCCCTGCCAAATAGTGTTTTTTGAGTGCCATCTCTCATGCTATATATATATATATATATATTATATATATATATATAATATATATATATATATATATATATATATAGCATATACTGTATATACATATAGACACACACAGACATAGACACAGATACACATATACATATAAACATTACTGCTTACTTCAGAGGCAGCAGGCCAGCAGCAGCAGAAGGGGGCAGAGCCTAATGCCGGGGTGAGGGGGGCAGGAGCTTAATCGCAGGCCATGGCAGGCGGCTCCGATAAAAAAAAAAATACAGTTTATCTTGGGGAAGGGGCCGGCTGGCCAGGGACTGTATGGGGGGCCCCCTATGTGTGGGGGCCCCGGGACGACCAACCCTGCCGCCCTCCCTATAATCCGGCCTTGACCGTACCTTAGGACAGTAAGGTTAGGCCCAGTTTGTTATTATAGATGTAGTTGTGATAAATTGTATAATTAGTGTAGGGACCTGTATGGTGGTCTTTGATGTCCTCTTACAGGGATCTGTGAGAGAGCGAGCCATATAGGTCAAGATTCGGCTCATTAAGAACCTCTGTGCTAAACTGTCACTTTCTTGTCTTTATTTCTCTTCTAGATGAACAGTGGGCATACACTCCAGTGCAAGATGGAGTTCTTATCTCTTTGGCTCTGAGGCCAAAAAGTGGCAGTGATGATTTCTACCTAAACACAAACTCCCTATTCTTTGATGAATCAGTACCGTAGGGCTTCGCAAATTACTTGAGTTAGGACAGCACTCACCATTGTTCTTCCTCCTAGACCTCCTCCTTCTTGTCCTTGTGCAGCCTGCACACCAGGACAATCTGCTACCCATATGGCCTGAAGTCAAGAGGGTGTGATGCAAGGAAGGCCATAAACCTAAAATTGCATGGCATGGCAGCAAGATTGTACCCTGTACACGCACGCTCCTCTTATGCCAGCATGCTTGGAAATTAAGGCTTGTTAGTGTCAGGATTCAGGCTGGTATCGGCTGTTACTCACCGCTGCGCTGGCTTCCCCTGACTACCCGCTTGGTCAGAGGCTAGGTGCCGCGGCAGGTGACATGCTGAATATTATCCCGGGGCCCTGTTGACTTACACACAATCCTCCATATCAGAGTTCCTGTGGCGGCAGTCATGGGCACAGCCATGTTATCTTTCTCACCTGACCGGACCCTCCACCAATGGTAGCCTTGCAAGTCCTCAGCTAACACTCTCCTCCAATGGACAGCTACCTAAAGGTATAAAGCAGGACTCCAGGAAACAGGAGGTTGCCTGAACAACTTCTCTTCTCCAGTAGCTGCTAACTTCGGATTGCCTTTCCAGGCTCCACACTGTTGTATCCTCAGTGCGCTTCAACAGTCTCTGTGATATTTTCCAGTGATATTCAGCATCGGTTACTACTGATACTCATCAGTGATATTCAAACTCAGTCACTACCAATACTCTCCTGTGATTTTAAACATCAGTCACTACCAATATTCTTGAGGAATATTCAATATCGATCACTACCGATAATCTACAGGGATATTCAACATCAGTCACTACCGAGACTCTCTTGTGATGTTCTACATCGGTCACTACCGATATTCTTCAGGATTCTTTTACATTGGTGATTACCGATATTCACCATTGATAATCTCCAGCCACTCAGTGGTCTTTCTTATCTCACTGTCAGTTGCTAATTCCTGGGTTCCTGATCAGGGGGTTGTGACCTGCTCATTGGGCACAGGTAAATCCATATCCCAATTGCAGGGGTCACTGGAGATAACCACCAATGAGTTAGACTCCATGCCTCTGGCCAGGTCTCATCAACACCCGGAATTAGCTGATGAGGAAGTCGTATGTACTTCCTCCTCATCTACTGCTGCCTCCCCACCTAGTCACCCCAACTCCCAGTTCTCTGACTGGAAACCTCAAGGGCCAGCTTGCCACAGCTACTACCTGTAGTCCTCCTTTAAAAATATATTAAAATTAAGACAGGACACTGACACCAACTGTTGTAGATATTAAATTACTTATATCATCCTGGGATCAGGTACTCTTTGTCCAATGAAAAACCAAGGAAAAGGGGAATGGGGGTAATTTGAGCACAGGATTTAAGTATATGTATAAGTGATTATAGACTAAGAAGAGAAAATATGACAATCCACAATAGTAAGTATCAAACCCCTACGGGTATCACAAAGGCATATGTCAAATGTGGATGTGCTCCCCTTCAGAGTACAAATTGACATAGTTAAAGAAAGAAAGAGAAAACTCTCTTTTTCGGGGGAACTCAGGTATAATGTTATATGGTAATAACAATATATAATAATAAATAACTTTTATTGAGTATACATTAAAAAAGCCAACAACACGTCTGAGCCCATTGATATGGCTTTAACATATGAAAGAACAGCCGTAAAATGTCGACAATAACAAACAAACAAACATAGAACATGAAATAAACATATAAGTACAGTAAATAACACAAATGTGTGAAGCTGAGTGAAATAATATAACTTGGTCTCAATTCTCTATCTCATATAATGTTGAGATCAACACCACAAAGAAAGAAAGATCTCCAAGTCCAATGACATATGATAAAATAAAATATTAGCACAATGGCTGATCAAAAGTTGCAGCAAGCACATAGACATAAAAAAAAGCTCCTCAGGAAAAAATTATTATATATATTTAATAATATATTCAATATAATAAGAGTAACAAAATTCCTGGTACATGCTGATGCTTATTTGTGCAAGGTCACGTAATCAAAAAATGGTATGTGAATCAATGACCCTTAAACTATGACAATCATAGGTAGTTGTGAAAGGCAGAGCTTTTTTTTATGTCTATGTGCTTGCTGCAAATTTTGATCAGCCATTGTGCTAATATTTTATTTTATCATATGTCATTGGACTTAGAGATCTTTCTTTCTTTGTGGTGTTGGTCTCAACATTATATGAGATAGAGAATTGAGACCAAGTTATATTATTTCACTCAGCTTCACACATTTGTGTTATTTACTGTACTTATATGTCTATTTCATGTTCTATGTTTGTTTGTTTGTTATTGTCGACATTTTACGGCTGTTCTTTCATATGTTAAAGCCATATCAACGGGCTCAGACGTGTTGTTGGCTTTTTTAATGTATACTCAATAAAAGTTATTTATTATTATATATTGTTCTTACCATATAACATTATACCTGAGTGCCCCCGAAAAAAGAGAGTTTTCTCTTTCTTTCTTTAACTACTCTTTGTCCAATGTAGCATCCGCAATCTTGACAAAAAGCAACAAACTATCTCATTAATTTCTAATGGGAATGACTGTGAATGACCCTGTCATTCGCTATGAGAAATTCCATAAAGATTGTTCATTGGTTTCTTTTTATATCAAGGTGGATGCTACATGGACCGAGTAAGTTGTACGTGGGGAGGGGGATCCCATTTTTGAAGGTGTCACCACTTTCCTAGGGATTCCAGCCCTGGGGTGATTAGTTTAGGGCTGGTTAATGTTATGGCAGGCGGACACCACACAGTGTGTCTCCTTGCTATAGTTTTATTCCCCCAGCTGGTTCAGTCTGGAGCTGGTTATTGAAAAGTAGGGGGTACCCACAACATTTTTCCCTCTAGTTTCTTATACTAGCCCATGGTCATAGGTCCAGGGCAGATAATGGCTTTGCAGCAGACCCCACACATTTTTCTTTTCTTTATTTTAATAGTTTTAAACATAATGAAGCCTACACTGATCATAGTGATCTCTGCAGTGTCTTACCCAAACTGACCATTAATAAATCTGCGGCTACAAAACTTGTCTATGTAAACATATCGATAGTTGGTCCAATGTTCTAAACTTTTCTAAAGTCTATAATTAAACCTGGTGCTGATCTTATTATCAATATAATACTGAAACTGCAGCTCTCTATATAGGCAATCTACTCAAACCGCCCTTTCAAACACAAGAAAATATAAATAAAATAAAGAAAGCGCTGGATCAGCTAATTAATTATAATATATTTAATACATCCCTATTGGTTCAATAAAAATATTATATTAATTCCATCCATATACCAGATATAAGCCGACAATATTATATATTCATTAATCTAAAAATATATCACAAGATAATGGGCCCACAACACATAATAAAATATTATAATTAATTAAACTTAATTAAGCATAAAACAAACAATGTATACATATCATTTCAATCAGTTTAAATACAAACTGTAAATGTTCTTTCAACAGAAAAACCTCTACTGTTTGTATAATTATACAGATACACTAGTATCAATATGTTCTCAAATCCAAATTGATACACCTCAGACTGTCAGCAGTCTCAGGGCCTGATGCAGAGCCGGACACTCTGACCAGAGCGCTCGCTCTGAATCAGGGCCCTCCTACCTAAAAATGGAGCGGCCTCCTGGCTGCTCGCATAGCTGTGGGTGACCACCCACAGCTATGCGAGCGGCCAAAAAGATGGTCGCGATGGTCATGACCATCGGGCTTGCGATGAGATCCTGCGGTAGGGTCTCACTTCCGCAAGCCCAGGAGTGCTTTTGGCTCTATCAGAGCCAAAAACATCTACCACTGACATCACTAGTGATGTCAGTGGGGCCGGACCCAGACGATAGGCGTTCCCATGGAAACGCCTCCGTCTGGGCAGCAACGCCCCCGGCACGCCCTCCAAAGGGGGCGTGCTGTCACTCACCATCGACAGCACACCCCCTTTGGTGTGAGACCCATAGCGACAGCTTGGCTGTCGCTATGCGGGTCTCGTGCATGCGCACGACGGAGCTCCCTCCGTCGTGCGCATGCGCATTAGGGCACCATTGACCCGCTAGCGAGCGCTCAGCGCTCGCGAGTGGGTCTGACTTAGGCCCTCAATTCAAACACATTTGTAACAATAATATACTTAGATGCAAATTGATACAAGACCTTTTACTGCCAAAGTGTGTTTATGAGCAGTATGTTGTTTCAGACTGTAAGCAGTCTTTTTTAAAACATTGGCCCTGATTCAGAGCCGTTCGTTAGAGGCAGTACGCTCGTTGCGTTCCGATGTTGCGTAACCGCGCATGCGTCTGTGTTACACTGCGCATGTGCGTACGGCAGATTGCGAGTTTTTTTTGTCTCGTTCATCAAATAGTGTACAGGAAGTGACATGTCAAATGTGATTGACAGAACAGGCCGTTTTTGGGCGTTGACGGGGGTGGAGATGGAAAAACGCAGGCGTGGCGAGGCGTTTTTTGGGCGTACATACATTACCAGATGCGAACGTCAAATGTGTTCGTACCAACTCATACGTCACTGGATGATCCTCTTTCCCTTCAAAATGCTCGCACAGCTTAGGGGCTGGATAACTCGACCACAGTGGCGATGGCCTACTCCTCCGTCCCGGCACTCCACGATGTTGCATCGATTAATTACGGCTTGTCAGAAACTCAATTAGTGTTGGATTGAAAACCGGCTTGGTATGTGTTTGGAAAGCAGTTTTTTTGGATAGCACAAAACCGAACGCAGGTGGAAATCATAGCTGCTAATGTCTGGATTGCACAATCAATTAGCGTACATTTGTGGGGGTGTATTTTGGCCGCAATGTGTTCATTTTTGGACTATTGTAACAATAATGTCATCATGTTTAGGTTTGGTCCCTCATTTTGTGTTTGCAAGGTGCTTTTTCCTCCTTAGGTAATGTTTTAAACGTTCCTTAACGAGCACTTTTTTTTCAATGTGTAATTTTTTATTTTGAAAGTTGTTGGCTTGTGGGCCCGGATTAAAAGTAACCCATTTTTTCAATAATGTCAGAATACAAAGTCGTACATTTGTTGTAAATTTATTGGTATCCACCCAAAAAAAAATACACATATTGAACTCCAACATTTTTGGCAGTGTTCCACAATATTTATTAATTGTGCAAACAATAATTTTTGGGTAAACGTAAATGCAAAAATTAAAAACAATTCACAAGAAAGGAGAGGGAAGTTTTGGCCAGAAAGGAATATGAGGCAAGCACAGAAGGAGTGTGGGAAAAGTAGCCAATGGTGTCACCGTTTTTTCGCCCGTTTGGCTGGGGGAGGGAGGGCGCCAGACCGGGTCCGGGATGTCATCGGGCTGGCCTGTCCAGAGGCAGATGTTGTGGCCTCTGGACTAGGCACAGGGCTAGGCACATTTGGAGGCTTGGCTGATGTTGTGCCAGAGGTGGAGGATCCTGATGTTCCGGCAGGAAGGGAGGTCGGCTCCACCATGTGCTGGCGAACGAGCTGCTCCAGGGCAGTGGCGATGCGGATGTTGGCCCTGGTATTTTCCGCCAGGGCCTGACCAATGGTCACGTTGGCCGCAGCATTTTGCTCCAGGGCCTCAGCCACCCGTACCAGACTGGTGTCCATCCTCTGCAGAATCTCCGTATGGAAATCCGATTTAAAATTGAGTTCTGTGAGGAGGGACACTGCCTGCGAGGGGGATTGCCCTGGACTGGCTTCTGCAGGGTCCTCAGCCAGATGTACTGGTTCCTCCCCTGCAGAGCCAGCAGAAATTCTGCGGCCAAGGCTCCCCTCTGGAGCAGACTCATCCGCCTGTGTCTCTGTTGGAAAAATTAGAAAAGACTCACATTAGAATCTACATATTGGCACAATAACATTTCAGAGTTGGTGACATCACAACATTTACCTGGGACAACATGAGGAGCCGCAAAGTCTGGCATGTCCGTATCCATGTTGGACACGCCAAACACCTCCACAGGCTGCACACACCCCTGTGCCAGCTCTTCTAAATCAGTCAACTCCAATGACACAGGGGTGGGACCCCCACCTGTCCCCCTTGCATGCCTAGCCCTGTCCGCCATTTTTTGCTTCAGGCGATATTTGAATTCGCCCCATCTGTGGGATGAAATTGGAACCATTATTTTTTATTTTATTTTGATTTTGGTTTTAGGGTGGTCAAGTGTTTACTTACCGCTGATTGACATCCCGGGCTAGACGGACATAATCACCCACCCTATTGACATCCACGGCTACCTCTTCCCACATTCTCCACTTCTGGCTTGCACTCATATTCCTGTCTGCCTGTGGCAGGATGTCCACACATTTCTGAATCAAAACCTCCATCTCCTTTCTTGTGAATTGTGGCTGCCTTTTCTTTTTGGCAGCTTTGCCCGGAATACTGGGCCCAGCAGCCTCTTCCATGTCATCCTCCTCACCTATTTGGGTAAATTTGCAGAATTCTCATCTTCACAACTTGCACAATATTATGTTTCTAATTAATCATTGAGTCAAAATGCATGAAATACTTACCGCCTGACTGTTGTCCATTGTTTTCCTGGTCTGTAGCCATGTGTGATGTTCAAACTAGAAATACACCAGAATTGTGTTTTTGTCTCGTGACGTATTTATACATGCGTCCTTATTTTGCGGCCGCATCATTGATTGTGCGTTCCTCTGATCCTTCCTTAAATTGTGCGGGAAACGAAACACTATTTATGGCTTGGGGCGTCTCGACTCGTGGTGGCGTTTATTGAATGTTGGAGGTTACGTTGGTTGGAGTTGATTGTTGGCTGGTGTCGGAGATTGCGTTTTTTGTGGGTTTTTTAGTTTTTTTTGTTTTTCTTTGTTTTCCGTTCGTTTTTTTTCCATTTTGATTTTTTTGGTCGTTTCCAGTTTTGGTAAGTTTGGGGAAGTCTAACTTTGGGTCAATTTGTCTCTCATTCTGGTGTCGATTTTTCTAATAAGTTTTTCCCGTCATTTCATCTCTCTTAGGTTTTATTTTGGCTCTGGCCCAAAGACATTTTGGTCCGGTTTCTTATATATGATCTCTTGGTAAGTTCATTTGTTAAACTGTTTAGGAAATGTTCTTGTTTGTCTGTACGCAACTTTGGTTGGCTTTCCACATGTAACGTTGTTTTTAGCAAAATCGAACTCTGTGTTTTTTTAACATTATTTATGCCGTGTTATTGTGCCATGTATTTGCAAACTAATTAGCGCATTTTTACTACTTCCTATTGTGTCATGTCTTTGCGAACTAATTAGCGCATTTTTACTACTTCCTATTGTGCCTTGTATTTGCGAACTAATTTGCGCATTTTTACTACTTCCTATTGTGCCTTGTATTTGCAAACTATTTAGCGCATTTTTACTACTTCCTATTGTGCCTTGTATTAGCGAAATAATTAGCGCTTTATTACTACTTCCTATTGTGCCTTGTATTTGCGAAATAATTAGCGCTTTATTACTACTTCCTATTGTGCCTTGTATTTGCGAAATAATTAGCGCTTTGTGAAATGTGTATTCATCCCTTAAAAATGTTTTTTTTTTTGCTGGAGCATTGGTTGCTTACATTTGGCCTCAATTTGATGTAGTGTGCGCAACGTCGTTTGGCTCTTTGCCCAAATGTGTGTGTGTCCCCTTTTATGTTTTGTCTTGCTTAAATTTGTGATAATGACATGGCCAGCATAAAATGATGTATATTTTTGATGTTATTATTTGCAGTTACAACATATCATGACAATACCCCGGCATGTAAGCATCAATGGATGGTATTTTCAAGCAAAGTTACATGTATTTTTAATGGGTGGGGTAAAAAGGCTGACATTCCAATGTTGTAATTTCAGGTTGATATGGGTCGGATTGTTCTGGCCCTGCTCCCGGAAGCCGACCAACCTCAATCTCGTCCCAGGCGTAGGCATCGTAGGCATTCAAGGCCCCAGATATTTCAAACTTGTGTCACCCTTTTTGGAATGCCAGATGATGAGGTTTTAAGACGATACCGTCTTCCTCCAAAAATCATCATAGACACTCTCTCATTAATAGAAAGTGATCTTGAGCTGCAAATTGACAGTCCTACAGCAATTCCACCACTTACGCAATTTATGGCGGTGTTACATTTCTGTGCCTCAGGATCGTTCCAAACAACGGTGGGAATAGTGGCGGGCATCTCCCAATCCTCCTTTTCCCGGATCCTGAGGGCAGTGATGGAGGCCCTTTTCAAGCACCTCCATCATTTTATTCAAATGCCTTTGGATATGGGTGCCCTTAGTGTGGCCAAGGCCAATTTTTGCCAAATAGCTGGCTTCCCACACATCATAGGGGTTGTGAATGGTACTCACATACCACTTCAGCCTCCAGCACGGCTGGAGGCAATATTTAGAAACTGGAAACACTATCAATCCCTCAATGTAATGGTGGTATGTGATGCCTCCCTCCACATCCTGTCCCTGAATGCAAAATTACCAGGAAGTGCACATGACTCCTTCGTCATCCGGCAATCAGGGATATGGCAGAAATTAACCAACCTACAAGCTGGTGATGCATGGCTTCTGGGTAAGTGGAGACCTTTAGTACATAACAATGTTAAGCTTCATACAGAGTGAGCCTGATGTTGACTTTTCATTTTCACAGGAGACAGTGGCTACCCTTGCACGCCCTGGCTGCTCCCTCCTTATTTGGCTCCCACACCAGGCCCACAAAGTGAGTATAATTCCACACTTACAGCCACCAGGCAAGTGGTGGAGCGCTGTATCGGCCTTTTAAGAGGCCGATTCAGATGCCTCCACCGCTCTGGTGGTGAACTCATGTATTTGCCGGATATGGTTTTGAAAATTGTGGTCCTGTGTGGGATATTTCACAACATCACCATAAGGAGTGGGGTCCCAATGCAGCCAGAGGATGCCTTACCTGAGGATGGACCCCCGAGGTTGGTCGGAGGTCAGTATGTGGGGGGGCCATACGCGATGATGTGGTGGCCAGATTTTTTAGGTAATTATTTGAAACAAAACAGTGTGGATACCTAATGTGTTTGGGTTTGTTTGAGAACATCTAATTTTTGGATCATTTTTTTCTCTATCTTCTGTTTTTTTACATAATCTTTGGCACTCCAACGATGACTACTTCCTGCTACCCTTACAAAACCTGTATGTGGATATTTTGGGGATATATTCTGGAACCCTTATTGCAACGCCATATATGTGGAATCATGTTGGCATGGTCCTTCATCAACCAGTTCTTGATTTTTTTTTTGTGACGTGGTTTTTTTGGTATGTGTTGTATTTGAGATTATCACTGTGTGTTTTGTTTGTGAGTGACCACTTTGATTTTTCAGTTATGTTGATAATAAATGTTTTGAGAGTGAAATGTTGTCCCTTTTTTGGAACGTTACCACCAAGTGTAACCAGGTTCACACACGTTACATTTGACTAAGGGGTAATCCAGTACTGACGCCATTTGAGAAAAAATGTTTTCTTTATTCAGGGTCCAAACCAACACCAAAAGGAAGCCTGTACAATCCTTTTGCTTCGTAATATTGCCCTAAGCTGCTTGCACACCAACTAGGAACCTGTAAAATGTAGAAATATCTAATTGTGACTACACCAAAAAAGGGAAATCAGATTGGTACTGTTAGGTGTTTCTTGTAGCTGTTTGACATAAAAATACAACACACACTCTTATTGACAAAAAATTGAAATACTTGCAGGAACACTCTACTTATGTCAGGGTAAACAATATGTGGTTTTGAAAAAACGAATGAGCCAGAACGTAACTTCAAAAAAAACAAATTTATTTACAGAATGGGCCAAAAATAAAAAACTACTCCCTAAGGAGGACCGACATACGGTCAAGGACCACCAGCACCCCGATGATATTGGTGTGCATCTGGGCCACACAGGCGGAT
The DNA here is from genome assembly GCA_031769625.1 of Taudactylus pleione. Lineage (NCBI taxonomy): Eukaryota > Metazoa > Chordata > Amphibia > Anura > Myobatrachidae > Taudactylus > Taudactylus pleione. The sequence continues at coordinate 1,802,136 of JAUIMM010000086.1, forward strand.
AAATTGGCCCGAAGCCTCTGTTCCTCTGTGGGTGAGAAAAGTGTGGGGATTAATACAACAATAGTGAAACCACATTCAAAAAAAATAAAAATAAAAACTCCACAAAAAACATTTTTAAAAAACTGCATTAAAACTCATCAAACTAAAATGGTGTAGGGCAAAAATACAAGGCCTATGTCCAAATTCCGACAGGTGTGCTATGTGTATGTTGAAAACAGCAGTAACAGGTTACGGCAATCGCCCAAAACCACAAAATTTTGTAAAATAAACACAAACAAAAAAAAAACCCATGATTACATACAAACAGTATGCTACAGAAGGCCCTCCATCATCCTCCTCGGAGGTGGGTCCATTCCCCAAAGATCGGGGCGGGGTAATGACCGACTCCGGGGAGGGGGTCATTCTAAGAGGGGTGGTTGGAGGAGAGGGGGAATTGGGATGGAGGGGAAGGAGGCCAGAAAAATCTGGCTGAGGGTGTAGGAAGGCTGGGGAGGAGTGGGGAATAGGGGAAGGAGTGGAGTTGGAGTGTTGGCTGGGGGTTGGGGAGAGTGGCCGTGATCGGCGTCTGGCCGGACGCTGACGGCGTAGTCTTCGCTGGGCCCCTAAAAGATGGGAAACAAATTGGGGTTAGTTCCCACACAAATCCGCGCCCAAAAACAATTTCAAATGCACCCCCAAAAACAAAAAAAAAAATGATATGAGGAGAATGAATAAATATGAAATACAGGGAAAACATGGCCATGCAGATATGAGGAGAAAGAATAAATATGAAATACAGGGAAAACAGGGCCATGCAGATATGAGGAGAATGAATAAATATGAAATACAGGGAAAACAGGGCCATGCAGATATGAGGAGAATGAATAAATATGAAATACAGGGAAAACAGGGCCATGCAGATATGAGGAGAATGAATAAATATGAAATACAGGGAAAACATGGCCATGCAGATATGAGGAGAAAGAATAATTATGAAATACAGGGAAAACAGGGCCATGCAGATATGAGGAGAAAGAATAAATATGAAATACAGGGAAAACAGGGCCATGCAGATATGAGGAGAATGAATAAATATGAAATACAGGGAAAACATGGCCATGCAGATATGAGGAGAAAGAATAAATATGAAATACAGGGAAAACATGGCCATGCAGATATGAGGAGAAAGAATAAATATGAAATACAGGGAAAAAACGGCCATGCAGATATGAGGAGAAAGAATAAATATGAAATACAGGAAAACATGGCCATGCAGATATGAGAATGAATAAATATGAAATACAGGGAAAACAGGGCCATGCAGATATGAGGAGAATGAATAAATATGAAATACAGGGAAAACATGGCCATGCAGATATGAGGAGAATGAATAAATATGAAATACAGGCAAAACAGGGCCATGCAGTTAGGGCCACAAAGACAAACATGAAAACCACAATCCATTAAACTTACTTTCAGCGATCTGCATGCGAAAGCATGCCAGCAAGCGGGGCATCCGCCAGTGCAGGTCCGACCGCCTGCGCTCCAGCTGCCCGATATGGCGGCGTGAGCCGAAGGAGCGCAGGCAGGCCCGAACCTCCGCATATGCGGATCGCTTCTCGCAGTTGGTGATGGGTGGAGGCTGGCTGGTGATCCACCTATTCATCACCTCCGTAAGCCTGGTGAATGCGGAGGCTCTCATGATGGCAATGGAGTTTTTCCTAAAAATCATTTTTGATAAAGTGCTCCCAAATTTTATGATTGGCTAATGTATTTAGGAAATTAACAGGAGCAATTTTATTGGTTAGTGTATGAGTCATGTGTTCGACAGGGCCAGAAATCTGTGGAGACTTATGATAGGCTTGATGCAGTGACATGCGTAAGCAAATTTACATAAAGAAATGAACTCCAGGAAATATGCGGGTATAAAAACAAATAGAACAATTATTTAATAGGGGCTAACATGTATTTTGACAATTAAAAGCGAATGTTTAAGCCGTACGTATTCTGCGGGTAAACACAAACACGGACATAAATAAAGTTTATTGCATTGTGTTAAAAAAAAACAAAAAAAACAATTAAGCTAATTGATATATTGATTGGCATGTTACGATTGAGGGAGGTAGGCAGAATAAACGAGCAGTTAATCGAAATGTGACAGTCCAACTTCCGGGTAGTACTAGTGCGTGCGGTCCCTTCAAACCACTTCGGATATGTACGCTCGCTATTTGGCACGCTCGTTAGTTAGAGGAGGGGTCGCCTGAGTTTGGGGAAGATGTTTTGTTGCGAACGAAAATACGAGCGTGTGCCTGAATTTAAATATTTTTTTACATTCGCCCAACGTACAAAACGGCCACTTGCGTCTGGGTCTGAATGAGGGCCATAGTCCTTAGTTGCAAAAAGAAACATGTATAATGTTTCAGACCATCAGCAGTCACAATTCAGATATAATCCTGAGTTTAAAAAGAAAAAAGCAAATATATATATATATATATATATATATATATATATAAATATATATATATATATATGTATATATATATATATATATATATATATATATGCAGTATTATACCCTGCTATTAAAGGTACAATTAGTTCACAGTCTCCTTCATGAGCCTTTAGGCTACGTTTACAGTCAAGAAATTCCTCTCAATTGTATTAGATTTTATATCCAACATGGCCATGTGATGTATTTAAATCAAAAAAGAAAGGATTCTGCATGTAAAAAAGGGAGAGATAAAAAAATATATAATAGAATCCTTTTACCGGGATTGTATGTCCGCCTTTGGAGATCTTTCAAGTAGGGGTGAGCGGGTTCGGATTTCTGAAATCCGAACCCCCCCGAGCCCCCCCGATCCGAGTCCGATCCGAGTCAGGCTCGACTTTTCCCGCCTGACTCGGATCTGAAATCGAGGCAAAACGTCATCATCCCGCCTTCCGAGTATCGCGGGTTTTGGATCCTATATAAGGTACCCGCGTCTGCGCCATTTTCTCACTCGGCTGTGGACAGTGAAGAGGGAGGGTGGGAGTTAGGGCTGGCTGGGCTGTGTAGTGTAGTGTAGTGTAGTGTAGTGCTGCTGTTGTCCACTACTTCAAAGTCCATAGGGGCTGGCTGTGTTGTGCTGTGCTGCTGTTGTTAATAGGGGCTGTGTCCACTACTTCAAAGTCCATAGGGGCTGGCTGGACTGTGTTGTGCAGTCAGTTCTCCATAGGGGCTGTGTCCACTCCAAAGTCCTGTGCAGTGTCCCAGTCCTAAAGGGGTGCTGTAGTGTTGTCCAGGGGGTGCTCTGTCCATCAGGGGTGCTCCCCCCAAGTGCTAAAAAAATAATATATTTTCTGTGTTTGTGAATTGTGTGCGCAGTAGCCGCACGTGCATCAACAAAGTAGTGCCAAGCGTGCGCCTGTGTCATAAGTTAAGGGCCGGCTGGCTTGACCTTTAAAGGGTGCTGTAACCCCCAAAGTACACTCCAGTCCAAACCAAAAAAAAAATTATTTTCTGTGTTTGTGAATTGTGTGCGCAGTAGCCGCACGTGCATCAACAAAGTAGTGCCAAGCGTGCGCCTGTGTCATAAGTAAAGGGCCGGCTGGCTTGACCGTTAAAGGGTGCTGTAACCCCCAAAGTACACTCCAGTCCAAACCAAAAAAAAATTATTTTCTGTGTTTGTGAATTGTGTGCGCAGTAGCCGCACGTGCATCAACAATGTAGTGCCAAGCGTGCGCCTGTGTCATAAGTAAAGGGCCGGCTGGCTTGACCGTTAAAGGGTGCTGTAACCCCCAAAGTACACTCCAGTCCAAACCAAAAAAAAAATTATTTTCTGTGTTTGTGAATTGTGTGCGCAGTAGCCGCACGTGCATCAACAAAGTAGTGCCAAGCGTGCGCCTGTGTCATAAGTAAAGGGCCGGCTGGCTTGACCATTAAAGGGTGCTGTAACCCCCAAAGTACACTCCAGTCCAAACCAAAAAAAAAATTATTTTCTGTGTTTGTGAATTGTGTGCGCAGTAGCCGCACGTGCATCAACAAAGTAGTGCCAAGCGTGCGCCTGTGTCATAAGTAAAGGGCCGGCTGGCTTGACCGTTAAAGGGTGCTGTAACCCCCAAAGTACACTCCAGTCCAAACCAAAAAAAAAATTATTTTCTGTGTTTGTGAATTGTGTGCGCAGTAGCCGCACGTGCATCAACAAAGTAGTGCCAGGCGTGCGCCTGTGTCATAAGTAAAGGGCCGGCTGGCTTGACCGTTAAAGGGTGCTGTAACCCCCAAAGTACACTCCAGTACAAACCAAAAAAAAATTATTTTCTGTGTTTGTGAATTGTGTGCGCAGTAGCCGCACGTGCATCAACAAAGTAGTGCCAAGCGTGCGCCTGTGTCATAAGTAAAGGGCCGGCTGGCTTGACCGTTAAAGGGTGCAGTAACCCCCAAAGTAAACTCCAGTCCAAACCAAAAAAAAAATTATTTTCTGTGTTTGTGAATTGTGTGCGCAGTAGCCGCACGTGCATCAACAAAGTAGTGCCAAGCGTGCGCCTGTGTCATAAGTAAAGGGCCGGCTGGCTTGACCGTTAAAGGGTGCTGTAACCCCCAAAGTACACTCCAAACCAAAAAAATATATATTTTCTGTGTTTGTGACTTGTGTGCACTGTGGCTGCACGTGCATCAACAAAGGAGCAGCGCCAAGCGTGCGCCTGTGTCCCATAAGTAAAGAGCCGGCTGGCTCATTTCTTAAAGCGTAGTGTAACCCACAAAGTGCACTACTCTCCAGCAAAAATAAAAAAAAAATTTCTGTGTTTGTGTGCGCTTTAGCCGCACGTATATATCAATATAACATAAATGGAGGACCAAACTTTCTCCGATAAAAATAAAATAGGGAAAGATCAAGAACCACTTCCTCCTAGTGCTATTGCTGCTGCTGGGAGTTGTTCATCATCCCAGAGAGGAAGTAGGAACATCACTACTTTTACTAAACAATTGACCCTACAACAGTCCCTAGCGATGAGGATGAAGTACGACAGCAGTCATCCTGAAGCAAAATGTATAACTGAGGCCTTGACTGTTATGTTGGTGTTAGACGTGCGTCCGGTATCCGCCATTAGTGCATTGGGATTTAGACAATTGATGGAGGTAGTGTGTCCCCGGTTCCAAATCCCGTCTAGATTCCACCCGCATCCTCAAAGCAGCAGCGACAAGCGTGCATCTGTCTGTTAAAGGGTGGTGACACCCTCAAAGTGTGCTACACAAACAATAAAAATATTTTTCTTTTTTTTTCGGTCTTTGTGAAATGTGCGGGCTGTAGCTGCACCTGCATCCTTAAAGCAGCAGCGACAAGCGTGCGTCTGTCTGTTAAAGGGTGGTGACACCCTCAAAGTGTGCTACACAAGCAATAAAAATATTGCTCTTTTTTTTTCTGTCTTTGTGAATTGTGTGGGCTGTAGCCGCACTTGCATCCTCAAAGCAGCAGCGACAAGCGTGCGTCTGTCTGTTAAAGGGTGGTGTAACTCTCAAAGTGCTCCAAAAAATAAAAAGCTATTTTTTTAATGTGTTTGTGACTTGTGTGCGATGTAGCCGCACTTGCATCCTCAAAGCAGCAGCGACAAGCATGCGTCTGTCTGTTAAAGGGTGGTGACACCCTCAAAGTGTGCTACACAAACAATAAAAATATTCTTCTTCTTTTTTCTGTCTTTGTGAATTGTGTGGGCTGTAGCCGCACCTGCATCCTTAAAGCAGCAGCGACAAGCGTGCGTCTGTCTGTTAAAGGGTGGTGTAACTCTCAAAGTGCTCTAAAAAATAAAAAGCTATTTTTTTTATGTGTTTGTGACTTGTGTGCGATGTAGCCGCACTTGCATCCTCAAAGCAGCAGCGACAAGCATGCGTCTGTCTGTTAAAGGGTGGTGACACCCTCAAAGTGTGCTACACAAACAATTAAAATATTGTTCTTTTTTTTTCGGTCTTTGTGAAATGTGTTGGCTGTAGCCACACCTGCATCCTTAAAGCAGCAGCGACAAGCGTGCGTCTGTCTGTTAAAGGGTGGTGACACCCTCAAAGTGTGCTACACAAACAATAAAAATATTCTTCTTTTGTCTGTCTTTGTGAATTGTGTGGGCTGTAGCCGCACTTGCATCCTCAAAGCAGCAGCGACAAGCGTGCGTCTGTCTGTTAAAGGGTGGTGACACCCTCAAAGTGTGCTACACAAACAATAAAAATATTCTTCTTCTTTTTTCTGTCTTTGTGAATTGTGTGGGCTGTAGCCGCACCTGCATCCTTAAAGCAGCAGCGACAAGCGTGCGTCTGTCTGTTAAAGGGTGGTGACACCCTCAAAGTGTGCTACACAAACAATTAAAATATTGTTCTTTTTTTTTCGGTCTTTGTGAAATGTGTTGGCTGTAGCCGCACCTGCATCCTTAAAGCAGCAGCGACAAGCGTGCATCTGTCTGTTAAAGGGTGGTGACACCCTCAAAGTGTGCTACACAAACAATAAAAATATTCTTCTTTTGTCTGTCTTTGTGAATTGTGTGGGCTGTAGCCGCACTTGCATCCTCAAAGCAGCAGCGACAAGCATGCGTCTGTCTGTTAAAGGGTGGTGTAACCCTCAAAGTGCGCTCCACAAACAATAAAAATATTCTTTTTTTTTTTCTGTCTTTGTGAATTGTGTGGGCTGTAGCCGCACTTGCATCCTCAAAGCAGCAGCGACAAGCGTGCGTCTGTCTGTTAAAGGATTACATCGGTGACAGCATCCAAGTAGGCATGTCAGACAGTCCGTACCTGTACTGGCAGGAAAAAGAAGCAATTTGGAGGTCCCTGTACAAACTGGCTCTATTTTACCTGAGTTACCCCCCCCTCAGTGTGTACTCCGAAAGAGTGTTTATTGCAGCTGGGAACCTTGTCAGCGAAAGGCGTAGGAGGTTCCTTCCACAAAATGTGGAGAAGATGATGTTCATAAAATGAATTATCAACTCTTCCAGGGAGACCAGCCTCCAGAACGTACAGAGGGACCTGTGGTTCCAGCGGGGACGAATTAATACTCTGTGAGGATGAGGATGTACACACTGAAGAGGGTGAGGAATCGGTGGATGAGGAGGATGAGGATGACATCTTGCCTCCGTAGAGCCAGTTTGTGCAGGGACAGATTAATTGCCAGCTTGTTTTGTGGGGGCCCAAACGAACCAATCATTTCAGCCACAGTTGTGTGGCAGACACTGGCGCTGAAATGATTGGTTTGTTAAAGTGTGCATGTCCTGTTTATACAACATAAGGGTGGGTGGGAGGGCCCAAGGACAATTCCATCTTGCACCTCTTTTTTTTCTTTGCATTTTGTACAGTTTGGGGCCTTGTTTTTCAAACTGCCATCCTGTCTTCCACTGCAGTTTCACGCCTAGATGGGTCACGTGTTTGTGCCGCCCACTCGTGTCGCTTAGCATAGTCATCCAGCTACCTCGGTGCAACCTTTTGGACATAAAAACACTATTGTGAGGTGTGAGGTGTTCAGAATAGACTGGAAATGAGTGGAAATGAAGGTTATTGAGGTTAATAATAGCATAGGAGCAGAAAAACCTACAAATTCTGTGATTTTAGCTGTTTTTATGCTTTTTTTCAAAAAAATACAGATCCAAAACACAAAACCCAGAACCTAAAACACGGAAGGGTGGTTTTGGCAAAACCAATCCAGATCCAAAACACGAAGAAAGATCCAGATCCAAAACCAAAACACAAAACACGAAAAGTGGCCGGTGCACACCCCTACTTTCAAGCATTAAGCTTGCTGCGGCTACACACCTTCGTTGATTGTGCTGTTACACCTGTGAAATATTCAGGTGGCCACGGCCGAGCTCCGTGGGAATTCTCCAGGCAATTAGCCCACTGCGGCTTACCTCGGTACCGAGATATTCCTAAACCTGTGTCACGCTACTACACATGCAGTACTATGACAATATCACCCTCAACCTACAGTATGTGTAGTGCAGCATGTATAACAATAAACAACTAAACGTTTGCACTGCACGGAACAACAATCATAGACGGTAATCACACAAGAGTAAAACCATGGTGCTGTCCCTTTAAATGCTTGCTACCTGCCTATCAAGAGCTGGCCAGCTCCTATTCTAGGTGACTGGGAAAATTACCTGCTATCTTTGTGGGAGCCTGACAGCTCTCCACGGGGTTCCAGTGAGGGTGAGCGTCGTACAGCAACTCATACCTGTCTGGTACATTTACACAGGGGGCTACCTACTTGCTATACCAGTGGTCTGGGCAGGGGCATGGGTGTGCAGGCACATGGGCCCCCGAGTCCAGGGGACCCACACCACACACCCTGCACCCATAGTCAATAATACCTCTCCGCCAATTCCCAAAGTGCTGCTCTGCGCAGAAAAGATGTCCCCAGGAAAGTAGGCACGGGCGCTATTTTCCTGGAGACCTGCACATGCGCTGTAGATTCTTGCAGTAAGCCAGAATCTACAGCGCTCCACGCACCTGAGCTGCCATCAGAGTGGAGGGGGCCCAAACAGAAGCTACATATGGGCCCTCTCCTCTCTTAAAACACCCCTGGGTCTGGGCCTATTGCCCAGAACCACTCTCAATGGGCTGGCGGCTCAGGCTTTGTGCCTGCCTACTGCAGGGCACAGGTGGTGCCCAGAGTCCCCTTTCCATGTTGGCTCAGGCCTATGGGCCTGTCTGACTGAGGGCTTACTTAGTGGCCTAGCCTAATACCCAGGCCACCTTATACAGGTTGGGTGGCTCGGGATGGCTGCCCACCTCCTTTCTCCTTTAGTGACCTGGGCCTAATACTCAGGACACTCACACCTGATCGGGGGCAAATAACTTCTATTGTGTCTAATGCTTCCTAGGTAGCCCGGGCCTAGTGCCCGCCTATCAGTGGTACAGGCCTAATGCCTGACTTTGCCCCATGAGCCTAGTGCTCGACAACCTTGGTGTTCTAGGGAGGGGTATATGGAAGGCCTCATGGAGGGCCTACAGGCTACAGTGGAAGAGGCTGTGGGGGGAGCTTTGTTAGCTCTTTTACTTTCCACCCCAGCAGTCTTCTCCGGTCCTCAGCCGCATTCTTCTGCCGCTGGCCCATCCTGGCCAGCAGCACCGCCTCTTCCTTTCTTTTTTCACCTGGCACCCCCTGTCTTCTTCCTTGACAGTGGCATTTTCTGGCCTCTTCCACAGCCACTGGAACCATTGCCGTGATGCTGGTCTCTTCGGGATGTCTTCGCTCCTCCCACTCAGCCACGGGACTACACTTTCCCGCACAGCGTCATCTAATACAAGATGCTGTGAGTGTGCGGGGCTATGACATGGCAAGCCGCGATTGGCTCATCATGTCTGCCTCCTATTGGCTTCTGGACAGCGAGCCAAACACCCGACACGCCCAACGCTGTCTCAAGGCTACCGGGTGATGGGCTACAGTAAGCCCACACCTGGAGCCAACTCTTGCCCACTGCCACTTTATTGCCAGCGCTGGTGGAAGGGACCAGGCAGTCCCTTCATCAGGTACCCACGGCTTCTGCTTACCCAGGGCTGGGAACAAACACACTGTCCCAGCACCGGCCACGGATATGTCCCGCAGTGAACACATCTCCTCTGCCTGCCCCTGCAGCTGTGCTGAAGCTGTACCATCAGATGAACCGTACCCTGGAATATATATTGTAAGAGGTGACTAACATATACACAAGGGCAGGTGTCATAGAGCTGTCAAAGTATAATTACCATAACTCATACAAGAGGGTTTTCCCAAGTAGGCCTATTACCGCATACCAATACTGATATAAAAAGGTATACCACATAACATGAGTTCCTTTAGAGGTAAAAGGGGGTTTCATAAATATACACCTATATGTAAATTGGTGTTGGGAATGTTTAATTGCATGTATCCTGTTAGGTATTCGATGGGAGAGCCATTTAGCAGCTAAGAGGGAGTTCACCTTGTAGCTTTTGTCATAATATCACTTTTGTAAGTAACCATTGCAAATTGATGGATTGGCATACTTTAAGCTGGGAGCAGTCTTTCCAAGGACTGCCCAAAATTGTCTATAGTCATTAAAATGTGTTCAGTGTTTATTTATTTAGAATGACAGACAAGATAGCTGCAATTTTGGCTATCTTGCCTTACAAAACCACCTAGTTTGGGTGACTTTGTATTGGTGATCTAAACACATGCATGATCTACAGTTCACGCATGTGCACAAGAGCCCTGATGTCCGGCGGAAGGAGCTGGACAGGGGCGGAGGGATCCTCACAACCCGGGACTCCTTCCCATTGGGAAGGAACGGGTTGCAAGCTGCAAGCAGGAGTAAACACCATATGAAGATGGCAAATGCTCCTGCTGTCCCCATACTAGTGTACGGGGACAGCAGGCCATTCCAGGAGAGAAAGGTAAGCAGGAGATATCTGTGATACTAGTGTATGGGGACAGCGGGCCATTCCAGGAGAGAAAGGTAAGCAGGAGATATCTGTTATACTAGTGTATGGGGACAGCAGGCCATTCTGGGAGAGAAAGGTATGCAGGAGATATCTATGATACTAGTGTATGGGGACAGCAGGCCATTCCAGGAGAGAAAGGTAAGCAGGAGATATCTATAATACTAGTGTATGGGGACAGCGGGCCATTCCAGGAGAGAAAGGTAAGCAGGAGATATCTGTGATACCAGTGTACGGGGACAGCGGGCCATTCCAGGAGAGAAAGGTAAGCAGGAGATATCTGTGATACTAGTGTATGGGGACAGCAGGCCATTCCGGGAGAGAAAGGTAAGCAGAAATATTAGAGAGAAATATTAGCTCTAGAATTACCACAGTTATCCAAGTAATGGGGTCGAGCGATTAAAGGAACCATAACTGATTTAATGAGCCATTCGCACTTTCACTGTACCAGCCGTGTGTACTTACACGTGATGTACTTACCTTCTTGATGAATGGACTGGACACAATTTCAACAATTGCAGATGAAAATGTTCATTCTCACCTGCTTTTGTAGAAATTAAGTGTTGATAAATAGACCCCTGAATGGTTTTTCTTCCTCCTCATGCTCTTTTTGCCAGATTAATATTTTGTGCAGGATGTAACCAATGAGTTCCTTGTAATGCTTGTATAATTCAACAGCTGTATGAAAGTGTCTACAACCTGTCTCACACAACAGCCGAGATGTTCATGCATGAAATTCATACGTTCTGGCTACTGACCAGGCATCCTAAAACTCAGACATATCATAAATTTAGGATGCTGTCACCAGCTGTCTGCTTACATATCTGCCAACTGTGTTCCTTTGTATTGGCAGAAGATATGAGGCCTGTAGATTGGACTTACTGATGTGAAGACAATCTAATTATGCTATTCATATTAAAAAAAAAAACATAAATATTTTAATGGCAGAACCTATGGATGTTGGTCTAGGTGACCACAATGTGTAATGGAGGTCAGTCCATATATAGAATAACTTAACCAGGTTTGTGGGTTCATTAACCTGTAGGAACAGATGCAGGCTAACATGGGGTTAATGCACAATGTGGACATATAACAATTGCAGGTACGCAAAGGAACATTTGTATGCAGTATTCACAGGAGATACTGGGCCTGATTCAGACCTGGACTCTATGCTGCGCTCGCATTGAGCGATTTTTCTCAATCTGTGCATGTGTATGAGTTGCAATGCACGTGCGTGAACCAGTCAGTGCGATGGGAAAGTGCTCGCCCATAGCCCGCAGTCGGGCCGCTATTTTGAGTGACAGATAGTGCTGTTTGTGGGTGGTAACAGGGGAAGGTGCTTGCAAACGGGGGTGTGGATGTGCGAACGCAGGCGGGCCCGACCATCTCAACGACGTTTAATGGGTGTGCATAATTAGCAAAGTAGCGTCATTACACACGTGACTGGGTTGCATTTTAGCCTGAACTGCTCGCAATGTTGTGGTGGGAAAAGGCTACCACAAGTGCTGCGAGCAGCTCAGATGGCTCTCGATGTTCCCTATTAATCCTACAACTGCCGGAGATGATGTGTGTTGCGAATGGCAAAGGGGCATCTTTATACAGGTGCGAGCGCATAGTGCGGCCGCTCGCTATTACTTAGTGGGCGGCTTTACGCGACGCAGTGCGAGCACATGATTTAAATAGCCGGCCCATTTTAGCCAGCGAGCGGCCGCAAATAGCGTCCGGGTCTAAATCAGGCCCACTGTTCCAGATGCAGGCAGGAACAGCATGTTTAATAGATATACAGTATAGGCAGTGGTTCAAATGTAACCAGAGGTGGTGATATAGAGTAGGGCCTGATTCTGTGTCACACGCAATGCCAATGTTCATGTAGTTAAGTGATTTTTTTTACGCACAAACATGCAGCTGCGATCGGGACAGACTGTATCTGCAAAGGTGCGGAAAAGTAATGGGCGATCCTGGGCGGTGGCAAAAGGTGCACACTAAATGGTCCATCTCATGGGCTGTGTTCCCAGATGCACAGCAGTATAAGACCAGAGCCAGATGGCAAAACTGCATGTGCCATATGGCAGATGTTAGTGTTGATGGTGCCCCGATGGTCGCATCTAAAGAAACACCTAACACCGGTATAACAGCGTGCAGAGATGTTGAAAGTGGGCATCACAGTCCTTGCACATTCAGATGCAGGCTTCTACACTATGGTATGGGCTGATCCTACCATTTGCATATATTTGCAAGCGCAACTCTGGCAACAGCTGCAATAGCAAATGCAGATGCGTCCATCTCAGGCCTATAGAGTATTGGCAGGATCTTATTTATAAAATACAGTCATTGTTATGGAGACGCTGCGGGGATACTTCTCCACCAGTAATTGAGGATCCTGGAGAAAGACATGTGGACAATCTGTGTATGTGCAATAGAGCATTCAGCTGGGAGTTGAAGGTCGTGTTGATGTAAGCGTACCTCTGTTACACTGCTGGAATGTAAACAGAGCCACAGCACACAGAGAGGTCCCCTCCAGAGCTGCCCCTAACCAATTTGGTGCCCTAGGCAAGATTTTGGCAGATAATCCCAGCGGGAAGTAGTAATTATCCAGGCTGTCGGGATGCCGATGCTCAGAATGCCGTGCTGGCATCCCAACAGTAAGTATTGAGGTTAGAGGTAGGGTTAGGCACTAGAGGGGGAGAGTTAGGGTTAGGTACTAGGGAGGGAGGGTTAGGTTTAGGCTACATGCAGGTTAGGTTTAGGCTGCAGGGAGGGAGGGTTAGAGATAGGGGAAGGGTAATATACTTACCTTCATCTGTCATCATTGTGACCCAGTTGGGATGTTGCCATTGGGATTCTGACCACTGGGATCCCAAGCACCAGCATCCCATACCCAACCCATCCCACCACCAACCTTAATGTTGCATTCAATATGAGAATTTGCACTCCAAAGAATTCCTTAGTATTTCCTTTAAATCCCAACCAATTTGAATATAAATTAATTTAATGTAGATTAACACTACTATTCTCCCCTCACAGCATGGTAGGCTTTGCCCTCAAAGCACCCCTCGCTGCAAAGTCCCCATCACCCTCTCACCCACCACCCCTCATCCAGCACCCCTCTCCCAGCACAGCATCCCTCTCTGCCCTCAGTGCACAGCACCCCTCCACTAGCACAGCACCCATCACCCAGCACCACACCCTTCATGCATCACATCTCCCCAAGCAAAGCTCAAAGCACAACAAAGCACATCTCCCCTCAAAGCACAACACCCATCACTCAGCACCCCTCTCCCAGCACAGCGTCCATCACCCCTCATCCAGTACCTCTCTCCAGCAAAGCACCCCTCATCCAGCACCCATCTCCAGCCCAGCACCCCTCATCCAGCACCCCTCTCCCTGCTCAGCACCCATCACCCTTCACTCCTCATCCAGCACAGCCCCCCTCATCCAGCACCCCTCTCCCAGTACAGCACCCATTACCCCTCACATAGCACCCCTTTTCCAGCACAGCACCCATCACCCTTCACCCAATACTCCTCATCCAGAACCCATCTCCCAGCACAGCACACATCACCCCTCACCCTGCTTTGTAGGTGTGGCTGGCATTGGCAGGCTGAAAGGAGAAGAGTCAGTGCAGGTGATCCGGCTGCTGTATTCCGCAAAGGCCCATGAGAGGAGCTGCTGTGGCTGGGCATGCGCAGCAGCCATCCTCTGGTGGCCATTTTTGTTGTTACCCACTGCTCCCACTGACTGTCTCTGCACTCCTGACTGTTTGAACCGGCCAATGGGAGCTGAGAGCTCCGATCGCAGTAGCCGCTGGTAAGGTAGCTGCAGACTCCAAATCAGAGTGTCTCTTAGCCACCTGCATCCAGCAGGTCCCCACAGGGTGCCCAAAACCTCCGCTGGCCCCGACCCTAGGCATGCTCCATGGCATTCCAAATGCCCTTGCTTCGCTCTCTGTGTTAAATTGTAAAAATGGATCACATTCTGTTTTTTTTTTATAACGACAAGACCTTTTCTGTTTGATAATCATTTCTATAAGTGAGATTTTGATTATTATGGTCTCTATTATTCATTGTGATCCTTGTAATAATAAATACCTTAAAAAATATACATATACCGTACTAAATGTCAAGAACATCGCGACCATCTTCCTGGCCACTCGCTATAGCTGTTGGTGGTCACCCACAGCTATGCAGGCCAGGAGGCCGTTCTAAAAAAAAAAATAGCCCAGCCCTGATTCAGAGATAGCGCTCAGTCAGAGCGTCCGGCTCTGAATCAGGGCCACAGTTCCTACACTGTAGTATTGTATTCATTTACTAACCTACAATGAAATCATCCCAGTGGTAAGAGCTTAGATAATTGATATTTTTTTACAATGACATGTACTTTGCCTTTACTAGACCTAATGTTATTCTCATTGAGTTTCAGACACTGTTTGGTCAGTACCGGGGTCCCCTATCATATATACTGCATTAATGTGGTATATATAGACAGGATCACCAACATCTGCTTAATTATCATTCATATGTTACAATATATTGCATTCCCAGTACGTTGCTATATTCACTACAGTGCATTGCTGTTATCAATACTATCAAAATGTAATATATATAGGTTTATAAAGGAGCCCAGATCATGCACTCTGTTATGGTTAGCCAACCCTTTGTGGTAGCTGGTCACACCTCATCTAAGGCTGTACTGTATATTGCATGTGAAACATCCCGCCACTTATCACATGCATAGCGGCATCTATTAACAGCTTATTCATGAATAAAAATGCAAAGCAGGGGCAGAAGTATGGGAGACAATGGAGGCGCCTGCCTCCAGGCGCCAGCACTGAAGGAGCACCTCCTCCATCACCCACAATATATTCACCCCACTTAGGGCTGTAAATATGGGGGATAGGGGGACACTAAATGATAACTTGCCTCCGGGCACCTGATGCAAAGTACATGCCACTGATGCAAAGTACAGCTCTTCTGGAGCTTGCATTCAACTGGGACTGCAGTGCTGGTGTGACCACTCCAATATGCACTGTGGACAATTTTTATGCATATAAGGTTTGTAGCAAACCTCTGAAAATGGTGGTTACTGGAGTTTAGACTGCATATTTAGGGTTGATACATCCCACTAGCCATGGGGCTAACCACACCCCTTAACCATGAGCCCTAGCTCCAGTCCAACACTGATAGTAGGCAAGTATGATCTGAGAGAGACAGGAAAGCCAGACTAAGAATCTCAAGGTGTTGAGGACCAAGGTGCTGCATTACATATCACTACTTATAGTAATTTTGTAGTTCCATTAACAGTTCAATATAAGTTCCAAGTACTGGATAGAGTGGTAAAACTTTAAAGACTGTGGGGCTCAATACTTTTTTTTCTATGAAATAAAGGTGCCAGTACTCAGAAAAAAAGATGTTGCTACTCACCTAAAGTTACAAGTTGCTTCCTTACTCTGGATAAGTGTGCAGATACTTATTTTATTAATTTCTGAAATTATTTCACCTATTTCTTCCTGTTTCTAAAACTAGTTATTATTAATTAAAAATTAGACCAAAACAAAAAGGTGATGCTATTGTGAACCCGAGTACCACCACAACAAAAGTTTTCCGGGAGTGCCAGCCCGGGGACTGCGTGGATGTACATAGTCTGCTGGGCTTGCAAACCGGCCAGCCTGAGTAAGCTGAGGCTTACTCAGCTGGCTGGCAGCCCACCGTCATCCTCCATCGCGACCACCATTGGTGTTGATGGTGTTCCCAGCATGCGACCTCCTGCTGCATTTACATTATTGGAAGGATCACAACTGAAAAGTTGCCTGCTAAATCAGGCCTTGAGTCAAACAATTGAACAATTGACTACAAACCCAGTTCACATTGGAAAGTATGCTGCAAACATATGAGCAATGAAAACATCTGTGCACTGCTAGATGGAGTAACTTCTTATACACTATGCTAATCCCTCACTGCAAAAGACTAAAGATGGGTACACACTCAGCAATTTTTTGAATGACTTCCCCGATTCTCACGGATCACAGTGACAAATCGTCAAAATCGTTAAGTGTGTACACTTTGTAGGGTGGCGCACACTCCCATGGGGTCTTCAGCAACATTGCCAGGCCGGCACTACATGTAGCCCAACCTGATGATGCGACTGACGACCCCATGTAGCGGTATGTGGCAGGGGCTGACATAGCGGGTGGTCAGGCACCGGATTGTCTAAAGTGTACCGGCCACCCGATAGGTCGGCCCATCGGCGGTGGGGTTGCCCATCAGATCGCTGGGCACACACATAATTTAGTGTGTACCCAGCTTGAGGGCCGAATTTATAAACAAGTTTTATCATTCACAACAGGCAGGGGTGTCATAAAATTGTTCCTCCCCTTGTTAACCCCCCACCCCCAACATCAACTCCAATTTATCTGTTGAACCAGAGCTCCATGGGCATGAAATCCAGCCATGTCCATGGAACCGCACTTCCGCCCTTATGCAATGTTACATCTGGCCCTGGGTCGGGACTTGAAGAACAGCAGACATGGATGATCAGGGGCTGTGTTCCACTGCGCCCACGGAGGAGGAGAAGGTGTAATGTGCAGTGTTTTAACTTAAAGATTGCACATATACCTCCTCCTTGCATTGCAGGGGCTGTGCAGCCTAGTGCTATAAAGGACAGCCCCGGACCATCCACAGCTGGCCTGGCGCCTTTCAAATGTTGAGTAGGGTGAGCTGTGATTGATAAAATTCATTGATAAATGAGGCACTAAAGATTATAGCATGTAAAAGCCATTCCCAGACCTTTGAGCATGTGAACTGGAAGCTTACAAATAGGCCTCAATTTTAAACCAATGAAGCGGCCAGCCAATAACTACAAGAAACTGAAGGTAGAATTTCCTACCCAATGGTGAGTACAGTATGACTTATGGAACTTGTGCTGGTCTCACCACAAGCAATCTGTGTTTGGTAGGACAAAACACTCCAACCAGCATTGATGAGGTGGAAAATGTTGTTATGATTTATATGGCTGGAAATCGACTTTTGTCATTGTCATGTTTGCTATCATGACAATGACTAATTTAAGGTTTACAAGTTACCTGCCATGGAGCTCAGTAGAAATGATTCCTTGTTGAACACTAAGGAAAATGAGCTTAGAGCTGCCTAGACAACACAGAGATACATCAAGTAAAAGTAAAAAAAAAAGACTTTTAGATTTAAACTTACAGAGATGTTGTTTTGCCTGGAATAAAATAGAAAAATTACATATCTAACTATAGACACGCAGTTTAATATGCTGTCCCAGGCCCAGTAACAGGGACACTAGGACTACAGCTGTACTAAACCCTCTAGGGGGCCCCAAAGGGGCCTACAGTAATCAGCAGGGTGCAGGCATGTATGGAATCTTCCAAAAATCATGAATGGCCTAATACCGGTATACAACATAAGCAAAAATGACAATACAAATGGACACAAAACAGTGTTTGTGTGGGAATCTCAATACGAAACCTTTATCTTCAGTGCGTCTCTGACAGCACTTATAGGTATATACCTCAGCGTCTATAAACTTTGTTGCTGCTTAGAAATGATCTCTTAGTGCAACAATTCCCGCACTCCAGAGTAATACGCCTTAGCGTTAAAACACTCTGGTACCTTCTGTAAGTAGATCAGTACGAATATATGATATATATTGAGGGATGTAATCCAAAGCGATCTAACACTTGTATTGGATACAGTACTTGCAAGAGGATCAATATCCCACGTACCTTAGTAGGTATATCCAAAGGTGTTGGTCTGTAATGTGGAGGGTACCTTGTATTCTTATGTCCTAAACATCCCCTCTGAATAGTAGTCTCTGTATGGACCTCTGTAGAACCTCTGGAGTGCTGGATGCCATCTCACGCCACATCCCTTGCTGGTCGGCTGGTGAACGGGATCGATGATTCTGCGATCTATGCGTTTTGCCTGGTTAGGTTTCCTCAGGATTGCAGATAGTCGGTCACCCAGCTTAGGCTCCTTTTGTTCTCCTCCATTAGTGGTGTCACATCCGCCCTGTCTGAGGCTAGGATGTGTCTGCACTTCCACCAATAGTATATAGATGATTTTCCATAGGTAAATGGCGTCTACTCTAATTAAAGAGTGATATTCTTCTTGTATGTAGTGACATCTAACACAAAACAAAAACACATAAACAAACCTAAAATTGTTATGATATGATCGTATCTAATAATAAAAATATATATATATATAAATGGCATAACATGAAAATAATTCTTATATACACCTACAAACAATTATCAAAAAACTTTTTTCTCTGATATAGAGTGGATGGAAAAATAATAGTTGCCCATAGATAGCTATTCATCTTTTTAATCCTTTTTTAAAACTTATTTAAAAAAAAAATATATATATATATATATATATATATATATCTACACACATATATATATATATATATATACATATATATATATATATATATATATATAAAAATAAATTATATAACCAAAATATATGTGCAAATTGGATAAAAGTATATGTTCCTATATTAAAAATGACCCAAAAATCTGGTTATTGGATAACAAAATTAACCTAATATTTTAAAGGTATGAATATATAAATAACAATATGGTGCAGTGATACACCTAGTAGGGTTATCAACAATAATCCTCCCGGGAACAGCATATTCTCAAGGAAGTTAAAGTAATATATACAAAAAAGGAAGGAAAACTTAAAAGGAATTGCACCTAATATGGGCATCGTGATAATCGTATACATTCAAAATGCCCACGAGCTAAAAATGGTAGTGGAGAATCAACAAGTTAGTAAGCCTGTGGATGTTAGCATATGTACTAAAAAGATGATTCAAGCTATTGTAAATGTGACATGATGCTATTTCAGGGATAAGGAAGGGCCCAAGGGGTATATGTATAGCTGAGTTATAAATTATTTGAGAAATATTGCTAATTCCATGTCTATATTAAGACCTTTAGGAATTAAAGTGCCCATCTCGTAAATTATTTTAGTTTCCTCTTTGCTCAAAAAATCGTCCACATTTCCTCCTCTCCATGGGGTTACGATCTTTTTAAGGCCCACAAAATGTAGACCTTTAGAGTCATCATTATGTTTTGTTTTAAAATGTAATTGGACACTATGATTTTCTTTCTGATTTGTAATATTACAAAGATGCTCTTGAATTCTTATATGAAACTTCCTCTTCATCTTCCTCTTTGTCTTTTTTGTTTATGTTGTAAACCGGTATTAGGCCATTCATGATTTTTGGAAGATATATATATATGTTTTTTAATATTTAATATATGTTCACATGTGTATAAATAAATGTATTCATACAATATTACCATTCTTTTCACATGTTATTTATTCTCCAAGTGCTATATGTTGCGCAGAGCACAACTTATTTGTTTTATTTGTATCTATCCTGCAAGGTTAGTAGTGTCCTTGTAGTGCTCATAGCAGCAACATAATTACAGCCTTAGTTTGAGGTCTAGCGCAGTTCTGCTCCTATCTTTCTTCATATCTAGTTGCACTACAACAGCAACAGCAGCTTCACCTCACATATTGTAAAATTAATAGACGGTCCTTTTCAAACATCGGACCTTTAAAGAATTATATTTGAGACTATAAACTTTAAAAAAATATCCTTAATAGGGAAGAAAGATACAAACATTTGGAGTCCTTTATTCCCTCCACTACACAGATTTATAATGGTACAACTCAGATATCAGAAGAAAATTTCTATAGATTATATCTAAAATTGGAAAAATTTGATACCACAGAAATTAAACAATGGTGGGAAGGTACAACTCTGGGTAGATATTTAGCGCAAAAGATGATCCCCAGGTTTTTGAGGATTATTTCACTCAAAGAATGAGAATTTTTTAAAACATTGGAATGAAACACTAGACATATGCTCAAATAATTTAATGAAACTGATCATTGAAGATAGTGAACAATTGATTAAAAACTTAGAAAATGAGCTAGATTTTATTAATAAGAAAATTGATCCATTAAAAATGTTGGAAGATTTAAAAAAATTAGAATCTATAACAAAGAATAAATTGAACAAAATATAAGACGCTATTATAGAACAAAAGAAAAGAAAGTTCGCCCGAGATGTGGATGATTACAAAAATGATTATAGAAATTGGAAAGTAGATAGAAGGTTGGGTGAAAGTGAACAGAGACAACAATAGTCTAGGAGATAAGAAATTTTCTCAAGAAGACTGAATTACAATCATCATTATGTTAATGGAAGATATCACTACCAGGATTCCATAAGTCAGAATTTGAGGAATAAATCAAACACAAGAAAACCATCATATTATTCCCATGAAGTTAGGATGGAAGAGAATGGAATTAGAGGAAGAAGAGACTTCCCCAAGACCAATATTAGAGAAGATGATGGCTATTCTTTGAAATATAAGACTCATTATAGGAGAGATACTACGAGAAATTTAGAAGATGACAAATATCCAAGTAAACAGACCCTCATCAATAGTTTCAATCAAGGTAAAAAAGATGTGGATAATGAACAGAACTTATCCGCGTACACACTTATGAAACGGATTAATCATAGGAACCATGGCACAGTCATTCATAAAGAGCATGGACAGACCAATGAATTGGATGAAGCAGAAAGTTTCATGGATGCTTTTTTAGACCTATGTCAGAACAATCACGAAACACATACGCATACAGGTACCATCCCAAAAAACACAGGGCTCAAGAGACAAATGGACAAAGAAAAAGAAACAAAGGGTTTCAAATATAAGCGAGGGAAGCAAGCAGGAATCAAGAACAAAAAGAAAGAACAATGGCAGTCGAAGAGAAATGAAGAGGAAACACCAAAAGGCGAATTCAACTTAAGTAAACATACATTGAATAAAGCAGAAATTAAAGTCTTACAAAAAGGCCTAAAATTCGCGCCAGCAAATTAGCTTGATAAATTTGGTACATTTATAGACCTGCATAAGTTCATTCGGAAACTCACCATGAGGAAATTTTTCAATAATAAAACCACCAACAAATCCCAAACAATAGAAGAGGAAGCAAGTAACATGAAATATAAACACACGGAACTTAGAACTAAATCATCCTTCTACCTCCAAAACTTGAAAGGACCTCATATTAAGACTTTTCAGAAAATGGTTTAAAAAGATATTGAGAATATGACAAATAAGATTAATAAAACTAAGTTTAACATTTCTAAAGAAGAACAGGCAGGTCTAAAATCACTCTAGTTATAAAACCTGCAGACAAGGGTGGGTGGCATTGTCCTGATGGATAAGTCCACATATGATAAAGAAGCAAAGAACCAGTTACAGGACACTTCTACCTATGAACATCTTAGAAAGGACCCCACTATGGATTGCAAGAAAGATTTAAGGACATTACTAAGAAAATGTCTGGATATTGAAATTTTAACAAAACAAGAATATAATTTCCTAAAAACATAAAATCCAATTATTCCAGTGTACTATGACCTGCCAAAAATACATAAGGATATTACCAATCCACCAGGGAGACTTATTGTGGCAGGGGTAGGATCACTAACGTCAAATCTGTCTGGCTATGTGGATGAATTTTTACAACCAGTGGTAATTAAGCAACCTGGATACATCAGAGATACCACTCATGTTCTAAATATTCTGAAAGGAATTGCATGGGAAGAAGAATTTCTCTTAGCGACATGTGATATAAAGGCGTTATATACTAGCATTGAACACGAGAAGGGTTGCATCAATGTTAGGAAGAAAATGGAGAGTGATTCTGGTCTAGATATAATCCAGATAGATTTTATCCTAGAAGCAATCGATTTTATATTGAAACACAACTTTTTTGTTACGATGGTGATTTCTTTGTACAGGGCAAAGGGACAGCAATGGGCATGAAATTTGCACATGCATATGCAATTTTTTTTATCACAATGGGAAAAAGAAAATATCTGGTGTAAAGATGAATATGGAACACAATTGATATTTTGGGCAAAATATTGATGATTATATCATTATCTGAAAGGGTCCAAAGGAAGAACTAGAAGACTTTATACAGCTCATAAATACCAAACAGTGTATTGGGAATTTAACAGCACCATTACTGATACAACTGTGAATTTTTGGGATCTGACGATCTTTGTTGAAGAGTGCAAATTACATACAAGAACGTACAATAAACCCACGGACTACAATAATTATTTAGATGCTACCAGTAATCATCACAAGGCCTGGCTTTCCAACATTCCAGGTGGGCAGTTTAGAAGAATCCGTCGTAATTGCTCAAAAAAGGAGGACTTTGAGATACAATCAAAATTCATGATGACGAATTTCCAACATAAAAAATATGAATCATGTTTCTTGGAAAAAGAAAGATCCAGAATACATGACATCAGTAGAGATTAGCTCATGATACTTAAAGAAAAACCGGAAAAGGAATTGGGGAATCTTCTTTTTATTTCCAACTACTCTGCCCAGAACAATCTGCTCGAAGCCAGTATAAAAAAACACTGGCAAATTTTACAGGCAAACGAATATTTAAAAGATATCCTACCCATATATCCAAAAATAGTTTATAGGAGAGCACCCACTATTAAATCCACATTAGTGAAAATCCATCTTAAACTAACTAATATGAAACCCACACAAACAAACATGGGATTTTCAAGATGTGGAGTCTGTACAGCATGCAAAAAAACTAGAGAAAATAACCCGAAAGTAATAAATTCCAATCATCTAGCAACAATAGTATGTCATTAGAGATAAGATCAATTGTAAAACTGCAGGTGTAATATATATGTTAACCTGCCCATGTGGTTTGCAATACATTGGTAAGACAAAGAGGAAGTTACATATAAAAATTCAAGAGCATCTTTGTAATATTACAAATCAGAAAGAAAATCATAGTGTCCCATTACATTTTAAAACAAAACATAATGATGACTCAAAAGGTCTACATTTTGTGGGCCTTAAAAAGATCGTACCCCCATGGAGAGGAGGAAATGTGGATGATTTTATTGAGCAAAGAGGAAACTAAAATAATTTATGAAATGGGCACTTTAATGCCTAAAGGTCTTAATATAGACATGGAATTAGCAGTATTTCTCAAATAATTTATTACTCAGATATACACATACCCCTTGGACCCTTCCTTATCCCTGAAATAGCATCATGTCACATTTACAATAGCTTGAATCATCTTTTTAGTACATATGCTAACATCCACGGGCTTACTAACTTGATGATTATCCACTACCATTTTTATCTCGTGGGCATCTTGAATGTATACGATTATCACGATGCCCAGATTGGGTGCAATTCGTTTTAAGTTTTCCTTCCTTTTTTGTATATATTACTTTATACATTCTTTTTAACTTCCTTGAGAATATGCTGTTCCCGGGAGGAATATTGATGATAACCCTACTAGGTGTATAACTGCACCATATTGTTATTTATATATCCATACCTCTAATAAATATTAGGTTAATTTTGTTATCCAATAACCAGGTTTTTGGGTAATTTTTAAAATAGGAACATATACTTTTATCCAATTTGCACATATATTTTGGTTATATAATTATAGATATATATATATATATATATATATATATATTTATATATATATGTAGATATATACAGATTTTTTTTCAAAAAAAGGATTAAAAAGATGAATAGCTATCTATGGGCAACTATTATTTTTCCATCCACTTTATATCAGAGAAAACACTTTTTTGAGAATTGTTTGTAGGTGTATATAAGAATTATTTTCATGTTATGCCATTTATATATATATATATTTTTATTATTAGATACGATCATATCATAACAATTTTAGGTTTGTTTATGTGTTTTTGTTTTGTGTTAGATGTCACTACATACATGAAGAATATCACTCTTTAATTAGAGTAGACGCCATTTACCTATGGAAAATCATCTATATACTATTGGTGGAAGTGCAGACACATCCTAGCCTCAGACAGGGCGGATGTGAAACCACGAACAGAGGAGAACAAAAGGAGCCTAAGCTGGGTGATCGACAATCTGCAATCCTGAGGAAGCTTGACCATGCGAAATGCGTAAATCACAGAATCATTGATCCCGTTCACCAGCCACCCAGCACGGGACATGGTGTGAGATGGGCTGTCTGCTGGCAGACTCACAGCATCCAGGCACCTATTGCAAGGACTCTGGAGGTTCTACAGAGGTCCATATGGAGACTACTATTCAGAGGGGATATTTAGGACACAAGAATACAAGATACCCTCCACATTACAGACCAACACCTTTGGATATACCAACTAAGGTACCTGGGATATTGATCCTCTTGCAAATACTGTATCCAATACAAGTGTTAGATTGCTTTGGATTACATCCCTCAATATATAACATATATTAGTACCGATCTACTTACAGAAGGTACCAGAGTATATTAACGTTAAGGCATATTACTCTGGAGTGCAGGAATTGTACTAAGAGATCATTTCTAAGCAGCATCAAAGTTTATAGATGCTGAGGTATATACCTATAAGTGCTGTTAGAGACGCACTGAAGATAAAGGTATCGTATTGAGATTCCCACACACACACAGTTTTGTGTCCGTTTGTATTGTCATTTTTGTTTGTTGTATACCGGTATTAGGCCAATCATGATTTTTGGAAGATATATATATATATATATATATATATGTTTTTTAATATTTAATATACATTCACACCTGTAGAAATAAATCTATTCATTCAATACTACCATTCTTTTCACATGTTATTTATTCTCCAAGTGCTATATGTTGTGCAGAGCACAACTCATTTGTTTTATTTGTATCTATCCTGCAAGATTAGTAGTGACCTTGTAGTGCTCATAGCAGCAACATAATTACAGCCTTGGTTTGAGGTCTAGCGCAGTTCCGCTCCTATCTTCTTTCATGTATGGGATCTGTCTGGGGAGCCACTGTAGGTTTAATGCAGTAGTGGTGGCTGGTGCAATAAAGTTTATTTTTCTGTTTATTGTGATGCTTGTCTGTGAAAGAGAGGAGCCACGGCAGGCAGCCAGAAGATGTAGTAGAAGGTAAGTGTATGGGCTGTAGATGCACTGGGGCCTGCAGCTGAAGAGACACTGTGGGGGATGGAGAGACAATGTAGGGGCTGAAAGGACACTGTTGGGGCAGAAGGGACACTGTGTGGGGGCTGGGGAGACAGAAGGGGTCTGTAGATGGAGAGACAGAAGGGAGCTGGAGACACATGAGGGAATGAGGCTGGATTAGAACGTAAAGGTTTGGAAACAGTAAACGTCATTCTAAAGAAACATTACTCATACAAATGTTATCAAATTAGAGAATACAGTTTAATAATATAAAATTGTTTGATCAGGGATGTTCACATTTTGCCCTGCACCAAAATTTCTGTTACTATATATTATGTGGTCAAACTTCTGCTATATAATGACATTTCTTTGTAATCCAAACAGGCATCTTCCAGGCCATGTGATCTCCTACGTGAATAGTGAATACCGACTGAAGTCACCATCTGCCAATTTCTTCAGAGGTTCCCCAGTGCAGAAAAAACACATATGGGTAAGGTAGATTCTCAAGCAACTGGTCTGCACCTGCCAGGGACCCAGGGATGAGGGCTCCTAAAAAATGGGTGTATTATGCCCCTTGATTTTATGTTGCCAGTCCTGGGTTAATCTCATAAATTTTTAACATACAAGCTATATATATTGAAGAACTGTATTTTGAAGTTGATTGCCTCAGGTAGAGATAGGATAAGTGGACATTACATGTTTGCATGTGATGTGCAAGTAGGTTATCCTCCTCTCAAAATAAAATCAGGTACTAAAGAAGTATCTACACATCCCAAAGTTGTTAAGCTTCCCAGTCAGGAAGTAACAAAGTCATAGTAACAGCGATAATTGTGCAGGTGACATAGGAATTACAGTACAGTACCAACACTTTCCTAATGTGTAAAATAATTTAAATATGTGCAATATAGAGTATGCTATATGTGGATCATTTCATAATATAAATTAAATATACTTTGGTATAGTTTCTAATTCTGATGTGATCAGTTAATAAAATTGGTGTGTCATGAAAAACTTAATCATATGACAGCCTCCCCATCATTAGTAAATACAGGTAAAAATCAATTAATATAATGCCACCACTTATACAGTGTCTATAGCCAGAGTTAGTACATGGAAATGACCAGTAGATGGTAATAGAACACCATAATATAATATTTCTTGAATTAACTGGAAAAAAACTATAAGTCCTGGTTCTAATAGGTGACCATATGAGGCCATGAGCAGTGCTATTTTTCAGTAGGAACAAGTAGGAACTCATTGACTATGGCTTAACGTCCTGAGCCAAAATGTATTTTCCATGATTTACTTTTTGAGTGCCTTCTTTTCTAAATACTCAATATATCTATATATATATATATATTGTCATGGCTGCCGACACTTATATGTACCTAAAGTCTCTGATACAAATGTGGTAGGGAACCCCGAGTCCAAAATGAGGCAAGACCTTAGGATGGTATAATGGACCTTACTAGGGTTGAGCCCTGTAGCAGGATGAAAATCTGGAACAGGATTGAGCCCTGCAATGTAGTGAAGATCTGGAACAGGGTTGAGCCCTGAGACATGGTGAAAATCAGGAATAGGGTTGAGCCCTGTGATGTACTAAAAGTCGGAGCAGGGTTGAGCCCTGTGATGCAGTGAAGATCTGTGACAGGGTTAAGCCCTGCAATGCAGTGAAGATCCAGAGCAGGGTTGAGCCCTGTGATGTAGTGAAGATCCGAGACAGGGTTGAGCCCTGCGATGCGGTGAAGGTCCGGAGCAGGGTTGAGCCCTGCTGCATGATGAGGAACCAGAGAGGGGTTGAGCCTCATGATGTAGTGAGGGTCTGAAGCAGGGTTGAGCCCTGCGGCATGATGGGGATCCGGAGCGGGGTTGAGCACCGCGATGCACTAAGGGTCCGGCGACGATAACTGTAACGGTGGAGTTGACAACTGTAGTAAAGGTGAGTTCAATGTCCACGGAAGTAGAAGACAACAGGCAGAGTAAATAATCCAGCAGGGGATGCAACCACAACAATGGAGCAGAATAACAATACTTAGGCAATATCAATGATGAGCTCTGTAGTGCGGCTGGTAATCAGTATCCAAAGTTTAACTGGAACACAGGTAGAGATATAGCAAAGTCCACAGCAGGGATCTGGCAGGAGTCCAAGAAAGACCTGAAAGTAACGTTGCACAGACACTGAGACACAGTTAGTAACAGGCTTTATACTAGAGGTCTGTGATCCATAGGAAGTTCAGAACATGTGATCCAAATAAAAACAGGTTTGAAATAATAAGCAATCAGAAATCCCACAACCTGACAACACCCTTGAGACAGATGACCATAACCCTTCCAGTCTACAAGATATTGCAATTGATTTTGATGCTTACGTGAATCCAGAATCTTATCGATCTCAAACTCCACACCACGAGAAGTTATTATGGGTGGTACTTTAGGCAAGCTGTTGTGAAATCAATTAAGAATCAATGGTCTAAGCAAGGAGACATTAAAGGACTTAGGTACACGCATGGTTGGATGTAACTGTAACTTACATGCCACTGGGTTAATATTTTTTACAATACAAAAAGGCCCAATATACCAGGGAGCAAACTTCATACTAGGTACTTTAAGTTGAAGATTTCTAGTAGACAACCAGACATGATCCCCAACAGAATATTTAGGAACAGTCGAACGTTTTCTATCAGCAAAAATTTTATAATTATGAGAGGCTTTCCTAAGACACTTATGTACCTGTCTCCAAATTCCAGAAAAATGTTGGAGAGTAGCTTTATCTGCTGGAACATCCACAGTAGGAACTGATTGAAGCTCAGGAACTCGAGGATGCCGACCAGAGTTGGCGAAAAAAGGACTTACACCTGTAGCAGATGAATAATGAAAGTTATGGGCAAACTCAGCCCAAGGCAAAAAATCCATCCAATCATCTTGAGAAGAGGAAATATACATTCTGAAGAAGGTCTCCAACTCCTGGTTCACTCTTTCGGTTTGTCCATGTGACTGAGGATGATAGGCAGAAGAAAACTGTAATTTATTTTGCAATGATGAACATAAGGCCCTCCAAAAATGAGCAACAAACTGGACACCCCGATCAGACACTATCTCAGAAGGAAGTCTATGAAGACAGAAAATCTCTTTAATAAATGTTTGTGCTAATTTGGGGGCTGGTGGAATTTGAGCCAAAGGACAAAAATGGGCCATCTTGGTAAAATGATCCACCACTACCCAAATAACCATACACCCCCTAGACTCAGGAAGATCTGTGATAAAATCCATGGAAAGATGGGTCCATGGTTGGCTAGGAATGGGTAGTGGATGTAGAGGACCTACAGGAGACTGCCAGGAGGACTTATGTTGTACACACTTAGAACAAGAATGCATAAACTCTTGTACATCTTTTTTCATGGAAGACCACTAATAAGAACGTTGGAAAAATTAGTACATTTTATGAACCCCTGGATGTCCAGAGAAATTACAATTATGAGCCCAAGAAAGAAGTTTACCTCATAACTCAGGTGCCACAAATATCTTCCCAGGAGGAGGATCCGGAGAGATGGAGGTTGAAGAAAAGGCCAGAGGGTTTATTATAGGGTACCTTTGATCCTCATTTTGTTCTTTCTCTTCCAACATTGAGCGAGAAAGTGCATCTGCCTTTTTATTCAATGAACCTGTACAATACCTGAGACAAAATCAAAACGAGAAAAGAAGAGTGCCCAAAGAGCCTGTCGGGGGTTCAAACAATGGGCAGTCTTCAAATACAACAAATTCTTATGATCTCTAATAATAGTAACGGAATACTTTGTGCCTTCTAATAAATATCTCCATTCCTCCAATGCTAGCTTGATAGCTAACACTTCTTGGTCCCCAATGGAGTAATTACGTTCAGCACTGGAAAACTTTCGTGAAAAGAATCCACAAGATACTGTTCTCCCATCTGCAGCCACTTGGGACAAAATAGCCCCAACTCCATAAGTGGAGGCACCCACTTCCAGCATAAATGGTTTCTCAACATCAGGTTGAACTAGAATAGGGGCTGCAGAAAATGCATCTTTAAGAGTCTGGAAGGCATCCAACACCTCTGGGGACCACACATTGGGAATAGCCCCTTTTTTTGTCATAGTGATTGGAGCCACAATCATTGAAAACGCTTTGATAAACTTTCTGTAATAATTGGCAAAGCCTAAAATTCTCTGAATAGACCTTAATGAAGTGGGAAAAACCCAATCTTGAATAGCCTTCAACTTCTCAGGGTCCATCTGAAGTTCAGAACCAGAGATAATATACCCCAAAAAGAGTATAACCGGAACTTCAAAAACGCACTTGGAGATCTTATCATAAAGCTTATTAGCTTGAAGGCTACTTAATATCTCTTTGACATGGGTACGATGATCAGAAAGATTCCTGGAAAAAATCTAAATATCATCAAGATAAACAATAACAAACTGATAAAGTATATCTCAGAAAATTTCATTCACAAACTCCTGGAACACATTGGGAGCATTACATAAACCAAAAGGCATGACAAGGTTCTCATAATGGCCATCTCGTGTATTAAATGCAGTTTTCCACTCATGTCCTTCTTTAACGCTGATCAAGTTGAGAGCTCCCCTTAAATCAAGTTAAGTAAACAGTCGAGAACCCTTAACTCTCTCAAACAATTCTATAATGAGAGGCAAAGGATATTTATTTTTTACCGTGATCTCATTTAGACCTCGATACATGGACGAAGATCACCCAGCTCCAGCGGGAGGTGAAGGCCTGATAAACCCCTTTTGTAAGTTATCTTGCACATATTCTGACATGGCTTGAGTTTCAGGAACAGAGAGAGGGTATACTCGACCTTTGGGTGGCATTTTACCAGGAATAAGTTCAATAGGACAATCCCAGGGACGTTGCAGTGGAAGTTCGTCTGCCGCCTGCTCAGAAAAGACATCAGCAAATTCATGATAAAGCTGTGGGGAGACTTCAGCCAATCGTACCACATGAATCAAACAATTTAATTTGCATTTAGAACTCCAAGAAAGAATTTGAGAACAAGACAAATCAATATGAGGGTTATGAAGAGTTAACCATGGTAAACCAAGAACTATATCATACATAGAAATAGGTAGTACCAGAAACTGTAAACTTTCTTCATGCAAAGCCACTACCCTCAACTTCATAGACTTTGTTTGATGTGTAACATATCCATTAGAAATTCTAGTCCCATTTACTGCAGAAAGGGAAAGAGAACGGGTTAATTTGACAACAGGAATTTGCAATTTTTTAACCAATGACAGCGAAATAAAGTTGCCCGCTGCTCCAGAATCTAGCAATGCAGAAAACTGTTGCCATGGAGACCCAAAATCAGGAATACCCACAGAGATTAAACAGTCCTTTTTGGGGAAAACTGTTGAAAGCACCCCTAGGTTGACTTCCCCTCCATAAAACTAGGGACAACCGTTTTCCCGGCCTTATTGGACATTTAGCCAAAACATGTTCTGAGGATTCACAATACAAGCACAAATTAGAATGCCTCCTACGTTGCTTCTCCACATCAGACAACTTAGCTTTATTAATTTGCATAGGATCATCAGATGTACCATGAAGGGAGCAAGACTGGGGAAGAGAAATTTTAGAACACTCAGTGCGACTCCTCTGAACCCTTCGTTCTCGCATATGCAAATCAATTTTAATAGTCAATGAAATTAACTCATCCAAATTCTCAGGAAGATTCCGAGTCACTAACTCATCTTTAAGTCTCTTAGAGAAACCATTCCAATATGCTGCTCTTAATGCCTCATTGTTCCACTTAAGTTCTGCTGCTATAGTTTGAAAGCGAACCACATACTGACCAACTGGAGCTGTTCCTTGTTTTACTCGTAAAATGTCCACAGATGCGGCCACTGATCTTACAGGCTATTCAAATATCCTTTTAAAAGTGGAATCAAAAGCTTGGTAATTAGACATTAAAGCATCATTTCTCTCCCATAAAGGAGAGGCCCACTCGAGAGCAGCACCAGACAATAATGACACAATATAAGCCACTTTAACACGAGAGATGGTAAAACTTTGGGGTAATAATTAAAAATGAATCTCACATTGGTTGAGAAATCCTCTACAGGTTTTTGGATTACCATCATAAGAGGTAGGAGTCGGTAAACGGAAATGAGAAGCAGAAACCCCTGATGTACTTGCAACAGGAATCTTATGTTTATCAAGACGTGTGGAAAGATCCTGTAGACATTGCAAAACTTGAACTTGAGTGTTTTCCTGTACTTCCAAACGAGCGGTCAAACCCTGAAGCACCTGTACCCCAGTAGCCTGTTCCAGATCCAGATTCATATTTAGGTCTGTGCAAACTGTCACAGCTGCCGACACTTGAGACTCCTGGAAGGAATCAGGTCTACTGGGCACTATAAACTGAGGTGGTTTTAGGAATGACCTTTTCATGAAATTACCCGGGCTTGCTGGATGGGCCCGGCGGGGGCTGTGTGCTGGGTTGCACTGGGAGACTGCTCACAGCTGCTATGAAGCACCCACAGCAGTCTCCTATGCCTGTGGGGGGAGTGATCAAGCTGATTGCGCCCCCCACTGGTTATGCTCCAGGCTGAGGGGGCTCAGACGCTGCAAAACCTTTTATTTTCTTGAAGGGGGCATGGCCACACCTCCCGCAATTAGGCCATGCCCCCATTTACTTGGTCCCGCAGCGGCTCTTGGCGGGCCTGGGCATGATCGTGAAGTTTTGCTAAAGCTCACAACTTCAGGTGATATTGAGGCATTCTTGTGCACTTTAGAATGTACTGCCACCTGATTAAAGTGGCCAGAGGAGGAATGGACTGTCTGGTTAGCTCCCTGTCTCACAGGCGAATCACAGCAAGCCTACCTCACGGTAGCAGAGGCTAGCTCATACCCTCATCTAAACCAGGCCATTCTTAGCATGGTTGGGGTAATTGGCCCCAGTAAAGCCCAGGAGTTCCATGATTGGTGGCTGAACCCATCTGAGCCTCCCAGAGTTCAACTGGCTAAGCTAGCCAGACTAAGAAAAGCATGGTTACAGCCAGAGAAACATGCAGCGATACGCATAGTAGATATTGTTGCCTTAGACCATGCTATATGGGTATTAGACTGTGGTGCACAACTCTGGGCCCTGCAAGCTGACTCCCATACTTTTGAGGAGTTAGCAGTGGTAGTTCAGTGGAAAATAAACCAAAACTTAGCAAGGGTGGCAACCAGTGTCGAAGCCCAGAACCCAGGTATCTATTGCTGAGGACAAAACCCTGTTTCCTGTGGTGTGTTTCAACTGCAGTGACTCTGGTCATATGCGGCGGGACTGTCCAAAACAGGGTGAACCAATGGATTGCAGCACAGGGAAAGCAACCCGATCTATGGTCAGCATAGCTGCTGAGACCATCTCTCCAGCAGAAACCACCCCATTCTGTATGATGGTAAAAGTGGATGGCAGGCAGTTCTGGGCACTAGTTGATACTGGCAGTGCCCTCACCATTGTTGCCGCTAACCTGGTACCTTCGGGGGTCAACCAGGTTTTACCCCCTGTCGAGGTGTTGTGTATTCATGGGGATGTTGAGGAGTGCCCACATGTGCATCTACCACTTTTAATAAAAGGACAGTCATTGAAAGTGGTAGCCATGGTGACAACTAGACCACCTTATCTGCTGATCCTGGGCCAGGATTTCTCATTGCTGCAGGAGGTGCTTACATGGCATGACAATGGCAAACGGTCAGCAGCTGAGGTGAGCCAGGAGCCAAGGACCATGGGTGACCAAAGCTTAGCAACCATGAAAGCTTTGTCAGTCAGTTAGCTACAGGAGGAAACAGAGACTGAGACCCAGTGCCAAGTTGGTGAGCAAGAGTCTTTAAAGGACTTTGGCAGATACCAACAGAATGATAGAAATCTGGTTAATGCCTTTGAAAATGTGATAGAAATTAATGGCAAAGTAGTTGCTGCTGTGCCACCAGAAGGTGTACCATACTTTATTTTGAAAAATGATTTGCTGTACCATGTAACCTCTTTGCAGGGTAAAAGGGTAGATCAGTTATTAGTTCCCCGGAAGCACGAGCAGTTGGTATTGGGAGCGGCATACACGCATCTGAGGGGTGGCCACTTAGGGGAGGAGAAAACTCTCCAGCGCATACAACTAAGATTCTTTTTACCTGGGATTCATGCCACAGTAAGGACATTTTGTCAGGCATGCCAAGTATATCAGAAAACAGCACCCCGGCCAGGTTTAGGGCACCCCTGGTTTCCCTTCCTGTCATTTCAGTGCCTTTTGAGAGAATTGGCATGGATCTGATAGGGCCAGTGGAAAAATCTACTCAAGGGCATCAATACATACTGGTAGTAGTGGATTATGCCACCCAATACCCTAAGGCCATACCACTACACAATTGGAAATCTAGTACCGTTGCTTGGGAATTGTTAACACTGTACACCTGCTTGGGAATACCAAAGGAGGTCTTAACAGATCAAGGCACCCCTTTTGTCTCTTAACTAATGAAAGACATGTGCCAGCTGTTAAAGGTGGATGGGATTACTACCTCAGTCTACCACTAACAAACAGACGTACTGGTCAAACACTTTAATCAGAACCTTAAACAAATGATAAAAAGGGCGGTGTATGAGGAAAAGAAAAGTTGGGACTTACTCCTACCCTATTTAATGTTTGCACTGCGAGAGGTACACCAATCCTTTATGGGATTTTGGACCTCATTCCGAGTCAGTTGTTGCGGCCGCACGGTCGTATGCCACCGATGTTCGCTAAACTGCACATGCGTAAAGTTCGCAATGCGCGTGCGCAAACTAGCTGCTATGATCAGAAATTTCTCTCTCCTTGAACACAGCCAGGTCGGTAGTTTGAGTGACAGAATGAGGCGTTTGTGGGTGGTAACAGGGGAAGGTGCTTGAAAACGGGGGAGTGGAGATCCGAACGCAGGCGTGCCTAATTATGCGAACGGCATTTTATGGGAGTGCATAATTAACAAAGTAGTGTCATGGCACACGTGACATGGGTGGTTTGTACACTGACATGATCGTAGTGCTTAAGAGAGGGTATGGGCAACCTTAAGCTCTACGACCAGTTCCGATGGTTACCGATGGTCTCGATTAATCCTTATATGGCTGGAGATGACATGTAATGCGTACGAGAAGGGGGCGTATTTTTTGTCTTACGGCCGCATCCTCCCCTTGGTTGGCCAGCTAACGATCCGATCTTAAGGACGCAACTTGCGAGTGCATCATTTGCATATCCGGACCTTTTTCCCTTACGACCGTGCGGCCACAACGACCGACTCTGAATGAGGTCCTTAGTCCTTTTAAACTCCTCTATGGGAGGCAACCTAGAGGGATTTTAGATCTGTTGAAAGAGGGGTGGCAACAGCAGTCATGTCAAAAACCTAACAGCATTCAGTTTGTGGCCCAGTTGTATGGCCGTCTAAGGCAAATTGCACTACTACTGAACGAGCACATTGGTACAGCACAACAGTGGCAAAAACGTTATTATGACATGACTACGGTTAATCGATCTTTTAAGCCAGGAGACAAGGTATTGGTTCTGGTGCTCACCAGCGAAAGCATAATGTATGCCCAGTGGCGAGGCCCTTATGATGTTATAGTGGCAGTGGGACCTGTTAAATATAGGGTTTCGACAAGAGGGTAGACGGAAGGAGGTGCAAAACTACCATGTAAACCTGTTAAAGCCCTCGAAAGAGAGTGCTGGTCAGCCCTCTTTGGTTGCCAAGAAAACCACAGAATGTCAGGTACTCATTGAAAGTACCCTTAATCTTAGCCAGAAACAACAGGTGGTGAGTTTGATAGCATGACACCAAGATGTGTTCTCTGCCATTTCGGGGAAAACCCAAATTATCCAGCGTGATATAGTTACTTCTCCCAGGGTGGTAATAAAACAGAGGCCATACAATATACCTGAAGCAAAGCAGGCAGCGATCAAACAGGCTGTAGAGGAGATGCTGCACTTGGGGGTGCTTTAGGATTCTACAATTATTTTCGCAAATTAAATAAAGTTTTGCAGTTTTATTCCTACCCTATGCCCCGGGTGGATGAGCTGGATGAAAATTTAGCAAACAGCCAGTATCTCACCACCCTAAATTTAACAAAAGGTTACTGGCAGATTCCCTTTGACTGAGACTGCTAAGGCCAAAACAGCCTTCTCTATCCCAGAAAGTTTGTTTCAGTATAAAATGCTGCCATTTGGTTTGCATGGGGCTTTGGCAACCTTTCAAAGGGCTATGAACAGGTTGCTGCAACCTCACAAGGAATATGCAGCTGCATATTTAGGCGACATAGGCCCTCATTCAGAGCCGTACGCTCTGAGCAGAGCGCACGCTCTGAATGAGGGCCGGGCTCCATTTTCATGGAGCGTCCTCCTGGACGCTCGTATAGCTGTGGGTCACCACCCACAGGCTATACGAGCGTGTTTTTTGATGGCCGCGATGGTCGAGACCATCGCGACCATCGAAATTGCGAGCCGGAGCCTGCGGTTGAGGTTTTCAACCGCAAGCTCCGGAGTGATTTTGGCTCTATCAGAGCCAAAATCACTCCCACTGACATCACTAGTGATGTCAGTGGGCCGGCTTCTGACGGGAGGCGTTCCCGTGGGAAAGCCCCCGTCAGGGAGGCACGCCCCCGGCACGCCCACCAAAGGGGGCGTGCTGTCAATCAACATTGACAGCACACCCCCTTTGATCGGACACAACGAGCGAAGGACTTTCCTTCGCTCGTCGCGTCTGGCGCATGCGCACGACGGAGCTCCCTCCGTCGTGCGCATGCTCAGTGCATAACATCGACCCACTTGCGAGTGGACAGCCACTCGCGAGTGGGTCTGAATCAGGCCCATAGTCATCTGTAGCCCTGACTGGGAGTCCCACCTTTACGGCCACATGGGTTTACTGCTAATCCTGAGAAGTGTGCCATTGGAATGGTGGAGGCAAAATATTTGGGATATGTTGCAGGCAGACGACAGGTAAAACCTCAGCCCAGTAAGGTGGAGGCAGTCCTCACATGGCCTAAACCCAAATGTAACTCCCAGCTCAGAACATTCCTTGGACTAGTGGGCTACTACCGCAGATTCATTTGTAATTTTCTCACTAGGGCAGCACCATTAACTGAATGTCTAAAAAAACAGTCCCCAGACAAAATAGTATGGTCTAGATCAGCAGAAGCTGCATGGCAGGATTTGAGGCACGCCTTATGCAGAACCTGTTTTGCAGGCTCCTGATTTCAAGAAGCAGTTTATATTGCCGACTGATGCCTCAGGTACAGGATTGGGAGCAGTCCTTTCCCAAGTTGTAGAAGGGGAAGAGAAACCCATCCTCTACCTCATTCGGAAATTGCTGCCCAGGGAACGCAAGTACTCCACTGTGGAGCAAGAGTGCTTGGCAATCAAGTTGGCAGTAACATATTATTTGTTGGGGCTGGAATTTTTGCTGGTTACAGATCATGCCCCTTTACAGTGGATGCACACGAATAAATTAGTGAATGCTCATGTAACCTGCTGTTTTTCATCCTACCATCCAGTTAAATTTGAGGTACAGCACCTCAATGCTGATGCCCTCTACAGAAAATTGGTTGGGCCCGATCCTCCAAACAACCCTACGGTGAAGCTAGGGGAGGAGGAGGAAGAGGGTGAAGAGGGCGAACTTTGGAAAAAAGTAGAGAGTTGTGTGTCCAGATAGATGACACAAATAGCTGTGGGCGAGGCAGGTAGCTCGCCTGAAAGTTTCTTAGCTTCACCAGAGTGGTTGAAGCTAAGTGGGGAGGAGTGTGGCAGGATCAGCATAATTCCACATGAAGTGAACGTGGAATGTCCAGATATCTTGGGTTCGGCAGCGTAAAAGCAGCAGGACTGAAGGTTCCAGTTCAGGTTTTGCCTCAATCAGTTAGTAATTAGGCTGCACCTGTAATCAGCCTTAAGAAAGTGTGTAGAGCACAGAATGGTGCTTCTGATGGTGACTAGCATCCAGAAGGGGGTGTGGGATGTCAGGGCCACTGTCCCTGTGATATGAACTGCTGCTGCTATGCTGACATATTCCTGTGCAACTATGAGCTGATGTGAACCTGTACTGCTTTAACATATGCTGTTTAGAGTACTGCCTAAATAAACTGAATTGCAAGTCTGCTGTATGAAGCGGTAATCTGCCTCTGCTGGTAATAAAGAGTGTTGGACTTTTATCCAGTATATGTGATTTCTTGTCACACAACATTTAATAAAACCAGCTGCAGCACTCTGATGATGTGTTTGTGGATAATCACTAAATTACCTTTCTAACAGGAACAGTGGACAGAATCATGGGTGTCAGAATGATTTTACGTTGGGGGTGAAAACATAACACAACATTTAAAAAAAAAAAAAAATTACACAACATATAACGATGCAAGTTATCACATAAATATCAATATCTAAAATAAGGTATTCTATAAACTAATATAAATAAACAGGAAGAAATCCACCAGCGCTTCACAAACCACAAGCAGCAGAAACTACACAGGGGTGGTCTCTATCACTCCAAACAATAATGTACAAGTAAAAAAGGTATAGTTCTTGCGCCAATAAGTCAGGTATTCAAATGCTGGAAAGTTACTTTGACTGATGATCCAATGTATCCCAAGTAATAACGGTCCTTGCTTAGTTCTCTTATTTTAGATCTTCTCTTGGACAGGGATGGCACATCCAAAACTATCCAGAGAGCATATAGCTCCACATAGAAATTTTTCAAGATGAAGTTGTTTTTACTTTGAAATGAAATAAAATAATCACAATCCACTATATTTAAGGCACATATGGCATATATGAAAATATGCTGCTATCGTGCATTCTCAAATGGAATGCAAATTCCAGAAATGAAGTCTGTGGCTGCGTTCCAGGGATAGAACAGGTGGATGATAGCGGGGACACTTCTGGCGTACTGACGCCACGGGGAGGAATGACATGAACATTGGAACTATAGCAACCTGGTGTAAGTCAGCGGCGGGGACATCTTAGGTGGTTGAACGTTAAGCTCTATGATGTAAACCCTGATGTTAGCTGCCAGCAGGAAGTATAAGCACAGGAAATGCTTAGCGTTCCAGGCGCGGAATGCAATTTAAGTAATTTCTTCTTTTTTACAAACTATGTGATTATAGTACAATTGGGAATACTTTATTATGTTTGTAAAGAACACATGAAGTGTGTATGTCATTTAGATTGTTGATAGAGAAAGGATTCATGCAAATTAATTATTGGTTAACCAATGAGAAACCACTAGGGGGGATATAAGTGTAAGGCATGTATTGTACATACATACCCTGAGGAAGACTCTGATTAATTGTGAGTTGAAACGCGTTGGTGTGTGTAGAAGGTACCGTGGGGGGACGTTTCCAGACTGCAAGTAGGTCCACTAGTTGTTCCTGGGAGACTTTGGCCCTCATTCAGAGCCGCACGTTAACAACAGTACGCTCGTTGCGTTCCGATGTTGACTAACCGCGCATGCGTCGGTGTTACACTGCGCATGTGCATATGGCAGATTGCGAGCTTTTTTTCTCTCGTTCCTAAAATAGCGTACAGGAAGTGACATGTCAAATGTGATTGACAGAACAGGGCGTTTTTGGGTGTTGACGGGGGTGGAGATGAAAAAACGCAGGCGTGGCGAGGCGTTTTTGGGGCGTACATACATTAGCAGATGCGAACGTCAAATGTGTTCGGACCGTCTCATACGTCACTGGAACATCCGCTTTCCCTTCAAAATGCTCGCACAGCTTAGGGTCAGGATTACTCGACCACATTGGCGATGGCCTTCTCCTCCGTCCCGGGACTCAACGATGGTGCTGCGATTAATCGCGGCTGGTCAGTAAAGTAATTAGTGTTGGATTGAAAACCGGCTTGGTATGTGTTTGGAAAGCAGTTTATTGGGATAGCACAAAAGCGTACGCAGGTGGAAATCAGAGCTGCTAATGTCATGATTACACAATCAATTAGCGTACATTTTTGGTGTTTTATTTTGGCCACAATTTGTTGGTTATGGCCTATTGTAACAATAATGTCATCATGTTTTAATTAGCTCCCCTTTTTTTTGGTTTACTGTGGAATTTGCATCGCTATGTGATTTTTTAAACTTTCCTTAAAGAGGCCTTTTTTTTTTTTTAAGAGGGTCAGTTTTTGCCTTTAGGGCCAGGATTAAATGTAACCCATTTGTACAATAATGTCACAATACAATGTCAGTTTTTGGTTTTAAATTTATTGTTTAAACACAAACAAATTGGCCTAATATTTTGTTGCCTTTTTTTTGTGGCAAAGATATTTGTTAAAAAAAAAAAAAAGCCATAACTGGTAACATAAACGTAAATAACTAAATACCAAAATTAAAAACATTTCACAAGAAAGGAGAGGGAAGTTTTGACCAGAAAGGAATATGAGCCAAGCACAGAAGGAGTGTGGGAAAAGTCGCCATTGCTGTCACCGTTTTCTCGCCCGTTTGGCTGGGTGAGGGTGGGCACCAGACCGGGTCCGGGATGCCATCGGGCTGGCCTGTCCAGAGGCAGATGTTGTGGCCTCTGGACTAGGCACAGGGCTAGGCACATTTGGAGGATTGGCTGATGTTGTGCCAGAGGTGGAGGATCCGGATGTTCCGGCAGGAAGGGAGGTCGGCTCCACCATGTGCTGGCGAACGAGCTGCTCCAGGGCATCGGCGATGCGGATGTTGGCCCTGGTATTTTCCGCCAGGGCCTGAGCAATGGTCACGTTGGCCGCAGCATTTTGCTCCAGGGCCTCAGCCACCCGTATCAGACTGGCGTCCATCCTCTGCAGAATCTCCGTATGGAAATCCGATTTAAAATTGAGTTCTGTGAGGAGGCCCACTGCCTGCGAGGGGGCACGCCCTGGACTGGCTTC
The DNA here is from genome assembly GCA_031769625.1 of Taudactylus pleione. Lineage (NCBI taxonomy): Eukaryota > Metazoa > Chordata > Amphibia > Anura > Myobatrachidae > Taudactylus > Taudactylus pleione. The sequence goes on from JAUIMM010000086.1 coordinate 1,842,472, forward strand.
TGCAGGGTCCTCAGCCGGATGTACTGGTTCCTCCCCTGCAGAGCCAGCAGAAATTCTGCGGCCAAGGCTCCCCTCTGGAGCAGACTCATCCGCCTCTGTCTCTGTTAGGAAAAATGCGAAAAGACTCACATTAGAATCTACATATTGGCACAATAGCATTTCAGAGTTGGTGACATCACAAGACTTACCTTGGCCAACATGAGGAGCCGCAAAGTCTGGCATGTCCATATCCATGTTGGACACGCCAAACACCTCCACAGCCTGCACACACCCCTGTGCCAGCTCTTCTAAGTCTGTCAACTCCAATGACACAGGGGTGGGACCCCCACCTGTCCCCCTTGCATGCCTAGCCCTGTCGGCAAGTTTTTGCTTGAGACGATATTTGAAGTCTGCCCATCTGTGGAATGAAATTGGAACCATTATCCTTTTTTTTACAATGGGGTTTGTTTATAGGATGGGAAAGTGTTTACTTACCGCCGTTTGACATCCCGGGCTAGACGGACATAATCACCCACCCTATTGACAGCAACGGCGACCTCCTCCCACATTCTCCACTTCTGGCTTTGGCTCATATTCCTGGCTGCCTGGGGCAGGATGTCAACGCACTTCTGGATCAAAACCTCCATCTCCTTGCTTGTGAAATGTGGCTGCCTTTTTTTTTTGGCAGCTTTGGCGGGTTGACTGGGGCCAGCAGTCTCATCCATGTCATCCTCCTCACCTATTTGTGTAAATATGCAGATTTAGCCACTTCACAACTTGCACAATATTATGTTTTAAAAGAATCATTGAGACAAAATGCATGAAGGCCTTACCGCCGGAATTTTGGCCATTGTTTCCCTGGTCTGAAGCCATGTCTCTGCTTCCAGAATGAAATCAACCAGAAATTAAATGTGATTTCGTGACGTATTTATACATGCGTCCTTAGTTTGCGGCCGCATCATTGATTGTGCGTCCCTATGATTCATCCTTAATTTGTGCGGGAAAATAAACACTATTTATGGCTTGGTGTGTGTGGAGTCGAGGTTGCGTTGTTGGTAGGGGTGTGCACCGGCCACTTTTCGTGTTTTGTGTTTTGGTTTTGGATCTGGATCTTTCTTCGTGTTTTGGATCTGGATTGGTTTTGCCAAAACCACCCTTCCGTGTTTTGGGTTCTGGGTTTTGTGTTTTGGATCTGTATTTTTTGAAAAAAAGCATAAAAACAGCTAAAATCACAGAATTTGTAGGTTTTTCTGCTCCTATGCTATTATTAACCTCAATAACCTTAATTTCCACTCATTTCCAGTCTATTCTGAATACCTCACACCTCACAATAGTGTTTTTATGTCCAAAAGGTTGCACCGAGGTAGCTGGATGACTATGCTAAGCGACACGAGTGGGCGGCACAAACACGTGACCCATCTAGGCGTGAAACTGCAGTGGCAGACAGGATGGCATTGAAAAACTAGGCCCCAAACTGTACATAATGCAAAGAAAAAAAAGGTGCAAGATGGAATTGTCCTTGGGCCCTCCCACCCACCCTTATGTTGTATAAACAGGACATGCACACTTTAACAAACCAATCATTTCAGCGCCAGGGTCTGCCACACAACTGTGGCTGAAATGATTGGTTCGTTTGGGCCCCCACAAAACAAGCTGGCAATTAATCTGTCCCTGCACAAACTGGCTCTACGGAGGCAAGAAGTCGTCCTCATCCTCCTCATCCACAGATTCCTCACCCTCTTCAGTGTTATGTACATCCTCATCCTCACAGAGTATTAATTCGTCCCTGCTGGAACCACAGGTCCCTCTGTACGTTCTGGAGGCTGGTCTCCCTGGAAGAGTTGATCATTCATTTTATGAACATCATCTTCTCCACATTTTGTGGAAGCAACCTCCTACGCCTTTCGCTAACAAGGTTCCCGGCTGCACTAAACACTCTTTCGGAGTACACACTGGAGGGGGGGCAACTCAGGTAAATAGAGCCAGTTTGTACAGGGACCTCCAAATTGCTTCTTTATCCTGCCAGTACAGGTACGGACTGTCTGACATGCCTACTTGGATGCTGTCACCGATGTAATCCTTTAACAGACAGACGCACGCTTGTCGCTGCTGCTTTGAGGATTCAAGTGCGGCTACAGCCCACACAATTCACAAAGACAGAAAAAAAAAAAGAATATTTTTATTGTTTGTGGAGCACACTTTGAGGGTTACACCACCCTCTAACAGACAGACGCACGCTTGTCGCTGCTGCTTTGAGGATGCAAGTGCGGCTACAGCCCACACAATTCACAAAGACAGAAAAAAGAAGAAGAATATTTTTATTGTTTGTGTAGCACACTTTGAGGGTGTCACCACCCTTTAACAGACAGATGCACGATTGTCGCTGCTGCTTTAAGGATGCAGGTGCGGCTACAGCCCACACATTTCACAAAGACCGAAAAAAAAAGAACAATATTTTAATTGTTTGTGTAGCACACTTTGAGGGTGTCACCACCCTTTAACAGACAGATGCACGCTTGACGCAGCTGCTTTAAGGATGCAGGTGCGGCTGCAGCCCACACAATTCACAAAGACAGAAAAAAGAACAATATTTTAATTGTTTGTGTAGCACACTTTGAGGGTGTCACCACCCTTTAACAGACAGACGCACGCTTGGCGCTGCTGCTTTAAGGATGCAGGTGCGGCTACAGCCCACACAATTCACAAAGACAGAAAAAAGAAGAATATTTTTATTGTTTGTGTAGCACACTTTGAGGGTGTCACCACCCTTTAACAGACAGACGCACGCTTGTCGCTGCTGCTTTGAGGATGCAAGTGCGGCTACATCGCACACAAGTCACAAACACATTAAAAAAATAGTTTTTTATTTTTTGGAGCACTTCGTGAGTTACACCACCCTTTTACAGACAGACGCACGCTTGTCGCTGCTGCTTTAAGGATGCAGGTGCGGCTACAGCCCACACAATTCACAAAGACAGAAAAAAGAAGAAGAATATTTTTATTGTTTGTGGAGCACACTTTGAGGGTGTCACCACCCTTTAACAGACAGACGCACGCTTGTCGCTGCTGCTTTGAGGATGCAAGTGTGGCTACATCGCACACAAGTCACAAACACATTAAAAAAATAGTTTTTTATTTTTTGGAGCACTTTGAGAGTTACACCACCCTTTAACAGACAGACGCACGCTTGTCGCTGCTGCTTTAAGGATGCAGGTGCGGCTACAGCCCACACATTTCACAAAGACCGAAAAAAAAAGAAGAATATTTTTATTGTTTGTGTAGCACACTTTGAGGGTGTCACCACCCTTTAACAGACAGACGCACGCTTGTCGCTGCTGCTTTGAGGATGCAAGTGCGGCTACATCGCACACAAGTCACAAACACATTAAAAAAATAGTTTTTTATTTTGTGGAGCACTTTGAGAGTTACACCACCCTTTAACAGACAGACGCATGCTTGTTGCTGCTGCTTTAAGGATGCAGGTGTGGCTACAGCCCACACATTTCACAAAGACCGAAAAAAAAAGATCAATATTTTACTTGTTTGTGTAGCACACTGTGAGGGTGTCACCACCCTTTAACAGACAGACGCACGCTTGTCGCTGCTGCTTTAAGGATGCAGGTGCGGCTACAGCCCACACAATTCACAAAGACAGAAAAAAGAAGAATATTTTTATTGTTTGTGTAGCACACTTTGAGGGTGTCACCACCCTTTAACAGACAGATGCACGCTTGTCGCTGCTGCTTTGAGGATGCAAGTGTGGCTACATCGCACACAAGTCACAAACACATTAAAAAAAATTTTTTGATTTTTTGGAGCACTTTGAGAGTTACAACACCCTTTAACAGACAGACGCACGCTTGTCGCTGCTGCTTTGAGGATGCAAGTGCGGCTACAGCCCACACAATTCACAAAGACAGAAAAAAAAAGAACAATATTTTAATTGTTTGTGTAGCACACTTTGAGGGTGTCACCACCCTTTAACAGACAGACGCACACTTGTCGCTGCTGCTTTAAGGATGCAGGTGCGGCTACAGCCCACACATTTCACAAAGACAGAAAAAAAAAGAACAATATTTTAATTGTTTGTGTAGCACACTTTGAGGGTGTCACCACCCTTTAACAGACAGACGCATGCTTGTCGCTGCTGCTTTGAGGATGCAGGTGGAATCTAGACGGGATTTGGAACCGAGGACACACTACCTCCATCAATTGTCTAAATCCCACTGCACTAATGTCGGATACCGGACGCATGTCTAACACCAACATAGCAGTCAAGGCCTCAGTTATACGTTTTGCTTCAGGATGACTGCTGTCGTACTTCATCCTCATCGCTAGGGACTGTTGGAGGGTCAATTGTTTAGTAAAAGTAGTGATGTTCCTACTTCCTCTCTGGGATGATGAACAACTCCCAGCAGCAGCAACAGCACTAGTAGGAAGTGGTTCTTGATCTTTCCCTATTTTATTTTTATCAGAGAAAGTTTAGTCCTCCATTTATGTTATATTGATATATATACGTGCGGCTAAAGCGCACACAAACACAGAAAATATTTTTTTATTTTTGCTGGAGAGTAGTGCACTTTGTGGGTTACACCACCCTTTAAGAATTGAGCCAGCCGGCTCTTTACTTATGGGACACAGGCGCACGCTTGGCGCTGCTCCTTTGTTGATGCACGTGCAGCCACAGTGCACGCAAGTCACAAACACAGAAAATATATATTTTTTTGGTTTGGAGTGTACTTTGGGGGTTACAGAACCCTTTAACGGTCAAGCCAGCCGGCCCTTTACTTATGACACAGGCGCACGCTTGGCACTACTTTGTTGATGCACGTGCGGCTACTGCACACACAATTCACAAACACAGAAAATAATTTTTTTTTTGGTTTGGACTGGAGTGTACTTTCGGGGGTTGCAGCACCCTTTAACGGTCAAGCCAGCCGGCCCTTTACTTATGACACAGGCGCACACTTGGCACTACTTTGTTGATGCACGTGCGGCTACTGCGCACACAATTCACAAACACAGAAAAAAAAAAAATTTCGGTTTGGACTGGAGTGTACTTTGGGGGTTACAGCACCCTTTAACGGTCAAGCCAGCCGGCCCTTTACTTATGACACAGGCGCACGCTTGGCACTACTTTGTTGATGCACGTGCGGCTACTGCGCACACAATTCACAAACACAGAAAATAATTTTTTTTTTGGTTTGGACTGGAGTGTACTTTCGGGGGTTACAGCACCCTTTAACGGTCAAGCCAGCCGGCCCTTTACTTATGACACAGGCGCACGCTTGGCACTACTTTGTTGATGCACGTGCGGCTACTGCGCACACAATTCACAAACACAGAAAATAATTTTTTTTTTTGGTTTGGACTGGAGTGTACTTTGGGGGTTACAGCACCCTTTAACGGTCAAGCCAGCTGGCCCTTTACTTATGACACAGGCGCACGCTTGGCACTACTTTGTTGATGCACATGCGGCTACTGCGCACACAATTCACAAACACAGAAAATAATTTTTTTTTTGGTTTGGACTGGAGTGTACTTTGGGGGTTACAGCACCCTTTAACGGTCAAGCCAGCCGGCCCTTTACTTATGACACAGGCGCACGCTTGGCACTACTTTGTTGATGCACGTGCGGCTACTGCGCACACAATTCACAAACACAGAAAATAATTTTTTTTTTGGTTTGGACTGGAGTGTACTTTCGGGGGTTACAGCACCCTTAACGGTCAAGCCAGCCGGCCCTTTACTTATGACACAGGCGCACGCTTGGCACTACTTTGTTGATGCACGTGCGGCTACTGCGCACACAATTCACAAACACAGAAAATAATTTTTTTTTTGGTTTGGACTGGAGTGTACTTTCGGGGGTTACAGCACCCTTAACGGTCAAGCCAGCCGGCCCTTTACTTATGACACAGGCGCACGCTTGGCACTACTTTGTTGATGCACGTGCGGCTACTGCGCACACAATTCACAAACACAGAAAATATTTTTTTTTTGGTTTGGACTGGAGTGTACTTTCGGGGGTTACAGCACCCTTTAACGGTCAAGCCAGCCGGCCCTTTACTTATGACACAGGCGCACGCTTGGCACTACTTTGTTGATGCACGTGCGGCTACTGCGCACACAATTCACAAACACAGAAAATATATTATTTTTTTAGCACTTGGGGGGAGCACCCCTGATGGACAGAGCACCCCCTGGACAACACTACAGCACCTCTTTAGGACTGGGACACTACACAGGACTTTGGAGTGGACACAGCCCCTATGGAGAACTGACTGCACAACACAGTCCAGCCAGCCCCTATGGACTTTGAAGTAGTGGACAACAGCAGCACTACACTACACTACACTACACAGCCCTAACTCCCACCCTCCCTCTTCACTGTCCACAGCCGAGTGAGAAAATGGTGCCGACGTGGGTTCCTTATATAGGATCCAAAAGCCGCGAGACTCGGAAGGCGGGATGATGACGTTTTGCCTCGATTTCAGATCCGAGTCAGGTGGGAAAAGTCGAGCCTGATTCGGATCGGACTCGGATCGGGGGGGCTCGGGGGGGTTCGGATTTCAGAAATCCGAACCCGCTCACCCCTAGTTGTTGGATTGTTGGCGGTTAAGTTGGTTGGATTTGGTTGTTTGCGGTTGGAGGATTTGGCGGTGTTTGTATATTTTTTGGTTTGCTACAGTTGTTTTGGTTTTCCGTTCGCATTTTTTTGGTTTATTTTTTGCCATCGTTTCCTGATTTGGTAAGTTTTGTGCAGTCTAATTTGTGGCCAATTGGTGTCTACTTCTGGTTTTTTGTTTGATATTTTTTTTTTAACACTAATTTCATCTATTTTAGTTTGTTTTGGCTTTCGGACCCAAAGACCTTTTTGAGGGAAATCATATATATTCGATTTTGGTAAGTCCATTATTTTTCTGGCATTTGCGAACTAATTAACGCATTTTTGACTGTTGGTGTAGTGACTTGCATGTGCGAACTAATTAACGCATTTTTGACTGTTGGTGTAGTGACTTGCATTTGCGAACTAATTAACGCATTTTTGACTGTTGGTGTAGTGACTTGCATGTGCGAACTAATTAACGCATTTTTGACTGTTGGTGTAGTGACTTGCATGTGCGAACTAATTAACGCATTTTTGACTGTTGGTGTAGTGACTTGCATGTGCGAACTAATTAACGCATTTTTGACTGTTGGTGTAGTGACTTGCATTTGCGAAATAATTAACGCATTTTTCGAGGCTTATTCATCATGTAAACCAGTTTTGCTTTTCCCTTTTCCATTTTTGGGGTCCATTTGACCCCTATTTGACGTACGGTGTGCAATGTCGTTTTCATCGATGGCCAAATGTGTGTTTCGCCTATTTTATGTGTTGGCTTGCACCAATTTGACAAACATAAAATCACCCTCTAAATTTTTGATGTCTCATTTTTGGCTTTTTTACAGTTTATACGTATCATGACAATACCCCGGCATGTAAGCAGCTATGGATGGTATCATAAAGCTAAGTTGTTTTATGTTACTTTTGGGGTGGCTCAAAAGCCTTACATTGTAAACTTTGAATTTCAGGTAGATCTGGGGCGAATTGTTCTGGCCCTGCTCCCGGAAGACGACCAACCTCAAACTCGTCCCAGGCGTAGGCATCGTAGGCATGCAAGGCCCCAGATATTTCGAACACGTGTCACCATTTTTGGAATGCCCGATGATGAGGTTTTAAGATGCTACCGTCTACCTCCCAAAATCATCATAGACACTCTCTCATTAATAGAAAGTGATCTTGAGCGGCAAATTGACAGTCCAACAGCAATACCACCACTGACGCAATTTATGGCGGTGTTACATTTCTGTGCCTCAGGATCGTTTCAAACAACGGTGGGAATAGTGGCGGGCATCTCCCAATCCTCCTTTTCCCGGATCCTGAGGGCAGTGATGGAGGCACTTTTCAAGCACCTCCATCATTTTATTAAAATGCCTTTGGATATGGGTGCCCTTAGTGTGGCCAAGGCCAATTTTTACCAAATAGCTGGCTTCCCACACATCATAGGGCTTGTGGATGGTACTCACATACCACTTCAGCCTCCAGCACGGCTGGAGGCAATATTTAGAAACCGTAAACACTATCACTCCCTGAATGTAATGGTGGTATGTGATGCCTCCCTCCAGATCCTGTCCCTGAATGCTAAATTACCAGGAAGTGCTCATGACTCCTTCGTCATCCGGCAATCAGGGATATGGCAGAAATTAACCAACCTACAAGCTGGTGATGCGTGGCTTCTGGGTAAGTGGAGACCTTTAGTACATAACAATGTTAAGCTTGATACACAGTGTTCCTGATGTTGTCTATTTTTTTTCACAGGAGACAGTGGATACCCTTGCATGTCCTGGCTGCTCACTCCTTATTTGGCTCCCACACCAGGGCCACAAAGTGCATATAATTCCGCACTTACAGCCACCAGGCAAGTGGTGGAGCGCTGTATCGGCCTTTTAAAAGGCCGATTCAGATGCCTCCACCGCTCTGGTGGCGAGCTCATGTATGTGCCGGATATGGTGTCTAAAATTGTGGTCCTGTGTGGGATATTTCACAACATTGCCATAAGGAGTGGTGTCCCAATGCAGCCAGAGGATGCCTTACCTGAGGATGGCCCCCCCGAGGTTGGTCGGAGGTCAGTATGTGGGGGGGCCATACGCGATGATGTGGTGGCCAGATTTTTTAGGTAAGTTGTAACAAAACTACACTGTTTATACCTAATGTGTTTGTGTTTGTTTGCGAACATCTAATTTTGTGTTTTTTTTCTCACCATCTTCTGTTTGTTCACATAATCTTTGGCACTCCAACGCTCACTACTTCCTGCTACCCTTACCAAACCTGGATCTGGTCCTTTTGGGCATATATTCTGGAACCCATCTCGCAACGCCATGTTTGTGGAATCATGTTGGCATGGTCCTTCGTCAACCAGTTCTTGATTTTTTGTTTTTATTTAATTATTTCTTGGTATGTGTTGTATTTGAATTTATCACTGTGTTCTTTTTTTGGGAGTGACCACTTTGTTTTCTTTGTTATGTTGTGAATAAATGTTTGGAGAGTGAAATGGTCTTCCTTTTTTGGGACGTTAACAGCAAGTGTAACCAGGTTAACACAAGTTACATTTGACTAAGGGGTAATCCAGTACTGACGCCAATTGAGCTAAACTGAAATATGTTTTCAGCTTCCCAACCCACACCAAAAGGAAGCCTGGCCCAACCTTGGGATTTGTAAGATTGGCCTAAGCAGCTTGCGCACCAACTAGGAACCTGTAAAATGTAGAAATATGTAATTGACACTACACCCAAAAAGGGAAATGACATTGTTACTGTTATGTGTTTCTTGTGTCTGTTTGACATACAAAGACAAAACACAATCTAACTTTTAAAAAAGGGAAATCCTTGCAGGAACAGTCTACTTATGTCATGCTAAACTATCTTGGTTTTGGATTTAAAAAATGAGCCAGAACGTATATTTGTCTGAATAAATTTATTTTGAAAAGTTAACAAAAATAAAAAAACTACTGGCGAAGGAGGCCAGACAGCCGGTCGAGGGCCACAAGAATGCCAATTACATGTTGGCGCATCTGGCCAACACAATCCGCCACCTCTTGCCGACGCCTCTGTTCCTCTGTGGGTGAGAAAAGTGTGTGGGTTAATACAACAATAGGGAATCCACATAAAAAAAAAAAAACACAACGAAATCACTCCTAAACCTAAAAAAAAAAAAAAAAAGGGGGGTGCTGCCAAAAATACAAGGCCTATGTACAAATTCCCACAGGTGTGATATGTGTATGTTGAAATCACCAGGAAGAGGTAAAGGCAAACTGCAAAATCACCAAAAGTCAAGCCACAAAAACACGAAGAAAGGCACGACACATGATTACATACAAACAGTTTGTGCTTTAAAAAAAAACAAAATAAAAACATACCGGGAGCCAAAACGGGAGCTCCGGAAATGCCTCCATGATCCTCCTCGGAGGATCCGTCATTCCCCAAAGAATGGGGAGGAGTTATGATGGACTCCGGGGAGGGGGTAATTGGAAGAGGGGTGGGTGGAGGAGAGGGGGAAGTGGGACGGAGGGGAAGGAGGCCCGACATTTCCGGGAGAGGGTCTGGGAAGGATGGGGAGGAGTGGGGAATAGGGGAAAGATTTGGGGTGGAGTGTTGGTTGGGGGTTGGGGATAGTGGCCGGGAACGCCGTCTGGACGGACGGTGACGGCGGAGTCTTGGCTGTCCCCCTAAAATATGTCAAAGAAATTGCGGTTAGTTTATGGACAAATCCGGGGACCAAAACTAAAAAAAAAAAACAACCCAAAAAATAAGCCAAATAGGAGTAGAATGAATAAATCAGAAATAGAGGGAAAACATGCCCACGCAGATATGAGTACAAATAATAAATAGGACAGACAGGAAAACATGCCCACGCAGATATGAGTACAAATAATAAATAGGACAGACAGGAAAACATGCCCACGCAGATATGAGTACAAATAATAAATAGGACAGACAGGAAAACATGCACACACAGATATGAGTACAAATAATAAATAGGACAGACAGGAAAACATGCACACGCAGATATGAGTACAAATAATAAATAGGACAGACAGGAAAACATGCACACGCAGATATGAGTACAAATAATAAATAGGACAGACAGGAAAACATGCACACGCAGATATGAGTACAAATAATAAATAGGACAGACAGGAAAACATGCACACGCAGATATGAGTACAAATAATAAATAGGACAGACAGGAAAACATGCACACGCAGTTTGCCCCACAAACACAAACATTAAAACCACAATACATAACACTTACTTTCCTGTATCTGCATGCGAAAGCATGCCAGCAAGCGGGGCGTTCGCCGTTGCAGGTCGGACCACCTGCGCTCCAGCTGCCCGATGTTGCGGCGTGAGCCGAAGGACCGCAGGCGGGACCGTGCCTCCGCATACGCGGAGCGCTTCTGCTGGTTGGTGATGGGTTGAGGTTGGCTGGTGATCCGGCGATCCATGACCTCCGTAAGCACCAGCAGCTCGCGCCTGGTGAATGCGGAGGCTCTCATGATGGCAATGGTGTTTTTCTTAAAAATCATTTTTGATAAAGTGTGTAAAAATTTTCTGATTGGCTAATGTATTTTGGAAATTAACAGGAGCAATTTTATTGGTTAGTGTATGAGTCATGTGTTCGACAGGGCCAGAAATCTCTGGAGAGTTATGATAGGCTTGATGCAGTGACATGCGTAAGCAAATTTAAATAAAGAAATGAACCCAGGGAAATATGCGGGGATCCACAGCAATAGTACAATTGTTTAATTGTGGTTCACATGTTTTTTGAACAATAAAAGCGAATGTTTCATCCGTACGTATTCTGCGGGTAAACACAAACACGGACAAGAGTAAAGTTTCTTGCATTGTGTTGAAAAAAAACAAACAATTAAGCTAATTGATACATTGATTGGCATGATACGATTGATGGAGGTAGGCAGAATAAAGGAGCAGGTAATCGACATCTGACAAGGCCACTTCCTGTTTATACTTGTGCGTGCGTTCCTTTCAAGCCATTTCGGGGATGTACGCTCGCTATTTCGTACGCTCGTTAGTTAGAGGAGGGGTCGTCAGAGTTTAGGGAGGAATTTTAGATGCGAACGAAAATACGAGCGAGCCATTGAATTTGAATATTTTTGTACGTACGCCTAACGTACGTGCGCCCGCTTGCGAGTGGGTCTGAATGAGGGCCTTTGTGTGAATTTCCAACTTACTCTTGTTTGGGTGTTTGGAGACTGTACCCCAACTACACGGTACATGGCCTTATTTGCTTTTTAAATGTAGTGGATTGTGATTAAGTTGTTTTTATTTTATATCATACCAAAGTAATCTTGAAATATTTCACTATGTGAAGCTACATGTTTTTCTCCTTTATATGCTCTCTGGATTGTTTTGGGTATTCTATAAACTGCTGTTAAAAAATATTCAAATTAGTAAATGGACTCTCTGTCTGTATACACAATAAAAACTGTCTGTATACCTGCCACAGGTGATGGAATAATCAAAGTCTTGAAGCTGCTTACTGATTAACTATGCTCCAAATTGGTGTACTTGCACATGTCCCAAATTGCCAGTATATTGTCAGACTTGTTTGAGGATAATTCTTTAGTGGGAATCAATGCGGAGCACATTCTGTACTAGCACCACCAAGGGAATAATTAAGTCCTGATATGAGCTCACAAACCAGACCTGCAGCAGCAGAATTCCAAACAAAAGGTGACTGGGTATTCTCTGGAGAACGGAGGTAGTACAATAGTACCAAATGACAGATGGGAGTTGACTAGTTTTGCCTGTATGGAGGCTTTATCAAACTGGATGTGCTACAGTACATGAATTTACTGTATAGATCATGGAGAAAAATGTCTATGGTAGAGTATGTTGTATGTGAATAATTTCTTAAATATATTCTTAAATATATTAGCTACAACCCGAAAACCCGTAATTGGCAAATTTTTCTCACCGATGACGTAATTTTTGCCTATTATAATTATCCCCATATTCAATCACAAAGATTTTTCGCTGGTGTGAAAAGTCTTTGTAAAAAAACGGGGATAAGTTTTCTCCAGCCTTTAGCTGGTGAAAACAAGTGCAGAACTGGGGTTTAGGGGGCAGGCTTAAAAAAAATAGCCTGCACTCCTGGGAATGCCCCCTAAAAACAATGTGTGTCAAAAAAAGTAAAAAAAAAAAAAATTGGGACACCCCAAAAAATTTACTTGAATCTTGGGGTTAAAAAAAAAAGGGGGAACCAAATGCTAAAGTGGCAAAATAGATTCTAGAGGGGTTGCAAAGTATGCGGCAGGTGTTTTCTCCATTGCGGGTAGTAGCGCCAGGTGCATTTTTGAGGAATTTTTTAAAATCATTTTAGGGACTTAAAAATATGCTTGCACCAATTTTCATGTACCCCAAATTTGATGGGCATAGTTATTTTAGTCCAAAAAAAATCCTAAATGCTATTCTTCATCACTTCTTCACAGGTGCATTTATGTGCCACGGCTATTTAAAAACCCGACTTCCCTTCTGCAAGTAAAAACGGGGCTAACCATAGTGATCCCTCATGTCTGGGCAACTTTAGGGGGGGGGGGGGCAAGGATGATTTCCCCAAAATTGACAGGTTTTTTTTGCCGCTTCAAGTTTCGCTGGGTCCTGTTTTTGCGTCCATAGGAATTGAATACGGGGATAATCGGGCACGAGCGCGATACTTTTGTGCTTGGAAAACAGGTGAAGGAGGCGAAAAGTCCAGCAGGCGAAAAGTCTGGACTTTTTGCCTCAAATTGAATACGGGCCTTAGTTTCTGATTCGGATTTGATCTACAGTATTAGTAAAATTGGTGTCATGAAAAAATGAATCATATGACAGCCTCCCCATCTGCCGGTAGAAACAATGAAAATGATGCTACATGTTCAGTGCCTGTAGCCAGAGTTAGTACATGGAATTGACCAGCAGATGGTAATAGAACACCACAATATAATATTTCTTAAATTAACAAGAAATTATAGAGTACATGTAAAAATCTACCATAAGGCCAGTGCTTTCGTATTCAATAGGCAATTATTTAAATTTATTTTATTCAATATTTATATTTTTGTAAATGTTAAACAGCATAGTAAATTTCAAATACTTCAGAATCAACAAACAGGGTTGTTAGCAGAGGACGCTAATGCAATCGCAGCTGCTAAATATGCTAATAGTTGAAAAGCTTACTCAGTCATAGGGATGCCCACTGCTGCCTCCTCATCTGTGTTCGACATTGCGTACCTGTGTAAACTTTGGTAACATCGACGCAGATCGGACAGCCATGCGGATGTGTACTCAGTGCAACTTACATGAAGATGCAATGGCAAAAAATTGTGCCTGCTGCTGAATCAGACTCACAGTTTTCAGTGTACAGGGTAGCTGCAATTAAAGATATTTGCAATTGAATTTTTTTCATTTGGAATTATTGAAACTGGGAATGCAGTCAGCATATTCTCTAAACTGCATATTAAGTCAGGGGTCTTCAACCTGTGGTCCGTGGGCTAGGGGTGGCCCGTGGAGCTGTTTCCCGTTGCCACCCAACACAGCAGCAGGTCACGTGACGTAAGGAAGCAGTGCGCAGTGCCGTTGCTGTTATCTCAGGGACAACAGCCTACTGAGTGGAAGAAGCCCATTCGCAGCACGGACCCCCAGCCCCTCCGGGGAGATTCTGCAGAAAGGCCCCGGATGTCCAAGCTAAAGCACCCACAAGCAGTACACGCACGCCCACTGAGACAGACTGTCATTGGCAAGCAGCACTACCGGTCTGTTGCTATTAGCTGCAACACACTCTGGGATCCCTGAGGCTTACACAGCCAGAAGTGATCAGTCACTCCCCCGATTGCCCGATGAGCAGCCTGTAATTGCAGCAGCCACTCGCAGCTGAGACATACCAACAGCGGCTAACATCACTGTCAGGCACACAATCCGGCAGAAAGGGAAGAGACAGCGATGGAGGTCAGGTATAGCCAGACCACCAGAACAGGGGGAGAACCATCTTTACAAACAGAACCCCCTGTAATCCTGGGACTAACTACCAGCACAGAGGCTGCCAACATTGACAAGCTGGCCAAGCAAAAGCAATTCCAAGTTTTGCACTAACATGAATATATTATTGTAATAAAAGGTAAACAGAACCTCGGCAGGAGAGCTGAGGGAGGGGCAGAGACAGTGAGCAGACATGGCAGGAGGCATGACGGTGTGTTCCTCAGGAGTCGGGGGGATGCAGACAGGATCCTGCTCTCTGCCAGCAGCAGCAGACAGCATTTTGCAAATGCCAGCAGGGAAGGGCAGTAGGCTTGATGCAGGGTGGCGGCATTACACAACAGGAAGCCACATCCAGGAAGTGAGACCAGACCAGACCACACTGGAAAGGATCGGTGGCAGGATTATCAGCAACAAGTAGGGATGGACATCGGTAGGTTATCTATTGATGTTCAGCATCAATGGTACCATTGGGGGTTGATATCGATGGTATGAAACCATTGGCTGTGAACCATCGCTGGATTCATCCACCAATGGTCATCCCTGTTTTAATACTGGGCAAGCAGCAGGCCAATCAGGGAGTGGGGGATGGGGCTTTGTGGGGTATGTCAGGGGGCAGAGCTAAGCGTGGTGCCTCAACGCATGAAGAGAAAACAAAACATCACTTGACTCCGTGCCATCAATGGCAAAACCATCAGCCATCAGTGGTTAACCACTGATGTTTGTTAACCATCAATGGCCATCACTAGTGTGATACCCACTGAGGTAAGTATCAGTGAACCTTGCAGGATTTAGTATCAGTATCAGCCTACCACATAAGGAAATACCTTTAGCTTATTTTACACACAGAAATTAACTATACAATTTAAGATTTGTTATGAACAGTCATAAATTGAACAATCTTCATTTTAAGATGTATTTTATTAGGCTGGAACACTTCCTTGAAGCTTTCTTCACTGCAATGAATTTTGGATTATCACACAAAGAATTAAACAACTAAATACAAGTATGAGTCACACAGTGTAGGAAAATGAAATAACCTGTAACAATCTTATCATATAAAATTACAAGGTATAGACCAATCGCATCAAAATCCTCATACACAGGGTCCTGTGATCTCTGTGACATTTGTATAGATAGCTATGTATATGGTTTTTAAGTGCACTTGTTTTTAGGTCTGTTTCCTATGAACCATGTGAAGTCTGAAGAGAAATAAGGAAAGATTAATTAAATGCAAATATAGCTGGTTCTGTCTTTACAAGCAGTACGTCTACTATTGTTGCAGACTTTTCCGTTCTGTAAGCAGTACGTCTACAAAGTAACAATTCTTCCTCGGGGGTGTGCAACAGTAATCCTTGGGAATTTTGCCCTGTCGACTATTCCTTGATAAGTCTCAATTCCTTTCTAAGTTATGCTGTCGCTGACATCCGTGAGCTTTCCTAGGTAAGGACCTTTGTAATTGAAGTGCTGATGTCAGGGCTCAGCCGGGGATCGGCTCCCGCTTACCGCGCCGCCGGCTTCCCCTGTCATCCTGGGTGGTCGGGCAGCTTGCGCGACGGCGGGGGAGAAGCTGAGTATTCTCCCCGCATGCAGTGGCTTCCTGGTGGGCTGGTGTCCGGCATCACAAGTCCGGACATGGGCGCCGCCATGACAGTCGGCCCATGTGACTGTATCCTTCTCCCTGATAGGTCCGTGATCAGCTGATGCTGTGCACCTGTCTAAGGGTTCCCCTGGGTATAAAACTGTTCCACAGGTTATAGGAAATTGCCTGAACAACGGTTGTCTCCTAGCGTGCTTTAGTGAGTTCCCGGTCCAGGTTCCTATTTTCCTTACAGCAGCAGTGTTACCATCTGTACCTGTGTGCCTTAAACGTCTCTGGTGAATACCCGTGCAGCAGCGTTACCATCTTTACCTGTGTTGCCTTAAACGTCTCTGGTGAATACCCGTGCAGCAGCGTTACCATCTTTACCTGTGTGCCTTAAACATCTCTGGTGAATACCCGTGCAGCAGCGTTACCATCTTTACCTGTGTGCCTTAAACGTCTCTGGTGAATACCCGTGCAGCAGCGTTACCATCTCTACCTGTGTGCCTTTACTTCCCTGGTGAATACCCGTGCTACAGCGTATACCACCTCTACCTGTGTGCCTTCTATCTCTGGTGAATTCTCAAGTAACCGTGAGTCGCTCCCCACTTGTAATCCTTATTATTGATCCTCATGTCAAGGTGTATTACTGTACAGTGTTTTAAAGGAATTGCTTTGTGCCTAAGCAGGCATAACCTCTCTGGGCCACGGGTGTAGTGTCTCTATCCCTGCAGGGCTTGGGTACCTGGTCAAAGGACCGCGACCTGCTCATGGTGTGCAGCTAAGCCCAAATCCAAATTGGGGGGGTCACTGGCGAACACCATCCTGTGGGTTAGACTCCGCACCTTTGCCCAGGTCTCGCCAACACTCAAGACCTGTGGATGAGGAGAACATATATCCAGGCCCCTCGTCTCCGCTTCCTTCCCCAACTTAGGCCCATCACGTCCTCTCCTCCAGTCTCAGACGTGACAGTTTGTTCAGGCCCAATGGAGGCTGCAGGATCCCAAGGTACTGGGTCACTACAAGAGTTGACCTCTCGGATGGACAACCAAGAGGCGCAACAACAACAAGTGGCTCAGTATTTACAGGAGCTCTCGAGGCAACTGGTTTCTATTCAAACCACGTTGGCTTCTATTCTCCCGGCTCCCCCGGCTGCAGTCCCTGTACCTTCTCCATCAGTTCCTTCACTGGTGGTTCCTACCCCCAAACCCCGACTACAGTTAGCCACTCCGGAAAGGTTTGACGGCGATCCCAGGCAGTGCCGCGGATTCATCAACCAATGTGAAATCCAATTTGAATGTCTTCCCCAGAACTTTCCCACGTCTCGGGCAAAAGTGGCATATGTGATTTCACTATTAACAGGAGCAGCGTTAGACTGGGTCTCCCCTTTATGGGAACGGGCCGACCCCATCGTATCTACCTACGAGGAATTCGTTTCAGCATTTAAGAGAATTTTTGATGAGCCAGGCCATTCTGCATCTGCATCTTCTGACCTTCTCCGAGTGCGTCAGGGCACACGATCCGTGGGGCAGTATGTAGTCCAGTTTCAGACCCTGGCATCAGAATTAAAATGGAATGAGGAAGCTCTTAAAGCGTCCTTCCTTCATGGACTCTCTGAGAGGATGAAGGATGAACTTGCCTCCAGAGATTTGCCAGAATCTTTCGCTGACGTTATCTCTCCTTGCATCAAAATTGATCTTCGCCAAGATCACCTCTTCCCCTACTAGCCGGAAAGATGGGCTAGTAGGGGAAGAGGTGAACGCCTACCAGCCCATTCATCTACTGTTAATCCGCCTATACCCACCTTAGCTAGTGAAGAGGAACCGATGCAGGTCAACAGAACCAAACTCACCCCGGCAGAGCGCAATAGACGCTTCCAAAATAAATTGTGTATTTATTGCGCTGCACCTAACCACATTCTGAAAAATAGTTCTTTACTTGCGGGAAATGCGAAACCCTGACTGAAGTAGGGAGCATTCAGTTGGGGGTTATTCTCAAGCCAAAAAAAGCGGAAAAATTGATTCACACCTTGGGTGTTCCAGTCGTTCCCCAACCTAATAAATTGTTACTGTCCGGCCTAGATGGTAAAACTCTGGTAGGGCTACCCATTTCTTCGCTCTCTCATCCTGTGACTGTTCAAGTTGGATGCCTACATCAAGAAATGCTGGAATTTTTTGTTTTACCCGAATCTTCCTATGAGCTGGTATTGGGGCTGCCCTGGTTGAGAAAATACAATCCTGTCTTCGACTGGGATACTATGCAAATCCTATCCTGGGGTTCACATTGTTTCCAAAATTGTTTGACCAAGGTCGTTCCAGTATGTAACTAGGCGACGGTTTCCAACCCAGCTAAGAAGTTCCTCCGTCCTGAGTCTCCTAAACATTCCCCCCAGCCGGGGTTGCCTGAGGCTTATCAAGACTTTGCTGATGTATTTTGTGAACAAGCCGCAGATAAACTTCCTCCGCATCGACCTTGGGATTGTGCTATCGATTTGCTTCCCGGGAAAAGCCCTCCACGTGGCCGTGTTTACCCTTTGTCCGTGCCAGAGACCGCGGCCATGGAAGAATACATTAAGGAAAACCTTGCTAAAGGATTCATTCGGCCTTCTTCTTCTCCTGCAGGGGCAGGTTTCTTTTTTGTAGGGAAAAAGGATGGTGGACTCCGCCCTTGCATAGACTATCGAGGCTTAAATCAAATCACCATAAAAAATCGGTACCCTTTACCTTTAATTTCGGAACTTTTTGACAAGGTTCAAGGGGCTCAGGTTTTCACAAAGCTGGATCTACGTGGTGCGTATAATTTGATTCGTATTAAAACTGGGGATGAGTGGAAGACCGCGTTCAATACCAGAGACGGACACTTCGAGTACCTCGTAATGCCCTTCGGTCTTTGCAATGCACCAGCTATTTTTCAAGGTTATGTCAACGAGGTCTTCCAGGATATTCTTCATAAATATGTTGTGATTTATCTCGATGACATCTTAATCTTTTCCAGAGATTTACAGAGCCATTGTCTTCATGTACGGGAGGTACTGTTCTGCCTTCGCACTCATCACCTCTTTGGGAAACTTTCCAAATGTATGTTTAACCAAACTTCAGTACCTTTTTTAGGCCATATCATCTCCGGGGGGAGTCTCCAGATGGATCCTGATAAACTAAAAGCAATCTCTGAGTGGCCCCTGTCTACTTCTTTAAAAGGTACTCAGCGCTTCTTAGGATTCGCAAACTATTATAGGAGGTTTATTCCACACTTTTCTACGCTGGTAGCACCCATTACCTCCCTCACAAGGAAGGGAGCCAATCCTTGTAAATGGTCTGTTCCAGCAGTACAAGCCTTTCAAAACCTAAAAGATGCCTTTTCTAGAGCTCCAATTCTCTGTCAGCCTCAAATAGACAAACCATTAATTGTGGAGGTGGACGCATACTCTGTTGGAGTAGGGGCGGTATTATCTCAGTCTGCTGAAGATGGGAAGATGCATCCCTGTGGATTTTTCTCCCATAAATATTCCCCTGCAGAAAGGAATTATATTATAGGCGACCAAGAACTTCTAGCTATGCGTTTAGCCTCGGAGGAATGGCGGTATCTTCTTGAAGGGGCTAAATTTACTGCCACGATTATTACAGACCATAAGAATCTGATCTATCTGCAAACTGCACACCAGTTGAATGCCAGGCAGGCACTATGGTCACTTTTTTTTTCTAGGTTTAATTTAAAACAACAGTTTCGTCCTGGTGTGTTGAACAAGAAAGCCGATGCATTATCTCGCTCCTTTATGACTAACTTGGAGGAGGAGGAGTGTTCTCAAGTTCGTTCCATTTTGGACCCAATTGTATTTGCTCCTACTCAAGTAGTGTCTCTGCCGCCTGGGAAAATTTTTGTACCTCCTAATTTACGTAAAAAATTGCTGGTTTGGGCTCATGCATCCTTGTTCGCAGGTCACACTGGAATCACCAAAACCTACCAGTTCTTACTTCGATCTTACTGGTGGCCGACCATGAAGAAGGATGTCACGGAGTTTGTCCGCTCCTGTATCAAATGCGCCCAACATAAAACTCTGCATAGATAGATGGTTGGTCCTCTTTGTCCCTTGTCTATCCCAGCTGCTCCATGGACCCACATCTCAATGGATTTTATTTCTGAATTACCTCAGTGCAAGGGGCATAACACGGTATGGGTGGTAATGGATCGCTTTTCTAAAATGGCACACTTTATCCCGCTCGTTGGCCTTCCTTCTGCTCCTCAATTAGCAAAAATTTTTATTCGAGACATCTTCAGATTACACGGTCTCCCCAAGGAAATAGTCTCTGATCGAGGTGTTCAATTTACAGCCAAATTCTGGAGAGCCCTGTGTAATACCTGTGGAATCAAACTGAACTTTTCCTCAGCCTACCACCCACAGTCGAATGGTCAAACGGAAAGGGTCAATCAAGAGCTGGAGACCTTCATTAGGCTCTTTGTGTCATCTTCCCAGGATGATTGGGTGGACCTCCTACCATGGGCAGAGTTTTCTCATAATTTTAAATTCCATTCTTCCTCTAAATCCACTCCTTTTTTTACGGTTTTTGGTAGACACCCACGAGTTCCAAATTTCCAGAAGCTTCCATCTATAGATGTTCCGGCTATGAATCAAGAGATCCAATCCTTTTCAGTTTTATGGAATAAAATTCACCTATCCCTAAAGCAATCTTCAATGAATTACAAGAAATTTGCGGACAGAAGACGTTTGGCTGTTCCACTGTTGAGAGTTGGGGACAGGGTTTGGTTATCTTCCAAGAATATTCGCTGAAGAGTCCCGTCCATGAAACTCGCTCCACGTTTTGTTGGGCCATATCGTATCCTTAAGATAATCAGTCCAGTAACTTATAAATTGGAACTTCCTCCTCAAATGAAGATTTCAAATACTTTTCACGTTTCTCTCTTACGACCCCTGGTGCTCAATCATTTTCAGAATTGTTCTACTAAATTGCCTCAAGTCAAGACATTACAAGGCACTGAATTTGAGGTGGAGAAGATCCTGGATTCCCGGCACAGATTCAACACCCTTCAATATCTCATCGATTGGAAGGGCTACGGCCCCGAGGAAAGGGCCTGGACCAGAGCCTCTGCTGTACACGCTCCGCGACTAATCCAGAGTTTTCATCGGAGATTTCCAGATAAGCCTGATGGGTGTTCAGTGCCCACCCTTAAAGGAGGGGGTACTGTCAGGGCTCAGCCGGGGATCGGCTCCCGCTTACCGTGCCGCCGGCTTCCCTGTCATCCAGGGTGGTCGGGCAGCTTGCGCAATGGCGGGGGAGAAGCTGAGTATTCTCCCCGCATGCAGTGGCTTCCTGGTGGGCTGGTGTCCGGCATCGCAAGTCCGGACATGGGCGCCGCCATGAAAGTCGGCCCATGTGACTGTATCCTTCTCCCTGATAGGTCCGTGATCAGCTGATGCTGTGCACCTGTCTAAGGGTTCCCCTGGGTGTAAAACTGTTCCACAGGTTATAGGAAATTGCCTGAACAACAGTTGTCTCCTAGCGTGCTTTAGTGAGTTCCCAGTCCAGGTTCCTATTTTCCTTACAGCACCAGGGTTACCATCTTTACCTGTGTGCCTTAAACATCTCTGGTGAATACCCGTGCAGCAGCGTTACCATCTTTACCTGTGTGCCTTAAACGTCTCTGGTGAATACCCGTGCAGCAGCGTTACCATCTTTACCTGTGTGCCTTAAACGTCTCTGGTGAATACCCATGCAGCAGCGTTACCATCTTTACCTGTGTGCCTTAAACGTCTCTGGTGAATACCCGTGCAGCAGCATTACCATCTCTACCTGTGTGCCTTTACGTACCTGGTGAATACCCGTGCTACAGCATATACCACCTCTACCTGTGTGCCTTCTATCTCTGGTGAATTCTCAAGTAATCGTGAGTCGCTCCCCACTTGTAATCCTTATTATTGATCCTCGTGTCAAGGTGTATTACTGTACAGTGTTTTAAAGGAATTGCTTTGTGCCTAAGCAGGCATAACCTCTCTGGGCCACGGGTGTAGTGTCTCTATCCCTGCAGGGCTTGGGTACCTGGTCAAAGTACCGCAACCTGCTCACGGGGTGCAGCTAAGCCCAAATCCCAATTGGGGGGGGTCACTGGTGAACACCATCCTGTGGGTTAGACTCCGCACCTTTGCCCAGGTCTCGCCAACACTCAAGACCTGTGGATGAGGAGAACATATATCCAGGCCCCTCGTCTCCGCTTCCTTCCCCAACTTAGGCCCATCACGTCCTCTCCTCCAGTCTCAGACGTGACAGCTGAATCTGACTATGCTTTTTACTAGTCTATAAGTTGTAGCTGTCAGCTAAGGTTACCAAGCTACGTAAATGTCCTGTCTTCTTTACGCAGCAGGTTGCTAGTTCAAGCTGTTATTATGTAGCACTTAAGTATTTCAAATTACTAAGCTACTCTTGGTGGCAGTCTCCCACTTTTAGGCAATGCCGGAGTCTCACTACATGCTTCTGTAAGTCACTATTTCTGTGTTCATAGACTACATTAAGCAGTATACCTGTGAGTACAGGGCAATCTAGTGCTGCAGTTGGAATGGGGTTTGTAATGCAGGGACGAGATAGATAACGCTGTACAGACCTCTCTCAGTAGATAGTCCTGAGGTCTTTGACTGCTGCAACTGCAATTCCTCTATCTTTCACTCTCCAAAAAGATGAAGGTTGTCGGTTCCCTGTTGATGGCAGGGGAAAGCCTGATTCTCTGGGTGCTATCTGCTGCTCGTCTCTAGGGGAGGAGCTGCGTCACCACACCAACTCCACCCCCTGCACACACACAGCTGAAGGGAGATGTTCCTGATCTTGCCGCGATGACAGCGCTCACCAGTCTGCTCCTCTGTCAGTCGGATCTCCAGTAACACAGCACCTTTCGGTCAGCGGTACAGCAGCTCCTTCTCTCCTAAGATGGCCACTAGCTGCCAACCCTCAATGGCTCTCAGGTAGCATGAGCCACTTCCTGCTGGGTCCCGTGCTGACTCTGCTGCTGCTGTGCCACTGTCAACAATGTAGTCCAGTTCCACCACAATATAAATCAGGCAGCTTTTTCAAATAAAATAAATGTGCTCTTTTCATTACATTTGTCAGCCCCCCCATCTAGCCAACACAGGGTCCAGGAGGGGACATCAAAAGGCATCATGGCCACTGTACAGGGCTTGGGGCACCATACTAGCACTATCTGAAAGGGTAAACAGTAGAGGCAGATGTGCTCAGTGCCTATCCTCAGACATTTTATTGAGAGAGTGACAATAGTTTCTGACGTCTCTGAAGAAGATGGTCAATTGAATGATTTTGATATAGATGAATCAGTATCATTTGTTGAAGACAACGTTATTGAACAGGATGTAGATGATTTAGTCAAAGCAGTTTGTCAGGTCTTTGATTTAAGTGATAATATAAATCAAGACAAAGGATCTCATTCAGACCCGGTTGCAAGCGCTAAGCGCTCGCAACCGTGTCGATGTTTCCCAACTGGGCATGTGCACATCAGAGCCGGCTCCGACGTGCACATGCGCGAGACTCGGCTAGCGACGGGCGCTCCGTTGCTATGGGTCTCGCACCAAAGGGGGCGAGCTGTCAATGGTGAGTGACAGCTCGCCCCATTTGGGAGGCGGGCAGGGGGAGTGGCCGGCCAAACGGAGGCGTTCCCGACGGAACACTTGCTGTTTTGGGGTGGCCCCACTTACATCAGCAATGATGTCAGTGGGGAGCTTCCTGCTCGATCAGAGCAGGAAGCTCCCTGGGGCTTGCGGTTGATGAGACCCAACCTTAGGGTCTCGTCGCAAGCCCCGATGGTCGCGATGGTCTTGACCATCACGACCATCACCCTGGTTGATCGCAAGAGCTGTGGGTGGTAACCCACAGCCTAGCAATCGACCAGGAGGCAGCACTTAAAAAAGTAAGCTGTCGCCCTCATTCAGAGCGATCGCTTGCAGCAAGCGATCGACTATGAATGAGGTCCAAAGTGCCTACTGATTTATTTAGGTCTTAAAAATATTTAAAAAATCTGTGCAATTTCCTGCCTCAGTGCAACTGTGTGGAATAATTGCTGAACCGTGGGAAAATTGTGAGAAGTAATTCCAGGTACAATGCAGGTTTCCTTCTATGTGCTGGATTCAATTAGCTGTGAAAAGCAAAGATCTGCAAAAAGTACAATGTTTTCGCCTCATTCCCGTGTTTTGAGGCAAAGTTTTCACCTGCTTACTCAATGCATGCACCCGCTTTTCAACCTATTCAATTGTAAAATAGGCAAAAATGCATATTGGCGAATTCAGCGAATAGCAGAACTGCCGAAAAGGTCAGTTTTTTGGGAGGAAATCAGTCTGTACCCCTAACTCAGCCAGGGGAATCAATATAGAAGTGTATTAATAACCCTAATAAAAGTAATTAGGGTACTTAAATTGAGTAAAAGAGCTGTTATATGCATATTTACATAAGTGTGGAAAAATTATGGCAAGCATTTTTTGGGGGGAAATAATTGCTGTAGTTAAATTGGGGGTACAATAAAATGGGTTCTAGTATATTGTTGTGTATATAAAATGCAGATTTAAACATGTTTTAAAATACACCTGCTGCAGCCACCTGCAATCCTAATAACACCTGCCCCTACCATACAGCCCCCCAAAATACCTGTCCCAATACTTTATACCCATTTTTCAACACTTTTTAAATTTTTGCCCCAAAATTACATGTCTTTTTTGGTGTGAATTATTATTTTTTTGCCTAATTAGTCATTAGGGGGGTGTCCAAAGGGTTCTGAACCAAGCTCCAACATTTGCACTCCAAAATATGGATTGTGCACTTCTTTTCTCCCGCCTTTTGGTTGAGAAACTTTTTTGCTTTCTTTTGCTGATGGAGTTTTCGCCTAGGCAAAAACATCCTGGAAATAAATAGGGCCATCCTTCGGGAACCAGGTGAAAACTGCACATCTGCAAAAACTTTTCCTGGATTATGGATTTTCACCTCTAATTGAATACAGGCCTGAGTATCTTATCCCTGATAGTGAGATTTTGCATAGAGAACAATCTCCTAAAGTATTGCTATTGGCACTAACAATAATACACTGCAAATCTCTATGTGTAGCAAATAAAACCAAGGGGATTTTGTCAAGATTTGATCAAAGCATTTAAGCCTGCAGCCCAGCATCAAGGGACCCATTGTTTTTCTCCTAAAGTAGATTGTCTAAAGCTATGGACAGTTCTCCCTATTCCGATCTTTGTCTCTCTTAAGGACCAAGCAGATCATGAAAGTGAAAGTACTCTCAAATCTATTTTATATTTAGGTGAAGCTGCATTAGACACCTCTGTTATGCAATCTAAGATATCAAGTCTAGCAGTGGTTGCCAGATGAGTAATAAGTTTAAAGGTATGGAAGGCGGATACAGAAACAAAGAAATTCTTGGAGAATTTTCCAGTTGATGGCAAATTTTATTTGGCTACACGAGGGAAGAGTTCCTTTTTATCTTGGAAGAAATCTTTTAAAACACAGAATATGATTTTTCATCCATCTTTTAAACTTCAGACTACCCAGTTCTTTTGAGGTAAGGGGCCAGAGGCTTCGGTGTCAGAGGCAAACCTAGGTCTGTCAGAAAAGACCAGGGAAAACAGACATGAAAGGCCCAGGACAAGTCTGTTTGATGGGGATGGGCATACACTCAGAGGTTAAATGGGTAAGTACCCGTTCACTGTCATTCGGAGACCAGTGGAGGATGTCTTTTACAGACAAGTGGGTAACAGACATGATAAAAAGAGGTTATGTTATCAGCATCTCAGGTCCATAGACAAGAAGATTCTTTGCAGCAAGATGGCTGACAGATAGACAGACAAAAACATATAGACTTAAATCAGGCCATAAAGAGTCTGTTTGACTCAGGAATAAACATCCCTGTACCTAGATACCAAAGAAAGATGGGGTTTTATTCCAATCTTTTCCTGGTTCAGAAACCAAAATGCAGTCTCAGACCAATCTGTAACTTAGGAGTTAAATTTAAGGTTAAAAATAGACAAGTTTAGTCTATAAGGTCAGTCCTCAATGGGATGGATGCAAATGAGGTGTTGGCATGCATAGACATCAAGGACGCCTATCTCCATATACCGATTTGGGAGGGTCATCAGAGTCTGTTAAGGTTTGCGGTCAGCGAAAATCATTTCCAGCTCAGCAACTGCCATTTGGGCTAGCAACAACCCCACGTGTATTCACAAAAGTCAGGATAGTTATGTCAAGTGTTCTAAGAAAGAAAGGAATACAAATTATTCCTTATTTAGATAATTTACTGTTCAAAGCAGTCAGAAGAGGAACTTCAGTCAGATCTCCTAGGAGCACTGGAAGTGTTACAGTACCATGGTTGGGTTATCAATTGGAAGAAATCCAGGTTGATTCCCATTCGACAAATGGAATTTTTGGGTGTAAAATTCAACACAGAATTGGGCAGTGTTTATGACAGAGGAGAAGATCAGAAACATTGAGAAATAATTTTAATAAACATTTGTTTTATTGTACTGTAATAATCAGCACATACATATCATATCATACATATATAATAAATGTTTTCACGTTTCTCTTTTATAACTTTTAAACCTTCATTTACCAAAATGAAATAATCTAGGTCTCCTTGGTATGATGATACAAAATATGTTTTAGTTTTAGTGATTGGGCTGTAAATAGAAGCTGCGCATTTTCCTTATACCCATTATTATTAATTATTATTATTATTATTATTATTATTATTATTATTATTATTATCATTGTGTTGTTACAGTATAAGGGGTCAATCCAATTAGGTGCGAATTGTGAGTTTGTTTCAGGAAACTCGCAAACTTCGCATGAATGTGCGCACCGAAGAATTCTCCAGTCCAATTTAAAATGCCTATTTGCAGAACTCATAGAGAGGGTTTGCGAATTGTCAGCCAAAAGAAGTACATGAAAAAGTGGTGTGACCTTCCTGGACTCCAAAAAACTAACAATTTTGATTGCAGAATCATACAGAAGACTGTCAGTGGGCATAAGGAAAGTACTGGAAATATTTAAATGGTGTTAAATGACTAATTTGTAAAAAAAAAATTCAGTAAAGTAAAAAAATTATAAAAAGCACTTTTTTATATGAAAAATGAAAAATACAAAAAAGTAGGATACAAGATGCTTTTGGGGTACTTTGAGGTGACTAAGAAAATGTAAAAAAAATTATAGCAAATATATTTCAAAATCATAAATACTGTAATTAAATTTGGGGTGCATACAGCAATGAAAAAGTAGATTTTGCGGTAATTTGAGGCCATTTTTCTTAAACCCCAAAAAATGACACGTAATTATTTGACTAATTAAGCTAATTGGAAACCTTCAATTGCCTAGATACTCATTACAGGGTGTCCAAGGTGTTGTTTCCTATGTATGACCCCTATGTAGCTTGGGTAGACCATGGTGTGTTTTGTGTCTCCTTTTGCCAGCACTAAGTGATTCAGTATAAAGTAATACAGGTTGAGTCTCCCATATCCAAATATTCCGAAATACGGAATATTCCGAAATACGGAATTTTTTGGGCATGACTCAGATAAGGAAACCTTTGATTTTTGATGGTTCAATGTACACAAACTTTGTCTAAGGCACAAATAATTAAAAATATTGTATAAAATTACCTTCAGGCTGTGTGTATAAGGTGTATATGAAACATAAATTAATTTCATTTATATACACAAACTTTGTTTGAGCCACAAAATGATTGAAAATATTGTATAAAATTACCTGCAGGCTGTGTGTATAAGGTGTATATAACACATAAATGCATTCTGTGTGTATATTTGGGTCCTATTCCCAAGATATTTCATTATGGTATGCCATTATTCCAAAATACGGAATATTCCGTTATCCAAAATACCTCTGGTCCCACAAGCATTTTGGATATGGGAGACTCAACCTGTACTGTCAACTGGAGGTAAGCTTTCCTCAGAGATGTCCCTCAGCCATAGAAAATCCTGCAAAACATTGGAATTTTATGGAACCTTCACACTGTCACAGGCTAGCACATGATCTCCCATTGTTGTCATATTACATGGTAAATTACCGATTCAGCAGTTGTGGGGTTGCCTGGATGGATCAGAGGAGGTCTGGGGCAGATCAGAAGGGAAGGTGTTGCCAACTGAGTGTTGTGCAAGTGAAGAAATTATTTTTGCTAATAACTATTTACAGAAAATGAGCAGTTTCATCAAGTAAAAAATGCTCATATTATGAAGATTTACTAAATAATATGTAGGATTAATGTCTATGCAATTTCCTATACAATTCTATCAATATGCAAGATGATCTTGTAGGACAGGCATGTCAAACATGCGGCCCGAATAAACATTTTATGCGGCCCAAGAGTGGGGGCTCACATCCCTGCCAGGATTGGAGCTGAGCTCCGATCAGTCGGTGTTTACTTTACAAGCTGGCAAGGCTGGTTTCTGAAGCAATCAGAAGCCTCTGATTGCTTCATAGGCAAGTGTTACCAGTGATGCAGCACGCGGGTGACATCATGACGTCACTTGCCCCTGCCGCTCTGGATCTAATTAGATCCAATCAGCGGCAGCATCTACATGGGACAGTGTGGACTGGAGTGGTGCCCAGCCGCAGCAGCCATCATGAAGAAAGGTAAGTACTGCACAGACAGGTGAGTGGGGCCTGTTCTATACTGGAAGGGGGCACAGCATAAGGGGCATTACTGGGAGCACAATATAAGGGGATCTGCATAAGGGGCATTACTGGGGGCTCTGCATAATGGGCATTACTGGGGGCACAACATAAGGGGCATTACTGTGGGCTCTGCATAAAGTGGCATTACTGGGCGCTCTGCATAAAGAGACATTACTGGGGGCTCTGCATAAGGGGCACTACTGAGGACATTACTGGGGCTCTGCATAAGGGGCATTACTGGGGGCTCTGCATAAAGGGGCATTACTGGAGGCTCTGCATAAGGGGCATTACTGTGGGCACAACATAATGGGCATTTCCGGTGGGCACTGCATAAGGGGCACTACTATGGACATTACTGGGGGCTCTGCATAAGGGGTATTACTGGGGGCACTGCATAAGGGGCACTACTAGGGGCATTTCTGGGGGCACAACATAAGGGGCATTACTGGGGCACTGCATTTTTGGCACTACTAGGGCACTGCATAATGGGCACAAATTCAGGGGGCATTGCAAAAGGGGCTCTAATACAGGATGGAATTGCATAAGGGGCACTACTACAGGGGGCACTGCATTGCTTTTTATTAATAATTACCCCTATCAAGATTGCATATAAGACTTTTTTTTTGTTAAGGCCCACACACTCTTATGCTGCATACACATGTAAAGATTTTCTGTCCAACCATCCAACTAGTTGATTGGTTGGAATGAAAATCTGGTAAGGTATGAAAGCAAATGGCAATCAGCAATCTTCTCTCAAATGGCAGAAAATGGACAAAAACTGTTGTTTGAACAAATTGTTTAGATCAAACATTTAACAAACTTGTCTGATGACCATTTTCATCTGTTTTCTGGCATTTGGGAGCAAATTGCTGATCATCATTTACTCCCATACCTTACCAGATTTTCATTCCAACCAATCAGCTAGTTGGATGGTTGGACAGAAAATCTTTACGTGTGTATGCAACATTAGACTTAGTATATTCGGTACGGTTTATTTTAAGTTTGACATGCTTGTTGTAGGAGATAGATTACCTTCAGATGTCCACACTTACTATTAGAGAAATTTCAAAAGGCTCATCATTGACTCTTGCCTAACTATAAACCTTTACTATTGGTAATTTCTCAATATCTAAATAATAGTTGGATAATGTGTGATATAAACAGGAAAAAGATATAAAACATCAGAAAAATGATAAACACTTTGATCATGATCTTAGTTTCTTGTTTATGTAGAAGCGAACTGAGAACTGTAGCCATGTCTATACTCCCATTATATGTGCCATACAGTAATCTGCTATATGCAGGCTCGTGGCCTGCCCTCAAGATGACTATTATCAAGGTTTCTTGTGCCCCCAGCTTCTCTAAGAAACCTGTATGATCTATTGTGTGATACATGTTTTACCTTCAAATGATTACTGTGGCCCTTTCAATAAACAACTGTGCTATTGAGGAATGAAGAGGTTTCCCAAGGTTTACATTTGTTTTTCTCTCTTATCTTAATTGTGGTGTACTTATGCATCTCTATTTACTGAAGGTTACCTTATTAATAGAGAGCTACATGAACAATGTTGTGCACAGTACCCACTGAGATGTATGGTTTGTCAGCAATATCACTAACTCACATGTGTCTGACCTCCTGAACCAGACCTTCATTGCGGCACAAATTGTCATCTGTGGTGGATGTCTTTGGCTGGCTGGTTCGCTACTCATCTTGAATGTCTTTGCTGACATTATCAAAGGCAGTGCACCAAACCCAAACATGTTTCCGTGACATGACCACTACAAGTTGGCAAAGAATTTTAGCTGCTGATGTGCCCTTTAGAAGCAGGAATCTAATCATACTATGCATCTTAATGTTTCACCATGTTTGCACCAGCCCTGCCATCTTACTCATGTGGGGACAGTATGACTGATATGAGATGCAGTCTGATGGTTGTGAGGGGAAGCAGTGGTCTACCTGCTCTGGTCTGGTGGGAAATTAGAATGAAATAGAGAACACTGCACATAGGAGAGGTCTTGTTACCTTACTAATTGAACCACCTCGTACATTTATGTGAACAATGCACAGTGGACCAGCAATATTAATAAAATATTTCCCATATGCTGTGGGGGAAGGGGGAGCCACAAATGCACTATGTTCTTTTCATTTGCACTTCCGTGGAAAAGTGCATTATTAGGCTAACTTTGGTAACTGTAATGAAAATCTTTGAATACACAATTAGAGTAATGAAGATGCATATCACAAGATCCAATATTTCTTCGCTTTTGTGTTTTATTTAAGCTATAAATGAAGTTATTGAGGAAACAAATTAGAAAATGTAAGTGATCTGTAGGTGATCCTAAAGTGCTTGTAAGATGTGCTATTTATACTGTTTCTTGTGCATTTTCCTGAGCAGCTGCCAATCCAAATATCTAGACACAAATTGCGCTTAAGGGGACATTTCCTTAAATCAAAATTTCGGGCTTGAGTATCATGTAATAAATCTACTACTTTAATGTAACTACTGTAGAGGTTTATCTGAATAATGGCTGTATATGTTAATCTGGATTCCAAAACAGAGTTTTCCTATGGGTAGACTAGTGATTACAAGATATCAATTATATGCTTGTAAGATCCTAGAACTTAACAGAGCAAAGAGAGGGAGATTCTTGTGTAATATACTGTATTATATAACAATTGTTAAAAATACTTACAATAAAAACAATGTAATAGACTTATCTGTCACTCCTTGCTGCAGGTCTCCACACCAGAAGTGGTGACATGAGTCCCCAGCCAGTAATTTCTATCCAAGAAAGTAGATACACAATTGACCACCCTAGGTATATTCTTCACAAAGTTTATCATGTTTAACCTCCAATACTTGATAAAATGAATAATGTCATCTGCCTTTAAATATCATCGATCTGTATGGGTGGTTATTTAAAATTATAGACAGGGCTTAAGAACTCTTCATCAGTGTCTGAGTAGTAGAATATCATTACCAGAAGGTTAGTGTCAATATGGTTCCCATGAGTATATACTCTGAACTTTCAGGGGAATGAATGTATCAAGCATCACATTTTGAATGAGAAAAATTCCTCCACTTATTAACACCATACTGTATGAATGATTTGCATTTCTTTACTCTTCCGATAAGAGCTGTCCATAGCAATATGAGGACTTCCAGGTTTATGACCCTGGAGTCCTACTGCATGTGCCCATCTGTAGGCCAGCTCATGCACAAGCCGTGGGGGACACTGGGAGGGACCCTATTGGATCCTTTTTGGGGATTTATGCAGAGAGAAGCATATTGGGTACAAGCTCTGGAAAGTTTAGCTTTCTGGAGCTTGATAAATATATTGAATGCTAAAGAAGAAAAAAAGGAATTGCACTAGTACTTAAACATACAAAGTGCTAATAAAATAAACACAACAGATATATGTATTTATAATGTTGCATTTAGTTTCATTATCAACACAGTATAAAATGAATGGAATTAGGTTTAATAGTGTCCATCCTGCTGTATAGAAGAAACTGTTCTTATGAGAAAAAGATATTAGTTTATCTCCACTGATTGTTATCTCTTTGTAAATTATGTTTGAGTTAAATCCCAATATGGAGCAAGAAAGTCCCGATTGTTGTAATAAGGCACACTATCTTTATAATCACAGTCCCTCTTTCCTGGCCAGTCCGGCAGTCCTCTGATATGACACTGACCGCCGGCTGCTGGGTGCGGCACTATTTAGAAACCAGGGTAGATGGTGGTTGTAATTATCCAGTTTCCTGTTCTTTTAGATTTAAACAAGTGCTCGTATACAGCCCCACCTCTTTGGAAAAATCACAGGAGCTTGTTGCAGACGAGCAAGTAAATAGTGCAAATATAATACTAGTCTTTGCAAGTAGAGAGTGTATGTATATTTCAGCCACAATATTCGTCAGATTAAACTCCAGGTAGGCACACAGCAATGCATATCGACCAGTTCTCTGGAATTTTTCAAGCTGAATGTGTGTGAATGGGTGTGTGTAGTCAAACCTCAGAAAACTGCAGTTTTGGAATTTTCACTTAAGTTTGCTGTTAGCACATCCTGCCCTCAGTGACCCAAATAGAGATTTAAGCAATCTTTTCTTGGGAACCCTAAACTGTTCTTTTGCGATAACAGAGCATCTCTGAATAAATATTTAAAGTAGGGTGACTTGAAGTACAGCTATATCTGTTTCCTTCATCAAAACATGGGCTCAGTATGATATGTTGACAGTTATACTGTCAATAATGAAAATGGCAACAGTGTAATGTCATGCCAGAGCACAGATAAGGTAGTAGTAATGTTATTTATACCATTTCAACCATGTCACCATTATAACTTTAAAGATGATGGTAAAGCATAATATTTAAAATTATAATGTTGACAAATTATAATGTTGACAGAGATAACATGTTTTTAATATTACTAAAGCATTAGCATTTTATTGTCGACATTACTCTGTCGATATTTTGACTGTTGACAGCGTAACTAATAATTACTTAACTACCTTCCCTAAAAATATTAACTCCTTGTTTGGTTACTTATACTGCTTTTATACCTAAATTCCGGATCTGACCCGGAGGTTGGAACAGGGTTCCAAATGGGATCAGACCTGGAAATTAGCTGGTGCCGACCCAGGATATTCCAGAGTCAGCACTGTACACATGGCCGGCGGTTCGATTCCCATCAGCGGCAGGCTGACAGGAGCAGAGTGCGATGCAGCAGAAGCCCGACAGCGCTGGAAATCCCAATCGTGGATAGGTAAGTATCCACTAACCTAACCTAACCCCCCTAACCCTAACCCTCCTTAGGTGTGCCTAACCCTAACTTCCCCCCCAAGTGCCTAACCCTAATCCCCCCTCTAAGTGCCTAACCCTAACCACCCCCTTCCCCGCTACCTAAGCCTAAGTCCCCCGGGGGGTGCCTAACCCTAAGTCCCCCCCGGGGGTGCCTAACCCTAACCCTCCCTCCCCCTAGCCTAACCCTAACCCTCCCGGGGGGGTGCCTAACCCTAAGTCCCCCCCGGGAGCCCTAAACCTAACCCTATCCCCCCACGGCTGTCCACTAACGGCGCCCGGTATCACTACGATCGTGATGCCAGGCACCGGTCTCCCGGCATAGGGGAAATGCGGGCATCTACATCTAGACGCCCAGCATTTCACCCTTGCCGGGATAAGACAGTCGGGAAGCCAGCTGCCGGTATATAGGCAGTCGGCTTCCCGATTGCTTCCCCACTGGAGCTGGGTCTGCAGTGACCGGAATCTTCCAGCATGGAAGTGGATGCTTGGAGATGATGTCATCTTCAAGCGCCACTGAAGCCGGCTGGCAAGCGGCATGCTCCAGGTCATCATGACCCGGATCGTGCTGTTTACACTGCAGGGTTTCATGGGTCATTCCCGTGTTAACCACTGCAAGTTGCCTGGGTTGGATTGCCTGGTCACTCGACCTGGCATTCCAACCCTGTCCCCTTTTACACCAAGGAGCTACATGGGTTAACCCTAGAATAACCCGGGTTTTAGCTCTGGTGTAAAAGGGGTATTCTTGTAATATTCTAGAAAATATTGTGTCTAAAGCTAATTCAGATAGGATAGATCATTGTAGCAATAACATATTATTTGAATAATTATCCTGATTATGCTATAACCATAACATAGGCATGTATGCCAATCTAGTGTATTGGATATTTACGGTAGATGGTTCAGTGTTGCATGTTTGAGCTGCAACCATTTGTTTTCCAGAATAAAGACTGGATCCTCTGTAGATGCTCTGGGACAAACTACAAAAGCCACTCTCCTAGTGAACTGTTCACCAACAATCAGAGTTTCACATCGCCTCAAGCTTTGTGGCTATCGAGGCATCTAGTTTTAAAATGTTTGAAAGCTAACATTTAGTTTGAATGCAATGTGTGCTCTTATCTATGCTCCAGAGAGAGATAGAACAAAAGAATAAAATCATATTTCAACTGCAACAAATCAAACTGTTGCTTTTACAGGAAGAAATACAAGTTTGTAAAACAAGCAGAAAATAACCTGATTTTGGGATTCTGATTTACAAACAAACAAAAGTAGATGATGAGAATGGTGTTGAAACTGTACATGTGACAGGGGCTGATTTACACAGACACAGCTCAGGGAACTCAGAGGGGGGATCAATGAGGAAGAATTCAGGCTGTGAAAAGAAATCATGAGATAGCAAAGATAAAATTAATTTACACTGAAGACAATATTAAATACTGAGCCCATGTGTGAATATGGAATGGTAGAAGATAATTTTAAGAAAATATGTAAAGCTATATTGAATGATTTATCACAGACACTTTTACATCTATTGTATCACTCAGATTTGACAAAATGTTAGCAAACTGTTAAAATCCACAAATGCAAATGCAGACAGTCAAAATATATGCAAAAATATATGATTTCTGATATATCAAAAGGGCGGTACGCTGAATGAACAAGGTGGGTTAGCAACCACACGTAAGGAGACATGGCTTCATATGGCACAAATTAATCAACAAATGGGTGGTACTAAGTGATGATGGAGAAATGTTAACACCTTCTGCTCCTCCCATTTCCCAGTCCGGTCCACAAAGGGGAACAAGGAAGATAAGTATGTCTTCAATTACATCCCATGCTTCTAAGACTGGAAACTGCCCCCATGAGGAATGTTGAGTTTATCAATGAAAAAATTAACAACAGATGTTTTATGAACAGACTGTTAATGCAAAGAAAGTCCACTGGTTACATGATAATTGTGTATAGGAGGGTGTGGGATACACAGTGATGACTATTGGTGACACACTGATAAAGATTTACAATGGACATACACCAACATATAAAATGACTATGAAATTGTCTGACAACAAAGAACATCAGGCAAATACAGACACGCTGACTGGAGGGACAATGTTGCAAATGTTGTGATTGGTAATGAAATTCAACCCCTGTATTTCCTGAAAAAAACTATAAGTGGTTTTGAAACAGCTGAAAGATACATTTATCAATTGTAACAGCATAAAGAAATTGATTGTGCATAACAGAAAGGCACAAAAACATACTGTAATAAAGGGAAGATGGTACTCACAAGAATGCATGATGCATGAAAAGTTAATACTTCTATGTTGTGCCACAGCCACTTGCAGGACTTGTGAAATTGAAACCAATGTCCCAGATGTACTAGAACGATCTATACTAAGTTTTGATATGAGCAAAACTTCACAGTGGGAAGAGCCTCAAGATAGACAGGAATATTGGTTTATTGGTATTTGTGCCACACTCATAAATGAAGAACAAGTGTAGATTTCTGCTGCAGTGCTGCAGCCATCTTTACATAGTGTCAGCCATCAGACAGGAGAAGGGGCAAGCCAAGTCATTATAAAGACAGTAGACTTAGTAGATCTCTGCACTGAAAACTGGACAATTGTCAGACCAATTGACATTGGACATGCTGATACACACACCTACAAACATGTCCTGCAACATCTATCCTCAATACGCCATGCAGCACGACATGCCTGGCATGAGTGAGCCACCAGGTACTGTGCAACTCTCCTAGCATCCTTCAAATTGTTTTGCTGAAAATGTGTCTAAGTCATAATGTGATGCAACTAGGATACATAATGAGACTGTGCTGATTAATTTGACATGTGACACTTGTATATCTGTGTGCAACTGAGTCTGTATATGGAACTTGTAATGGAAAAAAGCTGTGGCCATGGCATTGTAGCACTTTGCATGTTGATTCAGAGATTTAGTCACACAAATTCATATCAAATTAATCAGTACAGTCTCCTGGTGCATCTTAGTCAAGACGTATTACGACTTACATGCATTTTTAGTAAAAAAAAAAGGTGCAACAAAAAAAAGCCAAGAGATAACAGTCTCACGGGATCTGACGTGCCCAGAGGGGCTATTTGGTGCAACTGCCACATCTGTATAACTGGAATGGTGTGAAATCTTCTATATAAATGAATGCAGTTTTTTTCTCAAAGCTACAGAGCATCCAATTTTTTCTTAAATGATTATTTTAAGGAAACTATGTTGGAACTATCTTCAGAACCCCTTGGACACTCATCCCAATGACTAAATAAGCAATTGAAAGTTTACAATTAGCTTAATAAGTATGATAATTACACTAACTTCTGGCAACCCTGCCCTCCTCTTCCATGGCACCGAGATGCTGAAGGTCTCTTTTCCTTCCGAGCATCTTCCACAGCAATACAGGTAATAGGGCAGCTTTCTCTCCTCTTCCTCCTTATACAGCTAGCTCTTCTTTCTCTTTCTTGCTGACCACAGATGGGCTGAGGCTGGTGGTCCAGACATTACTTCTCCTGTTGGTGGGCTGTAGCCTCCCTGGAGCTCTAATTGGTTCACCTGGGGACCTCCTCCAAAATCTCATCCAATTCCTCCTCATTGGAAGATGAGTCAACATGTCCAGTGGATTTTATGTCTTTATAAAGAGGGAGATATCTGCTCCTCTTCCTTTTTGGGCTGGCAGTGTTGCAGACCAGAAACTGCTGGGAGTCACAGGCGCTTCATCTCAGCTACTGCTAGAATGGGTTATCAGCTTACCTTTTCAGCTTGTGGGATTGATGCAACTATTTTCAAGACTGCAGTTGCTCCCCATTGTAAAAGTAAAGTGGCATATTAGAGGTAAGATTACTGATTGCAGTGGAACACTTGCCATGTCAATCTTGACAATCTTAATTTTTTTATTTCCTATGCAGTAAAAATACCACAACCATTTTCTTTTATTGGATACCAGGGATATTGGGAGCATGCATACCTGTGGCAATGAAAAATTTGTCATGATGTCTGTGGTTATTTTTACCACAAAAATCATGTGGCCAATTGAATATGTCCCCAAGAAATAAAATGGAATATATTGGATGTTCTATGCTTTTTACCATTCACAAAGCAGAACCAGTATGTTTGATTGAGTAAATATACAGTATGTTTTGCTTAGGGAACAGAAAGGTGTTTTGTTAATCAGAGGGTCGTAAGATCAGTGGGCGTTGTGTCAAAATATTTGAAGAAATATTTTGTGATAGTAGAAAGAGAAAGGTGGAAAAGATTTGTAGTAGGATGAGGAAGTGCTTACTGTGTTTCTTTTGATGTTGTGGTTTAGCTCACACTGTTTATTTTTCTTAGTCAACAGGTTGATTTCTTTTATGATGGTTGGAACATGAGATCAGAATGTCACTTGAGATGTATGTAAGATGATGGACTGTGAGAAGTCAGGAAGACAACAGAGTTGTACAAAATTTGATGGCACAACTGTTTAATCAATTAATTGATCTTGAGCCATGTACTTGCGGAATCCACATACTCATCGCAATGTATATTCATTAAACTGAACTGTACTAATATTATTGTAGTTACCTTATAAGTAATTGATATATTTTATATAATGTATTATTCGCTGTTTTATTACAGTATAAAATAATATATGTAGAGAATTAGAGATGAAACAAGGTTTCAGTGAGGCTCACTGACAGGTTACACAAGACAGCTAGAGTGGTTACATTGGTCGAATCTTGGTTTTCTAATTGGGAAGGCTGTTTTAGTGGGATTTTATATTACATTACTTAGGTAATCATAGTACTAACATTGTTATATCGTATAGATAAAATTGTTATATTACATATAAGGAAATGTTGTGAAACTACATTGGAGTTTTGATTTTTGCAATGGGGATCATATGTGTTATAGATGTCATGTAGAAATCAGAGGGTGGTTGTCACCATAGGGTTGAAATGGTAACTAGTGATTTCTGGCATGATTAGAACATATCTTTTATGTAGGAGTTATCTAGTGTTTTGACACACACTTACAAAAGAATGGCAAGCTGACCTAGAAGATATAGAACAGATATATGTGTGCTGCGCTAAGTTTAATAGCAGCTCCTGTAAATTTTGTATCATATAAATAGAGAAGGAGCACTTGTATATGTATATGAAAACTAGTGGGGTAAGGAATGAGACAAGTGAGAATTTGTAATAGACACAAGAAAAATAGCAGAATAAGTGGTTAAAGCAAGGAGGTGAGATAAGGCAATAAGACAGTAAAAACAGTAAGAAATGCTGAAATACTATGAATTCATAGTGTTTCGGCATTTCTTACTGTTTTTATTGTGCTATTTTTCTCCTTCCTTGTGTCTATTACAAATCTCACTTGTCTTATTCCTTACCCCACTAGTTTTTATATACATATACAAGCGCTCCCTTCTCTATTTCTATGACCTAGAACACAAACTGACCGCAAACAGTAAATCATGGTGTTATGTATTTGTTTCTGTGTGTCTGTAACACAAAGTGGACACACGCTAAGCATTATCGGCCAATTATAATACCAGTTAGAACCAGGTTGGGAGTAAAGAAAGTATATGAAGGGCGGTCTTCCTGTGGTCGATGGGTTTGGATTAAGACAGTGAGCCATGCAACATGTATCTGTGCATAGTACTTCTGCATTGGTGACAATCGATTTTCTGAGCATCATGTGTGATGAAGGGTCTCCCTCAGATGAATTGAAGATATGAAAAAAAGACATATATAAGAAAGGATGGGTATGGGATGCCGACGGTGGTCAGAATCCCAACACCAGCATCCCGACAGGGTTAGAATACCTGTTGGTCAGCATTCTAACCCTCCCCCTCTCCCTATCTTAACCCTCCTTCCCCAATGCCTGAACCTAACCTCCCCCTCCTTGCACCCTAAACTTAACCCTCCCCCTTAGTGCCTAACCCTAACCGCCACGATGCCAGCACCGGGATTATGACAAGTGTCGGGATTCCGGGGGCCTGCATTCTAAGTGCCGGAATACCCACCTTTGGGATATTGACTGCAGTATTTCTCTTGTTTACTTATTATTCTATTGAATTACATGCTGATTTTGTTATCAACAGCTACATGCACCATTAAACTGTATATCTAAATATTTATGTAATACTGTGTCTCAGAGTAAATTTACTGACTGATATAGAATCATTTGACTGACACTTGTCAATCAAAGTGGTGGTACTAACCAAGGCCAAATGAAAGGTATTGACTTAACTTTGATGAAGGTAGGTTTGTTAGCGCTGCAGTATCTTTGGCCAGGGGTGCGAATTGTTTGGTCCGAGATTATACCTAGATTTGTATGGAGAGGTTCTTGGGATCATGCTGTATTAGAGAAAGTGAGAAAGAATGTTAATTGTTAATTGACATTGTTGTGTCATGGTTTGTTTTAAAGTCAAGCTGTTTGGTTGTTCACAGTATTTTCACTCCAATGGGGTGCATTTATTAATGTTATGTGATAGAAGCACTGGTAAAGTGCTAAATGACATATATATTTATTCAATGTTTCTAACCTATGTACCCCAGAAAATGTCTGTGTCAGCTTGATCAGA
Source organism: Taudactylus pleione (assembly GCA_031769625.1). Taxonomy (NCBI): domain Eukaryota; kingdom Metazoa; phylum Chordata; class Amphibia; order Anura; family Myobatrachidae; genus Taudactylus; species Taudactylus pleione. The sequence continues at coordinate 1,882,687 of JAUIMM010000086.1, forward strand.
GTTTGAGCTTTAAGCAAAAAAGCAGATAATGGGTCCTGGGGGTGTGGATGTGTGAGAGAAGTGAGGGCTCCATCCACAAGGTCATTTCAGGTGTTGAGGCCTTCAGCCTGAGATCAGGCTAATTAGTGACTGCAACTGTGATAGGCTAATAAAGGCTGTGTCAGGGTTTGGCTCAGTGTCTTATACCTGGGGAGAGCAGGTAGTCAGGTTTGTTCAGAGATGTTGTGATGTACTACATGTAAGTACTGTGCATATGCCTATGTTTGTGGTGAGGGCAGTAAGCTCTACCACTTTGAGAAAGGAAATTTATTGTTTAGTTAGTTCCCAGATGGGATAGGATATATTTTTATGTTTTCCATTTTATACTGCACAATAAAAACTAGCTGTGGCTAGCTTGCACGAAAACCCTGGACTGGTGTGCTGTGTCCTGGCTGCTATGTGTTTGGAGGTGTCCATCTACTCTAGGAGACGAACCTCCTACCCTGATCTTATTACAGTTAGCATACAGTATTTTAGGATTTTTTTATTTTTTTTAGATTAGGTTATGGTTATTTTTTGGAGGTCTTCAAACTTGGTGGTTTGTAGGACATTGTGGGGCACTTACCCTTTTGAAGTATGGTGAGTATTTCCTACCTATGTGAGAGGACATTGGGTGCTAATCTCTGAGGAGGCATGCATACTGGCCCTCATTCAGACCCACTCGCAAGCGGGCGCACGTACGTTAGGCGTACGTACAAAATTATTTAAATTCAATGACTCGCTCGTATTTTCGTTCGCATCAAAAATTCCTCCCTAAACTCAGGCGACCCCTCCTCTGACTAACGAGCGTGCGAAATAGCGAGCGTACATCCCCGAAATGGCTTGAAGGGAACGCACGCACAAGTATAAACCGGAAGTGGCCTTGTCAGATGTCGATTACCTGCTCCTTTATTCTGCCTACCTCCATCAATCGTATCATGCCAATCAATGTTTCAATTAGCTTAATTGTTTTTTTTTTTTCAACACAATGCAAGAAACTTTACTCTTGTCCGTTTTTGTGTTTACCCGCAGAATACGTACGGGTGGAACATTCGCTTTTATTGTTCAAAAAACATGTGAACCACAATTAAACAATTGTTCTATTGCTGTGGATCCCCGCATATTTCCCGGGGTTCATTTCTTTATTTAAATTTGCTTACGCATGTCACTGCATCAAGCCTATCATAACTCTCCAGAGATTTCTGGCCCTGTTGAACACATGACTCATACACTAACCAATAAAATTGCTCCTGTTAATTTCCAAAATACATTAGCCAATCAGAAATTTTTTGCACACTTTATCAAAACTGTTTTGTATGAAAAACACCATTGCCATCATGAGAGCCTCCGTATTCACCAGGTGCGAGCTGCTGGTGCTTACGGAGGTGATGGATCGACGTATCACCAGCCAGCCTCCGCCCATCACCAACCGGCAGAAGCGCTCCGCGTATGCGGAGGCACGGTCCCGCCTGCGGTCCTTCGGTTCACGCCGCAACATCGGGCAGCTGGAGCGCAGGTGGTCAGACCTGCAACGGCGAACGCCCCGCTTGCTGGCATGCTTTCGCATGCAGATACAGGAAAGTAAGTGTTATGTATTGTGGTTTTCATGTTTGTGTTTGTGGGGCAAACTGCGTGTGCAGGTTTTCCTGTCTGTCCTATTTATTAATTGTCCTCATATCTGCGTGTGCATGTTTTCCTGTCTGTCCTATTTATTATTTGTCCTCATATCTGCGTGTGCATGTTTTCTTGTCTGTCCTATTTATTATTTGTCCTCATATCTGCATGGCCATGTTTTCCCTCTATTTCTGTTTTTTTCATTCTACTCCTATTTGCATGTTTTTTGTGGGTGGGTTTTTTTTTTTTTTTTGGGCCCCGGATTTGGCCAGAAACTAACCTCAATTTGTTTGACATATTTTAGGTGGACAGCCAAGACTACGCCGTCACCGTCCGGCCAGACGGCGTTCCCGCCCACTATCCCCAACCCCCAGCCAACACTCCACCCCAAATATTTCCCCTATACCCCACTCCTCCCCAGCCTTCCAAGACCCTCTCCCGGAACTGTCGGGCCTCCTTCCCCTCCGTCCCACTTCCCCCTCTCCTCCACCCACCCCTCTTCCAATTACCCCCTCCCCGGAGTCCATCATTACCCCTCCCCGTTCTTTGGGGAATGAAGGCTCCTCCGAGGAAGAATATGGAGGGACTTCCGGAGCTCCCGTTTTGGCTCCCGGTATGTTTTTATTTCGCTTTTTTTTTTAAGCACAAACTGTTTGTATGTAATCATGTGTCGTGCCTTTAATCGTGATTTTTTGGTTTACTTTTGGTGATTTAGCAGTTTGCCTTTACCTCTTCCTGCTGATTTCAACATACACATATCACACCTGTGGGAATTTGTACATAGGCCTTAGGAGTGATTTCGTTGTGTTGTTGTTTTTTTAATGTGGATTCCCTATTGTTTTATTAATCCACACACTTTTCTCACCCACAGAGGAACAGAGGCGTCGGCAAGAGGTGGCCGAATGTGTTGGCGAGATGCGCCAACATGTCATTGGCGTTCTTGTGGGCCTTGACCGGCTGTTTGGCATCCTTCGCCAGTAGTTTTTTTTGTTTTTTTTCGTTTTCTAAATAAATTTTTAATTTCGAATATACGTTCTGGCTCATTCTTTTTTTCCAAAACAAAAATAGTTTTCCCAGACATAAGTAGACTGTTCCTGCAAGGATTTCCCTTTTTTAAAAGTTAGATTGTGTTTTGTATTTGTATGTAAAACAGCCACAAGAAATACATAACAGTAACAATGTCATTTCCCTTTTTGGGTGTAGTGTCAATTAGATATTTCTACATTTTACAGGTTCCTAGTTGGTGTGCAAGCTGCTTAGGCCAATCTTCCAAATCCAAAGGTTTGGACAGGCTTCCTTTTGGTGTGGGTTGGGAACCTGAAAACATATTTCAGTTTACATCAACTGGTGTCAGTACTGGATTACCCCTTCGTCAAATGTAAGGTGTGTTAACCTGGTTACACTTGCTGTTAATGTCCAAAAAAAGGAACACCATTTCACTCTCCAAACATTTATTCACAACATAAATGAGAAATCAAAGTGGTCACTCCCTCAAAAAAAAACACAGTGATAATCTCAAATACAACACATACAAATAAAATATTTAAATAAAAAAAACAATCAAGAACTGGTTGACGAAGGACCATGCCAACATGATTCCACAAACATGGCGTTGCGATATGGGTTCCAGAATATATGGCCAAAAACACCAGATCCAGGTTTGGTAAGGGTAGCAGGAAGTAGTGAGCGTTGGAGTGCCAAAGATTATGTGAACAAACAGAAGATGGTGAAAAAAATAAAAATAAATTAGATGTTCGCAAACAAACACAAACACATTAGGTATAAACACTGTAGTTTTGGTAAAACTTACCTAAAAAATCTGGCCACCACATCATCGCGTATGGCCCCCCCACATACTGACCTCCGACCAACCTCGTGGGGGGCCATCCTCAGGTAAGGCATCCTCTGGCTGCATTGGGACACCACTCCTTATGGCGATGTTGTGAAATATCCCACACAGGACCACAATTTTTGACACCATATCCGGCAAATACATGAGCTCGTCACCAGAGCGGTGGAGGCATCTGAATCGGCCTTTTAAAAGGCCGATACAGCGCTCCACCACTTGCCTGGTGGCTGTAAGTGCGGAATTATACTCACTTTGTGGGCCTGGTGTGGGAGCCAAATAAGGAGTGAGCAGCCAGGACATGCAAGGGTATCCACTGTCTCCTGTGAAAAATAAGAGACAACATCAGGAACACTGTGTATCAAGCTTAACATTGTTATGTACTAAAGGTCTCCACTTACCCAGAAGCCACGCATCACCAGCTTGTAGGTTGGTTAATTTCTGCCATATCCCTGATTGCCGGATGACGAAGGAGTCATGTGCACTTCCTGGTAATTTAGCATTCAGGGACAGGATCTGGAGGGAGGCATCACATACCACCATTACATTCAGGGAGTGATAGTGTTTACGGTTTCTAAATATTGCCTCCAGCCGTGCTGGAGGCTGAAGTGGTATGTGAGTACCATCCACAACCCCTATGATGTGTGGGAAGCCAGCTATTTGGTAAAAATTGGCCTTGGCCACACTAAGGGCACCCATATCCAAAGGCATTTTAATAAAATGATGGAGGTGCTTGAAAAGTGCCTCCATCACTGCCCTCAGGATCCGGGAAAAAGAGGATTGGGAGATGCCCGCCACTATTCCCACCGTTGTTTGAAACGATCCTGAGGCACAGAAATGTAACGCCGCCATAAATTGCATCAGTGGTGGTATTGCTGTTGGACTGTCAATTTGCCGCTCAAGATCACTTTCTATTAATGAGAGAGTGTCTATGATGATTTTGGGAGGTAGACGGTAGCATCTTAAAACCTCATCATCGGGCATTCCAAAAAGGGTGACACGTGTTCGAAATATCTGGGGCCTTGCATGCCTACGATGCCTACGCCTGGGACGAGATTGAGGTTGGTCGGCTTCCGGGAGCATGGCCAGAACAATCCGCCCCAGATCAACCTGAAATTCAAAGATTTCAAAGTAAGGCTTTTGACCCACCCCAAAACTATATTAAAACAACTTAGCTTGATGATACCATCCATTGCTGCTTACATGCCGGGGTATTGTCATGATACATCCAAACTGAAAATAAACACCAAAATTACTTGACACATTTCACTCTGTGCATTTTTGTTTATAAATTTTGTGCTAGACCAAAGTTAAAATATGCCAAACACCCATTTAGCAAAACAGCAAAGCGACATTTTAACACAGTACATCAAAATGGGTCGAAATGTTGGCACAAAAAGCGAAAGAGAAACCACCAAAAAGTTAGAATGATTATTAAGCATTTAAAAATGCGCTAATTAGTTCGCTAATACAAGTCACAAGAGTAACTACTAAAAATGCGCTAATTAGTTCGCTAATACAAGTCACAAGAGTAACTACTAAAAATGCGCTAATTAGTTCGCTAATACAAGTCACAAGAGTAACTACTAAAAATGCGCTAATTAGTTTGCAAATACAAGATAAAAAATGGACTTACCAAGAGCAAATATCTAAGAGTCAAAATCAAAAGGTCTTTGGGGTCGAAAATAAACAAAATCTAAAATAGAAGAAATTATGGATCCAAAAATTACAAAAAATAAGAAACACAATGAAACAACAATTGAACAAAAGTTAGACTTCACAAAACTTACCAAATCAAGAAACGAGGTCCCAAAAATATAAACCAACAAAGATAACGGGAAAAAAAAACGCAAATCTAACCAACACACGAATCTCCAACCGCCAACTCCTTTCTACGCAATCAATAAACGCCAAGATAACCTCCAACAATCCAAAAACGCCACCTCGACTTGAGACACACCAAGCCATAAATAGTGTTTCGTTTCCCGCACAAAGGGATCATAGGGCTGCACAATCAATGATGCGGCCGCAAAATAAGGACGCATGTATAAATACGTCACGAAAACACATTCTAATTCTGGTGTATTTCTTGTTTGGACCTCAGACATGGCGACAGACCAGGGAAAAAATGCCCAAGAGTCAGGCGGTAAGTCTTTCGTGCATTTTGTATCAATGATTAATTTGAAACATAAGATTAGGCAAGTTGTGATTTTGTGAATTCTGTAAATTTACACAAATAGGTGAGGAGGATGACATGGAAGAGGCTGCTGGGCCCAGTATTCCGGCCAAAGCGGGCAAAAAAAAAAGGCAGCCACATTTCACAAGAAAGGAGATGGAGGTTTTGATCCAGAAGTGTGTGGACATCCTGCCACAGGCAGACAGGAATATGAGTCTAAGCCAGAAGTGGAGAATGTGGGAAGAGGTAGCCGTTGCTGTCAATAGGGTGGGTGATTATGTCCGTCTAGCCCGGGATGTCAAACGGCGGTAAGTAAACCCTTGCCCCCCCTAAAAACAAACCCCATTTTAAACCAAAGGATAATGGCTTCCATTTTTCCCCACAGATGGGGCGACTTCAAATATCGCCTAAAGCAAAAACTCGCGGACAGGGCTAGGCATGCAAGGGGGACAGGTGGGGGCCCCACCCCTGTGTCATTGGAGTTGACGGATTTAGAAGAGTTGGCACAGGGGTGTGTGCAGCCTGTGGAGGTGTTTGGCGTGTCCAACATGGATACGGACATGCCAGACTTTGCGGCTCCTCATGTTGTCCCAGGTAAATCTTTGGATGTCATCAACTCTGAAATGTTATTGTGCCAATATGTAGATTGTAATGTGAGGCTTTTCTCTTTTTTCCTAACAGAGACACAGGCGGATGAGTCTGCTCCAGAGGGGAGCCTTGGCCGCAGAATTTCTGCTGGCTCTGCAGGGGAGGAACCAGTACATCCGGCTGAGGACCCTGCAGAAGCCAGTCCAGGGCATGCCCCCTCGCAGGCAGTGGGCCTCCTCACTGAACTCAATTTCAAATCGGATTTCCATACGGAGATTCTGCAGAGGATGGACGCCAGTCTGATACGGGTGGCTGAGGCCCTGGAGCAAAATGCTGCGGCCAACGTGACCATTGGTCAGGCCCTGGCGGAAAATACCAGGGCCAACATCCGCATCACCGATGCCCTGGAGCAGCTCGTTCGCCAGCACATGGTGGAGCCGACCTCCCTTCCTGCCGGAACATCAGGATCCTCCACCTCTGGCACAACATCAGCCAATCCTCCAAATGTGCCTAGCCCTGTGCCTAGTCCAGAGGCCACAACATCTGCCTCTGGACAGGCCAGCCCGATGGCATCCCGGACCCGGTCTGGCGCCCACCATCCCCCATCCAAACGGGCGAAAAAACGGTGACAGCAATGGCGACTTTTCCCACACTCCTTCTGTGCTTGGCTCATATTCCTTTCTGGTCAAAACTTCCCTCTCCTTTCTTGTGAAATGTTTTTAAAAAATTTTTGTACGTTTATGTTAGCAGTTATTGATTATTTTTTTTTGAGAAAAAGTATCTTTGCCAGAAAAAAAGTCAACAAAATATTATGCCAATTGGTTTGTGTTTAAACAATAAATTTATGATAAAAATCTGACATTGTATTGTGACATTATTGTACAAATGGGTTACATTTAATCCTGGCCCTAAAGGCAAAAACTGACAAAAAAAACAATTTCATTTTTTTAAAAAAAAGGCCTCTTGAAGGAACGTTTAAAAATTCACATAACGATGCAAATTCCACAGTAAAAAAAAAAAGGGGAGCTAATTAAAACATGAAGACATTATTGTCACAATAGGCCATAAACAACAAATTGAGGCCAAAATAAAACCCCAAAAATGTACGCAAATTGATTCTGTAATCCTGACATTAGCAGGTATGATTTCCACCTGCGTGCGCTTTTGTGCTAGCCCAATAAACTGCTTTCCAAACACATACCAAGCCGGTTTTCAATACAACACTAATTGCTTTTGTGCCCACCCGCGATTAATCGCTGCAACATCGTGGAGTCCCGGGACGGAGGAGAAGGCCATCGCCAATGTGGTCGAGTAATCTAGACCCTAAGCTGTGCGAGCATTTTGAAGGGAAAGAGGATGTTCCAGTGACGTATGAGACGGTCCGAACACATTTGACGTTCGCATCTGCTAATGTATGTACGCCCCAAAAATGCCTCGCCACGCCTGCGTTTTTCCATCTCCACCCCCGTCAACACCCAAAAACGCCCTGTTCTGTCAATCACATTTGACATGTCACTTCCTGTACGCTATTTTAGGAACGAGAGAAAAAAAGCTCGCAATCTGCCGTACGCACATGCGCAGTGTAACACCGACGCATGCGCGGTTAGTCAAAATCGGAACGCAACGAGCGTACTGTTGTTAACGTGCGCCTCTGAATGAGGGCCACTGTGCCATAGTAAAGGGTGGTGAGTCTTTCACAGTGCAGGTTGCACCTTAAAACATGGGGTGTTAGTCACCTCTCAATTTAGTAGCATTTTATTTGGCTAGAGCTTAATGTTTTGTAGCATCTTCTTGGCCACCCATTTAGGAAATTAAAATCTGGTCAACATTTAATAAAAGTCCAATGCAGTTGTGTCCATGTTTTTATCTTAACTTGATATCATAAGTTAAGAGTTTTCATATTATGGTTATTATAAAGTGACAAAAACCTTATAATTAAAATGCAACAGAAATGTCTCTGTATCTCTGTAATGTCTAATGAATAACAAGATCTTTCTATATAAAACTAGTACATAGTGCATACAGTTTACTGAAACGTTTGCCATTTTGATGATTGACTGTGGTAAACAATGAGCGGATGATTCCAACTCACAGATTTTTGTTCTGCATAGTCTCAATTTGCAACCAACACTAATATAATAATACAGTTTTACTATATTCCCACTATAATACTGGAATAGTGAATAATGAAATCTGGGACATTATTAGACTCACCCCATACTCAGATGTGGGCTATTATTATTTTTATGCCAGCACTATGTTTTAGGTTACATTATTACCCTGATAGCAGATAACAAGTGACATTCTGCTTGAACAGTATGCAGTAAGGAAGCAGACGGTCGAAAATGCCGACTGCCGGCTTCCCGACTGTCATATCCCGGCAAGGTACTAATTATAGGCGTCAAAATCCCGATGCCTATCATTAACCCTATGCTGCGAGACCGACGCCTGGCATACCGAACGAAGGTAAGCAGGGTGGTTGCAGTGGACAGCCGCGTGTGGGGAGGGTTAGGTGCTCCTGGGGGGACTTAGGGGTAGGCACCCCCCCGGGAGGGTTAGGGTTAGGCTAGGGGAAGGGGGGGTTAGGGTTAGGTACCCCCGGGGGGGAGGTTAGGTTTAGGAACCCTCCAAGAGGGTTAGGTTTAGGGTGCAGGGAGGTGGAGTTAGGTTTAGGCATGCCAGGGGGAGGTTAGAGTAAAGTACTTGAGGGGGAGGTTAGGGTTAGGCAACCCTAAAGGAGGGTTAGGAGGGGAAAAGGTTAGGGATAGATAAGATACTTACCATGTTGGGATCTAGTCCTATCGAGCTTCTGGCGTCAGTATTACATCTACCAAGCTCACGTCTGGTGAGATTTCATACCGATCCCACTTGAACATGGTTGACTTAATTCAGTGTACTACATTTTTATGAATTGAGCATGGTTCAAATAGTTCAGAATTGCTTATCTCTGTATTGAGAAATTAAAGCGTAACAGATTTAAAAGGGCCACACTCTGCAAGCGCACGAACGTAGTTTATGCAAAGATTGGAGCAAACATGAGTGCAAATAATAGCTAAATGAGCACCCCAATCAGTAATTTCTCATGCAGTAGGGTTCTCCTTTCCTAAATAAATCTGGCCCAGAAACAAGATATCAAAACTTGTAGGGGGAGATTTATCAAATCTTGTAAAAAGATAAATTGGCATATACAATTAGGCATGAGTTTTACTGTGCAGGGAAAGCTCTGTGTTTAAATTCCAGAACTATTAAAAATGTAGCCTTTTCCTCGCTTTGTAAAACCTCTGGTAATGCGTGGTAACCAAATGATTCCGTGTAAAATGTAGAATTTATTGGGTTTCACCGCGCATTAATTACCAAAGGTGCATTGAGGGAAAAATCACCCTCCGTTAATTACTGGACCTTGTGTGATATTGGCCACTAACTGAATTGGTCAGAGCTGACAATTAGCCACGAGGTAAAGGTAACGGCTAATTGGATATGCCCACAAGTGGAGAGAAATAAACTACCAACCAATCAGCTTCTAGTTGTCACTTTACCTGTTGTGCTAGAAAATTGACAGTTAGAAGCTTATTGGTTGGTACTTTATCTCTCTCCAAGATTTGATAAATCTCCCCCAATGTCTTATACATATGACAAATTTCTCAGCAAGTAAAAACAATCCCAAGGTTGCTACTATGCACTAACTTATGCCATAAAAGTGATACTGGGATTGGTATGCAAATCTTTCTTTCTCTATGAGCCTTCACACTGTAGTTCAAGTAACCAGATTGATCCACTTATACCTGCTGGCCTTCCCAAGCTACAGAGATAAATGTAAAGGTGAGAATAAAGAGACATTGGATGTATGCCTATCTTTTCAGGAAATATAATTTTTATACTGTGTATGGAATGTAAAAAAGATGCTTTTTTGTTTAGGGCCTGCTGCAGGATGAAATGATCCACAAGGACAGATAGCAGTGTATGATGCTCTATAAGATAAAGTTGATACCCATGGTGCTCAGTTTCACGCCATCTTTTAGAAGTACAGCATCTAATGGAGCCCAGCAGGAAACCTTGGCCTGTAAGCTTTACAGCACAGACTTTTACAGTACTGTGTCATGGATTTGGGAATTCTTTTTATTTCTGCATTATATAAAAACAGTATATAAATTGCTAGCCCATTTTAATCATTTAAAACACTTTAAAGTAACACTCACATCAGAAAGTATACATAGAGAGGTGTATACACCCAAGTATACCCCCCTTTAATGCTAATATTACTGCATTTTGAGTTAGAGTACAGTATTTAGAAATGTATACAACAACCTCCAGCAGTATAGTTTTCTGGTGGGTCTGAAACCAGGGGATAAACTAAAGGTAAAAACATCTTTAGTGCAATGCTAGACAACAATCTGTAGTAACATATTACTATGCATTTTAATGTAACATAAGCAAGTGTTGATGTATTACATTGAATCTGGCAATTTAGTGTGGTTTCTGGGTGTCCCAATTTGTCTCAAGCATTGGACAGTTGTTTGAACAGAGTAAACAAAAATCTGTATGTGTTTTCCATATGTGAAATGTGAACCTGTTGCACTTATTGGTTTTAATGTGTCCTATAGTAGAAAATGTTTGTGCCATACTTGCCTACTTTTGAAAAAGCATTTCAGGGAGATTGTGTAAGCATCACCTATGAGCGCAGCAGTAAAGTGGGCGTGTACTGCTACATCTGAGAGGCGTGTCATATATTTGACTTAAGGTGCCCACACACATACCGATGTGCTCACGATACGATTTTATGGCCAATTTCCTCATGAACTTTCACGGGAGCTCCCTTGCCGTCGTGATCACGATTTTGGAAAAAAGACACCCAATCTGTCTTACGATCTCATGATCTATCGGATCGTATGCATCGTGAGATTGGCCATAACAAATCGTGGGTTTAAAAAAAAAATAAAACAGGCTCTTGGTTATTGGTGGGAAATTTAAATAGCCATAACAATGGGAGGGGCTATCTAGGGAGTATAAAAAGCAGGCACCCTTTAAACTCTGTGTACATTCTGGTCTGCTACTAGATGAGGCTAGGTGTATTCCTGTACATTGCTACTGTGCTCTTTGTATTTGGCTTGCCTTTTACAAAGTTTATTCTACCTGCAAGTGTGTGCTACCTACCTGCATTCTATCCTGTTCCTGAATTCTGTAACGATGCGTCCCTAACAGTATAGAGTGTTGGTCGCTGAAGCTGGGGTCCAGGAGATTAGGAAGAGGGCCCAGCGAAGAAGGACGAGAGCATGCTGGACCAAGGAGTGGCTGCTACAAAGGGATACCCGCTCTCACATGTCCCTGCTGATGGAGATCAAGGAGAACAACCCGGACGACTATCGGAACTACCTGCGCATGGATGACACCAGCTTCCAAGAATTGCTGCATCTGGTGACCCCCCACATCCAGAGACAGGGCACAAGGTGGCGGAGGGCAATCCCTGCTGAAGATAGACTGATGGCTACCCTAAGGTACCTGGCTACAGGAAGGTCTCTGGAAGACCTAAAGATTGGGACGCTCATCTCACCTCAGTCCTTGGGTGTCATCATTCCGGAGACCTGCAAAGCCATTGTAAAAGTGCTACAGTACCACTATTGCAAGGTAAGTTAAAAAAAACACCACACATTGGTTTCTTGTGCAAAGAAAATTTTTTATTTTTATTTTTTACTCAATATAAAGCAAAAAATTGCCTTCTTTTAGTACAATGTGCACTGACCTGCAGGCAACTGAAATTGTGCACTAAACTGTGTGCAATATCCTTTTTTTATAACAATTTTACAAAAGAACATTATCACCAAATTTTATGAATCCCAATAGGTAGCCGGCTTTATGTGATAGGGTTGGTCAGACGCCAGTTTGAACAGGCCAATACACACATGGCACAAGTACACATTGTGGCCCCAGCTTCCAGCAATGTCTACTTGTGCCATGTGCGTAGTGACCTTGTCCTAATGGCGTCATCACCACCCTATCCCATGCAGCAAGCACCTATTAGAATTCATAAAATTTGGTGACATTAAAAGCAAGACAAAAAAACAACCAAATTAAATATCACCAAATTTTATGAATCCCAATAGGTAGCTGGCTGTATGTGATAGGGTGGGTCAGACGCCAGTTTGAACAGCCAATACACACATGGCACAAGTACACATTATGGACCCGGCTTCCAGCAATGTCTACTTGTGCCATGTGCGTAGTGACCTTGTCCAAATGGCGTCATCACCACCCTATCCCATGCAGCAAGCACCTATTACAAATCATAAAATTTGGTGATATTAAAAGCAAGAAAAAATTTACATCTCTGTATACTGGGGTGACTCATCTGCTGCATCCAGCAGAGCATTATACAAGGTGGTGCTGGTGCTTGGGGTGCTTGGTGGGGGAGTAATATCTAACTGGGCAGGGGGGGCAGACATACCTATTTGGGGCAGGGGATAATAGCATTGGATCTGCAATGTATGTAGAATTTGAGATATTTTTGCTCTTACAGTGACTCAACAGGTCGTAGTTTAACCTTAAAAAATTTCTTTGGATATCTGTATCCAGATTTCTCAATGTGCTGTTCACATGAGCTGTGAAATCATCTATTGCATCTGGGGGTTTCTGCAGCAGCCGTTCTGCGTTTTGTAAAAAATGGTCCTCATGTTCAGTAAGATTCTCCTTTCTCCCTTGTTTTTTTTTCTTTTTTTGGGGTTGTTGAGAAGATAAGGGTCCAGGTGGAAGTTGAGTTTCCACTTGTGTTCTATTCTCCGGATCACTGTCATCACCGAGAAGACTGAGGTCCGGTGTGGATGCTAAATCAGGGTCTTGGGTGGGAGTCTATATAGGGAAAAAAGATATAAAAAATATTAGTCATGTTTTAACCCCTTTTTTACTATTTTTACAGTTTCCTAACACCGTGGAGTAGTGGACCAGCATCGCGGAAGATTTTGAACAACGTTGGAATTTCCCTAACTGCGGAGGAGCCATCGATGGGAAACACATCCGCATCAACCCACCTACCAACACCGGATCATACTACTACAACTACAAAGGATTCTTCAGCATCGTTCTCATGGCAGTGGTGAATGCCAACTACGAATTTCTGTTTGTGGATGTCGGCAAGAATGGGCATGCTTCGGATGGTGGGTCCTTCAAAAAGACGGCTTTCTACCAGAGACTTGCCAACAAAGCTCTCAACCTGCCCTCACTGGACCAGACAAAGCACGGCCTAAATTACGTTTTCGTTGCAGACGAGGCTTTTGCATTACATGAACATGTGATGAAGCCATTTGCACACAGGGGCCTGACCAGAGAGAAAAGGATATACAACTACTGTCTATCCCGGGCACGGCGCATTGTGGAAAATGCGTTTGGAATAATGAGCAACCGCTTCCGCATTTTCCACACCACCGTCAATCTACATGTGGAGAAGAAAGACTGGGTCATGATGGCGTGCTGTGTGCTGCACAACTTTCTGCAAAGAAAATCTACTCAACAAGGACCAGTCCCAGCTAGACCAGAAGATGTAGGACTCCTGGAGGACATTGAACATTTGACATCTGTGTCTGCACCACCAAATACAACAACATCCACCGCATGTGCCAAAGAAGTGAGGGAGGAGTACATGACCTATTTCAATGGACCAGGTGCTGTACCATGGCAGGAGGACTGTCTGTGAATTACTAACTAAATTGGACATTTGGGATTTAACAACAAAAACATTAAGGATTTTGGTTTAAACTGTGTCACTACTTACCAAGACTTCTGCAACCTCCTCATCTCTCTCACGCTCAGACATCAAGATGATTGATTCCCTTTGAGGCCCTTGTTCACTGATGAATGACATCATTTGGTAGTACCACAGCGCAGGAGTATATATTTCATCTGTACCCGCTCCTGATTTTTTGGAGTCATCCACCTTCTTTTTTTCTTTGATGTATAGTGTCCTGAGATTTTGAATCTTTTGCTGTACAGTTTTCAGGTCTGCATCAGATATGTATTTTTTCATATACACCAAAAGTTCCTCTAGTGCGGCCAACTTGTGCGACTTATTGTGGTACTTCCGAAAACTGATCTTCCACAGTCAGTCTTTCGAGTGCTGGATTTCAATGAATCCTGTAAGGAATTCACGTTCAGAATCCATGGACATTATCTATGAATAAGAAAAAAAAAGACATTTAAATATTTGTGTATATAGTTTTGTTATATGTAATGTTGTTATAGTTCACATTTTTAATGTTTTAATATTTTCTTTTTTACAGGTTTTTAAAGGTTTGTTATGGTATTCTAATCATGTTGTCTTTTACAGGAATGTTATGTGTTTATTGCTTGGTAATATAATGTTTTTCTTTGTTTGACAGTATGGGTTTTCCACCTTTGGGCCTCTCGTTGTGGTAGAACTACAGATCCCAGGAAGCCCTAAAAACATTTTCAAAGGTGGGTGGCAGGTCATCCTGGGATCTTTAGTTCCACAACAGCTGGAGACCGAAAGGTAGAAGACCCCTAACTTTAAATAATGTGTGTTTTTAAATGTAATGTATGGTGATTTTTTTGTAAAATACGTGTTTATTTATTTTATTTTTTTTATGCATTACACACATTGGTGGGCAGTGGGGGAGCTTAATTCATGACCCAGCCACCGTCTGCCTCAATACGGCGGGCGGTGGCTGGGTCATACATTTATTACCTGGGGGCATACAATGGTGGCCAGAGGGAGCTTAATGCATGACCCAGCCACCGCCCGCCTCAATTCGGCAGGCGGTGGCTGGGTCATGCATTTATTACCTGGGGGCACACATTGGTGGGCAGTGGGGAGCACATATTGATGGTCAGTGTGGTAATATTTAAACTAGGGTTGAGCGGGTTCGGATTTCTGAAATCCGAACCCCCCCGAGCCCCCCAGATCCGAGACCGATCCAAGTCAGGCTCGACTTTTCCCACCTGACTCGGATCTGAAATCGAGGCAAAACGTCATCATCCCGCCTTCCGGGTCTCGCGGGTTTTGGATCTTATATAAGGTACCCCCGTTGGTGCCATTTTCTCACTCGGCTGTGGACAGTGAAGAGGGAGGGTGGGAGTTAGGGCTGGCTGGGCTGTGTAGTGTAGTGTAGTGTAGTGCAGTGTAGTGTTGTGCTGTGCTGCGCTGTGCAGCTGTTGTCCATAGGGGCTGTGTCCACTCCTCCAAAGTCCATAGGGGCTGGCTGGACTGTGTTGTGCAGTCAGTTCTCCATAGGGGCTGTGTCCACTCCAAAGTCCTGTGCAGTGTCCCAGTCCTAAAGGGGTGCTGTAGTGTTGTCCAGGGGGTGCTCTGTCCATCAGGGGTGCTCCCCCCAAGTGCAAAAAAAATATATATTTTTTCTGTGTTTGTGAATTGTGTGCACAGTAGCCGCACGTGCATCAACAAAGTAGTGCCAAGCGTGCGTCTGTGTCATAAGTAAAGGGCCAGCTGGCTTGACCGTTAAAGGGTGCTGTAACCCCCAAAGTGCACTCCAAACAAAATAAAAAATATTTTCTGTGTTTGTGAATTGTGTGCACTGTGGCTGCACGTGCATCAACAAAGGAGCAGCGCCAAGCGTGTGCCTGTGTCCCATTAGTAAAGGGCCGGCTGGCTTGACCGTTAAAGGGTGCTGTAACCCCCAAAGTGCACTCCAAACAAAATAAAAAATATTTTCTGTGTTTGTGAATTGTGTGCACTGTGGCTGCACGTGCATCAACAAAGGAGCAGTGCCAAGCGTGCGCCTGTGTCCCATAAGTAAAGAGCCCACAAAATGCACTAGTCTCCAACAAAAATAAAAAAATATTTTCTGTGTTTGTGTGCGCCTTAGCCGCACGTATATATCAATATAACATAAATGGAGGACCAAACTTTCTCCGATAAAAATAAAATAGGGAAAGATCAAGAACCACTTCCTCCTAGTGCTGAAGCTGCTGCCACTAGTCATGACAAAGATGATAACATGCCATCAACGTCGTCTGCCAAGGCCGATGCCCAATGTCATAGTAGAGGGCACATACAATCCCAAATGACAAAGTTCAGGAAAATGACCTTGAAAAAAACATTGAAATAATCTGAGGAGAAACGTAAACTAGCCAATATGCCATTTACGACATGGAGTGGCAAGGAACGGCTAAGGTCTTTCCCTATGTTCATGACTAGTGGTTCAGCTTTACATGATGATGGAAGCCCTCCTCCCACAAAAAAAATCAAACGAGTTAAGCTGGCAAAAGCACAGCAAAGAACTGTGCATTCTAAGAAGATATCACAAATCCCCAAGGAGTGTCCAAGTGTGGTGGCGGTTGCGATGCCTGACCTTCCCAGCACTGGACGGGAAGTGGTGGCTCTTTCCACCATTTGCACGCCCCCTGCAAGTGCTGAAAGGAGCACCCACAGTCCACTTGCTGATATGCAAATTAAAGATGTCACTGTTGAAGTACAACAGGATGAGGATACTGGTGTAGCTGGCGCTGAGGAGGAAGTTGGCGAGGAGGATTCTGATGGTGATGTGGTTTGTTTAAATCAGGCTCCGGGAGAGACAGTTGTTGTCCGTGGGATGATAAAGCCCATCTCGGTCATGCCTGGGCAGAAGACCAAACATTCCACCTCTTTGGTCTGGCAATATTTCTATCCAAATCCGGACAACAACTGTCTTGCCATATGTACCATATGTAAAGGTGAAATAAGTAGGGGTAGGGACGTTAACCACCTAGGAACATCCTCCCTTATACGGCACCTGCAGCGTGTTCATAAAAAGTTACTGTCAAGTTCAGAAACTTTTGCTAAGACCGTAAGCAGTCCAGGGACACCTAAATCCCGTTGTCCTGTTGTATCCAAGCGCCTGTAAACCACACCGTCAACTCCCTCCTCATCAATTTCCTCCTTAGTCAGGATCGGAAGTAGTCCTGCAGGCCATGTCACTGGCATGACTGACTCTTCTATCCGGGATTCCTCCGGAGGATCCTGCATTGCTATGCCTCCTGCTGCCGCTGCTGCTGCTGGGAGTTGTTCATTATCCCAGAGAGGAAGTAGGAACACCACTACTTTTACTAAACAATTGACCCTCCAACAGTCCTTAGCGAGGAGGATGAAGTACGAAAGCAGTCATCCTGAAGCAAAATGTATAACTGAGGCCTTGACTGCTATGTTGGTGTTAAACGTGCATCCGGTATCTGCCATTACTGCAGTGGGATTTAGACAATTGATGGAGGTAGTGTGTCCCTGGTTCCAAATCCCGTCTAGATTCCACTTCACTAGGCAGGCGATACCAAGACTGTACAGAAACGTCAGAAAGAGTGTCCTCAGTGTCCTGAAAAATGCAGTTGTACCCAATGTCCACTTAACTACGGACATGTGGACAAGTGGAACAGGGCAGACTAAGGACTATATGACTGTGACAGCCCACTGGGTAGATGTATCACCTTACGCAGCAACAACAGCAGCGTCACCAGTAGCAGCATCTCAGAAATGTCAGCTCGTTCCAAGGCAGGCTACGCTGTGTATCACCGCTTTCAGTAAGAGGCACCCTGCCAACAACCTCTTAGAGAAACCGAGGGAAATGATCGCCCAGTGGCTTACCCCACTTAGACTCTCCTGGGGATTTGTGATATCTGACAACGCCACCAATATTGTGCGGGCATTATATCTGGGCAAATTCCAGCACGTCCCATGTTTTGCTTACACAATAAACTTGGTGGTTTTCTGGCCACTTTCGCCATTCAGCGACTGCGTGCCGAAGACTGGAGCACCAGCAAACACTCTTGAACCTGCCCCGCCATCACCTGAAGCAAGAGGTTGTGACGCAGTGGAACTCAACCATCTCCATGCTTCAGAGGATGGAGGAGCAGCAAAAGGCCATTCATGCCTATACATCCACCTATGACATAGGCAAAGGAGGGGGTATGCACCTGACTCAAGCACAGTGGAGAATGATTTCCGTGTTGTGCAAGGTTCTCCAGCCCTTCGAACTTGCCACACGTGAAGTCATTTCAGACACTGCCAGCTTGAGTCAGGTCATTCCCCTCATCAGGCTTTTGCAGAAGCAGCTGGAGAAAGTGAAGGAGGAGCTAAGATGGAGCGATTCCGCTCGGCATGTGGGACTTGTGGATGAAGCCCTTCATTCGCTTTGCCAGGATTCCAGGGTGGTCAATCTGTTGAAATCAGACCACTACATTTTGGCCACCGTGCTCGATCCTAGGTTTAAAGCCTATGTGGTGTCTCTCTTTCCGGCCGACACAAGCCTGCAGAGGTGCAAAGATCTGCTGGTGAAAACACTGTCAGCTGAAGCAGAACGTGACATGTCAACAGCTCCTTCTTCATTTTCTCCTGCAACTGGGGCTGCCAGGAAAAAACTTAGGTATCCTAAGCAACCCGCTGGCGTTGATGCAGGGCAGGCAGGATCAAGTTTGGACATCTGGTCCGGACTGAAGGACCTGGCAACAATTTCTGACATGTCTACTCTCACTGCATATGATACTGTCACCATTGACAGAATGGTGGAGGATTACATCGGTGACAGCATCCAAGTAGGCATGTCAGACAGTCCATACCTGTACTGGCAGGAGAAAGAGGCAATCTGGAGGCCCCTGTACAAACTGGCTCTATTTTACCTGAGTTGCCCCCCCTCTAGTGTGTACTCTGAAAGAGTGTTTAGTGCAGCCGGGATCCTTGTCAGCGAAAGGCGTAGGAGGTTGCTTCCACAAACTGTGGAGAAGATGATGTTCATAAAAATGAATTACCAACTCTTCCAGGGAGACCAGCCTCCAGAACGTACAGAGGGACCTGTGGTGATGGATTCCAGCGGGGACGAGTTATTAGTCTGTGAGGATGAGGATGTACACAACACTGAAGAGGGTGAGGAATCGGTGGACGAGGAGGATGAAGACGACATCTTGCCTCCGTAGAGCCAGTTTGTACAGGGACAGATTAATTGCCAGCTTGTTTTGTGGGGGCCCAAATCAACCAATCATTTCAGCCACAGTCGTGTGGCAGACCCTGGCGCTGAAATGATTGGTTTGTTAAAGTGTGCATGTCCTGTTTATACAACATAAGGGTGGGTGGGAGGGCCCAAGGACAATTCCATCTTGCACCTCTTTTTTTTCTTTGCATTATGTACTGTTTGGGGCCTAGTTTTTCAAACTGCCATCCTGTCTGCCACTGCAGTGTCACTCCTAGATGGGCCACGTGTTTGTGCCGCCCACTCGTGTCGCTTAGCATAGCCTTTTGGACATAAAAACACTATTGTGAGGTGTTCAGAATTGACTGGAAATGAGTGGAAATTAAGGTTATTGAGGTTAATAATAGCATAGGAGCAGAAAAACCAACACATTCTGTGATTTTAGCTGTTTTTATTCTTTTTTTTTAAAAAAATACAGATCCAAAACACAAAACCCAGAACCCAAAACACGGAAGGGTGGTTTTGGCAAAACCAATCCAGATCCAAAACACGAAGAAAGATCCAGATCCAAAACCAAAAAACAAAACACGAAAAGTGGCCGGTGCACACCCCTAATTTAAACTGTACCAATACTCACCAAAAATTTTCCAAAATAAGAATCCAGTGTGCAGGCTCCTCAATGTGCGACTGTCCTGCTCCATACACGATGCTGCACAAGATCGCGATGGGGCGTGTCCAGGCTTCTGTCAGTCAAATTCCGCATTGTGTGATGAATCGTACGATTCATCGTGAGGAAAAAAACCCTCACGATCAGCTTCCATCGTGTTCATGGTTGGCTAATCTGCCCTACAGCATGGCAAATCGGAAGATGTGATATACGATGAGCGGGGACGCGCATCGGCATCGTGCTCGTGAGTATAAACTCACGATTTGTACTTTTTTTACCCGATTCGTCGTCACGATTCGTCGAAATCGGCCAAATCGTGTAAAATGTCACTATGTGTGTGGGCACCTTCACATCCAAATTTAAACGAGTCCCAAAGCAGTTAGTAAGATCTATTTGTTGATGAAAATACACTGATGCTTTTCAGAAAATGAATATAGCCAAAGGGATCATTGTGCCTTATACCCACTGAGGGTACTTATGATTCCATTTGAATGTACATATCTCAGCTATATAATGGGGGTAAGGTGCAATCAGGGAGATTGCTAGACTCTTCAGGGAGTCAGGGAGATTGCTGCTATTTCAGGGAGTCTCCATGACAATCAGAGAGAGTTGGCAAGTATGGTTTGTGCACACAAAAAAAAAAGACAAGTTTTTAGTACATTGGTGCATAACAATGTCCTCGTAAAGACACCTTACTTTGCTTTTATAATAGAAACAGGAATCACAAACTCTTTTCTGCAGAGGAAAGAGGAAGATCATATGAAGCGGATTGCACATCTTTCCTCCACTGTGTTATTCACTAGCTTTTCACTCCCTGAACGTCACTCCTGCCCCTAGCTCCTGCCTAATAAGATTGGTGCAGCATTAAAGCAAAGCATACAGCAGGAATTAGCTGGGAAACTGTGTTTTCCATCACAGCCTTAATCCTTAATGTAATAAACGTGTGAAATGTGGAATAACTATGAAAGGATCAGTCACAAAAACTGCTGGTGTTGTAAGAAAGCAGCAGATTTAGGGCCTGATTCCGCATGGATTGCAATTGCAACCACATCCGCAGATCGGCCGATGGTGCTTACTAAACATGCATACGCACAGCGTGCGGCGAGACTTGCAATTTCTGAGATGGGTCAGGGCTGCTGTAATTCTGCATGGTGGGCCGATATTACTGATGTGCACGCAGGACTGCGAGGTATTACGGATGTGAGAATGGGGTAGTGGGCATCTCTATCCTGGCTAAGCAGTTGCAATCATTGGCATATTTTCGCAGCGGAACTGCATGCGATTACGCAGCTGCGATCGCAATAGCGATCCATGTTGAATCAGGCCCTTAGACAGATAGAAACATAAAGGGGGAATGTACAGTAATAGGGTCTGAATTTACAAAAGTGGTGATTTTGCGGGGGGATTCAATGCAGCAATTTAAATTAAACCCAACCTTAATGTAATTTGCAAATAAAATAATCAACACTTTAATCTAATTCATTTAATCTAATTAATTTAATGTAGTGTGGTTTTGGTTCTCAATCATTGTCCTGTTTTGGTTTTAGTAAAACAACCATCAAGTGTTTTAGTTCGGTTTTGGATCTCTAAAATTGATAAAACCACCTAAAATCATGTAATTTAGGTTAGGGGCTTCCAGGGGGGACTTAGGGTTAGGCACCCCCCGGGAGGGTTAGGCCAGAGAAAAGTTAGGCACCCCCGGGGGGAGGTTGGGGTTAGGCATGCTGCCGGGAGACTTAGGTTTAGGCTGCGGGGAAGGAGGGGTTAGGTTTAGGCACTTACTGGGGGTTAGGGTTAGGCACTTGGGGGGGAGGTTAGGGTTAGACACCCCTAAGGGAGGGTTAAGGTTAGGGGGGGTTAGGTTAGTCAATAGAGAAGTACTTACCTGTCGGGATTAAAACCACTGGTCTTCCAGCATTGGCATTAGAACCGCTGGGCATGCGTCCAGCGGTAAATCATACCGATTCCCTGTATTTTCCATAAACAGCTGTAATCATTATATTGGGACTTGCACCCTCCCCATGCTGGGTGCAAAGGATCCCTCAGAAATAGGCATCCCATTTACATCAGCACACAACAAATGAACATGGAATTCAGGTTACATGCGCTCAACACTGGCATGACACTCCCACAATATGGATCAATTTCATGCCTGTGCATGGTAGCCACCCAGTTATTGCCTATTTCACTCAAAACATGCTCCGTTGATGGATGATCCATCCATATTCACTCCAAAACTCCATGCAAAATCTGTCCATGTGTGTATGCATTGTCAGACGCATGTGCAGTCAGCAATTTCTTTCTACAGCACAAGCGCAGTATGCAAATATCTGCAAGATCCATCTGCATTTCCAATCAGGCCCAATATGTGTTTATGTATACAGTACAACAAAACTTGTATCTTATATTGTAAGAGGCAGGGAGTTGTTCTACTGTATTAGAGAGGTTTCAGCCATTTTATTGATGCCTAATATTCAATGCGCTTGTTGCAAATAAAATAAATAGCTAAAAACTTTGGAACAAATGGGGCACAAGTGTTTGTTATATTCACTGGTATAAGACAGGCATATATATTACTGTTGTTGACCAGCTAGCATCTTAAGATATTTGCCTATTTGTATATAGTCACAGTTGTACATTTTCCAATTACAAACTGCAATTTGACGTACAATTGTAGACAAAGGGATCCATATGTGTAGAATTAGACAGTATAAGATCAAGTTTATATCACTGATCATGAGTTCACCACACAGGTAACAATAATTGCTGGCAACTTGTAGATACGTATATGCAAGTTCCATAGATGGCATCAGATAACTATCTGCGATATGTACTGAAATGTCTGAACATTCTCTATGACTATTTTATTTCAACAAGTTTAAACTATGTATTTTATTTAAAAAGAAAGAGAAAAATAAAATATACATTTGTGGATGTCATTAGACGTAATGATTAATTTGAGTATGAAATGGCTCAAATGATGGGAAAACGGAAGTAACCTTAATAGCCAAAATTAAAAGTATTTCTGTAAGTGCAATAACATCATTGGCATGCACTGGGGCTGATTTATGGGTCAGGTCACCCCTAGGCACCACATTATTGATCGCCTCCCATCTTGTCACTGCCTCCTTTGCCCCCTTCATGTCAGGGCCAGTCCCAATGCCTCCATACCGCCAAATCAGCCCCAACCTTGCCTCCCACCACCACCTCCTGCACCATAATTTGCTGCCCATATACCCCCTCTCCCCTGCCAGTTGCAAAATATAAAAAATAAGTCAGAATGACAAAAAAAAATCACCAGGCCTCACCAGGCAGCAACCTGCTGTGAAAAAATGTAATGAACCCTCAGTAAATGATGCACAAACAAAGCAGCCCACACATAGATTCATCACCACAAATCCCACCAACATTTCAAAATAAGCATCAAATAGAAAGAGTAGCAAGAAAAACGGGAATTCTTATACAGCGCTACACCTGAAAGTGAGCAGCTAACAGTCAGATCTCAGTCCCCCCAAGGACTAATAAACTTTGAACTAAAAAATTGATTGAAAAACTGACACTACCAGTAGCGCTTGTGTCAGTTTTTCAATCAATCAAATAGAAAGAGTCAGTGTGACTCAATGTAGGAGGCGCTTAAAAATAGAATAAAATATTACATTCCGTTTTGGAAGATAGTAGAGACTGCAGAAGAAATCTAGAGTATCCTTTTCTTTATATCTTCAAAAGTAACGCTTGGTATAAAAAAATACATATATGTGTAGCACAGTATACTTTCACCACACTTAATCAAGTTCTAAAAAAGAGATTCCTCTACTGTAGAATGTTCATTCAAAATGTGGGTGCAGGCATACCCCAACTCACACTCGGTCGTGCTGTGTCCCACACATAAAGGTTTCTTTAACACCGCTGTGTACAGAAATATGTATATCCCATACCAGGAGTTTCAGCAAGATGTAAAAAAATGGCGTACCACATTCACTATTAAGATATAGGAATATCAAGCACATCAAGGTTTCTTTTTACAATTCTATGATTTCTACAGATGAGGAGCGTACCCAACTCAAGGTATGTATAGATGACTTGAAACTTATCAAGGTTTCTTTACAGATCCTCATTGGTTATTTTCTCAATTTCTTATAGTCTCCCCATGTAGTGCATCCAGTAAACAAAAATTGTGTTTGTCCGAAAATATATATTTTTTTAAAATCCAAATCAAATTTTTATTAAACCCATGTAATGAGAATTAAACAAATTAACAAATGGAGGAATGGTCTGTGTACAATCGCCACAAAGTATTTGCAATCAACAAGCCAATCAATAAAACACTAAAAAAAAGTTTAAAAGTCAGATATAACTATTCAGAAAAAAATCAGAAAGGCTGCTCACACTTGTGGTTTTGTCAACACATTTCGGCCCACCATAGGCCTTTATCAAGACATGTCCAGAGTGTGAATCAGCCCAATATTTAAACATAGAACAGCCAATCACTGAATCCAGGAAATGACATCAACAATTAAAAACAAATTGTATCAGAAAACATACTAATTCTCATGTATGTTACATTGCATATGCACTATAGCATCATAAAATCGTCTCATAAGTTATACAAAACTTTTTAGTAAACAATATATCACGTAGTAAATGTTGTCATGGCAACCCAGTATGTTACAGGAAGTGTTTAGCTTCACAAACGACTAATGGCCCAAATGTATAACTCAAAATGGAAGGGCAAATATATGACATTGCATAATGTCTCCCCATAGCATATGTGACACCCCAGTGGTTCCTGATGGTCCGGAAAACGTCCATATATTGGACAAACAAATCAGGCTCTAAAACCAAGTAGCCGGAAGTGACGTCATGGCAATGCTCACAAGTCCCGAAATGCAGAATGGAATGCATTGCGCAACCTCACTTCCGGTCATGGTGGTCAGGTGTGAGGGAAAAAAAACTTGCTTAGTCGATGGGATTCTGAACTTCCAGATGGTACAGGAAGTCAGTAAATGACCATGATTTGTAAGGGAAAAGTATGTCAAAGAGGGGCAAAAACGATGTACAATAAATATAACACTACATACACATTGCGTGGCCATTAAAA
This sequence comes from Taudactylus pleione, assembly GCA_031769625.1. Classification (NCBI taxonomy): domain Eukaryota; kingdom Metazoa; phylum Chordata; class Amphibia; order Anura; family Myobatrachidae; genus Taudactylus; species Taudactylus pleione. The sequence continues at coordinate 1,907,587 of JAUIMM010000086.1, forward strand.
TCATTTTAAAAACATAACACAAGCACAAAAGAATACTAAAGATGTCTTTAAATACAAAATATTGTCACAACTTTCAATGAATTTAATGTCTCCATTGTTGTAGCATTCCATTGTTATAATAACTTTCAGGCTTGGGGAATTTGGTGCTTGTATCAAGGTATTTCATGACCAGAATAAATAGTATAAGATCTAAAACAAAACTGACAATATATATGTCAGTACACAAAAACTTTAGACATGATGATTTTTTTTTTAGATAATCCTATATGGGACAAGACACTCAAAACTCAACATGAAGGAATACATGAAGAAATATATTTAAAATAGTTCACCTCATATATTTAAAATAGTTCACCACATTAATCTCGAAGTACCTAATCAAGCCGTCAGGTTTTAAAGATTTACAGTGAAAAATTAGACTCATTTCAGTTTTTGCTAACATTTTGGAACTATCTTTATGCCGCTTGTTACCCTTAAGGATACTGGACTTCAACCTCTATACGCTCCTGCCTATACCTTCTAATATCCTTCCTATAAACCTCTAAGGATGACGCTATTTTGCGTATGCAGTCATACAGTGAATAAAGACTCCAGACCTTGAACCTGTGGTTCCAAAGCACAAAGTATTATTCAAGTAAAAGTACAGTCAGTTACACGCTAAGTACAATTTAGCGCAAAGAAATTATACAGACCCAAGTACAGTTATACATACGCAAGCGCTCTGGACCAGATCCCACCATCAGCAAGATAACCTCCGTCGATCAGCAATCAGCAAGAAGACTAGAAACCCAGGGTCAGAGCACACATATTTATAGCCCCCAGAAATAGACAACACAATAGAGGAGTTTGTTGCTGATCCCATTGGTTCCCATTGTGGGTGCATTTGTTACAGGGCATTTAACAGGTTGGTTCAAATGGACACAGAACAGCCTCTAACAGCTTGTTGCCTCCTCTATTTCCCCTGCATGCACAAAAATACATTTTGGTTCATTATGTCTTTACGGTCCATAAGTTGCGAACGCATGTTCCGATCTTCTCACCGTTGATACCGGAAAGCTGTGGATAAAGTGCGGATCAGTATAATATCAAACACGGCTTACTTATCATGTATTAAACCTTAGATACCAAAATAGTCTTTATTTCACAGCATTTGTAATAAATTAATAAAACTTGGATCTTTTACTTTATAGCTATGGAACCTTTTGTGTAAGTGTGCATTATGTAAGTATTAGGGATATGGGAATAGACACTAGTTAGGTTTATCTGATTTGGGGCAGATGTGCAAGCATGCAGCTAATAAACAGCATTTGCATGAAGGATATTGTGCATACGCTACTGATAGTCATGTTAGCAGCTCAACTGTGCGTAATGTGCGGTGTTTATGCATGAGATTCTATACATATATATATATGTGTATATATATATATATATATATATATATACACACACATATCTCATTCCTTATTCACAGTTTCAAACTGCAATGCAAATGTGTTACTCCCCAGCTGTGAAGCCAGGGCCATTCTGTCTGGGTGTGGGACTAACACCTGTTTAGGATTCAGACAAATTCAATTGTGTAGACCAATGTCTGGGTTATATTACAATTGCCACAACTATACTTGTCTATATACAGGGATTCCCAATTTGTATGTAAAACACTCACAGTATTCTGGTGTATTGTCTATTCTATTTACTTTTCTCAGGGGCTGTATCTCTAGTTGTTTTTGGTAGATTATCAAAAACATTGCCATCTGAGCTTAGCTCGTGAGTTGTAACTTAAAATGGAGCTGGTCGCAAAATGGCATCTTGCAGATTCTTGTTTCTAAAATTGAGTCTAGCTGCCATTCGCAAGATGGCTTCGCGCACGCTAATTTTTATGCTGATTCCATCTCAGCCACTAATCCAGCTTTGACAGTCCACCCTTTGATAGCGAACAACATGCTATCACATCCTGATGTTAAAATTAATTTTAGGCATACATACGTATATTACTTAATGTTATTAGGGGATGGCACAAGGTGGTTCTTAATCCATCAATAATGTGTCTCTAGGAGGGGACATAAAACTACCATTATACGCATACCGCGGACCCTGAGAGATCATGTGAAAGATGTGGGGATGCACCAGTCCTATAAAGGCAGTCTTGAAGGGAAATTGAGACTTTACATTATCTAAGGTGTTTCAAAAGTAACATTTCAATAATACATTCTATGCATGTCTAAATATAATACATTGGATGATGGTATTTCCTGGTTCAGGGTTGTAATGCAGTTCTATATTTACCTCAGTATTCATATTGCCATTACTGACCACCATCATAATTTCATTCTTTCATCTTACTCTATTTTTACATTCTCCACACTTCAACACAATAGGAACATACCGGACACATAGGCCAATTACTATGATGACAATCAGTATAAGGATCAAGAATTTGCCTATGCTGGCGATCACTTCCTGGACCCATTCCCCTAGGCCTGAGAACCATTTCACTGGGTTCAACCATGAGACCCATCCTTCTATTTTCTCGCCTACTTCAGCCACTGAACCATTATGGTTCTTACGAAACTCCCATTTTAGCTGCAGAATTTCGTCCATCTTCCGGTCTATCACCTCTTTGGGGTCGCTGGTATCATTGGTGACATAGGTGCAACACTTCACTCCAAATTGGGTGGCCAAAGTTACGCAATACCCTCCAGTAACAGCAGTGAAATAATTTAACACTAGCTGTGTTGCACCAGTTCTTTCTTGTATGCTTGCAATTCTCTCCCTGTATACCTGAATGTGTCATCATACATCTCGGTGATATTATCTATTAATTTAGCAAGTTCCTGAATATATCTAAAATTTAATGTACCCCGAGCGATTCTGGTGGGATCCAGTGCGACTAAAATTTGGAAGCCAGTTGTCTCACTAATTAACTGAGTGGCTTTATGCATGTCACCAGGTATCATATTTCGTTTGCCTCTGTGTTCATACTGTGTGTGAAGAAATGGTGATGGTGTGTTTTTATGAATACCAAGCATTTCACCATGTGTAAGGGTCATAACTTCTGGGACGACTCTTCCCAGGTAATACAAACCTTTGGAACTCGGGGAGAGCCACTTATACGCCTTTCTTCCACATATAAAATACACATTATCAGGGAGAACATAAGGAATAATATGCATCATTATCATTAAACACATTTCCCTTGCAAACAATCCTATCTCAGGGTCTTCCATCTGGTACATGCAAGTCTCTGGTTGTATTATTTTAGCACAATAACCATCTGGTACCTTACCAAAAATTTATTTGGTGGAACTCAATGTGTACCGGTACCTAAAATGTTTCCCACTAGATTTAATTGAGCGTAACAGATCATGGTTTATGGACTCATTATCAGCTCTCTGTGAATAGGTCATCGTCTGATTATTCCCCATCACTTCCCAACTCCCGGGTTTATTGGGGTTGATTATGTTGAAACACAAAAGTGATCTATCTACTTGGAATTGATAGAGTTTGAAATGAGGTGGTTTGGATGAGAGGAATTTTCCATCCAATGTTTTCCCTTTTTGTAATTCTAAAATTTCCATGATATTCAGCGGAAATGGCACCAACCCTATGTTATGCTGTCCCTGTGGCACATGTGAACACACGCAGCAATCAGTTTGATTTAACACTTTGCCTACCATGCTATGATAATCCTCTAAAGGATACCCACCCCAGTACGGGTTATATTTAGGCTGGCACCGTTGAATACAGTTCTCATCAACTAGGGACCCACAAAGCTCACAAATACAGGAATCTTCAGACAATAAACGTCCACACCATCCCCGAGTATCCGGAATTATAGCTCTCTTAACAATAACAGTACTAAGATTGGTCAGATACTCCCCTGATTGGCACTGCACTCCTCCTGGCTCCACTCTATCAGCACTGCCATCAGCTCCCATCTCCTCTATCCATCCTCCATCACAGAAACTGGATATCCCCAAACAAACCAAGATGACGGAAACTCTGGAAGAATACAAAAATTAACACAGCAGAACAATCTCTTGCTGTGACACTGATCTACAGTTTTCTTTTAGCTCAAGTTTCTCACTGTCACCTTTTTAATCCTCCCGGCACAAGCTCGCAATCGACAGGTCCACATTATCGACCTTGTCTCGGCCTTGTATCTCCACCGGTTGGTTAACCTCCCTATAGTGAGTGGAATGGACCCACATATCTTCCCCGGCCACCCTTTGAGGATGTGGTACTTTGTCAACAACATCAGATACGGACCTTTCCACCTATCAGTCAAACAACCTGAGCTAAAAAAAATTTTGGATCATAACAAATTCCCCAGGTTTCACATCATGACAGTTTGCATCAGACATGTTGGAAAATAACATTTTCAATTTCAGTTGTTCTTACTCATCTTCGTGAGACACTGCACAGTAACCTCATTATCATATTTTTACATGAGGCTGCCTGTTAAACAGTATCTCAAAGGGGGACAGGTAGATAGATGGTCTGGGATGATCTTAATATTAATACCCATCACCTTACACAGGTTATAGAAGACATTACGTGTGAAATGAATATCCCTCCTATATTCAATTATTCTAGGGATACTGTATTTGTACACAAATTCCTGCACTTTAAATTCTGTTATCAATATCTACTGCTCTAAATATTGCCTGGGCCCCTGGGTTGGACAGTATTCTGAGTATTTGACCTTAGCCTGGCATGGCTGCCATTTGTCCTTAGCGACCTTGTGTCCTGTGTGTGAGAGATAAAGCGCAACAGTTTAATATCATTTAAACATGACCTAAATACAACAATAAATCGTCCACATTTTACATTAGAACAGATCCATTGGCAGGTTGAAAAGATTGTAAACAGTCATATAAGGCCTGGGAGAAGATACTGGGGTTGTCTATGAACCCATGGGACACTCATGTCCATGTGTAGTGTACACCTCCCCCTAGGTGGGAAAAGAAAAATACTGACAGTCAGGGTGTTAGGGCACAGGGAAGAAAGCAGAACAGAGATTGGGTATCAGTTACATCAATTACCATTACCAGTTTTTCCCTAGTACTTCCCGTCAACCTGTCTATCTGCAGACCATAAGTATGACCCGACTCCTAGCGTTGGCTCCCACTCTCCAATAAAGAATTAACGGCCACAATTGGAGCTGGTGCCTGATGGACATTTGCTGGTCTCTATGCATATCCCTTATGGGGAAATCCAGGTACTCCCTGGTTTGGGGGTCCTACCCTCTTTGCCTTGCAGCTCTTACTTATGTGTCCTGGCTGGTTGCAATTAAAACACTTTCGTGGGAAGGATTGTTGTGTGGGTTGAGCAGGAGAGAAAGGTGGTGGATATGGGTAAGGATATTGAGGAAAAGGATATTGTGGGAGGTATGGAGCTTGTGGGTAGTATGGGACTTGTGGTTGTGTAGGATAAGTGGGATAAGGCTGTGTTTGCTGTGGTGTAGGAATAGTGAGGGTGTATAACTGTTCAGGTGAAAGTGTGTGTGTGCAAGTGTGTCTGCTGGCTGTGATGTTACCGTCATTCCTTCCAGAGCTTGGATACTGACAGCCATTAGTTTTTCGCTCTGGGTCTCTCTCTTCTTTGAGATGTTTTTATCATGTTCTATGAGGGTATCTATTGTGACTACCCTCCAGCCAGGCTGTGAGGTCTGAACCCAGGTCTTTAGGTTCTCTTTAAGACCGTCCATGAGTATGGTGACTATCATTCCCCTGTGGTGAGTGCTATCTTTAATATCCTCTAACCCAGTGTACTGGGTGATAGCCTGCAGAGCCCGATCACAATAATCTTCTGCAGATTCACTCTCCTTTTGCTTTATGGTGAAAATTTTGTTCCAGTTAACTACTACTGGAAAATATATACCCAATTGAGTTACAATGCGGGAAATGTTACCTTGGTTTACTTGGTCTGTTAAGGGAACGTCACCATCCAATACACAATCCGTGATACATTTTGTCACGTCGATATTGCGTGGTAGACAGGCCCTTAACACCACTCGCCAATCTTTATTAGTTGGCTCATGAGAACTACCCAAATTCCTCAAAAATCTTTGACATTTGGCTAGTTTCTTTTTGGGATCAGGCAAATCATTCATGATAGAATTTAGTTCTGCCCTTGTCCAAGGACAATGCATTACCACTTCCATCATGGGCACTACACCGTTTGCATCTGCATTTCCATTCGGAACAGACCAGCAGTGCTGCTACCTTTGACCTTGTTACCTGGCTGGGGGTTTAATCTGTTGCTGCTACTTATGGTATTAACGACTTCCTCTACGGGTGCAGAGGGTGTTAGCACTTCCCTTGCTGTTACCGATGGAGATAGTGGCACCACTCGTGATTGTCGTGGTACAGCATCTATCATTTGTACAGCATGGGAAATGGCAGACATTACAATAGGCTCATCATCCACATCATGAGCATTTTCTTTATGGTTGCTTAAGAGAGAGTACAAATTGCTTGTTACATTTTTATGGGTTTTTTCGATAACTGTACTTGCACCCCCATCCACATAAGGTGGTGGTGGTGTGCGTGAACTGCTGGCAATACCTTCCACAACACTACCTTGCCGCATGTGTGCGCCATTTTGCGGCTCGCATGCATTGCAATCCAGGGCCGGGGGTTTATTTGCTGGCAATGTGCTCGCAACACTAGTTTGCGTCGCTTGCACATTTTTAAGCCACGCATCCCCTGCATGCTGCCACAATTTTAAACATTCATAATATTTTACCTTCTTACCTCGAGACCGCATCAGACTGATGTGGTCCCGGACATTATCCAATACATCTTTATCAAAACTACCAATTCTGGGAAACGGTCTAACACTCTTCATCATTATTTTAAACCATACGTCACAATACCTTATTGCATAAGTACCATACTTAGTATGCATAATACGACGGGCCGATCCAAGCGGCACCTCCATTAGCAGCACATCATTGCCTAACATTTCTATTGTTTGCGCGGCTCCCAACTTGGGACAACTCCTACGTTTTTCAATAAAAATTTTAACTGGTGAAAGTCAATTAAGATACTTTCACTTACCTACAAACGCCTTGGAAAAAGGGTGTATCCGCAAACCCTATAGAGGACTTCTAGACGCTTCCACTCACCTACGGAAGTAAAGGCCGCTTCCGCTCAGCAATCCCTTTTTGACTACCTTTCAACTCCTAGGGGGCAGCAAAGTACCCTTTGTGTTCCAGTTGATTTCGTCCACCCTCCCACCAGCTCACAATCACAATCTAGCCAAGAAAATGCGGTTGCATTATAGTGTTCAAATAAGCCTAACAGATCACACACATTGATTACTGAATACTATAATCACGCTGGGGGCAGAACCATAACAAAAATAACAAACCATACACCTGCTCTGTGTAAAAGTAAACGGTATGCTGCTACCGAGTCACTAGGCCACCTTCCTGCGCCTAGCACTTAAGGGTCCTACGATACCATTAACATTTAAGTCCGTGTTACACCTTAAACAAGCACTCACAGTTACACACTTTTTTCCTGCGCAGAAAAATACACATTAACTCAGATATTAGCAACAATTGATAATGTAAACTCAATGGCTTTGTTTAAACACGTGGCAGCACAACCGAAAAATGAGTATACGCTATTGTGCGACTAGTTGCATATATAATGATGCGACTACCATACAACCGTATGACTTACCCTTAGCTGCATATGCAAAAGTGCATCCTTATTGCGCACAAAAATGCAACTTAGCTGCGTGGGCAATACTGCGACACCCCTTTTAGCGTAAAATACTATCAACAAAGGAAAACAAACTTTTTCCTTTCTTGTCCCTGGATTCTAGTCAGCGTACCCTGACTCACATGATAATGGGTAGCGATCTCTCAGCATAGAGTGGTTGCAGGTAAAACTGCATGTGGCCACTATCCACCCTTTGGTGAGATATCGATAACCGTATTTTATCGTGTGAACAGGTAAGTGACTTCACTATGAGCCCCCAACTTTGGATACTGGATTTCAACCTCTATATGCTCCTGCCTATACCTTCTAATATCCTTCCTATAAACCTCTAAGGATGACGCTATTTTACGTACGCAGTCAAACAGTAAATAAAGACTCCAGACCTTGAACCTGTGGTTCCAAAGCCCAAAGTATTATTCAAGTAAAAGTACAGTCAGTTACACGCTATGATCTAAGTACAATTTAGCGCAAAGAAATTATACAGACCCAAGTACAGTTATACATACACAAGTGCTCTGGACCAGATCCCGGGATCAGCAAGATAACCTCTGTCAATCAGCAATCAGCAAGAAGACTAGAAACCCAGGGTCAGAGCACACATATTTATACTCCCCCAGAAATAGACAACACAATAGAGGAGTTTGTTGCTAATCCCATTGGTTCCCAGTGAGGGTGCATTTGTTACAGGGCATTTAACAGGTTGGTTCAAATGGACACAGAACAGCCTCTAACAGCTTGTTGCCTCCTCTATTTCCCCTGCATGCACAAAAATAAATTTTGGTTCTTTATGTCTTTACGGTCCATAAGTTGCGAACGCATGTTCCGATCTTCACACCGTTGATACCGGAAAGCTGTGGATAAAGTGCGGATCAGTATAATATCAAACACGGCTTACTTATCATGTATTAAACCTTAGATACCAAAATAGTCTTTATTTCACAGCATTTGTAATAAATTAATAAAACTTGGATCTTTTACTTTATAGCTATGGAACCTTTTGTGTAAGTGTGCATTATGTAAGTATTAGGGATATGGGAATAGACACTAGTTAGGTTTATCTGATTTGGGGCAGATGTGCAAGCATGCAGCTAATAAACAGCGTTTGCATGCAGGATATTGTGCATTCGCTACTGAGCGTCATGTTAGCAGCTCAACTGTGCGTAATGTGCTGTGTTTATGCATGAGATTCTATACACATATATATTAGGGGTGTGCACCGGCCACTTTTCGTGTTTTGTGTTTTGGTTTTGGATCTGGATCTTTCTTCGTGTTTTGGATCTGGATTGGTTTTGCCAAAACCACCCTTCCGTGTTTTGGGTTCTGGGTTTTGTGTTTTGGATCTGTATTTTTTTTTAAAAAAGCATAAAAACAGCTAAAATCACAGAATTTGTAGGTTTTTCTGCTCCTATGCTATTATTAACCTCAATAACCTTAATTTCCACTCATTTCCAGTCTATTCTGAACACCTCACACCTCACAATAGTGTTTTTATGTCCAAAACGTTGCACCGAGGTAGCTGGATGACTATGCTAAGCGACACGAGTGGGCGGCACAAACACGTGACCCATCTAGGCGTGAAACTGCAGTGGCAGACAGGATGGCAGTTTGAAAAACTAGGCCCCAAACTGTACATAATGCAAAGAAAAAAAAGAGGTGCAAGATGGAATTGTCCTTGGGCCCTCCCACCCACCCTTATGTTGTATAAACAGGACATGCACACTTTAACAAACCAATCATTTCAGCGCCAGGGTCTGCCACACAACTGTGGCTGAAATGATTGGTTCGTTTGGGCCCCCACAAAACAAGCTGGCAATTAATGTGTCCCTGCACAAACTGGCTCTATGGAGGCAAGATGTCATCCTCATCCTCCTCATCCACCGATTCCTCACCCTCTTCAGTGTGTACATCCTCATCCTCACAAAGTATTAACTCGTCCCCACTTGAATCCACCACCACAGGTCCCTCTGTACCTTCTGGAGGCTGGTCTCCCTGGAAGAGCTGATAATTCATTTTGATGAACATCATCTTCTCCACATTCTGTGGAAGCAACCTCCTACGCCTTTCGCTGACAAGGTTCCCGGCTGCACTAAACACTCTTTCGGAGTACACACTGGAGGGGGGGCAACTCAGGTAAAATAGAGCCAGTTTGTACAGGGGCCTCCAAATTGCCTCTTTTTCCTGCCAGTACAGGTATGGACTGTCTGCCATGCCTACTTGGATGCTGTCACCGATGTAATCCTCCACCATTCTGTCAATGGTGACAGTATCATATGCAGTGACAGTAGACATGTCAGAAATTGTTGCCAGGTCCTTCAGTCCGGACCAGATGTCCAAACTTGGTCCTGCCTGCCCTGCATCACCGCCAGCGGGTTGCTTAGGATACCTAAGTTTTTTCCTGGCAGCCCCAGTTGCAGGAGAAAATGAAGAAGGAGCCGTTGACGTGTCACGTTCCGCTTCAGCTGACAGTGTGTTCACCAGCAGGTCTTTGCACCTCTGCAGGCTTGTGTCGGCCGGAAAGAGAGACACCACATAGGCTTTAAACCTAGGATCGAGCACGGTGGCCAAAACGTAGTGGTCTGATTTCAACAGATTGACCACCCTGGAATCCTGGCAAAGCGAATGAAGGGCTTCATCCACAAGTCCCACATGCCGAGCGGAATCGCTCCGTCTTAGCTCCTCCTTCACTTTCTCCAGCTGCTTCTGCAAAAGCCTGATGAGGGGAATGACCTGACTCAAGCTGGCAGTGTCTGAACTGACTTCACGTGTGGCAAGTTCGAAGGGCTGGAGAACCTTGCACAACACGGAAATCATTCTCCACTGCACTTGAGTCAGGTGCATACCCCCTCCTTTGCCTATGTCATAGGTGGATGTATAGGCTTGTATGGCCTTTTGCTGCTCCTCCATTCTCTGAAGCATATAGAGGGTTGAGTTCCACCGCGTCACAACCTCTTGCTTCAGGTGATGGCGGGGCAGGTTCAAGAGTGTTTGCTGGCGCTCCAGTCTTCGGCACGCAGTCGCTGAATGGCGAAAGTGGCCTGAAATTTTTTGGGCCACCCAAAGCGTCTCCTGCACGCCCCTGTCGCTTTTCAGAAAATTCTGCACCACCAAGTTTATTGTGTGAGCAAAACATGGGACGTGCTGGAATTTGCCCAGATGTAATGCCCGCACAATATTGGTGGCGTTGTCAGATATCACAAATCCCCAGGAGAGTCTAAGTGGGGTAAGCCACTGGGCGATGATTTCCCTCAGTTTCTCTAAGAGGTTGTCGGCGGTGTGCCTCTTACTGAAACCGGTGATACACAGCGTAGCCTGCCTTGTAACGAGCTGGCATTTCTGAGATGCTGCTACTGGTGACGCTGCTGCTGTTGCTGCATAAGGTGATACATCTACCCAGTGGGCTGTCACAGTCATATAGTCCTTAGTCTGCCCTGTTCCACTTGTCCACATGTCCGTGGTTAAGTGGACATTGTGTACAACGGCATTTTTCAGGACACTGAGGACACTTTTTCTGACGTTTCTGTACAGTCTCGGTATCGCCTGCCTAGTGAAGTGGAATCTAGACGGGATTTGGAACCGGGGACACACTACCTCCATCAATTGTCTAAATCCCACTGCACTAATGGCGGATACCGGACGCACGTCTAACACCAACATAGCAGTCAAGGCCTCAGTTATACGTTTTGCTTCAGGATGACTGCTGTCGTACTTCATCCTCCTCGCTAAGGACTGTTGGAGGGTCAATTGTTTAGTAAAAGTAGTGGTGTTCCTACTTCCTCTCTGGGATGATGAACGACTCCCAGCAGCAGCAACAGCAGCAGCGGCAGCAGTAGGCGTAGCAATGCAGGATCCTCCAGAGGAATCCCGGATAGGAGAGTCAGTCATGCCAGTGACATGGCCTGCAGGACTACTTCCGATCCTGACTAAGGAGGAAATTGATGAGGAGGGAGTTGACGGTGTGGTTTGCAGGCGCTTGGATACAACAGGACAACGGGATTTAGGTGTCCCTGGACTGCTTACGGTCTTAGCCAAAGTTTCTGAACTTGACAGTAACTTTTTATGAACGCGCTGCAGGTGCCGTATAAGGGAGGATGTTCCTAGGTGGTTGACGTCCCTACCCCTACTTATTTCACCTTTACATATGGTACATATGGCAAGACAGTTGTTGTCCGGATTTGGATAGAAATATTGCCAGACCAAAGAGGTGGAATGTTTGGTCTTCTGCCCAGGCATGACCGTGATGGGCTTTTTCATCCCACGGACAACAACTGTCTCCCCCGGAGCCTGATTTAAACAAACCACATCACCATCAGAATCCTCCTCGCCAACTTCCTCCTCAGCGCCAGCTACACCAGTATCCTCATCCTGTTGTACTTCAACAGTGACATCTTCAATTTGCATATCAGCAAGTGGACTGTGGGTGCTCCTTTCAGCACTTGCAGGGGGCGTGCAAATGGTGGAAAGAGCCACCTCTTCCCGTCCAGTGCTGGGAAGGTCAGGCATCGCAACCACCACCACACTTGGACTCTCCTTGGGGATTTGTGATATCTTCTTAGAAAGCACAGTTCTTCGCTGTGCTTTTGCCAGCTTAACTCTTTTGATTTTTTTAGTGGGAGGAGGGCTTCCATCGTCATCTGAAGCTGAACCACTAGTCATGAACATACTAGGGATCGACCTTAGCCGTTCCTTGCCACTCCGTGTCGTAAATGGCATATTGGCAAGTTTACGTTTCTCTTCAGCTGATTTAAATGTCTTTTTCAAGGTCATTTTCCTGAACTTTGCCATTTGGGATTGTATGTGCCCTCTACTATGACATTGGGCATCGGCCTTGGCAGACGACGTTGATGGCATGTTATCGTCTATGTCATGACTAGTGGCAGCAGCTTCAGCACTAGGAGGAAGTGGTTCTTGATCTTTCTCTATTTTATTTTTATCGGAGAAAGTTTGGTCCTCCATTTATGTTATATCGATTTGATATATACGTGCGGCTAAACACAGAAAATAATTTTTTTTTTGGTTTGGACTGGAGTGTACTTTGTGGGTTACAGCACCCTTTAACGGTCAAGCCAGCCGGCCCTTTACTTATGACACAGGCGCACGCTTGGCACTACTTTGTTGATGCACATGCGGCTACTGCGCACACAATTCACAAACACAGAAAATATTTTTTTTTTTGGTTTGGACTGGAGTGTACTTTGGGGGTTACAGCACCCTTTAACGGTCAAGCCAGCCGGCCCTTTACTTATGACACAGGCGCACGCTTGGCACTACTTTGTTGATGCACGTGCGGCTACTGCGCACACAATTCACAAACACAGAAAATAATTTTTTTTTTGGTTTGGACTGGAGTGTACTTTCGGGGGTTACAGCACCCTTAACGGTCAAGCCAGCCGGCCCTTTACTTATGACACAGGTGCACGCTTGGCACTACTTTGTTGATGCACGTGCGGCTACTGCGCACACAATTCACAAACACAGAAAATAATTTTTTTTTTGGTTTGGACTGGAGTGTACTTTCGGGGGTTACAGCACCCTTAACGGTCAAGCCAGCCGGCCCTTTACTTATGACACAGGCGCACGCTTGGCACTACTTTGTTGATGCACGTGCGGCTACTGCGCACACAATTCACAAACACAGAAAATAATTTTTTTTTTGGTTTGGACTGGAGTGTACTTTGGGGGTTACAGCACCCTTTAACGGTCAAGCCAGCCGGCCCTTTACTTATGACACAGGCGCACGCTTGGCAGTACTTTGTTGATGCACGTGCGGCTACTGCGCACACAATTCACAAACACAGAAAATAATTTTTTTTTTGGTTTGGACTGGAGTGTACTTTCGGGGGTTACAGCACCCTTAACGGTCAAGCCAGCTGGCCCTTTACTTATGACACAGGTGCACGCTTGGCACTACTTTGTTGATGCACGTGCGGCTACTGCGCACACAATTCACAAACACAGAAAATAATTTTTTTTTGGTTTGGACTGGAGTGTACTTTCGGGGGTTACAGCACCCTTTAACGGTCAAGCCAGCCGGCCCTTTACTTATGACACAGGCGCACGCTTGGCACTACTTTATTGATGCACGTGCGGCTACTGCGCACACAATTCACAAACACAGAAAATAATTTTTTTTTTGGTTTGGACTGGAGTGTACTTTGGGGGTTACAGCACCCTTTAACGGTCAAGCCAGCCGGCCCTTTACTTATGACACAGGCGCACGCTTGGCACTACTTTGTTGATGCACGTGCGGCTACTGCGCACACAATTCACAAACACAGAAAATAATTTTTTTTTTGGTTTGGACTGGAGTGTACTTTCGGGGGTTACAGCACCCTTAACGGTCAAGCCAGCCGGCCCTTTACTTATGACACAGGTGCACGCTTGGCACTACTTTGTTGATGCACATGCGGCTACTGCGCACACAATTCACAAACACAGAAAATAATTTTTTTTTTGGTTTGGACTGGAGTGTACTTTCGGGGGTTACAGCACCCTTAACGGTCAAGCCAGCCGGCCCTTTACTTATGACACAGGTGCACGCTTGGCACTACTTTGTTGATGCACGTGCGGCTACTGCGCACACAATTCACAAACACAGAAAATAATTTTTTTTTTGGTTTGGACTGGAGTGTACTTTCGGGGGTTACAGCACCCTTAACGGTCAAGCCAGCCGGCCCTTTACTTATGACACAGGCGCACGCTTGGCACTACTTTGTTGATGCACGTGCGGCTACTGCGCACACAATTCACAAACACAGAAAATAATTTTTTTTTTGGTTTGGACTGGAGTGTACTTTCGGGGGTTACAGCACCCTTAACGGTCAAGCCAGCCGGCCCTTTACTTATGACACAGGCGCACGTTTGGCACTACTTTGTTGATGCACGTGCGGCTACTGCGCACACAATTCACAAACACAGAAAATAATTTTTTTTTGGTTTGGACTGGAGTGTACTTTCGGGGGTTACAGCACCCTTAACGGTCAAGCCAGCCGGCCCTTTACTTATGACACAGGCGCACGCTTGGCACTACTTTGTTGATGCACGTGCGGCTACTGCGCACACAATTCACAAACACAGAAAATAATTTTTTTTCGGTTTGGACTGGAGTGTACTTTCGGGGGTTACAGCACCCTTTAACGGTCAAGCCAGCCGGCCCTTTACTTATGACACAGGCGCACGCTTGGCACTACTTTGTTGATGCACGTGCGGCTACTGCGCACACAATTCACAAACACAGAAAATATATTATTTTTTTAGCACTTGGGGGGAGCACCCCTGATGGACAGAGCACCCCCTGGACAACACTACAGCACTCCTTTAGGACTGGGACACTGCACAGGACTTTGGAGTGGACACAGCCCCTATGGAGAACTGACTGCACAACACAGTCCAGCCAGCCCCTATGGACTTTGAAGTAGTGGACACAGCCCCTATTAACAACAGCAGCACAGCACAACACAGCCAGCCCCTATGGACTTTGAAGTAGTGGACAACAGCAGCACTACACTACACTACACTACACAGCCCTAACTCCCACCCTCCCTCTTCACTGTCCACAGCCGAGTGAGAAAATGGCGCCGACGTGGGTACCTTATATAGGATCCAAAACCCGCGAGACTCGGAAGGCGGGATGATGACGTTTTGCCTCGATTTCAGATCCGAGTCAGGCGGGAAAAGTCGAGCCTGATTCGGATCGGACTCGGATCGGGGGGGCTCGGGGGGGTTCGGATTTCAGAAATCCGAACCCGCTCACCCCTAATATATATACAGTCAGGTGCATAAATATTGGGACATTGACAGAATTTTAATATTTTTGCCTCTATTCACCACCACAATGGCTTTGAAATTAAACAAACAAGATGTGCTTTAACTGCAGACTTTCAGATTTAGTTTCAGGGTAATTACATCCAAATCAGGTGAACGGTGTAGGAATTACAACGGTTTCTATATGTGCCTCACACTTTTTAAGGGGCCAAAAGTAATGGGTCTATCAACTCAAAAGCTATTTCATGGACAGGTGTGTGCTATTCCCTCGATATTTCATTATCAATTAAACAAACACACACACACACATATCTCATTCCTTATTCACAGTTTCAAACTCCAATGCAAATGTGTTACCCCCAGCTGTGAAGCCAGGGCCATTCTGTCTGGGTGTGGGACTAAAACCTGTTTAGGATTCCGACAAATTCAATTGTGTAGATCAATGTCTGGGTTATATTACAATTGCCACAACTATACTTGTCTATATACAGGGATTCCCAATTTGTATGTAAAACACTCACAGTATTCTGGTGTATTGTCTATTCTATGTACTTTTCTCAGGGGCTGTATTTCTAGTTGTTTTTGGTAGATTATCAAAAACATTGCCATCTGTACTTAGCTCGTGAGTTGTAACTTAAAATGGCGCTGGTTGCAAAATGGCGTCTTTCAGATTCTTGTTTCAAAAATGGAGTCTAGCTGCCATTCGCAAGATGGCGTCGCGCACGCTAATGTTTACGCTGATTCCGTCTCAGCCACTAATCCAGCTTCGACACCCTTTACAGCTTTTATTGCACAAAAGGATGACAGACCTGAGATCGCACAACTATGACACTGTTTAAAATGTGCTGAGAGAGATAGTGTGTTTCGCGACCCTTCTTGATATTATGTATATACTCTCCCAGACATATCTTAAGTGGCCGTGAAGTTCTTCCAATGTACACTTTGTTGCAAGTGCAACGTATTGCATAGACAACATTCTTTGTATTACAAGTGATGAACTCCCTAATTTTAATCTCCTTGCCATTAATATTCACAGATTCAATCTTATTAGTGCCTCCACATTTAAAATTTTTACAACCAATACAGTTTTCACACCAGTAAAACCCTGTAGATGTAGTATGAGATATAGCCTGTGGGGGGTAAAGTGCTAGCCACTAACTTCAATTTTAAATTAGGCGCTCTCCTGTTAATATGTTTTGGCATCTCAGGTAAAATTGAACCAAGTATCGGATCATGTTTTAATATTGACCAGTGTTTTCTGAATTTGTTTCGATAATCTTGTGTTCACTGGTAAACTCTATGACAAATGCAAACTCAAAATTTCCATTATAACTAGGTTTCTTTATTTTGGAAAGTAATTCCTGATGATCTATAGTTTTTATTTAATTAATAGTATTGTCTACCTTCATCTTGTTATATCCACAGGCTATACATTTATTTCCCATGGTTTGGAATTGATATAATTAGAGTGATGACAACTTGTTGATGAAAAGTATGTACTAGAATCCTGGGTATAGTAAATTTTTGGTGTTTATTTTGTTATTCTCAATACACACTGTGATGTCAAGAAAGTTTATTGTTTCTTCCTGTATATCAATAGTGAGTATGATGTTATTATCAATCAAATTTAAAAGTTCACAGAAGTCGTTAAGGTTATGTTTCCCTCCTCTCTATACAAAGAAAATATCATCAATGTATCTTGCGTAGGACACCAGTTTATTATTCAGCTCCCTCAACCCCATAAAAAGGTTTGCGTAGCTAGGAGCGAACCTGGTGCCCATCGCAGTGCTTGTCTTTTGCAGAAAAAAATCCTCCGTAAAAAGAAAATTTTTTTTAAATAATATAAATTCAATCCCCTCAATGAGATCCTGCAGGCTCTAAGACAAGTCTGAAAGACATAAAAAATAAAGTGTTGCCTCTACACCATCCTTGTGTGCAAAGATGGTGTAGAGGGAACTTGCATCTGCTGTAACCAAAAGTAGAAAAAAAATGATTAAAAAAATCCTGAGTATCCTTGAGATGTGACTTATTTAAAACAACAATTGGCTGAAGAAAAAAGTCAATAAAACTAGAAAGATTTGATGTTATCGAGTTCACACCTGATATGATTGGTCTACCAGGTGGTTTGTCCAAACTTTTGTGGACCTTGGGCAAAAAAAGTTTTATTGATTGGCCTGTTGATTGCAAATACTTTGTTATGGGGATTGTCACAGACCATTCCTCAGTTTGTTAATTTGTTTTATTCCCATTACATGGGATTTGTTTTAATAAAAATTGGATGTGGATTTACAAAAAAAATTCTCAGACAAAATTTTTTTTTCCTGGATGCACTACATGGGGAGACTATAAGAAATGGAGAAAATAACCAATGAGGATCTGTAAAGAAACCTTGATAAGTTTCAAGTCATCTATACATACTGTGAGTTTGGTATGCTCCTCATCTGTAGAAATCATAGAATTGTAAAAAGAAACCTTGTTGTGCTTGATATTCCTATATCTTAATAGTGAGTGGGGTACGCCATTCTTTTACATCTTGCTGAAACTCCTGGTATGTGATATACATTTTTCTGTACACAGTGGTGTTAAAGAAACCTTTATGTGTGGGACACAGCACGACTGAGTGTGAGTTGGGTATGTCTGCACCCACATTTTGAATGAACATTCTACTTTCAAGGAATCTCTTTTTTTAGAACTTGATTAAGTGTGGTGAAAATATACTGTGCTACACATATATGTATTTTTTTTTTTATGATATCACGCATACGTTGGAAGATATAAAGAAAAAGATACTCCAGATTTCTTCTACAGTCTCTACTATCTTTCAAAAAGGAATGTAATATTTTATTCTATTTTTAAGCACCTCCTACATTGAGTCACACTAACTCTTTTATTTGATGTTTATATTGAAATTTTGGAGCAACCTGCTGTGCCACCCCCCAGCAAGTGCACTCCTAGGCATGTGACCCAAATGCCTAGTGGGAATTCCTCCTCTCAGCATGTAGATGGCTTTTAGAGAAACCTGCACGCGATATCAGCTCTGTGTTCCATTGCCTATACTTGCTCAGAATGTCCATTGGAGTTTTGCTACTGGGTTCAGAGGAACTGCACCCCAATATTTTACTTATATGCATGAGTCTGAGTAGCACTGCACATGCATACTGACTTTCACCAGAATTTCCATGCAGTTCTGATCTGAGTCCACTGGATCACTCTGTGTGACCATCAATCATCTGACAATCCTTCAAGTTACTCAGGGTGGACAGTGGTTTTACACAGCTGAAGCTAATGAAGCTGCCTATAAGGATGCAGCCACTGGCTTCAGCATGCCCAGAAAATGAGGTAGACAAGCACCCATTTTTTGGGACGCTGCCTCATGCCACCCCCAAATGGCTGCAGTCCTTCAATCAGGCTGCAACATCTGAGCACTGAGAATGAACGAGCAGAAGGAGATCCTGCGCATGAACATATATTCTAATATCGGAGTTGTACGCAAACCATCGGGTTTGCATATAATTCTGAATCAGTCCCTTAGTTCATTATTTTAACAACTTTATAATATGAAGCCATGGCCTTCTATTACCATTTCTTAATTGATATTTCCATTTGAACTGAAGCACATAGGATTTTTTAGGCAGAAAACAGATTTTTGTATTTAGTTTATTGCTTTAATTGAATTTTATTGTTATTTGTGATTATATTTAACTAGCTGAAGTACCTGGCATTGCCCAAGTTTAAATCTTCAAGTTAATAAGTTTTATTATGTGATGTCATCCAAATCCATCCATGGAAGGCCCAGAACCGGCTACCTGAGTCAATGTTCTGCATGGCACACTCTGCTGTCAGGTCCAACCGGGACCCCAACCACTCCATTAGGCATCCCAGACCAATTGCCACCCCTCTTGAAGTTTTCATCCAAATCCATCCAGTGGAATGTCCAAAATAGGCTCCATGGGTCAAAGTTCTACCCAGCATGCACAAACGGGAAGTCCAACGAGGACCCTAATGCCCCTAAAACAAGGCCAGGATCCAACTGGACCACCACACATTGGTTTAATCCCAATTGGTGCATAACCGGACAGACAGACAAACAAACAAACAAACCAAAATTTGTTGCTCTGTCGAATTGTCACATTGTCACTATAAGGTCTAATAGCTTACTTTTTATACTAAATAACAATATAAGATTTGGCAGCTTTACTTTGAGAGCCATGAGAGATATTCACCAAACAAACAATAAAACTTCTTTTATATATATATATATACACACATACACAAACCACTTACATACCTATATACCATCACCAATACCACCTAAGCGCGCGTCTTCTAGCTCATGGCAGGTGGCTCCCACAGATGACTTCCACACCCTGTGTCCATTGCCGCGGCTACTAGATACACAAATACAAGGCAAACTAATAAGTCATTATATGGAAAAACACTGGCGCACCCTGAGTGTGAGGTGCCAAAGTGTGTGACCTGCTGTTCCCATCAAGAAAAGTTAAGGAAAATCATACAATACAATAAAATCAGTCACATAAAGATGGCGCTGGTCAGGAGACTCATACAGATAATTTAAACCGTATATATAGTCTTTATAATGTCTCAGTCTTCTTATTCGTCATCCATATATTCTGATGTCAATCCAAAGTTGTCTCTCTCCAGGATATATGTATAAAGAAAAGGGAGAGAGTACTATATAGTGTAGTAGATTTTAAAAATTTAATAATACACAGTAAAAAACAATATAATTTCCACAGCAGTAAAAAAGTTTTTTTTTACACATAGTATGCTCTTAGGTCACCCAGCGCAAAAAGTATATACAGTATAGATTGGAACCATACCATGATTAGCACCAGATTTGGTGCCTCAAGAGAGTGTATATGGGGAGTCTCCGGATAAACTGCCCTGCTCCCTTCAAGCTTCTGGTTCAGCTGGCTGCACACAGTCCAAAAAGTTCCACCAGCAGATAAATCTCAGTTGCCAATGCGTTTTGAGTAATAATTACTCTTCCTCAAGGCTGTATGGGATTTACTGCTAAGCCATCTGCTATTTATAGGTCCCTTGACCAGGAAGTGAAAAAACTAACCCTGTTTGCAAGTTAATAATTATAGTACATATAGTAACATAAATGCTCAAAATCCACTTATTTGCATGTCTATAATAGCAAATCCATAGTATATGTAACATCATCGTTAAAAATCTATGTATATTACAAGGTCCAAAATCGATTTATTACTGGGTTAAAGTGTCAATCGTCTCTGGCACAATAAAGTTGCTTTTGCAAATTGTGTTTTTCTTTGTTAGGAACTGCGTTCCACGTGTTCCCATCCTAATTGCGGGCTACAGACTTCCGGTTATACATGGAAGTCATAGAGCCGAAGTCCTCCACTGCCAGAGTGGTGTGGGTAATGATTCCCTCTGGTGTCTTGTTTGAGCACACATGTCTGCGGTGACTTGTTGCCGGACATACCTTGCAATGATAATGTCCCGGACAGCAAATACTCACTTCCGGTTGTCAAACGGAAGTAGTGGTACCATCCACCTGATCCGCATAATGAAATAAAAAATTATATGAATAAATTCCAATAGAAAATCAAATAATCAAAAAAATAAACAAAAATGATTGGTATTGTTTACAACATAAAATAGATAAAAAATATAGAAATAATCCATCAACACATAACAATAAATAAACTTGTATAGCATACCAGGGTTCTGGATTTACAATCCTCATATTAATCATTGACACGTGATTTATAAAAGCAAATGTTAAAAAAGTCTAAAATCAACTAAAATAGTAACATGTTTATAAAAACAATTTTAATTCAAACTCTTTATTTTAGTGGTGTTTAATCTAAAGATCCAGGACATTTCTGTCCTGGCTAAAATACTCTCAGTATCTCGGTCCTTACAGGAAGCTCTTATACTCTGAATACCCAGGAATAATTTCACATTGTTTACTTGACATCGATGTGTTGTTCTAAAATGGTTGGAGAGACTGTGTGTCTCCAAACCTTTCTTAATATTCCTGGAATATTCAGATAATCTTGTCTTCAGGGCCCTGGAAGTGCGCCCTATATAAAATAAGCCGCAGGAACATTCTGTTAAATATGCCACATTGCTTGTATGGCAAGTAATACAATTCTTAATGTTATATTACTTTCCATTACCCATAAAGCTAGTGAATTTAGAGACCTGACTAGGTACTGCTCTACAAAATAAGCAGGTGCCACATCTTTGAAAACCTTGTGTTCTCACAGGATTAGTAGGTTCATAATCCAGGGCACTTCTAACCAAATGTGTATTTAAATTAGGGGCCTTCCTGTATATGAATTTAGGTTTTATAGGGATCAAATCCTTTAAAACCGGATCAATCCTTAATAGGTGCCAATGTTTTTTTATTATGTACTAAAGTTTCTTATGATTCGAACAGAAGGACATAATAAAGGAAAAATCATAACTATTTCTATCATTATTTGTATATTTCTTTGATGTCAAAAGTGATTTTCTGTCCATTATAGATACATATTTTATTGTTTTTTCCAATTCACATTTATCATATCCCTGTTGTGCAAATCTAGAACTCATGTTTTCACTCTGTAACATAAAATCACTTTCATTACTGCAATTTCTTTTTAAGCATATAAACTGACTTTTGGGAATACCCTTCAGCCATTTTTGATGGTGCAAGCTGCTTTTATTGATATCATTTTGAGAATCAGTTGGTTTAATGTAACCTTTGGTTTCTATTTTCCCTTCCTTAATATATACTGTTAGATCCAAGAAATTTATGCTGTCTCTACTCACATTAAAAGTAAGGGCAATATTATCATCATTGATATTTAGGAAGTCACAAAATTCTCATCAGTACCGTTCCAGATGAAAATCACATCATCTATATATCTATACCATCTGATCAAGTTCAGCGCCCAGCTACTACCTCAGATGGTCATCTGTTCCCAATACGCCATAAAAAGGTTAGCGTAGCTGGGAGCAAACTTGGTCCCCATTGTGGTACCAATTTTTGAAAGATAATATGTACCCTCAAAGAAGAAATTATTATTAAGTATAAAATCTATTCCTTCAACAACTCAGAGTAATCTGATTGATCCAAGAACTACCTTCCTGATTCCAAGCCCTTTGTATGGAAGATAATAGTATCGAGAGTGACAGACTTGCAATACAGAATCAGAAAGAGGAAGACTACAGAATCTGGCTATAACCACTCCAGTTTTAGCCTTCCCTCTCAAGCTTGTTATGCCTCTTCCGCATGCTGACCCCAAAGTGCACACTAGACGTTACGTCCCATTATCAAAACCATTGGTTCTTCCCATTCCACTTCATTTAAATTATTGATAATATCGATAGTGTCTTTAATGTATGATCTATTTTGAACCACTAAGGGTTGCAGATAATAATCTAGATTTTTTGAAAGATTTGTAGTGAGCCCACCAACTCCCACCAAGATCGGCCGTCTTGGTGGGGCTGTGGTGCTTTTGTGGATTTTTGGTAGGGTATAAATGGTTGGGGTTTTTGGATGGTCTATAAACAAAAAATCATATCCTGGTTTTGAAATGGCCTCTTTATCAAGATGTTTGTTTAAAAATTTGACAAAATTAAACTTAATTCTCTGTGTTGGATCATTATTCAATTTCTGATAGGTGACTCCATCTTGTAATTGTCTATAAATCTCCTTTGTGTAGGATTCTTTATCCATAACTGTAACACTCCCCCCTTTATCACATGGTTTGATAATTATTCCTTTATCCTGCTTTAAGTCTTCAATTGCTTTCTTCTCTTTCCTTGTTAAATTATATTTCTTTACTCTATCTTCTTTCAAATTATTTAAGTCGTCTATGACCAACTTTTGAAAGCAATCAATAAAATTCCCCTGGACATGTGAGGGAGAAAAGGAAGACTTTTTGTAAACTTCTTTATCTAAGACCCCACTGCCTCATCTTCTTCATTCTTAGAGGCAAATATTTTTTTCAAAGTCAGTGTATGCACAAATGTATGTGTATCTATAAAGGTTTCAAAGGAATCTTGATTCTGTGTGGGCACAAATTTTAAACCCTTATTTAATACATTAATTTCAGGTGAAGTGAGGGTCCTTGTATTCAAATTAAAGATGTTTGTCCCTTATGCCATTAATGTATTGCCATTGGTGGGGGGTTCCTCTACTAGATTTGTTACCAACCAATCAGCTCCTAACTGCCATTTTTTAAACACAGCTTGTAAAGTGACAGTTAAGAGCTGATTGGTTGATACTTTATCTCTCTCCACTTTATCACTCTCCAAGGCATAGTACATCTCACCCAAAGGATCATTACAGTACAGTATGTCACATGCTAAAACCATTTTTATATCATTCACAGGAGGCACTACAACACTTGGGTCCTTTGCAAGGCAGCAGATGCTGGCATTATTCATTTAGTAAAGTTTCTGCTCTACCAGCTTATGTGCTTGTTTCTAGGCAACATATACTATTCTGCTTTAGAGAGCAGCACAGGTGCCTCTAATTACTTTCTCATCAGGTGATTCAGGGGCTGAACCTCCAGACTCTCTCCAATTAAGTTCTCCAAGCATATTAAGTACTGTATCCATCCTGTGCATTATGATGGTAATAGTTTGTGCCAGTGCAGTGTACTGACCCTTGTTTTGGAGAGTACTTCCTTATTGTAAATAACCTACTTTGTCTTTGGATTTGCTGGTATCTCTTGCCTTGACCTCGGATTGTTATCTGAACTTTGATCTCACTTGCTACCTGCACTTCTAATCAAAATGGACTTTGTCATGATCATCCTTGTACCTGGTCCATCTGAATCCAGCATCTAATGCATCTTTACTGATACCATGTGAACTTCTACTGTCTGCCTCCTTCAGTGTTCTGTCCACCAAGTTCCTTCCTGAGATAATAAATCCCCGTTATCTGAAAAGACCATAAGGCACCAAGTGTACAGAACTCTATGGGAAAGACGGCTTGCTCATGAAGTGTAATAATAATCTTATTATCCTTGGGTATTACTCTAATAGTTTTATTAAAGGAGCAGTGTGCTACATTAAAAGATTAACATGATAGTTTTTAAAAGATTTCTAAGGATTAAATAGTTCATATTGTCACATTAAAAGCCAATGTATTGTGAACACCATATTTGTGGTTTATATTTTAAATTGACAAAATTAGATAACTTAAGGTTTTAGAGTCTACTATTAATGTTTGATTTTCTTTTATATGTGCACTAAAGTACATTTGTAAAATAAAATGCCACCACAAGGAAGTGAGTTGTTAACATTGCTGATAATTGCTAATAAAGTCACATC
This sequence comes from Taudactylus pleione, assembly GCA_031769625.1. Taxonomy (NCBI): domain Eukaryota; kingdom Metazoa; phylum Chordata; class Amphibia; order Anura; family Myobatrachidae; genus Taudactylus; species Taudactylus pleione. The sequence continues at coordinate 1,932,402 of JAUIMM010000086.1, forward strand.
CTTTCCCGTCTGGAAGCGGTACTGGTTGTGATTTTGAAGATACTGTACTAACCAATTGCAAACTTTTTGGATATTATTGTCCTAGTACCAATCAATGCAACACTGAACTTGGGAACTTCTCAGAAACAGGAAAACTCTCCCTCAATCAGCTAATTAAAACCTACTAAATCAATAACAGTCCTGAGTAGAAATATTGGGAATATAATGGACAGTGAATTTTGTGGCAAATTATAGGTTGGATCAAAATGTGAAGTTTTCATTGTGAGTTTGCCCTTCAAATCACCAGATGTACAGTAATACCCAGTGATATATAGGGTGAAAAACACAAATGGGCAGTGATGTACAGCAAGTTTAAAAACCACATACTGCCAGCGGCTTGCGCTAGTGCTGCTTTTGGGGGGGGTTATGCGGAGATCCCCCCTTCTATAATCTCATGCTGTTCAGCATTGAAAATGCGACCCCCTGCCAACAAATTAAATATTGCCATCTCATAAATAAAAAATATTTAACGAAGGTGAACAATTTTAATGATTATTACTCTGATAGTCACAGCTATGGGCCCATTAGCTCTAGGCAATTTTTATTGCAGCTTTTGTGCATGCCAGAGACACTGTCAGGTTGCGGCCTAGGATCGGCCATTACTCACTCCAGCGCCGGCTTCCCCTGACCTCTTGAGCAGTCAGACGTCAGGTGTGGCGGCGAGTGACATGCTGAGGATAATGCCTAGGGACAACGTAGACATCCATGAGCTGCTCCGTGTCTTGGTTTCTGTGGTTGCCATCATGGACACAGCTATGACAGTCTTTATCACTTGATTACCTAGTGTGGTGGTTGTCAGTTGACGCTATCCTCCAATGAACTGCTACCTTAGGGTATATAATTAGGCTCTGGACAGCAGGAAGTTGCCTGTACAACATCGTTACTATTAGTGTTTGCTTGCCGTCACTTCATTCCATGTTCCCTTGTTGTTACTCTCGAGTCATCTCTAGTTTCTCTCCTGTACCAGCGGAGTGACTGTACATCCTCAGAGTACAACCACAGTGTCTCTCTCCTGTGCCAGTGGTGTGACTGGATACCTTACCCGTGTACTCAGTACATCCTCCGAGTACAACCACAGAGTCACTCTCCTGTGCCAGTGGTGTGTCTGATACCTTACCCGCGTACTCAGTACAAAATCTAAATACAAAATCCTTGCTAGTGCCTCTTTCAGATGTACATTCTCTTGGGCCTCATTGGTGTTATTGCCCTCCATTTCCCACCTGTATCAGATACTGACCAAAGGGCCGCGACCTACTTGCTTGGTGCAGCTTAAACCCATATCCCGCTTGGAGGGGTCACTGGTGAAAACCATCCAGCAGGTTAGACTCCGCACCTTTGGTCAGGTCTTGCCAACATCCGATACTTGTGAATGAGGAGGACATATATCCAGGCCCCTCACCTCCGCTTCCTTCCACAACCCGTGACCTCTGTTTTCAGCTCCTCATTAGGAGATTCCCCTGAGTTAGCCGTGACAGACACCTCTATTGTTCAGTGATTTTTTTTTTGCCAGAAACTTGTGAATTCAATGCTTATTATATCCAGCAATTTGTCTAGAGAACACTGAAAAAATTATAATCACATTTTTTTTGTTATTTTGTCTCTATTGCATACGGCAATTTGCCCTTTTTTAACAATATTGAGGGTATTCAATTCGGCCCATCATCAAAATATATAAAGGGCTAGTTCTATCTGTCAAATCTGTCAAGCACTGAGACCATTTGTTTGTGGTATATATTAATAATGTTAAGAAGAGTAAACATACATCTAGTGCCATATCCAAAGTTTTTGTGTATATTAACACCAACTTGTTTCTATGGATACACTTGTTAAAAAAAATAATTAAAACAATTGGCCAGATATTTAGGGCCTCATTCAGAGGCGGTCGTAGGATGCAAGCGGTCGCTCAGAAACAGGGCGGCCACTTGCATCCTGAATGGCCGCCTCCATGTCGGTCGTTAGGCTGTGGGTTAACACCCACAGCTCTAACGACTGCTAAGGGAGATGGTCGCGATGGTCAAGACCATCGCGACCATCGGGGCTTACGACGAGACCCTAGGGTAGGGTCTCATCAACCTTAAGCCCCAGGGAGCTTCCTGCTCTGTTTGAGCAGGAAGCTCCCCACTGACATCACTGATGATGTCAGTGGGGATGCCCACAAAATGGCAAGCGTTCCAAAAGGAACGCCTCCATTTGGTCGGGCATGCCCCCTGCCCACCCAGCAAACGGAGTGAGCTGTCAATCAACATCGACAACTCGCTCCGTCTGCTTCAAGCCCGCTAACGATGGGTGATCCGCCATTAGCGGGGGCTCGCGCATGCGCACGACGGAGCAGACTCCGTCGTGCACATGCCCTGTGGACCAACATCGAGTCGGTTGCGCGACCGACTCTGAATAAGGTCCTCAGTGCTGAAAAATAACTTGCAATAAAAAGTATTAACTATCAGGGAATACATAGTGCTTGATAAAAGAGAACAGACTAACCATGTGAATCAAAAACTTCTAAATGGTTTCCTGGAATGTAATATACTTCAGTGAGTGACTAATGGTTCCGACTACATAATATTATTGGCCTACATTTCCATGATTGTCCCCATGTGTTGGGTGGGTGGATAGGGAGGTGGATTGGATTTTAAATAATGTTAAATAATTTTTACTGTTTTGTGATATTATCTTTCTGAATGGGCCAGGGGCATTTGGGATGAGTTTATGGAACCAAGTGAACTAAACACTGGGCCTGATTCAGAGCCGGACGCTATTTGCGCTCGCTCATTCAGAAAAAGGGGCCGGCTATTTAAATTGAGCGCTCGCTCTTTGAGGTCTGTTGACACCTCTATGTCTGAGTGAGCGAACGAAACATGCGCTCGCAATTTTGTAACGACGCCCCCTCGCCGCTCGCATCCTACATCATCTCCGCTATTTATTAGATTAATCGAGTACATCGAAAGGCGCCTGAACTGCTCGCAGTGTTTTTTTTCCTACCACAATCATGCGAACAATTCAGGCTAAGAGACAACCAAGTGACGTGGCCGATGACACTGCTTTGTTAATTATGCACACCCTTAAAACGCCCGTTTTGACTGTTTGGCACACCTGTGTTCGGATCACCACTCCCCATTTTCAAGCACCTTCCCCTGTTACCACCCACAAACGCCTCATCCTGTCACTCAAATTAGCAGGCACTCACTATTTTGCGAGTGCTCGATTTCCGACCGCACTGACTGGTTGGCACATGCGCATTACGACCCATAAGTATGCGCAGTTGTGCGAACATCGCTCGGAGCGAACGAGTGGCCGCTTAAGAGCAGCTCTGAATCAGGCCCACTATTTTAACCACTGTGTCTAAACCATTCTTTTGACACTGGAAATGTATAACAAACAAACTTTATTTTCTTAGATATTAGTCTAATTATCAAATTCAATTATTGAACTGTAATATCAGGACTAGCATAAATAAATTGTTGCATTTGTAACTGCAATTATGTAGATGTTACATTGGAATAGTGGTTTGGATGGCTTTCTACTTTCCTAAAAAAATTTGAATATTACAGTACTTATGATAGATAAAAGAAGGGATAAATCTGCACTCAAAATAACAAGAGATATGCATGATATATAAATGTATAATAATGAAAATATTCATAACTACCATCACATAAAATTACATGAGAGAGCACAAGTCTAATCACATCTTGTTATAGAATATTACTTATGACTGTATTGCTGCTTGGACTCATCAGAGACTACGTGAGTTGTGAGCATACAACGGCTAATCACAACCAAACCACCTTGCCTGTCTATGATGATTAAAATCCCCCCATTTTAATAACCCACACTCACATTTGTGTTTGCTAATCTGCCACCACTAGCTTCTCCTAAAGCTAAAGTCTGGATAGACGGTCTTCAGTTCACCGACACTTATCTTAACTTTAATCAGACCTACTGTTACATTAACAATATGTGCTTGTACCATTATAAACAACCAAGCATTATTAAGAGCATGAATAAGTGGAAAATTGTCCAGATTAATTGAGTGGATGAATTTCCCCATAAACTGACAACTCCTGTTAAAATACAAAAACTGGAGTTTCAAAATATTTATATTTCAAAAAGTTTGGTGAAAGCTGTTACCTCCACTGTGGAGCATCAGTTCCACTGAATATCTACAACTTTCAATAGAGCATACATTTTGAGTTGAGCTTCCGTGGAATGTATTTTACCATTAAAGAGCTAGCCTTTATTTTCAGCATAACCACTTGTCAAATATAACTATTATAGCTGTAGGTCCAGCTGAGATATGTAATTGCTGTGAAGGGAAGCTGCCACCTCACTGTACCTGAAATGTGTTATGATGCTGAGGGCTTGCATGCAAACTATATACATGAATCCATTATGAATCATGACAGAAATATTGGCAAAGTAATAACTCTTTGATTTTAGGGCCACACCTACAGTTTATCATAAATACTCTGATCTAACAATCTTATCTTGCCAAAAATATTATTTGTCAGGGAACCAATTTGCTTCCTTGGCCTCCCCTGCAGTGAGACTTTCACACCTTGACTTATGAGGTCTTTTGAATTAAGTAACATTTTGAAACTTACAGATGTTATCTTTCCAAACTTCCTAAAGGCCTGTAAAAAAAATATTCAGAGACATTTAACCCACAGCCTAGGTTACCAAAAGGTTGTTCATTCATAAATGCTTCAGATGTACAGTACAATATTGCTGAGTTTATTACCTGCGATTAGACAAATAAGATGCCAGACTATAAGAATGAATTGTGTTTCCCGAAATAAATACTGTATATAGAGGCTTTTTGAATACAATGTTCTCTCAGTACTAGGACTCTTCCTGTTGACTGACTTGACTTAAACATTACTAAAAAATACATGTGGCAGAAGGTGATCTGCTCCCTCTCACTAAAGGGGGGTATCCACTAAGCGACATGGAAGTCTGAATGTCCAGCGTTCAGAACTTCAGGTTGCCGAGGTGTGGTGCCCGCACTGAATGGCGTTCACTGAACAGCATTCAGTGAAGGAGCCCGACCTCCTATCCTTGAACATGCCGAACCTGACGAGTGTTGTCGGGTTGACGGGCATGTTCATTAGACAGTTGGGGACGGCAAGGACCCAGCGTGCACGTGCTGGTCTTTGCTGGATATCCATTACCCGACTTTGTGAACAATGTGACCAAAACCTCCTGGTTTTGGTCGGATTGGTCACAAAGTCGGGTAATGGATAGGCCTCTTAAGGAGACTAGGGTTATATTTACTAAGGGTCGATTTTAATCGATTTTAAATTGATCTAAATTGATTAGCATCAATTTTGTGTTTCTCGGGCTAAACCACATTTTCATACCTTAAAAAAAATGCTAATTTGTCTGTTAGTAAATGGTAAATGGACAAGAAAGGTCCTTTGCTGGGAGAAAGAAGCTTAGCGCCACTCTATGGAATGTCCCAGTAAATACACCCTTGGACAGGTGACAAAAGAAAGACTAAGGAAAAATAACAGAGGAGTAACGGGATGAAAAGTGAGAGAAAATAATGTATAACCTGCAGAAGTAGAGCAGGACAGTGTGACAGAAATAACACTTAAGTAAAGAGAGAAAGATGGAAATAGAGAGAAATAACACTGAAAATAGAGAATAGGAACATGAGAATGAAATAGTATTAAAAATTAAAAAAAGAAAGTTAAATAGAAATTACATTAAAAAAAGAAATAAAAGGAAAAGCTGTTGGGCGAAAGTGACAGACTTGCATTACAGAATCAGAAAGAGGAAGACTATAGAATCTGGCTATAATCGCTCCAGTTCTAACCTTCCCTCTCATGCTTGTTATGCCTCTTCCGCATGCTGACCACAAAGTGCACACTAGCCATGCACTCTCATCCAGAGGTACTGAATGGGAGAGGAGTGCTGTAATACCATGTGTTAAGACAAGCAGGAAGTCTGAGTGGACAGCCAAGTGAGAGGCTGTGGTGTGACATGTGGGAGGAAGGAAGCCTAAAACAGGAGACCACTAAAAGAAGCATTATGTCTCGGAAGAAAAGGATTAAGAGTGTTTGGTACAGTAACTGGCTGAGACATCAAGAGGGGAGGATGATTACAAAGTACCCAGACAGGGTTTGAGCCACTAAAGAACAGTGAGTGGTAAGTGGCATAGCTGCACAATGGTTAGAGAAGTGCCAAGCAGGGATGCTTAGAGGGGCAGGCAGGTGCAAAGAGCCTAGTTCCCAAGCCTTTCTGGGCACCCAGAGTGCAAGGTTGTCATAACTACTCTCCAATATGGCATGGCCATGCCCACCCAGCTTCACTGTGGCGTACAGTTACATTTGATCCTTCAGTGCCCACGGGCCCAAGCACAGTGAGGCCATGCACTCAATGAAGACTAGGTGTTTAGTAGGGGTGTGCACCGGCCACTTTTCGTGTTTTGTGTTTTGGTTTTGGATCTGGATCTTTCTTCGTGTTTTGGATCTGGATTGGTTTTGCCAAAACCACCCTTCGGTGTTTTGGGTTCTGGGTTTTGTGTTTTGGATCTGTATTTTTTTTTAAAAAGCATAAAAACAGCTAAATTAACAGAATGTGTTGATTGTTCTGCTCCTATGCTATTATTAACCTCAAAAACCTTAATTTCCACTCATTTCCAGTTTATTCTGAACACCTCACACCTCACAATAGTGTTTTTATGTCCAAAAGGTTGCACCGAGGTAGATGGATGACTATGCTAAGCGACACGAGTGGGCGGCACAAACACGTGGCCCATCTAGGAGTGACACTGTAGTGGCAGACAGGATGGCAGTTTGAAAAACTAGGCCCCAAACAGTACATAATGCAAAGAAAAAAAAGAGGTGCAAGATGGAATTGTCCTTGGGCCCTCCCACCCACCCTTATGTTGTATAAACAGGACATGCACACTTTAACAAACCAATCATTTCAGCGCCAGGGTCTGCCACACGACTGAGGCTGAAATGATTGGTTCATTTGGGCCCCCACAAAACAAGCTGGCAATTAATCTGTCCCTGCACAAACTGGCTCTACGGAGGCAAGATGTCATCCTCATCCTCCTCATTCACCGATTCCTCACCCTCTTCAGTGTTGTGTACATCCTCATCCTCACAGAGTATTAATTCGTCCCCACTGGAATCCACCACTACAGGTCACTCTGTACGTTCTGGAGGCTGGTCTCCCTGGAAAAGTTGATAATTAATTTTTATGAACATCATCTTCTCCACATTTTGTGGAAGCAACCTCCTACGCCTTTTGCTGACAAGGTTCCTGGCTGCACTAAACACTCTTTCGGAGTGCACACTGGAGGGGGGCAACTCAGGTAAAATAGAGCCAGTTTGTACAGGGGCCTCCAAATTGCCTCTTTTTCCTGCCAGTACATGTACGGACTGTCTGACATGCCTACTTGGATGCTGGCACCGATGTAATCCTTTAACAGACAGATGCACGATTGTCGCTGCTGCTTTGAGGATGCAGGTGTGGCTACAGCCCACACAATTCACAAAGACAGGAAAAAAAAGCAGAATTTTTTTATTATTTGTGGAGCGCACTTTGAGGGTTACACCACCCTTTAACAGACAGACGCACGCTTGTCGCTGCTGCTTTAAGGATGCAGGTGCGGCTACAGCCCACACATTTCACAAAGACAGAAAAAAAAAGAATATTTTTATTGTTTGTGGAGCACACTTTGAGGGTGTCACCACCCTTTAACAGACAGACACACGCTTGGCACTGCTACTGTGTTGATGCACGTGCAGCTACATCGCACACAAGTCACAAACACATAAAAAAAATGTTTTTTATTTTTTGGAGCACTTTGAGGGTTACACCACCCTTTAACAGACAGACACACGCTTGTCGCTGCTGCTTTGAGGATGCAGGTGCGTCTACAGCCCACACATTTCACAAAGACAGAAAAAAAAGAAGAATTTTTTTATTGTTTGTGGAGCGCACTATGAGGGTTACACCACCCGTTAACAGACAGATGCACGCTTGTCGCTGCTGCTTTAAGGATGCAGGTGCGGCTACAGCCCACACATTTCACAAAGACAGAAAAAAAAAGAAGAATATTATTATTGTTTGTGGAGCACACTTTGAGGGTGTCACCACCCTTTAACAGACAGACGCACGCGTGTCGCTGCTGCTTTAAGGATGCAGGTGTGGCTACAGCCCACACATTTCACAAAGACAGAAAAAAAAAGAAGAATTTTTTTATTGTTTGTGGAGCCCACTTTGAGGGTTACACCACCCTTTAACAGACAGACACACGCTTGTCGCTGCTGCTTTAAGGATGCAGGTGCGGCTACAGCCCACACATTTCACAAAGACAGAAAAAAAAAGAAGAATATTATTATTGTTTGTGGAGCCCACTTTGAGGGTGTCACCACCCTTTAACAGACAGACGCACGCGTGTCGCTGCTGCTTTAAGGATGCAGGTGTGGCTACAGCCCACACATTTCACAAAGACAGAAAAAAAAAGAAGAATTTTTTTATTGTTTGTGGAGCCCACTTTGAGGGTTACACCACCCTTTAACAGACAGACACACGCTTGTCGCTGCTGCTTTAAGGATGCAGGTGTGGCTACAGCCCACACATTTCACAAAGACAGAAAAAAAAAGAAGAATTTTTTTATTGTTTGTGGAGCGCACTTTGAGGGTTACACCACCCTTTAACAGACAGACGCATGCTTGTCGCTGCTGCTTTGAGGATGCAGGTGCGGCTACAGCCAACACATTTCACAAAGACAGAAAAAAAAGAAGAATTTTTTTATTGTTTCTGGAGCGCACTTTGAGGGTTACACCACCCTTTAACAGACAGACGCATGCTTGTCGCTGCTGCTTTGAGGACAGTATCATATGCAGTGACAGTAGACTTGTCAGAAATTGTTGGCACGTCCTTCAGTCCGGACCAGATGTCCAAACCGGCCCTTGACTTATGACACAGGCACACGATTGGCGCTGCTACTGTGTTGATGCACGTGCAGCTACATCGCACACATGTCACAAACACATAAAAAAAATAGTTTTTTATTTTTTGGAGCACTTTGAGGGTTACACCACCCTTTAACAGACAGACGCACGCTTGTCGCTGCTGCTTTGAGGATGCAAGTGCGGCTACAGCCCATACAATTCACAAAGACAGAAAAAAAAGATGAATTTTTTTATTGTTTGTGGAGCGCACTTTGAGGGTTACACCACCCTTTAAAAGACAGGTGCACGCTTGTCGCTGCTGCTTTAAGGATGCAGGTGCGGCTACAGCCCACACATTTCACAAAGAGAAAAAAAAAGAAGAATTTTTTTATTGTTTGTGGAGCGCACTTTGAGGGTTACACCATCCTTTAACAGACAGACGCACACTTGTCGCTGCTGCTTTGAGGATGCAGGTGGAATCTAGATGGGATTTGGAACCGGAGACACACTACCTCCATCAATTGTCTAAATCCCACTGCACTAATGGTGGATACCGGACGCACGTCTAACACCAACATAGCAGTCAAGGCTTCAGTTATATGTTTTGCTTCAGGATGACTGCTGTCGTACTTCATCCTCATCGCTAGGGACTGTTGGAGGGTCAATTGTTTAGTAAAAGTAGTGGTGTTCCTACTTCCTCTCTGGGATGATGAACAACTCCCAGCAGCAGCAACAGCACTAGGAGGAAGTGGTTCTTGATCTTTCCCTATTTTATTTTTATCAGAGAAAGTTTGGTCCTCCATTTATGTTATATTGATATATACGTGCGGCTAAGGCGCACATGAATACAGAAAATATTTTTTTATTTTTGCTGGAGAGTAGTACACTTTGTGGGTTACACCACCCTTTAAGAAATGAGCCAGCCAGCTCTTTACTTATGGGACACAGGCGCACGCTTGGCGCTGCTCCTTTGTTGATGCACGTGCAGCCACAGTGCACACAATTCACAAACACAGAAAATATTTTTTTATTTGGTTTGGAGTGTACTTTGGGGGATACAGCACCCTTTACCGGTCAAGCCAGCCGGCCCTTTACTTATGACACAGGCGCACGCTTGGCACTACTTTGTTGATGCACGTGCGGCTACTGCGCACACAATTCACAAACACAGAAAATATTTTTTTATTTGGTTTGGAGTGTACTTTGGGGGTTACAGCACCCTTTAACGGTCAAGCCAGCCAACCCTTTACTTATGACACAGGCGCACGTTTGGCACTACTTTGTTGATGCACGTGCGGCTACTGCGCACACAATTCACAAACACAGAAAATATTTTTTTATTTGGTTTGGAGTGTACTTTGGGGGTTACAGCACGCTTTAATGGTCAAGCCAGCCGGCCCTTTACTTATGACACAGGCGCACGCTTGGCACTACTTTGTTGATGCACGTGCGGCTACTGCGCACACAATTCACAAACACAGAAAATATTTTTTTATTTGGTTTGGAGTGAACTTTGGGGGTTACAGCACCCTTTAACGGTCAAGCCAGCCAGCCCTTTACTTATGACACAGGCGCACGCTTGGCACTACTTTGTTGATGCACGTGCGGCTACTGCGCACACAATTCACAAACACAGAAAATATTTTTTTATTTGGTTTGGAGTGTACTTTGGGGGTTACAGCACCCTTTAACGGTCAAGCCAGCTGGCCCTTTACTTATGACACAGGCGCACGCTTGGCACTACTTTGTTGATGCACGTGCGGCTACTGCGCACACAATTCACAAACACAGAAAAATTATATATTTTTTTAGCACTTGGGGGGAGCACCCCTGACGGACAGAGCACCCCCTGGACAACACTACAGCACCCCTTTAGGACTGGGACACTGCACAGGACTTTGGAGTGGACACAGCCCCTATGGACAACTGACTGCACAACACAGTCCAGCCAGCCCCTATGGACTTTGAAGTAGTGGACACAGCCCCTATGGACAACAGCAGCACAGCGCAGCACAGCACAGCACAACACTACTCTGCACTACACTACACTACACAGCCCAGCCAGCCCTAACTCCCACCCTCCCTCTTCACTGTCCTCAGCCGAGTGAGAAAATGGCGCCGACACGGGTACCTTTTATAGGATCCAAAACCCGCGAGACCCTGAAGGCGGGATGATGACGTTTTGCCTCGATTTCAGATCCGAGTCAGGCTCGACTTTTCCCGCCTGACTCGGATCTGAAATCGAGGCAAAACGTCATCATCCCGCCTTCAGAGTCTCGCGGGTTTTGGATCCTATAAAAGGTACCCGTGTCTGCGCCATTTTCTCACTCGGCTGAGGACAGTGAAGAGGGAGGGTGGGAGTTAGGGCTGGCTGGGCTGTGTAGGCCTCGGATCGGGGGGGCTCGGGGGTGGTTCGGATTTCAGAAATCCGAACCCGCTCACCCCTAGTGTTTAGTATATTCAGATTCTGGATTGCTGTCCAGTTACCTTGATTTGCACAAGACACTTCATCACTGACAAAGTTGCTGCCTGAGCTAGTCCCCGATACACACTACACAACTGCTAATAAAACTTGGGATCTTATTTTTGTTTTACTGACACTGTTTTGGTAATGAGCAATTACATATCATAAGTCTTTGTATGCCTTCTGAATGTATTTCTAACCATCTGTAAGTTATTCCAGTGATTCAACAGAATTGCACAGTGGTCAATGTTGTGGGATTGTACTCTATGTATATCTACAATGTACTGTGGTAACTGCAATGTTGCCTCTGCTTAAAGCAGGGTTGCCTACCCTCCCGATTTGGGCGGGAGCCTCCCGATAATCGGGTGCAGCTCCCGCCCCCCCGGAAAGGCAGGCAAGCCTCCCAGCAGCTGGCGATCCCCCCGACATCCCCCGCAACTTATTCTTAACCCCCGCTTTGAGGGCAGCCAGTGACGCGATTCACATTATTTTGACCCCGCCCCCTGCCTCACAATGCCTGTATTATCGGCATTGTGTGGCGGGGGCGGGGCCAAAATGATGCGATCGCGTTACCCCGCCCCCGTGACGCCTACAAACGGCAGGCACCCATCCGGACACGCCCCCTTTTTCGGCCACGCCCCCCTGCCCTGCCGATCTGGCTGCTCCCTCCCGGAAGGAGCAGCCAGAAAGTCAGCAACTATGGCTTAAAGTCTTTGGAAATTGTAATGCTCTTTATGATTTCATATTAGCCATTAGATGACAGGCAGTAGTGATAGGGAACACTGGCTGCTCAGAAACAAACAATCCTTGCAAATTCCTGGCAGGCTTTTTGCTTCATTTAGATTGATAGTAACTCTATATACACAAAAAAATAGCATACTTTATTTCTGTTTTCACTCAATATATGTGTTTGGACTAAAGTGCTTACTAACATGTGCTCTATGTTAAGGAGAACCTTATTATTATTCCAGAGAGCTTTCAAATTCATACAACCAAATCCAGTGAGACTGATAATGATAGAAAGAATGAGGTTTGGTTGAATGCACAGAATTGGAGCAGCAAACTTTTAATTGCTGTTCAGTAGCAATAAGTATTCAGAATGCAATGCCCAGACGGAGAGGTAAAAGATTCTATCAGTGCATGAACTAATCACCAGCCAGGCTGCCTTACTGCGGGAGAGCCAGCTAATGCATAAAGCAGAAAATTGAAATGACATTTTTTTTAAGAATCATAAACGTGATGACAAAATATACATTTGTTCTTTATTATATAGCTTTGGTACCTTTTTCAGTTTACTATGAAATAATATTTTATTCTGTATTATGTCAGTTAATATGTCTGACTTGTCCTAACATTTATGATACTATTCACTAGGCAAATAATAATGTTGACAAACAGATCTTACTGCCATACTAAGCATGCATTCATCAACTCAGAGTCTCGTTCACGTTACATGCATATGATGAACTATACAGTAAAAAAGTTATTTACATGTTTCATTATATCGCATCATCATATTACCAAACCTCCTGGTGAACTTATAATACTGTAGGAATTTGGAGGCATGGCCGAGGCATACTGAGGACAGCAGTGTTTTTAGCATAAATAAGCACAATTTTATTGCTGCACACATTGGAAGCACCTGCCTTCTGTGCATGCGGCAGAGAAATGCCTCCCAAGCTTCTGATCAGGATGTAAATCATGGGACAGTTCATCAAATCTGGAACAGTTGGAAGGTATGTATTAAACAGTGCTATACATATAATAGATAGTCCTTTACATCAATGCCTGCCTCATATGAGTTTACAAACTACATTTTTAACCACAAAACCACACAAGGATCCATTTTATTATAACCCAATGAACCTACAACAGTTAAAGCTCGGTACACAGTAGGTCGTCCCGCCGACCTATCTGACGATTGGTAAGTGCATACACACTTACCAATTTTCTGCCCAATGTGCCGGATTGATGTCACAACTGGGCAGGCATTTAAATTTGCCCACCCAGTTGAGCTGTTAGTCATCAGCGGGTCCCTGCAGCATGTGTACGGGCAATTGGCAGGTCGTCCATAAACAGCCATCTGCTGTGCTGCAGGGCTGATAAAATATGTCTTTGAACAATGTCGTTCACAGACATATTGGGTGTACACAGCCGCGGATGTACTGTAGATATATCAGCCATTATATCTATCATTGTGTACCAAGTTTAAGACTTCAATAGGCAATATTTGGGGGATAAATAGAAAATGAAGAAGCCTGCACTTGGTAAATGCAAAAGAAACTAATGGCATGGTGTTCACAGTATTATAGCAAATATGGCTTCCTACATGTGTTCTTAATTCCACTTGGCTCACTAATGTGGTCCATGCTGACAATTTAGAACAAAATCTTTTCTGTTACCTGCTGTCATAGGGTTTATAGCTTATCCTGAGCTCCAAGTAACAAAATTACTTTGCAATTCTGCCTCCCATATTAATAGTTAAATTGGACAGATCTGGTCATGTGCTGTGGCTGAAATACTGTCAGAAGCTAACTGCATACACAGGCAGGCAGCAGTCATCAATACATCACATTGATGCTGATCTTTTTTCTTCCAGATCCCAGCGGTTGTATTCTTCCCATTCAGGCAACTCAGGAGAACCACTTATGGTGGGTACACACTGAGCGATTAAAGGAATGGGGGAAGAGAGCCAGCGCTGAACGATATCGTTAATGATATAATTCAGCGGGTGTGCTCAATGTCATGAACGACATTGAGCACACCCTGCCGGGGACACACTAGATGATATCGCTCAGGGAGCATATCGTCTAGTGTGTACGCACCTTAAGCCCACACAAACCGTGACTCCTGCAGAAGTCACCTCAGCATGCTTATTTAAGAAAAGATTTAGTAGTGGTATAAATATGGGCTGCAATATTGTATACCAGTTGTCTGGACATAGACAATTTGGACACTGTCTGTGATTTGATTTAACAAGCAGTTCCTTCGGATTTATTACCAGCGGTGCACTGGATACTTGAGGTGAACTAAGGAGATACAAGTGGCTTATGGCAAGTGGGGTATGTTTGTATCTTACCCATAACCTAAAGTATACACCGCCCTTCTTAAGATCACCACTAAGGTAAAAATGACCTCATAGTGACTCAGAATATTGTTAGTTGCTGCATACTATCAATAGTAGCTCACAACCCCTCATTTCTCCAAGGGTGGAACACTAACTGTTAGAGCCACAGGATAGTAACTCAGGGCCTGATTCACTATGAATCGCTATTCTGCTTATACACACGCAACTGAGTTGCTAATATCAGCAGTGTTATTTAAATGTTTGTATTCGCATTGCGATCGCAGCCTGACATAAGGACACCCACTTCCCCTTACTCACATCCATGTACTTGGCCAACATAGTGAAACAATTGGTAACATCGAGTAACATCGGACAGATAGAGAAGCCCAGACTTCTCTATCTGTCCGATTACGGCGCCTGGTATCGCAGTGCATAATTTATGCATGTTGCATTGAAACGCACTGGCACGCCTGCATTCGCCCGACCACCTCCCCATCACCGCCCACAAATGGCACTTCCTGTCAATCACTCTGCCATGGGTCTGCATATCGTCTACATTCACAGTTTTAAATGCAGCGACTGGCTTGCGCACGAACACTGTGATGCATACGTATGCGCAGTGAGAATTAATCGACCAGTTGCATGCATTTAAGCAACTGCGTTCCTTGCTGAATCAGGCCCTCAATCTTTATACCAATCACTGTACCTTCAAGAAAGATAAATACTGTCAACTGTACAATGACAAATTAACTATCTAATTGCTCCTAAGGTTTGGATTGCTAATTGATTTGACAAGAACTTGACTGGCGATATAGAACAGCAAAAAATTGCTAAAGGTACAGTTTAACCTTCTTATTTATTATAAGTATATAGGAATATATACTTTTATATGTACAGTATATTCATAGTTGCCGACAATCAGCTCCCCCCTTCCGGGAGGGAGCTGAATGCCTGCATTGTGTGGGGGGCGTGGCCGGGCTATGATGCCGTTTTGGGGG
The DNA here is from genome assembly GCA_031769625.1 of Taudactylus pleione. Taxonomy (NCBI): domain Eukaryota; kingdom Metazoa; phylum Chordata; class Amphibia; order Anura; family Myobatrachidae; genus Taudactylus; species Taudactylus pleione. The sequence goes on from JAUIMM010000086.1 coordinate 1,947,882, forward strand.
CGGGGCCGGGGGCGTGACCGCACGATCGCATCATCGTGGCCCCGTCCCCTCTTCACAATGCCGGAAAAAAGGCATTGTGAAGCAGGGGGCGGAGCCACGATGACGCGATTCGGCGCAAATCGCGTCATCGGGCCCCCCGCCAGCGGGGGTTTTTACTATTAGTCTGGGGGGGTAGGCGGCAGCCGGGAGGCTTGCCTGCCTTTCCGGGGGGTCGGGAGCGGCACCCGATATTCGGGAGGCTCCTGACCAAATCGGGAGGGTAGGCAAGCCTGAGTATATTTTTTGTGTGTTATGGTTTAGAATTACCAGGTTTTTTTTATCAGGTTGTCATGTTTATATTGCCATTTCTATTAATTAGCATTAGAATATTTAATTGTGTATATAGATTGTTATTAAATTGTTTACACCTGCTATACTATTAGATTTCATATGAATTTGACGCTCTAGGAGATTATTTTTTTTTATTTTATTTACTGAAATGTGCTCTGTGTTTCTTCTGCCATATCCTTTAATTGACATCTATCCTCTTAGGGCCTGATTCAGACCCACTCGCGAGCGGCTGTCCGCTCGCAAGTGGGTCGATGGTCTGCACTGAGCATGCGCACGATGGAGGGAGCTCCGTCGTGCGCATGCGCCAGACGCGACGAGCGAAGGACTTTCCTTCGCTCGTTGTGTCTGATCAAAGGGGACGTGCTGTCGATGTTGATTGACAGCACGCCCCCTTTGGTGGGCGTGCCGGGGGCGTGCCTCCCTGACGGGGGCGTTCCCAAGGGAACGCCTACCGTCAGAAGCCGGCCCACTGACATCACTAGTGATGTCAGTGGGAGTGATTTTGGCTCTGATAGAGCCAAAATCACTCCGGGCCTTGCGGTTGAAAACCTCAACCGCAGGCTCCGGCTCGCAGTGGCGATGGTCGCGATGGTCACGACCATCGCGGCCATCAAACTGCACGCTCGTATAGGCTGGGGGTGGTGACCCACAGCTATACGAGCTTCCAGGAGGACGCTCCATAATTATGGAGGGCGGCCCTCATTCAGAGCGTGCGCTCTGCTCAGAGCGTATGGCTCTGAATGAGGGCCTTAGTCTTTATTTTCATTAATTACAAATATAACTAAAGAAAAACTAGACTGAAATACTGAAAAATTAGAGATGGGTAACATAAATGACAGTAAACAATTGGTTGACTTTGAATTAGCAACAACATGTCAGAAACACACACATCAATTGAACACAGTAAACTTGTGTGAGATTATGTATAAATTGCATATTTATCATAATTCATGAAATCAATGCGATTTCCACTGGATAACTTTGCTGTATATTGTATACTTACTTATTGGCGGAATGTATCATGTGAGAGGTCAGATCAGATCTTGCGAGAAAGAGTTGTCCTGGCGAATAAAAATCTGTTGCGGAACAGGTCCAGATTGTGATCTGCTTATGTTTTATTCTTGCAGCACAACTGTAAATGGGCCAAATGATGAACATTGGGCATGGACAGTAGTATCCAACCATTGGACTCATACCAGCACACAGCTTGTAGTAACCATTTTTATGTGTTATAAGCAAAGCAATTTTGGTACACCATTCTATAGTCCCCATTCCTACACTAACCACAAAAAAGCAGGCAGTTAATCTGAGTTATAGATAATACCCACACAAGATACACAAAGTATAATCTGAGTGTGAGCATTCTTATCTGTTAATTCATGCACAGTAGTAGGAACGCAGTGAATACAAGAGGGAACTGAGCTGGTCATCAGTAATAATATTATTAAATATTCCTCTCCCCAGCCTGCCTGCCGGCACAGCAGCCCAGGAGAATAGGGGACATAAGGTAGCCCCGTTAAGCACTCTCATGCAATTAGGCATGCACACAGTAAGTCTTACTGTGGCAAACTACATACCAATTTATATAACTAACTCCCTACATTGAATACAACTGATTTTGTGATGCTCAGGCTTTGTGCGCACAATGGCACATGTTGTAGCAGGTCCTGGTCCCCCTTTCTATTGGTTGATGAGAAGTAATAATGATCACTGGTGTGATGTGCAATCAAACAGCCTTTGCAGGAGTCAGTGAGTATGTAATCAAATCTATGTGGCGATGTTCAAGATGATATTGCAATAGTGTATCTATCTGATGAGCACCGTCTGGCTCTCACAACAATATCCAGACCCTCATTTTCTTACTAGCAGCCCAGTATCTGCTCACTTGCCCATTCACTGAGAGGGTCTCCCTCTCAGTAAAGGGACTCACTTGAAAATCAAGATCTCCCACCAAGGATGGCTGGGCCTGGATTTTGGATTAGGGTTGGCTGGTGACAATAGTCTCACAGGCAGAAGGAAGTTAACAACAGGGACTGCTTCCATGAGATTCACTCCAGCCACAGGCACAACCCCCACTGGCTGAGACTTGACAACTGGTTGGCAGCTTTCTTCTGCTCCCCTTGGGACCCAGATTCACAGGCATCCTCCCTGGATCCGTTGCCTTCTCTTTCCTCACAGTCCTGTTGTCACTGCAGCATTTGGGTTACTCTGACCCTTGTTAATATTAAAATGAACTTCTATATACCCCTGCCTGTACCTTCTAAAATCCTTCCTATAAACCTCTAAGGATGACGCTAATTTGCGTACGCAGTCATACAATAAATAGAGACTCCAGACTCAGAACATGTGGTTCCGAAGCACAAAGTATTATTCAAGTAAAAGTACAGTCAGTTACATGCTATGATCTGTGTACAATTTAGCGCAAAGGAATTATACAGACCCCAAGTACAGTATACATACGCATGCACTCTGGACCAGATCCCGGCATTCAGAAAGAAAACCTCTGTCTATCAGCATTCAGCAAGAAGACTAAAATCCCAGCATTTGAGCACACATATTTATACCCCCCCTAGAATAGACCGGACAATAGAGAAGTTTGTTGCTGATGTCATTGGTTCCCAGGGGAGAAGCATATGTTGCAGTGCATTTAACAGGCTGGTTCAAATAGACTCTCCCTGCCTCTAACAGCTGAGGGTCTTTCCCCTCCCCGCCCCCATGCTACATCCTAACAGTTGTTCCTAAAATATACATTTTGTTGCTTGTAGGTTCTGCGATCCATAACTCGAGTTTGCATGATGCGACTTCCCCACCAATAACACCGGAATACTGTAAAAAGAATACGCATCAGTACAAAACCAAACATGACTTGTTTAGCATGTATAATACATTAGTTATCAAATATCTTCATTTCTCAGCATTTAAACTAACTGAACCAACTTAAATCATACACTTTAAAGCTTATTGAACCTTATGTGTGAATATGTAATGTGTGGGTATTCAGGGTTTGATATAAGGATGCTAGTTAACTTGGGGCAGATGCGTGCACATAAAGCTAATAAACCAGCGGTTTCATACAAAGTCCTATGCATTCGCTAATATTCGACTAGTTAACAGCGCAATTGTGCGTAATGTGCGGTGTTTATGCATGAGATTCCATCTATGATGGACTTAACATATATATATATATATATATATATATACACACACATACATACATACACACACATATCATTCCTCACTCACAGTTTCAGACTGCAATGCAAATGTGACTTCCAGCTGTGAGACTAAAACTAAAACCTGTTTGGATTCAGACAAATCCAATTGTGTAGATCAATGCCTGGATTATATTACAATTGCCAACAGGGATTCCCAATTTGTATGTAGAACACTCACAGTTTCTGGTGTATTGTCTATTCTATTTAGATTATCAAAAACATTGCCATTTGTTCTTAGCTCGTGAGTTGTAACTTAAAGTGACGCTGGTCACAAAATGGCGTCTTGCAGATTCTTGTTTCTAAAATGGAGTCTAGCTGCCATTCACAAGATGGCGTCGCGCACGCTTCAATTTTAAACTGATCTTGTCTCAGCCAATTATCCAGCTTTGACACCCTCTAGTACTGGGGACAATCTTCTAGAGACTCTCAGGCAATCTCCCCAGGATGTCTCTTTGCTGCTGCACTCCAGTGTTCCCCTCTTTTCATGCCTCCCATCCACTCCACCCTCTCTCTCTTTGTGGTGGCAGGAGATTTTTCTGACCTCTCCCCCTGTTTGCTTCTGCACATCTCCTCCTCCTGCGCTGTGTCTTCCCATTCTGCACATGCATGGCCTCGGCCGCCAGCTTCCAGGAGCCATTTTCCCTAAGCCTAGTAACCTAGTTGCATAAACAACTGCAGCTGGCCGTGGTGGTTAAATAGATTAGAGAGTTTGAACAGCTGGGGGCAGCTGGTATGTAGATTGCAAAAAAATATATATACATTGGAGTGCCTTAGGAGGTATGAGACATGAGGCACCAGACCAATTGCTGGTTGTGAGGTGGAGACAAGAAAAAGGTCTTTATCACTTAAATAACAGGAGCATAGCAGGGCAGGAAATTGAGTTAACATAAGGAGGAAGGGAGAGAAAGAAGACTCTGGGGCAGTCTTATATTCAGTGTGAAAGTTATTTAAAACTAAACTTTACTTTTAATAATATGCAGGTAAAAAAGAAAAATAGTCTTCTTTGTCTTCATTCCTCCCTATGTTGGATCTACAATTTGAAGAGCACCACTAATTACTTTACTTTGCTTCTCCACTGTCTAGAAATGTATATATAAATTGGTTCTAACAAATTGTAAGCCGTAGGTACTCTATGATTGCTGTCTATTGGCAATCCAGGATATAGGAGAAGTATCCTGTGTGAAATCAATCTCTTGTCTTTGTGCAGGAAAAGGAGTTGCAAGGAAACTGGAGACAGTGGGAATCCAGATCATTGCCCTTCTAGATGAATGAATGAAGATTTGCCAGTGTAAGGACAGAATAGGGACAGAATAGGTGAGCTTAAATAGACTTGATAACAGGAGGATCAAAAACTACAGTTCCTGCTAAGATGGTGGTCCACATGCCCAAAGCCACCAGAGACCACCAGGCAACTGAGAGGGTCCATAAACCACACCAGACTTGGCAAGTGTGAACCATTGTGCACCATGTGACAGTACCTGACTTAGATGTGACCACAGGATATGTCATATAAGGCCTTTTAGAAAACTGATGATGAAACATCTTGACAACACCAAAGCCGCATGTGACCTATGCTGTGGTGTGTAACAAAGTGAAAGTGAAACACTCACGAACCTTCTGAGTCCACAAGCCAATCACACCCCTGAAAGGCTAGTATGTCTTTATCATTCTGTGAATATATGAACAATAACCAGAAGATATAAATCAGTCTAACATGTGAATTAAATCACAAGAACAACCTGCATATGATGCCGTGCCTATTCTAAATGAATTGGTCCTATACTCTGACAGAGAAGAACCCAAATCACCCAAGCAGTACTTAAAGACTGAGCAAAATTAAATTTGGTCATAGGAGGAGCATCAACTTGGAACAAAAATGTAAGCCCCCCTACCCATTAGGCCTAAACAATTAAATTAAGTGTCATGACAAATTATCAGGGCTGGACCCCTGCTGAGCTGGTCCTTCTTAAACTAATGAATCTTGCACATCAGCAAATATTCCTTAACCAGAACATTCTGGCAAAGGAGGGCAGTTCACATAAAGATGCAATAAGTTAGCTAATCTGAAAGGCACCAACAAACAAATGCAATTTAAAAAGTGAACCTAAATAAACAGGATTTATACTTGTCATATGCAACATGCCTAGCTACCTCAACAAGCGGATTCAGCAAGTTAAGGTTAATGAAGGCAACACCTGTTGCTTGGAACCTGCATCTCCTTTGATGAGCTTTCCAAGGCTTTGGACAACAAAAAAAACTATGTAGGGTCTAGTACTCCATAAAGCTCTGAACAAGAATCAATATCCGAGAGAGCTGCTGACATGAATGCCTTGGACAGATCCAATACAAACTGCAACACAAACGGATTTGGACCATTACCAGATATGTCCCTCTGACCCAAAAACTGCTGCCACTCATTCCAAGCTGTAGAATAAATCTTCACAGTCACAGTTGTGAGAGCACTTCATGCAAGCCTTTCCATGCCTGTCTGATAATCTGCAAGAAATACTGTAAAGAGGAAAAGGTAAGCCTAAAAACTTGGCACCAGGAGGGAGTGCACAGAAAATTGCCCAATCAAAAGTTCCCAACAAAGGACAACAATGTATCAGTTACGATATTGTCAAAACCCGGTACATGTTTGGTTCAAAAATTAATATTCAATTGCAAACTATCCTGTGCAGGGGGTGGATGCAAAGGCACAAGAGAACCTCTGGTTATTAATAGCCTGCACAATTCACAGTTCTATTGCTACAATTATAGGAGATAATTTCAAAGCAGCAAATTAGACCTTCAACCGACCAGTCTTGAGGCCACAAGGTGGCACATCATTTGCCACCCATATAAGCCCCAAAACTAGCAGCATCACTAAAGAGTTGCAGGGCAGGACTAGGCACTGACAAGGAGTCCAAATATAAACTCTATTAAACCACCAAGAAAAGCATCCCATATCTGAAGTTCTTTTTATATTTCCCTGGATAATTGAACATTGTGTTAAGGCTTGTAACTTTGACCAACGCTCTTTCAAGCTCATGATCAAAGACTTTACCAATAGGGATGACCCAGCACACAATATTTAACCACCCCTGAATTCAGACATGTACATCACAAGTGAGACTGGGGAGCCCAGTTTCCCATGTCAATTAGCCACCCAGATCAAAGAACGTGGAGACTGGACACCTTCAGATTGGTTCCAGTAAATGGCTACTATCTATTGTTTTAACCACTTTTTTATTACCTTGAGAGACAGTTATTAGGGGCTGTGTTGGAGGCGGTAACTCCTCAAGTATGAGTACAAGCTATAGAATACATACATTAGTTTTCTACTTTATTTAACAGTAGGGGGCATTTTTTTCCCAATTATAAATATATACAAAAATAATACATTGGATGTTTGATTTATCTACTGTATACAAACTAAATACCAAGTCCAAATACTTGATGTTATAATGAAAACTATTAATATGCATATATATAGCACTTTGAGTTCTATAACAACTTTTCTGCATTATGAGTCAGTGGCCTTTGTTGTATTAGTGTCTTGATATAATGTTTTTCTGTTGTACAGTATATTTCAAGGCCTTTCACTTGAATATTATGTACCCACTGTCACTAATACATACTGGTACAGGTCTAAATGGTCCTCACCTGGTCTTCTCCACTGCTAAGCAGACAGATATCAGCTGGTGAAGCTTGCACTCCTTATCAACAGGCAAACAACAATACCCTACAACCATATCTATTTCTACCCTTAAAATGAAAAGACAGGCAGTGGGGCCCTCTGTTTTATCATGGGCCACCGGAACACCTGAGCTTAAAAACAAAGCTTTAACTGAAAAAAATACATTGGTATATTGCCTGCAATCCCAACAATAAGAAATGACCAACAATAAGCAAATCATCAAGATGCTGAGTCACAACAGCATGCCTTGTACAAGCCGATACCCACCAGTGCAAGGATAAACTAAATAGTGCAAACCAGGCAAGGAAACCACACAATCCATTAGCAAGCCTTAGTCCACATAAAAATCCTTCCCAACATGAAAACCCATAAATTTAAAGGAGTCTGGATGCAGAACGAGAAGCTGAAAAGGGGACTCAATGTCAACTTTGCCCAGGAAAGCCCACTCACAAAGCAAAAGCTTTCTTAATGATGCTCTTGATTTGGCATAAAGCCAGATCAAGAGCATCATTAAGCAAGCTATCCACAGGGTAAAACAGGTGCTGGATCAAACGAGCAACCCAGGAAGATTCTTGGGAACAATGCCAAGTTTGGGAGATGCAGAGATCTTCAATCTGTGAGTAAAGAAAATGGCCACACATGTAGCACAAATCCACTTAAGCTTTATCTTTCAACTGAATCAAATTGGAAAATTCCCAAGCTGATTTAAGATTTATTTTAGAATCCACAAAAAACAAACTCACAAGCTGGCAAACGAAAATCATCATATAAACCCACTAAGAACAAAAGGGCGTTTCCTCCCTAAGAGGATAACAACACAACAAGCACATCTCTGACAAAGTAATAGGCAACTGGTCCTTTCTTAACTCCTGGTCTAGCATCTGCATGCACAATCTGCCCAGAGGCAGAGCCTCTTCAGCAGTGTTTTGCAGGGTGTCCTCCAATGTAATTGGCACACAAATGCTGGTGTCAAAGGCAATGGAGATGGATTCTCATCTGCTTCAGATGGATGGGACTGATGAATGTCACAGGATTGACCTGCCAGAGCAGGAGGTCCAACGACCGTAGGCATTTCCCAGCCCAGTGCCATATCCATGCAACCCTGAAGATGACAGTTACTGGAAATTGCAGGTGGAAAAGCTGACACTCTGAGCAAACTTTGCTTAGAATCATGTTTGAAGTTTAAATTACAGGGGACAGAATTGGAAGAATTCATATTGGCACTGTGAAGCGGATTACATACTGTACATCACCTGTAAACGGGACATATTTAAGGTTGTCGACCTTTTATAGTTATTCAAAGATATGAAGTTGACTGCAACTGCATTTTATCCTTTTTTCACTAGGGTGCTATTGGGGTATCATAGAAAGCTACATGTTAATGAGGGATGCACTTTAGAGAAGTACTAATACATATTCTATACCTATCAGTACAGAGTTGGCACAGTGGGGATTGCTTCCAGAAGTGGTACAAGAACTACAAGAGGGATGGTCCACTGAGGATTAGGATACTCTGCTGGCACTGGAGGAGAGTAGTGGTTGCTCTGACTGGGAGGGCACTGAGTGTGGATACTGGTGCACCAATGGTACAGAAGGTGATTCAGTGGTTGTACTCGGTTGATGTGTACAGAGTACACGATGTGTGAATCCAGATGCACCAGAGAGTGGTTCTGTTGTTGTACCCAGTTGTGGGTACTGAATACACAAAGTGTTAATCCAGATGCATCGGAGGATAGTTCGGTAATTGTACTCAGTTGTATGTACTGAGTACACAATGTGCGAATCCAGATGCACCAGAGGGTGGTTTAGTAGTTGTACTCAGTTGTGTGTACTGAGCACACAACGTGCAAATCCAGACACACCGGAGGGTGGTATCGAGATGATATTTGGAAATAACTTGAGAGTGAGGAACAGAAACCTGGAACGGAATGACAACAAGCATACACCAGTAGTGAAGATGTTGCACAGGCAACTTCCTGGTGTCCAGAGCCCAGTTATATACCCTACGGTAGCAGTTTACTGGAGATCAGCATCAGCTGACCAAGACTACACTACCATTGGTTGAAGGAACAGTCAGGTGATAAAGACTAACATGGCAGCCCCATGATGGCAACCTTGGAAACCAAGACATAGAGTCACACATGGAAGTCCAAGAGCACCTAAGCCAAAATCCTCAGCGAGTCACCTGCCGCTGCACCTGATGCCTGACTGCACAGGAAGTCGGGGGAAGCTGGTGCTGGGGTGAGTAATGGCCAATCATCGGCAAAACCATGACAGTACCCCCCCTTTTCAGGGTGGACTCCGGACACCCACAAGGCTTATCAGGAAACTTCCTGTGAAACCTCAAACGAGTTGAGGAGCATCAACGTCTGAGGCTTTGATTCATGCACGTTCTTCTGGCCCATATACTCTCCAGTTGATGAGATATTGAAGGCAATTTGATCAATGTTGAGAGTCGAGGATTTGCTCAATCTCAAACTCAACACCCTGTTGAGTCTGAACTTAAGGCATTTTGGGTGGACAATGTTGAAATTGATATAACGAAAAGGAAAGAAGAAACTCTGGTGAGCACTCTTGATCAAATACAGAAGGGAAATTGGAATAGGTCCAATCACGCCTCTAAAAAATAACTTTTAATGATTATTCTTAAAAATAAAAGGTCGCGTAATTAAGCGACTATATAAGACCCAATAGACACTCAATTACTAAGTTACCTACAACATATAACAAATAAAAGACACTTGCATGAAGACAAAAATACTTACATACAAAATTACCTACAACATGTAACAAATAAAGACACTTGCATTAAGACAAATATTATCTTGTTTTTTTGAAAAATATAGCAGCAAGTGTAATATCCTCCTTGTTAGCGAAAAATATGAGATCTGATATATAACAATCAATCAGTTTAATACTAAATGACTGCTAATAGTCTATTAGTACCCATTAATAAATGGTTCAAAACATGTCCGAGTGTGGAATTCCACACTCGGAAATGTTTTGAACCATTTATTAATGGGTACTAATAGACTTGTAGCAGTCATTTAGTATTAAACTGATTGATGTTTAGATCTTTCACTGCTGTAGATGTCCAACAAGAAGGATTGGCTCCCTTTTTAGGGGGGACCGTGATGGGAGCAACTAAGGTGGAGAAGTTTGAAATAAACCTGCGATAATAATTTCAGAACCCCAAGTATCGATGAATAGCTTTTAATCAGTTTGGTTGGGGCCAGTCCCAGATGGCACACAGTTTGTCCGGATCCATTTGCAGAGAATTCCCAGAAATGATGTGCCCCAGGAAAGGCATGGAGGATCATTCAAAGAGGCATATCTGTACAGACGGTGAGCTCAAAGGCAAGTAAGGACCTCTCTGATATGAAGTCGGTGGGAGTGCAGGTCCTTGGAAAAAAATTAGGATGTCGTCCATATAGACCACGGCGAACTTGTAAAGGATGTCCTTGATCTCAATATCTCATTATTGAGATCTCAAGATCTCAATAATGTACCCTTGAAATACCACTGTTGCAGTGCATAATCCAAATGGCATGATCAAATATTCAAAATGACCATCCACGTTGTTGAACGCAGTCTTCCACTCATCTCCAACCTTAATGCGAATAAACTTGTAGGCACCTCAGAGGTCTAATTTGGTGAAAAGGTGGGCCCCACGAACCTTATCAAAAAGCTCAGAGATGAGTGGAAGAGGATATCGGTTCTTGACAGTGATCAGGTTGAAACCACGGTAGTCTATAAAGAGTCTGAGCCCTCCACCCTTAGCCAGGTTTTCCTTTATGTAATCAAACATAGCCGCAGTCTCTCACAGATAAAAGGTAAATACGGCCTCGGGGAGGCATTTTCCCAGGAAGTAGATCAATGCCAAAATCCCAGGAGCGATGGGGAGATAGCTGGTCATCAGCATGTTCATTAAAAACATCAGAAAAATCTTGATAGGGTAATGGTAAACAGGGGTCGGAGATGACACTTGATTGATCGGGAAGAAGAGGCTTACTGGAAACTTGATAGTTATGCACAGGAAGCACACGGGTCAGACATCAATGGAAACAGCCAGGACCCCAAGCCAGGATTTGCATTGTAGCCCAGTTCAGCATGGGATTGTGGGCCTGATTCAGAGCCGGACACTATTTGCGCTCGCTCGTTCAGAAAAAGGGGCCGGATATTTAAATAGAGTGCTCGCTCTTTGCGGTCTGTTGATGCCTCTATGTCTGAGTGAGCGAACGAAATATGCGCTCGCTATTTTGTAAAAACGCCCCCTAGCCGTTCGCATCATACGTCATCTCCGCTATTTATTAGATTAATCGAGTACATCGAAAGGTGTCTGAACTGCTCGCAGTGCTTGCGGTAGGATTTTCCTACCGCAATCATGCGAATAGTTCAGGCTAAGAGACAACCAAGTGACGTGGCTGATGATGCTGCTTTGTTAATTATGCACACCCTTAAAATGCCTGTTTTGACCGTTTGGCACACCTGCGTTCGGATTTCCACTTCCCGTTTTCAAGCCCCTTCCCCTGTTATCACCCACAGATGCCTCATCCTGTCACTCAAATTAGCAGGCACTCGCTATTTTGCGAACACACGATTTCCGACCGCAATGACTGGTTGGCGCATGCGCATTATGACCCATACGCATGCGCAGATGTGCGAACATCGCTCGGAGCAAACGAGCGGCCGCTTACGAGCAGCTCTGAATCAGGCCCTGTGTCTTTTAAGCCACGGCAGACCTAAGACTAGATTGTAGGAGGTTTTTGGAAGAACTAGAAGTTCCAATTTTTCATGGTGAAGACATCCTATTTGAAGGGAGACCGAAAGAGTTATTGAAGAGATAGCATCTCTGCAAATGATATTGCCATCTACACCAGAGATATCAATCTTGTTTGATAAGGGAGTGACCGGTATACCCAAGGTTATGACCAGAGACTCAGAAACAAAATTTCCAGCAGCACCTAAATCAACCAAGGCTTTCACCTTTTTTTCTCCTCGACTTGTAAGAAATGATCACCGATAAAAAACTATCCATCAAATGGGATGGCTTGACTATCACCCCCAACTGGACACCCCCAGGACCAGTTAGGGTCTTGCGTTTCCCGCAAGAAGAGGACAAGTTTTGAGAATATGGTTTGGGGCTGCACAGTTGAGGCAGGGCTTGTTCTGAAACCAATGGGTATGCTCAGCCACAGTTAACTGAAGCTTGTTGACCTGCATGGACTCTTCTTTACTTGTAGCAGGAGAAGGCAGACGTGCCTCTGGTAAAAATAGGTCCCGGAAACGGTCCTCTCGCCCTCTATGGCGTAAATCAATCTTTATCCCGAGAGGCTAATTCGTCCTTCATTTTTCCAGAAAGACCATGAAGAAAGGCAGCCTTGAGGGCCTCTTCATTTCATTTTAGTTCAGAGGAAACCATTTGGAATTGGATCACGTACTGAACTACAGTGCAGGTCCCTTGTCGGACATGAAGGATATCAAAGGAAGCCGAGACAATGCAACCCGGCTCATAAAAACATAAATTGAAAGAAGAATTACATTTTCGTAGTAGGACACCAGAGGATGTGCTCATTCCCTTAATGGGGAGACCCAATCCAAAGCAGTTCCAGTCAGGTGAGAGATAATGTAGGCCACCTTAGACCTAAACATAGGAAATTTTTGTGGCAGGCATTCAAATTGAATTTCTCACTGGTTAATGAAACCTCAACAGATGCCAGCTGAAGACGAAGCTTTGGGCCTCCAGAAACCGGAGGATGAACTGGAGGATTGGAAGGGGCTACCACAGAAGGAGGAGGAAGTAGTGTGGCCAAGGTCTCCTGTATGAACAGTTACTGCCCCAAAATCTCTTGGAGGTATTGACCCACCTGATGTTGCGCAGCCTCCTGATTGTCCATGCAATAGGCAAGGTCTTGCAGTGCCCCCGCACCCTGGGACCCAGTAGCTTTCATTTGGCCTGTGCAAACTGTCATGCCCAACTCCGAGGAATCCCCTACTGAGGAGCTGAAAGCTGATGTCCCAGGTTGAGGGAGGAATCAGAGACGAGGGGACTGAATGTAAGTTATCCTCATCCACAAGTATTGGATGTTGACAAGACCTGATCAAAGGCATGAAGGCTAACCTGCCAGGAGTTTTTGGACAGATATTCGATACGATTGAGAAATGGAGAGAGGTACACTGCTATGGCCCAGAGGAAGTACTTTGGAGACGTACTAATATGTATTCTATACCTACAGGTACAGAGTTGGCACAATGGGGATTGCTTCCAGAAGTGGTACAAGAAAGACAAGAGGGAAGGTCCACTGAGGAGTAGGATACTCTGCTGGCACTGGAGGAGGGTGGTGGTTGCGCTGACTGGGAGGGCACTGACTGCACGGAGTGTGGATACTGGTGAACTGTTTGTACAGAAGGTGATTCAGTGGTTGTACTCTGTTGATGTGTAAAGAGTAAACAATGTGCGAATCCAGATGCACCGGAGAGTGGTTCCGTAGTTGAACCCAGTTGTGGGTACTGAATACACAATGTGCAAATCAAGACGCACCGGAGGATGGTTTGGTAATTGTACTCAGTTGTGTGTATTGAGTAAACAACGTTACACACTGAACGTTACTGAGTAAACAATTATACACCGGAGGGTGGTATAGTAGTTGTACTCAGTTGTATGTACTGAGGGCCAGATTCGGAGCCGCTTGCAAAAAGCAAGCTCTCGCTCTGAATCAGGACGGCCGCTTTTTAAAAAAAAACGGCCTCTTGGCTGCTCGCTAAGCTGTGGGTGACCACCCACAGCTTTTGCGAGCGGCGAGGTGATGGTCGCAATGGTCGCGACCATCGGCTTGCGACGAGACCCTCGTTCCCACAAACCCCAGTGAGCTTCCTGCTCTAATAAAGCAGGAAGCTCAACTATTGACATCACGAGTGATGTCAGTAGGGCTACCCTCAAACAACAACAATGGAGGCGTACCCTGAAGGAACGCCTCCATTTGGCCAGCCACCCCCCCACCTACAAAACGGGGCGAGCTGTTGATCAACATCAACAGCCGCCCCGTTTTATTGCATTCCCCGGAGCAAGTGATTTCTCGCTTGCTCCGGGGTTCGCGCACGACTGCCCGGCCATTGACCCGCTTGCGAGCACATAGCGCTAGTGAGCAGGTCTGAATCAGGCCCTGAGTACACAACATGCGAATCCAGATGCACCAGAGGGTGATTCATTGTTTACATGATTACACAATGTGCGAATCCAGATGCACCGGAGGGTATCGAAATTATATTTGAAAATAATTTGAGCGTGAGGAACAGGAACCTGGAACGGAATGACAACAAGCATACACCAGTAGTGACAACATTGCAGAGCCCAGTTATATACCCTAAGGTAGCAGTTAATTGGAGATCAGCATCAGCTGACCAAGACGTTACCATTGGTTGAAGGAATAGTCAGGTGAGAAAGAATAACATGGTGGTGCTCATGACAGCAACCTTGGAAACCAAGACACAGAGCCACACATGGAAGTCCAAGAGCACCAAAGGCAAAATCCTCAGTGCTTCACCCACTGCCGCACCTGACATCTGACCACACTAGAGGTCAGGTGAAGTCGGTACTGGGGTGAGTAACACTCTCCTAGGCTGAACCCTGACAGGGGTATTCACTTAGCCGTGGGGTTTACCCCACAACTAATTGATGGCCAAAATCCCTGCGGCGTGGGGAAAAGCTGTTCAATTAAATAGCCTTTTTCTCGTACCGAAAAATTGGAATCAATGGGTTTTTTCCCTATGCGCGAACCTGATCTGGTGTTTTTTATTGCTTTGTCTGTGCTGCACAGCCAATGGCCAATATATCTGCAGATATACTGGTGAATCATGTTGTGTGTACGGGCGGTCAGCCGACAGTTGCTGCAGGGAAGGAAGTGAGTCACGCCCCCAGCCAGTGGGACACACAGCCAGATGATGGTTGTTCAGTGTGTATGAACACTCATCATCTGCAGATATATCTGTTAGGTGTGTACCCACCTTTATACAGATGTGCCCAGCTATTTTGTTGCTCCATACGCCATGTAGCGCGCCATGCATGGCGTGCCACACACTACGCCGTGAGTCGCGCCAGACATAAAGTTTTGTAAGTGAACGTAGTGTAGTACTGAAATAAAAGTCATAACATGTAATACAACTTTTTGTGGCCATCCCGGAGCATGGATACAGTCAGCAGGGGCAAACGCAGGATTTTTACAGGTGGGATTTGGTTCACGTATATATATATATATATATATATATACACACACCACACATGCATATATTTCTATACTTGCACACACATACATATAGATATACACATACATACATATATTCAGACAGAAAAACACATTTATACATATATACATACACAAGTCACACACACACTTACCTTGCAGCATCTGCAGATTGCAGGTTGTGGATGGGATGGGGACGAGATCTGGCAGACTGGCACCCTGTTATTAAGCTCCACCCCCTTCACAGCAAAATGCCGTGATTCACGGGTCAATTGGAAAAAGGCGAGGCCAAGTGACACTCTTTCAATGGAATCACATTATATTGGCTCCGACTCCAACCAATTGACCCGAAAATCGCTGCAAACTTCCGTGAGGTGGGCAGGGCTTAATAAAATGGTGCCAGCTCTGGTGCTGCTGTGTGGGGCCCCGGGACAACTACCCCTGTCGCCCCCCTTTAAACCGGCCCTCTATGGTTGAATGGATAAGAACTTGTTTGCAGGATAGAAAGAGTGGAGTGCAGTTACAGGAAGGAAAGGTTACCAGTGGAGTACCCCGGGGATCTCTACTTGGAACAGTGCTTTTTAATATCTTTATTTGTGACATTGCAAATGGTATTGAAGGGAAAGTATGCATTTTTGCAGAGGACACAAAGGTATGCAACAGCATAGACACACCAGGAGGGGTAAAACAAATGACTGATGATCTGGGTAGACTAGAGGAATGGTCAGCAGCATGGCAACTACAGTTTAATACCAAAAATAGCAAAATCATGCACTTGGGTCTCAAAAACCAAAAGGCTAAATCAGTGGCGTAACTAGGGTATTTGGAGCCCAAGGCAAATTTGAAAAGGGAGCCCCCCCCCCATGTGCGCGCACCGAAGGTCACTTAAAAATGGGGCGTGTCAACATGACACACCCCTTTATTTTTAAACTGAACATTCCTATCCATATGCACCTTAACCCCAGTAGTACCCCCAGTATGCAGTTGTGGTCCCTCTCATGCAGGCCCATAGTAGTGCCCCTTATACAGTATCCCCAGTAGTGGTCCCTCTTATACAGCCCCCAATTAGTTCCCCTTACTCAATACCCCCAGTCGTGGCCCCCCCAAATGCAGTGCCCCACGTAGTGTTCCCCCTTATGCAGTGCCCCCAGTAGCAGTCCCCACAATGCAGTGCGCCCAGTAGCGGTATCCCCTTATGCAGCGCCCTTTTATGTAGTGCCCCCAGCAGTAGTCCCCCCCATGCAGTTTTCCCAGTAGTGGTCCCCTTATGCAGGCACCCTGTAGTGATCCCCCCTATCTAGTGCCCCCTGTAGTGGTCCCCGCAGTGCCCCTAGCAGTAAGCCCCTTATATAGTGCCCTCAGCAGTAGTGACCCCCCCTCCCATACAGTGCCCCCAGTAGTGGTCCCCCTGATGCAGGCTCCCAGTAGTGCCCCCCCCCTATCCAGTGGTCCCTGTAGTGGCCCTTCCTATTATTGCCCCCATTACCGGTCCCCCGAGTGCAGTGCCTCTAGTAATACTAGGCCCCTGTTAGAATGCCCCCAGTGGTAGTCCCCCCCCAAGTAGTAGTCCCCAGTAGAGTACCCCCCCCCCAGTAGAGGTCCTCCCAATGGCACCCCCAGTAGATGTCCCCCCCCAGTAGATGTCCCCCCCAGTAGTCGCCAACCCCTCCCCCATTGTGCAGATAGGTAAGGTTTAAAAATAAATAAATATATATAAAAATATACTTACCTGATTCCACGCTGCTCCTGTCCGCGATGCCGATGCCGCTCCCGCCCTCCAGTCCGCCCGGGCTGGCGCGCTCAGCATTATGGGACTGACGTCATGACGTCATGACATCAGTCCCATTACCCACTGCAGGAGCCGGACGGAAGTCCGGCTCTTGCAGTGGGTGCTGCAGCAGTCAATGAGAGTCTATCTGACTCTCATTGGCTGCTGTTTAACACACGCATCGCCGCCAGTGCTGGCGGCGATGCGTGTGTTATGCACAGCCTGAGCCCGCCTCCTGGCGCTATTGGGCAAGCGCTCAGGGGGAGGGAACGGGCTCAGGCGTGCAGCACAGGACCGGCGCTGGAAGCCTAGCGCCGGTCCTGTGCAAATGTGTAGCGCTGACCACACTCATTGCGGTCGGCGCTACACTGGCTATCTAGGGCGGGCGGGCCGGTACCGTGGCGCACGAACCCCGCTCGCCCTGCCCTAGTTACGCCACTGGGCTAAATATAGTATTAAGGAGGAAATGGATCTAGTAGTCACTATTTCAGGTGCCTTAAAGGCAGGTAACCAATGTAACATAGCAATGAGAATCAGATGCTTGGTTGTATTGGAAGAGGAATCAGTAGCAGAAAGAAATAAGTAATAATATACCACTGTATAGATCATTGTTATGGCTTCATCTAGAATACTGTGTTCAGTTCTGGAGATTATTCTCTCCAAAGGGATATAAATACATTAGATACTGTACAAAGAAGGGCAGCTAAAATGATGCATGGAATACATCACAAAATGTACCTAGAAATACTAAATGTATAGTTTGGAGCAGAGAAGGGGGGACATGATAGGGACCTTCAAATATATCAATCGTTTTAACAAGGTTCAGGAGGGAAATATCCATCAAAGGAAGAGAAGTATTAGCGCATGAGGACATGCACTTAGACTGGAGGGAAGTAGTTCAGAGAAAATTGAGGAAAAATTACTTACAGAAAGGGTAGTGGATAAGTGGAATTGCCTCCCATCAGAGGTGGTAGAGGCTAATACAGTAGAGCAGTTGGGTTTGAGTTTACCCTAAGGGGCAGACTAGATGGGCCAAGTGTTTCTTATCTGCCTTCAAATCTATGTTTCTATGTTTAATTTGTATAGTTACTGCATAAATAATTACTGGTATAGATTTTGGAGTGTGACCAGTCCAAAAATAGCCAAATGGAGGTGTTAAATTAGAGATATGTTTATTTGATTTTGACTGCATTTCAGTGCTTGAAGCAGATATGATAGTGTAAAGGTGCATACCACACGGTCAAATTTTCTGTCAGATCTGACAGAAATCATTCAATCGTTCATATCTGAAAGAAAATCTGACATGTGTGACTGCAACAATGAACAATGCACGTTCCCGTTTGTCAGATAACGATATCTGACATCTGACGTGTTTGCAGTCAGATTTCATTCATTTTAATACAGGCAAAAATTGTTCAAATCGTTGGTCAAATCGTTCAATCGTTCATCTGACATATCTGACCATGTGTATGCACCATTAAGGTGCAAACACACGGTACGATCTGTACCACCAACGACTTGAAAGATATCTTTCAAAGATATCCTTCATAAGGTGCATACACACGTAAAGATTTTCTGTCCAACCATCCAATTAGTTGATTGGTTGGACAGAAAATCTTTACGTGTGTATGCAGCTTAAGTTATTGGTCATAGATATCATTCATAAGCTGCATACACACGTTACGATCTGTACCACCAACGACTGATTAGTAAGTGAACAAGCTGAGATGTGGCTAAGGAAATTTCCAAAGTACCTGCAGTATTGTAGTGTAGCGAGTGTCTCAAAGCACTAGTAAGAGCTGAGAGTGGATCTGGCTCTCATATCTCCAGAGGGAGCCGCCGGAGCCGGGAAGCATATGCACTTTTACACCAGGGATAAATTAGATAGTCCTACACAGAGGCGTTACTAGGTATTTGATGGCCTCATACCAAAATTTTGTAAGGGCCCCTATGTACCACCCAGTGGTGAAAAATTTCTATAACATATGTAACTTTGACAAGGAATATGGGCCCCCCTCAGCAGCTACATCCCTTGCACCTATGTTAGTTAGGCTCATAGACATATACTAATGTTTGAAAACATTTCTTTTAATCATGAAATATACATTTGTTATTTGTTGTCAATTATAAAGATCTCTGATAGCTCTTTGACTATAAATAATAACTTAAAAATCCATCTAAAATACCTTCACAGAATCATAATATATGCATGTTAAGTGCAAAAAGAGCAAAGCATTACACCTGGCCACTAGTCAGCCCAGGACTGGGATCCCTGGGGAGGTGGTGACCCCCCCCCCCAATAAAGGGGTTGCCCCTCTCTAGGGCACCCCTGGTCGGTGGGTGCCGGGTTGATTGTGTATAAAAATAGAATAACATTTTCTTTTACAGGAGAACTAGAGGTCCCAGCAAGCCTCCCCTGCATGCTGGTACTTGGAGAACCAAAAATATCAGCATTCAGGGAATTAAGGGCCTGCTGGTACTTCTAGTTCCCCTGCTAAATAAATATTAAAATAAAGACAAGGGTCACTCACCGTGAAAGTAGAACTTTAATACACTCACACATACTCACCTACAATCCCTGTACACGTTCTTTCTCCATTTAGGCATCCATGTCTTCACAATACAATAAAAGCTAAGAACCGAGCCCACGGACATAAGTACCGTCCTCTAAGGACCTTGATTTTATCCAGTAGTTTGTTTAAACAGATCATAAGTAATAACACAGTAAAAAATAAACAATGAAATAAATAAAGATAAAGAGGATTCTTCTTGCTAGATATTATAATATTGAAAATCTTAATTTGTACAAATTACTGTAAATCCACTTTCATTACAACCTCGAATGGAAAAACAGTTATTTTCACCTTTCCATAAAAGGCACAGTTTTCAGTTGTAATTCTGCAGATTGGCTCTAATGACATTTAATTAAATAAATATATTTCATAAAAGGCAGCAAATGAAAACCAATATTTAAATACAGCCCATATTTCAAAGTAGCTCACCTTCTTTTCCTTTAGAAAATCAGCGAATTGCTTATTAAAATGTTTTAATAAACTTAATTGTACCTCCTTTCCTCAAATGCCTCAGATAGGAATTGCCTGATGTACTGTTTCAAAAGCCCTGATTTAAATTCCATTGAGATCATGCTGAGTTGTGATATGATCGTATGTTTGAAGTCCCCTCTTCTCAATAGCAATGTGAATTCTGGGCTTGTGAATTATGGCAGGGGTGTAACTTTAGTGGTTGCTCATAGTGCTTATGCTATGGGGCCCAGGTCATGAGGGGGCCCACATCCACTACCAGCCTCCCTTGCACCCAGCTCACATTGGCATAGGTAACATATACAGAATACAGAAAGAGAGTGTGAACCAGGCCACAATAGATATAAACTACTTACTACAATATTAGTGTATTTAATTGTGTATTGAATACAATAGATTATGGTAATTAATTTGCAGTCTGTCCCTTTCTATCACACCGCTGCCTCACATTTCATTGTTGAACATAACACAAGGGGAATGTCGAAGCCAGATAATTGGCTGAGACAGGATCAGTTTAAAATCAGATTTGCGCAATGCCATCTTGCAAATGGCGACAAGACTCCATCTTAGAAATAGGTCACACAGCGCCATTTTGTCAAATTCACATAGTACAAAAAAACACAACGCTAAATTGCTAATTAATAGCAATTCAAGACTTTTAACAATCTTCCCCAAACACATACCGACAGTGTTCAACATACATAAAAATGACTTTTCCAACACATTAAAATCACCTCAGACTTAAATATGAACAGTGCAAAATAGTAGCAAATTAGTGGTGTTTTCCCTGCATTCACATTAACACATATACACATTGTTAAACAGTGCACAATGCAAAATAGCTAATGATTAGCATGAGAACACTTTTATTAATCCTTCTCAAAATCATACTGGCAGTAGTCAAAACACCTAAGGATAACATTCCAGCACACTGCAACACTTACACAACGCTTGTTAGCTCTGTTCTCCCTGCACTCTCAGTAAAACACCTAGCCGCGAGGTTAACACAAATCTCATAGCGTAGAGAGTGTAATATAGTTAAACTGTGCTGTGCGTCTGAAACTCATTAGAACACTTTATACAATCCCTACACAACCAATACTGACTTAGGGCCTCATTCAG
This sequence comes from Taudactylus pleione, assembly GCA_031769625.1. Classification (NCBI taxonomy): domain Eukaryota; kingdom Metazoa; phylum Chordata; class Amphibia; order Anura; family Myobatrachidae; genus Taudactylus; species Taudactylus pleione. Next base: position 1,969,277 of record JAUIMM010000086.1, read on the forward strand.
AGGCAGTCGGAGGATGCAAGCGGTCGCTCAGAAACTGGGCGGCCACTTGCATCCTGACCGCCCGCCTCTGTTGCGGTCGTTAGGCTGTGGGTTAACACCCACAGCTCTAACGACCGCTCGGGTGATGGTCGCGATGGTCAGAGACCATTGCGACCATCGGGGCTTACGACGAGATCCTAGGGTAGGGTCTCACTTGTCGTAAACCCCGGAGAGCTTCTGGCTCTGTCAGAGCCGGAAGCTCCCCACTGACATCACTAGTGATGTCAGTGGGGCCTCCCCCAAACAGCAGGCGTTCCCATGGGAACACCTCCATTTGGGCTGCCACCCCCCCGGCCCGCCTTCCAAAGGGGGCGAGCTGTCAATCAACATCGACAGCTGGCCCCTTTTGGAAAGAGACCTGCTACGACCGGCGCTGTCGGTCGTAGTGGGTCTCACGTATGCGCACGAGGGAGCCGGCTCCCTCGTGCGCATGCGCACTGGCAAAACATTGAGGTGGCCGTGCGGTCGTAGACCGTACGGCCGCCTCTGAATAAGGTCCTTAGTCCCACACACTCAAAGATACCTATTCAGCCTAGAGCTGCTCGCTAAGTACCCCACAGACTCCCAGACACAACGCTATTTAGCGTTGTTTTCCCTTGCATACATACACTTAAAGCAATAGTTCTGTAGCGCATAAGGGTTATTATTACGCGATTCATTCACAATGCCAGCATGTAAAGAAATTACTGTTTTCTGCAACTAAGGTTTAGTACATTGTAAGCAGACTGTGTCTGGTGTTGTACTGATCTGCTGTGTCTCCACAGATTTCCGGTACCATCGGTGAGAAGATCGGAACAGACTTCTGCAAACTATGAACTATAGAGAGTTAAACAATAAAATGTACTCTGTAATGTTAGCAGCTTAGATTTGCATGCAGCGGGAAAAAGGATACAAAGGGCAGTTGGAGGCTGTTGTGTCCATTTGAAATTGTCCAATAAATGATCCTGTAACCAAGACACCTTTAAGAAGACCCAATGGAATCATGCCAAATGTGTCTATTGTATTTCCAATCCCTGAAAGAGTATATATGTGCGCTCTCTGACCCCAGTCTGTAGTCTTCTTGCTGATGCTGTTGACGGAGGTTTCTTGCTGATGCCGGTATCTGGTCCCAGATCATGTGCGTATGTAACAACTGTACCTTGGGTCTGTGAGATTTATTTGCGCTAATTGTCTTTAGATCGCAGTGTGTAACCATCTGTTTTTATGTTGAATAATAACTTTTTGTGCTTTGGAAACACATTCAAAGTCTGAAGGCATTTATTTACTGTGCGACTCATTACGCTAAATTGCGACAATTCTAGAAGGTATAGGCAGGATTTAAAAGGTATAGGCAGAATTTAGAGGTATACGCAGGATCGTACAGAGGTTCTAATTAGGTATCGATAGTTGGGGGTTCGCAGTGTGAATCACACCATCGGTCACTCGGTAACACTCGGTAGCGATCTCTCAGCAAAAGGGTGGAGGCGCCTAGCAGGAGAACGCATTGTGCATTCAAAATCTGTTACCACTGTTGTTGCTGAGAGTGCGCTACCTGTTATTGTGACTTTAGGAGCACTGATTGAGAATCCAGGGACGAGGGAGGAAAAAGTTTGTTTTCCTTCATTGATAAGTTTTTTTTGTGTTTTGTTTTGTGTGTGAAAAAGGGGAAGTTGCATTATTGTGTATGCAGCTAAGTCGCAGTATAGTGTAAGAGTCATTATACGTATTGTGTAGTAGTCGCATTATTGTGTATGCGACTAGTCGCACAATAGCGTATATGTATTTCCAGTCTTGCTGCCATGTGTTTTAAACAAAGCCGTTGAATTGCATTATCAAGTGTTGCGAATAGCTGGGTTAACGTGTATTTTCTGCACAGGAAAGAAGTGTGTAATTGTGAGTATTTGTTGGTTTAGGGTGTAACATGGTTCCTAAATGTTAAGGGTATCGTAGGACCATTAAGTGCTAGGCGTAAGGAGTGGCCTAGTGACTTGGTAGCAGCTTACCATTTACTATACACAAAGCAGGTGTATGATTTGTTATTTTTGTTAGGGTTCGGCTCTCAGTGTGATTACAGTATTCAGTAATAGGTTAGGCTTATTTGAGCACTGTAATTGAACCGCATAGGTTTGGCTAAACTGTGATTGTGAACTGATGAGAGGGTGGATGAAATAAACTGGAAAACAAAGGGTATTACCCCCTAGCAGTTGAAAGGTAGTCAAAAAGGGATTTCTGCATGGAAGCAGCTTCTTCCATAGGTGAGTGGAGGAGTCTAGAGGTCTTCCACAGGGTTTGTGGATACGCCCTTTTTCAAAGACATCCACAGGTAAGTGAAAGTGTCTTGAGTGTCCTTCACCGGTTTAAATCTTTATTGAAAAATGTAGGGGTTGTCCCAGGATGGGAGCCATGCAAACAGTAGAGATGTTAGACAATGATGTGCTGCTAATGGAAGCGCCACTTGGGTCGGCACGCTGTATTATGCATACTAAGTACGGTACTTATGCAGTTAGGTACTGTGATGTATGGTTTAAGATGATGATGAAAAGTGTTAGACCATTTCCCAGAATTGGTAGCTTTGATAAGGATGTATTGAACAATGTCCGAGATCACATCAGTCTGGTGCATTTACGAGTGAAAAAATTGGATTTTGGTACCTACCGATGAATCCTTTTCTCTGATTCCACAGGGGACACTGGAGGTGCTTACACTGGGGTATATAGGCGTGGATAGCTGGAGCTGGCACTTTAAAATTTAGAAGTGTGAAGCTCTGCCCCCTCTATGCCCCACCAGCCCATTTAGAAAATGAAGACCAAGAGGAGGTGGAGAACAAGCGGAGTGAAAGGAGAGAAGAACACACAATAACTAAATCATACAACATACAGAACAAAACCGAACAGGCAGGCATAGAGTGCAGAGGTGGGCATCCAGTGTCCCCCGTGGAATCAGAGAAAAGGATTTACCGGTAGGTACCAAAATCCCATTTTCTCTTTCATCCACTAGGGGACACTGGAGGTGCTTATGCTGGGGACGTCCCAAAGTTTTCCCCACGGGCGGGAGAGCTCTGCGGCGGCTGCAGAACAAGGCGGCCAAAACGGGATGCCGAAGTAGCAAACGTATCAAATTTGTAAAACCTGACAAACGTGTAAACTGAAGACCAAGTAGCCGCATGGCACAATTGTGACGTGGAGGCTCCCATACCGGCCGCCCATAACGCACCCACAGAACGTGTGGAATGAGCCGAAATGGACCAAGGAGGCCGATGGTCAGCACTATCGTAAGTCTGATGAATAGTCAGCCGGATCCAACATGCCAAAGTCTGCTTAGACGCCGGCCAACCGCTCCGAACAGCATCATAGAGGACAAATAGCGACTCAGACTTATGGAGGGACGCTGTCCTGGCAACATAGATGCGGAGAGCCCTAACCACATCCACGGTAGAAGATCCACCAGAGTCCTCCAGCAACGACGGTATCACAATAGGCTGATTGATATGGAAAGCCGACACAACCTTGGGAAGGAAGGTGGCTACCGTCCGGAGTTCCGCCCTATCAGCATGAAACACAAGGTAAGGTGGCTTACAGGACAGAGCACCCAATTCCGAAACTCTACGAGCCGAAGCGAGAGCCAGGAGGAGGACAGTCTTCCAAGACAAGTACTTAAGATCGACCTCCTCCAAAGGTTCAAACATGGGCGACTGAAGAAACAGAAGCACTAAGTTTAGGTCCCAGGGAGCTATCTGAGGTACAAAAGGAGGCTGCACGCGCAAGACCCCTTGAAGAAACGTCTGCACCTCAGGAATGAGGGCCAATTTTCTTTGAAAGAAAATGGAGAGGGCAGAAACCTGCACCCTTAGAGTTCCCAGCCGAAGGCCAGAATCCAGACCTGTCTGAAGGAAAAGCAGGAACCGGGACAACCGAAAAATTGTAGACGGAAGACCCTGACTGGAACACCATGAGATATAAGCACGCCAGATGCAATGATAATGCGCAGCCGAAACTGTCTTCATGGCACGTAGCATGGTGGGAATAACTGCGTCTGGGGTGCCCCTGCATCTTAGGATATCGGTTTCAAGAGCCACCCCATTAAACGCAGTTGCGCTAGGTTGGGGTGTACGAATGGACCCTGCTGTAGAAGATCCGGGCGTAGAGGAAGGGGCCACGGATCATCTGACAATAGGGACCGAAGGTCCGAGAACCAACTTCTCCGAGGACAGTTCGGAGCTACGAGAATTACAGAGGCTGATTCTTGTTTTATCCTTTTTAGAAGACGAGGAAGAAGCAGAATCGGAGGAAAAAGGTAAACGAAGTCGTAGATCCACGGACTTGTCAGGGCTTCTACCACTTCCGCCTGTGGATCCCGAGTTCTTGAGACATATACTGGGAGCTGACGATTCAATCGCGACGCCATGAGGTCCACCTGAGGACATCCCCATCGACGTATCAGCACGTTGAACACCTCTGGATGAAGCTTCCATTCCCCGGGATGCATATCCTGTTGACTCAGGTAATCTGCTTCCCAGTTGTCCACACCCGGGATGAATATCACCGACAGGCATCCGTTGTTACGATGATCCAGTCCCACACTCCGAATCTTCTGCCCGCTAACAGATTGTTGGATTGTGTCCACCAAAGAAGGGCCACTCTGGTAACCGGGCTCAGACAGATCTGTCGATGAAGAAGCAGATGAGACCCTGACCCCTGTGCTAGCAGGTCCAGCTGAAACACCCTGGAGTGGAACCGGCCAAACTGTAGTGCCTCGAAAGCTGCTACCATCTTCCCCAAGAGATGCAGACAAAGAAGCAGGGACACCTTCCTTGTTCGGAGGACCAGCTGAACTAACAACCAGATATCCCGGGCCTTGTCTATTGGAAGAAAAATCCGTTGTGAGGCCGTATCCAAGATCATGCCCAGAAACAGAAGTTTCTGGGATGGATTGAGATTTGATTTCTTGAAGTTGATTATCCAACCATGTTGGATTAGGGTCTGATATGTCAGTAAGGCCTGATTTGATAGAAGAGATACCGATGGAGCCTTGAGTAACAGGTCATCCAAATAAGGTATTATGTTCACTCCTGATGACTGAAGGAGAGCGATCATGACTCACATGAGTTTGGTGAAGATGCGGGGAGCCGAGGATAACCCGAATGGCAATGCCCGAAACTGATAATTATCCTTCAATATGGCGAAATGCAGAAAATCCTGGTGAGGTTCCCAAATGGGGACATGGAGATAGGCATCCTTGATATCCAGGGATAATAGGAACTCCCCTGGTTCCAAGCTCGCTATGACTGACTGCAGAGACTCCACTTTGAAGCGATAAATCTTCAGATACAGGTTCAAAGACTTGAGGTTTAAGATGTGCCTGACCGAGCCATCTGGTTTTGGTACTACAAACAGGTTCGAGTAAAACCCCAAACCTTTCTGATGCTCTGGAACCGGAACTAGTACAGATGATACTACTAGAGACTGGACAGCCTCCTGTAAAACCTTGGCCTTGCTTGCAGGCATTGGCAGACTTGTGGTGAAGAACCGAGGTGGAGGGGGGACTTCGAAGTCTATTCAGTACCCTAGGGAAATTAGTCTGCGGATCCATGATTCTGTAGAGGTCTGGTTCCAAACCTGTTGAAAGTTTTGCAGGTGGGCTCCCACTGCAGGAGTTCCCAGGTGGGATGGAAGACATTCATGCCACCTGCTTTTCTGCTGGTTTAGGCTCTGGTCTATGTGCAACAGGGTGTGGACGACCTCTACCTCTGCCTCCTCTATGTTGCGTGGGAGCACCTCTGGCTCTACCACGAAAGGAATATGGCGCACGAAAGGAATGAAATGAAGGTCCATTGTAAGATCTTCTGGGAGCTGGTGCAACCGACGGGAGGAAGGAAGACTTACCCCCCATGGCCTGGGATATCCATTTGTCCAGTTCCGGGCCAAACAGCATATCGCCAGTGAAAGGTAAACCCTCCACCACATGCTTGGATTCTGCATCCGCTTGCCGTGTCTCAGCTAACTCAGACGTTAAATCCGTCATTACTCCTACCATGTCAGTGGCCCATGGGGGAGCAGGTGAGGCAGTAATAGCCATAGGTGGATCTATTGCTATACAAGCATCACATAACGTGGACCCAGCAGCATGCGGCTTTGATAGTTTGTTGTTACACTTAGAACAGACAAACATCTTTTGAGCCGCTTTTGTTCTGTTTGACATGGATACACACAGTCACCCAGACACAGAGGGACAGAAGTGAAATTAGAAATAAAACAGAAGGCTGGTTTGGGACACAGAGGAAGAGGCACTCCCCACTCTTTCCCACAGATTAGATTCCCTGCCAAAAACACCCCAGTGTTACTCACAACCTCTTGCCAGGGATGTAGTCAGGAGAATCAGCCTTCTGTATATACTGCATACACCTGTAGTGGAGAGATGCAGTCTTTAAAACAGGTTAAACACGGCAGCCACGCTGTGCACACAGCCACTGCATAGTTATCTAGACAGGGAGCCCGCTCTATTGAGACAGGGAGCCCGCGCTGTTAGGCTCCGCCCCCTTTCTTTATCCCCTAAGGGCCAGAAAATGGCTGCCCCCGATAAAGATAGCACTCACCACAGGGGAATGATTGTCACTGTACTTATGGATGGTCTTAAAGAGAACCTAAAGACCCGGGTTCAGACCTCAGCCTGGCTTGAGGGGAGTCACTGTAGACACCCTCATAGAATCCGCAATTGAACATGACAAGAACATCTCTAAAAAGAGAGAGATCCAGAGTGAGAAACTAATGGCTGTTAGTATTCAAGCTCTAGAAGGAATGATGGTAACATCACAGCCAACAGACACACCTGCACCTGCACCTGAACAGCTACACGTCCTCACTAATCCTACACCACCACAAATACAGCCCTACCCCACTTATCACACACATCCACAACTCCCATACTATCCACAACCCCCATATCTCCCTCAATATCCTTACCCATACCCACCACCTTTCCATCCTGCTCAACCCACACAACAATCCTTTCATCCATCCCACTCACAGAAGTGCTTTAATTGCACCAACCAGGACATGTAAGTAGGAACTGTATGGTGAAGAGGGAAGGACCCCCTTACCAGGGAGTACCTGGATATCCCCATAAGGGATATAAACAGAGACCAGCAAATGCCCACCAGCTCCAATTGTGGCTGTTAATGCATTATTGGAGAGTGGGAGTCAACGCTAGGGGTCAGGTCATACCTGTAGTCTACAGATAGTCCGGTTAACAGGAAGTACTAGGGAAGAACCGGTAATGATGGTTGATGTAGCTGGTACAAAATATCCTTTTCTTGTAGACACATTTGCGACCAGGTTAGTGATAGAATCTCCCGTTAATTTACAGGTAACCAATGAGACAGTACCAGCAATGGGCATAACGGGTAAAGTGCAACATTATCCTTTAACAAAATCCACAGAGGTCACTATCGGGCCATTGCATACCAGGCATTCTTTCCTCCTGGCAGCAGCTGCTCCTGCTAACCTACTGGGAAGGGATTTGTTATGTAAGATGGAATGTGTCATATATTGTACCTCTGATGGTGTATTTTTAGATATCCCAGAGAGAGTTGCACACGAGGTGAGGGATATGTTGGACACTCCCCAAAGGATAATGTATCACTCTACCAGTTTAAGTGAGAATCCATCTCAGGTAGATATAATGTTGTCCCAAATTCCAGATTCACTTTGGACCAAGGATGGACAGGACACTGGATTAATGGCAAACGTAAGTCCCGTAATGGTAAATTTAAAAAATGGTAGGCAAGCTCCTAAAATTCCCCAGTACCCTTTAAAGCAGGAGGTAGAAATAGGGGTTTATTCCATAATTGAGCGATTGCTACAGCAGGGAATTTTAGTTCGTACAGCTAGTGTTGGCAACAGTCCCATCTTTCCTGTAAGGAAGAGTGGTGGGAGGGGTTATAGGCTGGTACAAGACCTTAGAGGTGCCAATAAGGTGGTAGAGAGCCAATTTCCCATAGTGCCAAATCCAGCTGTCATTCTCATGCAGATCCCACCAAATGAAACCCATTTCACTGTCATTGACCTCTGGGCCTGATTCAGACCCGCTCGCTCTGTCAGATCGTCCAGCTCTGAATCAGGGCCTCTGTTCTGCTTTCTTCTCTGTGCCTCTTCATCCTGACTGTCAGTACCTATTCGCTTTCACATACAGGGGTGTACAATACACATGGACACGATTGCCCCAAGGTTTCATAGACAGTATCTTTTCCCAGGCCTTACACAACTGTTTACAATCTTTTCAACCTGCCAATGGATCTGTTCTAATATAATTTGTGGACGATTTTTGTTATGTTCTGATTCGTTTATGTCATGTTTAAATGATACCAAACTTTTGTTGCTTTATTTCTCGCAAACAGGACACAAGGTTACTAAGGACAAATAGCCATGCCAGTCCAGAGTTAAATATTTGGGACACTGCCTAACTCAGGGGTTACGACATCTCACAAATGACAGAATCCAGGCCAAACAGAACATGACACTGCCGCAAAACCAACAGCAAATTCATACCTTCTTTGTAATGTGTGGATGCAGAATGTGGATCCCAGGTTTTTCTATTTTGGCCTTGCCATTACAGGACTTAGGACCTCAATCAGAGTCGGTCGAAGCGGCCGCACGGTCATACGCCACCGATGTTTGCTATACTGCGCATGGATAAAGTTCGCAATGCATGTGCGCAAACTAGCCACTACGATCAGAAATTTTTCTCTCCTTGAACACAGCCAGGTCGGTAGTTTGAGTGACAGAATGAGGCATTTGTGTGTGGTAACAGGGGGAAGGTGCTTGAAAACGGGGGAGTGGAGATCCGAATGCAGGCGTGCCTAATTATGCAAACGGCATTTTGTGGGAGTGCATACGGTTTATGGGAGTGCATAATTAACAAAGTAGCATCATGGCACATGTTATATGGGAGGTTTTTACACTGACATGATCGTAGAGCTTAAGAGAGGGTATGGTCAACCTTAAGCTCTACGACCAGTTTCAATGGTCTCGATTAATCCTTATATGCCCGGAGATGACGTGCAATGCGTACGAGAAGGGGCGTATTTTTTTGTCTTCCGACCGCTTCCTCCCCTTGGTCAGCCAGCTACCGATCCGAACTTAGGGACGCAGCTTGCGAGGGAATCATTTGCATATACGGCCCCTTTTCACGTACGACCAGCCGGCCGCTTCGACCGACTCTGAATGAGGTCTTTAGTCTCTTCCTCAAAGCCCGATAGTGTCATACACACAGAGGAATCAGAGCAGGCTTTCCTTAATCTTAAGGATAGTCTGACAAAAGCACCGGCATTGGGAATACCAGATTATGAAAAACCTTTTGATTTGTATTGTACGGAAGCTGATGCGTGTGCAACAGGCGTCCTCACACAAAAACATAAAGATGCCAGTTGGCCCATAGCATACTACAGTGCACAATTGGACACTGTGGCAAGATCACTCCCAATGTGTTTAAGAAGTGTAGCAGCAACTGCTCTATTGGTCAGTAAGAGTGAGGATGTTGTACTAGGCCATGATATGATTGTCTATACTCCCCATGCTGTATCTGCTTTGCTAAACTCTGCCCAAACCAGACATGTCTCCTCAGCAAAGAATCAATACAAAACAGTACTATTTCAAAAGGTGCGCAAAACCTGCTGCCTCCGGTATAACACAAAAAATAAGGAACTCACTATATTCCACTATACAATTGTAACTAAAAAGTTATTGTGTTTGCCAGGTGGCGCTGGATATACAAATAGATATGGACCAAAAAATAAAAAATGAGTGAAGAGAAGAATACTCAATCTGTTCCAAAAGATGAAAGAAGTCCTTGCATAATTCACTTTCTATGGGAAATCCAAAGAGTCTCCGGGGATTAATCCAATTGGCACATAGAAAAGAAAAAAATACAAAAACAGAAAGACCGTCTTAGTGGTCTAATATTGTATTCCAAAAGATATTAATGCATCAAGCATGGGGGCAGAGTAATGTCAACTCCGTCAATTAATTAGATTGGTGCATACCCCAACTCACGTCAAAACATGTGGTGGGGTTCCCAGAAAGGTTTCTTTATATCTCCCGCCCACACGATGGTTCCAACCAATGTTGCTATAGTCATATATCATAAATGAAAACAGTAGAATGATGCATACCCTACTTACATATTACAGACGTAATATTCTGCAGATAAAGGTTTCTTTCAGTAGTTCTCCAAAGAATTGTTGGGATTAACTCCTTCTATGATATATCCTCATACAAAAAGAAGGATAGGTATTGTAGCTAAAAGTTCTCTTTAATAAAAAAAAATATATACATACAAAACAAAGAATCAAAAAAATATCAATAACCTGAAAGTTGGAGGTGATATAAAAACCGCCACCTCATCAAGGAGCAAGTAATAAAGTCCCAATCTTTAAGATTCCTGTTAACCAACGCGTTTCGACCTGTCGACTGCAGGTCTTTTTCAAGGTATAAGGAATCTGACTCACACAAGGGCTTTATATACCCTGTGTCTATAATTCATCCATTAATTGCCCTATTTAATGTATTGGTTATACACAAATATATAGGCTTAATTTGCTAAAAGTGAATAACACATGTTCCCAGGTGGAGGTGAATCAAATTTGGTTAATTACCTAAAGTTACTCAGCCGGATATCCCCCGGAAATGACGCATCATGTGCGCTGCTTGATCGAGACCCCTAGGTCTCCGTCTATCTCATACATGCTATCAACAACCTCCTGGGATCCACGTGGCACACACCCGCGGCATCCGGCGGATGCTGCAAATGCCTCCCTTCATGGACATTACAGGGCCGGAAGTCGCCTCACCGGCGTCCAGCACCACGTGACATACACACGTGGTGCCCGGCGGGCACTGTGCACGGCTCCTACCTTAACTGCCGTGAAGCTGGAAGTCATCACGAACACGTCTAGTGTACTTCCGCTCCCCGGCAAAGTGTAGTATCCATCATATAAAAATGTCTCCATTGACTGGGCATCCATGTTGTAGCCCCAAAACCGTCAACAATCTCTAGCTAATTTAAAACATACACACATGAATCGGACAACAATATAGAATCCCTAAAGATCATATATCAAAATTGGGAATGCTAAAAATAAGATAAAAATAAAAAAATAGCTTAAAAAGCCAGGGCATTTAAAATAATGTGAAATAACATCTTAAAGACCATATCATAAAATCAACATATAGAATAAATACATGTAATATAAAAGGACCTCAACTATAGAAACCACTTTAGTTCGAAGTCCTGATTCAGACCGCCAGGGATTAATGTTTTATATTTGTAAATCAACTTCATTTCTTCCCTGGCAATTGAACCTATATTATCAGTGGAGCATACTGAACCTTTAATTATTCTGAGTCCCAAGAAGTTTTTAATCCCCTCAATAGAGCAACCATGTTTATTTTTAAAATGGGCTGATAATGAATGTGTTTCTAAGCCCTTTTTTTATATTCCTGAGATGCTCTCCTATACGGACCTTCAGACATCTTGTTGTCCTCCCAATATAAAATAACCCACATTTACACTCGATGGCATAAATTAAATTTTTAGAGTTACATGTTATAAAGTCGAATATATTGAAAGTTTGTTCATTGATGTTTACATCTAAAAATTTCTTTTCTTTCCCTGATCTTTTTATATTTCTGCATCCAAGGCATAATCCACATCTGTGGAATCCGGAAGTCCTATTGATTATTAGAGACTCATGAGATAAATGTGCACTCCTAACTAGTTTCGTAGAAAGATTTGATGCTTTCCTATCTATATGGACTGGTTTGCGAGGGATCACTCCCCCCAAAATGGGATCCCTTTCTAAAATGGACCAATGTTTTTTGAACACTTTCTCAATTTCCCTATGTTGGGAATTGAAATCTTTGATGAAGGCCCACTGAAACTTATCCTCCTTTACTTTTTTGGGTTTAGTGGTCAGCAGTTCCTTACGGTCCATTTTCATTTTTGATTCTATTTCCTCTAGTACATGCTCTTCATTATAGCCACTAGCTATAAACGCTTCTTTTATTTTATTTGCCTGATCCTTGAAAACCTCTGTCTTAGAGCAGTTCCTCCTTATTCTTTTTAGTTGGCCTCCTGGTATGGAGGTCAGCCATTGATGGTGGTGGCAACTGCCCATTTGTATATATGACAGGGAATCTGTCGGTTTTTGATAAGATTTTGTTTGGATTTTACCATCTTCCAGGTATATAGTTACATCTAAAAAATTGATATACTCAGTTTGAATGTCAAACGTTAATTTAATATTCCGGTCGTTGCAATTCAACTTGGCACAAAAAGCATCTAAAAGACTCCTCTCCCCTTTCCAAGTAAAAAATATATCGTCTATATAGCGGCACCAGAGCACCAGGTTCGCATCATATGGGTTGTGGTTCCAGATGTTTAGGTCCTCCCACACCCCCATAAAAATATTTGCATAGCTTGGTGTGAACCTGGTGCCCATGGCAGTGCCGACTTCCTGTAGATAAAACGAGTCTTTAAAAATAAAATAATTGTGCCGTAAAATGAAATTGATACTATGTATTAAGAATTCCTGCATTTTTTCTTTAATATCCGTTCCTTGTAGTGTCAATTTCACATCCTCTATACCTTGCTCATGTTTAATGATGGTATACAGGGAACTTACGTCGGCACTTATCATTATAAAATCCTCCTTCCATTCAATATTTGATAATTTATTTAAAAAGTCACGTGTGTCCTTCAAATGTGACTTGTTTAAAAGCACCAATGGCTGTAAATAAAAATCGATGAATTCCGATAGATTACATGTGATAGAGTCAATCCCTGACACAATCGGTCTGCCTGGGGGGTGTATAGGATCCTTGTGGATTTTCGGCAGTATATAAATAACTGGGACCACTGGTTTATCTTTTATCAAAAATTTAGATTCCATACTGGTCAAGGTGCCCAAGTTTGTATATTCATCCACCATAGATATCAATTCTTTCTTGAAGCCCTCCGTGGGGTCCTTTCTTAGTTTCCTGTATGTGTAGACATCATTGAGTTGTCTCAAAACTTTGTTTTCATAATTGATGGTATCCATTAGAACAATAGCTCCCCCCTTATCGGCGGGTTTTATGATTACCTCATTTTTTTGGCTAATTCCTTTAAAGCCTTTCTTTCTCCGAAAGTTAAATTGTATTTGATTTTCTTAGATGTAATATCCTTAAGATCCTCTAACACCTGTGCTGAGAAAGTGTCAATAAAACTACCCTTCAAATGAGAAGGGAAAAAGGTTGATTTCGGCCGAAATCTAGACCCATTCTCTAATTCCACTGGTGTATTTGGACATTCATTCTCTTTTATCATAAAAAACTTTTTTACTGTGAGTTTTCTTACGTATTTTTGTATATCAATATACAAAGAAAACTCGTTAATTTTGGCGGAAGGGGCATATTTTAGGCCTTTACTTAATACCAACTCTTTGTTGTGGTTTAAGACATAAGAACTCAAATTGAAAATCTTCACAAGCCCAGCTGATGTTGCATTTAGCTTCAGATTATTTCCTTTCTGATTTTCTGATGTTTTGACGTGAGTTGGGGTATGCACCAATCTAATTAATTGACGGAGTTGACATTACTCTGCCCCCATGCTTGATGCATTAATATCTTTTGGAATACAATATTAAACCACTAAGATGGTCTTTCTGTTTTTGTATTTTTTTCTTTTCTATGTGCCAATTGGATTAATCCCCGGAGACTCTTTGGATTTCCCATAGAAAGTGAATTATGCAAGGACTTCTTTCATCTTTTGGAACAGATTGAGTATTCTTCTCTTCACTCATTTTTTATTTTTTGGTCCATATCTTTTTGTATATCCAGCGCCACCTGGCAAACACAATAACTTTTTAGTTACAATTGTATAGTGGAATATAGTGAGTTCCTTATTTTTTGTGTTATACCGGAGGCAGCAGGTTTTGCGCACCTTTTGAAATAGTACTGTTTTGTATTGATTCTTTGCTAAATTTCTCACTGGTTACTATTTAGGGTTGCTGCAATTATTTGATTGTACTAGAGTAAAGATGTTTTCATTCAGAGAAACAAGAATAGACAGATTTGATAGTTTATTTGAAGACCGTTTAGATGAGGTAGAAATTAGGGATGATGATCTTGAGACCATTATAAACGACCTAGAAAAGGATCTCATTAGAGAAAGTAAGATCTGGTGGGAGATAGCGACTTTAGAGAAATACGTAGCCCACCAGATCATTCCAAAAGGCCTAAAGATAGATAAAAAGGCTTCCTTCTCTTCAATATTGGAATCGTTTAAAGAGAAATGGGACTCAATTACTAAGAAATGCTCTTTAGCATTAATGAATTTAATCATAGAAGAGAGACAGATTGAGTTTGAAGAGTTGAAAAGCACCATTGAGACTAACAAATCGCTGGTGCAACCATTCATGAACTCGCCCGACTGTAAATTGTTGAAAGAAAGAACGGAACAAAAAGTAATGAAAATGGAGAGAGACCTCCGATTCAAAAAATTAAAAAAATTCAATAGAGATAAAAACGGAATAAGTGCTGAGAACCCGCCAGAAAACGAAATAGATAGGGAAGATTTGGGAACTGATGCACTATACCAGACTATAAATTCTTCTGAGGTTAAACAAAATATTAGATCTATTGAATATAGTGATTATAGAAATGGAGAAAGAAGGGATCACTATAGAACTCCATTAAGACGCCATGATAGGCAATATAACCAAGATTACACAATATCACGTCAACAAGGTAATAATAAGATGCATCAGAAAGGACAGACTAGAGAGAATTGGTGGAGAAAGAAATGGGAAGATCAGAGACAATGGGATCACGACACCGATAGGTTAGAGCATGGTAGATCTGATCTGATACGAGAAGTGCCTGCCTCCACTTGGAGGAATCGTTTTTTAAGGGACAGATGAGGAAAAAGAGATTACAGACCCTAGATAAAAAGAATAAACGAGGAAAGCGGGGGGGAACGTCTAAGAAGAATAAAAGAGGGAGGATCCGCAAATTGAAAAAAAATCAGAAAGGAAATAATCTGAAGCTAAATGCAACATCAGCTGGGCTTGTGAAGATTTTCAATTTGAGTTCTTATGTCTTAAACCACAACGAAGAGTTGGTATTAAGTAAAGGCCTAAAATATGCCCCTTCCGCCAAAATTAATGAGTTTTCTTTGTATATTGATATACAAAAATACGTAAGAAAACTCACAGTAAAAAAGTTTTTTATGATAAAAGAGAATGAATGTCCAAATACACCAGTGGAATTAGAGAATGGGTCTAGATTTTGGCCGAAATCAACTTTTTTCCCTTCTCATTTGAAGGGTAGTTCTATTGACACTTTCTCAGCACAGGTGTTAGAGGATCTTAAGGATATTACATCTAAGAAAATCAAATACAATTTAACTTTCGGAGAAAGAAAGGCTTTAAAGGAATTAGCCAAAAAAAATGAGGTAATCATAAAACCCGCCAATAAGGGGGGAGCTATTGTTCTAATGGATACCATCAATTATGAAAACGAAGTTTTGAGACAACTCAATGATGTCTACACATACAGGAAACTAAGAAAGGACCCCACGGAGGGCTTCAAGAAAGAATAGATATCTATGGTGGATGAATATACAAACTTGGGCACCTTGACCAGTATGGAATCTAAATTTTTGATAAAAGATAAACCAGTGGTCCCAGTTATTTATATACTGCCGAAAATCCACAAGGATCCTATACACCCCCCAGGCAGACCGATTGTGTCAGGGATTGACTCTATCACATGTAATCTATCGGAATTCATCGATTTTTATTTACAGCCATTGGTGCTTTTAAACAAGTCACATTTGAAGGACACACGTGACTTTTTAAATAAATTATCAAATATTGAATGGAAGGAGGATTTTATAATGATAAGTGCCGACGTAAGTTCCCTGTATACCATCATTAAACATGAGCAAGGTATAGAGTATGTGAAATTGACACTACAAGGAACGGATATTAAAGAAAAAATGCAGGAATTCTTAATTCATAGTATCAATTTCATTTTACGGCACAATTATTTTATTTTTAAAGACTCGTTTTATCTACAGGAAGTCGGCACTGCCATGGGCACCAGGTTCGCACCAAGCTATGCAAATATTTTTATGGGGGTGTGGGAGGACCTAAACATCTGGAACCACAACCCATATGGTGCGAACCTGGTGCTCTGGTGCCGCTATATAGACGATATATTTTTTATTTGGAAAGGGGAGAGGAGTCTTTTAGATGCTTTTTGTGCCAAGTTGAATTGCAACGACCGGAATATTAAATTAACGTTTGACATTCAAACTGAGTATATCAATTTTTTAGATGTAACTATATACCTGGAAGATGGTAAAATCCAAACAAAATCTTATCAAAAACCGACAGATTCCCTGTCATATATACAAATGGGCAGTTGCCACCACCATCAGTAGCTGACCTTCATACCAGGAGGCCAACTAAAAAGAATAAGGAGGAACTGCTCTAAGACAGAGGTTTTCAAGGATCAGGCAAATAAAATAAAAGAAGCGTTTATAGCTAGTGGCTATAATGAAGAGCATGTACTAGAGGAAATAGAATCAACAATGAAAATGGACCGTAAGGAACTGCTGACCACTAAACCCAAAAAAGTAAAGGAGGATAAGTTTCAGTGGGCCTTCATCACAGATTTCAATTCCCAACATAGGGAAATTGAGAAAGTGTTCAAAAAACATTGGTCCATTTTAGAAAGGGATCCCATTTTGGGGGGAGTGATCCCTCGCAAACCAGTCCATATATATAGGAAAGCATCAAATCTTTCTACGAAACTAGTTAGGAGTGCACATTTATCTCATGAGTCTCTAATAATCAATAGGACTTCGGGCTTCCACAGATGTGGATTATGCCTTGGATGCAGAAATATAAAAAGATCAGGGGAAGAAAAGAAATTTTTAGATGTAAACATCAATGGACAAACTTTCAATATATCCGACTTTATAACATGTAACTCTAAAAATTTAATTTATGCCATCGAGTGTAAATGTGGGTTATTTTATATTGGGAGGACAACAAGATGTCTGAAGGTCCGTATAGGAGAGCATCTCAGGAATATAAAAAAGGGCTTAGAAACACATTCATTATCAGCCCATTTTAAAAATAAACATGGTTGCTCTATTGAGGGGATTAAAAACTTCTTGGGACTCAGAATAATTAAAGGTTCAGTACGCTCCAATGATAATATAGGTTCAATTGCCAGGGAAGAAATGAAGTTGATATACAAATATAAAACATTAATCCCTGGCGGTCTGAATCAGGACTTCAAACTTAAGTGGTTTCTATAGTTGAGGTCCTTTTATATTACATGTATTTGTTCTATATGTTGATTTTATGATATGGTCTTTAAGATGTTATTTCACATTATTTTAAATGCCCTGGCTTTTTAAGATATTTTTTTATTTTTATCTTATTTTTACCATTCCCAATTTTGATATATGATCTTTAGGGATTCTATATTGTTGTCCGATTCATGTGTGTATGTTTTAAATTAGCTAGAGATTGTTGACGGTTTTGGGGCTACAACATGGATGCCCAGTCAATGGAGACATTTTTATATGATGGATACTACACTTTGCCGGGGAGCGGAAGTACACTAGACGTGTTCGTGATGACTTCCAGCTTCACGGCAGTTAAGGTAGGAGCCGTGCACAGTGCCCGGCAGGCACCACGTGTGTATGTCACGTGGTGCTGGACGCCGGTGAGGCGACTTCCGGCCCTGTAATGTCCATGATGGGAGGCATTTGCAGCATCCGCCGGATGCCGCGGGTGTGTGCCACGTGGATCCCAGGAGGTTGTTGATAGCATGTATGAGATAGACGGAGACCTAGGGGTCTCGATCAAGCAGCGCACATGATGCGTCATTTCCGGGGGATATCCGGCTGAGTAACTTTAGGTAATTAACCAAATTTGATTCACCTCCACCTGGGAACATGTGTTATTCACTTTTAGCAACTTAAGCCTATATATTTGTGTATAACCAATACATTAAATAGGGCAATTAATGGATGAATTATAGACACAGGGTATATAAAGCCCTTGTGTGAGTCAGATTCCTTATACCTTGAAAAAGACCTGCAGTCGACAGGTCGAAACGCGTTCGTTAACAGGAATCTTAAAGATTGGGACTTTATTACTTGCTCCTTGATGAGGTGGCGGTTTTTATATCACCTCCAACTTTCAGGTTATTGATATTTTTTTTGATTCTTTGTTTTGTATGTATATATTTTTTTTTATTAAAGAGAACTTTTAGCTACAATACCTATCCTTCTTTTTGTACGAGGATATATCATAGAAGGAGTTAATCCCAACAATTCTTTGGAGAACTACTGAAAGAAACCTTTGTGTGCAGAATATTATGTCTGTAATATGTAAGTAGGGTATGCATCATTCTACTGTTTTCATTTATGATATATGACTATAGCAACATTGGTTGGAACCATCGTGTGGGCGGGAGATATAAAGAAACCTTTCTGGGAACCCCACCACATGTTTTGACGTGAGTTGGGGTATGCACCAATCTAATTAATTGACGGAGTTGACATTACTCTGCCCCCATGCTTGATGCATTAATATCTTTTGGAATACAATATTAGACCACTAAGACGGTCTTTCTGTTTTTGTATTTTTTTCTTTTCTATGTGCCAATTGGATTAATCCCCGGAGACTCTTTGGATTTCCCATAGAAAGTGAATTATGCAAGGACTTCTTTCATCTTTTGGAACAGATTGAGTATTCTTCTCTTCACTCATTTTTTAGTTTTTGGTCAATGTCTCCTCAGCAAGTTTCACAAAATGGGAACTAGCCTTAATAGCACCTGCAAACATCACCATCAAAAGGTGCAGTACATTAAACCCAGCTATGTATTTACCATATGTGCAACATGATGCACAAAGGGTGGAGAGAGGTGAGCAGCTGGCAACAGGTGAGTTCTGCAGGTATATTGATGCACATGATTGTATGGAATATCTGAATCAGACCTTTACTGCAAGACCTGACATACGGAATACAGCTTTAGAAAATGTAGATGTGACATTTTACATGGATGGGAGTTGTCATAGACAAACTAACACTGGAGAGTTAAGTTATGTACAGGTTATGCTGTTGTAAATGACGAAGACATCATAGAAGCCGAACCTTTAGGATCAACACACTTGGCCCATGTACCGGAACTGGTGGCACTAAAGAGAGCGTGTGAATTAGCAAAAGGTAAATCTGCTAATATCTATACTGACTCTAGGTACGCCTTCGGAGTAGTACATGATTTTGGTGCCTTATGGCGTCTGAGAAAATTTATGACAGCAGCAGGCACACCAATTGCACATTCCAAACATATAAAAGAACTATTAACAGCAATCCAATTGCCAAAGGCAGTGGCAGTAATAAAGTGTAAAGCCCATACATGTGAAGATGATCCGGTGTCACTGGGCAACAACAGGGTAGACGAAGCTGCAAAATGGGCAGCAGGGTTAAAAATGAATGTACCAATCAAACAGGTTATGACTTTCCAAACAATTGACATGCTGAAATTAATTGAGATGCAAAATTTGTGTTCTACCCAGGAAAAGTCAGTCTGGAGGTCCAAGGCATGTGGGCAAGAGTCCTCTAGACTCTGGAGAGATGGACAAGGTAAGCTAGTAGCTCCCAAGGCATATTACCCAAGCCTGGCTGAGGCAGCGCACGGTCTGACTCATCTGGGAAAGCAAGGTATGTGCAAATTGGTGAGAGCATACTGGTGCGCACCGGGTTTTTCTTCTCAAGCAGAAAAGAGAGCAACGTCCTGTCTGACCTGCTTTAGGAAAAACATTGGGAAAATGATCCCTACCGAACCATCCCACATCCCCCTGACTGACGAACCTTTCCAGGTAATACAAATTGATTTCATCCAATTACCACCCTGCAGGAATCTCAAGTATGTATTATTATGCACTGATGTGTTTTCCAATTGGGTTGAGGCATACCCAGCTGCCACTAATACTGCTGCGTTCACTGCAAAGAAAATTGTTCAGGAGTTTGTGTGCAGATACGGTATCCCTAAAATTATCGAGAGTGATAGGGGCACTCATTTTACAGGTGATGTTTTTCAAAATATGTGTAAGCTGATGGGTATTAATAGTCGACTTCACACCCCTTACCGACCACAAGCCATTGCCAACGTGTAGAGGATGAATGGAACTATTAAAAACAAACTAAGTAAAATCATGGCAGAGACTGGACTAGGATGGCCAGGAGCACTACCGTTGGTCCTACATAGCATAAGGACCACTCCTAGACCCCCTCTAAATCTGTCTCCCTTTGAAATACTGTTTGGTAGACAACCTCAGTTGATTATAAGTCCGCAGGAAGATTTGAAAGGTAACAACGAGGTAATTGTAAGGTATCTTATATCAATGAGTAAACAGTTAAAATAGCAACAGCAGAAACTGATATTGTTGTCCCATGATATGCCTGAAACAAACTGTCATGATGTTTAACCTGGAGAATATGTTATGATCAGAAATTTCTTGCATTCAGGTTGTTTGACTGATCATTGGGAAGGTCCGTATCAGGTGTTGCTGATAAGTACCACATCTTTGAAGGTGGCCGAGATAGATACCTGGGTCCATTCCACTCACTGCAAGAAGGTCAACCAACCGGTGGAGAAACAAGGCGGAGGAGAGGCTGATAACGTGGACCTGTCGGTCACGAGCTTGTTTCCGGGAGGGTTAAAAGGTTGCAGTGAGATATCTGAGCTAAAGAAATTTGCAGGTCCTTGCTGCGGCAATGGACTGGTCTGCTGTGTTAATTTTTATATTCTCTTCCAGAGTTTCCATCATCCTGATTTGTTTGGGGATATCTGGTTTCTGTGACAGGGGACCGATAGAGGAGATGGGATCTGATGGCAGAATTGATGGAGTAGAGTCGGAAGGAGGAGTGCTATGCCAATCAGGGGAGTGTTTGACCAATCTTAGTACTGTAATTGTTAAGAGATCTGCTATTTTGGATACTTGGGGTCAGTGTGAAGGTCTATCATCTGAGGATTATTGTATGTGTGAGTTCGGTGGGTCCGTAATTGATGAGAGATCCATCCAACGTTGTCAACCTAAGTATAATCAGTATTGGGGTGGGTATCCTTTAGAGGATTATCACACCATGGTGGGCAAAATTTTGAACCAAACCAACTGTTGGGTATGCTTTCATGTGCCCCAAGGACAGCATAATGTAGGATTAGTGCCCTCCCCATTAAATATCTCTGAAATTTTAGAATTGCCATAAGGGAAGACACTGGACGGAAAATGTCTTAATACCAAACCACCCCATTTCAAGCTCCACCAGTACCAAGCAGATAAAACTCTTTTATGTTTAAACATCACCAACTCCAATGAACCAGGAAGTTGGGAGGTGACTGGAAATAATCAGATGATGACCTTCTCACAAAGAGCTGACCGTGAGCCTATGAATTATGAACTACTATGCAAAATTAGGTCAGGTGGAAGACACTTCCGGTATAAAAATAGACTAGGTTCCACCAAAGAAATGATTGGTAGGGATATGTCACGCTGGGCAGCAGGTTTTTGAAAGCCGAGGTCTGAGGCTGTGGAAGGAGGCGAAGGCGAGGGGCCTGGACGTATGATCTCCACAACCACAAGTCTTGGTCGTTGGCTAGACCTAGTCAATGGTGTGGAGTCTAACTCACAAGGAGGTGTTCGCCAGTGACCCCTCCAAGCGGGATATGGGCTTGTGCGGCTCCCTGTAAGCAGGTCGCGGTCCTTTGACTTGGTGACCATGGCTTGCAGGGAAAAGAAAATCAAAACACCCGTGGCCCAAGGGTAATGCTTGGAATAGGCACGTGGGGAGTGGGCTGAAACTCCTGGCTGGAGAAAGGCACTTGAGGTGCTGGCTAGAGAGCTGTGGAGATTTATTGGTAGGCTGAGGTAACAGCTGGATATCCCACAAAGTATATACCGGATTGCCGGCTGAAGATCATGCACTAGGGTGCAACGAGATGAAGGGTTAACCTGCACACAGGCTGTGATGGTGAAAGCTCTGCGATGAGATGAAGGGTTAAGTTGCAAACAGGCTGTGATGGTAAAAGCTCTGCGATGAGATGAAGGGTTAACCTGCACACAGGCTGTGATGGTAAAAGCACTGAGGTGAGATGAAGGGTTAACTTGCAAACAGGCTGTGATGGTAAAAGCACTGCGGTGAGATGAAGGTTTAACTTGCACACAGGCTGTGATGGTAAAAGCACTGTGATGAGATGAAGGGTTAACTTGCACACAGGCTGTGATGGTAAAGCACTGTGGTGAGATGGAGGTTTAACTTGCACACAGGCTGTTGATTAGTAAAGGCACTGTGGAGAGCTGGAGGTTAATCTTGCACACAGGCTGTTGCTTAGTAAAGGCACTGTGGAGAGATGGAGGTTAAACTTGCACACAGGCTGTTGATAGCAAAGGCACTGTGGTGAGATAGCTCAGAAGCTCTGGAAGAAACACACTGGAAGCATGGGAACCTGGAACGAGACTCCTCTAGTTACACTAGCAGCGACAATGATTGTTCAGGCAACTACCTGGAGCACAGGAGCCGGATATATACCCCTGGAAGCCTGCTGATAGGCCCACAGCATCAGCTGACCAGCTGGGCCACTCAGGGAAGGAAGTACTGACATAGGCAAAGTGTCATGGTGGCGCCCATGACGGAAACTGCGATCCCCGCTCACCGGGTCGCCTGACACCACAGCTACAGGGTGAATGCTCAGCTCCTCCCACATCGCCGCGCCAGCTGCCGACTGCCCGGGAAGTCAGAGGAAGCTGGCGGGACGGTAAGGGATGGCCGATCCCTGGCTGAACTCTGACAGTACCCCCCCTTTCAGGGTGGACACCGGACACCCACCAGGCTTGCCAGGAAATTTGATGTGGAAGGCTCAAATTAATTGAGGTGCATGCACATCTGTGGCTCTGATCCAGGCCCTCTCCTCAGGACCATAACCCTTCCAGTCGATGAGGTATTGGAGAATGTTCGATCTAAACCGAGAATCCAGAATCTTCCCAACTTCGAATTCTGTACCTTGAGAAGTTTGTACTTGAGGTAATTTAGGAGAGGTGGTTTGGAACCGATTTAACACCAAAGGTTGCAATAGAGAAATATGAAAGGTATTAGATATCTTCAATTGAGGTGGGAGTTCCAATTTATACGCAACAGGGTTGATCACTTTGTGAATGCGGTATGGACCAATGAAGCATGGGGCCAGCTTCATACTGGGAACTTTCAGTCGACCTGTCATCTGTCAGCGAATCTTTTATAAATCTTGGATGATTGTTTCAACGAGGCATGGATCTTCTTCCAAATGGTTGAAAAAGATTCGACAACGTCAGTAACTGCAGGGACCTCCACCGAAGGTAAATGTTGGAAATCTGGAATACGGGGATGTTTACCAAAAACAGTATAAAAAGGTGTGGAATTGGAGGAAGTGTGGTACTTGAAGTTATATGAAACTCGGCACAAGGTAGTAAGTCCACCCAATCATCCTGTGAAGAGGACACAAAAAGTCTTATAAAGGTCTCCAGTTCCTGATTAACCCTCTTGGTTTGCCCGTTAGTTTGTGGGTGGTAAGCTGATGAAAATTTTAATTTGGTTCCACAAGCGCTGCATAAGGCTCTCCAAAACTTGGCTATGAATTGGACTCCACGGTCGGAAACAATCTCTCTTGGAAGACCATGTAATCTAAAAATCTCTTTAACAAAAATTTTTGCCAAATGGGAAGCAGATGGCAGACCTACTAATGGTATAAAGTGCGCCATTTTTGAAAAACGATCCACCACTACCCATATGGTGTTATGTCCTATGGAGCGTGGAAGCTCAGAGATAAAATCCATGGATATATGGGTCCAAGGAATAGTAGGAATGGGTAATGGGCGTAGAAGACCTGCACTTTTTTTGCGAGAAACTTTATGCTGTGAGCATTTTACACATGATAAAATTAATTCTTGAACATCTTTTCTCATCGAGGGCCACCAATAAGAACGCTGAAAAAACTTGTATGTTTTGAAAATACCAGAATGCCCAGCAAATAGAGAACTATGAGCCCAGGTTAACAACTTTTTCCGTAATTCGGGAGTCACAAAAATTTTCCACGGAGGCGGAGTCAATATTTGAGTTGAAGCAAAGACCATAGGATCCAGGATTGGGCGAGATCTCAGATGATCTTCTTCCTGTGTGTCGAGTAGAAAAGACCGGGAGAGAGCATCCGCTTTTTTGTTCAAATTACCGGGGCAAAATTGAAGCTTAATGTTAAACCTTGAGAAAAACAAGGACCAGCGGGCCTGCCTGGCGTTTAAGCGATGAGCCGTCTGAAGGTAAATTAAGTTTTTATGGTCAGTAATAATGGTAACTGGAAACTTGGCCCCCTCCAAAAGATGACGCCACTCCATGAACGCCAGACGCATAGCTAGGAGTTCTTGATCTCCAATCGCATAGTTTTTCTCTGCAGAGGAAAATTTATGAGAGAAGTATCCACATGGATGTTTCTTCCCGTCACTGGAAATTTGGGATAATACCGCCCCTACACCCACCGAAGAGGCATCCACTTCCACAAAAAATGGTTTATCCAGTTGGGGTTGGCAAAGGATAGGGGCAGTAGAGAATGCCTCTCAATCTCTGGAAGGCCTGTATGGCTGAGTCCGGCCACTGGACTGGGTTAGCGCCCTTCCGTGTGAGACTAGTAATGGGAGACACCAGAGTGGAAAAATTCAGTATGAACCGCCTATAATAGTTTGAAAATCCCAAAAAACGTTGGGTAGCTTTTAAAGATTTTGGTAATGGCCATTCAGAGATCGCTTTCAGTTTCTCTGGATCCATCTGAATGGTTTCCCCAGAAATTATATGTCCTAGGAAAGGAACTGTGGTTTGTTCAAAGAGACACTTGGATAACTTTCCATAAAGGTGGTGTTTTCGAAGGTGAACTAGAACTCCTCGAACATGTTGGCGATGAGTTTGGAGATCCTTAGAAAAGATTAGAATATCATCTAAATAGATGATGACAAAGCTGTAGAGAATGTCCCGAAAGATTTCATTTACATAGCCTTGGAATATAGCCTGCGCATTGCAGAGTCCAAAAGGCATTACCAGATATTCGAAATGACCATCTCTGGTATTGAAGGCGGTCTTCCACTCATCCCCAGCTTTGATTCGTATCAAATTGTATGCCCCACATAGATCTAGTTTAGAGAACAATTTAGCTCCACGAACTTTGTCGAAAAGCTCAGGAATTAAAGGTAATGGATACCTATTTTTTACAGTAATTTGGTTGAGGCCACGGTAGTCTATACAGGGCTGGAGGCCTCCATCCTTCTTGCTCACAGAAAAGAACCCTGCCCCTGCAGAGGAGGAGGAAGGCTGTATGAACCCTTTGGCTAGATTTTCCTTAATATAAGTTGCCATGGCGGCTGTTTCTGGAACTGACAAAGGATAGGTCCGGCCCCGAGGGGGAATCTTCCCCGGGAGAAGTTCTATTCCACAATCCCATGACCGATGAGGAGGGAGTTGATCAGCAGCCTGCTCGCAGAAGACATCAGCAAAATCTTGATATGCTTGTGGTAGACTGGAGACAGAAGGATCTTTTGGCTTGTCGGTTGGGGGGAACTTTGCACCTGTACTGGGGTGCACAGAGTGGGTACGTACAGGAAGTACTTGGGTTAGGCACCGATGGAAACAGTTTGGTCCCCATAATACAATTTGCATATTGAACCAATCAAAAGTAGGACTATGCTTCCTTAACCACGGTAAACCCAGAACCAGCTCATAAGCAGAGTTAGGAAGTATGAGGAATTCAATGGTCTCTTGGTGTAGGCAACCAACCCTGAGGGTCATGGGCTGGGATTTCAAGGATATGGATTCACCTAACACAGTTTTACCATCTACACCGGAGAGCAGTAATTTGTCAGGTAAAGGTACCACCGAAATACCAAGGGACTGGATTAAAGATTTGGAGATAAAATTTCCTGCAGCAACGGAATCTATGAGGGCTTTAACATCCCTTGTCCTGAACTGGTGGGAAAGAGATACATTCAATAAACTGTCAGTTAATTGGGAGTGCTTAAAAATGACCCCTAATTGAATGCTCCCGACATCAACTAGGGTCTCGCATTTCCCGCCAGCAGGGGACAATTCTTTAAGATGTGCTCAGGGGCAGCGCAATAAAGACACAATTTATTTTGAAAGCACCGATTGCGTTCGGCCGTGGTTAGCCTGGTTCTGTTGATCTGCATAGGTTCCTCACCCCTGGAGGTGGGGGAATAGAATTGACTTCCTGAGGCCGGATGATCTCGAGGGCGATCCCCATGACCTCTATTACCCCACCGCTCCCTATGGCATAAATCAATCCTTATGCAGAGGGAAATAGTCTCAGAAAAAGATGTAGGTAAATCCCTGGATGCTAATTAGTCTTTTATCCTTTCGGACAACCCATGGAGGAAGGCTGCTTTGAGCGATTCTTCGTTCCATCTAAATTCCGATGCAAGGGTCTGAAACTGCACCACGTACTGTCCCACCGAGCGAGAACCTTGGTGGACACGGAGTAAGTCGGAGGAAGCAGAAACCGATCTGCCGGGCTCATCAAAAATCCGTTTGAAGGCTGTCACAAAGTCTTCGTATCTAGAAACTAACAGATCAGCCCGTTCCCAAAGAGGGGAAACCCAGTCCAATGCAGCCCCAGTCAGTAATGAAATTACAAAAGGCGACCTTAGACCGGGAGGTAGGGAAAGGCACTCAAACTGGATTTCACATTGGTTTATGAAACCACGACAATGTTGGGGAGTACCATCAAACCTTTCAGGGGTGGCCAAGTGGAGATGAGACTTCTGTGGCGTAGCCCCTTGAGGTAACCCTGGAGAACCAGCAGGAACAACAGGTGGCGAGGCCGTGGACATAGATGCCAGTGTATTTTGTATGGTCATTAACTGTCCAGACAATTCTTGCAGGTACATGTCGCTGTGCCGCCTCTTGGTTATCCATACGGCTTGTTAACTCTTGAAGAGTCCCAGTACCTTGGGCACCTGTGGCTTCCATTTGGCCTGAACAAACTGTCACGCTGGGTGGCGGGTTTTTGAAAGCCGAGGTCTGAGGCTGTGGGAGGAGGCGAAGGCGAGGGGCCTGGACGTATGATCTCCGCATCCACAAGTCTTGGTCATTGGCTAGACCTAGTCAATGGTGCAGAGTCTAACTCACAAGGAGGTGTTTGACAGTGACCCCTCCAAGCAGGATATGGGCTTGTGCGGCTCCCTGTAAGCAGGTCACGGTCCTTTGACTTGGTGACCAAGGCCTGCAGGGAAAAGAGAATCAAAACACCCCTGGCCCAAGGGTAATGCCTGGAATAGGCACGTGGGGAGTGGGATGAAACTCCTGGCTGGAGAAAGGCACTTGAGGTGCTGTCTAGAGAGCTGTGGAGATTTATTGGTAGGCTGAGGTAACAGCTGGATTTCCCACAAAGTATATACCGGATTGCCGGCCGGAGATCATGCACTAGGGTGCAATGAGACGAAGGGTTAACCTGCACACAGGCTGTGATGGTAAAAGCACTGAGGTGAGATGAAGGGTTAACTTGCAAACAGGCTGTGATGGTAAAAGCACTGCGGTGAGATGAAGGGTTAACTTGCACACAGGCTGTGATGGTAAAAGCACTGTGATGAGATGAAGAGTTAACTTGCACACAGGCTGTGATGGTAAAGCACTGTGGTGAGATGGAGGTTTTACTTGCACACAGGCTGTTGATTAGTAAAGGCACTGTGGAGAGCTGGAGGCTAAACTTGCACACAGGCTGTTGCTTAGTAAAGGCACTGTGGAGAGATGGAGGTTAAACTTGCACACAGGCTGTTGATAGCAAAGGCACTGTGGTGAGATAGCTCAGAAGCTCTGGAAGAAACACACTGGAAGCACGGGAACCTGGAACGAGACTCCTCTAGTTACACTAGCGGTGACAATGATTGTTCAGGCAACTACCTGGAGCACAGGAGCCGGATATATACCCCTGGAAGCCTGCTGATAGGCCCACAGCATCAGCTGACCAGCCAGGCCACTCAGTGAAGGAAGTACTGACAAAGGCAAAGTGTCATGGCGGCGCCCATGACGGAAACTGCGATCCCCGCTCACCGGGTCGCCTGACACCACAGCTACAGGGTGAATGCTGTTTAATGATCATGATGCATACTATTCCTTATGTTCTCCCCGATTATGTATATTTTATACATGGAAGGAAAGCGTATAAGTGGCTCTCCCCGAGTCCCGAAGGTTTGTGTTATCTGGGAAGAGTAGTCCCAGAGGTTATGACCCTCACACATGATGAAATGCTTGGTATTCTTAAAAACACACCATCACCATACCTTCACACACAGTATGAACACAGAGGCAAAAGAAATATGATACCTGGTGACATGCATAAAGCCACACAGTTAATTAGTGAGACAACTGGCTTTCAAATTTTAGTAGCACTGGATCCCACCAGGTTCGCTCGGGGTACACTAAATTTTAGATATATCCAAGATCTTGCTAAATTAATAGATAATATCACTGAGATGTATGATGACACATTCAGCTCTAATGACATTTAAATAAATATATTTCATAAAAGGCAGAAAATGAAAACCAATATTTAAATACAGCCCATATTTCAAAGTAGCTCACCTTCTTTTCCTTTAGAAAATCAGCAAATTGCTTGTTAAAATGTTTTAATAAACTTAATTGTACCTCCTTTCCTCAAATGCCTCAGATAGGAATTGCCTGATGTACTGTTTCAAAAGCCCTGATTTAAATTCCATTGAGATCATGCTGAGTTGTGATATGATCGTATGTTTGAAGTCCCCTCTTCTCAATAGCAATGTGAATTCTGGGCTTGTGAATTATGGCAGGGGTGTAACTCTAGTGGTTGCTCATAGTGCTTATGCTATGGGGCCCAGGTCATGAGGGGGCCCACATCCACTACCAGCCTCCCTTGCACCCAGCTCACATTGGCATAGGTAACATATACAGAATACAGAAAGAGAGTGTGAACCAGGCCACAATAGATATAAACTACTTACTACAATATTAATGGATTTAATTGTGTATTGAATACAATAGATTATGGTAATTAATTTGCAGTCTGTCCCTTTCTATCACACCGCTGCCTCACATTTCATTGTTGAACATAACACAAGGGGAATGTCGAAGCCGGATAATAGGCTGAGACAGGATCAGTTTAAAATCAGATTTGCGCAACGCCATCTTGCAAATGGCGACAAGAGTCCATCTTAGAAATAGGTCACACAGCGCCATTTTGTCAAATTCACATAGTACAAAAAAACGCAACGCTAATTTGCTAATTAATAGCAATTCAAGAATTTTAACAATCTTCCCCAAACACATACCGACAGTGTTCACCATACATAAAAATGACCTTCCAACACATTAAAATCACCTCAGACTTAAATATGAACAGTGCAAAATAGTTCCGTAGCGCAAAAGGGTTATTATTACACGATTCATTCACAATGCCAGCATGTAAAGAAATTACTGTTTTCTGCAACTAAGGTTTAGTACATTGTAAGCAGACTGTGGAACAGACGTCTGCAAACTATGGACTATAGAGAGTTAAAACATTAAAATGTACTCTGTAATGTTAGCAGCTTAGATTTGCATGCAGCAGGAAAAAGTATATAAAGGGCGGTTGGAGGCCGTTGCGTCCAATTGAAATTGTCCAATAAATGATCCTGTAACCAAGACACCTTTAAGAAGAACCAATGGAATCATGCCAAATGTGTCTATTGTATTTCCAATCCCTGAAAGAGTATATATGTGCGCTCTCTGACCCCAGTCTGGAGTCTTCTTGCTGATGCTGTTGACGGAGGTTTCTTGCTGATGCCGGTATCTGATCCCAGAGCGCGTGCGTATGTAACAACTGTACCTTGGGTCTGTATGATTTATTTGCACTAATTGTCTTTAGATCGCAGCGTGTAACCATCTGTTTATATGTTGAATAATAACTTTTTGTGCTTTGGAAACACATTCAAAGTGTGAAAGCATTTATTTACTTTGCGACTCATTATGCTAAATTGCGACAATTCTTGAAGGTATAGACAGGATTTAGAAGGTATAGGCAGGATCATACAGAGGTTTTAATTAGGTATCGACAGGAAGAAGAAAGCAGCCAAGGTTGAGAAGTGTAGTATGCAGGAGCCTGCAAGTATGGACAGGGGACACTGTGGTGTAATGTGAACTGGGAACATTGGGCCTGATTCAGAGCCGCTCGTAAGCGGCCGCTCGTTCACTGTGAGCGATGTTCGCACATCTGCGCATGGGTATGGGTCGTAATGCACATGCGCCAACCAGTCAGTGCGGTCAGAAATCATGAGTGCCTGCTAATTTGAGTGACAGGATGTGGCGTTTGTGGGTGGTAACAGGGGAAGGTGCTTGAAAACGGGGAGTGGAGATCCGTGGAGATCCGAACGCAGGCGTGCCAAATGGTCAAAACGGGCGTTTTAAGGGTGTGCATAATTAACAAAGCAGCGTCATCGACCACGTCACTTGGTTGTTTCTTAGCCTGAACTGTTCGCATGATTGCGGTAGGAAAATTCAACCACAAGCACTGCGAGCAGTTCAGACGCCTTTCGATGTACTCGGTTAATCTAATAAATAGCGGAGATGATGTATGATGCGAGCGGCCAGGGGGCATCTTTACAAAATAGCGAGCGCATGTTTCGTTCGCTCACTCAGACATAGAGGCGTCAACAGACCGCAAAGAGAGAGCGCTCAATTTAAATAGCCGGCCCCTTTTTCTGAACGAGCGAGCGCAAATAGCGTCTGGCTCTGAATCAGGCCCACTGTGTGGTATAATGTAAACTCGAGGCAGTGCATAGCATAATGTGAACTTGCGCACTGTGGAATAATGTGAACAGGGGAAATGTGTGGCACAATGTGAACAATGTGCCCCTGCACTGTATTACAAATTGTGAATTGGGGGAACAACAATGTGGCAAAATGAGAAATATGGGCACTACAATGTGGCATAATTGTGGACTGATGGCACTGTATGGCATATAGTGACTTGCGGGAACTGTGTCACTACAGTGTGGCATAATGTGAACTGGAAGCACTACAATGTGGCATAATATGACCTGGGAGCACTGTCTGGCATAATGTAAATGAATGCACTATTAAGGGGCATAAAATGAACTAAGGTACTACTAAGGGACATAAAATGAAGACTTGCTGTGGATAAGTGTATTTTAAAGAGCGGTTTAAAATGTTGCTATGAGGCCCACAAAGTTCTATTTTCATCCCTGCATGTATGCATTGAAAAAATGGCTTAAACTAACATGCCTGATAAGGACGAGCCCATAACAAGACACTCATTCTGTTTCATATTCTTTTCAGGTGTTGGAGGCTGAAGAGCGATAGGGGATAAGTGCAAACAAGTCCTCAATAGTTTCCAAGGCTTTTTTATAGGGAACCCTAATGTGTGCATGAGTAGCAGAGCGGACTAAAACTTGGTCATTGGCTGGGTATTAAATCCCGGCTGTCAGGATAACGCTGGTCAGAATACTGACAGCGGCATCCTGACAGACAGAATCCCGACACCCATAGAGAAGACAGGTAAGTATTTTTCTAACCCCTACCCTAACCCTCCCTGGTGCCTAACCCTAACCTCCCCCTCCTCACACCCTAAACCTAACACTCCCTCTCCGGTGCCTAAACCTAACTTCCCCCTCCCTGCACTCTAATCCTAACACTCCCTACCCAGTGCCTAAACCTAACCCTCCCCTCAGGGTTGTCTTAACAGCAGTGTGGGCCCTGGGCAAAGCAATGCACTGGGGCCCCTACCCACCCATTCATGGGAAAATGTAAATGGTCAATAAAATTAAACCCTCCTGCATGCCCATTAGACCTCTCACACATGCAGAGAGACTCTGTCTGATTGGTCTGAAGCCAGCGGATGAAGTGAAACTGGGACTGAGGTGAATACCTGTCACCGGGGGGGGATGGGGTGGGATAGGTTAGATCAGTATACAGTGCACCGGCGTCCGGCTTATAAAAATATCACAAATTTACCAACTGGCCGCGACTGCAAGGAGGCGGGTTGGCGGGCCACTACAAGCTTCGGGCCCTTGGGAAACTGCCCAACAAGCCCAATGGAAGAGATGGCCCTGCCTCCCCCTAATGCCTAACCGTACCCTCTCCCTAAACCCCCCATACTTACCTTTGGGATGCCAGGGGTCGGATACTGGTGCCGGGATCCCGACCTTGTTGTGTTTTTGGCACCGGTATTCAGACAACGGCATCCCGTGATGCCGTCTACATCCCCTTGGTCATATAGTGCAGTTATACTATTGCTCACACATTCTCATAGGGTACACAATAACTGCTTTGAAAAATATAGTTTAAATTAGATGTTTAGAGATGACAGAAACTTTTAAAACTGCTCCACAAAACATTTGCCTTTTTCTGCATTTGGCTGCAAAAAGTCTGTATGTTTTGAAAGCAACATTTGGCTTCAAGTGTTTCTAGCCCCAACCACACCACACAACACAGAAATGTGAATTGTCCATTATCTATTCATCAACTATAAATTCTGCAAAATGGGAATTTACACCTACAGTATAGTACAGGCATAGCAAAGCTACTAGAGGAAAATGTACTCAATGGCATGTTTGTAAAACATGCCATTGAGTAAATGGTTTTCAGCATTTTCTCAGAGGTTTTACATCCTGCTTATTTGCTAAGCTCAAAGACACTAAAAAAATTTTGCCAAATCCCTGTTTAGATGGCAAATCCCTATTCCGATCTTTTTATATTAAAATAATATAAGCCACCAGGCTTATCAAGGGGCAGTTTGGAAAACCACCACAAACCACTACAAAAAACGCTCCCAAAAAATAAGTCAACCTATCAAAAGTATAAAAAAAGACACCATCCTACAGCTACTTAATTCAGATCATCAAAATTATTTCAGCTATTTTCCACTATACTGATTCATTTAGCAAAAATGCATGAAGGTTATGTAGAACGCATATAGTACATGCGAGCAGTGGTATACATGTGCATTTACAATACCACATGAAGGGAAAAGTTAACTTCTCTTTCTGGCATAGCAGTAACTATGTGAAAACATATGCATTGTGCATTGTTGATATGCCATATTTGTTTGCATATATTATATATATATATATATGTATATATATATATATATATATATATATAGGATACACTCCAGTCCTAACTGAGGGCCTGATTCAGACCCACTCGCGAGCGCTATGTGCTCGCAAGCCGGTCAATGGTGGCCCAGTGCGCATGCGCACGATGGAGCCGGCTCCGTCGTGCGCATGCGCGAGACTCGGATAGAGACGGGCAATCCGTCGCTCCGGGTCTCGTACCAAAGGGGGCGTGCTGTCGATGTTCAGTGACAGCACGCCCCCTTTGGTGGGCGGGCCGGGGGCGTGGCTGCCCAGACGGAGGCATTCCCATGGGAACGCTACCGTCTAGGGCCGGCCCCACTGACATCACAAGTGATGTCAGTGGGAGTGCTTTCGGCTCTGTTAGAGCCGAAAGCACTCTGGGGCTTCCGGCACCTAGACCCTACCACAAGGGTCAAGACCATCGCGACCATCTTCCTGGCTGCTCGCTATAGCTGTGGGTGGTCAACCACAGCTATGCGAGCGTCCAGGAGGCCGCTCTGAAAAACAAGAAGGACAGCCCTGATTCAGAGCGAGCGCTCTGTCAGAGCGTCCGGCTCTGAATCAGGGCCTGAGACAGGAAAGAGACCAGTGCACCAGTTACAGATGCAAAAAAGATATATATTATTATTTTAAAAATAGCCATGCTCAGCAATTCAAGTATAATAGTCAGCTGTAGATCCCATAACAGGAGCCAGTGCAAAAAAGGTTACTTATCATATGCCTGGTGACCAATCATAACAGCCCTGGGCCCGGCGGCCGTTTCAGTGTAGAAACATCTTAATCACGTGCACACAGATGTAGTCAAGCAAGCTATATAAGTGGGGAGAAGAGGTGCCTAATCAACAGCAGGAATAAGTCTCACCTGTCTCGCCGTTATCCCATGCTGCCGCATCCACTTGACAACACCAACGTGCCGATGGGTATCCAGCAGAACTTGCGGCACTGCTCACCGGCACATCAGCAAGGAGACACCGATTATCAAAAAAGAATATAAAAAAAGAATATAATTATATATGTATAGCAGCCCTCAAGGATAGCACTCAACAGTGTGTAGGCCAATGTTCAAAGAAAAACATGAAATGATAATTTTTCATTAAGCCCTCCAGGGTGTAATATCCCAAATATGTAAATGAGTTCACATTCTTTCTGCAGTAGTTTTTTACCTCCCGCTCTTTTAGATGTTTTAATTTGTACAAGCGGCATAAAGCAAAAGTCCTTGATGTTATGTCTGGTTTCAATAAAATGTCTTGCAACTGGTGGTGTGCTATGATCTACAGTAGAGACAGTGCCGTCAGAAGGGGGGTGCGGGCCGCACCTGGGTGTCACCCGCCGAGGGGTGACACCAAGGTGCAGGTTTCCCCCTCGGTGACAGGAGGCGGGTGCTGCACTGTAACATCATGTGCAGCACTCGGCTCCTGTCACAGAGAAGGAGCCTGCACTGCCCGCACCTCCGGCACCCCCCATTGATAACTAACTACCAGCGGTCTCGGGACGCGAAGCCACGCCCCGTTCCCAAGGCCAGGCCTCCTCCATCGAGGCCACGCCCCTTTTCGGCGAAGTGCGCGGCTCCGCCGCGCTCAAGGCATCCCTCCCCGCACCGGGTGTCACCGCGGGGAGGGATGCCACAGAGTAGAGATAGCCTTTTTGAAAGAGGAACAGTTCATGGCTATCCTTTTCTTTTTTAAAGATCTGTTTATTTTGGATTTTCAAAAATCAAGTGACAGAGAAAATAGAAAATGTTACAGACAGATATCAATAACAGCAAATCACAATGTGCAATAGTTATATAAAGGTAACATTATAAAAGCAAACTAGTGTGTAGATTCAGCTGCTAAACATACATTAGCGAAGTAGAAATATAGTCCCAGTTTGAATAACAATTGTGTAAAACTACAAAAATAGCCCATGAACAATATTATAATATCCAAAGAAAAGTAAAACAATACATATGGATATCTGGATCAAAACACAAAGATAACATAAAAAATACAAATATTAGAGAAAAGGAAGGGAGGTGGAGGAAGAAAGGAAGAAAGGCAGCGTTGCAGTAGACTCAATGAAGAGAGAATATGTGGTCAATATCAGGGTGATGTACAGAGCATGTCCCCTGAGCATACATACTATATTTAGGAACATCCAGGTTTACAATTGATCAAAAGGAAATATTATACATAAAAATTTCCGTATCAAGATAACTGTCTGTGTAAATACCATGAGGTAGTCTCAAACACCTTCAAAATCTGAGCTTGTGTAGGGGAGTCGAGTGATTCAATATATGCGCCCCATTTTTTATAATAGAATGTATCCCCTGCTTCCAGCACAGGGAAAACTGCTTGTCTATCATAATACAGGGTCTGGAGCATAACAGACTTAACCGTTCCTAAAACGGGAGGGGAAGGAGAGGTCCAAACACATAAAATGACTTTTTTAGCTACAGTGACAATGACAGTCAATAATGGGACTATGCAAGATTTATCAGGGCCCAAATCCCAGTTTGTGAAATTAGCACATAATAAGGCCAGCGGATCACTATAAAGTTTTATGTGAAAAATAGAGTCAATAAAGATCATTACCTTACCCCAGAACTTTGCGATCTTAGGACATGTCCAGAAATTATGAAAAAACGTAGCATTCAGGCGCCTACATTTTAAGCAATCACCCGTCTCCCCTTGCACCATAAAGCTCCTGCGAGGCTGCGAGATATATGGTCTATTAATAGTTTTGATGTGAACCTCTTGTAGCCAGGAACAGCGCAAAAATGTAAGAGTAGCATCATAAGTATGCAATAAGCGGTCCATGGAAGTGACAGTAGCCAGGTCTCTGTTCCATGATAAAAATTTATGTTTCCATACCTTGTCATGGAAACTCCCCACCAGCTCTGTGGTAAGAGACTTAGCTTTATAGGGGTG
This sequence comes from Taudactylus pleione, assembly GCA_031769625.1. NCBI lineage: Eukaryota > Metazoa > Chordata > Amphibia > Anura > Myobatrachidae > Taudactylus > Taudactylus pleione. The sequence continues at coordinate 2,005,462 of JAUIMM010000086.1, forward strand.
TAGCACGAGAAAGGATAGGAGACTGTGCAGAGGATCTGGTGAATTGGAGGAATGAACCGGGAACTTAAGAGAACGAGCATAATGAGTGGCTTCAAGGTACATATAGAATTGTCTATGTGGAATATGGGCATCAGTATGGAGGGTAGAGAAAGGGAGAATAACTCCACCTGGGTCGAAAATGTCCTTAATTAAGGCAATTCCCTTCTGTTTCCACTGGCAAAAGCCAGAGTTATCTAGTCCTGGTGGGAACATAGGATTACCAGTAAAAGGGATATACTTTGAGGCGGTATAGGGTGTATATAGTTTGGTGCAAATAGCTCTCCAGGCCAAATAGGTATCATGAAATAAGACATTATGAAATATGTGAGTTGGGATAGATTTTCTAGGTGTATGCAACAAAGTAGCAGCTGAGTAAGGTGAAAACATAGCTACCCCAGCAAGCGCATGGGTATATGTTTCCAACAACCAATCACCAATATACCTAAAATGCACTGCCCTAGTAAATGTGAGAATATCAGGGAGCCCCAGCCCTCCATGAGACCTAGGAAGTAGTAACTTGTTCACTGCCAACCAGGGTCTGCCATCTCTCCACAGAAATTTGGTAAAGAGTTTGGTGCAGGTTTTTATGTCTGCTAGTGACATGCTAATCGGAAACATTTGTATGGAGTAAGATAATTTGGGAAACGCTACACTTTTAAGCAATGTGATTCTACCAAATAGGAACAGAGGAAGCATCTTCCAGGCATCCAGCAATTTAGTCATTTGGGCAATAATAGAAGTATAATTAAGATGATATAGGGAGGAGCTAACCACAGGAATATTAATACCTAAGTATTTGAAATGGGAGGCTGTAACATGAAAATGTTGATAGGCAGGATCCCTCAAATCCGCTGCTGTGATATTCACAAAAGGCATCAATTCTGATTTGTGTAAATTCATTTTAAACCCTGCAAATGATTCAAACTGGGCTAACAGAGAAATAATACTTCGTTTAGGCGAATCGGGGTTGGAAACAAACAGGAGCCTGTCGTCTGCAAATAGTGACAATTTAAGCTCAGCTGAACCAATACAATATACCTGTAAAGCTATGTGACTGACGTAGCGCTACAGCCAGGGGTTCCAGGGGGCTATCCTTTTCTTTAGCATGTGAGTAGTTTTGCCAATATACATTTTATGGCATGGATATATGATCACATAGACCACATATTTGCTCTCACAATTAAGCCGTTGTCGTAAGCGAAACTGCAGTCCACTTATGGGGGGTAAAAAGAAACATGCAGTTGACACAACCGCTACAGCGGAAGGCACCACTCTTAAGTTATAGCCAGTTATCATTCACAATACCCAGACTAATATCAGCATTGGTCACCAGGTCTTTTAATTTACTACTCCGTTTATAGGCAAAAATAGGGTTATTATGGCATGAATCCTTGAGAATAGGATTCGTTTGAAGGATATACCAGTGTTTTAAGACTGACTCCCTCATCCTGCCCGAGGATATGGAGTAAGTAGTAGGAAAGGAATCGGTGAAATACCGGCTGACGCATGGCCGGCAGTTCGATTCCCAGCAGCGTCAGTCCGACAGAGGCAGAGATCCCGGAAGCGGCAGCCCGACAGAGATGGAAATCCCGATCATCCCTAGGTAAGTACAACCTTACCTAACCTAACCCCCCTAACCCTAACCCTCCTTAGGGGTGCCTAACTCTAACCTCCCCCTCTGTGCCTAACCCTAGTCCCCCCTCTAAGTGCCTAAACCTAACCCCCCCTTCCCTGTTGCCTAAACCCAAGTCCCCGGGGGGGGTGCCTAACCCTAACCCCACCTTCCCCTAGCCTAACCTTAACCCTCCCATGGGGGTGCCTAACCCTAAGTCCCCCCAGGTGCTCTAAACCTAACCCTCCCCCCGCGGCTGTCCGCTTGCGGTGCCCGGCATCCTTTCAATTGGGATGCTGGGCGCCGGGCTCCCGGCGTCAGAAAAATGACAGACGTCTAGATTTAGACGCCTGTCATTTAACCCTCACCGGGATAAAGCAATCGGGAAGCTGGCAGTCGGGCTTACGTCAGCCAGTTTCCTGATTGAATACCGTAGGAAAAATGAGCCAGGTTGGCTAATTGAGTCCTTCCTTCGGCCTATTAAGGGAAAGACATTTTAGGATTGCTCCATCCACCTCAACCTGGTTGTAGGCACGCTGTATAAAATCAATCCCCATATTTTTAAGTATCTGCTGAAGGTTCTCTTTATTGGAGTTGATTCTCGCTGCTCATATAAATGTGAGAATGGTAGGCCTTGTTTTAGGGGCTTCGGATGAAAACTATCTGCCAGAAGAACTGTATTCAGATCTGTTGTTTTTATGTAGATGCTGGTTTCAAAGTTCTGATCAATAATGACTATCGTGACATCCAAAAAGTTGAGTGCTTGAGGACTGCTAGAGCAGGTGAACCTGATGGTGCTGTTTAATCCATTGAGGATCAAAATAAACTGCTCAAGGGCTGTCTGTCATGCCCCCCGTCCAAATAAAGAAAATATTGTCAATGAATCTACAGTATAATTTAATGCACAGAAACAGACAATTCTCAGGTGCACAACTCCAAATTATTAATAATATAAAAATGCAATAAAATGTTGCAATCAATAGAGGTTTTTAGCATAATCATGGCCAAGGTTATGGGCCTACCCACCTCTTTAGGGTAGGTCCCTAACATACTAGGGTTAAAATCCAGAGCGCAGGACCCCCCAAAACTGGCCCAGCTAAGCTGCCCCAGGGCACCGCCATAGTAAGAAAAGTGCAGTGTAAAGAGATAGTTAAGAGCAGCCTCAGCTGCATATAAATAATGAAAATAAAAAAGTGAAGTTCATGTATATTAAACACACAGTGAAGGGTTAAAATGTGTTATTAAAAAAAATGTGTTATGATGCAGTGCCCTGCAACAGATCAACCAAAGCAATCCAGGGGGACCCACGCCCAAAAAATGAACCATAGCCTTGGCCATGATTATGCTAAAAACCTCTATTGATTTAAAACTTTTATTGCATTTATATATTCATAATTTACAGTTGTGCACCTGAGATTTGTCTGTTTCTGTTCCTGCAATTAGTCTCATCAGGTAGCACCTCCCATTATATATATATTCAGGCTGTGCAGTCCAGGAATCTTTCCCATATAGTATAATTTAATGTACTTAGAGAATGATCTATTCTTTAAAATATGTGTTGTCTCATAGTCATGCATATAGAAATTAGCATAGCTAGGGGCCATATTTGACCCCATAGCCATGCCCTGTAGCTGAAGGTAAAAGGAATTTTCAAAAAGAAAATAATTTTTTTGTAAGATCACATCAAGTAAAAAAAGAAAAATCTCAATCGGTGGACCTGTGTAAAAGGTATTGTTGGAAATGGCCTTTCTGATAGCATTCTTCACCTCATCATGGTTAATGTTAGTGACCCTCAATATAGTTAGTTTATATACTAATAGGCAACCTCTTGGTGGAGATCCAAAGTCTTTCAACTTTAATAGAGAGTTTGTTGTGTCCTTAAATATACCTAGGGTATTGCCAATGACTGGCTGGAGAAAAAAAGTCTACATATTGAGACAATGACTGGCACAAAGACCCCTGGGAAGAGATGATAGGTCTCCCTGGAGGCTTTGTGAAAGATTTATGTAATTTTGGTAAGATGTATAGAAACGGAATCACTGGATAATCTTGCACAAGAAATTTGACAGTGTGTTCATCCAGCCAGTCATTGGAAATACCCATCTGGATAATTGAATCAATCTCATGCTTGAAGGCAGCGGTGATATCAAACCTCAGTACCTTGTAATATGTGGAATCAGCAAGTTATCTATGTACCTCACTGACATAATCACTCTTATTTATTACAACCGTGCCCCCACATTTATAGGCAGGGCGAATGATGATCAATTTATTATTTTTCAGTTGTTGGATTGCCAATCTTTCATTGCTAGTTACATTAGAGAATGAAATTTTTTGTTTATTCAAGTAAGATATAACATCCTGTTTTACCAGTCTCATAAATGCCACAATTGAGGTATTCGAGCAAGGGGGGTCAAAAGTACTGGGAACATGGAATGGGGAGTATGTTGTTGAATCTCTCTGAGTATTATGAAAGAAATTTTGTAATTTCAGTTGCCAGTGGAATTTAAATAGTTCCACATCACAGTTAAATGGTTTTTGTTTGAATGTTTGAACGAATGAGAGGACCTTAGAAAGGACCGTCATCTCATCTGTAGTCAAAGTATGATCTGAAATACTGATAAGTTATTTCCTTCTTCCCCTTTGGGACAACTCTCTTCCCATACCTCCCGTCCCATACCTGTTGCCACTCCCCATACCTCTTGCACCGCCTCTTTTGTTTCTGGTCCAAGCAGCGGTACCACCCCTTAAAAAGGTTGACCCCTTGAACTTGACTGGTCAGAATCTGAAGTATGTGAGTCAATATCAGTGTAGGGGTTTCTCAAATACAGAATCCTGGAATTTTGGGCCTGATTCAGACCCACTCGCGAGCGGCTGTCCGCTCGCAAGTGGGTCGATGTTATGGACTGAGCATGCGCACGACGGAGGGAGCTCCGTCGTGCGCATGTGCCAGACGCGACGAGCGAAGGAAAGTCCTTCGCTCGTTGTGTCCGATCAAAGGGGGCGTGCTGTCAATGTTGATTGACAGCACGCCCCCTTTGGTGGGCGTGCCGGGGGCGTGCCTCCCTGACAGGGGCGTTCCCACGGGAACGCCTCCCGTCAGAAGCCGGCCCACTGACATCACTAGTGATGTCAGTGGGAGTGATTTTGGCTCTGATAAGAGCCAAAATCACTCCGGAGCTTGCAGTTGAAAACCTCAACCGCAGGCTCCGGCTCGCAATTTCGATGGTCGCGATGGTCTCGACCATCGCGGCCATCACAAAGCACGCTCATATAGCCTGTGGGTGGTGACCCACAGCTATACGAGCGTCCAGGAGGACGCTCCATGAAAATGGAGCCCGGCCCTCATTCAGAGCGTGCGCTCTGCTCAGAGCGTACGGCTCTGAATGAGGGCATTTGACACAGATAATCCGAATTAAATTTTTAGTTTAAGTAAAAAAAAGGTATATTGAATTAAATCTGCATCTGATATTGTCGCAGTATCATAAGGAAAAACTCATACTGAGGGGATTCCGTATCAAGAATAAACCCACCATTGGATGTAATATTGCAGAATTCTGCAAACACTGGTGCCACATTTTGAACCAATGTAGACTGGACCTGATGGTGTTGGTTATCCAACAGGTTACATCAAAACAAAATAAACACAATAATATTTTAGATACTTTGGTTCCGAGGGGTCTTAATGAGTCCAATCCTTATAATATTTTTTTAAATAGTGCATATCTTGTGAATTAGTGTATAACCTTATTTTGAATAAGTATTTTTCACTGAATGACCTGCTACAATTGTTCATATATTTTTTTTTGTCATATGGTTTTTATAAATTTTTTCATTATTTTTTTTATTTATCATCATAGTTTTGGTGGTTAAATTTAAGTATTATTGTTTTTATTTTGTTTTGATGTTTATTCACTAATTGGGTGATTCATGTACTTGCTGACATATTGTCCACAATTGATATATTATACTGATTATGGTTATACCTGTATTGTTATATCGCTGTTATTTCATCTTTATCTTGTGCTCTGTGAAAGTGAACGCATTGATTTATTGATATGCTATTTTTATATATCTTAGTGTGTTAATTTGTGGTTCATATCCACTAGGAGGTACATGCTGATGGCACAGTTTGTGTAGTTGGGACTTTTTTCCTCTAGGGGGCACCTGCTTATGATTCAGTGCCGTTGCCGTGTGTGTTCCACTGAGGTGGAGCGGACACTACTGCTACTTCTGGTGCTTTGGTGGTCAGAGAAATTATCAGCTGTGACAGCGTGCTTTGGCACTTCCAGGTAGCGGCTTGCGTTTCACAGCAGCAGAACGCACGCTACTTCCGGTTTCTAGTTTTGTGGCTGTTGGTTAGTTAATTAGATATATGCTGCCCTACTCGTGCTGGCGCTTTTGTTCCTTTTTAGTAAGTAAAGCTCTTTATATTTATGCTGATGTTTTTAGGAGTGATATTTGCCTATTTGACTATGTAGATCTCCAGAAGCCACAGTATGCTCTGCGGCTAGAGGGTGGAGCTGGTGTTAATCATTGCGGGCATTTATGTCAGCTATTGGTGATGGTATTCATTCTACACTTGGCTGCTTACCTTCTTACATCTGTTGCTATGTCCTGATGAAGGTCCTTAATAGTACTGAAACGTTGACCTTAAGCACTTTGGCCCTCATTCAGAGCCGTTCGCTATTTGCGGTCGTTCGTTTAAAACAAGGGGTGGCTATTCAAATGATCCGTACGCACATTGCAGTCTGTTCACACCTCTAAGTCTGAACGAACGAGCAAAACATACGCTCGTTTATTTGTTAAAAACGCCCCCTGGCCGCTCGCACCATACGTCATGTCCGCTATTTATTAGATTAATCGAGTACATCGACCAGCGTATGAACTGCTCGCTATTCTTGTGGTTGGTGTTTGCTACCACAAATTTGCGAGCAGTTCTGGCTATAAAATAACCCAGTGACGTGGTCAATGACGCTGCTGTTTTAAATATACACACCCATAAAACGCCCGTTTTGACCTTTAAGCACGCCTGCGTTCGGATCTCCACTCCCCATTTTCAAGCACCTTCCCCTGTTACCACCCACATACGCCTCATTCTGTCACTCAAAATAGCAGGCACTCGCTATATAGCGTACAAACGATTTTCGGCCGCACTGACTGGTTCGCGCATGCGTACTAAAAAGCGTACGCATGCGCAGATGTGCAAACATCGCTCGGATCGAGCGTACTGCCGCTAACGAGCGGCTCTGAATGAGGGCCTTTATCTCTACATATGAGTGGTAAATAAATTTCCCTATTCTGTCGAATACCTGGTGAGTGCCGATTTTACTTCTACTTTGATATGTTAAATGGACTTTTATGGTCTTTATTTGAGCACTCTACCATTATGGATCTCTATTAGAGTGCGGACATTCTGGATCATATATATATATATATATATATATATAACATGTTCCAAGTGCTCTGTATTTACAGAACCATCAATATGTCACCTTCATTAGTTCCCACAATTTCCCGGTGACCTGGCATGCGCAGTAGACTAGTGCCTAAAGTTTATTGCTGCGGTGACACAGCCGGCCACTGGGGAGAGAGATGGCGGCCCCGGAAGGGGAATGCACAAGGGCTCCCTCCTCTCAATATGCCTCTGGCGTGACACCCCCATTTTCTAGGAGTACTGAAGCCAGGGTCTGTCTCCATGGACGCAGACTTCCTGGTTTCACAAGCAGCCAGGAGCTCCCTTAAGCTGAGGCTCTCTCAGCTGGCCGATGCCAGAGAACATCACGACCATCGGTCACGATGATGATCCCAGGCTGCGACCTCGGTCACAGCACTGAGATCGCAGATGCTGACAGGAGGCATCTTCTCTTCAGGCGCCTCCTGCAGCATAACCATTTTAGATGGACGGTATTGCACAGCCGCTTTTATGCGGCTTTGCAATACCTTCCATCTCTGAATCAGGCCTAGAACCCAGACCCCCTATCTGCAAACATGTAGACAGAGACATAGAATAGTGCACTTAGGGCCTGATTCAGAGCTGAACGCTCTGACCAGAGCGCTCGCTCTGAATCAGGGCCCTCCTACCTTTTTTTGGAGCGTCCTCATGGACGCTCGCATAGCTGTGGGTTACCACCCACAGCTATAGCGAGCATCCATGATGATGGTCGCGATGGTCTTGACCATCGCGACCATCGGGCTTGCGACGGAGACCCTGCAGTAGGGTCTCGCTGCCGCAAGCCCTGGAGTGATTTTGGCTCTATCAGAGCCAAAATCACTCCCACTGACATCACTAGTGATGTCAGTGGGGCCGGCTTGAGACGGTAGGCGTTCCCATGGGAACGTCTCCGTCTGGCAGGCACGCCCCCTGCACGCCCACCAAAGGGGGCGTGCTGTCAATCAACATTGACAGCACGCCCCCTTTGGTGCGAGACCCGGAGCGATGGTGAGCCCGTCACTCGCCGGGTCTCGCGCATGCGCACGACGGAGCTCCCACCGTCGTGCACATGTGCAGTGGGGAACATCGACCCGCTTGCGAGCGTCCTGCCGCTCGCGAGCGGGTCTGAATGACCCCCTTATTTCGTATATTTGCACATTTTACCCTATACTAGAACTATACAATATGTATTAATTAAGGTTAAGAAAAACAAAACCAATATAAAAAGTATATAGTTAGACTGAATAATAGAAAAATAATTCCTTGTGAAACAGACACTTCTGTCCAAAATATAAAAGTCTGAATATAATATGAGAGGACAAAAGTATGTGATACGTCTTCTTTTTATAAGTAGAGACTATTCAGACCTTTAAAAAGAGGATCTGTCACCGAAGTGAAAAGTCTCCTTTAAGTGGTTACACGTACTATAACAATTAATTTTAAAGATTAGGGGCCTATGTATTAATAAATATGGTACTGCCATGACTATTAACAGTGAATATAGCAACTGTTTTTTGCATTTGGAATGAAAAAATCCCACTATGTACTGAAGTCAATTTGGAGGAACATCGATAGCAATAACCACTGTTCCTGCAAGCTATATTCCTGGCAAATTGGAAGAGTCTTTCACATTTTTTAAAGACTCATCCAGGGAATGTGACATTGCGCATGTGCAGTGTCTGCTGGCGTACATAGTCTGCGGGAGAGGGATTGTAAGATATCTCTAATGCAAGAATGCCTCCATAAGAATAAAGCGGTTTATGCCATCTGAGCTTTTTAGAGTTTGGTACATAGGTATCAGACTGATAATAATGGGAACTGCGATCTGAACCGCTAGTCGTTTACAGATGTCTGTGAAATCTCCTGCATTGGGCTAATAGTACATAGTGGTGATACATAAAATTATGCAGAAACCACCTTTATAGATAAGCACCTAAAATTAGAGGAATTGGTTGATTATGTAAATATATTAAGGGGCTTATGTATTTTATAATATCGCACCTATGATGTCATTATCGCAGGTTTTAGTTTTACACCGTATTCAATTTCAAAGACTTTTCGCAGGTTCGAAAAGTCTTTGATAAAAAACGGGGATAACTTTTCACCATTGAATAGGTGTCGAAAAAAAGTGCAGAATTGGGGTTTAGGGGTGCAGGCTTAAAAAATATAGCCTGCACCCCTGAGAATGACATTTAAAAAAGAACTGTGTCAAAAAAAGTTTTAAAAAAAATAGGGACACCCCAAAAAATTTATTTAAAAATTGGGGTGAAAAAAAAAAAAAAAGGGAAAATATTGTTTAACAATAGGGAAATAGGTTCAGGGCTATTCTGCAAGTATGCGGCAGATGTTTTCTAGAATAGATTTATAGCGGCAGGTGCACAATTGCAGAATTTTTAAAAACTTACTTTAGGGACATCAAAATATGCTAGTACCCATTTTCATGTACCCCAAATTTGATGGGACCATTTAAAAAATGAAAAAAATAACCTAAGTGCTCTCCTGCATCACTTCTTCAATGTCGGAAAAAAACACCTGCTGCGGCTATGTAAATCCCCGACTTTCATTTAAAGGCTAAAACGGGGGTACCCATAGTGATCCCCCATGTTTTACAACTTTAGGGGGGTCCTACAATTTTTTTAAGGAAAAATTTGTAACTTTACGCAAATCCAACTTCGCAGGCTCCCGTTTTCGTTTTCATATTGAATACGGGGATAGGCACGCGCGCGCCCAATTCTTTAATGCAGGTAAAAGCTCCGATATGAAACGTAAACTTCGACAGCGAAGTTTACGTTTCATATTGAATACCCCTCGCAGTGTGTTTAACTCTCGTATCGGCTATCACGAATTCCGAATAGGTTGCTATTCCTACCTAAGCTTATAAAATACATATCTGTCCTCTAGATGGCGCTGTATCTCCTTGTTACAAAAAAAGTGTACAAAACCTGATGTAAGATGCTGTAAGGAACCTTTAGGCGATGAAAGTGTTAATGAAAAAAAGAGAAAAAGCCCACTTGGAAGATAAGTGAATAAACTACACACATAAAACTGTTTCTTTTCTTTCTTTTTTTTTGCATCACACTGGTAAGATTTAAGACCTGTCTTCTGTTTTTGCACAATACTTCATATCTGTGCTATGTGCTAAATCATTTCTCACCAACAAACTTTAATGATTACACTAGAGACAGGAGTAAGCACCTAAAACACAATACAATCTCATTTTGCACAGCGACACCACACTAACAGAAACATGTACAAATAATTCCGAACAGTTATTTAAGAATAACTATCTGTGAGCTCCTGTGAAAATGTAGGATCTCTTTTGGGATATGGATCAGCCAGAATATACACTAATGCGGATGCACACCACCGAACATCCTGGATAAAAGTTGTGAGTCCAGAGTGGAACAATAGCAGCTATCTATATACAGCAGCAGTGTATGTGACTGGCGCAGGCTGGCAGCTATTGTAGCCCGGGGAGTGCAGCGGCATGGTGCGGCCAGATCTGCCCCTCAGTGACAGGGACAGAAGCCGCTGCACAGGCACAAGAACAAAAACACGATCATTCAGCAATCACAATTAGACGGAAACTGCCCGGCGCTCTCAGACTCAGCAGCAGCGACACAGGCGGTTTCAAGCCCCCCTTACTGTGAATTGATTCTACTACGGGCCCCTCTCACCCTGCCTCTATAACACGGGGGTGTTCGGAGACTGTCACTACACCGGGAGCACATTGCTCTTTTACTGCCTGTCTCATAGACTGGCACTATAAATTCGTACGACTGTACATAAGGCAGAGGTTACGTGTCAACGCTCTGGCTGCTAATTTGCGGGAGATAGCCACTGACACATAGTCACACACCCCCATACTGGCGGCTGAATGGACCGGTCCACAATTTATTCCAAGGAAGACTGACAGTTTTTGGGTCATGAAGCAGCTGTTGAAGTCAGGCGGCTGCCCCCCTCCTCTGGAATAAGATATGAATCCATTTTAAAGTAAATAACTAGAGCCCCGAGTTTACACTGAAAATAAAAATGTATTCTTTCCAAATAGAAACAACTAACTTAACCCGGGCCGCTTGGTAACCCAGGTTATACTGTAGCTCGATACATTAAATAATGACGTACAATGTTATTTCTAATAGTTGTTTCTCACGCAACAGCAAAAAACAACAACTCATTACTCCTTCCAGAGATACTTCACTATACAGTGTTGTGATTCCTTCCCAAGTATTACTACTGCATAAAAGCAATGCAGTATATAATTATTGATTTTATTCTAAACAAATGAAAGGTCTGTAATCTATGAGATTCCACAGTAGACTAGATTGCTAGCTCTTTAGTCCAGTGCAATATTGTTTCTGTATGGCTGGATAAGTGATACAATTATGTTTAAGGAATTTATGTGCATAATAATAATGGACTTATGTATTATATATGCATTGATAAATACGGAGATAACATTTTGCATCGTATTTAGATGTAAGAGACTTTTTGTGTAAGATATTTTATATTGAATTAAGGGATAACGTAACATATTGTAATTAAATATCAACACTTCATTAACATCAGCTTGCTTGCATAATTATGTTTTCATTGGTAACTTTAAATATTGATCTTGGAATAGATAATAGTAAGATAATATAAAAGAAAAATGCACAAGTCTTAGAAATATATAAGAAAGGAGTAAAGCTTATCTTTTTCCTGACTTATGTTTCAGTGCAAATCTTATAGGCGATCCATTGAGCTACTTGATAAATAAAAAGCAATTTATTAATCACAATGTCAAATGAATAAAAAATATATATATATTTTATGAGTTAATAAATACTTGAGAATTCTTTAGTGACAAAACTGTGTTATATAAACTAATTAAATAAGTATAGGCACACCTCATGTTAAGTGATTTGTTAGTAAAAATATATTACTGTGAAATACTAAGGGGTCTATGAACTAATAATCGTGGACCAGATGAGATTATTATGTATCCATAGTGCCCGGAATATTACATTTTTAATGAAAATATCCCCACAATGTAAAAAAGGGAGAACTTGCAGGGACAGCGGTTGCGATAACCGTTGTCCCCTCGAGTTATATTCCCGGCAATATGTAGTAGTCTTTCACAGAAGTTAAAGATTTCTCCAGAGGAAGCTGACACTGCGCATGTGCACGTCTGCATGAGAGAGATTGCAAGAACTCTCTCCTGCACCTGGAGCCTCCATAGGCTTACAGTAGTATACACCATCTGAAGATGGTGTAAACTACCAGGGCTGTTTGTAGTTTAATACATAGGGATTGGATCGCATTCTCCATTAATAATAATGGGGTCTGCCATCTGAAGTGATAATTAGCACTTTGCTGGAGATTTCAGTGAAATCTCCTGCATTGTGCTTTTAGCACAAAAATACAATACATAAAATTATGCAGAAACTGCAGTTTCTGCATAATTTTATGTAAAAACAGATTGATACATATGTCCTTTAATATTAATTAAGTATCATAAAGCCCTTATTCTTCCCTGTCTCCTGTCATATGTCTTCTCATTCCCTAACCCAGTACCTTACAATAAAGCCAAACCTAATTCTGCCCAAGATCAGGTCACTTTGTGTTACCCTAAGAAACACTATACTACAAGGAGTTGCATAGTTTCCTCCTGCTTAGTGATTTCATGCATCTGTCTGCTTGTTTTATGGGTATCCATCTGGAATGCAAGGGCAATGTGTGGTTGATTAATACAGGAGTATATAACTGCTACCTAACAATACAGTATAAAGCAAAAAACAGTTTCCCATGCAGAATGAAGCTAATAATTTGCCAGACTGTGAACATGAATGCAAAAAAATTGTTTTGTGGGACAAGATATTCAAATGAACTACAAACAATTTTAAAATCCCATAGGCAAGCTTTCATTTGAATGAGGTTTCAATCATTGTATTGGCACATTACAGAATAATAATATTTTAGTGAAAAGTACTTGTGGAACTTTCCTTTTGAAAATTATGTTTTTTGACCCTCAGTGTGATGCTTAACAACAGTGAAGAGCACTTGCAATGAAAGCTATTCTGTCCATAAACACCAATAACTAACCAACAAAGCATAGTCTGTCAAGCAAAGCGGTGCAAAATCAGCAGTGAAATGCAAATTCAATATAGAGGCTAAATGATAGTGCAGGCAGCAGTCAACCAAGGTTCAACTGACAAGCTGTGGTCAGAAGTACAAGTGCTCAAAAACATGAAATCAGTTTGTCGGCAGGCCAATAATCACCTGTAGTCAATGATTTGTACTGTGGGTTACAAATGCGTAGTATATGTTATTGGTCCATCGAATCGTGTGACCAGGGCCTGAGTTGGATTAGCTTGACATTCGGATGATCTCATTTCAAGAAGGCGGCTCTCAAACACCGAAGCCGCAGGAGGTGCTGAGAAGGACACCAGCCCTTTTGCTGCTGGGCATCTAACAGGAAAGCTGGAAAGGACTTTGGGGTAGTAATAGACACCGCCAGATCCGGTAACCAGAGGGGCCACCAGTTACTTGGCTCGAAGCTTGGCAGATAACTAAAGGTGAAACTTTTTCACCAAAGCAGGAGTTTGCACATTGGAAGCATTGATTCAAGCCCTCTCCTCAGGACCATGGGCCTGATTCAGAGCAGCTCACTGTTTACGAGCGCTCGCTCTGAATCAGGACGGGGAATGATTTTTTTCAACCTCCAGGCCGCTCGCCACAGCTTTTGCGAGTGGCCTGGCGATGGTCGCGATTATTGCGACCATCGGGCTTGCGAGGAGACCCTGTGGTAGAGTCTTAGCTCTCGCAACCCCGAGTGGACTTCCTGCTCTAATAGAGCAGGAAGTCCACTACTGACATCGCGAGTGATGTCAGTAGGGCCGCCCACAAATGCCAGGCGTTCCTAAGGGAACACCTGCATTTGTGCAGCCACCCCCCCTCCCTGCCTACATAACGGGGCGAGCTGTCAATCAACATCGACAGCCACCCCGTTTTGTAGCAAGACCCGTTGCGATGAAGCTGCCGTCGCAGTATGGGTCTCGCACATGCACACGCCGGAGGCGGAGCAAGCACAGTCGGGGACCATCGACCCTCTTGCAAGCACTGTGCACTCGCGAGCGGGTCTGAATCAGGCCCCATATCCATTCCAGTCAATTAGATATTGTAGATACAATGAAGATAACGGTAGTCAATGATGCTGTAAGCCTCATATTCATCTCCATGTTGGGTGTGGATTTTGGAAGAACTTTAAGTTAGAGATTAGAACTGGTTAATAACGATTGGTTTGAGGAGGATATGTGGAATTGGAAATACAAAGGTAATATGGTAGATGACTTGAGGTATGCAGTGGCAAACGCAGGATTTTTAGGGGGGGTGGTCCAAATCTCTATATACACACACAGATACAGTATATACTGTACATACATGTATATATATATATATATATATATATATATACACACACACACAAAGTCAGAAATCCACTGCACTCGCCACTCCCAGATTTGGGGTGCAGACCTGCACTCGCCATTCCCAGGAATGGGGTGCAAGTGACTTGTGACCACATTGCATAAATAAATAAAAACAGAAAACTCAGCACTCACCATTGTTAAATCACTCACAATAATATATAAATAAATAATGGGGTTTTTGTTCATGGATTAATCAATGCATTTAAGCCCGCAGCCCACATCACGGGACCCCACTTCTCTGCAGGTCCTACACTATCTGTCATACTTATGGAAACCTGGTAGCTGCTATCACAGAGTTTAAACTGAAAAAACGTTAACTGGTTTAAAGCTCACCTGCCAACTAATGGCTTTAAACGACTGCGTACAAGGTCACAGCATTCGTTGGAGATCAGTCAATAATTGGCCATATGAGTAACTCTATGGTTGCATAGAATATCCTCGGGACCTGAGATGATGGAGTTGTTTTTACTGCACATGGGATGGCAGGCACACCCTGAAAACAGTCACGACACACCTGCATTTGAGTCGTCTCCCCACGTTGCTACTCACAAATGGTCCCTGCCCTCTTAATCACTTTGTTAATAAATCATCACTGCGATCGACATCGGTAATGAAACTTGATGCCTGCGCAGTGAGACTCAGATGCATGCACAGACCACTTATAATCACTGAAATGCGTGAACATCAGCATTGGGTCCATCTCTGAATCTGGCCCTTTATCTACTAGTTGAAGGTTTAGGGTCACTTTTTTTCTTATCTGCATAGGCTTTATAGTGGTGCGATGTTTTGATGAGAGAAACTTTAACATGCAGCCAGTTTTTGATAAAGTCTTGAAGAAGAGATTCAGCTGCTGGAACTGAGGGAGAGAGCATGAAGGAAAAGGAAGTAAGGATAGAGGCCATAGACCGCATGGAATTGAGTTAAGGAGGAGGATTCATGGTTTTGGTTAATGTGGGTGAATTCCACCCATGGGAGGATCTCAGACCATTAATCCTGAAATGAAGATGCAAATAATAGGAGAAAGGATTGAAAATTTCTATAGACTTGTTTGGCCATTTAATTGAGTGTGATAAGAAGACAAAAAGTTGAGCTGAATTTATAAGGGTTTTTACAGAGATCTTCAGAACATGGCCACAAACTGAACAATTTTAATGGGACAACCATGAAGATCTCCTGAAAAAGAGCTGAGCCAGAATGGAAACAGGAGGAAGACCTCAAAGTGGTACAAAATGTGCCATCTTGGCGAACCGGTCTACCTCTACCTAGATGATGGTAAATCGGTTATAAAGTCTATGGAAGTGTGGGATCAGGGAATATTTGAAAGGTAGTAATTGCTCTGCAGGGGATTGCCTGAGCACTTTGTGTTGTGCTGTGACAAAACGTTTCACATACTGATGGAGTGTGGGCTATTAATAATCCTGGTGAATGAGTTCCTGTGTCTTTTGAACTCCAGCATGTCTGGCAAATTGGGAGCAGTGTGCTCATTAAAGAAATTTTATCTGGAGTTTTGGAGGAATTAAGTCTTACCATAAGATGTGGTGGAAGTCTGGGTAACTGCTGCCACACATTCAGATTTGATAATGGGCCACTTCTTAACTATTGATGTGGCTTCATCCCCAGCCATGGAACAAAAGAGGCCCACCTTGTAGTTCTTATGTCCAGGATGGAAGGAGAAATGGAGGCTAAAGTGTGAGAAGAACAGATTCATACACTGGGATGACTTGAGGTACAGGAGGTTCTTTTGTGTAGAATAGATAGTTATTGTGAGTTGAGCTCTCTCTAAAATATGTCTCCAATTCTCTAAGGCTAGTTTCATAGCCAGAAGCTCTTATTCAGTGATGAAAAAGTTACTTTCAGCGGACAAGTATTTTATAGAGTTGAACCTGCAGGGATGAAACTTTGTCTGGCGCCCTTTGAGGGAGAACTACTTCCAATGGAGAATGTGTTCACCTCCAAATAAAATGCATGTGTGATGGCAGGTTGCTTAAGGATGGGCACAGAGATGCACTCTTGCTTTTGCTGTTTTAATGCATGTCATTATCAGGCCAGCCTTCAGGATTAGCAACCTTCTTGATGAGGGATGTGATAGGTGAGACTACAGTGGAGTAACATCGCATGAATTTGCAGTAATAGTTACCATCCCTAGGAACTGCTGTATGGAATTAACCATATGAATACAGTTCTGTATGAAGGAATTTTGTATCAAGTGAAAAAGTGCTAAAATCAGAAGATTGTGTAAGATATAGAGCTTTATTTACAAAGCAGCTGCTTTTGAAAGCCACTGCTTCCCGATAAGTTGCATGTGAAAATTTAAAACTGCACCCACAGTCAGTGTAAAGCCCGGAATGCTTTACACTAACTGCGGGTGCCGTGTTAAAGTTTAAATCAGAGGTCTGAGCACAGGACAGGTAAACAGAGGTGGAGTATTTAGTGGAAGCCAGGTAAAGCATTGATTGATTACAGTACTAATATAACTACATGGAAAAACACTATTAAAAAACAAGCTTCCAAAATCCCAATGAGATTTTTAAAGTGGAAACTGAATCAAAACAGCAAATCACAGGCCTCAGTATTCAAGACATAGTAGTAGCTGAGTCAAATCCAATATCGCTCGGAGCGAACGAGCGGCTCTGAATCAGGCCCACTGAGTGCCGACATTTACTGCAGCTTCTTGTTGGTGCTATATGCTCCTCTGAGGGCACGTGAACAAATAGAATAAATATTGACGTGAGTGCCGGGGACTTGGACATTTTAATATATATATATATATATATATATATATATTTATTTAAGAATTGCTCTATGTTGTGGTGTGCTACATACTTCTAACCCTCGCCAGTCACTCTGCACTTGTGTCTTCTGGTATAATATTTTTTTTCTTTTGTCCTTACTCTTCAATAATGGGAAGCACAGTGGCACAGTAGATAGTTTTGCTGCCTCTCATCATTGGTATCATGGGTTTGATTCCCACCAGGGCCCTCTCTGGGTGGAGTTTATATGTTCTCCCTGTGTCTGCACGGGTTTCCTCCAGGTGCTCTATTTGCACACAATCCAAAAACATACTGATAGGATATATTATCTAGCGTTCCCGCTAGGCTGTTTTAGCGGGGCGCGGCGCCCTGCCCTCCTTCTGGAGGGCAAAAAGCACCCTGCCCTCCAGGAGGAGGGCAAAAAGCGCCCTGCCCTCACAGCCTGCGGGAGCCGTTCTCACCCGCGGGATGCAGTGTCCCGCGGGTGGAGAAACATGCGGTGACCCGGTCACCGCCGGAGAATAGACGCCGGGCGCATGCGCCCAGCATCTATTCTCCCTGTCTGCAGGGCTTGGGGGCTGCCCAGCGTGTCCGTAAGTGCCGGGCACGCCCCCAAGAGTGACGAAAAGGGGACGCATATTATAGACACGCCCCCTTTTCCGATGACCACGCCCCTTCTCGGTCGCGCGGACGCCGAAGGCGCGCGCACGGGCATGCCCACTCTAGCTCCGGCGCCCTGCCTCCCGCCGGAGCTAGAGGGAACTCTATTATCTTTAACATAACCTAACTGCCCAGCACTTCCTTGATTCAAATTATGCAGCATGTCCAGGGGCCTTTATTAAAGGTGTAAAATTGGATGGCACTCAGGAACCCCCAGTTAAAACAGGTCACACTCTGAAACATTGATCTAAGTAGCTGTGTCAGCTTTCTTATTGCTGGGGGTTCCTCAGTGCCGTCTGATTTTGCACATATATAGTGGTGCCTAACCCTAACCCTCCCTCCCCATAGCCTAACCCTAACCCTCCCTGGGGGGTACCTTTCCCCAATCTCCCCCTGGGGTGGTGCCTAAACCAACCCCCCCATCCCAGGGAAACTAACATACTTACCCAGGTCTGGACGTTCGGGAGTCCGGCGTTCGGGATGCCAACGCCGGCATCCTGTTCTGCTTCGGAATATCGGCGTCGGCATTATGCCGGGCAGCGGGATTCAGGCATCGGTATATCGACGGCCAACATCCCTTCTGCTGCCGATATAACTAAATTAGCATATAAACACTTAGATTGCTGGTGGGATTATCTGCTAGGGGGCACCAGTCAATATTTTGCCTAGGGCACCAAATTGGCTAGGGCCGGCTCTGCTAAACGGGTCTCGCGCATGTGCACGTCTGAGCCCGCTCCGACATGCGCATGCCCAGTGGACAAACATCAACCCAGTTGCGAGCGCTCAGCGCTTGCGACCGGGTTTGAATAAGGCCGTGTGTGAGATGCTGATTTGTACATGGTCATTAAAATAATCGTCTTCCGTTTTATTGATGATTACTGTACCAGATTGAGTCATAGTAGAGGTGTCAATAATTGTTACCAATTCTTTTCATTTTGACCAGTGCCACTTGTCCACATATCTGTAGTTAAGTAGATAGTGGGTATAATTGCATTTCGTAGGCCAAGAATAAGTTTTTTTAACATCCTGGTACAGGTGGGGAAATGCTGGTCATTTCTTAGTGGGGACACATAACCTCAACAAATTGTCTAAAAGCAGATGCATTTATGGTGGATATTTGACATAGATCTAATGCTAACATAGCCGTCATGGCTTCAGTGATCCATTGTGCAACAGCATGGAGGCTGTCATACTTGGTTCCTCTTGCACATGATTGTTTCACAATCAATTATTGTATGAAACTACTAGGAGTAAATTTACTAAGGGGTAAATTTAATAAGATTCGAGTTTGGTCAAGTTAGCCATCTCTGGAGAGTTTGGGCATTTTTTTCCACTCTCAAATTAACTAATGACAAACTCGGAAGAGAAATCTCCTTTGCTACAGGAAAATTCTGGAAAGTTAGCAAACTCTCTTTTCTTCACCATCAGCTAAACTCAAGTAACTTTTCACTAGTGAAGATAGGATATGGGAATTTTCCAAGATGAGAGATACTAAACTCTCATGAGAATGGATAAAACTCCTGTTGAAATTCGTGAAATCAATTCACCTGCCTCTGAGTTGTGAGTTTGGGTCTGGTGCTGGTTTTAAATATAGGGGTACCCCTATGCATTTTCCCCCCTATATTTAAAACCAGCACTGGCCCTGCAGCCAGGTGCCGGTTCCTAAATTACGGGAGAACCCTACTCATTTTGTTCCCCATAATTTTTGGAACCATGACTGGCTGCTGGTTATGCTTTTGGGGGGGAACCATACATAATTTTTTTTTTTCATATAAAAACACTTTAAATTAGGTACACATGCAGAAACATACGCAAATCACACTGAGCTGTGTATGTTTCTGCAAAACTCGCACCTTAGGAGGTGGAGAGTTTGAACCTTCAATTTCTCTGCGAGTTTGCTCCAATCTCACACAAGATTGTAATCTCAATTCTTGGTAAATTCCTGAGTGGCATCTTTTTCATGAAAAGTACTTCTGAGTTTGCCTGATGGCAAGTTGTTTCGAGTTTGCAATCTCACCTGAGTTTTACAAGTGAGAAGAGAGAAATCTCTCCCAAACTCACCAGTTTGTCTTTAGTAAATTTGCAAGATGAAAAACATGCCTAAACGCACCCGAGATTGTCATCTCGACCAAACTCGATTCTTAGTTAATTTACCACCAGGTTTCCATTGTGAGAATTGTTTTTGATTGCAGATGATGCCACTGCACAGAGAACAGTAATATATGCTGCATCACTCTCAACACACATTTCTTGAAATATGTAAAAATTTTAATTTGAATTAGACTGCGGGGTTTTTTAGACAACAGAAAATTAAATGTCTTTTTTTGCAATGATTTATTTTATAACAGGTAAAGACTCAGGACCTGATTCAGACCTGCTCGCTAGATGCGGCCGCTCGCTCCCAGCGTATGGAAATTCAGCTAAGTGACATCAAGGCAGACGATCGTACGGCAAGGCATAAGCACGCCCACTATGTCTTGGCGAGCGATCGCTTTGTGTATGTAGATGCCCACCAGCCTGTCTTAAGACACCCACTTGCGTACGTCATCTCCAGGAAGTGTATGCAACCATCGGTACATTAGGGTCCATCGGAACTGACCGCACCGCTTGCAGTAGACTGTACCCTACTGCAAGCACTTCAGTGTATAAATCAGCCAGGGTGACGTGTACTATGACGCTGCCTGTTAATTATGCACGCCTCTGAAACAGCATTAAGATGCTCAGGCATGCCTGCGTTCACAACACCACTCCCCCTTTTCCAGTGGCCTGCCCCTATTACCACCCACAAACGGCCTCTCCTGTCACTCATTCCACTGGGCTGTCTTTGCAGGGCGAGCGAGCGCTTCCCAATTGCTCGTACTAGTTTGCACACGTGCACTGCGAAGTATACGCATGCACACATTTGCAAACATCGCCAGCATCAAGCGATCGTGAGCAGGTCTGAATCCGGTCCTCAAAACAAAGATGTCTTCTTAGGATGCAGCTTATACACAGCAGAGTATTTTTTGGACAGGTAATCTTGAAATCAACACTGTATCTGCCTTCATACACAATTTTTTGATGGGAAAAAAAAGTGCAGGTATACTTTAACAAGCAATCAAGAGCACCACACACAGTAGTCTGTTTGCAGGCTGTGAGTGTGCGGTTTGTGTGACGAACACATATACACTGACAATGATGCCTGCAGTCAGCAACATCAGATCCGATGGGCGATATTGTTAGCTGGGGCCATATTGCCAAATGCAGCATGGCCCCCACAGTCGTTCCGACACTGCCAGCATTGTGTATGCACATGCCGATGCTGGCAAACCCCCCCCCCCCCCCGGGTCCTGCGCTGCCGATGTCATATCATCTAGTGTGTACCCGGCCATAGGGGAAACTGGGGGGTGGTCCGGGGGTGCACCGGACCACTCATTAGCCCGATCACCATATTTAATTTAGGCAACGGTGCCTATTTGAGCCGGGCGTCTTCTGCAGCCTGCATAGAGTAACAGTGCCGCCCGTTCCTGATTGACTGTCGTTTTGTAAGCTGTGATTGTCAGATCACAAATCTGCCAATCACAGAGTCAGGGGCGTGGAGCGGCACGGCGCATAGGCTGCACGGCGTGGACTGTGTATTAGTGTGTAGCCAGTGAGAAAGCCTGGGAGCCTGTGAGGGGGAGAGGAGGAAGTGATCTGCGGGCAGGAGACTCAGACGTCATATGCAGTGAGATCTGATGTGGGAGCCAGTGTAATCTGTGAGGGTGCAAGTGCAATATGTCAAGGGGAACTGTGTGTTCTGTGAAGGGACAGTGCAATCTGTGAGGGGGGAGGGTGCAGTGTGATCTGTGAGAAGGGGTTGCTGTGTGATCTGTAAGGGGGTGCTATATGAGGGGGGCAGTGTGATCTGTAAGGGAGTGCTGTGTGAAGGAAGCAGTGTGATCTGTAAGGGGGTGCTGTGTGAGATGGAGCAATGTGATCTGTAAGGGGATGCTGTGTGAGAGGGAGCAGTGTGATCTGTAAGGGGGTGCTGTGTGATGGGGCAATGTGATCTATAAGGGGTTGCTGTGTGAAAGGGAGCAGAGTGATCTGTAAGGGGGTGCTGTGTGAGAGGGAGCAGTATGATCTGTAAGGGGGTGCTGTGCGAAAGGGAGCAGTGTGATCTGTAAGGGGTGCTGTGTGATCTGTAAGGGGTGCTGTGTGAAAGGGAGCAGTGTGATCTGTAAGGGGTGCTATGTGAGGGGGGGCAGTGTGATCTGTAAGGGGGTGCAGTATGAGGGGGAAGTGTAATTGTGAGAAAGGGGTGCTGTGTGAGGGGGCAGTGTGATCTGTAAGGGGGTGCAGTATGAGGGAAGCAGTGTGATATGTAAGGAGGTTCTATGTGAAGGGGGGCAGTGTGATCTGTAAGTGGGTGCAGTATGAGGGAAGCAGTGTGATATGTAAGGGGGTGCTATGTGAGGGGGCAGTGTGATCTGTAAGGGGGTGCAGTATGAGGGGGCAGTGTGATTGTGAGAAATGGGTGCTGTGTGAGGGGGCAGTGTTATCTGTAAGGGGGTGCTGTGTGAGGGGGCAGTGTGATCTATAAGGGGTGCTGAGTGAAAGGGGGCAGTGTGATCTGTAAGGGGTGCTGTGTGAGGGGGGGAGTGTGATCTGTAAGGGAGTGCTATGTGAGGGGGCAGTGTGATCTGTAAGGGGGTGCTGTGTGAGGGGGGGAAGTGTTATCTGTAAGGGCCTGCTGTGTGAGGGGGGCATTGTCATCTGTAAGGCGGTGCTGTGTGAAAGGGGGCAGTATCATCTGTAAGGGGGTGCTGAGTGAGGGGGCAGTGGGTGCGTGAGGCTAGAAAGGGCATTGTGTGTTTGAGGCTATGGTGGCAGCATGCATGTATGTAGCTATGGTGGCAGCATGCATGTGTGAGGCTTTGTGTCAGCGTGTGCGAGAGGCTTTGGTGGCAGCGTGTGTGTGAGGCTATAGGGGGGCAGTGAGTATGTGTGAGGCTATGGTGGCAGTGTGTAGCACAGAAGGGATGTTGTGCGGCAGGAGGAGAAGGGCCCTCCCTTTTGCTCCCAATCCCTCCCAAAGTCCCCAGCGCTTCCTCCCTCTCTGCTAGTAACCTCCCTCTCTTCCGGCTCAGGTATCCTCCGCTGTTCTCCTGGCTGCTTGGTGCTGCTTGCTGCTCAGCCTCTGACTATTTAGCGGCTGCAGTGTGCAGTTGCTGTGGTTTTGGGATTTTTGTAGTTGGTGGTCGCTGGTGCAGGCATGGAACGGCTCTCTCTTCCTCATCTCGGGATCTCCCTGTGCATTGTTCCTCCAGCTTTCTCCCTGAGGGACCATCGCTGCTGACCCGGACCTTCTCAGCCTGACGTCCTTAGGCTGCCTCAGGTACTGGCGATTATTCCTCTTCTTCCCCTAACAGCATTTGGCCAGCTGCTAGCTGAGTTTATTTCCTGCACCTGCTCCCTGACTGACCCTATTGCTGAAGACTGTGCCCCCCTATATGACTTTTTGCTGTGGGACTGATTAGGGTTCCCTCCTGTTTGCTGATCTATCATCTTTGACTGCCTACAGGTTTTGTGCCTGGCGATGCAGCCTCTATTACTGCTGGGTCATTCCATGATAACTCACGTTACAAAGGGACATTGCAAACAATCAGCAACTCCTGTATACAGTCTTCCAAAGCATGACCCGTCTCATCACTTTCTCAGCAAACTAAACCAACCTCATACAAACTGTTTCTGTTGACAGTCATGCACACACTCACCATGTCACCCTGCAACATGAGTTACCATGGAAAGACCCTACTCTCCTTCCAAGCCTCCCAATATTTACAGCCTGTCGCCATCATCCACAGCCTCTCCCAGTCACCAACAACCTCTCCTACTCACAGCCTCTCCCCACATCCCACAGCACCCTCTCACTATCACCCTTGCCTCTCCAAGTCACACACAGCCTCTCCCCATCACCATCTACCTTTTGCCGTCATCCTCTGCCTCTCACTCTCACCCACAGCCTCTCATTGTCACAGTCTGCCTTTCCCCGTCATCATCTCCCCCGCGCTTGCTGCCTATCCCCATCACCCACTGCCTCTCCCCATCACCTACTGCCTCTCCTTGTCACCATCGTGGAAGCAGCATATCCTGTGAGACCACGGCCCTTGCAGCGAGGTCACACCCCTATATTGAGAGCATGCACACCAAAGGCGCGCACATATAACAGTGTCAAAACAAATATCTGACACGGGTCTAAAACTGGGACCACCCATTACCAGATCTCTAGTTTTGCATATGTACCTGGCATAACATAGGACCTCTTTCAGAGATGTACAGTACGCTAGGCGTACAGCGCCTGAATCTTTGGCACATCAGCTGTGTGCTTAAATGCTAATGCTGCAGGAAGCATCTGAAGGAAAAAAAAGATGCCTCAAGCCAGCATCTCAGATCCGATGTCTATATTCAAATATACAGGATCGGATTAACATCACGACCATTAGTCATTATGTTTGCAGCATTGACCATCTGAGTAAGCCTAAGGCTACTCAGATTGGCTGCCTCATCTGCGCTGCCAAGGACAGGAAATCTGCTGGAAATTTACCTGTGCATGACGCGGTTGTTCTGATCCCCTCAGGTGCTAGATGCTCGGCACGCCTCAGGAGGTCACGTACTCTCCATAGCACAATCTGATTGGATGATCCTCCTATTTGTACCCGCCGGACCTTTGCTTTCTAGCTGACTATAGCGTTACTGTGGGTTCACTTGGCTTAGTGGCACGAGCAGTATCCTGTCTAATCTGCTGGAAGGATCTCCGTCTCCACGGTTCTGTCTCCCAGCTGCCTCCGGCTCTTGTGGCCTCTCCTACGGCTCCCTAGCTGCACCATCAACTCCAGTGCTGTGCTCCAGCTTCCTTATCCCACCTACGGCTTCCTAGCTGCACTGGCAGTGACGGCCCTCCAAGCCGAATCAGCATTCTTGGCAGGTCAGTGGACGCTAATTTGTACACAAACTTTTACTCACTCCTATGTTTTTTCCGTCAGGACTGTGGATGCTAACTTTTACACAAACTTGTACACAGACTTGTACTCAAACCTTCGTATTGTCCGTCAGGACTTTGGACGCTAATTTGTACACTAACTTGTACATTAACTCTTACTCAAATCTAGGTACTATTTATCAGGACATTGTACCTTGTTCAGTGCTCAAGCCACATCATCGGCTCTCAAAGCCAACTCAAATATTTTCCTCTCCTCAGCACTGGCTCCAAACCACAACGACGGCTCTCAAAGCCAAATCAATTATTAAACTCTTCAGTATGGGCCTCTAGCCGTTTTTTCTACTCTTTTATAACAATTCCACATTTACTACCAACAGAATCTTGAACCAGCTTCTTGCCGCATCTTAGTGTACCACCTCCTGTTCTGGATCTATACCCATATCTACTATTCACGATTTAGTCTCCATTCCTACTGTTGCTCTCACCATTAAATCCTTTTGCTCCTCCATGTGAATTGCTACTACCTCGAGCTGTAAGTCCAGGCGGCCATCTAAGTATCGGTGAACGTATCCCAGTTCTAAGGGAACAACGGGCGGTTGTTATTGGCAGAAGATCTCGCTAGCCGGGTTCTAGACTTTTCACGTGGAGTAGGCATTGGATTGGATATCATAACATAGACACAGACTTGGCCTCAGTACTCCCAGAAAACGGAATCCATGGGCTAGCGCGTGTTAACCCCTGATTTACCACAAAGAGAAAGGTTAAGTAATTGAATAGCTTTTCCCCACGCGGTGCAGTCAATCAGCTGCCTAGAATATCCAAAGGCTAATTGAATTCGCTCCTCAGTGTTTATCAGTAAGACAAATTGTTTATAAATGGAGAAAGTTCAGCACTGTTGCCACTCTAATGATGCTCAAAGTGGGCATCTCAGTCCTTGCTCATTCAGCTGTACAGCTGTACACCAGACATGGGCTTGTAGCAGTACAGAAGCAAGATCAGTAAAAGATGCGCACATGGACGCTTCAGTGTTCAACTCAGGATCAGGCTCCATGTTCCTTATTACATAAGAGTATTAATAGTATGATTGAACTCAGCCTTTAGTGTTATGGGATGCTAATATATTTTTTAATAAGTGGTATACTGTCATTTACTTGTATAGTTAATGTTACATTTCTTATTGGTCTACTCCAAGCGATGTTATTCATTTTTTGTTTTTGTCATTTCTGTATAAGAAGTTAGCAGCCTTTTTGTTAGCAGCTACTAGAGCGTCACCTTTTTTGCTCAACACCATAAGGATTTTCTCTAGAGGGGTTTCTTAAGTGCTGAGCCAAAGGCATGGTGGGAAGGCACAATCGGCCAGTACTCATGGATAGATTTCACAACTTGGTTTAAACAAGTGCTTTAATCATCATTCTATCCAGGTCTGTTGCCTCTGCTGTGTTGACTTCTTATTATTGCGTAATACTCTTAAAAATGGAGAAATCAGTAATGACTGCTTGAGCCCAGTAAGATAATGATGGTTTGACATATGAAACACCGATGTCAAAGTTGTGCAAAAGGTAGAACAAGACCAAAAAGCAATCACATCCAAAAAAATATTTTGTTTTAGCATTATTTCAGAGATATAGCATATTGAAGAGTTCAGAGTGTTCATATAGACCAACATTTCTACAAATGCCTACATTGAACCCCTACAAACTAAAACATAATCCATGTACCTTTTAGTGAACAGGATGCAGACCTAACATTTAGTACTAACTCGGTGGTCATAATAATTTGTCCAGTCTGTGTATATGTGCATGGGCGGCGAGAGTGGGGGGGGGGCGGGTACAGTTTACCAGGGCCCAGGCTCGCTAGAGGGACCCGGCGGGGCCCAAGTCCAGCGTCGCCCCCCCCCTCCCTCACAGTAGCTCAAAAGTGATTTATTGTTTATTCTTTTGTCAAGGGAGCATGGCCATGCCTCCCATGATTAGGCCATGCCCCCTACTTTACCTGGACCCGGCCGGGCTCTCTACAGCCCTGTTTATGTGTAAGCATGCCTATACACACACACATATATATAAGTCAGAAATCCACTGCACTCGCCGCTCCCAGATTTGGGGTGCAGAATTGCACTCGTCATTCCCAGGCATGGGGTGCAAGTGGCATGTGACCACATTGCTTCAATAAATAAAAACCGAAAACTCAGTACTCACCATTGTTAAATCACTCACAATAATAAATAAATAATGGGGTTTTGGTTCATGGATTGATCAATGCATTTAAGCCCGCAGCCCACATCACGGGACCCACTTCTCTGCAGGTCCACAATATATTATTGTGAGTGATTTAACAATGGTGAGTGCTGAGTTTCCTGTATGTATATATATATATATATATATATATATGTATATATATATATATATATATATACACAGTCAGGTCCATAAATATTGGGACATTGATAGAATTTTCAGATTTTGGCCTCTATTCACCACCACAATGGCTTTGAAATGAAACAAACAAGATGTGATTTAACTGCAGACTTTCAGATTTAATTTGAGGGTAATTACATCCAAATCAGGTGAACAGTGTAGGAATTACAATGGTTTCTATATGTGCCTCCCACTTTTTAAGGGGCCAAAAGTAATGGGACAAACTAAACAATCCTAAATCTAACTTTCACTTTTTAATACTTTATTGCAAATCCTTTGCAGGCAATTACAGCCTGAAGTCTGGAACGCATAGACATCATCAGACGCTGGGTTTCATCCCTGGTGATGCTCTGCCAGGCCTCTACTGCAAATGTCTTCAGTTCCTGCTTGTTCTTGGGGCATTTTCCCAAGAAAATGAGGGAATAGCCCACACCTGTCCATGAAATAGCTTTTGAGTTGATAGTCCCATTACTTTTGGCCCCTTAAAAAGTGGGAGGCACATATTGAAACTGTTGTAATTACTACACCGTTCACCCGATTTGAAAGTAATTACCCTCAAATTAAATCTGAAAGTCTGCAGTTAAAGCACATCTTGTTTGTTTCATTTCAAAACCATTGTGGTGGTGAATAGAGGCCAAAATCTGAAAATTCTGTCAATGTCCCAATATTTATGGACCTGACTGTATATATATATATATATATATATATATATATATATATATATATATAGCCACACAAACACATATACACAGAATGGAAAAATTATTATGGCCACCGAGTTAGTACTTTTGGGTGTGGATTGATAGACAGTAACTGGATAGACAACCAATAGATAGACACCAGAAGCTAGAAAGTGATTGAGCAACATTCCGTGCCTAACCTTAACCATCCCCTTCTGCAGCCTAACCTTAGCCCACCGCCAAGTGCCTAACCATAAACCTAACCAAAAAATAATGAAAAACCATGTATCGACCCTTTATGCATCGACCTTCTGCATGTCGACCATTTACCTTTGGACATTTTGACCTGTAGATCGTTTGATGCTGTCGACTTAAGTCCCTGATGACCTATTCACAGTGTACCTTCTAATGTCTATCTATTGACTGTCTATCTAATGTCTATCTACCATCGGTATACCATACTTTGTTGGGCCAGCGCTTTCGCTTTTAATATGGCTTAAGTCTGCTAGGCATGGATTTGTACTGTCAGTATTAGCCCAAATGCGGGGAACTGCATCTTCCAGTTCCTGGGGGTTAGAGTGTAGCGGGTCCAGTAGGATCCATTCATTTGTGCTGGTGTCTCCATAGCATCACCCTACCCTATCTGCATGATTTATCAGACCACATAGCCCATTTCCAATAATTTACTGTCTAATTCCTGTGTTGTTGAGCAAACTGGAGGCATTTTGCCCTGTTTGCAGAAGATAGCAATGGCGTACAGACAGGCCGTCTGCTTCAGTAGCCCATGCTGTGTAATGTGCAGCATACTGTTCATTGAGAGGCCATATGGATTAGTCTTCATTCAGATTATCCATAATTTGATGCACTGTTGCCTGTCTGTGCACTGAACAAGTCTGCCCACTGTCCATTCCGCTCAAGCATCCAGTAGCTGTTTACGACCACAGGCTTTGCGCTCAGACCCAGTTTGTTGTATGCTGGTCCACTCTGTGTACACTTTCACAACTGCCGCTCTCAAGCAATTCACCAGTGCAGCCTTTTTGATAATGCTCGCAACACTACTGCAAGTGTCAAAATCATTTCACGTTTGAAGTCCAACACATTATGTAATTTACTCTTTATTTTTGGAGTAATATTAGTCTCTGCATGACTTTGCCTTTCTGTTATTATACAGAGTCCTACTATCTGGGCAATAGCTACTTTGCATAAAATCGCCTAGCGATCATAATAATTCAGCACACACTCCCTGATGAAGTCATCATGATGCAATATGTAGGCTGGCCTCACATTTTTTTTCTGTGTACCTGTTGGTGAGATCCTCTGTTTGAACATCATTTGCCTGGAGACCAGAGCCTGCACCTTGGACTGGATATTGGTGAATTAATGTTGATTTATTCAAATTATACAGTTGTAATTTAATGGCTAATGAGCACATTTTTAATCTTTTGCACAGTGTTTTTCAGGGGGTATTACACAATGGAAGCTCTACTTGATTTATTTGCAGCCCCTATCTGGATGAATATCAAGGGAAGTTCCTGCAGAGTTTTGCTAGCATTAGTTATACTAATATTTTGCTGTTTTTCAACTTTATAGAACTATGCATTGAATCTATTATTTATATCTGGATTATCATTAGCTGGTTAATGAACAATGAACACCTCCTTGTGATCCAAACAGTGCATGCACAAAGTGATGATGTATGCAGTAAATATGTCTTGTATGATCATTATGTCGACATTCAGAATGTCAACAGCAGAAGGTCATGGTTTAACATGTTTAAACTGTCAACATAATGTCAACTCCTGCAAAATGTTGAGATTGACAGAATTTTGACATACAGTATGAAATGTAGACATTCATATAAACCAAGGAAAGGGAAATGGGGAAATGTAATTTGAGCACAGGATCTGGGAATATTGGAGAATAATGTTGTGAAATAGATCAGTCCACAATTATCATGATTAAACCCTAATGCGGGTATCATATATACCAAGCGTGGAGGTGCTCCCCTAGAGAGTATAGATATATACGTAGTTTCAGAAGAGAAAAAGAAAACTCTCTTTTTTGGGGGCACTCTTAAATGAAAGATTATGTATCAATTAATAATTAGCTTTTATTGAATATACATTAAAATGTCCATATCTGCCACAATTCACCCATGCTTTGTAGATCAATGTAAGGGGGTATCAACAAACACAAACACATAGGGTGGGATGTACTAAAGGAAAAATGCGGTAAAAACCCAGTTTTCTGGGTTTTTACCGCATTTCCATATGTATTAAGGCCCGTCCACCCTTTTTTCGGCCCGGAAGCCTATGGGCATTCTTACCGGACCCCGCACCCGATGCTTCGCCGCCGCCCAGCGCTGGCCCCCACTCCCCTGCTGTCCATGGTCGCCGGCCCGCGCTCCTCCTGGGTCCTCCGTCTCCTCCTCCTCCTAATCTTCCGGGTGCAGGGAGGAGGAGCCCGAGCTTCCTGCATATGTGACCAGCAGAAAGCTCCCGGGGCTTGGAGGGGACTGGGTCCCATGGAGACCCCGTCACCAGGCAGCGGCTGCTTCACAAAGGGCAGCTCTTATCGCAAAAGCTGCCCTTTGCGATACTAATCGCATGTGTTAGTACATACGAGTTTTATATACTGTAGTGCAACTTTGGTTCATTTTTGGGGCATGGGGCCCCCTGGATTGCCTTTGTTGATCTGTTTCAGGGCACCGCATTATAACACATTTTTCTTTTATGACACATTTTAACCCTTCACTGTTTGTTTATTATATATGTACCTCACTTTTTTTTTTCCATTCTTTATATGCAGCAGTAGCTGCTCCTAACTATCTTTCACACTGCACTTTTCTTACTATGGCGGTGCCCTGGGGCAGCTTAGCTGGGCTAGTTTGGGGTGTCCTGCACTCTGGATTTGAATCATAGTATGTTAGGGACCTACCCTACAGAGGTTACCTGGATATGGTGGGTAGGCCCATAACCTTGGCCAAGATTATGCTAAAAACCTCTATTGATTGCAAAATTGTATTGCATTTATATATTATTAATAATTTGGAGTTGTGCACCTGAGATTTGTCTGTTTTTGTGCCTACAATTAGTCTCATCAGGTAGCACCTCCCATTATATATATTCAGGGTGTGCAGTCCAGAAACCTTCCCATATACTCCATTTAATGTGCTTTATTGCACACTTGAGGGAAAGGAGACGCCCTCAGTCTGGATTAGCACCCCTACCTTATTGGTTTAAAAGCATGGAGTCTTGTAATGAATATGCACACTGGTATTAGGCACAATTCTAGGTAAGTCCTACAAGTTTTATATACTGTAGTGCAACTTTGGTTCATTTTTGGGGCATGGGGCCCCCTGGATTGCCTTTGTTGATCTGTTTCAGGGCACCGCATTATAACACATTTTTCTTTTATGACACATTTTAACCCTTCACTGTTTGTTTATTATATATGTACCTCACTTTTTTTTTCCATTCTTTATATGCAGCAGTAGCTGCTCCTAACTATCTTTCACACTGCACTTTTCTTACTATGGTGGTGCCCTGGGGCAGCTTAGCTGGGCTAGTTTGGGGTGTCCTGCACTCTGGATTTGAATCATAGTATGTTAGGGACAGACAGAGGTTACCTGGATATGGTGGGTAGGCCCATAACCTTGGCCAAGATTATGCTAAAAACCTCTATTGATTGCAAAATTGTATTGCATTTATATATTATTAATAATTTGGAGTTGTGCACCTGAGATTTGTCTTTTTTTGTGCCTACAATTAGTCTCATCAGGTAGCACCTCCCATTATATATATTCAGGGTGTGCAGTCCAGAAACCTTCCCATATACTACATATGCGTTTAGTAAGGTTGCGGTGACTGGCGGAATGGTCACTGCAACCTTTGTACATCCCGCCCATAAAGTTAAAAATAGAATTACAGGTTGTGAAAGCTGAGTGAAATATTACAAGGTGGTTTCAGAAATTCAATGATGATCATCAATAATTTATCCGAATACCTCATCATGTGGTATTAGAACCCAAACAAAATAAATGTCATAGTACAATGACCAATCAATGTGAATGCGTCAGGGTAGTTTCAGAAATTCAATGATGACATGATCATCATGGGTCAGGGCACACAGCAGATAGACTTGATCAATGAAGACCAAATCAGTATGGGTCAGTAACAAAATATCACACACAGCAACACAGGTTTAACTAGCAGGGGTATATTTACTAATGTGCAGGTTTTTAGAAGTTGAGATGTTGCCCATAGCAACCAATCAGATTCCACCTATCATTTATCTAGTACCTTCTTGAAGGTAATAGCTAGAATCTGATTGGTTGCTATGGGTAACATCTCTACTTCTAAAAACTCGCACATTATTAAATATACTCCCCAGAGTAACAGGCACTGTAACTGGCATATAGGGAAACACAGGAAGACATTGTCCAGTGTTTCCATGGCAAACAGACTGACAGCTGGAAGGGCCATCATGTAACCAAGCAGGAAGCCAATGGCTATCACTAAGCAACGACCATGAGTGTGGTGATGGCTGCTAAGTATAACACCTGGTAATAATTCTATCCATTTTTATAAGATTAATATTGGACATTGTTCAAATTATTCATATGCAATTTGTCTGGAGTCATATTTCAAGTTCAGTGGCTGGAAGGAAGACAGACTGATAAAGGTTTGATAGATTAAGAATGGTCAGAGGCAGTCAGGTTCAGTACACAGTTGTCGATAAATGCAAAAGGGTTCATACATACTGTAAGTGGTTTATGACACAAGGCAGAAAGTGATAACAATTAGATCACTGTGAGTAGTACAATAATCTAACAAGAAGGAAATGACAGGTTATGATTTATATAGGAAATCAGGGGGTGGAACTAATATTGGCAGCACCTACAGTATGTTGATAGGAGTGAGCAGTGTGTAATGGAGGCCAGTCAACATGATGAATAGCTTAACCAGGGATTGACCTATTAAGCAGGTAAGATGAGAGACAACACAGGGTTAATGCAGCACACTGCAGGAACACACACACATATATATATATATATATATATATATATATATAATGCTCATAAAGAGCAGGGATGCTGAGGAAAGATATGCAAATTTTAATGGCATGATTACGCCATCACAATTCATCAGTATATACATTTTTCTACCCTTAGGTTACCCAAAGTACAGCTTAGAGATATTTACTCTCCAGAGCAGAGATTTCCAGTTGCAATCTAGAAGATGTTTAGGCTTTAGTCTGGAGAACATATGTTATTCTAATGCTGAAATGTGGCACTGCTCCTAGCCCTGCTCCAGATTTGGAAGGCACGCAGAGGGATTAAGAAACATAGGGAACACCAATAGAATAAATCCTGTGACAAGTCCTGGAGCACTTATCCACTTGAATCTTCACATGAAAGAGAAAACACCATTCTAAGTACTCTGCTTTGGGATAACCCCTCAGCACTAGTAGGTGCCATCATGGCTATATCTGAGACTGGATTTTATTAGATATGAAAGAGTACAGCCAAGAAGGGGAAACTGTCAAAAACATAAAGTTGCCAAATTTAAAGCTGAAAAGCCTAAGGTTGGTGTTTTTTTTGTCTTCATCATGCCTCTTTCAAAATATTATAAAAGTATATATAATTTAATACAGCTCAAATGAATTACATTTCTTAAGATTTCTTGACAGTACATATATATATATATATATATATATATATACATAAAACATGGGTTGAGGAACAACATTCAAAGTTCAACTCCTCTTAAATAGGTCAAGCTACATATTATACATATTCCTCATTACTTCATGTAATGTAGGCTTTGCTTTTACTCCCTGCTGTTAAACTTGAACACTATATATATATATATATATATATATATATATATATATATATGTACTAGCTGGAGATACTAGCTGGAGTACCCGGCGTTGCCCGGGATTTTAAGAATGTTTGTTTACACACCATCCTCCAACCAACCTCTCCTTAGGCAGGCATCACGAAGAGTGTGGCAAACTTTCCCATCAACAGTCCTAAGGTCTTCGAAGGAAGTTTGACCTGTAATGGTGTAAAGCAAACTTCGGAGATAGAAGCATTCCAAATTTGTAGGATGTACAGTGTAAACACGGCCAAGAGCTTCTGTTGCTCTGATACTAGGATGACTGTGTACTTCCTGGCTGCTGGATCACACTATGAAATGCACAGCAACTACTTCCAGTTCCTTGTGCAGCTGTTTCCGGTATTCAGGGTCTCCAAGGTGTATAAGATTCATCCAATCGGTTTTACCCTTCAGGGGCTAACAAAGGAATGAACCGGAAGTAGCCTCTGTGCGTTCCATAGTGCAGTCCAGCAACCAAGGAGGTAGACAAAAAAGTTTGGTCACCACTGTTGACACCATCTAGTTGTGTAAGCTCAAGCATGAGCAAGTATAAATAAAAAATTGTGCTGCAGAGCTGCGTTTTTGCATCCCAGTATAGTTGCCATTTTTATGGGCCTGATTCTAAATCAGATGGATCTCTCCTTATGGATGCAGATAGCAATTTTTACCATATTCAGACTCATAATAAGCCTGGCTTAATACCAATAGTGGGTATAAATTCATACAGCATTTAAAAGGTACTGTAAACTCCACGCGAGAGCCATAGTAAATGATGTTCAGAAACTTAGATTATATGCTACAGAATAAAATTCCATAATTCCTTAGTAGGAAGCAAAATGCATGTTATAAAATCAAATTATGAAATGAAAGAAAAATAAAATTTTTATATTTTTATTATTGATCTTGCAGATGGCCCAAGAAGAATGATGTCCAAATCAATGAACCAAACAGGACAATGCTTTTATTCTTCTTCTTTGGTGTTTTAGGTGTAGAACCATGAGAGATCTTGGCTTGTAAACTGTGGATTTGTATAGAAAGACAGAAGGACAGAAGGAAAAAATTTCGCTTTTATATAGTAGATAGTAGAGATAGAAAAGAAAAAATAGTAGATAAGCTAAATCTTTTTCTAATTCCGTAACTGACCTGTAGAGGGCGAATGCTATGCAAAAATTGTGTTTTTTAATTAATTAAAAATGAACAGTAATTAATTTAGATTTCAAATTTTTTTAGTTGCGTCCGCCGTGTTTTAATAAGATTTGTATAGAAAGAAAGAAGGACAGAATGACAGAAGGACAAATTTTCACTTTTATATAGTAAATATATATATATATATATTAAATATGCAGGATTCCCAGCATTTTACGGCTTAAAGACGGGAACAGTCTGGCCCCACCCCCGAGCAACTCCCAAAGAGGAAAATATAAATAACGGTAAGTATGTGTTAAAGTGAACCTGTGCTTTTTTTCTCAAGGAAATCTATCACTTCAATATATTATCCACTGTCTGAGCTGCAGCCAATGAAGACTTCTTTGTTTTGCGTCTTTACCTGTTATAAAAAAAATAATTGCAAACAAATATTTTTTTCCCCATTGTTTAAAAAAAACAAACCTTCAGCATTTTCTAATTATAATTTAGATATAATTTAGCTGTCAGCTGTATTCCATGTTCAGAAAATATTGCAAAAGGGCACCCATTAAGCTGAAAGAAGTTTTGAACAAAGATGGTGGCTAATGTTGTAGCAGATAGTAGGCCTAAAGGTGGTATGAAATATGCCATTCTGATAAAAAGGTTAACCACTACCCAGAGAGATGTATGACTTTTAGAAGATAGAACGTCCATAGTAAAATCCAAGGACAACTATGACCAAGGTTTCTTAGGAGTAGGTAGTGGTAGCAATAGAGCTAGAGGTTTTTGAGAAGAGGACTTATGTTGGGCATAAATTGTCAAGTTGATGCAAAGGAATCTATCTTATAGTTTCTAAATAAGTTTCAGAGTTTTCTTGGTTCCAAGATGTGCAGCAAATTAGGTATTTTGAGCCCAGAAAATAGGGTTATAGCAGTTAAGTAGGTACAAAGGTTTTCCCAGGAGATGGAGATGTGTTTATGGTAGTCAGGGATGCCCATTAGTAAAGAGGGGAGCAGGAAGGACACATGTCTGGGGGGCCAAGCAGGTCAGGAAGGCCCTGCACAGTCTGAAGATATCTGTGCCACCTTCCTGATTAGCATTTATATAAACCACAGTCCCTATATAAAACTTTGTGTGTGAGCCCCTGTGCGGAATGATATAAACAGGCATGTGTACACTGCGGGCTGACACTGGCTCTGTATAGGATTATAGCTAACACAAAAGCAGGTCTAGGTACAAGCAGAATATGGTGTACTTGTTACTGGTGTGAGGCATGGAACAGTTTAAGAGAGGTCCATAGCAGGTCAAGGCACAAATAGACATTGGTATGATATTAGGCATGGTACAGTTTAAGGGAGGTCCAATAGCAGGTCAAGGTTCAAGCAGGAGTTAATACATTTGTTAGACTGGTGTAAGACAGGGTACAGTTTTAAAAAGGTCCAGAGCAGGTCAAGGCAGAAGTTGGTACATGTGTTAGGCTGATATGAGGCTAGGGCAGGGGGAAGGATTAGGAACAGTAGGAACTGGTACTGCGAGCACAGGAATTTTCAGAGAAGGCACCGTAGATGTCAGGAGCTTGCTGTAATAACTGGGTACTTAACTACTAGGAGGCAATAGGAGCAGTTAGATGATGTCAGCAGCAGAATGAGTAAGAGGCTGGCAGGAGCAACAAGGTTAAAACAGGAAATGGTGAAAGGGCAGCAGCAAAGGGCGGCAGCAGAGCATGTGTAAATACTTTCTATTTTTACACCATTAACCACACACCAAAAGCCACCAGGGTTGGTAGTTTGCTGGAAACGGGGACCATATTTTATTTTTGTGGCCCCCACTCTCCAAGGAAATCCAGCCCTGGACTGACCAATTTGGGACTGGTTAATGTGATGGCAAGGGGACACCATGCTGTGTGTCCCCCTACTATTGCATTACACCCTTCTGCTCCCCAGATGGGTCAGCCTGGTGCTGGTTATTGGAACATAGGGAGAACTGAGTAATATTATTAATAAAAAATGTTTTATGGTCATGGCAACTATATGAATGCTATTTTAGGTTTTAAATACAAGATTATTGCTGGCATTTCCCCAAATTTATTTATGTTCAGAGCACTTATTATCCGGTTAGGTAGGGACGGACATAAATATATTTTCACAAATATTTACCTCTGCTTTTTATTTTCAGAAGTGAGTGTTCCTTTAACAATGGCCAAATCATTATACTAAGTTTTATGTTCATTCCTAAATCCTCCCTCCACAGCTCTAAATTGTCAGATATTGGAAGGAAGCATATATTGCTTACAAGAGAACACTCTCGCACTGTGATACGGAACAAACTGCATTATCTTGATATATTATGCTATATTTCATCATGTTCTGAAGTGTAAGTGTGTGTTTTGCATACTACATGAAACCTCTATAATTTAAACACTCCAACATATCATATGCAGCGTTTGGTGATTTCTGGTCCAAGGTTATCAAAAGGTCATTAACTTTACCAGTTGCTGAAATGTGGTGCCAATTTAAATATTTATACATGCAAATGAGCAAGTGTATTCTCTTTTTTTAGCTCTCATTTTGCCATTCTGCATCTGTCTCATACGGCTGCTTCTTTAGTGCCTCCCTATAAAATGTAAATGTGAGCTATCTCTTTGGAAGACATATACCACACTGACCATCTGCTGCGTAGCCATAAAACTTTATTTTCTCTCATCTCAAAGATTCCAGATAGCATAGAATTGAGGGATGCTTCAAATCAATATGTTAAATATGAAAAATGTAAAACTAAAAGTACATTTATACATGACCGTTTTTTACCTCCTGCATAAAATCTACTCTTTGCAAACTGGTCAGCTCTGACTCAATAGATCTATTGGTTCTGGTTGTGCATTGTTCATTTTTACTGGATGCATTTTAAATATTTCTGTCCTTGTCTGTAATGCAGTGGAAGTTCAGGACATCATTTAGATAAATATTATATGGAAACATTACTCCTAATGTTTTCTTATGGTGCGTACACACGGTGCGATAAAAATGCACAATATGAACGATATCGATATCGTTCATATCGTTATCATTCAGATCATTCATTGTTTTGTGCCTTCCAACCTTGAAACGACCAGGGCACGTATGTACGATAACGATATCAACCATTGGCCATGCATGCAGGCCAACCTGGTTGATATCGTCCAGGTTACATAGGGACGCGCAATCGTTGATCGTGGGTCGCTGGGCCGTTGTTGGTGTGCTGGATGATCGATATCGATCATCCAGCATACCGGGAAGGTGCAGGGATATCAGTCAGTGATATTGTTATCGCTGACTGAACGTACCGTGTGTACGCACCATTAAGCTCTTACAGTGGCAAGCCTGGGTCAGCTTTTGGAATATTAGCTGAAGAGGATGAATGAGGTTGGCCAAAGGTTAAGCTATAATTCATGTGGTCATATATAACATTCGTAGTTTCTGGTATGACAATGTACAATGTACAATACAATAAATTATCTGAGGTGAAAAGGGATGTAACCTCAGGCTTTATCGCCTGAGGCTATTCAATTAGGCTCCCTTTTTCCCCTGATAATGTACTTGTGTTAATGCCCATTAAATGAACATGTTAACAGGCGTTAACACTGGTTATTGGGCATTAGCACACTGAGGGCCTGATTCAGAGCTAAACGCTCTGACCAGAGCACTCGCTCTGAATCAGGGCCCTCCTACCTTTTTTTGGAGCATCCTCATGGACGCTCACATAGCTGTGGGTTACCACCCACAGCTATAGCGAGCGTCCCTGATGATGGTCGCGATGGTCTTGACCATCGGGCTTGCGATGGAGACCCTGCGGTAGGGTCTCGCTGCCGCAAGCTCTGGAGTGATTTTGGCTCTATCAGAGCCAAAATCACTCCCACTGACATCACTAGTGATGTCAGTGGGGCCGGCTTCAGACGGTAGGCGTTCCCATGGGAACGCCTCCGTCTGGCAGGCACGCCCCCGGCACGCCCACCAAAGGGGGCGTGCTGTCAATCAACATCGACAGCACGCCCCCTTTGGTGCGAGCCCCGGAGCGACAGCTTGGCTGTCGCAGTCCGGGTCTCGCGCATGCGCACGACGGAGCTCCCTCCGTCGTGCGCATGCGCAGTGGGGAACATCGACCCGCTTGCGAGCATACTGCCGCTCGCGAGCGGGTCTGAATGACCCCCTGAATCCATGAAAAGTTCACAGATTTGTGCATTAACTGGCTGTTATCACCAGATAACAGCACAGTTATTGGGGATTTATTTTTGGGTCTCATGAGACCACAAAAAGAAGTTAAGTGGGGCTAATTGAATCGCCATCGGCGGTTAATTAGCCTGTGGTAAATACTGTCAAAGTCAACCAATTGGAAATGATCGCTGTACAATTATTATCTGACGATATAGTCGTCTATGGTCTGATGACATATTACTAGGACGCTACTTTGCGTTGGTGCAATCCAATGCGCACAAATGCGTATCCACAACACACATACGCTGATACACATACCGCACACATATATAAATACATATACACACAGACGCTCATATGCGGATGCACATACTTACACATGGACGCTCATCTGTATATATTCAAGTACATACACATAGACGCATATTTGCTATTTCAATACACAGACGCAAATATGCGAACGCATACATATAAAATGGTTCCCACACATTATAGTTAATAACCAGAGTTATTAAAGGTATTGTTAGCTAATAATTATGATGCAAGATGTACTTAAAAGAGATCTAAGGTTCAGAATATATTGGACATGTAGTGTTCCCTCTAGCTCCGGCGGCAGGCAGGGCGCCGGAGCTAGAGAGGGCAATCTTGTGCGCCTGAAAAGGGGGCGTGGTTATGAAAAGGGGGCATGTCTATAAGACGCGTCCCCTTTTCGGCATACTTGGGGGCGTGCCCTGCGCTTACGGACATGCCGGGCAGCCCCCAAGCGCTGCAGAAAGGGAGAATAGATGCCAGGCGCATGCTCCCGGCATCTATTCTCCGGCGGTGACCGGGTCACCGCATGTTTGTCCACCCGCGGGACACTGCGTCCCGTGGGTGAGAACGGCTCCCGCAAGCTGTTTGGGCAGGGCGCTTTTTGCCCTCCTCCTGGAGGGCCGGGTGCTTTTTGCCCTCCAGAAGGAGGGCAGGGCGCCGCGCCCCGCTAAAACAGCCTAGCGGGAATGCTAGACATTTCATGTTTGGTATCATACTAAATCCCTGTTTATTTGCAGACATCCGTTTCTATCGGCAAAGAAGTCGCATCATGCGTCCGCTAGTTATGGATGATAGGGAGTTATTGAATAACATGTTATAACTTGTATGCAGTGTTGTAGCTAGTATTAAACAGTTCTTCGGTGGAAAACTACACAATGTGACTGTTGGAGGATTGAGCCATACCCCTGATGACACCGTATGAACTGACCAATGACCAGATTGACCAGAAGCAAGAACCAATGAGAACCTGTCAATTTGTTCCATTGTTATATTTGAAACCTGTAAGGTATATAAGCTGTGTGCTCTCCTCAGTGTACAGGCACCTTCTTGCGACTGCAGATGTCTGGATTGATGACTGTATACTGGGACCAGTGCGCACACGTATGTATCGGGCTGTACTATTTTATTGCTTTTTACTCTAATTGTTAAATCTTACATCGTGTTAGCCCTTTTACATAAATAACTTTTTGTGTTTTGGAACCACACGATTGGGCTGGAAAGCAATTCTTTCTTAAGCAACTTGCAGCGCTAAATAGCGACTAATAGGAATCAATAATTGATACATGTAACAAGTTTGTTAAATGTCAAACATGGTTAACATATGTGTAAGACATTTTCAAAACATAAAACACAGTTCATGTAGGTCTAGCATGCACAGCATATGACTTCTGGCTGCCATTTTAAATACAATTTCATTATTTAGGCTGAGCCGTGACCAAACTGGCCAAAAAACACAAGTGAACCATAAAAAAAGTTTAATGTCATGTAACAAATCTAGTTCAATTAGATAATGATATTGCTTATTTTTACCAATCCAAAAGAAACCATTATTGTCCTTATGTAAGCATTGCAAAGAGGAAGTTATGCCCAATTATTGTATTTAGTTTAAACATGATGTGGGCAGGTCTAGGGTGTCACAGGGGGTTGATTTAGACCCGGACGCTAAGTTGCGCTCTCTCGCAGCCAAAAGGGGCCGGGTATGCAAATTCCGCAATCTCACTGTCTTGTGTAACAACGCCCTCTATTTTTTAGAAAGCGACAGCAAAGCAAACTCATGTCGGTCTAAAGACGCCCACTTTTCTTTCTTAACACACGTCATCTGCAGGAAGTGTATGATTAATCAGAACCATTGAGAGCTATCGGAGCAGCATGCAGCGCTTGAGGCAGACCCTACCCCGCCGCAAGCATTGCGATCACTGCAGGCTGAAATACAACCAAGTGATGTGTACAATGACACTTCCATGCACGATTCCCGGACGCAGTGACTGGTTCACGCATGCGTATTTTGCCACATGCGCAGATGGGCGACAATCGACAATTAGCATCCGGGTCTGAATCAGGCCCACAGATCTAATTAACTAATCAACCAGTCAGCAGAGACTGGGATGACCTCATCCAGAGTTGTGAGGATTATCTGATAAAAGGACTATGGGCCTGATTCAGACCCGCTCGCAGCGCTGAGCGCTCGCAAGCGGGTCGATGGTGCCCTAGTGCCCATGCACACGACGGAGGGAGCTACGTCGTACGCATGCGTGAGACCCGCATAGCGACGGCCAAGCCTTCGCTATGGGTCTCGCACCAAGGGGGGCGTGCTGTCAATGGTGAGTGAGGCTGCTCCAATTTTAGGTAGGAGGGCCCTGATTCAGAGCGAGCGCTCTTGTCAGAGCGTCCGGCTCTGAATTAGGCCCTGTGTGTTCTGGGTTCAAACTGAGGGATAAATGTCTGCATTGAAGTATGTAACCTGCATTTCTTACTATTCATCTTGGGCCATTTTTATCCATTTTCTTTGTAACATTTTAATAACTAAGCATTGTACACCTTTTTGAAATAAAATATCCCTTTTAGTCAAAGTCATATCGGCTCCAGAACCAGTCTTTGAGGACACAATTAAATCACTAGGGCTATGCTATAAACTGTCAATAATTGCTAGAAAGCATGGGGTTGACTGGCTTACTAACTGTGTGGTAGTCTGGTCACCAAGCCTGCACAATTGGTGATAAAATTTAAGGTATAACTGTTATTAATTACTAGAAGCAGTGGGCGGCCAATTAACTGAGTGGGTATTGTGTCACCGAGCCTGTGCAATAGTTATAGATGAGTGAGGGGACATGTGGTAGTAACAGGAGGGGACAGGTGGTGGCAGTAACAGGAAGAGCTGTACGTCTAAGTATTCAAATTACGGCACTCTGGCCATAGTCAGAGTGCACCCCTTCAGGAATACTTACTGAAGTCCCTGACACAAAACCACTTACCAATTAGACTAGGGTTTGCATGGCTCCTAAGAGAGTTTTACGGCTAAAGTATAAAGGTAAATAAGAGAAAACTACTTTAAAATAAATGAACCTTTTTGGAGGTACTGTACATGGACCTGTGAGTGCAATGTAGATTTCCAAAAGCTGACAAAGCACCTGATAGAGGATGAAGTGTTGGAGTATGTATACATGGATTATTTAACGTGAAAACTTTATTTTATATTATTTTGTTTCTACTCCAAATGACTCAGGCCCTGATTCAGAGCCGGACGCTCTGACAGAGTGCTCGCTCTGAATCAGGGCCGACCTTCCTAATTTTAGAGCGGCCTCCTGGCCGCTCGCATAGCTTGGGTGACCACCCACAGCTATAGCGAGCGGCCAAAAAGATGGTCGCGATGGTCAAGACCATCGCGACCATCGGGCTTGCGACGAGACCCTTGTGGTAGGGTCTCATTGCCGCAAGCCCTGGAGTGCTTTCAGCTCTATCAGAGCCGAGAGCACACCCACTGACATCACTTGTGATGTCAGTGGGCCCAGCCCCAGACGGTAGGCGTTCCCATGGGAACAACGCCCCCGGCACGCCCACCACTCACTCACCATCGACAGTACGCCCCCTTTGTAGCGAGACCCATAGCGACGGCTTGGCCGTCGCTATCCGGGTCTCGCGCATGTGCACGACGGAGCCGGCTCCCTTGTGCGCATGCGCACTGGGCCAACATCGACCCACCAGCAAGCGTTAAGCGCTCGTGAGCGGGTCTGAATTAGGCCCTCAGTCTCAGGGGTATATTTACAAAGGTTCGATTTTGATTTTAGTGTGATTTCACATTCGATTTTCATTCGATTTTGCATTTGGAGATTTACTAAAGGCATAATCGAACATAAAACCGAACTTCACTCAAAATTGAACATCGGTACTTTTACACAGACCAACACACAAATCCCTTATTTACTACTATTTGGTTTGAAATCGAACACAAATTCGAACTTCAAATCCCCAAATGCATAGACCTGCTTTATGCTTTCAATTTTAGCATGAGCAGTTCTATTTGACACAGATACATGCATACATCAGTGAGATGCATGCATGTATCTCACTGTAAAATGCTTGTTAAGTACCTTTAGTAACCATGTGGCTCTCACCATTGACTTCAATGGTGGGAGCCGTTCATTGGTGAGAGATGTGGGGGCTGACCTCTCTCAGCAAATGAACACTCAGACACAGCCCTACAAAGGGAAAAGCCATGTCTGAGCTTTTCATTCGGGAGGTAACAACCATCGTGGTTGTTACCTGGTGCGTGGCTCGGGTTTTTGCGTTTTTTTATTTTCCGAAGACCTAGGATGCCTACAGGGAGAAGTGGACCAGTCCAGGTAATGTAGGTGAGTGTGCGTGAGTGTGTATGTGTGTATTAAAACTATACTGTCACGGTGTGTGTGTATTGTGTTTATTTAAACATTTCTTTACAGGTGAACTACAGGTGCCAGTGGGTCCTTAATGCCCTGCATACTGGTACTTGTGATTTTCCAAGTACCAGCATGCAAGGGAGGCTTGCTGGGACGGCAGTTCTACTCGTAAAGAC
This sequence comes from Taudactylus pleione, assembly GCA_031769625.1. Taxonomy (NCBI): domain Eukaryota; kingdom Metazoa; phylum Chordata; class Amphibia; order Anura; family Myobatrachidae; genus Taudactylus; species Taudactylus pleione. The sequence continues at coordinate 2,049,542 of JAUIMM010000086.1, forward strand.
AATGTTTACACTTATCTTTTTTTACACTACACTTAAACTATCAACCCACCACCCACTGCCTATGTGTCACAGGGATAGCCCGGACTATCTGCCTATGCCTGGGGTGCCCTGGAGAGGGGGACCCCTTTATTGGGGTGTCCCCAACTCCCCAGGGATCCCTGGCCAGGGGTAATGTTTCGGCTGAGGAACCCGGTGGGTTTCCCTGGCTGTGACATTATCCCCCACTAGAAAGGGTCCGGTGCTGGTTGTGGAAATTACAGGGGAACACTATGCATATTTTCCCCTGTAGTTCCAGGGGTGTGGATCATTAGGTCTACATTGTCTAGATAGACAATGTTTGGGTAGACAGTGGAAGATAGACAGGCAATAGATAGACAGGGACTGAAGGTCGACAGGGTCTGAAGGTCGACACACTAAAGGTCGACTGGTGACAAGGTCGACAGATACTGAAGATCAACAGGCAATAGGTTGACAGGTACTGAAGGTCGACAGGCAATAGGTCAACTGGGACTGAAGGTTGACAGGCAATAGGTCGACTGGGACTGAAGGTCGACAGGGTCAGCAGGTTGACTGTTAACAAGGTCGACAGGTATGAACGTCGACAGGCAGTAGGTCAACAGGGACTAGATGTTGACATGGTCAGAAGGTCGACACACTTAAGGTCGTCTGGTAACAAGGTCGACAGGTATGAAGGTCAACAGGCAGTAGGTTGACACTCATATAGTCAAATGTCGACACTTTCTTTTTTTTAGGGTTAGTGTCAAGGTTAGGCACTTACTCCGACGGGTCGACTAGTAACAAGGTCAACAACTATGAAGGTCGATAGGCAGTAGGTTGACACTCATATAGTGAAATGGTTGACATTTTTTTTTTTTAATTTAGTGTTTGTGTCAGGGTTAGACACTTAGGGTTAGGCACTTACTCCGACGGTTAGGGTTAGGCACTTATTCAGATGGGTTGACTAGTAACAAGGTCGACAGGCAAATGGTCGACACTTTTTTTTTGTTAGGGTTAGGCAATTAGGGTTAGACATTTACTCTGATGGTTAGGGTTAGGCACTTACCCCGACGGCTAGGGTTAGGCACTTACCCCGATCGTTAGGTTTAGGCACCAAGAGGGAGGGTTAGGGTTAGGCACCAAGAGGAGGGTTAGGGTAAAGATTAGGGCTAAAAAACAAAACAAACCATGTGTCGACTATTTGCATGTTGACCATATGAGTGTTGACTTAATGACCATGTCAACCTTCAGTCCCTGTCGACCTACTGCCTGTCAACCTTGTTAAAAGGTCGACCCTTAGTGTGTCGACCTTCTGACCCTGACGACTTTCAGTCCCTGTTGACCTACTGCCTGTCGACCTTCATACCTATTGACCTTGTTACCAGTCGACCTTTAGTGTGTCAAGCTTCAGACCCTGTCGACCTTCAGTCCCTGTAGACCTATTGCCTGTCAACCTTCAGTACCTGTCGACCTTGTTACTAGTCGACATTTAGTGTGTCGACCATCAGACCCTGTCTACTTTCAGTCCCTGTCTATCTATTGCCTGCCTATCTTCCATTGTCTACCCAACCATAGTCTATCTAGACAATGTAGACCTAGTGATCGGATACCAATTCCAGAACCAGGACTGAATCTGAGCCTGGTGCTGGTTGTGCTAAATACAGGGATACCCTACGCAATTTTTTCCCTGTACTTACACAACCAGAAATGGATATGAAAAGTCCGGGGCTGGTTGTGTATTTACGGGGGGGCCCCACATAATCTTTTAAAATAAAATTAACACTTAACAAGCATTTTACAGTAAGATACATGCATGCATCTCACTGATGTATGCATGTATCTGTATCAAAATGAACTGCTCGTACTGAAAATGAAAGCATGAAGCAGTTCTAGTCATTTGTGGTATTGAAGTTCATTTTAAAGTGGGATTTGGTGTTCGATTTGTACATGAACATGCAAAATCGAACATCAAATCACTGTTTAAAATCGAACCAAATCGAATTTGAGTTAGAAAAGGCTTCTAAAATCGAATTTTAGTAAATGTGGGATATGAAGAGGGATTTCTAAAATTGAACTTTGATAAATATACCCCTCAGTCTCAAAAGTAGAATAGAGAATAAGTACTTGAGTTTCATGTAGTTAGGGCAAATAGTAGAACATATTTAGATGTACTGTATATCTGTTAAATAGCACTATGTCACGATCCTGACTAATTTTTCCCATATTCTATTCATTTCTCCTATGTTTTACCTCTGTGGCAGTGGCTTAACTAGGGCAGGGTGAGCGGGGCACCCCCCCTGGGCGCCATGCAAGCCCTGCACAGGGGGGTGTGCCGCTGGCCAGGACATCATATCCGCACGCCCTCCCCCCCACCACCATTGTGTCTTGAGTCTGCTTTTTAACGAGCAAGAAAGTGTGCCTACTAGCCTGCTGCTGCTTTGGCTGCCTCTAGTCTGCAGAAGAGGCTCGCAGCCCTTCCTAGGTAGACTTCCTACCAAGCTCTATCCTCCTCCTGACTAGATCTGCCATCTGCACTGGGTAAGGAGTGATTCTTCCCTCCCCAGCACCCTCCATCGCCGCTACCCACTCACCACCAGGGCCGCCGTTAGGGGGGGACTGTAGTCCTGGGCCTGGACCCTGGCTGAAGGGGAGGGGGCCAGCCGGCTCCTACCACCACTGCACAGCCTGCAGCCTGAACTAACCCCTTAAACAGCAGAAAGGGAGCCTGGCCGCCAGTGCCGCTGCTACTGCCTGCCAACCCGGTCCCCATAAATGGAGGAGACAGCGGCTCCTCTGCCAACCTACATGACAGACACCCAGCGCCGGACCTTATAGGCAATAAAGTTTGATTTGAAGTCAGCGAGCATGACGTCATGACGTCACGCCGTACCACTGGAGGTAAAGGTTGGAGGAGCCACAGTTCTAGAGGAGCAGCGTCTGCAGTGCATTGTTGTTACGTGCCCTGACTTGAAGAAGCAGAGGAAATAAGATAAAAGTGGAAAATAGCTGGACTGGATCTAATAACCATAGGAAAAAAATGGCTGGAAAAAAGAAGAAAGTGGGGAAGAAAAATGCTGTGCAGAGCTTGTTTTTAACAAATAGTGGGGGCGGGTAGTGAATTGGGAAAAAAAGGGGGCAGCTGGGCAGAGGCTATAAAAAAAAGTTGCTAAAAAAAAGCTGGCCAGAGACTGGATTTAAACAGGGGGGGGTAAAGTGGGAGGAAAAAAATCTGGGCAGCTGGTCAGAGACTGGATCTAATAACCAATGGGGGGGCCTTGCCTATTTTGTCAGTCCTGGGCCCCACAATTTCTGATGGCAGCCCTGCTCACCACAGGTAAGTTCTCAGGGGGGAAAGTATTGGATGACTAAACTGCTGCGGGGGGATTGGATGGCTAAACTCATTTGCCGCAGGGAGGGATTGGATGTCTAAACTGACATGGGAGGGAAGGGGGGGTGTTCACTTTTTTATGTGGGGGGCTGCTGGCTGCATTTGTGTGTGTGTAAGTGTGTATCTCTGTATAGGCTTTCAGTGTGTGTGTGTAAGGGTGTCTGTAGAGGTTTTGTGTGTGTGTGTGTGTGTGTGTGTGTGTGTGTGTGTGTGTGTGTGTGTGTAAGTATGTTTCTGTACTCTGTATAGGCTTTCAGTGTGTGTCTGTATGGACTGTGTGTGTGTCTCTGTCTGTATAGGCTCTGTGTGTGTGTCTGTATAGGCTTTGTGTGTAAGTGCATGTCTGTGTAGGCTTTCAGTGTGTGTGTCTGTATAGTCTTTGTGTGTGTCAGTCTGTATGTGTGTGTGTGAATAGGCTTTGTGTGTGCGTGTGTATCTATATAGGCTTTGTGTGTGTAAGTGTGTCTTTATAGGCTTCAGTGTGTGTATAAGTGTGTGTGTGTATAGGCTTTCAGTGTGTGTATAAGTGTGTGTCTGTATAGGCTTTCAGTGTCTGTGTAAGTGCATGTCTGTGTAGGTTTTCAGTGTGTGTGTGTGTGTGTGTCTGTATAGGCTTTGTGTGTGTAAGTGTGTTTGTATAGGCTTCGTGTGCATGTGTGTCTGTATAGGCTTTCAGTGTGTATCTGTATAGGCTTTGTGTGTGAGTCTTTATAGGCTTTGTGTGTGAGTGTGTGTCTGTAAAGGCTTTGTGTGTGTGTGTGTGTGTGTCTATCTGTATAGGCTGTGTGTGTGTGTCAGTCTTAATAGGCTTTGTGTATGTGTGTATAGGCTTTGTGTATGTATAGGCTTTGTGTGTGTAAGTCTGTCTGTATAGGCTTTCAGTGTGTGTGTAAGTGTGTGTCCATATAGGCTTTGTGTGTGTGTCTGTCTGTATAGGCTTTGTGTGTGTGTCTGTATAGGTTTTGTGTGTAAGTGTGACTGTATAGGCTTTCAGTGTGTGTATAAGTGTGTGTATATGCTTTCATTGTGTGTGTAAGTATGTGTCTGTATAGGCTTTCAGTGTGTGTGTAAGTATGTGTCTGTATAGGCTGTGTGTAAGTGTCTGTATAGGCTTTCTGTGTGTGCATAACTGTGTCTGTATATGCTTTGTGTGTCTGTCTGTATAGGCTTTGTGTGTGTAAGTGTCTGTCTGTATAGGCATTGTGTGTGTTTCTGTATAAGTGTGTTTCTGTATAGGCTTTGTGTGTGTGTAAGTGTGTGTCTGAATAGGCTTTCAGTGTGTGTGTAAGTGTGTCTGTATAGGCTTTGTGTGTGAGTCTGTCTGTATAGGCTGTGTGTGTAAATGTCTGTCTGTATAGGCTTTGTGTGTGTGTCAGTTTGTATAGGCTTTGTGTGTGTGTGTAGAGGCTTTGTGTGTATAGGCTTTGTGTGTAAGTGTGTCTATATAGGCTTTCAGTGTGTGTATAAGTGTTTGTTTAGGCTTTCAGTGTGTATAGGCTTTGTGTGTGTGTGTGTGTAAGTGCATGTCTGTGTAGTATGTATGTGTGTGTCTGTCAGTATAGGTTTTGGGTGTGTGTCTGTTTATATAGGCTTTGTGTGTATAAGTGTGTTTGTATAGGATTTGTGTGTGTGTGTCTGTATAGGCTTTCAGTGTGTATCTGTATAGGCTTTGTGTGTAAGTGTGTGTCTGTAAAGGCTTTATGTGTGTAAGTGTCTGTCTGTATAGTCTGTGTGTATGTCAGTCTGTATAGGCTTTGTGTGTGTGTATAGGCTTAGTGTGTGTGTGTGTGTATAGGCTTAGTGTGTGTGTGTCTGTATAGGCTTTCAGTGTGTGTATAAGTGTGTGTCTGTATAAGCTCTCAGTGTGTGTGTGTGTAAGTGTGTGTCTATATAGGCTTTCAGTGTGTGTGTAAGTGTGTGTCTCTATAGGCTTTCAGTGTGTAAGTGTGTCTGTATAGGATTTCAGTGTGTGTATAAGTGTGTGTCTGTATACAGACACACTCTTATACAGACACACACACAAAGCCTATACAGACAGACACTTACACACACAAAACCTATACAGACAGACACTCAAAGCCCATGCCGACACAGTTATAAACACACTGAAAGCCTATACTGACACATACTTACACACACATTGAAAGCCTATACAGACACATACACACAAAGCCTATACAGACACACACACACACACTGAAAGCCTATACCGACACACTTACACACACAAAGCATATAAAGACACACACTTACACACAAAGCCTATATAAACAAACACACTGAAAGCCTAGTGTGTGTCTGTATAGGCTTTGTGTGTCTGTGTCTGTATAGGCTTTCAGTGTGTGTTAGTGTGTCTGTATAGGCTTTGTGTGTGTGTAAGTGTGTCTGTATAGGCTTTGTGTGTGTAAGTCTCTGTCTGTGTAGGCTTTGTGTGTGTGTATCTGTATAGGCTTTCGGTGTGTGTGTAAGTGTGTGTCTATATAGGATTTGTGTGTTTGTCTGTCTAGGCTTTGTATGTGTAAGTGTCTGTATAGGCTTTGTGTATGTTAGTGTGTCAGTATAGGCTTTCAGTGTGTGTGTAAGTGTGAGTGTCTGTATAGGCTTTGTGTGTGTAATTGTGTCTGTATAGGCTTTGTGTGTGTAAGTGTGTCGGTATAGGCTTTCAGTGTGTGTGTGTGTGTCTGTATAGGCTTTGTGTGTATGTAAGTGTGTCTGTATAGGCTTTGTGTGTATGTCTGTATAGGCTTTCAGTGTGTAAGTGTGTGTCTGTATAGGCTTTGTGTGTGTGTAAGTGCGTGTCTGTATAGGCTTTTAGTGTGTGTGTATATGTGTCATTGTGTATATGTGTCAGTGTGTGTATATTTGTCAGTGTTTGTGTGTATGTATATATGTCAGTGTGTGTGCATATATATGTGTCAGTGTGTGTCATGGTATGTGTGTTTTAGTGTGTGTATATGTGTCAGTGTGTATGTATATGTGTCAGTGAGTATGTATCAGTGTGTGTGTGTGTGTATGTGTATGTATGTATATGTGTGTGTATATATGTCATGGTGTGTGTGTGTATATGTGTCAATGTGTGTGTATATGTGTCAGTGTGTATCTATTGTAGTGTGTGTATGTCTGTGTGTGTGTATCTGTATCAGTGTGTATATATGTCAGTGTATGTGTATCTGTGTCAGTGTGTGTCTGTGTGTTGAGAGACAGCGCGTGAGGGTTGATGGTGTGCTGAGAGTTGATGCAGGGGGGGAGATGATGGTGTGCTGAGAGAGGATGCAGGGGAGGAGGCGATGGTGTCGCTAAGAGATGAAGCAGTGAGATGATGGTGTGGCTGAGAGACGCAGGAGGAAGGAAGTTACACAGAGGGAATGAGTCTGGTTGAACCGTTATCGTATGATGATGACCTTGTTGATATTCCTACACAAACAGGCATCTTCTAGACGATGTGACCTATATGAATATTGAATACCAACTTAAGATGCCATCATCCCAGGGAGGATGTATTTCTTCAGAGGTTCCACATTGTGAGAAACCACTGTATAGGTAAGGTGCATATGGAATAGAAAGGAATGTTGCCAGACTGACAAGAAATTGGTGGCGTGTCATGTTGGCTCACCCCATTTTTAGTAGCCACGACCCTTTCATTGTTTGACCATGCCCATTTTTTTGCCTATGTGGGGGGGGAGGCTCCAATCTTAAATTTGCCGTGGGCTCCGAAGACCCTAGTTATGCCACTGCTCTGTGGTGTTTGTTCCAGCTAGTGACCACACATCACTCCAGGATGATGCAGAGGTCCACCTGCACTGCACATTGCATCCAGCTGGCTATGAGGTATGTCCACACTGTCCCTGCTCTGTGCCATCAGTGTGAATACTCAGCATGCTAGCACTCAGGCTGCACACCAGAGTTCCCTCCAAAACTCAGTATGGGCGCTGCCATGTTGGATTCAGTCACCTGACTCTCCTCCACCATGCAGAATGCTGCTCCCAGACCAGCTGATCGCAGCACCCAATCCCTGGAGTGCCACCCCTATAAATTCCATTTCCTGACTGGCCCACATTGCCAGTACAATGTCGCTTCTGCTGAAGTTACAGCTCTGTGTTGAGCTCCCAGGTACTCTGTATCATTCCAGTTCCAAGTCTGGTTATCAAGTCTCAAATTCCATCTAATACTCCAGTCTAGTTTTACCACAGAGACTTGCTCATCCCTACCACCATCGGTCTCAGCCAATATCTCCAATCATCGGTCCCAGCCGATATCTCCAATCATCGGTCCCACATGATATCTCCAATCAACGGTCACAGCCAATAACTCCAATCATCGGTCCCAGCTGATATCTCCAATCATCTGTCCCCAATCATCTGTCCCATCTGATATATTCATACATCGGTCTTGAACTGATCCAGTACTTCAATTCATCATCATCAGCCTCAAACCGATCCAGTACTTCAATTTATCATCATTGGTCTCAAACCGATCCAGTACTTCAGTTCATCATCGATCTCAAACTGATCCAGTTGTTCAATTCATCAACATCGGTCTCAAACCGATCCAGTTCTTCAATTCATTAACATCAGTTCCACCCTGACTGTTTCCAAACATCAGTTCCAATCCGATATCTCAAAACATTGGTTCCAATTCAATCCTGCATCACCAATTCCATATCATTGATTCAATTTAATTGAGTATACAACATCGGTTCCCATCTGAACCTGTTTCATCAATTCCATATCATTGATTCTACTCCGTGGATTCTACAGCATTGGTTCCAATCTGACCCTGCTTCATCAATTCCATATAAATCGATTCTACTACATCGGTTCCTATCCAATTCTACCACTATGGTTCCAATTACATTTCCAGTCTAAAAAAGTTGTTCCCTACTGTATCTGCCTTTGGGATCATCACTTCCAGCAGTTCCACTCTCTCTTCCCTCAATGCATTAGTAAGTCCTGGCTCAAGCCACCTAGATTCAATTCTGCCTTCCTGGTCTCATCTTCAGCCTCCAACGCCTGTTCCGACCAACCTCAACCCTCAGGCATGACAATTTGTACTGGTCCAAATGGATCCAGCCGAGGATCAGGCCCAAGCTGCAGGATTTGCATAAGACCTTGCAACTTGCTTATAACATTAGGAGGTGGCACAGGCTTACATGATACAGTTCCTGCAAGAACTGTATCATGTAAGTCTGACCAATTGGCTGGATAATATCCAAGCTACACTCATTGGTCCTGGGATGTCCAGGACAACTTTCCAGAATCCTTCTGCATCTTTTCCTACAGTTGCACTCCATCTTCAGATATTTATTTCAAGCAAACCCAGTGGCACTTATAAAGCAATATTTCCTGAAAAGGCTACTCATCCACTCAATTGCTCTCGCACTTCTCAGTCCTTAATTGCTTTCAAACCTGAACATCTACTGTAGGTTCTCTTCATCAACTGTTAGAACAGTTACAAGGCCTTCTCACCAGAATTTTTCTGATTATTCCTGAGTTCCTCGGTGACACTCCTGACACAATTAAGTCTTCTGCTCCATATCCTGTGTCTAAAGAGACTTTTGTTGCAGACTCCCCTAGAGCTAAGGTTTTTTTTCCAAAGCAAAATAAAGTGAGACATCAGAGTTGCCTGCGCCCCAAGCTCTCCGGCCAGTGGCACAAGGAATTACATCTCTGTCTCTACTGTGGGAGTTCAGATAATTTAATTAAAGACTGTTCCCTTCATAAGTCAAGCAATGTTGACAAGTGTCAGCATCACTGTGTTTGTGTCTAAAATTATTTAAATGTGCCATCTGTGGTTTCAGTTTCCTCAGTCCTGGACAAGGGGGTATTGACTCCCTTTCCAAAGGAGCTTCAAATGTACGATTGGGGTCCCATAACAAGAAGATCCTACTCCAAATTTGGGTATCAAAGGAGAATGTCCAAGTCTCTCATAATCAAAGAGACATCAGGTTTTCCAGACTCAGGAGAGACATATGACTCCTCAGCCTCAGAAGAGGTATGTCAGGGCTCTGCCGGGGATCAGCGCGGCCTTACCTCCTCGCCGGCTTCCTTTGATCTCCCGGGCGGTCAGGCAGCTGGCGTGGCGGCTGAGAGGATGCTGAGCATTCTCCCCATGCGTAGGGGACTGTGGGCGGTCCGGTGTCTGGACTCGGGGTTCCCGGCACGGGCGCGGCCATGTCAGTCGGCCCATGTGACTGTACTTCTGGCCTGGGATAGGTGAGCGTCAGCTGATCGCTGTGCACCTATCAAAGGGTTCTGTGGGGTATATAGCCTGCTTCCACCTTTCTGCAAACTGCCTGAACATCGGTTGTCTCCTAGTCCCTAGTTGAGTTCTGGTCCAGGTTCCTGGCGTTCTATTTCCTCTACAGTGTGTTCCATCTCTGCCTGTGTGCCAAGATGCTACTGTGATCCCTGTGTAACAGTGAGTTACCATCTGCCTGTGTGCTAAACGTGTCTCTAGTGAACTTCTTGCAACAGTGTATTACCATCTGCCTGTGTGCTAAACGTGTCTCTAGTGAACCTTGTGCAACAGTGAATTACCATCTGCCTGTGTGCTAAAACGTGTCTCTAGTGAACCTTGTGCAACAGTGAATTACCATCTGCCTGTGTGCTAAACGTGTCTCTAGTGAACTTCATGCAACAGTGTATTACCATCTGCCTGTGTGCTAAACAAGTCTCTAGTGAAGCAGGTGCAACAGTTAATTACCATCTGCCTGTGTGCTAAACGAGCCTCTAGTGAACTTCATACAACAGTGAATTACCATATCTGCCTGTGTGTTAAACGTGTCACTAGTGAACTTTGTGCTACAGTATTGCCAGACTTCTTTACATTGTTTGTGGATCACTCCACAGTGCCTTAAACCTTAGGCATCTCTTAGTAGGGCCACGGTTATTTGTGTCTCCAATTCCCACTGAGCTCGGGTACCTGGTCAAAGGACCGCGACCTGCTCACAGGCTGCAGCTAAGCCCAAATCCCGATTGGAGGGGTCACTGGCAAACACCATCCTGTGGGTTAGACTCCGCACCATTGCCCAGGTCTCGTCAACACTCGAGAGCTGTGGATGAGGAGAACATATATCCAGGCCCCTCGCCTTCGTTTCCTCCCGCAACCCGGACCCAGAGTTTCCACTCCCCCAGCGCCAAGCGTGACAGTTTGTTCAGGCCACACAATGGAAGCCGCTGGGTCCCAAGGTACAGGGTCCCTTCAGGACCTGGCCTCTCGGATGGATAACCAGGAAGCAGCCCAACAGCAAGTGGCCCAGTACCTGCAGGAGCTCTCTAGACAGCTGGTCTCGATCCAAACTACATTTTCATCTATTCTCCCGGTTCCACCAGCTGCAGCCGCTGCACCCCCTCCACCTGTTTTGCCTCAAGGGGCTTCGGGATCCAAATCTCGTCTCCAGTTGGCAACCCTGGAAAGATTTGATGGTAATCCCAGGCGGTGCCGAGGGTTTATTAACCAATGCGAGATCCAATTTGAATGTCTACCCCAGAATTTCCCCACCTCTCTAGCAAAGGTGGCATATGTTATTTCCCTGTTGACCGGGGCTGCTCTGGACTGGGTCTCTCCCCTGTGGGAATGAGCTGACCCCATTGTGTCAAATTATGAAGGATTTGTTTCAGCATTTAAAAGGATTTTTGACGAACCAGGCCACTCCGCTTCAGCCTCATCCGATTTGCTTCGTGTGCGCCAGGGGACCCGATCTGTTGGTCAGTATGTAGTTCAGTTTCAAACCCTGGCATCTGAGCTAAAGTGGAACGAGGAAGCTCTCAAGGCATCCTTCCTCCATGGACTATCAGAAAGGATGAAGGACGAGTTGGCCTCCAGAGATTTACAGGAGTCCTTTGCTGATGTCATCTCCCTCTGCATCAAGATCGACCTTCGCCACCGGGAACGCTGGGCTAGTAGAGGCAGGGGGGAACGCTTTCAGGTCCGTACTCCTCCTGTGAACCAGTCTTCTCTCTCTCCTAGTAGTGAAGAAGAACCCATGCAGGTCAATAAGTCCAAGCTTACAGCTGTAGAACACAACAGGCGTTTCCAAAATAAATTATGTATTTATTGTGCTGCTCCCGACCACATTTTGAAGAATTGTCCTCTGCTTGCGGGAAATGCGAGACCCTGACTGAAGTAGGGAGCATTCAGTTAGGGGTTATGTCCAAGTCATCCCAAATAACAGACAGTCTTCTACCAGTGTCGCTTTCCCATGGGTCCAGGACAAAGAGGGTTAAAGCTCTAATTGATTCCGGAGCGGAAGGCAATTTCATTTCAGATACTCTCGTTCGGACTCTAGGTATTCCTGTCGTTCCATTACCCAATAAACTAGTACTCTCCGGCTTAGATGGTAAAACAGTGCTAGGAGAATCTCTTTCTTCTCTCTCCCATCCAGTATCCATCAAGATTGGATGTCTTCATCAGGAATGGCTGGAATTATTTGTGTTACCTAAATCTCCCTATGAGCTGCTGTTGGGGCTACCCTGGTTAAAAAAGCACAACCCTGTGTTCAATTGGAATAAGATGCAAATTTTGTCCTGGGGATCAAGTTGTTTACAGAAGTGTTTGACCAAGGTGGTTCCTTTGCGTAAGTTAACCACAGTTACCTGTCCATCCGAGATGTTCTCTCCACCCTCTATCTCTGTGGATCCCTCTCAGTCCAATTTACCAGAACCCTACCAGGATTTAGCTGATGTATTCTGCGAACAAGCGGCAGATAAACTCCCTCCGCATCGACCATGGGATTGTGCTATTGACCTGCTTCCGGGGAAGACCACTCCTCGTGGCCGTGTTTATCCATTATCTGTTCCTGAGACTACCGCTATGGCAGAGTACATTAAGGACAACCTTGCTAAAGGATTTATCCGGCCGTCATCCTCTCCTGCTGGAGCAGGGTTCTTCTTCGTAGGAAAAAAGGACGGAGGGCTCCGCCCTTGTATAGATTATTGGGGCCTAAACCAAATTACGATAAAGAATCGGTATCCACTACCCTTGATTTCCGAACTTTTCGACAAGGTCCAAGGAGCTCAGTTTTTCACCAAACTAGACTTACGCGGGCCTACAATTTAATTCGAATAAAGGCAGGGGATGAGTGGAAAACCGCTTTTAATACTAGGGATGGACACTTCGAGTACCTGGTAATGCCTTTTGGACTCTGTAACGCGCCAGCTGTATTTCAAGGCTACGTCAACGAGATTTTTCGGGACATTCTCTATAAATTTGTGGTAGTTTATCTCGATGATATTTTAATTTTTTCTACAAACTTACAAGACCATCATCGGCATGTACTAGAAGTGTTGTCTCGTCTCCGAAATCATCGTCTCTTTGGAAAGTTGTCAAAATGCCTCTTTAATCAGACCTCGGTACCCTTCCTGGGGTATATAATCTCTGGAAAAATTCTTCAAATGGACCCTGATAAACTGAAAGCTATTGCCGATTGGCCTCAGCCTACTTCGTTGAAAGCTACTCAACATTTCTTGGGTTTTGCAAATTATTATAGGAGGTTCATTCCACATTTCTCCACATTGGTCTCTCCTATCACTTCTCTCACAAGGAAGGGAGCCAGCCCATCCTCTTGGCCTGATCCAGCAATACAAGCTTTTAAAAAATTAAAAATTGCATTTTCCACAGCACCAATTCTCCGCCAGCCTCAGCTGGATCAACCATTTACGGTAGAAGTGGACGCATCATCTGTTGGAATTGGGGCCGTATTGTCTCAGATCGCTGAAGATGGGAAGATCCACCCCTGCGGATTCTTCTCCCGGAAATTCTCTCCCGCAGAGAAAAATTATATTATTGGAGATCAGGAACTATTAGCTATACGCTTGGCACTAGAGGAATGGCGTTATCTTCTGGAAGGAGCTAGATTTCCAGTTACGGTCATTACAGACCATAAGAACCTAACTTATCTACAAACTGCTCATAGATTGAATGCCAGGCAGGCCCGGTGGTCTCTTTTTTTTTCCAGGTTCAATCTAAGGCTTCAATTTCGCCCAGGCATTTTAAACAAAAAAGCGGATGCTCTCTCCCATTCTTTTATGACTATGGTAGAGGAAGAGGACCATCCGCAGATACGTCCAATTCTTGATCCAATTGTTTTCGCTCCTAAACAGATATCCTCTCCGCCTCCGGGAAAAATTTTTGTTATTCCCAGTTTACGTAAAAAACTGTTGACATGGGCTCACGCTTCGTTATTTGCTGGTCATACAGGAATCACTAAAAGTTACCAATTCCTACTATGTTCCTACTGGTGGCCCGCCATGAAGGGTGATGTCAGAGAATTTGTCCTGTCCTGTATTAAATGTGCGCAGCATAAGACACCTCGCAGGAGGGTGATGGGTCCATTACGCCCATTACCGGTTCCAGTTGCCCCATGGACTCATATCTCTATGGACTTCATTTCCGAGCTACCTCGATGCAAGGGACACAATATGGTATGGGTGGTCGTGGATCACTTCTCAAAAATGGCACATTTTGTTCCTCTGGTTGGTCTTCCATCGGCTCCTCAATTGGCTAAAATATTCATCCGGGATATCTTCAGATTACACGGTCTCCCTAAGGAGATAATCTCTGATCGTGGGGTCCAATTCATGGCCAAATTTTGGAGAGCCCTGTGCAATACATGTGGAGTTAAATTAAAATTTTCTTCAGCATACCACCCTCAGACGAGTGGTCAAACCGAAAGAGTTAATCAAGAACTTGAGACCTTCATCAGGCTTTTTGTATCATCTTCTCAGGATGATTGGGTGGACCTTCTACCATGGGCAGAATTTTCTCACAATTTTAAGTATCATTTGTCATCCAAGTCCACACCCTTCTTCACTGTCTTCGGTAGACATCCCCGAGTCCCTGACTTCGAACATCTTCCAGCGGTAGAAGTTCCGGCAGCAGTCAAGGAGATTGAGTCATTTTCAACTCTGTGGAATAAGATTCACCATTCCTTGGTACAATCCTCAAAGAATTACAAGAGATTTGCCGATAGGAAACATTTGGCTGTTCCCTTTTTAAAAGTTGGGGATAGGGTTTGGTTATCTTCCAAGAACATTCGTTTGAAGGTACCCACGATGAAACTTGCTCCACGCTTTATTGGCCCTTATCGCATCATTAAGATAATCAATCCAGTAGTGTATAAGTTGGAACTTCCTCCACAAATGAAAATCTGCAATACATTCCATATTTCTCTTTTACGTCCTCTGGTGCTCAATAGATTTCAAATTGTTCCTCCCAAATTGCCTCAAGTACAGACTTTACAGGGTACTGAGTTTGAAGTGGAGAAGATCTTGGATTCACGCCTTAAGTTTAATACTCATCGATTGGAGGGGCTATGGTCCCGAAGAAAGGGCTTGGGTCAAGGCTTCCGATGTGCATGCTCCACGGTTGGTCCGAGACTTCCATAGGAAATTTCCAAAGAAGCCTATGGGGTGTTCGGTGCCCACCCTGAAAGGGGAGGATACTGTCAGGGCTCTGCCGGGGATCAGCGCGGCCTTACCTCCTCGCCGGCTTCCTTCGATCTCCCGGGCGGTCGGGCAGCTGGCGCGGCAGCTGAGAGGATGCTGAACATTCTCCCCTTGCGTAGGGGACTGTGGGCGGTCTGGTGTCTGGACTCGGGGTTCCCGTCATGGGCGCCGCCATGTCAGTCGGCCCATGTGACTGTACTTCTGGCCTGGGATAGGTGAGCGTCAGCTGATCGCTGTGCACCTATCAAAGGGTTCTGTGGGGTATATAGCCTGCTTCCACCTTTCTGCAAACTGCCTGAACATCGTTTGTCTCCTAGTCCCTAGTTGAGTTCCAGTCCAGGTTCCTGGCGTTCTATTTCCTCTACAGTGTGTTCCATCTCTGCCTGTGTGCCAAGATGTTACTGTGATCCCTGTGCAACAGTGAGTTACCATCTGCCTGTGTGCTAAACGTGTCTCTTGTGAACTTCTTGCAACAGTGTATTACCATCTGCCTGTGTGCTAAACGTGTCTCTAGTGAACCTTGTGCAACAGTGAATTACCATCTGCCTGTGTGCTAAAACATGTCTCTAGTGAACCTTGTTCAACAGTGAATTACCATCTGCCTGTGTGCTAAACGTGTCTCCAGTGAACTTCATGCAACAGTGTATTACCATCTGCCTGTGTGCTAAACAAGTCTCTAGTGAACCAGGTGCAACAGTTAATTACCATCTGCCTGTGTGCTAAACGAGCCTCTAGTGAACTTCATACAACAGTGAATTACCATATCTGCCTGTGTGTTAAACGTGTCACTAGTGAACTTTGTGCTACAGTATTGCCAGACTTCTTTACGTTGTTTGTGGATCACTCCACAGTGCCTTAAACCTTAGGCATCTTTTATTAGGGCCACGGTTATTTGTCTCCAATTTCCACTGAGCTCGGGTACCTGGTCAAAGGACCGCGACCTGCTCACAGGGTGCAGCTAAGCCCAAATCCCGATTGGAGGGGTCACTGGCGAACACCATCCTGTGGGTTAGACTCCGCACCATTGCCCAGGTCTCGTCAACACTCGAGAGCTGTGGATGAGGAGAACATATATCCAGGCCCCTCGCCTTCGTTTCCTCCCGCAACCCGGACCCAGAGTTTCCACTCCCCCAGCGCCAAGCGTGACAAGGTATTTGATGTTTTAACCCCAGGAGGAGTGTCTGATTTGGCAGCCTCAGGAGAGGCGTCCGGGTTTTCAGCCTCTGGAGAGGCATCCATTATTTCAGCCCCAGGAGGGGCATCTGATTCCATAGCCTCAGGAGACGCATCTGATCTTTCAGCCTGCAGAGGCATTCGATGTTTTGACCCCAGGAGGGGTGTCTGATGTTCTAGCTCCAGGAGGGGCAATCAAGTCTCCAACTCCAGGAGAAACATCTAATCTGCTAACCCCGGGAGGGGTGTCAGAGTTGTCAACCCCTGGAGGGGTCTCCTCCTGAGAGTACCACCCTATTGGACACCAGTCTGAGTACCACTTTATCAACTCTGTCTTTGAATTCTGCACAGTCACTCAAAACTTCAAGCATGGGTCAGGTCAAAGAAGGGTCTTCTGAACATTTGGACTCTACCCATCATGGTTCCAGCCAGATTCTACATCCTTCAGTTCCATCTGATTCAAATTCCTATGGACTCAATATGGGCACATCCGTCTGTCCTCCTGTTCCTCCGGTTCAAGAAAATCTGATTCCATCCAGTTCAATCTGTTTCAGTTCGAACTCATTGAGACTAAGGATCCAGTACTTAAACTTCAAGCTTTCTGTAAAGAAGTTAAGGAAATATTTTCCTCCAAGGAAAAATTTAAATCTGCCAAAAAAGGAATCTGATTTTGTTTTGTCAACAGAGAAATCTGAGTCCATAACCTCAGAAGGAGGTGGAAAATGTCTCAACCCCAATGGGGGCTCCTAGAATTCTGTCCCAGGAGAAGACTCCAAGTGTCCATTCCCAGTCGGGACAAGCTTTCACCTCCCAGAACTCATCTAATGTTTCAGCATGTGTCTATTTCGACTGAGATTTTACTCAGTTCTGTGCTGTGATATACCAATACCTCACTCATTTTGAGTCAGGAACATCAACGTGTATTACTCCTGTCTGCTGTTAAACATTTGCTTCTATCCTATAGAGGTAAAGCCTTGGAATGAGCTAATCCACTCATTGAATCCAAAGATCCACTACTAAATGATCTCTCCACTTTCATTAAAGCTGATTCAAAGAGAATTTGCTTCAGAATCAGTCCATTTGAGACCATCTGAGTATCCTTCCCAATCTGCAAAAAATCTGCCTACTGCTCAGTCCTCCCAGGCATCACTGCCTGAGCAAGTTAAGGTCTTACTTGATCAGTGTATTAAAAATCTTCAATCCGTCAAGGGACGAGACATTCCAAAGTCTATACAAAGGTCTCAGTTCGTGGACTTAAGAGTTGTATACACTTCCTTGTCTTCTTCTTATGGCAGCTCCTCTGAAAGTACTACTACTATTCATCATCTACTCAGCCCTTTAAATATTCTTCTAGCATTCAGTTTTCCAATACACTGCTTCCTGAACAAAGTCAACCTCTGTTGGACAGCATCAGAAATTCTCAGGCTCTCAAGAATGGAAGTACTCCAAAAACAGTTCAAATGTCAGTTATGTTTTCTTCAGTTCATCCTCTGACTCCATGGGGTATTCCAGTTAAGTAGATGCGCCATATGTCTTAGACTCTGCTGTTTCCAGAAGAAATAATCCAATGCTCACTTTGGATATGGACTTTGATTCTGATAGCGAGTATATAGATGACTCAAGACTCAGCATGGTAGCACCTCTTATTATGTTGAAAATTAGGATGTGCAGTCCAAGCCTCCTCCCCCTTTCCACTATATTTCTGTGTTTTTTGTACACTTGAAGACTGAGACTTCTTCTGCTTGGTATTTGCACCCCACCCATCTGCCCTTAGGTGCTTTTTATCATCTGCACAGGTTCCTACATTGCTGTCTACATATTAGAATGGGCACTATTATAGGTAAGTCCTAGATAAATTGACATTATGGTCCAAATCTAATAGGATGAGAGTTTAGAAAAGTGAGAGTTTCTGACACTTTTTAAACTTTGCCAATGTAATAGAGTCCAAAAACAAAGTAACAGAGCGAACTTGCATGTTTTTTTAGACTTAAAAAACTCTCACGATTTAAAATTTCATTCAGATGTTTTCCCATTTTGAAGATAAAACTCAACCAATGTGAGAGTTTACTGCTAAACTCTCACATTTTCTAAACTCTCACCCTATTACATTTGGCCCTATGTGTTAGTATTAGGGATGTTAGGGACCCATTTTTGGGGTTCACCTTGACGTGGTGGATAGGCAGACATTTTTGGCCAAACATGTACTAGGAACCTTACTTATACTCCATTTTAATTGTAGAGTTGATGAGGATTATTTTGACTATCATGGTTCTTAGTACTCAGAGTGTGCATCTGTATTCTTTGTCAAGCATAGTGAGCCCAAAATGAATGCAATTCAGGTTGAGTCTCCCATTTCCAAATATTCCGAAATACGGAATTTTTTTGGCTTGACTGAGAAAATGAAACCTTTGACTTTTGATAGTTCAATGTACACAAACTTTATCTAAGGCACAAATTATTAAAAAATATTGTATAAAATCACCTTCAGGCTTTGTGAATAGAGTGTATATGAAACATAAATGAATTTCATGTATGTACACAAACTTTGTTTGAGCCACAAAATTATTGAAAATATTGTATAAAATGACCTGCTGGCTGTGTGCATAAGGTGAATATAACACATACATGCATTCTGTGTGTATATTTGGGCCCCATTCCCAAGATATTTCATTATTATATGCAAATATTCCAAAATACAGAATATTCCGTTATCCAAAATACCCCTGTTCCCAAGCATTTTGGATATCGGAGACTCAACCTGTATATGAAACCCGTCACAATTTAGCCTCTGGCACAGGTATTGTCACTTTCCTAACATGTTACCCTGTATTTTATATTTTGCAGTTGACTAGTTCATCATTAGTTTATGTCCAAATAAACTTGTTATAGTTATCTCTGGCTTTCTGTCTGAACTGTCTGTCTTTTCTTGCTACAGGGAGGAACCAGGTTTCTTTCTTCCTAGTCCCTAGTGAGGTGTCTGGTTGAGTTAGACAGCCATGGTACCAAAAAATATTTACTCTTCTTCTTACCTTTAGGATAAATGTTGCCAGCACTCCACTGAGTGAGCAATTAGAATAAGAGATGTGTCAGTATATGTTGTTGCTCTGATTGATCAATATATAGAAAACTACAGACATCCACATTGCAGTGATCAGTACTTTGGTCATCATCTTACAATGGGGATACTTATTCCTATTGGAGGTATAAGCTACCATATGCATAATTGCAAGCAAGAAGCATTCACTCAAATATGCATTGCACTTAGTAAATTGCTGTAATTAAGTTAATCTGTGTCAACTGATTTTGCTTCTCTTAAAGCCTAGAAGCTGAAATAATTGAAAAACATTTTTTGTTTAATCTCAAACGAATTAAACGAAAAACACACAAAAAAAAAGTAGGAAAAAGGGTGATTTTGGGGTACTTTGAGGGCACCTTGAAAAATAAAACTAAAAAATTATTGTAATTAAATTTGGGGTACCTAAACTAACGAAAAAGTAGATTTTGGGGTAATTTGAGGACATTTTTTTTACCCCAAAAATTGACATGCAATTATTGGATTAATTAAGCTAACTGGAAACTTCCAATTCCCTAATCAGTCATTAGGGGGTTTAAAATGTCAGCACAGTGTCCTGACATTTTAAACTTAAAATAAAGATTTTCCTTTCCTTTTCTCACCCTCAGGGAGGTGCGAGTGGAAAGTTGCGAATTCAGTTTGACTGATTCAGTGCGAGTTGCTAATTGGATTGCAAAATTAATTTGCTATGCGAATTTGAAGTGAAAATAGCAACTTGCACCTCGCAATTCGCACCTAATAGGATTGACCCCTTAGAGCACAGGTTCTCAAACTCAGTCCTCAGGACCCCAAACAGTGCATGTTTTTCAGGTCTCATCACAGAATCACAAGTTAAATAATTAGCTCCACCTGTGGATCTTTTAAAATGTGTCAGTGAGTAATGAATACACCTTTGTACCTGCTAGGAGACGTGGAAAATGTGAACTGTGTGGGGTCCTGAGGACTGAGTTTGAGAACCACTGCTTCAGAGTATGAAATAGGAATAATGCTATATTAGTTTTGACTCAGCATTACACCCTAGTACTGAGATTACAATGTGGGCTTTTTGTGCATCCATCTGATTCTGACATCTAAAATACTATGGGCCAAATGTAATAGGGTGAGAGTTTAGAAACTGTGAGAGTTTAACAGTAATCTCTCACATTGGTTGAGTTTTATCTTCAAAATGGGAAAACATCTGAATGAGATTTTAAATCGTGAGAGTTTTTTAAGTCTAAAAAAACATGCAAGTTCGCTCTGTTACTTTGTTTTTGGACTGTATTACATTGGAAAAGTTTAAAAAGTGTCAGAAACTCTCACTTTTCTAAACTCTCACCCTATTAAATTTGGCCCTATATGACTGATTCTGACATGTTTTTTTCTTACTCGTGTTACAATTTTACCAGGGCAATAAAGATGACCACATTTGTTCTTCCTAGGAGTATCGTACCTGACATTATAGAAAGCATTTATGTATTGTATAGTATTCTGTATTGCCCTACTACTGTTTTCCTGAAGTATGACTTGAGAAATCCACAATTATTGTTATAGCAATGCAATTAAAACTAAGCTATTATACACTATTTTAAAATTAAACTTAAATGGCAGTCTTTTTAAGCCATGCCGTTAGTTTCATAAATAAATGATTTTGATTGTTGAGAAACAGTTAGCTTCTTAGATCCTTATTATTACCATTTAAAAACAAAATACTTTTCTAATGGTACTATAGAGTGGAATTCATAAAGTAGCAGCATTACAGGTTGTGGGTCCTGTTTACAAATATTGTTTACTTTAGGAAGCAATAGCACAACACCATAAATGTTGTTTTGAGAACTAACATAAAGTGTATGTTGCGAATTACATATAACAAATAAAACAACTTTTTGAAAATTGAACTGAAATTGAGAAAGTATTTACAATAAAATGTAGGCATTAAAGAAAAGTTGCACTATTGAATGACGATTAAACAATGTTAAATATGAAGTTCTTAGCAATTTCATATGTATCATGGAAATTCTTATAAATATACATTTGGTATACCTGGCATTATAGTGAGTGTGAAATTATAAAGAGGGAATTGAACTATTACATTTTAATGCGGTTTTAAGTATGTAAACTGGGGTGAGCAAGGATGATGCTAAAGGAGCTGTGGAACAGTATGAAAAGGTAACAGTGAGATTAGATATTTGTGAAGATCATCTCAAACCATTCCAAATTACTTTGCAAGCAAATGGAATAAGAAGACATATATAAGTACTTCTACAATAAATTCTTCAAAGAGACTACTGTGACCAAATGGTGCCCATAACTCACTCAAACTAAATCCACTGGATTTTTTTTTATTTCACTTCTCAATAATTGATTCATTTACCTTTCAGTATGGGGTTATATATTTCTTTGTAATAGTTTAACTTTCACATGTACTTGTTAACGTTTTGATTTGCACCATCTTGGTGTTATGTGGCATTTTAATATATGTTTTATACCTTTTCGGACAGAGATATACTGTATAAGTAGTCTGAAAAGCTTGCAGCTAACAATTACTAGGTTACCGGGTAAAGGTTACACCTGAATTACACTTCAAAAATGTGTTAAAGTATGGAAAATGACAGTCCACATAAAGACCCCAACACTAAACTCATTTTATAGAGAGCAAAAATCTGATACAAAGTGCATTACCAAAATGAGAAAAGAATGAAGACTTCTGGCAGAAATGATTTTTGAAGCCGGTAATTCTTAAGCAGGGTTGTTTGGGAAATGGCTACATAACATAAGCCCAGGCCGGCCAATATACCTCTGCACATTTTATACATTTTCTTTCCATTTGAATATAAAGAATGTATTAATTGCATAGCATATACATTTAACCATGAGCATAATAATTTCCATATATTCATTTTACACAGATGGTGTGTTTGGAGAATTATGGCTGGGGGCAGTGGTGGTTTGGGTTGGTGCAGAAAATGGGATATAGGGCTGCAAAATATATAATCCTACAGTATGCCTGTTCTTACAGCCAACTCACCCATGCCTTGTTTCTTACATATGCTATGACTACTACTATACTATGCTATGACTACTACTATACTATGCTATGACTACTATTATACTATGCTATGAATGCTACAAGCACACATTCACCACACATATGTATTATACATATCAAACCCCCTTTAGAATGTAAGCTCTTAGGAGCAGGGCCCTCTACCCTCTTGTGCTTTTCCTTACTTATACTTTCATCTACTTCTTACTCCCCACTAGGTCACGTAACACTTGGCTGCTTATGCCCTATTACTTATTTCAGTATTATTATCACTAATGCAGCAATGTACAGTCAGGTCCATAAATATTGGGACATTGACAGAATTTTCAGATTTTGGCCTCTATTCACCACCAAAATGGTTTTGAAATGAAACAAACAAGATGTGCTTTAACTGCAGACTTTCAGATTTAATTTGAGGGTAATTACATCCAAATTGGGTGAATTGGTGTAGGAATTACAACAGTTTCAATATGTGCCTCCCACTTTTTAAGTGGCCAAAAGTAATGGGACTATCAACTCAAAAGCTATTTCATGGACAGGTGTGGGCTATTCCCTCGTTATTTCATTATCAATTAAGCAAGTAAAAGGTCTGGAGTTGATTCTAGGTGTGACATTTGCATTTGGAACCAGTTGCTGTCAACTCTCAATATGAGATCCAAAGAGCTGTCACTTTCAGTGAAGCAAGCCATCATTAGGCTGAAAAAGCAAAACAAACCCATCAGAGAGATAGCAAAAACATTAGGTGTGGCCAAATCAACTGTTTGGAACATTCTTAAAAAGAAAGAACGCACTGGAGAGCTCAGCAACACCAAAAGACCCGGATGACCACGGAAAACAACTGTGGTGGATGATAAAAGAATTATTTCCCTGGTGAAGAAAAACCCCTTCACAACAGTTGGCCAAATCAAGAACACTCTCCAGGAGGTAGATGTATATGTATCAAAGTCAACAATCAAGAGAAGACTTCACAAGAGTGAATATAGAGGGTTCACCACAAGATGCAAACCATTGGTGAGCCACAAAAACAGGAAAACCAGATTAGAGTTTGCCAAAAAAAAATCTAAAAAAGCCATTACAGTTCTGGAACAACATCCTATGGGCAGATGAGACAAAGATCAACTTGTACCAGAGTGATGGGAAGAGAAGAGAAGGAAAGGAACTGCTCATTATCCAAAACATACCACCTCATCAGTGAAGCATGGTGGTGGTAGTGTCATGGCGTGGGCATGTATGGCTGCCAATGGAACTGGTTCCCTTGTATTTATTGATGATGTGACTGCTGACAAAAGCAGCAGAATGAATTCTGAAGTGTTTCGGGCAATATTATATGCTCATATTCAGTCAAATGCTTCAGAACTCATAGGACGGCGCTTCACAGTGCCAATGGACAATGACCTGAAGCAAACTGCAAAAGCAACCAAAGAGTTTTTTAAGGCTAAAAAGTGGAATGTTATGCAATGACCAAGTCAATCCCCTGACCTGAATCCAATTGAGCATGCATTTCACTTGATGAAGACAAAACTGAAGGGAAAATGCCCCAAGAACAAGCAGGAACTGAAGACATTTGCAGTAGAGGCCTGGCAGAGCATCACCAGGGATGAAACCCAGTGTCTGGTGATGTCTATGCGTTCCAGACTTCAGTCTGTAATTGCCTGCAAAGGATTTGCAACAAAGTATTAAAAAGTGAAAGTTAGATTTAGGATTGTTTAGTTTGTCCCATTACTTTTGGCCCCTTAAAAAGTGGGAGGCACATATAGAAACCGTTGTAATTCCTACACCGTTCACCTGATTTGGATGTAATTTCCCTCAAATTAAATCTGAAAGTCTGCAGTTAAATCACATCTTGTTTGTTTCATTTCAAAGCCATTGTGGTGGTGAATAGAGGCCAAAATATGAAAATTCTGTCAATGTCCCAATATTTATGGACCTGACTGTATATAAACCTTGCCTTTGTCTTGCATTGTATTGTACTGTAGGTCACTGTCTTCTTCACTTATTTATTTATGTACTTTGTAAGGCACTGCAGAACATTTGTGGTGCCATATAAATAAACTATAATAATAATAATATTATTATTATTATTTATTATTAATAATAAACCATCTTTGTAGTCTGTTTTGCCAGGATTCCACAGTTTAAATTGAGCAAACAGGAGCCTCATGCCTGTGGTAAGAAATAGATGAGGTAGGTGAACACATATGAGAATAATGGGAGCCAGGGAAGTTTCTGAGGCAAATACGATATGAAACACTTGTTTACAGTCTCTAGATCTCACATAAATATCTCAGAGCATACACTCACTCTCTTGACATCTAGTCTAACACAGGCCAGATTCAGCTGCATTCTGAGGCTTTATTTTCACATGCTCACCATGTCACTCCACTTTCTCTTCTCTCTGTCTCTCTCCTGACTTAAGCTGGGTACTGTAACAAGCCACAGTCGTGTCCTGTTGGATGGTGCTTCTCATGGACCGGTTGCTGGGAGACAGAGACGTCACGCTATGAACTTGTAAAGTTCCCCCATTTGGCTGACATCATCGCTGTTGGAACTGGATTGGTGCGTCCTCCTTTTTCTACCTGGCTGATGAATTGTTCTGATGCCGGTGATAGCGTTTCACGTGTTTCTGGTTCAGCTGTGAGTCTCCTGTTTCCAGTTGAGTGTCCAGTTGACCTGCCTGCCTTGTTTAGCTCCTGCCGTTTGTGTCATCCAGGCGGCACGGTCCACATTACAGTTACCTGTGCTTGTGTCAGTCAGGCGACACGGTCCGCATTACAGTTACCTGCCACTTGTGTCAATTCAGCAGCACAAGTCGCACCTCTGCATCAAGTGTACACAAGCCTCTGTACTGCCGCTTGTGTCAACTCGGTGGCACAAGCCGCACTTCTGCACCAGGTGTACGTGAGTTAGTGTACTGCTGCTTGTGTTAACCCGGCGGCACAAGCTGCACGACAAGGCCCCATCTTGCCAAGGTCTACCAGCCCCAGGGCTGCTTCATGGCCCAAAGGCCGCATCTTACTTCAAGACCCAAAGGCCGCATCTTGCTTCATGGCCCAAAGACCGCTTCTTGCTTCATGGTGCAAAGGCTGCATCTTGCTTCACGGCCCAAAGGCCGCATCCCACCAAGGCTCGCCAGCCCCCAAGGCTGCTACATGGCCCCAAAGGCAGCATCTTCTTTTACAGCCCAAATGCCATTGGTTGCAACATCCTTTCAGCCCTGAAGGCGGTAACGACTGCAGCTTGCGAAGTGTTCCAGCCCTCAAGGCTGTAGCAGTAGTCTTCTATTATAATACCTCTGAGTCTACTATAGCTATATTGCCAGGGGCTGCATATCAACCACCTTTCCTCAAGGGGTACCCCAACCATCCGCTTAGCACAATCCTCTGCTCTGTATTAATTCAGTGTTGATTCCATCAGGGAATTGTGACATGTACACAGTGGAGCGATGTGTACCCGGACAATATGGCGGCCAATGGGCTGACATATCGTAACCGCTGTACACATTAGAATGCTGTAATGAAGGACAGAATGCTCCTTCGTTCTATCTGTCATCACCTGAAACATCACAAAACTTTCATGTTAGAAACAACTTGTTTTATTATTATTAGTATTATTATTATTATTATTATTATTATTATTAATAATAATAACAAGTTAACAACATATTCGCAAAACACAATTTATTTTTGTGAAGCCTTGGGATTTTGCTTCTATGAGGGAAACACACCAAAAGGGGTATAGCTGGGATACTCCGAGAGGTAGTAGTTTGGTGGCATACAATATAGCACACACGTACCAGTGGCGGAACTAAAGAGTAGTGGGCCCAGGTGCAAGAATATGCTTTGGGCCCTCCTATGCAGTGCCCCCAGCAGTGGTCCCCCTGTACTGTGCCACCAGTAGTGCCCCTTATACAGTGCCCCCAGTAGTAGTCCCCCTATGCAGTGCCCCCAGTAGTGTCCCATATACAGTGCCCACAGTAGTGGCCCCCCTACATATATAAGACAAACACACACACACAAAAAAAACAAAAACACACTTACCTGGATCCCCGCTCGTGCACCCGCCGACGTCAGCTCCTCTGTCCTCCCGCTCTGCACGATGGTAGAGATGTCATGACATCTCTCCCATCACCCACTGTGGGAGCTAGAAGGCGGAGCTCATGAGTGAGCTCCAGCCTGGCTCCCTCAATGGATGCAGCAGCCAATGACAGTCTGTCTGACTCTCATTGGCTGCTATAACAAACACACCGCCGCCGGTGGCATCAGTGTGTTTCTTACTGTGTAGTGCGGACCGCTCTCACTGCGGTCCGCACAACACAAATACTGTGGGACCCGGGAGACACTGGCGGCAGGTGCAGTGGCGCTGTTGAATGCAGGCAGCTATGGGCCCCTGCACCACAGTGGGCCCTGGTGCAAGGCACCGGCTGCACCACCGCTAGTTCTGCCACTGACCGGTACACTGGCACTGTTTGCACAGTGCATAGCATGTAATATGGTAAACGGAGGTGTTGACACAGTGGAAACAGCATGTATAGGGCAATGAGAGGCACAGATGTGTTGGCACTGTGGGAACAGTGCATAGAGGGCCTGATTCATATAGATTGAACAATTGTTAGGCATTGCGCATGCGTGGAAGCCGCACTGTGCACGCACAGCGATTGTGTCACGATTACGCTCGCACAGAGGATTAATTTGCAAAGTGAGTGACAGGTAGTCAGCATTTGTGGGAGGAAACCGGATGGCTGGAGAAACACAGACGTGTCAGGACCATTTAAACACTGTTTTCTGGGCATGCATACATTAGCCACTGCACTGTTGATAGCAGCAGGAGAGTCCTCTGCGTGTCCGGAGACCCACTGTGTCTGCGGCAGCCTAGACTTAATCAGAAGCTGTGTGGCTGCTAGATCTGTGTCGATGTTCCTGATTGTAACGCTGTTGCATGTCTTTAGATGAGAAGACAGCAGTGGGCATCCCTATGCTCAGATAAGCTTTGGAGACATTAGCATGTTTCGCATTTGCGATCCATGAGAGATGGCAATTGTGATGGCATTCATGTGCTGATCTGAATCAGGCCCATAGTGCACTGAGATACAAAAATAAGTTGGCACTGTGAGAACAGCATGTAGCATGCAATGAGAGTCATAGATGGGTTGGCTCTGTGGGAACAGCACATAGCGTGCAATGAGATACACAAATGCATTAGCACTGTGGGAACAGCACATAGCGTGCAATGTGAGGCACGGATGTGTTGGCACTTTTTTTTTGTCATCATTAAATTATAATTGAATATATAAAAAAAACATATGGGTACAGAAAAAAGAATAGGGGAGAACAGAAACATAAAATGGGGGGATAAGGAACACAGGCCCTGATTCAGAGCCGGACGCTCTGACAGAGCGCTCGCTCTGAATCACGGCCGCCCTTCCTGATTTTAGAGCCACAGCTATAGTGAGCGGCCAAAAGGATGGTCGGGCTTGCGACGAGACCCTTGTGGTAGAGTCTCGTTGCCGCAAGCCATGGGTGCTTTCGGCTCTATCAGAGCCAAGAGCACTCCCACTGACATTACTTGTGATGTCAGTGGGGCCAGCCAGCAACGCCCCCAGCACGCCCACCAAAGGGGGCGTGCTGTCACTCACCATCGACAGCACAAACCCTTTGTAGTGAGACCCATAGCGACGGCTTGGCCGTCGCTATCCGGGTCTCGCACATGCGCACGACGGAGCTGGCTCCCTCGTGTGCATGCGCACTCGGCCAACATCGACCCGCTTGCGAGCACTCAGTGCTCGCGAGCAGGTCTGAATTAGGCCCACAGGTCATCCATAATCAACAGTAAACAAATAATCCAAGAATAACAAAATATAATAATCAATTGTCTGAATCTACCATCGGAGTTTCATTTAAATTGAAAGGCAGGGAGAGGGTCTGAGGAGTAGCGTGTGCAGGGGGGGCACCCTTA
This sequence comes from Taudactylus pleione, assembly GCA_031769625.1. Classification (NCBI taxonomy): domain Eukaryota; kingdom Metazoa; phylum Chordata; class Amphibia; order Anura; family Myobatrachidae; genus Taudactylus; species Taudactylus pleione. Next base: position 2,077,591 of record JAUIMM010000086.1, read on the forward strand.
CCCTCTGTAATATATATATGTCATGGAAGCCACTTCATAACAGGAGAAGAGGCTATAGAGTAAGGAGCCTCCTTAGTCCTTATCTCAAAGTGGAATTGAGTCTTGGAGATAACTTTCGCAAATGGGGGGAGGTAAGGGGATTTCCAATGTTGGGCTATGGTGGCCCTAGCCGATACTAGAATGTGAGACGTAGAGGGCAGATTTAGGAATAGTGGAAGGATACCAATGTAGAAGGGCTAAGGAAGGGTCTAGGGACAAAGTAAGACCTAGGGCTCTATTTATTAACATTATTTTTACTAAAATAAAGTGAAAAAGGTTGTTTTCACACCCTTTTCACATTATTTTAGTATCACCTATAGTTATTACAGGGCAATTGGAGTAGAATTTGTAAAATTCTACTCCAACCCCTAAGTGTCACTTATTTTTAGTAATCAGATCGCATTTCCCATAATTGTAATGGGAAATGCGATCTGGGGATTCGCAGGGACAGAGTTTTATTGCAAGCTCTGTCCATGCAAGGGATTTGTAGTAAATCCCTGTGATATTGCCTGAATTCGCAATGCGAATTCATCCAATAATATCACACTACAATCAGCATTCAATATGTGGATTGTAGTAAATAGAGCCCCTAATACGTCATATATAAGGGTGAACACTTCCGTCCAAAAAGTGCTTAAAACAGGGCATTCCCAAAAAAACTTGGAAATTAGAGCCATGAGAATGACACCACCAAATGTTGAGGTCGCAGGCCATATCTTATGGAGTTTAGAGGGAGTTAAGTACAATCTATTTAATAGCTTGACATACATTTTAGTATGGTTGGTGCATTTAGAGAGGGAGAAGAAAGAGAGGTGGATAGATTCCCACTGTTTAAGGGTAAAAGTACACTGGAGATCATTCTCCCATTTAAGCTGAACTAGGGACTTATCCGTCAGATCTGGGGGCGATAATAAATCATAACAATAAGATATGGCACCACGAGAAGAAGGTCTAATTAATCTGTCTAAAAGAAGCTTTATTTCCAGCAGTATAAAACTTATGATGGAGATGGGCAAGGGCTAAATGCATGCAAACTTGCAAAGCATGAAAAGTGCCTACAGCTGGTATCTTACCTCTTGGAGCTGTTTACACAAAGTCATAGTTGGGCGGATTTGATTCTGAGGCTCTAAAGACCTGAGGGTTGACTCTATATCACTCTGCACTTTTCGAGAGCGAACCTTGAGCTGAGCTCCCTTCTGGATAGAAGTACCACGGAGTACTGCTTTCAAAGCACACTAATAAGTACAAATAGAAGTTTCTGCAGGGAAATTAGTTTGCATATATGATGTAAAGGAGTCAGTAAGGGGCTTCAGACTCTCAGGATCAGTTAATTGGTATTCAGGAAAGCACCGGAGGTGTGCTAAGGGGAAGCATTGACCCATATCCCAGGTCCATAAGACAAGAGCATGATCAGACCATGTAATGGGAAGAATGTTAGTCTTCTTAGTACACTGAAGGACTCTCTTATCTAATAGAATAAGATCAATGTGTTGGCACTTTGAATGCACGTTATGTGCTATTGCCAGTGACATGGATGTGTTGTCACTGTGGGAAAAGTGTGTACAGTGCAATGAGAAAAACGGAAGATACAAAAACCCTGGAGCTCAAAACCAGACAGTGAGTGTATTAGAGTACACACATGCACATATACCATATATGCAAACAACTGAAATTGGTACAAGCAAATGCACTGGCATAGAGTCTAAGACTCCCACCGATCTTCATAAGGCATCACCACAAGAGGATATGTACTTTACTCAGTGAGCACCCAGGTCGCGGCCCAGTGTAGTTGGATCCCGCTGTGAAAGCAACAGAGTATTGATGATATGTTGAGCACCCTGTCTAAAAACACAGCCAATGGAAATGCAGGTATGGATATGCTGCTGTTGAGAAGACCAAACACAGGAGTTGAAACAACACTGGAAGCAAACGATACTGGAAAGTATAGTTTTTAATGCATGTATGAAAACACATTTGATACTAGAGAAATGCACTGAGCAGGCTTTTAGTTAACTGTGTCATCAGTGCTTGTTGTTAGTTGTAACACCTGTGAGAGGTGATATGTTATCTATAGCCTGGGGCTGAGCCCAGTTGGGTTCTGTTAAGGATTCTGAATGGAAAGGTCAGCAATCACTAACCTGCTGAGTGCTTGGAATCATGTCCAAAACTGCAGGTACTGACACTTTTCTAGTGAAAATGCTGGAACCAGGAATGCCGAAACACTCTCTTTAAACAAAATAAAAAAGCCACTTTTGTGAATTCTCCCTTTAATTTCCATTTATGGAGATAATTAGCATGTTGAGTAACACTTTACTCAGTATTATACTGTCACGTTTTTAGTAGTCAGATCCGAGTCAGGACCCGTGGACTGGGCTGATGAGGTGTGTAGGAATCTAGAAGGCTAGATTAGCTGTATACTCATGTGGTATGTTGCCTAGTGCCATCTAAGAGGTCAGAGATCTTTGTAAGGCTCAAAGTTTGTCCCTGGAACCAATTGAAGGGAACTCAACCCCTAGCCCTGAATACAGGATATAGGAGCTGGAACCAATATTTGAGAACTCAGAAACAGAGCAGTGAATAATGCAGCAGATCAATAGCCCACCTGGAATTTTCTGAAGATAGTACAGAGCTGGGTACCTGGAGTCTACACCCTCAAAGAGGGATATAGATCCAGTGCCCATCAACCGGAGTGACAACTCCAGCAGAAACTCAGTATGAACCCAAATACTCAGAGAGAGGGCCCTTAGAACAACTACCACCATCAATGATAGTACTGATGGTATGAGGAGCAGAGAGTCCTGAAAACAGGTAGTAACTGTGATGCTGACATAGGCAGTAGCCTCACTGCGCAGTAATACAGTCTGAAGTGCATCTGTACCTGCAATGAGCAGGTGAGTTGTAAACAGGAGACTTGCTTGAAGTTAGGATAACAGCAGAATTAAGACTTAGGAATAGAGTAAAGGTGCCCACAGACATAGCGATGTGCTCACGATCACACGATGTGTACAATTTGCCCTGAACCCTCCCTGGGAGCTCCCTGGAAGACGTGGTCATGATTTGGTCAAAAAAACAGCCAATTTGATATACGATCTCATGATGTATCTGATCGTACACATCGTCAGATCGTGCATGATACATAGTGAGTTTTAAAAAAAACCACAAGACCCTCTTCATGATTGGTGGGAAATTTAAATAATCATAACAATGGGAGGGGCTAGCTAGGGGGTATAAAAAGCAGGAGCCATTTTAATCCTGTGCACATTCTGCTCTGCTACTAGTGAGGCTAGGTGTATACCTGCTGAACCCTGTACATTGCTACTGTGCTCTTTGTATTTGGCTTGCCTTTTACAAAGTTTCTTCTACCTACAAGTGTATGCTACCTGCATTCTATCCTGTTCCTGAATTCTGTGCTCATGGATCCCTATCGGTATAGAGTGTTGGTCGCCCAAGCTGGGGTCAAGGTGATCCATAAGAGTGCCCAGTGAAGGAGGAGAAGAACATGCTGGACCAAGGACTAGCTGCAGCAAAGGGATACTCGCTCTCACATGTCCCTGCTGATGGAGATCAAGGATAACAACACAGAAGACTACGCAACTACGTTCGCATGGATAACACCACTTTCCAGGAGTTGCTGCATCTGGTGACTCCCCACATCCGGAGGCAAGACACAAGGTGGCAGAGGGCAATCCATGCTGAAGAGAGGCTGGTGGCTACCCTGAGGTACCTGGCTACAAGAAGGTAATTTGAAGACCTGAAGTTTGGGACACTCATCTCACCTCAGTCATGGGTGTCATCATTCCGGAGACCTGCAAGGCTATCGTTAAAGTGCTGCAGTACCAGTATTGCAAGGTAAGGGAAAAAAAACACACTACACATTTGTTTCTTGTCAAAGAAAAATAGTTTTTTATTTTTTTTGTAGTTTTTTAAAATCAACGCTTTATCATAATTGTGACAGCCAATAAGCCAGCATTAACAAGACTGTGCTGCATTAACATATGTGTGGTAACAACACTACATAGTAGTTAATTAAATATTTTTTTTTATTTTATTTTTTTAACTCCTTATAAAAAAACTGACAGGCACTGTGGCAATAACACTGCTCTGCACTGTGGCAATAACAACAAACCAGACTGTGCACTGAACTGTAGGCAATAACATAATTTTTAGTTATTTTTTATATAGAAATCAATATGTATATTAATTGTACAAAGCAGCATTATCACCAAATGTTATCAATCCCAATAGGTAGCCAGCTGTATGTTGTATGGTGTATCAGATACCAGATTGAAAAGGCCAATACACACATGGCACAAGTACAGATTGTAGCCCCGGCTTCCAGCAATCTGTACTTGTACCATGTGTGTAGTGACCTTGTCCAATTAATGTCATCACCACCATATAACATACAGCCATCACCTATTGGGAGTGATAAAATTTGGTGATAGTACAGGCAAGAAGAAGAAAATTAAATATAAATTAAGAGTAACGTGGTAAATCTTCCTGTGACTCAAGTAGAGGATTATAAATGATATGGCTTGTGCTTGGGGTGCTGGGTGGGGGAGTAATCTCCAACTGGGCTGGGGGGGCCTGACATAGGTGTTTGGGGCAGGCGAATAAAGCAGTGGGTCAGCAATATAAGTGGAGTCGTGCAAATTTCTGTTGAGAGACCTACTTAAAAGGTCATAGGTGAGCCTTTGGAAATTTTTACTAGTTATCTCATCAATTTTTCTAATTTGACTATTAATATGTGTAGTAAAATTGTCGATATCATCTGACAGTTTATGAAGGATTATTTCAGCTTGCTGGAGAAACAAGTCCTCCTGTTGAGTGTGCTGCTGCTGTATTCCCTGTTTTTAATTTTTTGGGGTGGTAGCTATGAAGATGATGGTCCTGGTAGAATGGGTGTGTACACTGGGGTCAAATTATCCCCTTCGCTATCCCCGAGCAAATTTAGGTCCGGCGTGGAGGACATATCAGGCTCTTGGGTGGGAGTCTATATAGGAAAAAGAAAGAAAAACAATATTATAGTCATGTTTTAACACATTTTTTACTATTTTTCCAGTTTCCTAACACCGTGGAGGAGTGGAAGAGCATCGCTGAAGAGTTTGAACAACGTTGGAATTTCCCTAACTGCAGAGGAGCCATCGATGGAAAACACATCCGCATCAACCCACCTGCCAACTCCGGATCATGTTACTACAACTATAAAGGATTCTTCAGCATCGTTCTCATGGCAGTGGTGAATGCCAACTATGAATTTTGCTTGTGGATGTTGGCAAGAATGGCCATGCTTCAGATGGTGGGTCCTTTAAACAGACGGCTTTCTACCAGAGACTCACCAACAAAACCCTCAACTTGCCGTCACTGGACGAGACAAAGCACGGCCTAAATTACATTTTCGTCGCAGACGAGGCTTTTGCATTACATGAACATGTGATGAAGCCATTTGCACGGAGGGGCCTGACCAGAGAGAAGAGGATCTACAATTATCATCTATCACGGGCATGGCGCATTGTGGAAAATGCGTTTGGAATACTCAGCAACCGGTTCCGCATTTTTCACACCACCATAAACCTACTCATGAAGCAGATAGACTGGGTCGTGATGGCATGCTGTGTGCTGCATAACTTTCTGCAAAGAAAAACTACCCAACGAGGACCAGTCCCAGCTACACCAGAAGATGTAGGACCTCCGGAGGACATTGCCCAGTTTACATCTGTGCCTGCACCACCAATTTCTACAACATCAACAGCACATGCCAAAGAAGTGAGGGATGAGTATATGGCCTATTTCAATGGACCTGGTGCGGTGCCATGGCAGAAGGACTGTCTGTGAGATAAATGACTATATTGGACAATTGGGATTGAACTACAAAAACAATAAAAGGTTTTGGTTTATGAATTGTGGGCCTGATTCAGACCCGCTCGCGAGCGCAAAGTGCTCGCAAGCGGGTCGATGGTCCCCCACTGCGCATGCGCACGCTGGAACAGGCTCCGGTGTGCGCATGCACTAGACCCAGCCAGCGACGGGCGCTCCATCGCTACGGGTCTCGCACCAAAGCAGGGCAGCTGTCGATGGTGATTGACAGCTTGCCCCGTTTTGGAGGCAGGCAGGGGGTGTGGCTGGGCAAACGGAGGAGTTCATGCAGGAATGCCTGCCATTTGTGGGCGGCCCTACTGACATCACTCATGATGTCAGTAGGTGGACTTCCTGCTCTATTAGAGCAGGAAGTCCACTGGGGCTTGCGGCCACGAGACCCTACCACAGGGATCTCATCGCAAGCCCAATGGTCGTGATGGTCTTAACCATCGCGACCATCACCTGGCCGCTCGCATAAGCTGTGGGTGGTCACCCACAGCTATGCGAGTGGCCAGGAGGCCGTCTTTAAAAAAAAAAAAGGGATGCCCTGATTCAGAGCGAGTGCTCTCAAAGAGCGTCTGGCTCTGAATCAGGCCCTGTGTCTGTACTTACCAAAACTTCCTCAGACAGTCCACTCACTTCTTCCGCCTCCTCTTCTCCCTCTTGCTCGGCCATCAGGACAACTGACTTGCGTCGTGGCTCCTGTTCACTAATGAAGCTGATCAGGTGATAGTACCAGAGTGTTGGCTGGTACAAGTCAGCGGTGCCTGCTCCAGACCTTTTTGAATCGTCCACTTTTTTCTTTTCTTTTATGTAGATGGTACGCAGGTTCTGGATTTTTTGTCTGACTACTTTTAGGTCAGTGATTTGTTGTGTCGACAGGATATTCACCATAGACAACTCCTTTGATTGGAGGATCTCTAAGAATCTCGTCACAAATTCCCATTCACTATCGATAGACATTGCTAGGAAGAAAAAAAAATAAGGACATTTTATTAATCTAGAAAATTGTTTTGTAAATTTTTAATGTATATTTCTACAGTTTTTCAGATTTTTTTGGTAAAAATTGTAATTTCTTTTTCTGGTTTTTAATGAATATTTTTTGTATTTTAATATGTGTTTTTTAAAAGAATTTAATGTTTTTACAAGTATTGTAATATTTTTTTTCTGCTTTTTGATGTTTTTTTGTATTTTAATATGTTTTTATTTTCAGGAATGTAATGTGTTTTTAAAAGTATTGTAATATGTTTTTTATTTTATTGGTGCAATGTATTTGTTTATGTTGTTGATATACATTTGTTTATAGTGGTATATTCAACCATCATAAACAAATGTATCACAAGAACAAAAACAAATGTAATATATTTATTAGAGATGAGCGGTTCGGAATCTGTGGAATCCGAACCGCTCCGAACATTGGGGATCCGAGTCCACCCGAACCCTGTTCGGGTGTTCACCGCCTGACTCGGATCCCCGTTCGGGGCCGAACGGCGGCCGCCTGATGTCGGATTCTCACTAGAGAATCTGACATCAGGACTCCTATTGTGTAGGGCAGAGCGCTGTGATAGCGCTCTGCCCTACACAGACACAAACACACAGCCGCCAGCGGCAGCTGTGTGTTTGTTACAGCAGTCAATGAGAGTCACACAGACTCTCATTGGCTGCTGCACGGAGGGAGCCAGCTGGAGCTCACACATGAGCTCCGTCTTCCGGCTCCCTCCTCAGCGTGTGACAGCAGAGCGGACGGCGCGGGAGCGGGGATACAAGTAAGTTTTTATTTTATTTTTTTACTTGTGCAAGGGCTGGGAGTGCTACTGGGGGGGTCTGCTACTGGGGGTGTCTGCTACTGAGGGTGCGGGGGGCTATACTACTGGAAGGGCCTGCTACTGGGGGGGCTATACTACTGGGGGGGTCTGCTACTGTGGGGGCTATACTACTGGGGGGTCTGCTACTGGGGGGGCCATACTACTGAGGGGCCTGCTACTGGGGGGGCTATACTACTGGGGGGGCATACTACTGGGGGGCCATACAACTGGGGGGGGCCATACTACTGGGGGGGCATACTACTACTGGGGGGGCCTGCTACTGGGGCAGCCTACTACTGGGGGGGCCATACTACAGGGGGGGCTACTACTGGGGCAGCATACTACTGGGGGGGCCTGCTACAGGGGCAGCCTACTACTGGGGGGGCATACTACTGGGGGGTCCATACTACTGGGGGGGCCATATTACTGGGGGGCTGCTAATGGGGGGCATAATACTGGGGGGGCCTGCTAATGGGGGGCATACTACTGGGTGGCATGCTAATGGGGGGCATACTACTGGGGGGGCCTGCTAATGGGGGGCATACTACTGGGGGGCATTCTACTGGGGGCACTGCATAGGGGACCCTACTACTAAGGGGACTGCATAGGGGGCACCACTGCTGGGGTCATTGTGTAAGGGACACCGCTACTGTGGGCATTGTGTAAAAGGGGCACTACTGTGGGCATTGTGTAAAAGGGGCACTACTGTGGGCATTGTGTAAAAGGGGCACTACTGTGTGTCATAACATAAATAAGAGACACTACTTTATGGTGTAATGTGAATCAGGCCCTATGTGCGGTGTAATGTGAATAAGATTGTGCACTGTGACTCCTTGGGCTGTAGCCCACTATGTAAACAAGTACTGTGATTCTGCTGGCCGTACCCCACTGGGTGGGTGCACTACTTTTCATTTCTGCCACTGCTGTGTGGCAATGTGTCATAGATATGCTTTATACTGTGGTGTCTGTGTCGTTGTGCTGCTGCTTTGTCGCTTAGTAACCAGTCAGCTCACTGCAACCTTTGGCCAATAATGTTGAAAACAATATTATAAGCTGTGATATGGTCTAAATTGACTGGAATTAATGTTATTGAGGTTAATAATACTCTAGGAAGAAAAAAAGACCAATTTATGTGATTTTAGCTTTTTTTGTAAATTTTTGTAAAAAAAATCCAAATCCAAATCCAAAGCCAGTCACCGCAGTTTGGCAAATCCAAATCCAAAGCCAGACGATGAATTAGAACCAAATCCAAATCCGGCAAAAATGGTCCGGCGCACATCACTAATATTTATTGATATTGTTGTAATGTTTTATTTTTTGTTGTAGAACTAAATATGTTTTTGGCATTTTATAAAATTTTTAGTGTTTGCTGATTTTGAATGTATTTTTTAGGTTGTCCATGACATTGGTGGCCAGTGATTGTCTAGGTGGGTGGCACACATTGGTGGGCAGTGGGAGGTTGATGCATGACCCAGCCACCGCCTGCCTCATTCCGGCAGGCGGTGGCTGGGTCATGCAGTTATAGGTGGGCGGCACACATTGGTGGGTAGGTGGGTGGCACACATTGGTGGGCAGTGGGGTTACATTTAATACAGTACCAATACTCACCAAAGTGCTGAAATCCAGACTTGTTGTGCAGGCTCCTGATCGTGCTTCCTCTTCTTGCAATAACGATGCTGCACAAGATGGCGGTTGGGTGTGTGCAGGCTCCTGTCTGTCAAATTCTGCGATGTATGATGAATTGTACGATTAATCGTGACTACAAAAGTACTCACGATCGGCACCCATCATGTCCCACATTGGCAAATCTGCCCTACAGCTATGGGCAACATCACTTCTTAAATAGAACTCCCATCTTAGTAAATTTACCCCTAGATAGGGAATGAGAGACACAGGCGTTACTATGCAGGCTGATTCTGGATTGGATCTGAACTGGAATCGGACCAGAAATGAATAGCAGCTTGAACTAGAATGGAACCGGAGACTTGAACCTTATTGAACCGGAGGAGAGCAGCAGCTTGATCCGGATTGGCTTGAACTGGAATGGGTCCGGAGGAGCAGTAACTTGATCCAGACTAGAACCAGAGCTTAAACCAGTGGGGGACTGGAAGAGAATGGTAACTTGGTAACTGCAATAGAAAAGTACTAGAATTGGACTCTTGAAACAAATTGGGACCGGAGGACAGTTGCAGCTTGAACACATGCTGGTAAAGGTGAAGACTGGTGACTGGTACTGCAAAGAAGACGAGGCAGCAGCAGCTTGCAGCATATACCCACTGGTGTGTGAGCACATTGAGGAATACTGAACCACATTGTTCTGACAGTGTACTACTAGGAGGTGTGGCTTTAAACAGGGCACTCCTGGCTATCATTGAATGCAGAGATCATGTGAGCACAGCATTCAGAATCTGACTGGACGAATTAGTCACCTGACATGGCTGTACCCATGTTGTCCAGAAAATGAAAACAAACAGGGGAACATGAAAGCTGCAGAAGGCCAGGAGAGATACAGCCCACCCGAATAAAGTACCAGACAGGGTATGAGTCAAAAAGTCCCAATTTTGTGACATATACTCTACAAAGCTAATTAGCATGTTGTGATACTTGGGGTTAACTAGCTCGGTAGACTGGGGTCAGTGGTGCAGTGAGTAGGTACAGAATTAGAGTCCACATGTAGCATTCCAGTTAAATAAACATAAGTGTTGCTTTACTTCCAACATGTGAAATCAGGAAACAGAAAAATAATAAACAAACCTAGCCCTTGTTTAGGGCACTAGCTCACTTCTTGAACCCTCTCTACAGAAGCAGATACTCTGCATGAAAGTCTCTCACAGTCTCTGAGATTGATGGTCCTTCCTGCCACATGCAGGACTGGACACTGGCCTCCTGGCCTGGTATAGCTTCCTTAGCTTGTTGGCTGCTGCCTCTCACAATCTGGCCTGCTTCCTTGCAGGTACCATAGTTGGATAGCCTTCCCTGTATCTCACAGTCTAGGCTCAGGCCTCCTGGCCCTCCCTGGCTTGCTAGCACAGTGAGCTCTATCTGACTGGTCCGCCTCAGTCCTCCCTGTACTGAGTTCACCCAGCAGTCCTTACACCTCTTCCCAGAATCCTTTTCTTCTCTGTGTGGATGGATCTCTCCTGCCCCACACAGAATCTGCTGCTCACCAGCACCATCTCTGGTGATACTGCCACAATGTATAAAACTGAAGTTAATGTAGTTTAAAGTCTTTTCCAAAATACTGTACATAGGGCCTGATTCATTATGGATCGCAACTGCGATTACGTACACAGATGGCAGATTATTGCGTACTGCACAAGTGTATGCATTGCAGTGCGTGAATGCTCTACTGCGATCACTGCAGTGTCCACGCAGACCCATCGCAGAGTGATTGACAGGAAGTTACCATTTGGGGGGGGTTGGGGAAACACAGGCGTGTTAGTGCATTTGAATCATACTTACTGACTATCTGGCTGCCCCTTCCGGGAAGAAGAAGCCAGATCGGCATGACTGGTGGAGCATGGCCAGCAAACGGGGGCAGGGCCGGCCAGACGACAAGTGTTTGCGGGAGGGGTGGGGGCAGAGCCACACAATCGTGTCATTTTGGCCCCGCCCCCGCTACACACTGCCAATCTTACAGGCAGTGTGAAGCAGGGGTCGGAGCCAAAATGACACGATTCCGCGTGAATCACGTCACTGCCTCCCCCCGCTGCAGGGGTTTTACATGTAATTGCGGGGGGGGGTAGGAGAGGTCGGCGGCAGCCGGGAGGCTTGCCTGCCTTCCCGGGAGGTCGGGAGCGGCACCCGATTTTCGAGAGGCTCCCGACCAAATTGGGAGGGTAGGCAAGTATGGTTTGAATGTCGTGTACAGGGGTGTGCATAAATTAGCCACTGCGATGGCATATGCAGCTTGAGCTTTCACTACATGCGATGAGGTTAGCAATTTCTGAGTAAGGTCAGAACTGTTCTAATTGTGAGTGAGGCTCCGATGGTACTCGATATCACCGATGGTTTTGCAGGCTTGCAATGTATTATGGATGTAACGGGAGGTGGGCGTCCTTATGTTAGGCTGCGACAGCATTGCGATTGCAAACTTTAGCATATTTTCGCAGTGGGTCTGCATGCGTAATCGCAGCTGTGATCACAATAGCGATCTCTAATGAATTAGGCCCATAGTGCTATTATTTACCATTTTTATATTCAACTAACTAACTCAACTCACATGAACTTGACACTGTTCTGGATTTTTTGGATTACAGGAATGTCTAATTATTTTTTTGGTGTGCAAACATCTGGCATTACATGAATCATACAAACTAGGGAATCCTGGCGGTAACTGCCTTAGTTATGGAGGATATTATGGATATTAGTTATTGAAGATATTATGGAGATGAGTCTGTAATTTGAGGGTATTTGTCAAAGAGTTCTGCTAAATATGGTGGAACAACCACATTGTGATAGCAGTCTGAAAAATGGCCGTTAATCTTCTCTACCAAGAAGTGCAGGGCACCACAGTTCACACATTGCACGTCCATAGGACCCAAAGAGTAGTATTGCGGCGAATAAGTCATGTCCAATGCAAGTGGCATACCAACTGATCTTGTTATACGTTGTTTAAGATCTTTGAAATTCAAGCTCTGGGCGACCTGGAAGGGTTCATTTATGTCAATGTCCTCGAGGCCAGCCTCTAGGCATGTTTGGTGTAAACAATGTGAGGATGAAATGAATAATGAATAACACAGCAGTCGGTGATTGTGGTCCCCGCAAGACGTGCTGACATATGTGACTGCAAATAACTGTCACAGTGTACAGCAGGTCACATGTTCCAGGTCATCCAGCAGGTGCACAGGGAGAGTTCACCAACTGTCACACTTCCCAGAGTACAAAGGTGATGCATTGTACATGGCGGGCTGACATTTCGCCACACACAGTAACTCTAAAACAAAGCAACCAATTACAACACCAATATTTTTCTAGAAATCTATGGACTAGGTCCTGATTCAGCACAGATCGCAACTGTGATCGCAGCTGCATAACTGCATGTAATGAATCTGCGAAAATATGCTAATGTCTGCCACCACTCAGCCAGCATAGAGATGCCCACTACTGCCTTCTCACATCCGTAATACTTAGCAGTCCTGCCTATACATCGTAGAACATCGGCCCCTCATGCACAATTACAGCAGCTCTGACCTGTCCCAGAATTTGCAGGTCTCGTTGCAAGCAATGAGTACCCAGGCTGCATATGCAATGGCAGTGGCTAATTTATGCGCGCCAATGCAACTGCGTTCAAACGGAAGTCACGTCTGCATTTTTGCAACCACTCTCCCATCACCACCCCCAAATTCTCACGGCCTGTCACTTACTCTCAGTGCGATCGCTGCGCACGTGCAGTGCAGTTCATAAGCATATGCAGTACGCAACAATCGTCCGTTCTGTGTATGCTGTGGCAATTGCGATCCATGCTGAATCAGGCCCCAAGACCCTTAAACTGGCATATGATGTGCTCTGCTTAGACAAAGGCATCATAGAAATATGTCACATATAAAATTCACCCTTCTGCTACTAATATATAGATTAGTGATACAATGAAGGTGGGTGGATCCATGTAAAAATGTTGATATATGCTTTAGCATTTGTATTTTCCTATACAAATGCTCATTCATTACAGGGGCAAATGCAGGGTTTTCTGGAGGAGGCTTCTAATATATATATATATATATATATCTATATATATATATACATACAGTATGTACCCAGCGTTCTTTCATTGCATTAATACTTTAGCTGCAAAGAAACCATTCTTTCCTTTCAAAGTTCAACTATTACAGGCAAATTAATGAATAAAAAAAATAAAATTAATGAATAAAAAAAATATTTGACATAATGGCAGGCGAAAGCTGAATAGGCTTGAGAATAGATAAGAATCTGGGTTTTTTGCTGATTGGCTGGCTTGACAGCTATGTTGCTAGGCAGATTAGTTTAGGATTTGGTCAGCTGGTATGTTGTTTGACCAATGGGTTAATTGGAGGTGTGTTTATGAGAAACTTAATATACTTTGGGGTTTTTTCCTAAGCACAGCCTCTTTTTCAATTTGGAGCCCACCTTCCCACCGAAAGCCTTTGCTGCTTTTGTTTTGTCACATTAACTTTTTTTTCCCATTGAGGGGAGGCACAGCATTGGCGGGAAAACATTGTGAGGGTGCTGGCCCTCAATGTACATGGCAAGTTTGCCCTTCTCTGTGCGGTGGGACCTGGACGCTTTTTGTACGGAAGCGTTTGGTCTGTGCCCAGTAGGGAGGCAAGTCCTTCGCAAGTGTATCTATAGGGGAGGGCGTTTCAGTTGTCCCCTGATTTGTTCGCATCTAGAAAGCTGGAACTGAGATGTAGTATCTGTTGGCCACCTTGGTTAAGTGAATTAATTTAATTGATAAATAAAAGTTGTGACCTTTGAGCCAAGCTGTATTGTGTCCGTGCATTTATTAGTATAATGGTGCGTACACATGATCAGATAAGCTGTCAGATTTTAACGATAACTATCCTATCGTTATCATTAAAATCTGACTGCTTCTGGCCCCTGCAAAAGACCGAAACGATTGTCGATGCGCGGCCACGTATGTCCGTTATCGACCATCGTCCGTAGTCCGTGCAAGCAGGCATACCTGGTCGATATCGACCCGGTTAGCTTGTTTACTATAGGGACCTGCGAACGTAGTCCACGGGTTGTTATAGTCATATGCGCCAAACATGCATGTGTTGGATGTTCGACAATGATCATCCAACACATGCAGGAAGATCAGGTAATGATCGTTATCTGATCGTCCCATGGTATGATGGTGTGTATGCACCATAAGTCTAGTGTTAAGCTAAGATAAGGTTGGTTTAGAAGGTTAATTAGCAATAAACCAATGGAGGTCTTATACCTTCTGAGTAAAGATTTTTTTTTTAACTAGCTGAAGTACCCGGCGTTGCCCGTGTTTAAATCTTCAAGTTATTAAGTTTTATTATGTGATGTTGTCCAAATACATCCCAGTACAATCTCAAAGTACAGGGTCAAAGTTCTTCCCAACACACTCCACAGTGAGGTCCAACCGGGTCCACAATCACTCCATTAGTCATCCCAGACCAATTGCCATCCCTCTGTGAAGTTTTCATCCAAATCCATCCAGTGAAACACCAAGACAAACTATTAATAGCTTATTTTTCAAATATACCTGTGGTTATAATGGCCACTTTTCAATTCTTTTACAAATCTCTCTATATTTAACAAGTGTGTTCATCATATCTACCTTCAGCAAAAAATAAATAATAAACAAAAGAATACATTACAAAAATATAATAATTCTAGGAATATATATCTCCAGGCATCTTCTCTGCCATTGCCTCTTCCTGCTGGATATTGCAGACCTGTGTTCTGTTACAGCAGCACTGTGCCTTTCCCCCAGCAGCTTCTGCCTTTTCATTGTGATCCTTTCCTCTGCTTTCAGTACTATAACCAGCTAACAGCCATCCTTTTCCCTTTACCTAAATCATATGGTGTTACTGTACGTGTACTTTGCTTTATAGTATTGGTTCAGGTATCACAGAGCAAATGATGATGGCACCCATGTAGCTCCTTAAAAGTCTTTAGACAAGAAAGACAGTGCGGGGATAAAGGCTATTCCACTTACTACATCACATGCTCTGTGATACAGGGACTGCAATGGGTGTTATTGCCAGGGTAATGAGTACTGGGAGTTAGTGAATAACTAAGACAATAAAAATGATTCACACAGAGGTTCCAGGCCTAACTTTTGACAGATGCATGTGCCTAATGTGCAACACATTGTATTTATTTATAAACTTGTTGAACTAAGTACTGATGTGGAGTTGAACATACCCCCATTCCAGATCAGATATTATGTGAATTCAGTGAAAATTGGCACACGGACATACAGGCAAAGCAGAGTCATATGCATTCCGTTTGCACCTACATGTACAAATGAAGATGAGGATTTGATATGTGATGAGGTCTTCTCACATAGGGGCCTGTTCATCATTGGGAGCCGGGTGGCCCCCCTGATAAGCTGGGTGGCACCCCAATTAGCAAGCATCCAACTCGCTGTGAGTTGCGGCGATGGATACTTAAATACCAGATCAATTCAGTGTTACTCCTATATGGGGACAGCTGCTCTGAAAAGCAGGTGTCCATGTAATCCTTAACACTGGTACCGAAGTAGCAGTTTTACTTACCGGTGTCGTGGTGGCTTACTGAACGGCAGCACGTCTCGCAGTGCAGAGACATTGGAGGGAACTGATCGGATTCCTCTTCGTAACTCTGGACCTCCTTCCCATAGGAAAGAGTGGGGCTCCGGTAATCAACACCATTTGAAGATGGCATTGGTTCCTGCAAGCAAACTTTGCTGAATACTAGGTGGCCCCATCGGGCCCCTAATAGTGAAACAGCTTGTTACAAATAACATGTTGAACTAGCATTGTGCAGATGCATACAGTACTGTCTGGCAAGGCAAGAAGACTCTCTTTACCACTACTAGCATGTATTGCCAGGAAACGGTGATAGAATATCTTTATTTACCATCTGGTGCTAATGATAAAAGCAAAATTCCAATCTTATGGTTACTATATGTAAAGATCCTATAGATTGTAAGCTTGCGAGTAGGGCCTTCCTACCTATATATCTGTATGTTATTACCCAGTTTTGTTCTATTAATGTTTACAATTGTAAAGCGCAACGGAATATGCTGCGTTATATAAGAAACTGTAAATAAATAAAGATCACCAATCTCATGACTAATGTAAGTCAGAAATCCTTCAGGGCCGGATTTATCAAGCGTTGCATCTTGCATATGATACATCCCACCACTTACCGCATTCATAGTGACTTTTATAAATGCCGTATTCATGTACAATTGCATTTAAAGCTGCAAAGGACAGCACTTCTAATAAGAGCTGTCCTTTGCGGTGTGAAGACTTCCAAGTATATGACCGGGTAGTCCTTCTGCACATGTGTGGTCATCGGGGAATTATTAGAAAATAAGCCATAGGCTTCTATTAGGCAATTCAATCTATTGATGGTGTTGCCTATCGGGTGCAAGCTCCAGAAATTTTTGCTTTCTGGAGCTTGATACACATAGGAAATGCAGTCAAACATCTGAAAATTTCAGTTTTCTGAGGTTTAACTGCATTTTAGTTGGAGATGAGCGGTTCGGTTTTACTGTGATTTACTCAGGTATGTGCAGATCTTAAAAATGGCATCATATTGGCTATCCAGCTCTGACATGTTTTCGATAGCCAATAAAATAAATCCGAACTGCAGTACTCCGAACTTGAACTAATTTGGTGAAAAGAACAGAGTCAAAACCGAACAGCTCATCTGTAATTTTAGTGTTCGTACATCCCGCCCCCAATACCTTAAGCTAGGTACATACTTCAGATGCAATTCTTCTTATGATTACACTTAAGATCTAAAGTCTCGATCAACATGCATATTCGTGCGTACATGCCTTCACAATCTAACTTGCGGTCCACGAGCCTCATAGCCTTTTAGCCAATCAGCAGCCGCTGTCATATGACAGCAGCCACTGATTACCTAAGAGTGTTCTGACTCTTAGCCAATCATGGCTAAGGTGCAGAAAACCTGGTGGGTCCTGTCAGTCTTCAGGGAAGCGCTGTATGCACACACAATTTGTATATACAACGCTTCTACGTCTGCTGAATCGGGGGTTTGTTTGTTTGCCAAGCCCCCCGGATGACTACTGGAGAAGAGGACTGGCCAGCGCCATGGAGTACGTAAGTATGTAGTGTGAGTACGGATGAGTGAATGTGTAATTAAGGTTAAAAATATACGGTGTCGTGTCCTGTCTTTACTCTAATATTTTCTTCACATTGTGGGTACAGGTGCAGGGCAGGCTTGGTGGGACCTGTAGTCCCACTATGAAGAACAATATTATTTATATATTTAACCATTACCCCTGCACCCACTGCCTCCAGGGGACAGGGAAGAGCCCTGGGCTTTCAGTCCAGGGCTGGTTGATCCTTGGGAAGGGGGGACCCCATTTTATTTTTGGGGTCCCCTCTTTCCAAGGATATCAAGCCCTGTTCTAACCAGCTTGGGGCTGGTGAATGCTTTGGCAGGGGGACCCCACACTGCGTGTCTCCCTGCTATGGCATTATCACCCCAGCGGGTTCAGCCCAGTGCTGGTTATAAGAAAATAGGGGAAACCCCATGCCAATTTTTCTCCCAATGTCCCTGTAACAGAATCGATTCAGAGGTCCAGGGCTAGTTATGCTTCTCTTTTTTTCTTTCTTTTTTTTGGGAGGGGGGGAGGCCATACAACAATTTTTAAATTTTTAACTATTAAATTGCTTTTAACCCTAAAAAGCCTCCACAGATCATTGTGATCTGTGTAAAGCTTCTCCCAAGCTCGACTGCATGGGACATGTCTCTTGTTTGAATGATTTAGCAGTCCGTTTTTAGTACAATCTTTGTTCATTTTTAAAACCAACTGGTAGTAAATCTGGAGATCCTGTAGTTTTCTATGTAAAAGTATAGATCTTTGGTTGATATTCGTTTCTTGTTGGGATTTGGTTTCATAGTCTATTTTATAGTTGGGATTTGCAAAAGAAAAAATTAAAATCGACTGCAAATAGAACAAAAACCCAAAATCGACATTTAGTAAATATACCCCTTAATCTACAAATATGACACATAAATAAAGACCACTGTCCCCTGGCTCTCATACATATTTGAGTTATAGAAGTAAGATTTTAGAACACAAAAGGAATAAATGGTAATGAATTAAGGAAGTGGACCAAATTGTTATGCTGGGTACACACGTAAAGATTTTCTGTCCAACCATCCAACTAGTCGATTGGTTGGAACGAAAATTTGGTAAGGTATGAAAGCAAATGACAATCAGCAATTTTCTCCCAAACGCCAGAAAATGGACAAAAACTGTTGTTTGAACAAATTGTTTAGAACAAACATTTAACAAACTTGTCTGACGACCATTTTCATCTGTTTTCTGGCATTTAGGAGCAAATTGCTGATTGTCATTTGCTTTCATACCTTACCAGATTTTCATTCCAACCAATCAACTAATTGGCTGGTTGAACAGAAAATCTTTACGTGTGTATGCACCTTAACAGTGCATGTTTTCCAGATCTCTTAGTTGGTGCACAGGTGCATTTATTACTGACTGACATGTTAAAGATCCACAGGTGATGCTAATTATTTAATTTGGGATACTAAGAAGAACACGCAGCACTAGTAACATTCTATTATATTACTATTTCTATTGTGGTCATGGTTTGGGCAGGAGAGAGGGGGGGTTCCCAGGCAACCAGAAACCCCCCCTGCATTTGCCTATATATAGGGCAGTATAATGGCTTGATCCAGATATGTACACTAATGCAATTGCAGCTGCAATCTCATATGCAGCTGCTGTGCAAAAATATGGTAATGCTGTAGCCACCTGGCAATGTAATGAGACGCCAACCAGCAGCTTTGCAGATCTATGCACGTGTGTACAAATGTCAAGCAGTGATCGCAGATCCTTTGATAATCAACGATCTGAGTAACCATATGGTCGCGCAGAATGGCCGCCATGATTTTTAATATGGGCTTGCAGTAGTATGCCGAGACACACCCCAAAAACAGCTGTAATATGTCTGCGTTTTTACTGCCATGTCCTGTACCCACCCCCGAATGGTCCCTGAATGTGAATTACTTTGCAAAGAAATCCTCACTGCGAGTGGCATCACTAAGGTATCTTGGCATGCATGTGCAGTCCGTCGATAATTGCTCCTCTGCGTTAATATCGGCATTGCATCCACATCTGAATCAGGCCCTATGTTCTAAGGAGAACCCTCTGAACCCAAAAATGTGCCTACTGTAGGTGTATGAAGACGTACAAAAGTCTAAACTGGGTCACTGGACAAAACTTTTATCCTATCACATCAGAGTCTCACTTACCTTACCTTAGTTCAGCCCTCTAGTGTTTCAATAACCTCACAAATATGAAAATAATTTTCGGTATCGTGTGTGCTTAGAAAGTATCTCCCCCAATACACCCAACATCTCCCTTTACTGCACGGACTTTGGGATAACTTTAGATCCGTCTGCGCCACCAAAGAATATGTTGCACTGCACTTTGCACATTTGATAGTATAAATTATAATAATAATAATAATAATAATAATAATAATAATAATAATAATAAAAAAGTAATTGTAGGGTAACATATTAGAAGTAATGGAACTACAAGGTTACTTTTGTCATACCTACTACTGCTTACAGAATTTTGTATGTTAAAATATATAATTTACATCTCTTTACACATATTAAAATATACAAATTCCTACCAGTAAATGAAACAATTAGCAGTTACCACTAAAGACTGAATAAATACATGCTTAAATCAGTGCTTGGCTTCCTTTATCAGAACAGTATTGCTGCTTTAATACAGAAAAAAACAAAAACAAAAAAAAATACTTTATTGTATTCCAAAAGCTGTGTAAATATTTGGAAACAAGTTCATCTTTTAGCATTATCGGTGCCAAGAGAAGCAATTTCAGCAGCTGCTTAATGAAGCTCCTTGGGCAGGCATGCCAAGCTAACACTGTCAGTCAGCAGACAATATACCACATGAATTTTGTACTCCTTCCAGCATAACAGCTATGGTAATTTCTGGAGTTCAGATCAAAATCCTTCTCTCTGTATTAAAAGCTTAAGCTTTGTTTGGTTAGCTAAGCCTGTCTCCCCTGATACCTTTGAAGGTGCTATATAACTAAGCTACCTGTTTTTGGAAATGCAATAAATGGTGAACACTGACCACAAAACACAGAGCCTAATTCAGAGTTGTACATTATGCCTATATTTATGCAGGTGGACAATGTTTTTATTACAACGCATGCGTCTAAGTCACCCGACACATGTGTCCCAGTGACGCACGCAGAGAGGATTTAAATGTAGAGTGATTCACAGTTGTGGGCCACTTGTGGGTGGTAACGGAGGGGTGGGTAGAAAAACACGGGCTTGTCACAACCGTTTTATAGATGTGTTGGATCCAACGGCTGTGTCCTTGTACGCAACATCACTGGTACTGGCGTTTTACTTCCGTCGTCCATTCTGGGTAGCCACAGGGTTGTGGATGCAACATTTGCATAAATTGCAGTCGCAATGGGATTAGTGTACAACTCTGAATCCGGTCCATAGTCAGTTATATTTATAAAAGTTTCATAAAGGAAACATATTTTTGAGAATGTTAGGTATGGGATCCCACAATGCCGTCGGTCAGAATATCGACCGCGGCATCTTGGCAGATTTTGGTAAGTATTTTAACCCAAGTCTTAACACTTACCCTAACCCACCCCTTTTGCAACCTAACCCTAACCCTCCTCTCTCTCAGCTTAACGCTAACCCACCTCTCTCTCAGCCTAACCCTAACCCACCTCTCTCGCAGCCTAACACTAACCCACCCCTCTTGCAGCCTAACACTAACCTACCCCTCTTGCAGCCTAACACTAACCCACCCCTCTTGCAGCCTAACCCTGACCATCCTGTCCCACAGCCTAACCCTCCCATACCACAGCCTAACTCCCCCTAGTGCTTAACCCTAATCCTCCCCCTAACCCTAATACTTACCATCGGAATCTATCTGGATTGTGACCACCAGGATGTAGCTGACGGTATTGTGACCATCGGCATTCTTATGGTCGGGATCCTCACTACATCTGATTTGAGATACAAACTCCAGGAGTATTTGTGAGGGAGAGATATGTTAGCATGTATTAGCCACCTATGCTATATTTGTTCATCGGGAGGCTTGCCACCTAGCAACAGTTGGTGGGTAGGTGAACATGCTTTCAGATTGCCATTGGAGAAGGTAAAGTGAAAAAAATTTCACTTACCTTCCTCAAAACCCCAGAGAGCAGGTTGGCCTGGCTGCTGTGATTTGCGCATGCATGTGTGCATCAAAGCGCCCCAAAGCCTTCCTCCTGCAGATTTTACTGTGGCTGAAGATTGAAGACACAGGGCCTGAATCAGAGGTGAATGCATTGCTGATTGCTCACCCCGTTGAGTGATGTTTTGCTACTGTGCACGCACAAAAAGTTTAAGAAACCTTTACTGCACACACTTGAAACAATGCGTGCGATGCCATATGCATTTTTAGACGACATCACTATTACTTTAGCCACAGCCACAGACCATATTTAGAGAGAGTTACAAGGGAGACTGTGCGCCAGGCAGGGGCTACTAGTGTTGATGTTGCGACCAATGGTGTGTCAATGGTGGAGAGAACTGGAATTCCAGCGTAGGTGAACATTGTTCAGATATGCAAAATGGGTGTCGCGGAGCTTGCTCAGTCCGTTGCATTGAAGTACACAAGCGGAAGTCTCAAGCTGACATTTGCACATTTTTCTTGAGAAACCATAGCCGTGCATGATATACAACCAGCTCTACATCAGGCCCGCAGTCTCTGTGTCTGCCACAGATACTTTGCCTGTGTCCCCATCTGTCAGCCAGGGCCGGACTGGGGCTAAAATTGGCCCTGGCATTTAAAGCACACAAGCCCACCTCATTTCTGCATCTGGTTCCTCCCCTTACTATTCCCGACTTCTCCCACTTCTTAGTCTATGCTCTTTTAAATATAATTAATATTAGAATAACATACAAGTTATACATCATTCTCTGGATTAAAATACACAAACAGAGCTCATCTTCAATTCAAACATGTGCCTTAGTCAGACATTTGGTTTGTTATTTCAGTTAAAGCTGGCACTACGTTGGTGTAGGTCACACACAAAGAAAATGGAATGCATTTTCCCAATTGACCAAGTCCTAGCTTAGCAGTTGTAGAGGATTAGATAGTGTTCACTGTAGGAATTTTTTAGGGCAGGGGTGCTGAACAAAAAGGGGGACACATCTGTGCACACCAAAGCAGAGCCGTAACTACATATTTTGGTGCCCTGTGTACATAAAGAGCATTAGTACTGCTATCCACAACTGAGGTAAGGAGAAAAAAAAGGTGCGGTCTCACTGGGATGTTCGTAACCACTCAATAGCACCCCCAATTCAAATTATGCCACACATTAGTGTTCCTTAGACACAGTACGCCACATAGTAGTGCCCCTTAGTCACATTACATCATGCAGTAGTGCCCCTTAGTCACGTTACATCACACAGTAGTGCCCCTTAGTCACGTTACACCACACAGTAGAGCCCATTCACTTTATGCCACAATGAGCCCATTCACTTTATGCCACACAGTAAAGGAATACTCCATATAAACATTATGCCACACAATAGTAGTGCCCCTTATAACACATTATGCCACACAGTAGTAGTGTCTCTTATAACAAATTATGCCACACAGTAACACCCCTGAAAACACCTTATGCCACAGTAATGCCCTTATAACACATTGTGCCACATATCTCTCCACCTAACACAGCTTTCCCTGGGCCCTGACACAGAATATCCCTCACACAGTTTATCTTCCCTCATGTGGCTTCCCGCCTCAAGCAGCTCTTTCAAACTTACCTCTCTCTTACGTTCCTCATGTTGTCCTAAGAACTCTTCCTTCAGCACTTTCTCCTGCATGGGTGCTCTCTCTTTTCACAGCACTGGTAGCTTCTCTTCATGCAGCAGGAAAGACAAACATGTGGTGATGTTACTGCATCGTCTCATTCTTGCCTGCACAATGGGATGGGTACTGATGGAGACGGGTTGAGTCTGTCTAGTGCCGCCCGCCAGCCACATCTATGGATGTAGGAGTGGTGGATGCGGGAGGAAGCTGCTCGGTGCACAGCAGGACTGGAGCTGGCAGTCACATTACTGCATGTACAGAGTGCTGTTGCCAGGCATATCTGGCCATCAGCCCTTCTGGCATCTACCAGAACTGTCAGATGGGCAGTCTGGCCCTGCTGTCAGCCATAATACTAGTAATAGTAATCTCATAAGAGGAAATACTTTTTAAAAGTAGAGACAACAGCAGGGCAAGTTCTGAGGCAGAAAGGTGCCTCATGAAGTTCACTCAAGCTCATTTCGCCTTTTCCACACAAGGTTGTGAGTTAAAGTACCTCCAAGAGGAAACATGTGGGCAATATTTCTTCAAGAGACATTTGTTCAAGATGAAATGTCTCTCTTCCAGGTATTACCTATAGCTGAAATACCTCAATGGTGTATAGCTGACCACCATCTCTTGCCCATGGTATATATCTCCATTCACTGACCAGAATCACAACTGCAGGTCGAGAAGCAGTATGAGGGCAGCAGTTACCCCTCTGTGGTCTGAGAGTCAGAGAAGGTTACCAGAACTTCAGTGCCATCCATTAGAGGCAAGTATAGTGAT
The DNA here is from genome assembly GCA_031769625.1 of Taudactylus pleione. NCBI lineage: Eukaryota > Metazoa > Chordata > Amphibia > Anura > Myobatrachidae > Taudactylus > Taudactylus pleione. The sequence goes on from JAUIMM010000086.1 coordinate 2,101,648, forward strand.
CTTCAAACGGCCAGAGTGGCATCAGGGGGCATAACACCTCTTAATACTATTTACTACTCTCACTGGGCATCAAGCAAATGCTCCCAAGTATACAATTTTGCTTAGTTAGTTTTTAGAACTGCCCTCATAAAATATGAAATGGTTTAACATAATTATACCGGGATCCCAGATATCTCTGCTATTTTGCCCCCGAAATTGACCCAGCACTGTCATCGCCCAAAGTATAAATTACTGATGAATTACTTAGAAAAATTTAATTTAAAGTATCAGATGTTGCTGGCCATCTGCTGTTTGTACTGGATAAAGCAGAGAAATAGGGAGCTTCTAGCAGCTTCTTAGACTCCTTAGTAGCTTATGATGTGGTCCTTCTAAAGGCTATAAATAGAGCCAACTTAATGATAGGACAGGTTTTTGATTTCATATCAAGCACTCATAGAATCCACTGGCTGGCTAGAGCAGGTCTGTTTAGCTCCCAGGCCAGTAGATGTCCCTAACCTCATAGACTCTGATCTATTTGGCCCAGAATGTATTGACAAAGTTAAGGTTTGTTACAAAGCCTGCTAGTCCTTTGTGGACATTAGAGGTTACCAGTCCTCCAAGTGGCCCTTTCACCAGGAGGTTCATTTGTGGGAGTTAGCAGACCCCCTGAGGACAGGTTGGGGAGCATGAACACACAAAAAGCCAGTAAGAGACAAGTGGTCTGCAAAGGAATTGGAAGCCCACATAAACCTCTTAGAACTAACAGTGGCCAAGTTACTGTAGCCTTGTTTGCTCTGCTCCCTCCTCAGCTTCATTAAATTACCATTCAATTTTGTCTGGACAACAGGACTGCTGTATTATACATACACAAAATGGGTGACACACAATCCCTACTGCTTTGCTAAAACACAATAGACATCTGGTGTTGGTCAGTACAAAAGTCTATTTGTCTGTCTACCATGTTCATACCTGGAGAACTAAATGAACTCGAAGATGCCCTCTTCAAGACATGCCTCACATTAGAAAGAGTATCCCTGAAGTCAGAGATCTTTCACAACATTGTTACAACCTTTGGCCAGCCACAGTTGGACCTGTTTGCAACCCCGTCCACTGCTCAAGTTCCGACCTTTGTTTTCAGAATCTGTTCCTAAGGTGCCTTCAACATGGATGCAATGTCGTTTCCATGGAAAGATCTTGTCCATGCCATTGAGGGTACTTTACAAGATAAGAGGAGACATAGTACTCCAGATCATTCTAGTATACCCAGTCTGGCCCTTCAGAATTTGGTTACCCTTAGTCAATCACCTATGTAAAAGACCCAAACTTACCCTAGCACTATCCAAAGACTGCTTCCAGGGGACACAAGACTTATTTCAGGAGTTATCACAATGTATGTGGATGGTGATATTGCTCGGTTGTTAACTGACTCAAATATCTTGGCCACTGCTACTACTCTAGTAAATGTATCATTAAGTCCCAGAAAGAGATCTAGTTATCATACAATCATCAAGGGATTTATTTCTTGGCACACACCCTACCTTTTACCCATCTTCAGCTGTCAACACATTTCCATGCTAACAAGTACAAAGCATTGTTGACTTCTTTCAACATATGCTCGTATGGCTATGCCCTTACACTCCTGATTCCCAGACTTTCTGAGAATAAGCTGTTACAACGTTTGCTTAAAGGCCTTTTATTATCTAGGCCATCATGCCCATGCTACTCTACCACCTGGGACATTGAACTATTTATTGTTTTTTTAGCTACTATGCCTTCTACCTCTGATAATTCCTGTTTGTCCCTACTGGCCTTGGCTTTTGCAGAAAGAGGAGCTGAACTTTCTTACATAGACATCTCAGACTAGTGAGAAAACCAAAGCTATGTATCTGTACAATGTAAATGCCCAAACAGCAAGCACATATGTACATGTATACAAAGAGGGCAGCGCTTGTAATAAACAACACAAGGGTACTAATTATAAATTTATTACCATAAAAATCACAACAATATTAAAATCAACTTTCACATATATAAACTCCCGGATCATAAAAAGTTGACAAAACAAACATATTACTAAAAAATTTTAAATATATAATGATAACACATATTATGCATTCAAAAAATTCTAAAAATGAAATTAAGACAGCTTGTCATGACCAATGTTTTAAATGATATGGCCCTTAATTCCACACTGGATCACTGTCTCACATGGCCTCAATGTAATTCACTATAGCCCATGTGTGGTTAATACATGAAGAGGTTTACTGGTAGCACTTGTATCCACAAACGTTCACATGAATCACTGAGTATCCAATAGTGGTAAAGTCAATAGCCAGTTTATAGCAGCATATAATCGTGAGTGAGATATAATAGCAACCGAAGCCCCAGACTCCCTGCCGATGTCCATACTCACAGTATTAGCTGTGTAGCTGCAGCCAAAACTTCACAGAGGCCAGGTATCAGTGTGCATATATTCAGTCCACTGTGGGGGATGTACTGCTGGAGCCTCGATGATCCGTGCTGACTATTAGCAATGCTGTATTCTCCAAATGAACCAATGCACCGCAAGTGCATATGCAATAAAAGGTCAGGAGCAAACCACCCTCCGTATCCTCAACGCATTTCCCTGCAACTTGAGCAGCTTTTTCAAGAAACTAGGATGACTCTGACCCCAGTCAGTTTCCACTTTATATTGTGGGGACACACAGAAAACAGTTCTATTCAAAACCCCTTAGTAGAGTTTGACCTGGTCAGATACCACTCTTTGCCTAGTGAAGTTATCATCCTATTTCTTTATCACAGCTTCACACAGAGGTCATTTTTCCCAAATAAGCCTTTTTGCCCTGCCAGACCTTCCATGAGCCAAGGATGGATAGTTTTGGTTATGTGAGATTCTGGTATAGACACTTCAGTGTAATATATAGCAAGATGTCTATTCCATAATTCACAGGAAAGTGATTTATGCAGTTGAGCGATTATCGGATGGCTACGCATGCAACACAGTCACATTGCACATATACCAAGGTACCTTTGCGATGCCGCTTGCAATGAGGATTTAATCGCAGAATGATTGACATACAGGGACCATTTGGGGACAATTATGGGGAGTGATGGCAAAAATGCAGGTGTGTCATGACCATCTTTGGGGCGTGTATCTGCCTACATCTGCGGCCCCGTATGCAGAAAATATGGCATTAGTGTCTCAGTTCCCTCTGCCATTCTATGCAACCATATGGTTACTCAGATGGTTAGTTATTGAAGGATATGCAGTCACCACTGCATATTTTTACACAGTTGCTTGAATCTGCAAAGCTGCCGGTGGGCACCTCAATACATTTCCAGATGACTACAACATTAGCATATTTTCACACAGCAGCTGCATACAGTTTCGCAGCTGCGATTGCATTAGTGTCCACTTCTGAATCAGACTTACTGTACAGTACTAATGCAGAGACAAGATTGAGTAAACCGATATGATGCTGCCCATATCTCAGCAAGTGACATCTGTAGGAGTCCAAGTCAATGATGAGGAAGTCACATTGGTTATGCTACAGAATTTAACACCAGAATATTATATATATATATATATATATACACACACACACACATAGACACGCATACATACATAAATATACACACACATACATATAAATATACCACACATATATACACACACCTTACAGAAGGTAAAGATTGTAGATGGGGATGGGACCTGGCAGGCTGGCACCAGGGCCAAATGATGCAATTCTAATAGAATATATGGTATAGATGTTTCATATGTCACAAAGTGGGACTCAAGGCCTCTGAATGCAAACTGAAAGATACAAATGCAGTGCAAATTAAATGTGACAAGAAAAATGAGTCAGCCTTGAGTGTCAGAGACAATTTCAAGAAAGATTGTTGGTACATGGACTCAGGAGCCACAAGGCATTTCAGTTGCAATCAAGAATGGTTTAAATTGCTAAGCATATGACACCCTATAACAATCAGAGGGATTGGAGATGAACTACTTCTAGCCACAAAAGTCAGGACAATCAGTGATTTGTGCAAAATAATAGAGGGACTGTGATAGCAACAGCAACCCAATGCCAGTAACTGTACATCCTAGACACAGAAGTATTGTGCGATGATGGCATCTAATTCAAGCCAATCTATATTAGCTATTACACAGTGTAAAGATGCCCATCCACTAGAAGACATGAAAATGACTGCACGATTATGACATTGTAATCAAGCAGTCATTCAGTGTAGGCACATCAATCATCTGCAAATATGCTAAACTTGATGTTATCGTCAGGATGTCCAGCATGTTTGCCCGATAATAGATGTCTAAACGACCAGTGGGAGTGTGCATCGCTGGTCATTTTAGATATTTTTGCAAATGATTTGCAAATGATTTATGAACGATTGAACAATAGCGATATCATTATCATTCAGTCACTCAATTAAATTGTCTAGTGGATGGGCACCTTAATCAATATTTCCTAACATTCAGTGATGGTTTCACAAGAATGACAAGAGATCAATGGAAACTCAAACTGGTATGAACCTAAAAGCCTTGAGATCTGACAATGGTGGAAAATATGAAAATGGAGATGTAGCAGCTGTCCTAAAGAAGTACGGCACTGAGAACCAACTAACCATTGCATACACACCAGAGCAAAGTGTGCCAAATACACAATTATGTAAAGACAGTGGACTGAAACAGGCCTAGAAAAATGGTTTTGGGCAGAAGCAGTATGTACCGCAGTATACCTAAACAATCATGCACCCACAGTTGCTATGAAAGGCAAAACACTATTAGAGGTTTGGTCTGGAAGTAAGCCAAGCATCAATCATCTCTCAGTGTTTGGATTCAAACCATATATAAAGAAATAAGACATAAGCTGTATCCCAAATTAGTAAAATGTATCATGCTTGCATACTGCCAAGAAAGTAAAGGATACAGACTCTGGAACATTAGAAATAAAAAAGCTTAGAAAGTCAAAGGATGTTGTATTCCTTGAAACTAAAGTTTGAACAACAATTGCAACAACAGTTTGGATAAACCAGCAGCTGGAAGCGTGTCTGAGTTAGACACTGCCAGTATGACTACCCACTTACAATGCAGACATTCTATGAGAAACAACAAAGGAGAACCCCTTAAAAGATATTATGAGGAGTTGCAAATACCACTTTCTGTGTACTCCAAAATATCCAAGAAGCAAAGTCAAGCAATGACTGGGAGGAATGGAAATCAGCAATAGATAAATAATGGCATCATTGAATGACAAGAAAACAGTTAAACACAAGTCGGTCTTCTGTAAAAAGTTGAATGCAGAGAAAACCATTGATGCTATAAAGCTTAACATGTCGCAAAAGGATATACACAGAAATTTAGTATTGACTACTGTGAAATCTTGTCACCTGTGGCAAGGTACAGTACATTTACATTTAGTCACTGCTATATCTGCCATACATGATTTGTTACTCTACCAATTAGACTTTAGCTGGGTACACACTAAACAATGTGTGTACCCAGTGATGTCGCTGACGGGCCAACATATCGGGCAGTACATACACACTGGGTGATCTAGTGCCCGACCACCGGATATGCTGCCCCCACCTGCATAACGCTGCATGGGAGTGTCAGCTGCATCACCTGATCTTACATGCAGTACATAAGATCAGGTGATGAGGCTGATGGCCCCACAGGAGCATGCACTACATGATGTAGTGCATACACACTACACATTTTTTAAAGATTTGTCACATTACATCCGTCACATCACTTACGGTAACTTCCCGGTCTATATAACTATGGGAGCCAGAGGCGGGCTGGGCTGGGGGCAGAGTGCCAACTGCCCCCCGAGCCGGTACACTTTTAATATTCCAGGGCCGTGCTAGGCTGCGGCAGGGCTAAAAGAAAATGGCTGCCCCCATATCAAGCTACAAAAAGATGGTCGCTGTCGACCAATGGGGAGCAAGGTTTCCCTACCAAGAAACCCAAGAGGCTAGAGCATGGAAAAGGGGGTATGGCTTATCGGAGGAGAAGAGGAGCTGAAAAAAATTAATTATGGCACTGCACCCATGGAGGAGAGAGTCAGAGAGGGCAGAGATGAAGAGTGCCTCAAAGTGGAGGAGATACTTCTTGTATTCTCCACCCATACAAGGTAAGTGGAGGGCGAAGTGGGGCATATATTATATATGTCACAGTGGCATAAACTTTGCAGGGGGCGTTCTTTTGTTATTTCAAATATGTGTGTACTAACTGTGTCTGTCTGTGTATGTGTGTTTCTGTCTGTGTATGTGTGTTTCTGTCTGTGTGTGCTAACTGTGTCTTTCTGTGTATGCGTGTTTCTGTCTGTCTGAGATATATATATATATATATATATATATATATATATACTGTATATATCCATAATGGCGGCACTCAGGAATGAAAACAGGCTTGCAAGTTGAGTTACCAGCACTTCAATACTATATTTGGTCGTACATTTTCCAAATACAGCATTGAAATGTTGGTAACTCACCTTGCGAGCCTGTTTTCATTCCTGAGTGCTGCCATTATGGATATGTTATGAAGTCTCTGCACCTTGTGTACAGCTGATTGGAAGGCACCGGCTTTAGGTATTTAACGCATTATTTGCACATGTTGAGGAGTGCCGCTTCCAAGATATATATATGTGTGTTCCCACTGTCCATTTTGTTATGTGTGAATTAGGGGTCAGCGGGTTTGGATTTCTGAAATCCGAACCCCCCCGGGCCCCCCCGATCTGAGGCCGATCCGAGTCAGGCTCGACTTTTCCCGCCTGACTCGGATCTGAAATCGAGGCAAAACGTCATCATCCCACCTTCCGGGTCTCGCGGGTTTTGGATTCTATATAAGGTACCCGCATCGGCGCCATTTTCTCACTCGGCTGTGGACAGTGAAGAGGGAGGGTGGGAGTTAGGGCTAGCTGGGCTGTGTAGTGTAGTGTAGTGCAGTGTAGTGTTGTGCTGTGCTGCTGTTGTCCATAGGGGCTGTGTCCACTCCTCCAAAGTCCATAGGGGCTGGCTGTGTTGTGCTGTGCTGCTGTTGTCCATAGGGGCTGTGTCCACTCCTCCAAAGTCCATAGGGGCTGGCTGGATTGTGTTGTGCAGTCAGTTTTCCATAGGGGCTGTGTCCACTCTAAAGTCCAGTGCAGTGTCCCAGTCCTAAAGGGGTGCTGTAGTGTTGTCCAGGGGGTGCTCTGTCCATCAGGGGTGCTCCCCCCAAGTGCAAAAAAATAAATATTTTTTCTGTGTTTGTGAATTGTGTGCACAGTAGCCGCATGTGCAACAAAGTAGTGCCAAGCGTGCGCCTGTGTCATAAGTTAAGGGCCGGCTGGCTTGACCATTAAAGGGTGCTGTAACCACCAAAGTGCACTCCAAACCAAATAAAAAAATATTTTCTGTGTTTGTGAATTGTGTGCACTGTGGCTGCACGTGCATCAACAAAGGAGCAGCGCCAAGCATGCGCCTGTGTCCAATAGGTAAAGGGCCGGCCGGCTTGACCGTTAAAGGGTGCTGTAACCCCCAAAGTGCACTCCAAAAAAAATAAAAATAAATATTTTTTTGTGTTTGTGAATTGTGTGCGCAGTAGCCGCACGTGCATCAACAAAGTAGCGCCAAGCGTGCGCCTGTGTCATAGGTAAAGGGCCGGCTGGCTTGCCATTAAAGGGTGCTGTAACCCCCAAAGTGCACTCCAAACAAAATAAAAAAATATTTTCTGTGTTTGTGAATTGTGTGCACTGTGGCTGCACGTGCATCAACAAAGGAGCAGCGCCAAGCGTGCGCCTGTGACCCATAAGTAAAGGGCCGGCTGGCTTGTCTGTTAAAGGGTGCTGTAACCCCCAAAGGGCACTCCAAACAAAATAAAAAAATATTTTCTGTGTTTGTGAATTGTGTGCACTGTGGCTGCACATGCATCAACAAAGGACCAGCACCAAGCGTGCACCTGTGTCCCATAAGTAAAGGGCCGGCTGGCTCATTTCTTAAAGGGTGGTGTAACCCACAAAGTGCACTAGTCTCCAACAAAAATAAAAAATTATTTTCTGTGTTTGTGTGCGCCTTAGCCGCACGTATATATATCAATATAACATAAATGGAGGACCAAACTTTCTCTGATAAAAATAAAATAGGGAAAGATCAAGAACCACTTCCTCCTAGTGCTGTTGCTGCTGCTGGGAGTTGTTCATCATCCCAGAGAGGAAGTAGGAACACCACTACTTTTACTAAACAATTGACCCTCCAACAGTCCTTAGCGAGGAGGATGAAGTACGACAGCAGTCATCCTGAAGCAAAACATATAACTGAGGCCTTGATTGCTATGTTGGTGTTAGACGTGCGTCCGGTATCTGCCATTAGTGCAGTGGGATTTAGACAATTGTTGGAGGTAGTGTGTCCCCGGTTCCAAATCTCATCTAGATTCCACATGCATCCTTAAAGCAGCAGCGACAAGCGTCTGTCTGTTAAAGGGTGGTGTAACCCTCAAAGTGCGCTCCACAAACAATAAAAAAATTCTTTTTTTTCTGTCTTTGTGAATTGTGGGGGCTGTAGCCGCACCTGCATCCTCAAAGCAGCAGCGACAAGTGTGCGTCTGTCTGTTAAAGGGTGGTGTAGCCCCCAAAGTGCTCTCCAACCAAAATAAAATAATCTTCTTTTTTTCTGTGTTTGTGTGTGAAATGTATGTGCAGTAGCCGCACCTGCATCCTCAAAGCAGCAGCGACAAGCGTGCATCTGTCTGTTAAAGGGTGGTGTAACCTTCAAAGTGCGCTCCACAAAAAATAAAAAATTCTTTTTTTTCTGTATTTGTGAATTGTGTGGGCTGTAGCTGCACCTGCATCCTCAAAGCAGCAGCGACAAGCGTGCGTCTGTCTGTTAAAGGATTACATCAGTGACAGCATCCAAGTAGGCATGTCAGACAGTCCGTACATGTACTGGCAGGAAAAAGAGTCAATTTGGAGGCCCCTGTACAAACTGGCTCTATTTTACCTGAGTTGCCCCCCTCCAGTGTGTACTCCGAAAGAGTGTTTAGTGCAGCCAGGAACCTTGTCAGCGAAAGGTGTAGGAGGTTGCTTCCACAAAATGTGGAGAAGATAATTCATAAAAATGAATTATCAACTCTTCCAGGGAGACCAGCCTCCAGAACATACAGAAGGACCTGTGGTGGTGGATTCCAGCGGGGACGAATTAATACTCTGTGAGGATGAGGATGTACACAACACTGAAGAGGGTGAGGAATCGGTGAATGAGGAGGATGAGGACGACATCTTGCCTCCCTAGAGCTAGTTTGTGCAGGGACAGATTAATTGCCAGATTGTTTTGTGGGGGCCCAAACGAACCAATCATTTCAGCCACAGTGGTGTGGCAGACCCTGGCGCTGAAATGATTGGTTTGTTAAAGTGTGCATGTCCTGTTTATACAACATAAGGCTGGGTGGGAGAGCCCAAGGACAATTCCATCTTGCACCTCTTTTTTTTCTTTGCATTATGTACTGTTTGCGGCCTAGTTTTTCAAACTGCCATCCTGTCTGCCACTGCAATGTCACTCCTAGATGGGCCACGTGTTTGTGCCGCCCACTCGTGTCGCTTAGCATAGTCATCCAGCTACCTCGGTGCAACCTTTTGGACATAAAAATAGTATTGTGAGGTGTGAGGTGTTGAGAATAGACTGGAAATGAGTGGAAATTAAGGTTTTTAAGGTTAATAATAGCATAGGAGCAGAAAAATCAACACATTCTGTGATTTTAGCTGGTTTTATAAAAAATACAGATCCAAAACACAAAACCCAGAACCCAAAACACCGAAGGGTGGTTTTGGCAAAACCAATCCAGATCCAAAACACGAAGAAAGATCCAGATCCAAAACCAAAACACAAAACACGAAAAGTGGCCGGTGCACACCCCTAGTGTGAATTGCACCCTTCCCATTTTGTAATAGATGATTTCCACCCCACCTATTCCACAGTAGACACACAATGCAAAAAGGATAGGTGGAACAAAGGGCCGGGCGCAGCTACTCAACCCAGCCCCTGGGAGGCACACACAATAGAGGGTGAAACCCAGGACTCCCACTACATGCCTCCAGCAGCCTAATCCACAAAAGCTGTACAGCTACCCCCGTGACTGCGAGACACCAGAGTTGGGACAGCACATGATTTTCCCTAAAGGATATGGAGCAGACTGAATGCTTTGGGCCAGTATCAGCATCAAAGCATTTAGATATATCGGCATCAGCTGTGTTGCAGGGCAGATGCGATATGTCTGTGAATGACGTAGTTAATAGACATATCATTTTTACACACTCACCGATCATGCTCTACAAATATATTGCCTGTTCAACAGAACAGGCGATATATCTGTCAGTGTGTCCCCAGCATTAGTCATATGGGGCTGGTACATGATATATTTGTTTATAGCTCTTTGTCTTAAAAAAATGTCATATTTCATTTGTTATTTAAACCATATCCACATTACTCAAACCACACCCCCAACATTATTGTCACGCCCATTTTTAAAATTTCATTAGTTGGTAGAAAAACTGGGCCACCTGCTCTTGTTTGCCCCTTAGGCTGAAAGTTGCCAGCCAGCCCCTGATTGGAGCGGCCAAACAGAGACCGGAAGGTTAAGGGAAGTGACATTATGTTAACTAGGCTGGGACAGTTTTGTGGATACAACCATACTAATTAAGGTGGTAAAAATTGCCATTGCTTAGGAGATCAGGAACCAATTGGATTGCGCTGTGGTGGCTTCCAGGATGTGGCGATGACTTCCGGTGAGCTACCCTTAAATAACAGTAGTCATTCCTGCATTCTTGTCCCTTGAAAAAGACTCCTTGTCGAGTCAAAATGCGTTGGTTAGAGTGCAGGGATTATATACATTGCACTTTCAGGTTTCAATTCTGTGAGGTGGAAGTGTTTTTAGCATGTAGACATATTTTTTAGCATATGGGAAAGATTTCTGGACTGCACAACCTGACTATATATATGATGGGAGGTGCTACCTAATGAGACTAATTGCAGGCACAGAAACAGACAAATATCAGGTGCACAACTCCAAATTATTAATAATATATATAAATGCAATAAAATTTTGCAATCAATAGAGGTTTTTAGCATAATCATGGCCAAGGTTATGGGCCTACCCACCATATCCAGGTAACCTCTTTTGGGTAGGTCCCTAACATACTAGGGTTCAAATCCAGAGTGCAGGACCCCCAAAAACTGGCCCAGCCAAGTCGCCCCAGGGCACCACCATAGTAAGAAAAGTGTAAAGAGATGTTTAGGAGCAGCTGCAGCTGCGTTTTTGGGGGTCCTGCGCTCTGGATTTGCTAAAAACCTCTATTGATTCAAAATTTTATTGCATTTATATATATTATTAATAATTTGGAGTTGTGCACCTGAGATTTGTCTGTTTCTGTGCCTGCAATTAGTCTCATCAGGTAGCACCTCCCATCATATATATAGTCAGGTTGTGCAGTCCAGAAATCTTTCCCATATGCTCCATTTAATGTGCTTTATTGCACTTCTGAGGGAAAGGAGATGCCCCCATTCTGGACTAGCACCCTTCCTTATTAGTTTCAAAGCATGGAGTATGGTAATGTATATGCACACTGTATTAGGCACAATTCTAGGTAAGTCCTACAAGTTATATACTGTAGTGCAACTTTGGTTCATTTTTGGGGTGTGGGTCCCCCTGGATTGCATTGGTTAATCTGTCTCAGGGCACCGCATTATAACACATTTTCCTTTATAACACATTTTAACCCTTCACTGTGTGTGTTTAATATATATGTACTTCACTTTTTTATTTTCATTCTTTATATGCAGCTGCAACTGCTCCTAACTATCTCTTTACACTGCACTTTTCTTACTATGGTGGTGCCCTGGGGCGGCATGGCTGGGCCAGTTTTTGGGAGTCCTGCGCTCTGGATTTGAACCCTAGCATGTTAGGGACCTACCCGAAAGAGGTTACCTGGATATGGTGGGTAGGCCCATAACCTTGGCCATGATTATGCTAAAAACCTCTGTTGATTGCAAAATGTTATTGCATTTATATATATTATTAATAATTTGGAGTTGTGCACCTGAGATTTGTCTGTTTCTGTGCCGACATATTTTTTAGACCTGCTGTCATATCTGCCTGTATACCCCGACTTTTACTTAATGTATTTATGTTTGCAAACTTACTTTTATTTTCATTAAATGGTTTGTATCTTCACCATGGCCATCCCCATCCTTTTTTATACACCATGATGTTGGGAGTTTAAGTTAACTTACTCTGCTTAAAGAAACCCAGATGTGCAGATTTCTGCTTCATAGAGAGCGAGTACGGTACGCATTGTTTAATTTACGTGACTGTATGACTGACCTCTCAGATCATATTTGATGGGGGGAAATATTGCGGTTTAAAGATACCTTGATGTGTGGCCATTGTGTACCTTTCTTGTAAGTTCGGTATGCATTACTATATCTGCATAGAGGTGTCCCAATATCTTGCGGTGTTATCTTATATATCATTTGGACATACTATACTATGATATATTTTTTTGTTGTTTCAATTCACATTTATACTTCGAAATACATCTGAACATGAGACATCTGAAAAGAAGATTTGAAATCTACCATTGGACACCACATAATGGACATATAATTATAACGGAACTTTTATATGTTGGGCTGCACTGAGCGCCGTTATCTACTAATTTCATGTTTATAGACAGAGAGCATAAGTTAAGAAGACTTTATATCCCTGCGTATCAAGACAGTTGGGAGGGCATCTTGCCTTGTGCTGAGTTCTTTATTGGTTACGAGGATCATCCCCACTTACCATTCATGTCTTCCGTACCAACATCAGAATTTCCCTCTGTTGATTCACTTATTTGAAGTTTATACAAAATTAGGGCTTAAGGGATAAATTCTAACTTTTCACATGCTTTTGAAGATCCCTCCATGCTTTGTTGGTCCCTCCAAAATGATTGAAATTGTCAATACAGTGGCTATTAGATTGTAGTTTCTACCTAAGGTATGCCTTCTACATTCATTCTTTTCAGCCCGTACCATCATCCTTGGTGCCCCTGACCGGTTGCTATGTTTGAATATTATTTGGATTCCGACTCTGTACTGAGCTACTGGTGTCACCTGTCCCTATTTCTAAGCTACTTGTGTAAGGAGGGCAATTAGAGAGCTGAGACCGGAGATCTCCTGACATAACACCTTGTGCTGTTTTCTTGTATACAGTAGGCTGGAAGATCTGTTACACATAATGCATCAACACTGCCAGGGCTAGCTCTTTACTAACTAAATATGAATTCAGGTATCTGTGAGTGTGGAATTTCAGGAAGACCTGGTGCACAGCCATGTAGTCCTGTTGTTGTGGTCCACAGGAGGAGATTAGAAGAGGAAGTTGGGCTGTGGGACAGAGTCCAGTAGAGGTGGGAAGGTTATAGGAGAAAGAGGGGAATGGATTCCTAAGGGGTGGTACTTACTGTAGTTACAGGAAGAAGTTTACTGAAGCTAATGAGTTGAGGTACTGTAATAACAATGTTTAGAGGCAAGGTCTACAGAGCATGTTAATGTTATTTTGCTTGTATTTGTATTTCATACAATCATGTTAAAAATAATTAAAAGTAAAAAATTAAAACAGGCAAAATGTAAATGTGGAGCCAGCAAATTGTGTAGGAACAGGCTGTAGAAATAACACATTTATTTCAAATAAATAAGCCCCCACTGGTGGCATGCTGCTCTCAGTACTATAGAATTTACTGGCACCTCTTGGGTGGAGCAGGACATACCACCTCAATGTCCACCCCTTCAATGCCACACTCTGCAGTCACTGACCAACAGTCATCTCCTTGAAATGCTTTTTACAAAAGTAAGCAAGTTTCCTAGAAGAAATCTGATTAGTATGTTTAGGTATTATCACTTATTTCTGAATTAGTACAACATTTACTACAACTATCATACTCACCTCATTCACCTACCCTGCGTCTTATATTTAAAAAAATGCACCCCCTTGATTTAAACAACCTGTCTCCTTATTGTGCGTCTTGGGTGAGACAGGCAAGAGCTCTCTATCCCTGAATGGCAAAGATACCCCTGCTTCCAGGGGAGAGATTTCTTGAAGAGACCTGGAGAGGAGCATAGAAAGTACTAACTGTAATACCCCTTTTACACCGGAGCTAAAACCCGGGTTATTGCTGGGTTAACCCGGGCAGCTCCTTGGTGTAAAAGGGGTGAGGGTTGGATCGCCGGGTCAAATGACCCGGCAATCCAACCCAGGTAAATAGCAGGGTTTAACACAGGCTTAGCCCGTGAAACCCTGCTGTGTGTACGGAGCACTCCGGGTCTTGATGACCTGCAGTGCGCCGCAAGCTGGCCGATTGGTCCAGCTTCAGTGGCGCTTAGAGATGACGTAATCTCCAAGCGTCCACTTTCACGCCGGAAAAGCCGGGTCTATGCAGACCCAACTGCAGTGTGAGCGGTGCCGACTCGGGAATATCCCGAGTCGGCACCGGCTAAATTCCAGGTCTGATCCGGATAGGAACCCTGTTCCAACTCTGGGTCAGACCCGGAATGTTGTTGGAAAAGGGGTATAAGTGACCCTGTCGCAAGACATAACACCCCCTGAGTGGCACTCCAGCAGTGGTTACTTTTGATAATTGAAATGAAATGAAATGAAATAAGTATTTGTTCAAAGCAAGTATATGCACATAGGAAAAGAAGGTGTACATGTAGTGCAAATAGTCATGCCACATGAAAAATCATTCTAAAGTGATTCTTATTATTTTCTAAAGAAAAGGCATGTCTGCAGCAAAGGGTAGATAATTGTGCATATTTCATAGAAGCGTCTGAGTGCCGCTCTTGCTACATAATAATGTATATTCCCAGTGCTAGACCAATGGCTACCTCTTTATTGACCTTACCTAAGCATTATATGATCATTGCAGGCTGTTAAATAAAATGAAAAAGGAATGCCACAGAGTCTTAGATTAAAACCAAAATGGGTCTCATAGAAGTGTGACAAAATTTGTGCATACTCCTCCGATCTTCAAAGTGTGCATTAAACTAGCATTACTGTGCCCAGGGCACTGATTACACCAGTATCACTTCCAAGCTAATTAAATCTGCATTCCCTCCAATGTGACATTAGCTGTCCATTCAAGCAAACAATGCCACCATTGTTCCTCTATCTGATAACAGCAGTATAGCAATTATGACAATACCATTTCTTATGCTGGGCATACACAGCCAGATAAAATGTCTGTCAGACCGACAGACATTTTATCTGGCCGGCTGCCAGCCGCAGATGTCACCGGCATACACTGTGAGAGAAATCTGACAGTGTATAGCCCGACATCCGCGCTCCGCCCCCGGGGGAGGAGACATTTCCCTGTTCCTTCCGTAGGAAGGAACACAGGAAATGTCTGTCTGTCTGTCGGCCGCGCTGGGCATACACTGCCCGATGCGGCCGACAGTTACCGGGTAAATATCGCATCGGACAGGCATGCTGGACAATCCTGCATGCCCGACCGAGCAATATTTAACCCTCGGTCGCCCGCACACACGCTACAATTATCGGGGCGATCCGCGGATATCAGGCGGATCGCCCCGATAATTGTAGCGTGTATGGCCAGCATTATTAAATTGGTGACACAAATATTGCACACCAAAATATTTACAAAACATCTGACCCCCAATCTATTCACACCAAGCGTATCCTTTGTCCTCCAAAGTGATTATAGCAGCATACAGCAAATTAAAAAGGAAAGAAAACAACTCACCAGGTTCTAAGGTTGTCTGGAAGTATCTGCCTCATTAAACCATATGAAAGGATCTTTCTCTATGTTCTGATGGACCCAACATCCACTAAGGTGTCTGTATGCACAAAATCATTGGTGCACTAATCACCACTCCGTTGACTGGTAATGTGGTCATGGCTCAGTAGAAAGAAAGAAAGAAATGGAACTGCCATACACACAGAATAGGAACAGTTAAAAGGTGCACATGGAATGCAGTACTGTATGTACACTAGTGTGCGTGTCTGCACACATACAGCTCTCTTTTTCTAGGCTTCCTAAGCCCAGAATCCAGGTTTACTTATGGGACCAGATCCAATTTTGGTATTTGCTACTAGGTAATGAACAAGTTGGACACATTTTCTTCTGTTAAGTCAGAGATTCCCAAACTCCGCCTAATACAGTCCAGGTTTTAAGGAAATCCATGCTTGAACACAGGTGACTTAGGCCCTCATTCAGAGCCACTCGCTAGCGGCAGTACGCTCGTTCCGAGCGATGTTCGCACATCTGCGCATGCGTACGGTTTTTAGTACGCATGCGCGAACCAGTCAGTGCGGCCGAAAATCATTTGTACGCAATATAGCGAGTGCCTGCTATTTTGAGTGACAGAATGAGGCGTATGTGGGTGGTAACAGGGGAAGGTGCTTGAAAACGGGGAGTGGAGATCCGATCGCAGGCGTGCTTAAAGGTCAAAACGGGCGTTTTATGGGTGTGCATAATTAATACAGCAGCGTCAATGACCACGTCACTTGGTTTTTTTTAACTCAGAACTGCTCGCAAAATAGCGGTTGAAAAAACCAACCACAAGAATAGCGAGCAGTTCATATCCTGTTCGATGTACTCGATTAATCTAATAAATAGCGGACATGACGTATGGTGCGAGCGGCCAGGGGGCGTTTTTATCAAATAAACGAGCGTATGTTTTGCTCGCTCGTTCAGACTTAGAGGTGTGAACAGACTGCAATGTGCGAACGGATCATTTGCATAGCCACCCCTTGTTTTTGATCGAACGAACGCAAATAGCGAACGGCTCTGAATGAGGGCCTTAGTTAGTACCTCAGTGAATTTGATTTAACCATCTGGACTCAAGCATGTATATCAATAAACGCTGAACTGTAATGGCGGAGTTTGGGAAACTCTGTGTTAAGTCAACCCAGTTAAATGTATTGGGTTTTTTGTGCCACATAAAATATTCTTTTGATTCCATTTTTAAATAAAATATATATCAAAATATTAGAGTGCACATATATATTATGTAACTCACTATTATTTTAATATAATAAAGTTATACGGGTTAGTCAGAAGTACATTTGATCATTATCGTTTATTAATGTATCTCAAAGTAAATCACAATAGACCGAGTATAGAAAATACATTTCTATTTATATTTGTACAGAATTTATTTGCTCTAACAATAAATATAGTACTGAGAAGTATTTTTAGACCCAGGAGCTCTCACTCCTAAAGATGAGGGTCCTGCTGCTGTCATTACTGGAGTTTACTAGGATGTGATATTACCATGTCCTGTATATTTAAAACATATAGGGCCTGATTCAGACCCACTCGCGAGCGGCTGTCTGCTCGCAAGTGGGTCGATGTTATGGACTGAGCATGCGCACGACGGAGGGAGCTCCGTCGTGCGCATGCGCCAGACGCGACGAGCGAAGGAAAGTCCCTCGCTCGTTGTGTCCGATCAAAGGGGGCGTGCTGTTAATGTTGATTGACAGCACGCCCCCTTTGGTGGGCGTGCCGGGGGCGTGCCTCCCTGACGGGGGCGTTTCCACGGGAACGCCTCCCGTCAGAAGCCGGCCCACTGACATCACTAGTGATGTCAGTGGGAGTGATTTTGGCTCTGATAGAGCCAAAATCACTCCGGAGCTTGCGGTTGAAAACCTCAACCGCAGGCTCCGGCTCGCAAATTCGATGGTCGCGATGGTCTCGACCATCGCGACCATCACAATGCACGCTCGTATAGCCTGTGGGTGGTGACCCACAGCTATACGAGCGTCCAGGAGGACGCTCCATGAAAATGGAGCCCGGCCCTCATTCAGAGCGTGCGCTCTGCTCAGAGCGTACGGCTCTGAATGAGGGCCATAGTTCTAATGAAAGCTATTCAAATATGGCATGGAGCGGGAAGTAGTCTGCAACCCGACAGTTAGAATCTCGATATGCACTATACAGGCTGTGGGATCCTGATGGGTCAAAATGGTGACAACTTAGAACGGTAAGTATTAGGGTTAGGGTTGGACTGCGGGAGGGGAGGGTTAGGGTGCTGAAGGGGAGGGGAGGGTTACCCTGTGGGGGGGATGGTTAGGCTGCAGGAGGGGTTGGTTAGTTGGGGTTAGCCTTAGAATACTTAACGAAAATCATCGTCATTTTCACAGTTGGGATTCTGCTACAGGCATTCCGGTCATCAAGATTCTAACCGTCAGGATGCCGTACCCAAGCTCATGGAGCTACAGTATTAAAAATAGTTGCTGCCATAGTGTCTGAAGTCTGAAATCATACATCCACATCCAAAGGTATAATGCAGCCATGTCTCATTCCTCCCAAATGGTTTTCTTCAATTAGGTAACAACATATCACTTCAAATATGGAATGTGGCAGCATCACCGTGGAGGCAGGACTGGTTTGCAATGTGGCAAGGCCACATCATCAGGGAGCATGCCTAGTGCTTCCCAATCACCAAGCAATTTCAGTTTGGAAAAAACATCTTGCTTCTGTCACTCTCCAATAAACAGATGTGTCCTGTCTGTCTACCATTACTAAAACAAGACCTCTTTCACTTTGTTAAATAATCACTCTCCAGTACTCGTAGGTGCAGAACATTTGTCTGGAATGAAAATACCACTCTCTTGTCTCATTAATGTACACCCCATATGATGACTCACCTGGAATTTCTGGGAGACTCCAGATTTTGGGGGAGATCTATGAATCCCAGCATTACTGCTGTGAAGTGGGCTGGGTGGGGGCATGATGACATAATTTGCAATGAATCACATCATCATGTCCACAACATATATCACAAATCATGGCATTATGTCAGAGTGCCAGGGCCACAATGATGCAATTATTGGAACCAGGCCCATGCCTAGACCACCTGCTCGCGGAGCCCAAGGAGAAAAACTTGTCAAGTATGATGTACTTATTCCCCCTTTATTGCCTAATAAAAGTCTAGGACACCTCTATTTTGTAATGTTACTGTCCAAAATGCTTCTTCTGTTATTTTGTTTTTTACTATTTCTTCAACAATATTAGACAAATGATTTAAGCTGGGTGCACACTATACAATAAGTGTGCTGAATAAGTGTGACCCGGGGTGCGCTGTTCTCATAGCAGGGTTTCACGGGCTACTCCTGTGTTAAACCCTGCTAGTTACCTGGGTTGGATTGCCGGGTCACTCGACCCGGCGATCCAACCCTCTCCCCTTTTACACCAGGGAGCTGTCTAGGTTAACCCTTCAAAATCCCAGGTTTTAGCTCCAGTGTAAAAGGGGTATTAGTGAAGTTGGGAATTTTTCTTTTATGTACTGTGCATGTTACCTATAGTAGTATACAGTCTTTAGCTTGCTTTGTGAAAATTATTAGACATAGGGTTGGGTTAAATGAAGGTGTGTGGAATGGAATACAGGTGTTTTTATCAGGGTTCAGTTACTTTTAGAGATGCCACAATTTAGAAACATAAGGTTTTGTTTGATAAATTAATAGAAAACATTCTGGATGATGTTCCTCTCTATCTTTTGTCAAGAACCTGACAGTATTTCTAACTCATTAAGATGTGTACTCGCTAGAGAATTTCTCGCTGCTGTGTCTGAACAGCAAAACACTCTGCTTAGTTGGCCAAGCATTAGATGAGTAATGTGGGTGCTCAACAGGATAGAAGGAATATTAACCTGAATAGGTGAAAAAGTATGATTAAAATAGGACAAAGCAAAAAGTAAAAGAAATAAAAGTTTAAAAAAAGAAGAATAAGAGTAAGAGATCCATTGGTTTATTGCTAATTAAATCAAAAACACCTTATAATACTCAACTTAAATTAAACTAATAAATAAAGACACGGACACATAACAGCTTGGCTAAAAGGTCACAGCTTTAATTATAATTGAAAGATTAACCTAACTGAGGTATCCAGGAGGAGCTGCAAGCTCAGGGGTCGATTCAGACCCGGATGCTAAGCTGCGCTCTCTTGCTGCCAAAAGGGTCCGGGTATGAAAATTCCGCATACGCACTGTCTGGTGTAAGGACGCCCTCTATGTTTTAGAGAGCGACGGCAGAGTGAGCGCACGCCGGTATAAAGATGCCCACTTTTCTTTCTTAACACACATCATCTCCAGGAAGTGTATGATTAATCGGAACCATCGAGAGCCATCAGAGCTGCACGCAGCGAATGAGGTAGACTCTACCCCACCACAAGCACTGCGATCACTGCAGGCTGAAATACAACCAAGTGACGTGTACAATGACGCTTCCATGCTAATTATGCACACCCATAAAACTCTGTTTTGATGTGCAGACACGCCTGCGTTCGCACCACCACTCCCAATTTCATAAGCACCTTCCCCTGTTACCACCCACAAACGGCACTATCTGTCACTCAAAGTAGCGCTCAGTCTTTGTGTTAAGAGTGCACGATTCCCGATCGCAATGACTGGTTCGCGCACGCGCACTGTGATGCATATGCATGCGCAGGCGGGTGACAACCACCCATAGCGTGCGTCCACGGCTTAGCGTCTGGGTCTGAATTGGCCCCTCAGTTCTAGCCTTCTATCTCTGAAACACTCGGGGAACAACGTAAACGTCCCTATAGACACACTTACGATGGGAAGGACTCGTTTCCCTCATGGGCACAGTCCCAGTGATCCGCACGGGAAGCGCTTGTGTCCCCCCGCACAGACAGGACAAACTCACCATGTAAAAAGAGGCCAAGCACCCTCACAAAACTTTATTGTGCCACAATAAAGCCACTGAGATGCAGCGTTCTCCTGCCAAAGCCAGTTCCTTAGAGGAAAACTGGTCCGCCACCCAAAACAAAAAACCTAATCCAGAAAAGTGAACAAATCCTTGAGAAAAAGGTCCAAACCGAGGGTATTAAGGTGAACTTCATCTGGTCTAAAATATCTAGAAGGATCTGAACTCAAGCTATGTCTCACAACCAAGCCACCCATAGAAGACACATGCCTGGAACCGCCATATTCATATTCATCTTCTTTCTTGCCTTGTCCAAAGTCCTGTGCTTACTAGCACCTTGCCAAACCAAATGTGGAACTATCATACATTCAAAACACACATTCGGCCACCATAAGCGAACCGCATCGAAATAACAGGTTCCGCCCCGGGTGCACCGAGAATCTTTGAACACAAAACATTTCCCCTTCGCCATTCCTGCCGTACTTATTCTAGTACCCAAGGGGTACTTACAAGGCTGTATCAGAAACAGCCTTCTGTTGCTGTGAAACCTCCAGGGAAAACTCAACATCCTTAACACCGAAAGGCATCACAAGTTTACCATCCTGCTTTCTCCGGAACTGTGAATCATATTCTTTCCAAGCAAAACCCTAAAAACGCGTGTACATATCATGAACAAGATAAATGTACCAAAGAACATTTCCATGCTTCTCGACACGGATTTCCAGATAGCATGCTGCAAATATAAGCATACCCTTAAGCCAAAGGTTGTACCCACAATATACCTCTTCGCCAACCCCACCTGCTTTCTTAGCTTGCGCCAAACCCTTCTTCATCTCATCAGTGAGTGAGAAAAAATCAACAAATTTACCCTTGCGGATCTAATCTCGAACACTTCTACGCAAACAACTAAGGATCGCTGTGTTAGCACAGTGAACTGAATCTGAACCAACTTCAGGTTCTTTAGAGCCAGGCCCTGTCACTGTGACACCCATAGCACCGCCCTTCCTAGACAGTTGCCGAGCAATCAATCTAGCCACCTTACATGGGCGCTAAGGAGATCCCGATGAATGAGAACTGGTACTAGAGTCAGAGGAAGACATAGAATCAGACAAAGCATACTCACCAACTCAGATGGTCCGGAAACCAACTAGACCTCTACTTCACACTGAGGAACCACCAGACCAACATTTGAGGCCACCTCGACGCACACTGGAACAGCAGCCACACCAGCCACCGCAATGTCCTGCGAAATCCCATGTGGAGGAGGCAAACTTGCAACTACAGGAGAAATTTGAGAAGGTGGAATGGGAACCGGAGACAGGGAAGGAGGCGGAAGGGGAGGAGGGGTAGGGACAGAACCCACAGGAAGCAGTGGGGGATCTGCCAAAACCCACGGAGGCGAGTACTGGGCGGGGGGGAATCGGTGTGCCAGAAACAGAAGGCACCGAGGAAAGCATCAGAGAGGAGTGTTGGGGCAAGGAAGGGGGGAGGGTGAGGGGGGCAAAAGTGCCAGGAAGCAGGAGTGGAGTAAGGAGGGGCTGACCAAAAGGGGAAACCATAAGGTGACACAGCAGAAGTGGTCAAAGAATAGTAAGCAGAGTATGGGGGGGCAACTGATGCAGAGGGGAAAACAGGGTGTGCAATCCTAGAGCTCCAGATAGGCTAGGGCCACAAAGGATAGGGAAAAGATGAAGCCTGTAAGGTTCCATAAAAAAACACCCAGGGGAAATTAAGAAAACTGATGCATGGAGGAAGAAGGGGGGGGAAGCAATGTTGCAGCACTGTAAGGAGGAGAAAGAAATTGTGAAAAAACAGCAGGGGGGGCATTCTGTGCCGAGTGCCTGGATCCCACTGGGAGAGAGGGATCCAAAATGGCCGCCATAGTTGAAATGGCTGCCGCGGGAGGCAACGCAGCTACATTGCTGCCACCTGCAATGGATTAGAGAGGGGGCGGGCCCACCATCCCTGCCACATGAACGGGGACAGACAAGTATGGGACATTGGAGAGAAGGCCCGCCGAGAATAAACCCAGTGGGTCACAGAATGCTGCCGGAAATGGGGTATGGCTAGCGGTGACGGCAATGGCCACACTGCCAAGGGACACAGACAAGCCAGCAGAGGTCTCGGACATGCGTGACTCTGCAGGCATCACGGGGAACAGAACAGGCACCAACCTGGGGAGGGTAGGTTACCTCCGATAACCAGGGACAGGGGTGGCGCCAGATGTGATACCACAGCTGCAGCCCATAGAGGGCAGGCAAAATCATTCAGCCTTCGGGGGGGCACTCCTACGAGGATGGGGCATAATGAAAAGTACAGGGAAAGGAATGCACAGTAAAGTACAGGGAAAGGAATGCACTCATCCACCAAGGAATTCCAAATGGAAAAGAGGCTGTCTCTACCCAGAACACCCTTAATTAACCCTAATACCTAAACACTCCCCCTAGCAAATCATTGGCCAACTTAAATCAGGTGACTCCTAAATTAAACTAAACTGCCCAGCAACAAGGCTGTCATGCTAACCAATCAGCAAAAAAACTAGGATTCTTACCTATTCTCAAGCCTAATCAGCTTTCGCCTATCAAAATAGAGGAACAGTGGATATATTTTATGAAGCTCAAAATATTTGGAGTATAGTGGAAAACAGTTTTGATCACACCATGGGCCTCAAGTTGCAAAAGACTGTATACATTTACAAGTGGGCCTCAAAGAAGCTCCTATCGCTTAAGCAGTCGCTATGTTCCAGACCCCACCTCTACCTTGTACTTTTCATGTTATCTACCTTTACTGGCTTCCTACATTGGATAAGTGAGTCAGGCAGTCGGTCAACACACCCACCTGCCTTGACTTCCCCTTTACACACTACCTACTCCTGACTACGTTTTCCCCATCCTCCTTTTTATTGTTAGGCATCCCAGTGGCACCCTCGGCAGCTGCCTAAAGCTGCCTAATAGTAGCACCAGCTCTGTCACCATCTATCCATGTGTAACTTTGTCCACCTGCCTTTGTGTGGCTCTGCCACCCCATACACATGTGTGACTATCCTCCCCATACCCATGTCTGACTGCCCCCTCACCCACTCCATGTGTGATTCTACCCCCATGCCAATGTGTACCTTACCACTTTTCTCATTATAAAGGGTTACAGACGGCAATAACATTGCTCTCACTGTTATCGCTGGCAGTAACCCAGGGGTAAAACTGCCTTTATATGGTAAGTCTATTTAGCAAGTAACACAACAACATTTGTATCACCACCACACCTGAAAATAATTTTTCAGAAATGCTTTATTTAAAAAACAAAAACATTTTTTAATCTTTAAAGGTGTTTCATATAATTTCACATTTTTTTCTTTTTTTTACATTATTCACCAAAAAGCACAAAATCGATGAAAAAAATATATAGGGTGAGGTGGAGGAGAGGAAAAAGGCACTAAATCACTCACATGAAACTTGGGGAGGGACGTGCAGATGCTTTTTTCCCAGGCCGCTGTCTGATTATGGCTCTAGGGGCGTACCTATAATGCAGGGATTGGGAACATCAGGCCTGGGGACGTATAAGGCCCCCGGAATCATTTGGTCTGACCCTCTGAGCTTTTTTATGCTAGCCACATCTGGCTAGCAGGGTGCCTAGAATAGCACCCTGCAGCCAGAATCTTTGCAGCAGTGCCGCCTGGAGCGACCTTAGGACACTACAGATGGCCACACTGCTGCACTTACAGCTCCCCGGAGTATCCGGGCATTGCTGGAGTTACCAGCAATTGTGGCCCCACCCCTTGTGACATCACATGGAAGGGCGTGGCCTGCACCAGGCCCACGAATAATGTTACATAAATCAAAATAGCCCTCGGTAGAAAAAAGGTTCCCCACCCGTGCTATAATGGGTGCGGTCCGCACCGTACACCCATATTATCTAATACTTACCTCTCCGAGGTCCCGCATTGGGTGTCTCAGCCCTGCACAAAACATCGGAAAATAGCCGCTGCAGCCATTTTCCCGGCTACCTGTGCATGTGCAGTAGACTCTGGGCACAGACTAGTGCCCAGAGTCTACTGATGCCACGGCTGCTGGCAGTCAGCCTTTAGTTTGTCGCCACTGGGGAGAGAAGAGGGGGCCCCAGATGGGGAATGCACACAGGCCCCCTTCTCTCTTAATATGCCCCTGTATGGCTTTGTCCATTAGCAAGTGCACGCATCTGTGGGCAGTTCAGTTGCATATTCTGTTGTGGCTGAAGGGATGTATCTGGGTGGTAACAGGGTATAGGCAGGACTGATGCAAGGTTTCTAGGTGCCCTAGGCAAAGCTACACAATACCGCCCCTGCTACCCCCAATACCCTCTCCACCCAACCCCTCACATGAAAACTGGGCATCTTAAAATATTATTAGATTTATTTTTAGATTTATTACTGACGTAATTTAAAAAAATAACAATATAACAATGTTGAAAAATATTAATACTTTTTTAAATGTCATACAATACCAAGAGCATTTTAGTTACCGCCATAAACTACTGAGACTATTTTTTTACCATCAAAAAATAAATAGACAGAATTTTTATGACCATGATATTATACTGAGAGCATGTTTGTAATCACCATACTATACTGAGAGAAGTTTTGTAATCGCAATACTACACTGAAAGCAGTTTTGTATCACCATACTATTCTGAGCATTTTTGTAACCACCATACTATACTGAGAGCATTTTTGTAACCGCCATATTATACTGAGAACATTTTTGTAACCACCATATTATACTGAGAACATTTTTGTAATGCCATACCACACTGAGAGCATTTTTGTAATGCCATATCATACTAAGAGCATTTCTGTGACCACCATACAACATCACTATTAAATAAAAATAAAAAATCATTTACACATTTAGCATCATTGTAGCAACCCCATTCAGCATAATTAGTCACTTTATAATCATTAACTTACATACCCACCAATAATGAACCCTCATATCATCAATTAAGTATATTTATATTTATACATTTAAGCTGCTCAATCTAATCAATAGAATGGTAGGTGAAAGCTGACTAGGCTTGAGAATAGGTAAGAATCCTAGGTTTTTTGCTGATTGGTAGCATGACAGCTTTGTTGCTGGGTAGTTTAGTTAATTAGGGTGTTACCTGATTTTGATATTGGCCAATGCTTTGCTTGATGGGAGTGGTTAGATAGGGTGGTATATAAAGGGTGTTCTGGGTAGAAACAGCCTCTTTTCCATTTTGGATGAGTATCCTGCCATTTGTCTTTAATCCATTTCTTTCACACAGTGATTCTATCCTTGCATTATGCCCAATCCCCGTAGGAATGCTCCCCCACCCAGAAGGCTGGCTGATTTTTCCTGTCCTCTCATGTCCGTGGCCGTGTCTGTCCGCAGGCATGGTCACGTGTCCACCCACCTGGCATACCCTCTCACCCTGGGCTCAGAGATGGTCCTTACCCTCCCCTTGACTTTGCCTGTTCCACCTCTGCTGCCAGTGGTGGGGTCACGTGTGCCCATGGCCCCTGTCTCCCCACGCCCCATCCTCTGTGGATTCCCTGGACTGGTCTAAACTCTGCGGTTCCTTTCTCTGCCGCTCCCTGCCCATTCTCCCCATCCGTGCAGTGGGGGTGGCGGCCCCCCCCTCCTCTCCTCTATGGCGGGTGTCAGTAGTGTGGCTGCGCTGCCTCCCACACCTCCATTTCCAACACGGTGGCCATTTTTTCTTCTGCTTACCCTGCAGTCCCAATGCCCTTGGTTACCCCTGTCCCCCACATCACGGCTTTCACATGTTTCACTGCCCCTCCTTTCAGAGCTGCCACTTTGCCCCCGCCTCCACCCCCTCCTTCAGCAATGCACTCCATTTCTGCATTCCCTCCTGGGAATGTTTATGGCCAATCCCCATTTTCTTTTTCTCAGCTTCATGGTCCCAACCTGCCTGGAGCTATGGTTTGGCTCCCCCCATTTTTCCCGCTGCTTCTGTTGCCCCCCCTTCTCCTGTTTATCCTTCTTTGTCTCTTTCCTCTGGGTCACCGTATGGTTACCCCTTTTGGTCAGCCCCTCATTACTCCGCCCCAGCTACCTGGCCCTATTGCCCCCCCTCAGCCTCTACCCCCTTCCTTTCCCCTCCCTCTGTGCAGGTTTTTCCCCCTAAGCCATCCGTTCTTGGGGTATACAATTGGGAAGCCGGTTGCCCTAATACCACAGCCGGCTTCCCGACTGTCATATCCCAGTGAGGGATGAAATGCTGGGTGTCTAGATGTAGATGCCTGACATTTCCCTGATGCTGGGAGACTGGTGCCCGGCATCCTGGTGCCGCGAGCTGAAAGCCATGGGGAGGGAGGGTTAGGTTTAGGGCACCCGGGGGGGACTTAGGGTTAGGCACCCCCCAGGGGGGTTAGGCTAGGGGGAGGGAGGGTTAGGGTTAGGCACCCACAGGGGGGACTTAGGGTTAGGCCCCCCCGGGGGTCTTAGGTTTAGGCAGCGGGGAAGGGGGGGTTAGGGTTAGGCACTTGGATGGAGGATTAGGGTTAGGCACTTGGGGGGGAGGTTAGGGTTAGGCACCCCTAAGGAGGGTTAGGGGTTAGGTTAGGTTAGTAGATACTTACCTTAGGACGATCGGGATTTCCAGCACTGTCGGGCTTCCGCTACTGGGAACTCTGCATCTGTCGGCCAGGCGCTGCCGGGAATCGAACCGCCAGCGGTATTTCATACCAATTCCATTCTTGGCACAATGTACTCTCCCCATGGTACCCAGTCAACAACCCCTCAGGTCCCATGAGGCCCCCCTCATCTTCCCATTGTTCCCCCCCTATCCTCCTCCCCAGCCACCCCTTTACCTTCCCCCAGTCCCCATTCTGCCGGCTCACGTTTCTACTTTAGTTGCAGGGTTGCCTTCTCCATCTGGGATTTCACAGGATGTTGAGGTGGCTCGTGCAGCTGATGTTCCGGTGCGCGTCGATGTGGCCTTGGACGTCAACTCCGCATGAAGTTGATGTTGCTGACGTTCCGGGTGCATCTGGAGTTGGTGAGTATGCATTGACTCATTTCATGTCTACCTCTGATTCTAGTTCTAGCTCTCACTTGTCAGGATCTCCTGGTCACCCATGTAAGCTTGCTATGTTGATTGTACGTTGCTTGGCTAAGAAGGGCGGAGCTGCAGGTGTCACAGCGTCAGGGTCAGACACTAAGGAACCTGAGGTTGCTTCATATTCGGTACACTGTGCTAATACGGCAATCCTTAGAGGTTTTGTGTGCAAGAGTGTCTGGGAAAAGATTCGCAAAGACAAGTTTGTCGATTTTTTCTAACTCACTGATGAATTGAAGAAAGGTTTGGTGCAAGCTAAGTAAGCAGGTGGGGTTAGAGAGGCGGTTTATTGTGTATATAACCTTTGGCTTAAAGGTATGCTCATATTTCGGTATGCTACCTGGAGACTCGTCCAGAAGAGCATGTGAATGACCTTAGGTACATTTACCGGGTGCACGACATGAACATGCATTTTAAAGGCTTAGCTTGGAAGAAATATGATTTGCAATTTCATACAAGTCAGGAGGGTAACCTGGTCATTCCTTTCAGAGTTAAAGATGTGGAGGTTTGGCTGGAGGTATTGCAGTAGCGGAAGGCTGTTTTAGAGCCAGCCACTTCAGGAGTGGCGAGAGGGAAGTATTTCACGTTTAATGACTCTCGGTGTACCCGAGGCAGAGCCTGTCATTTTCATCACTCCTGTTGCATCTGTGGGGATGAGCACCCCGCATGAGATTGCCGGTAATACTTCAGCAGCACTCCCCCAGATAAAGGAGATGTCACTAGGGCCGTTAACTAAGGCCAAATCCCCGGTACATGTACAGGAATTGTCCAAATGGCTGCCTTGGTACCCTTTTAGAGAGGGTGCTGCTTTTGTGTTGCAGGGATTTGTTTCAGGTTTTCGCCTTCCTATTTCTGGTACTTTGCATATTAGTGCCCCCCGGAACTAGCGTTCCATGAGCAATTTCCCTGCAATTTTACGAGCCAAGGTGGATGCGGAGGTTTTGTTGGACAGGATGGAGGGTCCTTTCCCTTGTCCTCCCCTTCAGGACCTTTGCATTTCTCCTCTAGGTGTGGTCCCCAAAAAGGTCCCTGGTAATTATCGGCTTATCCAACATTTATCTTACCCCCACGGGGGTTCGGTGAATGATGCGCTTCCTGAGTCCACATATACGGTTGTTTACCAGTCTTTTGGCGAGGCTTTAGAGTTAGTGCATGGTTTTTGTCCTGGGGCTTTGTTGTCTAAGCTCGCTATTGAATCGGCTTTCCGTTTGCTGCCTTTGCATCCGGAGGCCATGCAATATATGGGTTTTTGTTTGGGTTCTGCATTTTATGTTGATAAATGTTTGCCTATGGGCTGTGCGTTCTCCTGTGCCTATTTTGAGAAATTCAGTTCATCCCTACATTGGTGCATTCACGCCGGCACTGGCCGGACAGGCATTGCACACTACCTGGATGATTTTCTCTTTGTGGGCCTGTGTGACAGTATGGTCTGTGCAGACCTTCTTTTTTCTGCCATGGCTTTGTTTAGGGTTTTAGGTGTTCTTGTGGCCCATGACAAAATGAAGGTCCCTCTTCCTGTTTGTCTTATTTGGGCATTGAAATTGACACGGTTTCTGCTTGCTGCCGTTTACCACGTGATAAAGTTCTGAAGTTGTTGCAGCAGATAGATTCTTGTTTGGGGTTAGATAAGGTAAAATTGCTCGCAGTACAGTCCCTTTTAGGCTCGTTTAACTTTGCTTGTCGCATCATTCCCATGGGCAGAGTTTTTTGTAGGAAATTGGAAATGGCAACGGCTGGAGCGCGCTCGCCGCATCATCATGTGCGTCTGTCCTCCGAAATTAAGGAGGATCTTCACATTTGGGCAAGGTTTCTGGTGGATTTCAGTGGTGAATGCATTTGGCCTTTGCGTCCTGTCACGAATGCCACTTTGCAGCTGTTCATGGATGCGGCTGGCTCGACAGTTTTTGGTGCCTTTTTCAATGGGAAATGGTGCGCTGCCCCCTGGCCTTTAGTGTGGCATTCGGAAGGCCTACTGCTAATTTGTTACTATTGGAATTGTTCCCAATTGTTGTAGCAGTGGAAATTTGGAGTAGTCGGTTGCAGAACCAACATGTGGTCTTCTGGTGCAACAATCTGGGAGCGGTTCATGCGATTAATAATCAGAGAACTTCATCCCCTCAGGCTTTGCGGCTACTGAGGCACCTGATTTTGCGATGTTTAGAAGCTAACATTCGTTTTAGAGCCCCATGTTCCAGGTATTTCCAATGAGATTGCAGATGCTTTGTCTCGCTTTTATTTTGCTTGCTTTCGTATGCTGTGGTGGGTTTACCTTGCCCTTCCTTCGTGTGGCAGATTATCAGGCCGACATAGAAGGCCTGGTGCGGAGGTCACAGGCCCCAGCAACTATGAAATCATATGCGGCTGCGTGGCGTGATTGGCGGGCTTTTAGTGTTGCACACCCTCAGGATGTTAAGTCTTCTGGGGATTTGCTGCTTAATTTTGTTTGGGGACATTAACGGCAGAGCCGGTCCAATGCTTCTATGGGATCAGCACTGGCGGGCATGTCGTTTTTCTCAAAGCTGAAGGGCAATGACCCCACTAAGACTTTTATCCTTGCCAAGGCCCTGAAAGGATGGGTCAAAGAGTGCCCGGTTAGTGCTAATTCCCGTAGGCCTATTGATTTGCATCTGCTTAGGGATTTGCTTGTGGTTATGGACAAGGTTGCTTCTGATTTTTTGGAAGCTTCCCTTTTCCATTTTGCTTTTGTTTTTGGGGCATTTCGGGTGGGTGAACTTGTAGCATCCAGCAAGTCGTCACTACTTTCTGGATTGTTATTGAAGGACATAGTTTTCAGGGACAATGTTGTTTTGTGTAAGCTCCATTTTTCCAAGACGGATCAGTTGGGTAAGGGCAGATGGATCAGGCTCCCCCGACAAGTGGATCCCATAATTTGCCCGGTCTGACTTGCCTCAGTTTACATGGGACTTCATCCGTCGGGTGGGTCTCAATGGCTTGTTCCTACTAATTTAACTCCTCTCTCCAAATTTTCAGTTTTCGACTATGCTGTAGTGGGGTCTTGCTGATTTGGGTTTAGATAGTTCGTGTTATGGGTCTCATTCTTTTTGCATTTTCGTTGCTACCAATGCTGCCATCGCGGGGGCTTCCCCCTCTGCTATTCAAGGTGTAGGGCGTTGGAAATCCTCTGCTTATAAATCTTACGTTCATTGTGATAAACTCTAGTGGCGCTCCTTGCGATAACCCGAAAGCATTGCATACCTGCCAATTCTTGAATGACTAGCATCAAAAATTTGGGGTGTGGAGGGATTTTTAAATTTTTCCTCCTGGGGACATATATCTGGCCCACCTGGGTCATGGGCAGGTTTTTTAGTTTTTCTTCTTCTCTCGGGTTACCTGTTAACTCCTTACCTCCTTTCTAGTTAGTTGCCATGTTTTTTAGGTTGTGTATTTTTGGTTGTGCCTTGGTTTTTGGTGTGGTGCTCATCATTAGGGTTATTTTTCCATACAGCTGAAGATACTGATGATGGCATGGTGCGGTTCGTGGGCCACTCTTACATATTTTGGGTGGAGAAACATGGTCTGGCACGGTGGGCCAGTTTGCGTCTTGGTGGTCAGCAAGTGAGATGGATAGTTGTGCGTGGTTTGCGGTGTGACTCTTTGATGGATTTGTTAGTTTCATCTGTGGCCAAGTGGGGTGTGCCTGATTTGCTGGTGTTGCATGTTGGAGGTAATGACCTGGTCCAGTTGAAAGGTTTGGAGTTCATTGTGAGATTGCTTGGAATCTTGGATGCTGTTCACCTGTGGTGGCCGTGTGTTTGTTTGGTTTGGTCAGAGATAGTGCCACGTTTAGTTTGGCAAGGTGCTCGCAAGCACAGGGCTTTGGACGAGGCTAGGAAGAAGTTGAATGTAGTGGTTTCCCGGCATGTGTCATCTATGGGTGGCTTGGTTGTGAGGCATGGTTTTTTGGGTTCTGATCATTCCAGGTATTTTAGACCAGATGGGGTTCACCTTAATGCTCTTGGTTTGAGACTTTTTATCAAGAATTTGTTCTCTTTCCTAGATTAGTTTCTCCTTTCTTTTGGGTGGCGGGCCAGTTTTTCCCTTATTTAACTGGCATTGGCTGTAAAACGCTGCATCTCAGTAGCTTTATCTTGGCGCAAGAGAACATTGGGAGGGCTCTTACCCTCTGTTACATGGCAAGTTTGTCCTCTCTGTGTGGGGGGACCCGAGCGTCTCATGTGCGGATCACTCGGACTGAGCCTGTGAGGGAAGCGAGACCTTCCCATCGTAAGTGTGCCTGCAGGGAGGACGTTTAAGTGTTCCCCTGAGTATTTTTCAGAGTTAGAAGGCTAGAACTGAGTTGCAGCATTTCCTGGACTCCTCAGTTAGGTTAATCTTTCAATTATAAATAAAAGCTGTGACCTTTTAGCCAAGCTATTACGTGTCCGTGTCTATATTTATTAGTTAAGGTAAGATAAGTATATAAGGTGTATTGATTTTATTAGCAGTAAACCAATAGATCTCTTACTCCTTTATAAAAACATTAAATCATTAATCTTATCTATATTACATTAACCCCATCACCCTCATAATAAAATCCACAAAGCTTACCCATTATAGTTATTAAATTTCCAATAACAACCCCCACTCCACCCCACCCCCAGCTTCACTTAGCTGTTGCTGATCTTCTCACCACTGTCACCCTGCATACTGTTGTTAGTCACACTTGCTGAGACTCAGGAAGCAGGTCCCACACTGCTAGGGAGGAGGTGGAACCATTGGAGAGGAGGTGTTGGCTGCTTCTACCTGGCTGCCTTGTCCCATTGAATGGTAGGACTGGTATAAGCTGTCCAGGGGCGGAACTACCCAGGGCCCCTGCGGACTAAGGGGCCCACAGATGCCAGCTGCCCAGACAGCCATGAGTTTTCCCCTGAGCCCGAAATATTAGAGAGGATTGTTGCAGTTAGATCGGACTGGCCCAGAGCAGGGAGTGTGGAGGGCCCCTACTGTTTTCAGGGAAGCGGGGATGACCTTTTAGCAGCCAATGCTGTTCATTCCCCAGTCTGGAGACTACCCCTGTCTCTCCCTATGTTACGCGGCAGCTCCTCTGAGCAACGGATCATGGAGGACAATGCTGCTACTAGGAGAGAGTCACACTGCTGCTACTAGGAGAGAGTCACCAGGACGCAGCACACTACTCTCACGCTGAGGAAGAGGCAGGTCCCGCTGTCGGTAAGTACAAGCAGGGATGCTGAGAGGGTGGAGGAGTGGGTACTGTATTTACCCGGGCCTGTTGAAGGGTCCTGCAGCCCGCCCACCACCCCGTCTCAGCCATCACCGTTGTCAAGTTCAGGCAGCAGGGAGAGAGGACTGACTGCTGCTGCAGCAGACTCTCTCCCCAACCCAGCACACACGCTGCTATCACGGATGTCTGGTGAGCTAGGGAGAGAGGCTGCTGCAGCAGTCAGACTTCTCTCCCTGCATTATATGCGGAAGGGGGGAGCGATTGCCCCCCCACCCTCTGACACCTGTGCCCTCTATGTGGTGCACGCGGCCGTGAACATAGTTAATTTTTCTTTATCAGAAGGAGGGGGTCTGACCACACCTCCCCGGTTGGCCATGCCCCCTCCCTGTACCTGGGCCCAGCAGAGCTGTCAGCAGCCCTGAGTACAAGACCCAGGTATGAACGCACTGTGCAGCCCCTGCTGGGTGTAGGGGCACTGTGCAGGGCTATTACATTCGCCCCACCAGGGGAAGGGGACAGTGCCCTACTAGGCCTCAGGCTTTATGGAAGGGTCAGATCCATTTAAATGGAAATAAAGTTTAGTTGTGTAGCAGCAAACCAGACACCTCCCCTTGTCACCCACTGCCTCCTTCTGCCTTTCCCTGTCACCCTCTGCCTCTTCTTGTCACCCACTGCCTCTTCCGGTGACAATCTGCCATACATTGACTCTACTTGAAGCCCATGGCCTCCCTCTGTCACCCTCTGCTTCCTCCTGCCACTGTCTCTTCCGCTGTTACCTTCTGCCACCCATGGTCTCTTGCTGTTACCCACTGCCTCTCTCTCTCACCCTTTGCCTCCTACTGCCTTTCCCTGTTACCCTCTGCCATCCACTATCCCTCGCTATCACCCTCTGCCATCCACTGCTTCTCCCTGTCACCAACTTCTTCTCCCTGTCACCTACTGCTTCTCCCTGTCACAGTCTGCCATCCTCTGCCTCCCTGTCTCCCATGGCCTCTCTTTGTCACCCTGTGGCTCCTCCTGCCTCTGCCTCTCCTTCTGTCACACCCTGCCACATCTCTGCCTCTCTCCACTCACTGCCTCCTTCTGTCTTCCCCTGGCACCCTCTGGCACCACCTGCCTCTCACTGTCACAATCTGCCACCCAATGCCTCTACCTGTCACCCTCTGCTTCCCCCTGCCACTGTCTCTTCAGCTGACACCCACGGCCTCTCCCTGCCACACTCTGCCTCTCCCCACCTGTAATACCCCAGCCGGGGTGCACTGATCGTTAGAGTCCCGAGGTCTTTTTCCACAGAGCGGTCACAAGGTAAGTATACTCGCAATTTTTAGGAATACGATTAATGTTTATTTGCAAAGAAGAAATTAATTGCAGTTCTACAATTGCAGTTCTACAATCTGAGTTGCAAGCTCAATAACAGTAACAATTTCTGTCACAATGTACACAATCAACAACGAATCAATTTAGTTATCAGGAACACAACTACCTTGCAGTAGCTAACGATCTCTCTCCACCTGTTGATCTCAAAGGGTTAATGCATGCAATATAACTCTTAATAGCAGTTTTATCCTAAATGTTTGTAATCCTTCCCCACATGTAATAACAATAAAACAGTATTGAATATTTATGCTATCTCTTAACTATTTCTCACTATTTTCTGGCCAGAAAACATATAATATATGAATACCAGTATTACCAGGTCCCTCCAGTGTGCACTGCGTTGCCCGGGTTTACAAATGCTGGTACTGACTCTAGCCTTTTCCTAAATAGGGCTTTTCCACCTGCCTCCACTGAAAATGGTTCAATCTATGCTGGCACCTGCTGTACTTGTCTCTCCTGAGTTATTCTGGCTGACTGCCTTTACTGGTAAGTTACAGTGTCAACACTATGGCAACAATTCAGGGTGTTACTGATGTTGCAAGTTTATTACTTTTGCCCAGTCACCTAAACGCTCTCTGTCCGTTTTATTATTAAAAGTGTGGGTGCAGCTGAGGCTTTCCCAGGGATCTAAGCAGGGTTTAGATGGCTCAATCTGTACGAGTCCTGTCCTCTCCTTTACACTGACTTCCCCGCTGGCTAACTTAGCAGAATAGATCCATTGCTTTGGGGAACAATGTGATGCTCATTAGGGGTGACTCTCTTGACTACTGATGGGGAGCTCCCTGCTGTGCACTGCTCTGGTGCGATGAATGCAGCGGCCTGACTGTTGGGGACGGCTAGGGTCAAATAGCTGAGAGGAGTAGGGACAAGTCTCTTACCACCGCCTCTTCTTGGTATTCCTCAGAGCCCGACACAGCCTTCCTAGTCCCCGGGATAGACCCGCATCTGTCTGGGTGCTGCTCCTCCCCTGACTCCACCTAAGCCGCGCCTCTGTCCCGACGGATTTCCTCTTCCTGCTGTCAGGTCTACACTGCTGCCACACTGTCTACTGGTGCTAGCCAAGTCTCTCCTGGCCTTCAACTTGCCACCCCTTTCCTCCAGCCAACAGGTAAGCAGTCAGCCGTGCTGCGGAACTCCTTTACCACACGGTTGCTCCCTGGAACTGCGCACCAGTCACGCGTACAGAGCTTTTTATACCAGTCCTCCACCTCTCGTGCTCCTTTCAACGGGCCCCTTACTTTCCACAAGCTAACACCCTGTGTTCTGTCCCAATGTCCAACTGGGTTATAGTTTCCCCTATTTGCTGTCTCTTGGTAGCGTCCCGTCCTCGTGGGTCTCAGGTTCCACAGGGCCATTTGACTCAGGCAGAACCATCTTCCCCCTTGTAGGGAGAGTTCATGCAGGACCTTATCCGACCCTATTATGTGATTACAACATTACATATATATATAAAAGCTAGGGACACTCATGACCTTTTATGCTGGTACAGTTTACATAACAGTGATATCTCGGGGAATACAAGGGCAGTTCTCAGCATATGAACCTGGCATAACAATACCCATACTTTGCCCAACATACGTGCACATTACAACCTTATAACAGCAAAACCTACTGTATTTTATAGGCCACCCACTAGGTATTATAATGAACATACTACAGAGGAATTCTCCCTGAACTCGGGGGTATCACACACCACCCACTGCCTCTCTGCTTGAGCCAGAGGAGAGGGGGTCCAAAGCATATTTTTGCACCAAGACCCACCACTTTCAAGTTCCGCCACTGGAGCTGTCCCTGTTCTGATGCCCTGCAGTCCATCATGATGGACAGGGTCAGAGGGCAGATGAAAGTGTAAATGGGTAGTGGTGGGGAGGAGGAAGACCATGCGCAGCAGCCTACGAAGGAGAGGAGGGAGCAGCCTCATTACAGCATGTCATGTGACTGTCAGTTCTGTGACCAGCCTGCCCCGGACCAGGAAGCTGAAGCAAAGTGCAGCGCTAATGGCGGCTGTGGCTGGTAAAATCTACGTCCGCCACTAATATCATATTGATGAATTTAGAGACATCCTTCATTTATGTAGTTTATGTAGTTGGCAGACCCAGCAGTGCTACCGCAGGAGCCGGTGCCCTAGTCAGCTGCCTAAATCTGTATAATGGTAGTGTCGGCCCTGGGCATAGGCTAAGTTTAGTGAGGGTGTGTAGATAAAATTACGGGCTATGTACAGTTGTGGGTATTCAGAGTTCAGTCTGTTTTCATACTGATCTATTCCCTTGCACCAAGTGTAGAGATGGTGCAAGTGTGCACAATAATGGTGGCAGCTATGAGACTAGGTATATGGAATTGGTGGTCACATAGATGTGTGCAACTCTGCAAACTGTGTGGACAACTATCTGCATTTTTGTCTCTGCACACAATATTGGCATAATTACGGTTGACTTGCTTTCAATGCTGAATCTAGGGGCGTATCTATAATGGGAGAAGGGTGTGCAGTGCAGATGGCAATTGTCTTGCGAATCCGCACACACAGAGAAGCCGTTCGCAAAATAATTTACAGATAGTCAGCATTTGTGGGAAGTAACTGGGGGGTGATCAAAAAACGCACTTGTATCTTACTATCTAAAGTTTAAAAACCACCGTTACATGGGCATGCATAAATCATACTTACCTACTTTCCCGGTAGTTGCGGAAGGCTCCTGAATTTTCGGGGAGCCTCCAACACGCCTGGAAGAGTATCTGAATCTCCCGCATCAAACCCTGTTCTAGTGCAGTGGGCAGGATGGCATAAATGCAGTGAATAGCGGCTCCATATGGAAGGGGTGGGGTTAAATTATGTGAAACCGTGTAATTTTACCCCTCCCCCTCCTCATGCTCCCACAATTTGTGGCAGTTTGCCGTGATGGGGGTGGGGCCTAATGACATAGGAACCTGACCACACCCCCCAAACTTATACAAGTATGGCATAAATTAGCCATACGCAGCATGAGAGCTCTCTGCGTGTATTTGAGATAGGTCAGACCTGCTGCAAGGCCTATATTACTGGTCGATTTGCATTAATGAAACTGATATTTACTCTGGTACGCGACGTTCGTACGCAGATGAGAAGGCAGCGGTGGGCGTCCTTATGCTTTGGTAAGCTTTGGAACTAATAGCATATTTTTGCAGCTGCATTTCATGCAAATTTACAGCTGCGATTACATTAGCATCCATCTCTGAATTTGAACCCTGATGTGAGCAGAGAGTTTGTTTGCGGACTGCAGCAACTGAAGTTTGTTTGTGCTGTTCCTGCAAGTAAATGCAACATACTGTACATCAGCGACAGAGTATCGCAATTCCCTGATTCTCAGACGCCAGCGCATTTGTGAAAAGCAACATGTTGGATTTCCCTGATTTGCCGATCCTGAATAAAATATAACCGTGATCAATGGATTTTTAACATGAAGAATTTCACAGACTCCCCGATGAATCAGCGAGCATTGATCACCGCCATTCTGCGTTTTCCAACACGCCGATCGGCGGTTCTGGTAGGATTGGGGAATCGGGGAAATGGCAGGCAGATGTATGGGGCTCTTTAGAAAAGTAAAAAAAAATTAAATTATTTGTATTTGGCAATATATTATCTTTGTGCAAACATGCATCAATGCCTCAAGCCATCAGTGCACCATGGGCCTGATTCATTACGGATCGCAACTGCAATTACGCATGCAATTGACTGATTGTTGCATTCTGCGCATACGTATGCATCGCAGTGCACATGCACGAACACTCCACTGCGTTCGGGAATGTGATCGCAGTGACTATGCAGACCCATCGCAGAGTGATTGACAGGAAGTACCATTTGGGGAAGGTGGCGGGAGGGGTCAGCGAAACGCAGGTATGCCAGTGCATTTGAACGCTGTTGCAGGGACATGCATAAATTAGCCATTGTGATGCCATATGCAACTTGTGTACTCACTGATTGGGACGAGGTTAGCAATTCCTGAGTAAGGTCAAAGCTTTCGCAAGTGTGCATGAGGCTGCGATTGTACTCAATGTTACCGATGGTTTTGCAGTCTTGCTTAGTATTATGGATGTGTGTAAGGTGGGAATCCTTACGTTGTGCTGTGATGGCATAGCAATCACACAGGATTAGCATATCATCGCAGTGATACTGCATGTGTAATAGCTATTGTAATTGCAGTTGCGTTCCATACTGAATCAGGCCCCATGTCACCAAACTTTTAAGGGTAAATTTACTAGAAATTGTATTGGTCCAAGATTGCAATGACGGGGGTAAATTGACATTTTTCCAAACATGGGAATTTACTATGAAAAAAATGTGGGTATTTTCTGTATCTTTGGAGGTGATCACAGCCTATTTTGAAGTTGAAATGCTCCCGAAAATACAACTAGCAATGAATACACCATCATCTGAACACATCAGTACTTTTCCTAGGCAGGAATACAACACAGGAATTTACCAAAAAATCGTGATTAGAATCATGTGTGTAATAAAACCAAAGACGGTGCCTCCTGAGCAGCATGTCCAGCAGAAACATACACAGATCAGTGTGATGGTTAAATGAATGGTTAATTTAAAGAAAAATGATGTGACCTACGTGGCTGACAGTCAACAGCACATGGGTCACAGCCAATCAGTGGCCGCTAGCTGCAGAGTGGCCTCCTATTGGCTGGCTGGCCTGGAGAATGACAGAAACCACGGGGTCATTCAGCGCGGTAGAGCAGTATGTGTTAACACATACATCTCTACATGTCTGATATGGATCGGGTACGCTTTTTTAAATTTTGCCCAGTCCTGTGGAGCCTACAGGAGAAGGGGACCGAAGCTATGCCAGGTGGTAGGTGAGTACTATTTTTTTTATTTCACAGGTAAGCCCATGGGAATTCTACCAGAAAGGAGACATGAACATCTGGTAGAAATATATGTGTGTGTATTAGATGTGTAAATTATATGGTGTGTGTGTGTACTTTCTTTTTTTTACTATATTGTTTACAGTGGGGGTACGGGTGCTGGCCTCCTGCTGGCACTTGTTGTTCCACAAGTGCCAAAGGGCAGGCATGCTGGCACCTGTAGTTCTACTGTAAAAAACAAAATAGTATCATTCTAATTTTCACACTATTACCCCTGCACACATCAGCCAGGGGTGCAGGGTAGTGTCTCGGGCTTCAGCATAAGCCTGGGGTACTCGGGAAAAAGGGGACCCCTTTATTGAGGGGTCCCCACCTCCCCTGAGATCCCCGGCTTGTGCTGACTAGCTTGGTTTGTTAATGCTTTGGCCAGGGAGACCCGATGAAAGGGTCCCCTGGCTGTGGCATTACACCTCGACTAGATTTGAGTCCGGTGCTGGTTTGAAAAATCGGGGGAACCCCACATATTTTCCCCCCTATTTTTAAAACCACGCCTGGTTCTGGGAGCCCGGGGTTGGTTAGGCTTTGGGGGGCCCATATCATCTAAAAAAAATAATAAATTACCTTTTAGTTACACACACACACAAGCAACCTGCATGTATCTCACTGATATGTGCAGGAGGGAAACACGGATATTAGACACGGGTAGGAATGATCAGATACACCATCGGGAAACATGATCCTGACAAATCCGGGAGCTTGATAAAGTCCCGAATTTATGTAAAATAAAAACTCCAGATTCTGATCATTCCTACCTGTGTTTAAAAATGGACAGACACGGTTAGGACATGATCTTAGTAAATTTGCCCTTTAGTGTCAGCAGATATTCCCTTTAGCTTCTGATGGTTGAGATCAGACACGAACTGCAATGCCATTCCCCTCCATAGCAGCATGTAAGGCAAGATGCATTAATTGACAAATTCATCAGTCATTTCAGCTAAGCACTGCCCAGCAAGATCACCCCGCAGTAATTTTACGTGAGGCACTCCAGCACAATTCAGGGATTTAATTCAAAGTCTCTGCTACAATATTATGACTATGGCAAACCTGGTGACGAAGCACAGAAACAGGCTGCCAGCTGTAATTGGATCCGGATTCCCTTTGCTGCTATAAAACAATACTTACCTTTATTGAAAAGTAAGTGAAGAGAATAGTTTCAGACTTATGACTTTCCTGGGATTCTGCTGGCATTGTCCACCTTCCATACAAACACTGTTAACTCATTCAGCATAGTTAGCTGGTACATGTTAACCTTTCTTTATGCCTGTACGTGGTTCACTGGTAAGATTATATTTAATAAATGATTAAGTAATGTCTGTAATAATAATATATAATAAGCTATCAATCATCTGAGTTTTCAACCAGTTATGGGATACGCCAGCGGTTCCCAAACTGTTTGCCATGGCACCCTGGGGTACCTCAGGAGACTTGCATGGGTGCCTCAGGTAGGTGGTCTAGCACCAAATCAAATTATAGTCAATGTAATGTAAATATGTGAACAAACAGAAGGACAAACCTATCTGCTACCACATAACTGAGCCTAAGGATGACAAGTAAGCACTATTTACTTAATTTATTTATTTTTTCTGAATTTCTCAATAAGAAACTTTTGGCTTAGGGGTGCCATGAAAACAATTCTGATATTGTAGGTCGCTGTGATTCAAAAAAGTTTGGGAACCACTGGGATACGCCCTTTACACTCCTATAAAGGCCCGTCAAGAGCCACGCTGGACCCCGGTAAAAAAGGGGGCGTGGCATAATCGCAGGAGGCATGGGGGGTGCAGTGAGCCCCCTCAACCCGGTGCATAACCAGTGGGGGGCGCGATCAGCTTGATCGCTCCCCCCACAGGCATAGGAGACTGACTGCGTAGGAGACTGCTGTGGCTGCTTCTTAGCAGCCGCTAGCAGTCTCCCACTGCAGCCCAGCACACAGCAGCGTGTGATGGGCTGCTGTGATGTAAGAGGGGAGGGGCGGGTACCGGACCCGGGCCCCCGTCGGGCCCATCCAGCAAGCCCGGGCTTAGTAAATAGACCCCTATTTCACAGGCTGTGTTTGAAAAATGATAATTGGGAGCTGATTGGCTGGCACCTTATCACTTTTCACTCTGTCTCCTAACACTGCTTAGTAAATAGACCCCACAGTGACAAATAGCGCTAATCTTAGATTACCACTGTTTGTTAAATATTGAAAGGAGGACATAACCCTTTTAGCTAAAGGGGTTATATCTCATTGATAAATGGGGCCCTATATGCCACAGTGTGCCCCCAATTCATATTATATGCCACAATCCACCCCCTGTCACTGGGTATGAATGCAATCAAAGTCATCTTATTTATCAATGTACAATAAGTACAGAGCTTGTTGATTATACAATTTACTATCTAACCAACCTCTTAAAAGTAGCGATGTGCGGGTCGGATTTACTCGTTTCTTTTCGCCAAAATTATCATAAGTTCGGATTAGTTCGGATTTATTTTATTGGCTATCCAAAACACGTGATAGCCGATAGCCAATAAAATGCCGTTTTTGAGATCCAAATATATCCGAGTAAATCCAAGTAAAACCGAACCTGCACATCTCTACTTAAAAGACTGTCCAATTGGAATTAATGTATTTAAGTTCAATAGGGCCAGAGCCAGCGCTTCCATTAGGCAGCTGCCTATGAGCGCCAGGTGCTGAGGGACGGCTCTCTGAGGCTGGGAGAAAAAGTAGGAGACCCTAGTGAAGGCTGCTGTACCTGCTTTGGGTCTTAGGCCGCCTCCCCCCAACCGTGGGCCGCTACATCGCCTCCCCCCTCTCGTGTGGATGATCAGTTGTAGTGCCGGTATAATGGGAAAACTGCTGCTCAGAGGAGAGCTTCACTAGCCCTCCATGCATGGCATATACATAGTTTCTTGGTGCCACGTGACGTCAGGACGTGCAATGTCACGTATGTCACCGGTCAGCGCCAAGAATGTAGAACCTCCGGCGCTCCTTCTCATACAGTTTCACTAGGGCTGCTGCTTCCACCATCCTGCCGAACATGTGCTGAGGTGTCAGACAGTCTGCTGGCTGCTGCCGAATGGGACCACAGAGCAACTACAGAGCAACAAATGAAACTGACTGCTGTAGTGCTGCTAATCACCAGATACTGACAAGATATATACACAATATCAGTACATACGGCGGTTATTATTTAGCGCCGTGCGACTCCTACACAATAGAACCCTATTAAAAGTCTGCATTATATAAATACATACATTTACTAAAACATATAATATGAACAACCCTGCAAACACGTATCACAGTGCACTCTACAAACACGTAGACGCACAACGCTAACTAGCGTCTTTTCTTAATATCCCTACACTTACACATTGCACACTTACATAGAAAGGTTCCCTAGCATTAAGGTTAATATTCAAGATTATATTCATTATTAGTTATGTTATGAATTGACTGTATTTAAGATCTAAGGTTTAGTACATGATAAGCAGACCATGTTTGGTGCTATTCTGAACCACTGTTTATTTGCAGACTTCCGGTTCCATCGGCAAGGAAATTGCTACATGCTTCTGTGAATTATGGATCATAGAGAGATAGGCATTGAAATGTACTCTGTAATGTAATGTTTATTAGTTTAGACTTGTTCTTCGGTGGGAAAATGGACACAAAGAGCTGTTGGAGGCTGAACTATTACAATACAAACTGACCTATGAACTGCATCGTAACAGAAGAACCAGGAGGAAGAACCAATGGGA
Organism: Taudactylus pleione; assembly: GCA_031769625.1. NCBI lineage: Eukaryota > Metazoa > Chordata > Amphibia > Anura > Myobatrachidae > Taudactylus > Taudactylus pleione. Next base: position 2,144,631 of record JAUIMM010000086.1, read on the forward strand.
TTATGCCAACTTGTTCTATTGTATTGCCTATCTCTGCAAGGGTTTATATGCAAGCACCTTGGATCTGGAGGTTAGTCATCTTTCTTTTCTGTTGACGGAGGTTTCATAGTTGATGCCGGGAAATATGCATACGCGCATGCGTATGTATAGACTGTACCTAGTGATTGTATAATTTGTTTGTGCTAGTTATATTTAGATCACAGCGTGTAACTATATGCTTTTTGGTGAATAATATCTTTTTGTGCTTTGGAACCACAATCAAAGTCTGGAAAGCAATTATTTCTTGTGCGACTTACAATGCTAAATGGCGACATTTAGGGTGTATAGATCATTACATATTCATAGTTAGGGGCTCGTAGAGTGTTATCACGCTGCCAATTTACTTGGTAACACCTGGTTATCGGTCCCTCATCAAAGGGTGGAGGTGCCATACGCAGGAAAGAACGCATTGTGCCTTCGAATACCTAATACCACTTGATGCTGAGAGACCGCTATCCGTTATTGTGTGCGTTCAAGGAGCGCTGATTAGAATCCAGGGACAAGGAAGGAAAAAGTTTGTTTTCCTTCATTGATAAAGGTTAGTGTTAAAAGGGGAAGTTGCACAATATTGTACGTATATTTCCTGTATTGCTGCCACGTGTTCAACAGTCATTGTATGTATAGTGTGATTGCTTGTTAAAACCTCTAAATTACACTGCCATATTAAGAGAAAAAGGTTTTTATTTTCTGTGCAGAAAAGGAGTGTATAACTGAAACGTGTGATTGCAAAGTGGAGGCTACTGTCTGTTAAGCCTAAAGCTGGCCACACACTAGACCAACTTACATCCAACCAGCCAACTTGTTGATTGGTTGGAATGAAAATCTGGTAACGTATGGGAGTAAATGATGATCAGCAATTTGCTCCTAAATGCCAGAAAACAGATGAAAATGGTCTTTCAGACAAGTTTGTTAAATGTTTGATCTAAACTATTTGTTCAAACAACAGATTTGGTCCATTTTCCAGCGTTTGGGAGCAAATTGCTGATTGCATTCCTTACCAGATTTTCATTCCAACCAATCAACTAGTTGGCTGGTTGGATGTAAGTTGGTCTAGTGTGTGGCCAGCTTAAGTGTAAGTGGAGGTTACTGTCTGTTAAACATCAGTGGAAACTCGGTAGGAGCCCGATGGGGCCGTACAAACTACTGGGCCAGTGTACAAAGCAGGTATATTGTGGTTTAGGTTATCGAGGGCTTTCTTGGTCCAGCATCCATTAATCGCAAAGTCCATTGATCAGTTAGGTTCTTTGGGCAATGTGATCAGACCGCATGGTTATATAAACCGTGATTGTGAAGTGGGTTGTCGTGGGAATGAAACTGCTGGCAAGGTTAGGAGTTATTGGAACTTCTAGATGCTACCAGTGGAAGGAAACTCAAAGTAGGAAGCCAGTGGTGAAGCTTGGAGTTAAATTCACCACAAGTAAAATAATTCGCTAGGTGGTTACTTTACTCCTCGTGTATACACACGGATTATAACATAGCGGTGAACTGGGGTATAGTGAAAAGGATCGAGCGCCTGAAGCTTGGTTTAATACAGCCACAAGTAGAATAATTTACAATAGGTGGTTAGTCTGCTCCTCATTGTGCAAGCCAACTGTAATTCCAGGTGGGTCTGCTGTGTATAACGGTAGGGAGTGCGTGAACGTAGCTCTTTGAAAATTGTTCACCAATCGAAATTCTCTAGAAATTGCTAAGCGTTTTCTCAGATGGGTGCAAGGCAATCTCTAGTAATGGTCGATGATGTGCTGCAGATGGAAGGGCTGTTAGGATCGATCAGGTATGTTATGTTTAAAAACTATGGTGCATATGCTACAGCGTATTGCGACATATGGGTCAAAATGACCAAGAAATGTAAAACACCTTTTCCTAAGATTGGTAGCTTTGATTCAGAGGTTCTGAAAAATCTCAGAGACACTATATGTTTAGTGAAGTCTCTGAAGAAAAGGGTAAAGTTTAACAATTGCTTGAAGTTGTGGCAGCACGAGGCGGATGTGCGGCTTAGCGGTGTGCACACGATGCAAGCTAGCATCTCATGATCACAAATAGTGTTGCGTGCCCACCGCAAAGTAGTGCACACGTACAGCAAGGTAGCGTTGCGGAAGGTAATGTCAGTAGTGCACGCGCAACACCACCGCCCTATGCAGGTGGGGGTGAAGGCACAGTCGATCTAAAAACTCATAAAATGTGACAAGTAACTTGTACCCTCTTCTAAGTAACTATAAGGAACATGTTGATGATGAAGATGATGAACCTGTTGTGATGTCCGCTCTTTACCATGTTGCACAAATGTTAAATGTACCACCACAGCAAGCACAGGTAGCTGCCTCGCTAGTACCAGAAAAGGATGTAGCCCCACCAGTACAGGAAGTATTAACACCCACTTTTACAGTAGCGGTGATTACTAATACCATATCTAGTAGCAGTAGGCTAAACCCTCAACTAGGTAATCAGGCCAAGGGTAGCATTGTGGCAGGCATCCATCCCGTCCGGACAATAACTGTTCCCAATGGGAATCCAGACACGCATGGTGTAGTGGCCACAAGGAATGTAGCGTTGCATTGTCCATGGACAAGAGCAGAACTATGTTCCATAATAACAGATTTCCCTGACTATAGGAAAGAACTAGCAAAGTGCCAGAGATTTGTAAAGGATTTAGGTAATGCTCATGAGCCAACCAACAAAGATTGGCAAGTGGTATTACGGGCATGTCTTCCACACAATACCGATGTGAAACAGTTTATCACAGCCTGTGTTTTGGATGGAGATAGTGTCATAACTGATGCAGGTAATCAGGACAATATAAACCATATTGTCACCCAATTGGCTGTATTTTTCCCATTAGTTGTTAACTGGAGTAAAATTTTCACGATTAAGCATAAAGAGAGTGAGTCTGCAGCAGATTATTTTACCAGAGCGCTGCAGACTATTACCCAATACACAGCCATAGAGGATATAAAAGACAACACCCATCACAGGGAAATGACAATCACAGTGCTTACGGATGGTCTTAAGGACACTCTAAAGGCCAGGGTTCAGACCTCACTTCCTGGGTGGAGGGGAGTTACAGTAGACACACTCAGGTAATCTACAATTGAATATGATAAAAACATCTTTGGGAAGAGAGAAATGCAGAGCGAGAAACTAATGGCTGTCAGTATTCAAGCTCTGGAAGGAATGCAAATAACACTGCAGCACTCTTACCACACTCAGCCACAATATACACATCCCATACAACCTCCAAACCCTTATCCCATACACAACCACAATCTTTCCTCATTCCCCAACCCACACAACAACAACCTTTCACAACACATCAACTATGAAGGTGTTATAGATGTAACAAGGAGGGCCATATAAGTAAGTTCTGTAAGGCTAGGAAATGGGAAACGCCAAACCAGGGAACACCGACATACCCACAGATGGGAAACCCACAACAAAAAGGACAATTCCAGCCATCACCTGCTCACGTCGCAGCAGTGAGTGCTTTGCTGGAAGAAGATAGTCAGCTCTAGGGGTCAGGTCACACCTGTAGTCTACAGTCAGTCATGTTAACTGGGAATATTAGAGAAGAACCTGTAATGTTAGTTGATGTAACTGTTACTAAACATTCTTTTCTTGTAGATACAGGGGTGACCAGATCAGTGATAAAATCTCAATCTAATTTACAGGTGACCAGCATAACAGTACCAGCAATGGGTGTAACGGGTAAAGTGCAACATTATCCTTTAACCAAATCTGCAGAGGTTACTATCGGTCCATTGCATACCAGGCATTCCTTCCTCCTGGCCCCTACTAACCTACTGGGAAGGGATTTGTTATGTAAAATGGGATGTGTCATTTATTGTACCCCTGATGGTATATTTCGAGATACCCCAGAGAAAGTTGCGCACGAGGTGTAGGATATACTGGAAACTCTCCAAAGGTTAATGTTTCACTCTACTGTTTCAGATAAAAATCATATAATTACAAATTGGTGTACTTTACAAGCATCTGTGCTAAGTCATTAAGCTGGTCTGAGCAACCACAATACTTTTTTGCAGTCTTGAGAGGTATGAAGGGAGCCAGCATTAGGAGGAGGTGCTGGTCCTTATAATGCCATGTGGAAGTTTCTGGGGTACCTCCAAGGTGAGTTAGCTCTCAGCTTATACATGTGCTGTTATCATGCAGTACACCAATTTGTAATTATATAACCCAGAGTGGGTGCTACTATTATGTAGCAATAATTATTTTGGGGTGAGCGTTTGGGAGTGGGGCCCCCGGAGTTGTTCTGGCTGGACCTTTTTCAGGGCATCACCACTTAATTCACATAGAATATTTGTATCACTTTTCTAATTGTTTGTTATTATTTATGTAATTTTAATTCTTTCACATTTCATTAACACTTATTGATTTATCCTTACAAATCTATCCTTTTCACTTCACTATCACCTTTTTTCCCCCTTTTCGTGTGATGCCCTGGGGATGGTCCTTGGCTGGAATTTTTTGGGGCACCCTGCTTCTTAGACATGAACCCCTTAATGTTAGGGATGCCAGTATAGAGGAGCCTTGATGATTGGCCTGGCGATTCATATAGTTACAAATGTATGTAACTAATACCTCTAGCTAGCTGTGCACATGTGCGTACGAGCTCTACCGATGCAAAATACTGTCGGTCGTAGGGCTTCCGAACCGGAAGTGGCTTGCAAAAGTTGATTGACAGGAAAGTCCGTTTGTGGGTGTATACGGGGGTGGTGGTCTGCAAACGGAGGCATGCTTCAGCGTTTCCAGGTGTTTTAGGTGAGTCCATAAATTAACTGCTTCGTACGACCAGGAATTTCGGAAGCATGACAATGTCACTCTTCGAACAGGATGATCGTCCAAGGTAAGGTAGGCAAGGAGCATCCGTAAGCCACAACAGTACAATCGTTAATCCGATGTTACTTGTGATGTTTCTAATTGGAACCACACAAACCAAGCAGCTAAGAATCGTGCATTGTAACTATTAACACTGCCAATTAGCTTGTAAATGATTTCACTTGCATGTGCATTAGGGAATTCTTTACACTCTTTATTTGTTGTTTTTTAACTTATTTCTTTCTGTCCTTGTTTAAAACATATAGCATTGTGTTTTGCGTAGCAGCCTTTTCAGATACCATACTTTTTAAACCATGTATACATTGATATAGTCAAATATGGACATTTTGAAATTAACATTTAGTTTATTTTTTGTAATTAGCCATAAATCATAATCTTTTTTCATATTGTTACGCCAACATTTGCACAAAATATAAACAATCAAAAATATAAAAAATATTAAAAAAAATGACAAATTATAAAAGAGCTTTAGACATTGGTGACAAGAAGTGAGGGAGGACATATTAAGGGCTACTTGCGTCGATTTGGACGGCTCGGAGGAAGAAGAAAGCTACGGACAGCCGACTGGCGTGTAACATGCCGACTGGCCTGGCCAGAGGTAGATGGTATTTCCTCTGGCCTAGACATAGGGCTCTCCATACTTGCAGGGGTGGCTGTTGGGCTGCCAGAGGTGGTGGTCCTGGGAGGAAGGGAGTCTCGCTCCATCATGGCAGGTGGGTTTGCCTGCTCCTGGGTATTGGCCCAACGATCCATGGCCCCAGCAATGGTCTCCAGGGCCACCGCTACCCTCACCAGAGTGGTCTCCATCCTCAGGAGAACACACCTGCTGAGGAGAGGCACTGCTCATTCATATGGTTGCCCTGGAGTAGACTCCACAAGGTCCCCAGATGGAGTACTTGGATCCTCCCCTGCAGAGTCTCCATCTGTGCTGGACCCAGACCTGACCTCAGGAGCAGGCACTACCTCCTCTGAGTCATGGGTTAGGCGAGATGTGAGCGCATCTCTGGATTGGTTACCCATGCATCCCTATTTGCCTACATACAATGCACACCTTGCCTGCATTATTCAATCACTGCGTGGGTTGGGCGAGATGTGAGCGCATCTCTGGATTGGTTAACCATGCATCCCTATTTTCCTACGTACAATGCACACCTTGCCTGCATTATTCAATCAATGTGTTATTTGTGCCCTTATTTAAGGCAAAGCCAAATGGTCCCTTACTTGTGGGTTGTAGTTGGAGTTAGTTTTGCGGCTTGAAAGGATTTGGAGTGTTTACAGTGTCTGGAGTTGTTTGAGTGGTGCTTGTGTGTGTTGTTTGAGTGGTGCTTGTGTGTGTTGTTTGAGTGGTGCTTGTGTGTGTTGTTTGATTGGTGCTTGTGTGTGTTGTGTTGGTTGTTTGTTTGGAGTTGGGGTTTTTTGTTTGTTTGTTTTTTGTTTATTTTTTTTTTTTGAGGTGTGTTTGTTTGATTTTTTATTTTTTGGGGTGTGTTTTTTTTTTGTTTTGTTTTTTTGTTAAAATTTTTATTTTTATTTTTAAAAAACCGGTTACTTCATGTGCTTTGGTGGCCATGTATTTTGTTGGGGAAAATATCAATGTTGTTTGCAGACTCCAGTAAGTGTTTCAGCCTACTGAAAGCATATTTCCATTGTGTTTTTTTTCCAAATTTTTTAAAACATTATTTCACCAATTATAGTCATGTTTTATATTTTTGTTTCAGGCATTTAACAGGCCAGTTTGTAGTGGATCCAGGTAAGCGTCTATTTATTTAATCCTAAAAGTATGTAGATTTTAAATTTTAAGGGTTTTATGTAGAATTTTTAGATTTTACAAATGTTTCAGGCTGTTTTTTACAAATGTAAACAGTGATTTTGTAATTTATTTATATTGCACAATTTCAAAGTTAAGCATTGTTTTACCAATAATAGTAGTAATATACTTGTGTATGACTTATCCTTTTTTTTACTTTTCCAAAACTAACAATTATTCGAAACACAAACAACACATGTAGGGGTTCCAGAAGATGGCACAGCCCGACCCTGTAAGAATATGCACCATTATTAAGCTAAGTATTTTTTCAAAATTTTCTAAAGAACATTCTCACCACAACTAATTTTCAATTAAAACTTTACAGAGCGATGTTGGCCAGCTAATAGTGGCCATGTTGCCCCCCACCATCCTTCCTCAGCCTCCTCCTGGGTGTAGGCATAGGAGGTGTGTAAGGGCAAAGATATATAGAACACATGTCACCCTTTTTGGAATGCCTGATGATGTGGTTTTAACCACTTATCGCCTGCCTCCAAATATTATCCTAGACACTCTTTCAATAATAATAACAATAATCTAGAAAGTCAGATTAACATTCATACAACAATCACACCACTTACACAGTTGTTGGCGGTGTTACATTTCTGTGCCTCAGGGTCCTTCCAAACCACTGTGGGCCTGGTGGGTGGCCTCTCCCAGCCCTCGGATCCTGAGGCGTGTGCTAGATGCATTCTTCAATCATATAGCACATTTTATTAGTATACCTTTGGATACGGAAGCCCTTGATGTGGTAAAGCAGAAGTTTTTTTAGATTGCAGGCTTTCCACACGTCATAGGGGTAGTGGATGGCACTCACATAGCACTTCAGACCCCTGCATGCAGTGAACAAATCTATAGGAACTGAAAACATTTCCATTCATTAAATGTAATGGTGCTATGTGATGCCTCCCTCCAGATCCTCTCCCTGAATGCCAAATTTCTGGACTGCAGCCATGATGCGTACGTGATCCAGCATTCAGGGATTTGGCCTAAATTAACCAGACTGCAAGCTGGTGATGCATGGCTTCTTGGTAAGTATAAATCCAGTATGTAGCTATAGTAAAAGTGTAAATATGGTTTCATTAAAATTTGCAAAAACTTATGGTGTCCCATTTCCAACAGGTGACAGTGGATATCCATGCACACCCTGGCTGCTGACTCCTTATTTGAATCCCACTCCAGGGCCACAAACTTAATATAATGCCGCATTTACTGCCACCAGGCAGGTGGTGGAGCACTGTATCGGCCTTTTAAGGGGCCGGTACCGGGTTCTCCATCACTCTGGTGGTGCACTCATGTACTCGCCGGATATGGTTTCTCGCATTGTGGTCCTGTGTGGGATCTTCCACAACATCACAATAAGGAGTTGAGTACTCATGCAGCCAGAGGATGCCTTGCCAGAGAATGGCCCCCCGAAGGAAGGTGTTGTGATGCTGTCGGGGGGGGCAGACGCGAGTATGTGGTTTTCAGATTTATTAGGTATTTATTTTTATGTTAAGTTTGTATTTTAAACTTAGAGCAAATGTATTTTAAGGTGAAACAATTTTTTTTTTTTATTATTTAAAAAAAAACACTTTCCATAACTAAAAAACAAATGGAACCCATTGGCAATACCCTGTACTCTTTTTGGACAACTAACATAATTTATCCGGATATACCACCACATGTTTAGATAATTTTGTTGAATTTTGTGATGTTTTCCCAAAAAATTTGCAATTTTATGTTGGAGTTTACCTTTTGTCATTTATGTCTGACTAAGCAAGATATTTACTGTAAAAAACACCTGAGGCCATTTTATTTGTGTTATTCTGTTATGAAATGCTTTTTACAATTAAAAGCATGTTGCCAACATGTTTGTTTATTAAAAAAAAATAGTAAAAATTTAAAAGTTTTGGAATCCCATTTTGAGGTGGATAATGTAGGGCAACCCAAAAAAACCACAGCCAAACATTACTGCAAATGTTCTTAAGGTTAAAAAACACATTTTTGAATTAGTTACACTATGGGAAGGCACACAGCTTTGTTAGCAAACTATTTGAAATGCAGAATTACACCATTTAGTTTTTTTTAAAAAAATAGGACAAATGTTTTTTTAACACAAACTTTACTTTAACTTAAAACATTTTGAAATGTGCGAATGTTAAAAATAAACTAAAAGCGCTGCAGACTCCCCACAATTCGCTGTAGGCAGCAGTAGGCCTCCAGAAGATGCCCACTTGCTCAAGTGAGCTCCTCTCTGATGCCTCCAAGTATGCTTGGTATATCTGTGGACATGAAAATGTATTTATAGGTTAAAAACATATAAAAACTGACCCACATTTTAACAGTAAACATTATTCAATGTCCCAAACAGTGGGAGGGTGGACACAATGATGTTAGGGTGTGTTATAAAGTTTACTCCACACAACATTATTAATATGTTGAAACATTTAATGTCTGAAAACACTGGGAAACCCTAACTATGTGGCATAATAAAAAAACCTTAGGATGATTGGAAATCAACTGGGAGGTGTATTCATAAGTCATGATGACATAGCATTAAAACACACTGCACGTATTCACTTCTAGAATGTTCTTGATCATCCAACAGTACAATGTGTTTGTTTGCTGTGGCTAACATCACTTTTCCAAATGAAGTTCCATCTTAGTACTTTTTAAACACAGTGTACATAACATTAACAAGGTTAGTCTGGTTCCTATCACCTTCCCAAGTCCTGTTACATGTTTTTTTTTAAATACAAATACAAAAATTTAAAATATTTCCACAAACTAATAAGCTTTTAAAAAACCTCAAAAGGCAAACATTTTTTGGCACCAAAAAAAAATTATAGTGCACAGCCAAAAAACAACTACAAAATATTAACATGATTACTGTGCACTCATTATGACACCCATACTGTGATAATGAAAACAAACACACACCCCAAAAAAAATAACGGCTAAAAACACAACATGGATAACAACACCACAAAAAAAAAAAAAAAAAGTTTGTAAAAAATTTCTATTAAAAAAAACATACCATCAGAGCCTGCCATGGCAGATGGTGGAAGGGGAAAATGGGTGGAAATTTTCAAGGAGAGGGGTTATTTGTGATGAGGACTCAGTTTCGGGAGGGGTGAGTTGGGATGAGTGGGCAGGGGAGGGAGGATTACTAGGGGAGTATTGGAAGAGCGAGGGAGGGTTACTGGGGGAGTATGGTGGTGGGGAGGGAGGGCTGGGTTGAGCGGGTGGGGAAGGTGAGGGCTGCAGGTTGGGCCCTGCATTGCGGGCAATTCTCCGTCTCCGCTGTTGGGCTAAAATAAAAAAAAAGGATAACATCTTAGCTTAGTATCCACTTTCTGCTACACACAACAAGTACACTTTACACAATCTGGACAATAGGGACAACATACATGAGTGTTTGTTTACATTTAGGAAAAGAATTGGAAAAGGTACAGACATTTTTGAGGGTCCTCTAATTTAATCATTTATACAAATGCATACTTACATTGGCGTATTAGCGCCACAAATTGGCCAAAAGGACTGGCGACCGGCGGCGCAAGTCTGACCACCGCCTCTCAAGTTGGGCAATATTGCGGCGAAAACCCGCACGCCGAAGGGCACTCCTCACCTCCGCATAGAGCGCACACTTTAAGTGGTTGGTAATGGGAGGCTCAGCGTTGGTTAGGCGCCTGTCAAGGATATTGACCATGATGGTCAATTCACGGCGGGTAAAGGCCGCGGCTCTCATGATGGCAATGGCAGTCTTTACAGAAAACATGAAATATACATGGGGAAAAGAAAGATGATTGGCTAAAATATTTACTCAGTTTCATAAAATAAAAAACTATTGGACAATGCATTAATCATGTGACACCAAAAAAAAGGACAGATTTGATTGGTTAAAACACGCACTGTGCAATTGCAAACCTAAGAGTGCAAATTATCGTAACGCAAAATGCAAATGCATTTTTAAAGTTAACACAAATATTATCAGCACATTCAAAGATAATAAACATTACTTTGGATTCGAAACAAAGAAAATACATGATAACGGGGAAAAAAAAAAAAAAAAAATGTGATCAATAAAGTTTTTTGACAAACTAAAAAAAGCTTGATAAAAAGAACAGCAAGAGTTAAACACTCTTAATTAGATAATTCACAACAAGCTAATAACAAGCTGTTCGATAGTCCATGTAAACATGACATGTGACCATCAATACAATACATACGGCCGCAACCATCACAACATAATTAGCATACAGCGACTGACAGCGCCTGACTACGATTGACTCGATCATTCGATCATATCAATCAGTAGCTAGAGGAGGTGCAGTGCTAACGAATGGGCGTCACTTTGTTTACGATCGACCAGCCGTACGATCGCTTCCGTTTGTGATTTTACGGTCGTAGCCCGTACGATTGTGCAGCTGCTACGACCGCCTCTGAATGAGGTCCTTAGTCTCTTCCTCAAAGCCCGATCGTGTCATACACACAGAGGAGACAGAGCTGGTTTTTCTTAGTCTTAAAGACAGCCTGACAAAAGCACCTGCATTGGGAATACCAGATTATGAAAAACCATTTGATTTGAACTTTACGGAAGCTAATGGTTGTGCAGCAGGTGTCCTCACACAAAAACATGGTGATGCCATAGCATACTACACTGCACAATTGGACACTGTGACAAGATCACTCTCAATGTGTTTAAGAAGTGTAGCAGCAACTGCTCTATTGGTCAGTAAGAGTGAGGATGTAGTATTAGGCCATGATATGATTGTCTATACCCCCCCATGCTGTATCTGCTTTGCTAAACTCTGCCCAAACCAGACATGTCTCCTCAGCTAGGTTCACAAAATGGGAACTAGCCCTAATAGCACCTGCAAACATCACCATTAAGCGGTGCAGTACATTAAATCCAGCAACGTATTTACAATTTGTGCCTCAGGATGCACAAAGGGTGGAGAGAGGTGAGTCGCTGGTGGAAGGTGAGTTCTGCAGGTATATTGCTGTACATGATTGTATAGAATATTTAAATCAGACCTTTACTGCAAGACCTGACATACGTGATACACCTTTAGAAAATGTAGATGTGACATTTTACAACGGATGGGAGTTGTCAAACACAGACTGACACTGGAGAGTTATGTACAGGTTATGCTGTTGTAAATGACGAAGACATCATAGAAGCCGAATCTCTTGGTCCACCTCACTCGGCCCAAGTGACGGAGCTGGTGGCACTAAGAAGAGTGTGTGAATTAGCAAAAGGCAAATCTGCTAATATCTACACTGACTCTAGGTATGCCTTTGGGGTAGTACATGATTTTGGTGCTCTATGGCATCTGAGAAATTTTATGACAGCAGCAGGCACACCAGTCGCACAACATATAAAAGGACTATTGACAGCTATCCAAATGCCAAAGGCAGTAGCCGTCATTAAGTGAAAAGCCCATACATGTGAAGATGATCCGGTGTCACTGGGCAATAACCAGGCAGACAAAGCTGCCAAATGGGCAGCAGGTTTAAAAATAAACATGCCAATTAACCAAATGATGTTTCAAACGATTGATATGCAGAAATTAATTGAGATGCAAAATTTGTGTTCCATTCAGGAAAAGGCAGTCTGGAGGTCCAGGGGATGTGGGCAAGAGTCCTCTGGACTCTGGAGAGATGGACAAGGTTAGCCAGTGACTCCTAAGGCATACTACCCAAGCCTGGCTGAGGCAGCACACGGTCTGACTCACCTGGAAAAGCAAGGTATGTGCAAGTTGGTGAGAGCATACTGGTGTGCATCGGGTTTTTCTTTCCAAGCAGAAAAGAGAGCAATGTCCTGTTTGACCTGCTTGAGGAAAAACTTTAGGAAAACAATCCCTACCAAGCCATCCCACATTCCTCCGACCGACGGACATTTTCAGGTAATACAAATTGATTTCATCCAATTACCACCATGCAGGAATCTCAAGAATGTATTAGTGTGCACTGATGTGTTTTCTAATTGGGTTGAGGCATACCCAGCTGCCACTAATAGTGCTGTGTTTACTGCTAAGAAAATTGTTCAGGAGTTTGTATGCAGATACGGTATCCCTAGAATTATTGAAAGTGATAGGGGTATTCATTTCACAGGTGTTGTCTTCCAAAACCTGTGTAAGTTGATGGGTATTAATAGTAGACTTCACACTCCCTACCGACCGCAAGCCAGTGCCAAGGTGGAGAGGATGAACGGTACTATTAAAAATAAATTAAGTAAGATCATGGCAGAAACTGGACTGGGGTGGCCAGAAGCACTACCACTTGTCCTTCATAGTATCAGGACAACTCCTAGACCCCCTCTCAATCTGCCCCCCTTTGAAATACTGTTTGGTAGACAACCTCATTTGATTATAAGTCCGCAGCAAGATTTGAAAAGTAACAATGAGCTTACTGTAAGGTATCTTATAACAATGAGTAAACAGTTAAAGCAGAAACAGCAGAAACTGAAATTGTTGTCACATGATATGCCAGAAACAAACTGTCATGATGTTGAACCTGGAGAATTTGTTATGATCAGAAATTTCTTGCGTTCAGGTTGTTTGACAGATCGGTGGGAAGGTCCGTATCAAGTGTTGCTCACAAGTACAACTTCCTTGAAAGTGGCAGAGATAGATACCTGGGTCCATTCCAATCACTGTAAGAAGGTCAACCAACCGGTGGAGAGACAAGGTGGAATCAAGGTAGATAACGTAGACCTGTCAATTGCGAGTGTTTTGGGAGAGTTAAAGGTTACAGTGAGATACCTGAGCTAAAGAAATTTGTAGATCATTGTTTTCAGCAATGGAGTGGCCTGCTGTGGTAATCTTTGTGTTTTCTCCCAGAGTTTTCATCATCCTGGGTTGTTTCGGGATCTCTGGTTTCTGTGACGGAGGACAGAGGACAGAGAGGGGAGCTGATAGTGATATCGATGGAGTGGATTTGGGAGACGGAGCAATACAGTCACAAGGGCAGTATCTGACCAAACCCAGTACAGTAATTGTTAAGAGATTTTGGAAACTCTGAGACAGTGTGAAGGTCTATCGTCTGAGGACTATTGCATTTGTGAATTTTGTGGGTCCCAAATCCATGAGAGATGCATCCAACAGTGCCAGCCTAAGTATAACCAGTATTGGGGTGGGTATCCTTTAGAGGACTATCATACCATGGTGGGCAAAGTTTTAAAACAGACTGTCTGTTGGGTGTGCTCTCACGTGCGTCAAAGACAGCATAATGTAGGGTGTGCCATTTCCATTAAATGTCTCTGAGGTCTTAGAATTACAACAAGGGAAGACGCTGGATGGAAAATTTCTTATGTCGAAACCACCTCATTTTAAACTCCACCAGTACCAAGTGGATAGATCACTTTTATGTTTGAACATCACCAACTTCAATAAACCAGGAAGTTGGGAGGTGACTGGGAATAACCAGATGATGACCTTCTCACTAAGAGCTGATTATGAGCCTATAAATTTTTAACTGTTACGCACAATTAGGTTAAGTGGGAAACACTTCCGGTATTGGTATACACTAAGTGACACCAAAGAAATGGTTGGTAGAGTACCAGAAGGGTACTGTGCCAGGGTTATACAACCAGAAACGTGTGTTAACCAGATGGGAGAAACTGAGATAGGATCATTTGTTAGGGAAATGTGTTGGATGATTATGATGCATTCTATTCCTTATATTCTCCCTGATGATGTATATTTTATATGTGGTAGGAAAGCGTATAAGTGTCTCTCTCCGAGTTCCGAAGGTGTGTGTTATCTGGGGAGAGTACTCTGAGAGGTTATGACCCTTACACATGGTGAAATGCTTGGTATTCATAAAAACACACCATCACCATATCTTCACACATAGTATGAACACAGAGACAAAAGGAATATGATATCTGGTGATGTACATAAAGCCACACAGTTGATTAGTGAAACAACTGGCTTTCAAGTTTTAGTCACATTGGATCCCAAAAGGATCGCTCAGGGTACTCTAAATTTCAGATATATCCAAGATCTTGCAAAATTAATAGATAATATCACCGAGACGTATGGTGACACATTTTGGTACACAGGTAAGGAGTTACAAGCTTATAAGAAAGAACTGGTGCAACACAGATTAGTGTTAAATTATCTAACAGCTGTCACTGGAGGGTATTGTGTGACCTTAGCCACCCAATTTGGTGTAAAGTGTTGCACATACATCACAAATGCTACTAGTGACCCCAAGGAGGTGATAGACGAAATTCTGCAGTTAAAATGGGAATTTCGGAAGAACCATAATGCTTCAATGGCTGAAGTAGAGGAAAAGGTAGAATAATTTGTTTCTTGGTTGAACCCAGTGAAATGGTTCTCTGGCCTAGGAGAGTGGGTCCAGGAGATAGTTGCTAGTATAGGTAAACTCCTGATCCTCATATTGGTTGTCATCATAGCAATTGGCTTATGTGTCAAATGTGTTCCTACTGTGTTGAAATGTGTAAAATTTAAAGATAAGGCAAATCAAAGGAATGAAATTATGATGGTGGTCAGTAGTAACAATATGAATACTGAGGTAAATGAAGGACTGCATTACAACCCTGAACTAGAATGTACCATCAGATGATGTATAAATTTAGCCATACCTGAAATGTATTATGAAATGTTATTTTAAACATCTTAAATAATGTATGTCCATATCAAGACTTCCTTTATACATTAGGTGCATCCCCACATCTTTCTCATGATCTTCCAAGATCTGCGCTGTGCGTATGAGGGTAGTTTTATGTCCCTCCCAGAGACACATTATTGATGGTTTAAAAACCACCTTGTGCCATCTCATAATATAACATTAAATAATATGTCATAGTGTAAGCCTAAATTAAATTTAAAATCTGAGTGTGATAGCGTATTGTTTGCTATCAAAGGGTGGACTGTCGAAGTCGAATGATTGGCAGAATCTGGTAAAATCAAAATCTGCATGACGCCATTTTGAGAATGACAACAAGACGCCATTTTACAAATGGTCACCCAACGCCATTTTAGCAAATCTCACACAATATCAGTACATACGGCGATGTTATTATTTAGCGTTGTGCGACTCCTATGCAATAGAACACTTTTAAGTCCTCATTAAATAAATACATACATTTACTAAGAACACCACCAAAGCAAAACCCTAGGCATCCATTTCACAGGCATCAAACTCATCACAAAACACTGTAGAGGTGGCGACCACATCAAAATCCTCACAAAGAGGAACTCCGGTGGATCTTTACACAAAGGACACTGACACCCAGAGGACTCAATATCGACAATGAGGTCAAATCAGTTATCAGCAAGTAGACCCACCCCATGTTACCAACACTCAGACGGACACCACCTACCCCTGCCATGCCACAAACCCCACATCCCTGCCAATGAGGCACACACAGTACTCACCCCACCACACAAACAGGAGCACCAACCCACTATTTAGGCTGCCCACCCCCCACAACCCCCCCACCATTACATACCAGGACCCCACCACAGCACGCACCCTGCCTAAACACCAACACCACACCAGTACCCCCACCCTACCATACTTAACATCCCCACATCCACACCACAATCCAGCCTATGTACACTTCCCATCCTCTGCAACCTACACCTCATCCTCCCAGCCTACCTAGGTCCCGTTACACACCGCCTCCCCCAAGGAACCCCCTCACAACCCCATCCACATTTTAACCCCCCCTCACCCCACCAAGAAACCCCCCACACAGACTTTGTATCCCACCACCGATATCCAGCCCCCTTGTATATTAATATCACTTAATGGTCCTTCTGCGTCAAACCAGCCAACAGCCCAGAAGCCCACACCACAATAACCCCCACCTTTGTCGCTGAGAATGAGGGACAGACACAGCATGCGGCCCCACCACACAGTGACATCCCCCAACACAACACACCACGTATCCATCGCCCCATACGCCAACCATTTGCATGGACTTATGATGTCAGCACTACTCACCACTACACCCACTTCATCCCCCTCCTCAAATATAGACATCACTGTATTTCCACATTACCTCTCCCCCCCACGCCCATACACTGTACCACGAGTTGCCACACACATCCCTGTCCTTTAAGCACCCCAGTCAGCGTTACACAGCATGCCTGCACGGTTGCCATGACAACCGCCACCCTCACCTACCTACAGGAGCCATCGCATCACAGACAGCTGTGTAACCACAGCCCCCAATTACAGTAATCACAGACATCTGTGTAACCATGGCCCCTAATTACAGCAATCACAGACAGCTGTGTAACCACAGCCCCCAATTACAGTAATCACAGACATCTGTGTAACCATGGCCCCTAATTACAGCAAGCACAAACAGCTGTGTAACCACAGCCCCTTATTAAAGTAATCAAAGACAACTGTGTAACCATGACCCCTAATTACAGCAATCACAGACAGCTGTGTAAACACAGCCCCTCCCACATGTCACAGCCTATCAACAGATCTGCAGCACACATCACCAGAGGCAGTCAAACCCCCCCCATGCCTCACTACACAGCGAGTTCAGCAACCTATCCCCACACAGACCCACCCCCAAACCTCCCTGTCCACCATTGGCCACCCACGTTACATGACCACCACCAGACACAGGATTTAAACCCCATACCTGCAACACCATTCTCCTTACCTCCTTAAAGAAGGCAGAACCCCTGCTGAAATGCATTGGAGACCCCATACGCCCACATTCCAGACCCACGGCCTACTCCCACCGAAGCTCCTCATCCCCACGGGGACCTTCGGTTGGCCTCAGCCATCCCATTTGCATCACCCCCGCACTTGCTGCTGCAAGTGCCTCCACCCTTACCGTACAGACCACAGGTCATCACACATCAAGCCCGTCCCGGGCAGTCCATCTACCTGCCAGAAGGGTGACCCACACTGCACCCCCAGCTCTCACAGGGGGACCCACCTCCCACCCCAGTGACTCAGCACCAGTGTCAGCTCCCACAAGCAACTCAGCCCCACTGCTGCATTCACAATCTCCAGCAGCACCCGGTCGCTGACTGCTGCAAAATAGAAGATCCTCTTGAAAAAAAGCTACTCATATTCACCACTGCAGCAGCTTCAATCAGTCAAGAATGAACTGCAGCAACACAACACCCCTATGGCCTACCGACCTCAGGCCTTACCTATCGGTAGGTACAAGACTTCCAGACTTTTCATTCATATGCTGGACACCGCCAGGTGTACTACACCCACCCACCACACCATACCCCTCTCGCTCTCCCATCTTTCTTTTCTGTTGACGGAGGTTTCATAGTTGATGCCGGGAAATCTGGATCCAAAGCGCATGTGTATGCATCGACTGTACCTAGCGATTGTATAATTTGTTTGCGCTAATTGTATTTGGATCACAGCGTGTAACTATATGCTTTTTGGTGAATAATATCTTTTTGTGCTTTGGAACCACAATCAAAGTCTGGAAAGCAATTATTTCCTGTGCGACTTACAATGCTAAATAGCGACATTTAAGGTGTATAGATCATTAGGTATTCATAATGTATAAATATTGTCGAAGCTGGATTATTGACTGAGACAAGATCAGTTTAAAATTGGATTGCAGCGACACCATCTTGCCACTGGCCGCAAGACGCCATCTTGGAAATGAGATCGCAAGACGCCATTTTGCGAATGGCCGCCTAAACGCCATTTTAGATAAACTCACACTTTAATACATGTGGCAATATTACTATTAGCATCATGCGATTGCATCTGTGACCATCGCCATAAGTTACGGCGATTCATCAAAAGCCCATTTCATGTCTTTACGTAGTTTGGGTGCTCTGGATAAAGTGTGTGTATTATTATAATTCCCCTAAAGGATATATTTCAGAAATGGCTGTACAGTATGTCAAAATTGGATCGCATTAGCTAAACAGAGCAAATGGCCACGTGACAACTAGCCTGTGAAGACAAGCTTCATGGACATAACGTCTGCTCTCACTCCAGGTGACCCTGCTCGAATACAGCAAGAGGGTCGTTTGTAGCACCTTACATTAGCAGGCTTCCTACAATAAAATACCTTCAAAGCCAAGAGTGTTATCTGTGGTTTGGGTCTTGTAGCTGTGCTAATTTGCATCCACACAGGCCCTGGGAGAACAAAGACCAGTATTTTGGAGCCTGAAAAGGGTGGGGGCTGCTGGGGCATGAGCAAGTCATGGAACTATAATGCTCAGCATTCCACACTGCTAGGTGTTCTCATACACACATTAATATGCACAATTGCACTGTTAACTAGTCGCATATTAGTGAATGCATAAGACCCTGTATAAAAGCGCTGAATATTAGCTTCACGCATACGCATCTGCCCCAAGTTAACTAGCATCTTTATATCAAACCCCACATACTCACACATTACATATTCACATACAAGGTTCCATAAGCTTTAAGGTATTAGATTCGAGTATGCACATTTATTATCATTGCTAGGAAATAAAGGTTATTTCGTAACTAAGGTTTTATACGTGATAAGTAAGCCATGCTTGGTATTGTACTGATAAGTACTCTCTCAACAGTATTCCGGTAATATCGATGGAGAGATTGCAACATGCATTCTCAACTTATGGACAGCAGAGACTTCAAGCAACAAAATGTACATTATATGAACAACTGTTAGGATTTGCATGGGGCGGGAAACCAGAGACCACCAGTTGTTAGAGGCTGGATCGTGTCTATTTGAACCAACCTGTTAAATGCCTTGTAACATATGCCCTCTCCTTTAGGACCAATGGTATTAGCAACAAACTTCTCTATTGTGTTGTTTATTTCTGGGGGGTATAAATATGTGTGCTCTGACCCTGGGTTCCTAGTCTTCATGCTGAATGCTGATTAACGAGGGGTTTCTTGCTGATGCCTAACATCTGGACCAGAGAGCACTACGTATGTATAATTGTACTTGGGTCTGTATAATCTCTTTGCGCTAAGATTATATGAGGATCATAGCGTGTAACTGCTGTACTTCTACTTGAATAATACTTTGTGCTTTGGAACCACAGGTTCTAGGTCTGGAGTCTTTATTTACTGTATGACTATGTACGCAAATTAGCATCATCCTTATAGGTTTATAGGCAGGATATTAGAAGGTATAGGCAGGGGTATATAGAGGTTCAAAGGCAGAATCCTTAATATATATAAATATATATATATATATGTTGTGATAGAAGCACTGGTAAAGTGGTCAATGGCAGGTACATTTGTCCTAAGTTTTTGGCCTACATGTTCTAAATAACCCCAGGAGAAGTCTGTTTTGTAAGCAGACCAGAGTATCCGCGTTTGGAAAAGCCGGTTTGGGTCCTGGGGGTGTGGATGTGAGGAGAGGGAGGGCTCCATCCACAGGCAACTCCAGATTTTGGGCCTTTCAGCTTGGTAACAGGCTAATTAGGGCTTGCAGCTGGAAATGGCTAATATAAGCATGATTTGTTTGTGGCTGAGGGTCTCACACCTGGGAGAGCAGGCAGACTAGCCTGTTCAGAGACACATGGTTACTTTCCATGTAAGTACTGTGCATGTGTTTTGTTGATGGTGAGGGCAATAGGCCCTACCATTATTATAGAGAGGGAATCTGCTGTGTAGCTAATGCCCAGCCGGGCTAGGACTTATGTTTATGTTTTGTTTATGTTTATATTCATTTGGCACAATAAAGACTGGCGCCGACCAGTTTGTACGAGAACCCCTGACTTGTATCCTTTTTCTACGGCTGCTGTTTGTGTAAAGAGGGAGTCCATCTACCCCAGGAGAGGGACCCCTATCCTGACTGTGTCACATTTGATTGCGGGCAAATCACACATTGAAATTGCAGGAAGGAAAAATTATTTTTGTTTAAAATTTAAAGGGACAGACACCAATTTGTCAGTGTGGATATAAAGTTGTGTACTTTTAAGTCTATAGAGGTGGCGTCCGCAGATGCTAAGGGAAGTCAGATTCTGCTTCCAATCTACTCCCCAGGACAAAATGGAGGACATTGTTAAAGACTTGTTCCAAGCTACGGCAGCTCAGCAAGAAGCTACCAGGGCTCACCAGGAAACAAACAAAATTTAGCAAGAAGCTACTAGGGCTCAGCAGGAAGCTACTGGGGATCAGCAGGAATCCACCTAGGTGCAACTATTGGCCTTGGAGGCAGCCCAGAGGCAACAACAAGTCACCTTTGAGGAAACGCGTCTGGAGATGCTCTGCTAACTAACACTCACACCATATGGGCCAGTCACTTTCTGCAAAAGATGACCCAGAGTGATGAAGTGGAGGAATACCTTACGGCCTTTGAAAGAACTGCCAAAAGAGAGAAGTGGCATAAAGAGCAGTGGGCAAGTCTTGTGGCACCCTTCCTGTCTGGAGAACCACTAAAGGCCTACTATGATTTATGCCTGGATGATGCCAAGGACTATGTAAAGTTAAAATGGGAGATCCTAACCCCCTTGGGAGTCACCTAATTTGTTCGGGCCCAATGAGTCTACCGGTGGGATTTCCAAATAAAAAACCTCCATGCTCACAGATGCATGACCTCATCCATGTAACCACAAAATGGCTGCAGCCCGAGACGCTGACAGGACCACAGATTGTGGAAAGAGTTGTGATGGTCCGGTATCTGTGATCACTACCTGCGTCTCTGCGCAAGTGGGTGAGCCATGCAGACCCTAAGTCCGCAGACAAGATAGTCGAACTGGTGGAGAGGTACGTGGCGGCTGAGGAGCTGATGGGTGTGCCCCACTGAGCCCCAATGGCGCATCGGCAAACTCCCATTGACACTGGTAAGACTGTTTCAGGGGAGAAGGGTGCTGGGCGGTGGAAGGTACTCAAGACTGGGAGTGTGGAACCTGAAGATGGGCCAGCCAGGCCAGGAAGGTTCCTACCCCGTAAAAGACTAGATGTTAATGTAATTCAATGTTTTCAATGTGGTGGTTTCAGCCATATTGCAGCTAATTGTTTGCTTACCTCTGAACCTATGCAATGTGATACTGCTCATGTCAACCACAGGATGTCTTTCTTTGCACAACCAGCCTACACTGCTGACCGCCAGGTTGAGACAGATAAGCACATGTGTATACTTACTGTAGAAGGCAACCGAGTAGAGGCTCTGTGAGATTCTGGTAGCCTGGTTACACTTATGAAAGCTGAACTGGTGAACCCCTCCCCTTGAAGCGTAAGGGGAAAACTGTTGGTGTGACCTGCATACATTGGCATACCCGGTATTATGTTACTGCAGAAGTGATCATAGAAACACCATGTGGTTCCGCAATAGTCTCTGTGAGTTTGGTACAGGGCTTAATATATAATCAAAATTGGGGAGAGACTTTGCTCACTTCTGGAAGTTGTGGGAAAGCTGATTTTGCACAGAGGTAAATCACCCTGACTCATTTGAGAGGGTTACTGACGTAGAGTCAGAGATGTTCCCTTTTTCTAGTATGATTGGCGAACTAGAGAATGCGGAGCGTGATAGTGGCTCACCAAGTGGTGTGCCTCCAACTGAGGTGGGGAAGATTGCCTGCCTGATCTTGAGGTCAGGAGAGAGGTCTTTGCCGTGGAGCAGTTGAATGACCCTACTCTGGTAAAAGCCAGGGAGAATGTCAAGGTGATCGATGGTAAACCCACAGACCCAGATAGTCCTTTAACATATCCTCACATGGCAGTATGTCAGTATTTGTTGTAACAGGTGACTAAGAAGGGGGAAGATATTGTGGAACAATTAATAGTTCCCAAAGCATACAGAAGAACAGTGTTAGATCTGGCTCATGGTCATATAACAGCAGGCCACCTAGGGGTAGAGAAAACTACTGATCGAGTTGTGCAGAGGTTTTTCTGGCCTGGGGTCCATAAAGAGGTATCTGGCTATTGTGCATCCTGCCCTGAATGTCAGTATCATGCTCCAAGGCTACATTTCAAAAGTCCCCTGGTACCATTACCCATTATTGAGGTTCTGTTTGAAAGAATAGCTATGGATTTGGTTGGGCCATTAATGAAATCTGCCTGGGGTCATCAATATATTCTGGTAATAATGGATTATGCTACCAGGTACCCGGATGCAATACCATTATGCAATACGTCAACCAAGACCATTGCTAGAGAATTAGTCAATGTCTTTAGCAGGTTGGGAATACCTAAGGAGATCCTGCTAGACCAAGGCACCCCATTTATGTCAAAAATCATGAAGGAGTTATGCTGCCTGCTTAAAATTGACCAATTAAGAACCTCTGTGTACCATCCCCAGACCGATGGATTAATGGAGAGGTTTAATAAAACTTTAAAACACATGCTAAGGAAAGTAGTGGACAAAGATGGTAGAGATTGGGATTACTTGTTACCTTATATGCTGTTGGCCATAAGAGAGGTTCCCCAATCCTCCACAGGGTTTTCCCCTTTTGATTTATTGTATGGGAGACATCCAAAGGGGTTACTTGACATTGCCAAAGAGACATGGGAGGGGCAGTTCAGTCTGTATAAAACAGTTATTGAGCATGTTTCTCAAATGCAAGAAAGAATTGCTGCTGTGGTGCCGATAGTAAGAGAGCACTTGGAACAGGCACAGCAGAGGGTATACAACCGCAATGCTTGCTTACGCAACTTTGCTCCTGGGGACAGAGTATTGGTGTTGGTTCCCACAGTAGAAAGTAAACTTTTGGCTAAATGGCAAGGATCCTTTGAAATCTTAGAAAAAGTGGGACAGGTCAATTATAAAGTTTACCAGTCGGGGAAAAAAATTTTAGAGTTGGGTGTAATTGAAGAATCACATATCGAGTGGTCAAGTCCCACTGTGCTCATTCCAAAACCAGATGGGAGTGTGCGATTCTGCAATGACTTCTGGAAATTGAACAGTGTGTCAAAGTTTATGCCTACCCTATGCCTAGGGTGGACGAACTAATTGAAAGGCTGGGGACAGCCAGGTATTTAACTACTCTTGACTTAATCAAAGGGTATTGGCAAGTGCCGTTAACTGAGAATGCCAAAGAATAGACAGCTTTTTCTGCAATACAAAATGTTGCCCTTTGGGCTACATGGGGCACCAGCTTCCTTTCAAAGAATGATGGATAGAATTCTAAGGCCCCATAGACAGTATGCTGCTGCTTATCTGGATGATGTGGTCATTCATAGTCCTGATTGGCAGTCTCACTTGCCCAGAGTACAAGCAGTGTTGGACTCCATCTATAAGGCAGGTTTGACAGCCAACCCAAAAAAGTGTTGTCTGGGGATGGAAGAAGTAAAATATCTTGGGTACACCATTGGCAAAGGTTTGATAAAGCCACAGCTCAATAAGATTGAGGCAATCCAAAACTGGCCACGACCCCTGAATAAAAATCAGGTGAGAGCTTTCTTAGGGATCACTGGGTATTATAGTTTGTTTATACCCAATTTTTTCACCATTGCAGTCCCACTGACTGACATTACCAAAGGCAAACAGAAAGTCATTGTGGAATGGGGTCCTGAAGCAGAGAAGGCTTTCCAGAAGTTAAAAATAGCGTTATGTACCAAACCAGTTCTGATGACCCCTGATTTTGACATAGAGTTTATTGTACAAACTGATGCGTCAGATGTAGGCATCGGAGTGGTCCTGTCCCAAAGCAAGGAGGGCGAAGAACACCCGATTTTCTTCTTAAGCCAAAAATTAAATGTACAGGAAAGAAACTATGCTACGGTCAAGAAAGAAGCATTGGCCATAAAGTGGGTGTTAGAGACTCTAGGGTACTACTTGGTAGGAAGAAAGTTCAGATTGATCACTGACCATGCCCGTCTGAAGTGGATGTCAGAAAACAAGGACAGTAATGCGAGAATAAAGAGATGGTTCTTGGCATTAAAAACCTTTAAATTTACGATAGAACACAGGCCAGGAAGCCAGCTGGCCAATGCAGATGCTTTGTTACGTGTCCATTGTTTGGGCGCTGTGGTTTTTCCACCCCACAGGTTGAAACAAAGGGGGGGATATATGATAGAAGCACTGGTAAAGTGGTCAATGGCAGGTACATTTGTCCTAAGTTTTTGGCCTATGTGTTCTAAAAAACCCCAGGAGAATTCTGTTTTGTAAGCAGACCAGAGTATCGGCTTTTGGAAAAGCTGGTTTGGATCCTGGGGTGTGGATGTGAGGAGAGGGAGGGCTCCATCCACATGCCACTCCAGGTTTTTGGCCTTTAGCCTGGTAACAGGCTCATTAGGGTTTGCAATTGGAAATGGCTAATATAAGCATGGTTTGTTTGTGTCTGAGGGTCTCACACCTGTAAGTACTGTGCTCGTGTTTTGTTGATGGTGAGGGCAATAGGCCCTACCATTATTATAGTTAGGGAATCTGCTGTGTAGCTAGTGCCCAGCTGGGCTAGGACTTATGTTTATGTTTTGCTTATGTTTATATTCATTTGGCACAATAAAGACTGGTGCCAACCAGTTTGTACGAGAACCCCTGACTTGTATCCTGTTTCTACGGCTGCTGTGTTTGTAAAGAGGGAGTCCATCTACCCCAGGAGAGGGACCCCTATCCCGACTGTGTCACATTGTATATATAAATATATTTACATATATATGTAAACATACAGTAGTTATTGTCAAAGCTGGATAATTGGCTGAGACAGAATCAGTTTAAAATTAGATTGGAACAATGCCATCTTGCGAATGGCCACAAGACACCATCTTAAAATTGAGATGAATGGAAAAGCACATATACCTTTATCACATGTGATGTGGAGTCACTATATTCGAATATAGATCACAAATTAGGTTTACAGGTGGTGAGTTAGTAAAGAGTTTATTTTGGAATCTATTAAGTTTATTTTAACACATAATTATTTTATTTTTAATTCACAATATTATTTACAAACACGGGGTACTGCCATGGGGACCAGGTTCGCCCAAGTTTTGCCAACCTATTTATGGGTAAATTTGAAGATGAACATATTTGGGGCAGGCTTGGGTCGAACCTGGTCCTCTATGGGAGATTTATTGATGATTTGTTTTTTATTTGGGATGGTCCTTTGAGCACTGCAGAGGCTTTTGTTGACACTTTAAATTATAATAATTATGGGTTAAGGTTCACTAGTACTATTCATCAAACACAGATCACTTTCCTGGATATTGCACTGACCTTCATTGATAATAACATTAATACGGAGACATAAATAAAAAAAGTGGCTCAGAATAGATATCTTAACTATGCCAGTAGCCATCAAAAGAAGTGGAAGGATAATGTCCCAAAAGGACAATTCTTAAGGATTAGGCGGAATTGTTCATCGATGGAAGCTTATGAAAAACAAGTAGTCTCTTTGTACAATTCCTTTAAAGAACAAGGTTATCCTATCAAAGTACTAGATAAAGCATTGGAAGATGTAAACAAGCTAGATAGAAGTAGTCTTCTCACCAAAGTTCCGAAAAAAGGGGAAAATAAGTTGGAAAAATCATCATGCTTTGTAACACAATTTAATTCTAAAGCTCGTGATATAGAAAAGATCATTAGAAAGAATTTTTATTTATTAAGGCTTGATGATGTTTTAATGAAATCAGAGGTATTAAAAGAAAAAGTTATTTTTAGAAGAGGAGACAATCTAAAAGGAAAACTAGCCCCAAGCTTTTTTAGGAGAAATAAAAAATCAATTATGGAAGAAAACCCTCAAGCTATGTGGATACCACAAAGACCTATGGGCTTTCATCGCTGTGGGAAAACAGGTTGTTTTACATGTAAATACACAGAGAGGAAAACATTGGTCTTCACTTCTTTTGACTCTAAAGAGAAATTTGGTATTAAAAGTTTCATTAACTGTAGATCGGAATATGTCATCTATGTTCTTAGTTGCGGCTGTGGACTACAATATGTAGGCCGCACAATCAGACAACTACATATTAGGTTCATGGAACATAAAAGACATATAT
Organism: Taudactylus pleione; assembly: GCA_031769625.1. Classification (NCBI taxonomy): domain Eukaryota; kingdom Metazoa; phylum Chordata; class Amphibia; order Anura; family Myobatrachidae; genus Taudactylus; species Taudactylus pleione. The sequence continues at coordinate 2,171,179 of JAUIMM010000086.1, forward strand.
TGATGAACTCTAGGACTAATCAGTTATATAAACATATTTCGGATTGTCAGGAAGGTTGTATGGATAGAATCAACATATTAGCAATTGAGCAGGTTCAAAAAATAGCTTGTTATGTTCTGGGTTGTTTGTGGACCCGGGGTGGTAGCAGGAGCGATCACAGAAGCGGGTTTGAATAAATAACTAGGTTTTTTAATAAGTGCTTGGGTAGACATAAAATATGGCAGTAAATAAAAGTCCAGGTATATATAAATGTGCACAAGAGTTCTGTGGTGGGAGTAATGGGTTAATGTCCAAGTAGAAACAATTAGAGCTGTCCAGGTGTGCAGGTAGTGAGACTGAAAATAATCAAGCAGGTATGCAGGTAGTGATGCAGGAAATAATAAGCCAGGTATGCAGGTAGTGAACTAAGGCAAATGAGCAGGATGTCAGCAGACTCAGGCACTCAGGTATGGGCAAGGGTGAAGGAGGAAGCGGGGTAGTCCAGCGGAAGCTAGGAGCTGACAGGCAGACTGGCAGACAGCGAATTCACAGGAACAGGATAAGCACAGAGAACTCCCTCTCAGCTAGGCTGAGATACACGTTGCACTGGCAAAGAAGGAAGGCACTGACCCTTCCTAAATACCCCATGCCATGCTGTTACTGGCCGGAGGGAACATGTGACTCACCAGGATTGGCCAGCCGCATCACATGGCCAGAAGGCAAGATGGCGGTGCCCATGATAAATGGAACGGAGACACCGCCAGGCCTTACCAGTGCAGAGTGACAACAGGCCCGCACAACAACGCACGCAGCCAAAGCCCCCCACCAGACAAAAGCTCCGCCACCAGACAGCCACCACCACAACGACCTCACAGGTAACACCCGCCTAGCGCCATGCTGAAATACCCGGGCCATGACACAGCTAGGGGGGTGATAGGTTTGACCTCTTATGTAGGCGAGAGGCCTTTTGGATATATCAACTTAAGACGTTAGATCCAGGAGGCCTTAATGATACCATCGAACTAAATAATATATGAAATCTATGAATTATTATCCCTTATATTTATTAACATCTATGTATTTTTTCCTTGTGAATTTTTGGAATATTATCTCTATATAATATTCCTGTTTACTCATTTTCTCCTGTGAATATAGATCAATAGACTATTGAATAATTGTTTTTATTAATTAATTAATCTATATTAATTCTAAAACATTTGTGTCTTTTTGTTTATGTATATGTACACACTTGTTGTGTATGTACATATATAGGTATATGCTATATGGTATTTAATTATTAAAATATCTGTTTGTTTTTTAGTGTAATAAAATATATATTTTCTATTAGTGTAGTATTTTTGATATTAGTAGTCAATTGATGTGTACTATAAGCATAGTATAACTGGACTGTATTAAAAGTTTAATGGCCGCTGGAACGCACATGCAAGTAGGACTTAATAAATATGTGTTAGAAATAGTTATGGCCACTGGAATGCAAGACTTCCGGTTAAAAGCATAGGAGAGCCAAATATGGTCTGCATCCGGCGAATGAGAGCCGGAGGAATGTTAAACATGTATCAGCTGTGATGACAGGTGCAGGCAATAGAGCCACGATGGGAGTGACACATAAAAACGGGCTCATGTGAGAGTATGGATCATCACGTTTTTTTCGCCTGAGGAAGCTACCAACTAGGAGTCGGGGAAACGCGTTACGAATAGGACAGAGTGCTGAGACCACACACAGCTAGCCTGCAATTCACGCTGCGGAGGAGTGAGAGGCCTGCGACCACAAAAGTGGAGACCATATATAGCCAGCCTGCGATCCACGCTGAGGAGGAGTGAGAAATCTACCCCCAAAAGATGGAGATTATTCCACTAGATTGTGCAGTGGAAACAATACAAACAGGCTATTATAGTCATCTTTGCGGGCTACAGAGCAAAGTGAGAGAATACTCTCTAAAGGAGGTGTGGACCATTTAAAAATCATTCCTCTCTCCAGACTGTACTGTGGAGATTCTGGCAGCAGATTGAGAGGAGACTGAATAAATATTGGCTGGATATACTTTATAAATCTGGACAGTGAACAACAGTATCACTTGGATTACTAAGGAAGATCACAGAAATAACGTGGGATAAGCCATATGTGGTAACTATTAAAAATGATAAGTAATAAGCATGCTTAGTTACTAACGTTGGATCCTACTAACCATATTGGATGTGACTGAGACTACTAATTACTAATTTGTGTGGCCATTATTGGCAACAAAGGATTTTAATGTGGCTAGGCGGTATATATCAAATGTATTGGTTATAAACATTGTCAAGATTTATTTTGTGATAAATGTATGTACATGCATGTTTACTATATGGTCATTTGGATTTAAATTAGTAGAAAGGATATCAGTTAATTAATACATACGTGTTCTATCAACGTTGAAAGTACTAATAAATTATCTATATTTATATTTGAGAAGAGCCTCTTATTGTTACTGCTTTTGTAAAATTGAGATCTGCACAATGCCATCTTGTGAATGGCTGCCCAGCGCCATTTTAGAGATACTCACACTTAAGTACATACGGCAATGCACACATTAAAAATACGCACATTAGCGAATGCATAATTCCCGCGTACGGACGCTGTTTATTAGCTTCATGCTTATGCATCTTCCTTAAGTTAAAAGCCCTCACTACATAAAACTAACTAGCGTCTTTTCCCAAACCCCTCCTACTTACACACTGCACACTCACATAAAAGGTTCCATAGCTTCAAAGTGTAATATTCAAGGGTTATTCATTTATTACTAATGTTGTGAAATAAAGACTTTTTGATATCTAAGGTTTAGTACATTATAAGCAAACTGTGTTTGGTGTTGTACTGATCTACTTTCTCTACAGCTTTCCGATGTCATCTGTGAGAAGATCGCAACATGCATTCTCAACTTATGGACTGTAGAGAGTTAAACACTAAAATGTACTTTGTAATGTTTGCATGCAGCGGGAAAAAGGAGACAAAAGGCTGTTGGAGGCTGACCTGTGTCCATTTGAATCGACCTGTTAAATGTCCTGTAACAGAAGCACCATGACTGAGGACCAATGGAACCATGCCAAATTTGCCTATTGTGTTGCTTATCCCTGTAAGGGTATATATGTGCGCTCTCTGACCCCAATCGGGAGTCTTCTTGCTGATGCCGTTGATGGAGGTTTCTTGTAGATGCCGGTAACTGGTTCCAGAGCGCTGTGTATGTATAACTGTACCTTGGGTCTGTATGATTTCTTTGCGCTAAATTGTATTTAGATCATAGCGTGTAACTATCTGTACTTTTCTTGAATGATAACCTTTGTGCGTTGGAAACACATTTCAAAGGCTGAAGGCATTTATTTACTGTATGACTGTGTACGCAAATAGCAACAATTTTAGAAGGTATAGGCAGGATTTAGAAGGTATAGGCAGGAATGTGTAGAGGTTAAAATTCATTATTGTTAGTTGGGGGCTAGCAGTGTAATCACGCCACCGGTCCGTAGCACTCGGTATCGAACTCCCAGCAAAAGGGTGGAGGCGCCTGACAGGAGAACGTATTGTGCGTTCGGAATCTGTTACCACCGTTGTTGCTGAGAGTGTGCTACCGGTTACTGTGACTTTAGGAGCGCAGATTAAGAATCCAGGGACGGGGGAGGAAAAAGTTTGTTTTCCTTCATCGATAGGATTTGTTTTACTTTGTGTGTTAAAAAGGGGGAAATCGCATTATTGCGTACGCAGCTGAGTTGTATTATTGCATACGCAGTGAAATCGCATTTTTGCGTATTCTGCTAAGTTGTAATATAACTTGAGTCATAATACGGTTGTGTAGTAGTCGCATTATTGTGTATGCGACTAGTCGCACAATAGCGTATACGTATTTCTGGTCTTGCTGCCACGTGTTTTAATCAAAGCCGTTGAGATTACATTATCAATTGTTGCCAATAACTGGGTTAACGGGTAATATTCTGTGCAGGAAAAAAGTGTGTAACTGTATTTGTTTAGGGTGTAACACAGGACCTAAAATGTTAAGGGTATCATAGGACCCTTAAGTGCAAGGCGGAAGGAGTGGCCTAGTGACTCGGTAGCAGCTTACCGTTTACTTTACAGAAGGCAGGTGTATGGGTTGTTATTTTTGTTAGAGTTTGGCTCCCACTGTAATTGAACCACATAGTTTTCGGCTAAACTGTGATTGTGAACTGGTGAGAGGGTGGACTAAATCAACTGGAAAACAAAGGGTATATATTGCCCCCTAGCAGTTCAAACATAGTCAAAAAGGGATTTCTGCGTGGGAGCAGCTTTTCTTCCATAGGTGAGTGGAGGCGTCAAGAGGTCTTCCATAGGGTTCGTGGATACACCATTTTTCCAAGGCGTCCGTATCTTAACTGTCTTTCACCACTTTAAATCTTTATTGAAAAACTTAGGATTTGTCCCAGGATGGGAGCCACGCAAACAGTAGAGATGTTAGACAATGATGTGCTGCTAATGGAAGCGCCACTTGGATCGGCCCATCATATTATGCATACTAAGTATGGTTCTTATGCAATTAGGTACTGTTATATATGGTTTAAGATGATGATGAAGAGTGTAAGGCCGTTTCCCAGAATTGGTAGTTTTGATAAGGATGTCTTGAACAATGTCCGAGATCACATCAGCCTGGTACGTTCTCGAGTGAAAAGGGTAAAATATAACGAATGTTTAAACTTGTGGCAGCATGAAGGGGATGCATGGCTTAAAAGTGTGCAAGCAACGCCAACTAGCGTTGCGAATGCATTACCAGAAAGTACACCCACAGTGCTAAACTGCAATGCGTGCGAGCTGCGAAATAGCACGCACATGCAGCAAGGTAGCGTTGTGGAAGGTATTGTCAGTGTTTCACGTGCACCACCGCTGCCCTATGTTGACGACGGTGCAGGTACAGTTATTGAAAAAACCCATAAAAATGTAACAAGTAATTTGTACCCTCTCTTAAATAACAATAAGGAAAATGTTTATGATGTGGATGATGAGCCTATTATTATGTCTGCCATTTCCCATTCTGTACACATGTTAGATGCTCCACCATGACAATCACAAGTGGTGCAGCCATCTCCATCAGTGATAGTACAGGAAGTGTTAACATCCACTGCACCCGTAGAGGAAGTTGTTAACCCTATATGTTGCAGTAACAGACTAAACCCCCAGCCAGGTAATAAGGTCAAAAGTAGCAGTGCGGCTGGTCTGCATCCCATCAGGACAATAACTGTTCCGAATCGGAATGTGGATACAAACAGAGTAGTGCCCACAAGGGAAGTAGTAATGCATTGTCCTTGGACAAGAGCAGAGCTAAATTCCATAAGATCTCTGATCCCAAAAAGTAATTAGCCAAATGTCAAAGATTTTTGAGAAATTTGGGTAGTTCTCACGAGCCAACCAACAAAGATTGGCGAGTGGTGTTAAGGGCCTGTCTACCACGCAATATCGACGTGACAAAATTTATCACGGATTGTGTATTGGATGGAGATGTTCCTTTAACAGATGAAATGAATCAAGGTAACATTTCCCGCATTGTAACTCAATTGGGTGTATATTTTCAAGTAATACTTAACTGGAACAAATAAAGCAAAAAGAGAGTGAATCTGCAGAAGATTATTGTGACTGGGCTCTGCAGGCTATCACCCAGTACACTGGGTTAGAAGATATTAAAGATAGCACTCACCACAGGGGAATGATTGTCACTGTACTCATGGATGGTCTTAAAGAAAACCTAAAGACCCGAGTTCAGACCTCACAGCCTGGCTGGAGGGGAGACACAATAGACACCCTCATAGAATCCGCAATTGAACATGACAAGAACATCTCTAAAAAGAGAGAGACCCAGAGCGAGAAACTAATGGCTGTCAGTATTCAAGCTCTAGAAGGAATGACGGTAACATCACAGCCAACAGGCACACCTGCACCCACACCTTCATCTGCACATGAGCAGTTACACATCCTCACTAATCCCACATCACCACAAGCACAGCCCTACGCCACTTATCACACACAACCACAAGTTCCATACTATCCACAAACCCCACATCTCCCACAATATCCTCTCCCTCAATATCCTTACGCATACCCACCACCTTTCCCTCCTGCTCAACCAACACAACAATCCTTTCATCCACCCCACCCACGAAAGTGTTTTAATTGCGACCAGCCAGGACATCTAAGTAAGAACTGTATGGTAAAAAGGGTAGGACCCCCTAACCAGGGAGTACCTAGATATTCCCATAAGTGGTATGTACAGAGACCAGCAAATGTCCAACAGGCACCAGCTCCAATTGTGGCCATTAAATGCTTTATTGGAGAGTGGGAGCCAACGCTAGTGGTCATATCATACCTGTAGTCTACAGATAGTCAGGTTAACAGGAAGTACTAGGGAAGAACCAGTAATGATGGTTGATGTAGCTGGTACTAAATATCCTTTTCTTGTAGACACAGGGGCGATCAGGTCAGTGATAAAATCTCCCATTAATTTACAGGTAACCAACGAGACAGTACCAGCAATGGGCGTAATGGGTAAAGTGCAACATTATACTTTAACAAAATCCACAGAGGTCACTATCGGGACATTGCATACCAGGCATTCTTTCCTTCTGGCAGCAGCAGCCCCTACTAACCTACTGGGAAGGGATTTGTTATGTAAGATGGGATGTGTCATATATTGTACCCCTAATGGTGTATTTTTAGATATCCCAGAGAGAGTTATGCATGAGGTGAGGGATGTGTTGGACACTCCACAAAAGATAATGTATCACTCTACCAGTTTAAGTGAAAATCCATCCCAGGTAGATCAAATGTTATCCCAAATTCCAGATTCACTTTGGACCAAGGATGGACAGGACACTGGATTAATGGCAAACGTAAGCCCCGTAATGGTAAATTTAAAAGGCGGTAGGCAAGCTCCAAAAATTCCCCAGTACCCACTAAAACAGGAGGTAGAATTAGGGGTTGAGCGATTGTTACAACAGGGAATTTTAGTTCGTACAGCTAGTGTAGCCAACAGTCCCATCTTTCCAGTAAAGAAGAGTGATGGGAGGGGTTATAGGCTGGTACAAGACTTTAGAGGTGTTAATAAGGTGGTAGAGAGCCAATTTCCCATAGTGCCAAATCCAGCTATCATTCTCATGCAGATCCCACCAAATGCAACCCATTTCACTGTCATTGACCTCTGTTCTGCTTTCTTCTCTGTGCCTCTCCATCCTGACTGTCAGTACCTATTCGCTTTCACATACAGGGGTGTAGAGTACACATGAACACGATTGCCCCAAGGTTTCATAGACAGCCCCAGTATCTTTTCCCAGGCCTTGCACGACTGTTTACAATCTTTTTAACCTGCCAATGGGTCTGTTCTAATACAATATGTACACGATTTATTGCTATGTTCTGATTCATTTATGTCATGTTTAAATGATACTAAACTTTTGTTGCTTCATCTCTCGCAAGCAGGACACAAGGTTGCTAATGACAAACTACAACCATGCCAATCCAGAGTAAAATACTTGGGACATTGCCTAACCCAGGGGTTATGACATCTAACTACTGATCGAATCCAGGTCATACAGAACATGACACTGCAGCAGAACCAACAGTAAATTTGTACCTTCTTGGGAATGTGTGTATACTGTAGAATGTGGATCCCAGGTTTTCCTATTTTGGACTTGCAATTACAGGACTTAGGGCCTTATTCAGAGCCGGACACTCTGACAAGAGCGCTCGCTCTGAATCAGGGCCCTCCTACCTAAAATTGGAGCGGTGTCTTGGCCGCTCGCATAGCTGTGGATGACCACCCACAGCTTATGCGAGTGGCCAAAAAGATGGTCGCGATGGTCTTGACCATCGCGACCATTGGGCTTGCGACGAGACCCTGCAGTAGGGTCTTGCTGCCGCAAGTCCAGGAGTGCTTTTGGCTCTATCAGAGCCAAAAGCACTCCCACTGACATCACTAGTGATGTCAGTGGGGCCGGCCCCAGATGGTAGGAGTTCCCATGCCTCCGTCTGGGCAGCAACGCCCCTGGCATGCCCACCAAAGGGGGTGTGCTGTCACTCACCATTGACAGCACGCCCCCTGTGGTGCGAGACCCATAGCGACGGCTTGGCCGTCGCTATGTGGGTATAGCGCATGCGCACGACGGAGCTCCCTCCGTCATAAGCATGCGCACTAGGGCACCATTGACCCGCTTGCAAATGCTCAGCACTCGCGAGCAGGTCTGAATCAGACCCTTAGTCTCTTCCTCAAAGTCTGACGGTGTCATACACACAGAGGAATCAGAGCAGGCTTTCCTTAATCTTAGGGATAGTCTGACAAAAGCACTTGCATTGGGAAAACCTGATTATGAAAAACCTTTTGATTTGTATTGTACGGAAGTCAATGGTTGCGCTGCAGGTGTCCTCACACAAAAACATGGTGATGCCAGTAGGCCCGTAGCATACTACAGTACCCAATTGGACACTGTGGCAAGATCACTCCCAACGTGTTTAAGAAGTGTAGCAGCAACGGCTCTATTGGTGAGTAAAAGTGAGGATGTAGTATTGGGCCATGATATGATTGTCTATAATCCCCACGCTGTATCTGCTCTGCTGAACTCTGCCCAAACCAGACACGGCTCTTCAGCTAGATTCACCTAATGGGAACTAGCTCTAATAGCACCTGCAAACAACACTGTTAAACGATGCAATATGCTGAACCCAGCAACGTATTTACCATATGTACAACGTGATGTACAAAGGGTGGAAGGAGGCGAGTTGCTGGCGGGAAGTGAGTTCAACAGACATAGTGATGCACATGATTGTATGGAATATCTGAACCAGACCTTTACTGCAAGACCTGACATACGTGAAACACCTTTAGAGAATGTGGATGTGACATTTTACACTGACGGGAGTTGTCATAGACAAACAGACATAGGTGAATTATGTACAGGTTATGCTGTTGTAAATGACACAGACATCATAGAAGCTGAACCCATTGGTTCTCCTCACTCAGCCCAGGTGGCGGAGTTAGTAGCACTAAAAAGAGCATGTTAACTGGCAGCAGGCAAATCTGCTAACATTTACACTGACTCTAGGTATGCATTCAGAGTTGTACATGATTTCGGAGCTCTATGGTGTCTGAGAAATTTTATGACAGCAGCAGGCACACCAGTTGCACATTCCAGACATATAAAACAATTACTAAAAGCAATTCAACTGCCCAAAATGGTGGCAGTAATTAAGTGTAAAGCCCATACAAGTGAGGATGATCCGATGTCACTGGGCAACAACAGAGCAGATGAAGCTGCAAAATGGGCAGCAGGGTTAAAAATGGTTTTACCACGGAACAAATTATGTCTTTTCAAACAATTGATATGCTGAAATTAATTGAGATGCAAAATTTGAGTTCTATCCAGGAAAAGTCAGTCTGGAAGTCCAAGGGATATGGGCAAGAGGCTTCTGGACTCTGGAAGGACGGACAAGGTAAACCAGTAGCTCCCAAGGCATATTACCCCAGCCTGGCTGAGGCAGTGCATGGTCTGACTCATTTGGGAAAGCAAGGTATGTGCAAATTGGTGGAGAGCATACTGGTGCGCACCAGTGTTTTCTTCTCAAGCGGAAAAGAGAGCAATGTCATGTCTTACCTGCTTAAGGAAAAACATTGGGAAAATGATCCCTACTGAACCATCCAACATTCCACCGACTAACGGACCTTTCCAGGTAATACAAATTGATTTCATCCAATTACCACCCTGCAGGAATCCTAAGTATGTATTAGTGTGCACTGACGTGTTTTCCAACTGGGTTGGGGCATACCCAGCGGCCACTAATACTGCTGCATTTACTGCCAAGAAAATTGTACAGGAGTTTGTATGCAGATACGGTATCCCTAAAATTATCGAGAGTAACAGGGGTACTCATTTCACAGGTGATGTGTTTCAAAATATGTGTAAATTGATGGGTATTAATAGTCGACTTCACACGCCCTACCGACCGCAAGCCAGTGCCAAGGTAGAGAGAATGAACAGGACTAATAAAAATATACTAAGTAAAATCGTGGCAGAGACTGGACTAGGATGGCCAGAAGCATTACCGTTGGTCTTACATAGCATAAGGACCACTCCTAGACCCCTCTAAATCTGTCCCCCTTTGAAATACTGTTTGGTAGACAACATTTATTTGATTATAAGTCCACAGGAAAACTTGAAGGGTAACAACAAGGTAACTGTAAGGCATCTTATATCAATGAGTAAACAGTTAAAACAGCAACAGCAGAAATTGAAATTGTTGTCACATGATATACCTGAAATTCACTGTCATGATGTTGAACCGTGTATTATAAGCACTAAGTGTGTTATAACACAAAGTGTAATTTATATAACAGTTAAAAAACAGTTGAACAAACATTGAACAACATCTACAACAAGGTAATTATAATATCATTCCTTACCAGTAATTTGTGTGTTGTACATTTTTGAATGTTTTGAAAAAAAAGTATCAGAAACTTTTATTAATGATCTCACTCCACGGAATCATCTTTAAGACTACTACATCCTTTACTCTCCCTGCAGCTTATCCTTCTGTACATATTGCTGCCTCATTACTTTTCTCTCCTCTTACAAACACACATGAGCTTTTAAATTATCTATACACATTGACAATAACATCCACAACCACTTGCCATAAAAAACATTCAGACAAACCCTACAAATATATTTATATCTCGCTCCTGTTGCTTCTATTAGCTGGTGACATATCTCCTAATCCAGGCCCAACCCACATGCCACACCCACAACGAAGTATAAATCCAGCTAACCACATAAACATTGTGTGCCTCCCTTCACCCTCTAAGTCACTAAAATGTGCCTTATGGAATGCACGCTCTGTCTGCAACAAACTAACATCCATCCATTACCTTTTTATTACAACTAACCTCAACCGTCTGGCAATAACAGAAACATGGCTCACACAATCAGACACTGTCTCCCCTGCTGCACTTTCACATGGTAACCTACACTTCTCACACACATCCAGGCCTGGTAATTGTAAAGGAGGTGGGGTAGGAATATTACTCTCCCAATCTTTCACATTCACAATTCTCCCACAGGTACCTTCACTTACATTTACATCATTTGAAGTACATTCTATCAGGACTTTCACCCCTTTCTCTCTGCAAGTTGCTGCTATCTATCGCCCGCCTGGGCCACTGCAACAATTTCTGGAACATTTTTCAGCCTGGCTCCCTCACTTCCTATCCTCAGACATCTCCACCATCATTATGGTGATTTCAATATCCCCATTGACAGTCCACAATCTCCTCAAGCCTCCAAACTACTCTCTCTAACCTCCTCTCTTGGCCTCTCCCAATGGACTGACTCTTCTACTCATAAGGAGGGCCACTGCCTTGATCTTGTATTCACCAGACTATGCTCAGTTTCTGATTTCACTAATGCTCCTTTCCCTCTCTCAGATCACAACCTTATCACCTGCACACTCTCCTCCATTACATCAACCTCAATGTCAGTGAAATCAACCAAACCTCCTAAAACCCACAGAAATTTTAATGCAATTAACTTTCAACAACTGTCTACCTCTCTACAACAATGACTCTCACCAATTTCTACATTCACTTCTCCTGAGACTGCTGCATCACACCTAAACCAGATTCTAGTAAAAGCCCTCGATGAAGTAGCTCCAGCTACCCATCACACTCCGCGTAGACTTAGACGTCAACCGTGGCATTCTAACTTAACAAGGCATCTACAAAAACTCTCAAGTAAAGTAAAACGTCAGTGGCGAAAGTCTCGCACGCCATGTGAATTCCTCACATATAAGACTATCTACAACTCTTATCATACTGCTCTGGACACTGCCAAACAAACATATTTCCAATCTCTTATCTCTGCTCAAGCCTCTAACCCCAAGCAACTTTTTAATACATTTAAACTGCTTCTTACCCCTCCCTCACCCAAGCCACCTGCTACTATCTGTGCACAAGATCTTGCTCCCTATTTCAAGGACAAGATTGATAATATCCAAAATGAAAGGGTATGTTCTTCCTACTCAATTCTCTACATGAACCCTCTGTCACATTCTCTTCATTTGACCCCACAAATGAAGATGAAGTATCTACCCAATTTTCATCCTCCTACTCTATTACCTCTCCTCTAGATCCTATACCCTCACAAATCAGTAAAGCTCTGTCTCCTGTGCTCATCCCAACCCTAACTAAAATCGGTAATCTCTCTCTCTCTACTGGCATCTTTCCATCACTGTTCAAGCATGCAGTGATCACTCCCATTCTGAAAAAACAAAATTCTGACCGTAACAATCTCTCAAATTACCGTCCTATCTCCCAGCTCCCATGCCCCTCCAAGCTACTGGAGAGACTTGTATACACCCACCTCACATGCTTTCTTAACACCCACAACTTATTGGACCCACTTCAGTCTGACTTTCGTTCCCAGCACTCCACAGAGACAACACTGACTAAGGTAGTAATTGATCTGGTCACTGCCAAGGCTAAAGGCCATTACTCACTCCTAATTCTTCTAGATCTCTCTGCTGCTTTTGACACTGTTGACCACTCTCTTCTCGACAAACATTACAATCCCTAGGTCTTAAGGACACAGCTCTTTCTTGGTTCTCTTCCTACCTATCTGATCGCTCTTTTTCTGTTCGTTTTTCTGATTCTGCCTCCTCTTTGCTACCTCTATCAGTTGGAGTACCACAAGGTTCTGTCTTAGGTCCTTTGCTATTCTCAATCTATACCACCTCTCTTGGCAAACTAATCCGCTCTTTTGGATTTCAGTACCATCTGTATGCAGATGATATTCAAATCTACCTATCCTCTCCAGATTTATCACCATCTGTATTGGTCCGTGACACTGAATGTATTTCTGCCATTTCATCTTGGATGTCATCTCACCACCTGAAACTTAATATTTCTAAAACAGAATTAATTATATTTCCATCGGCCAATAACAGTTACCAATCTGATCTCTTTATCACTGTTGATAACTCAACAATCCACCCCGCCCCACAAGCTCACTGCCTTTGTGTCAACCTTGATTCTGAACTGTCCTTTGTTCTCCACATTCAATCTGTCTCAAAAACATGTTACATACATCTAAAAAACATATACAAAATTCGACCATATCTCACACAAGACACTGCAAAAACTGTAATCCATGCACTCATTATTTCCCGCATTTTACTATTGCAATAGTCTCCTTACTGGTCTTCCCTAAAACAGGCTATCACCATTACAATCCATTATGAATGCAGCTGTGAGGCTTATCTTCCTTGCCAAACATTCATCGTCTGCTGCCCCGCTCTGTCAGTCCCTCCATTGGTTGCCGGTTTTCTACCATATTCAATACAAATTACTGTGACTTACACATAAGGCCATTAACCGAATTACACCAACATACATCTCTTCACTCATCTCAAAATATCTCCCAACCCAACCTCTCCGCTCAGCACAAGATCTGTGTCTCTCATCCCCGCGCATTACTTGCTCCCATTTACGGTTACAGGACTTTCTTCGGGCTGCACCCACTCTATGGAATCCCTTACCACGCACAATAAGACTTACCTCTAGTCTTCAATCCTTCAAGCGTTCCCTCAAAACTCACCTCTTCAGACAAGCTTATCAGATTCCAGAACTGACCACATAAACTTCATAGCTTCCATGTCTTATTACATCCCCCTCTCACAGTCCACACATAACCTCACATATTGTCTTTCTTTCACATACTCCTGACATTTGGCCGACATTCCTGTGTGACTGGATCATGCAGCCCACAAAGAAACTATGCATTCTGGCCAGACCAAATTGCAATATATAGCACCTATCCTTGTGTATCAAGGCCTATTTCCCTATAGATTGTAAGCTTGCAAGCAGGGCCCTCTTACCTCTATGTCTGTCTGCTATTACCCAGTTTTGTTCTATAAATGTTTCCAATTGTAAAGCGCAACGGAATATGCTGCGCTATATAAGAAACTGTTAATAAATAAATAACACAAATAAAACCTGGAGAATATGTTATGATCTGAAATTTCTTACGTTCAGGTTGTTTGACTGATCATTGGGAGGGTCCATATCAGGTGTTGCTGACGAGTACCACATCTTTGAAGGTGGCCGAGAGAGATACCTGGGTCCATTCCACTCACTGCAGAAAGGTCAACCAACCAGTGGAGAAACAAGGTGGGGACAAGGCTTGATAACGTGGACCTGTCGATCACGAGCTTGTTTTGGGAGGATTAAAAGGTTGTAGTGAGATACCTGAGCTAAAGAATTTTCAGGTCCTTGCTGCGGCGATGGACTGGTCTGCTGTGTTCATTTTCATATTCTCTTCCAGAGTTTCCATCATCCTGGTTTGTTTGGAGATATCTGGTTTCTGTGACGGGGGACCGATAGAGGAGATGGGAGCTGATGGCAGTGCTGATGGAGTGGAGTCAAGAGGAGGAGTGCTATGCCAATCAGGGGAGTGTCTGACCAATCTTAGTACTGTAATTGTTAAGAGATCTGCTATTCCGGATACTCGGGGACGATGTGAAGTTTATCGTCTGAAGATTGTTTGTGAACTTTGTGGGTCCCTAGTTGATGAGAAATGTATACAACGTTGCCAGCCTAAATATAACCCGTACTGGGGTGGGTATCCTTTAGAGAATTATCATAGCATAGTAGGCAAAGTTTTAAATCAGACTGATTGTTGGGTGTGCTCACACGTGCCACAAGGACAGCATAAGGTAGGGTTGGTACCATTTCTGCTGAATATTATGGAAATTTTAGAATTGCAAAAAGGGAAAATGTTGGATGGAAAATTCCTCTCATCCAAACCACCTCATTTCAAACTCCATCAATTCCAAGTAGATAGATCACTTTTGTGTTTAAACATAACCAACCCCAATAAACCAGGGAGTTGGGAAGTGATGGGGAATAATCAGACGATGACCTTCTCACTGAGAGCTGATAATGAGCCTATGAATTATGACCTGTTACGCTCAATTAGGTCTAATGGGAGACACTTTAGGTATCGGTATAGACTAAGTTCCACCAAAGAAATGATTGCTAAGGTACCAGATGGATATTGTGCTAAGATAATACAACCAGAAACTTGCATGTACCAGATGGGAGAACCTGAGATAGGATTATTTGCAAGGGAAATGTGTTTAATGATAATGATGCATACACTTCCTTATGTTCTCCCCAATGATGTATGTTTTATATGTGGAAGGAAAGTGTATAAGTGGCTCTCCCCAAGCTCTGAAGGTTTGTGTTACCTGGGAGGAGTAGTCCCAGAGGTTATGACCCTCACACATGATGAAATGCTTGGTATTCATAAAAACACACCATCACTATATCTTTACATGCAGTATGAACACCGAGGCAAAAGAAATATGATATCTGGTGATGTGCATAAAGCCACTCAGTTAATTAGTGAGACAACTGGCTCTCAAGTTTTAGTAGCATTGGATCCCACCAGGATCACTCGGGGTACACAAAATTTTAGATATATCCAAGATCTTGCTAAATTGATAGATAATATCACCGAGATGTATGATGACACCTTCAGGTATACAGGTAGGGAATTGCAAGCGTACAAGAACTGGTGCAACACAGACTAGTGTTAAATTATTTAACAGCTGTCACTGGGGGGTACTGCGTAACTTTGGCCACCCAATTTGGAGTGAAGTGTTGCAATTATGTCACGAATTATACCAGCAACTTCAAGGAGGTGATAGACTGGAAGATGGATGAAATTCTGCAGCTAAAATGGGAATTTCAAAAGAACCATAATGCTTCAATGGCTGAAGTAGAGGAGAAGGTAGAGTAGAGGAATGGGTTTCATGGTTGAACCCAGCAAAATGGTTCTCAGGCCTAGGAGAGTGGGTCCAGGAAATGATCGCAAGCATAGGTAAACTCCTGATCCTCATACTGGTTGTCATCATAGTAATTGGCATATGTGTCAAGTGTGTTCCTACTGTGTTGAAGTGTGGAAAATGTAAAGATAAGGTAAACCGGAAGAATGAAATTATGATGGTGGTTAGCAATGACAATATGAATGCTGAGGTAAATGTAGAACTGCATTACAACCCTGAACTAGGAAATACCATCATATAATGTATTATGTTTAGACATGCATAAAATCTATTATTAAAATGTTATTCTAAAATACCTCAAATAATGTAAGTTCCTATCTCCCCCACAAGACTTCCTAGTGCATCCCCACACCTTTCCCATGATCCTCCAGGATCCGCAGTCTGAGTATAAGGGTAGTTTTATGCCCCCCTTTAGAGACCCATTATTGATGGATTAAGAACCACCTTGAGCCATTCCATAAAATAACATCAAAATGATATGTCGAAATGTAAGCCTAAAATTAAATATAAGATCAGTGTATGATAGCATGTTGGTTGCTATCAAAGGGTGCACTGTCGAAGCTTTATTATTGGCTGAGACAGAATCAGTTTAAAATTAGATTGGAACGATGCCATCTTGCGAATGGCCACAAGACACCATCTTAAAAATTAGATCTGCACAACGCCATCTTGCGAATGGCCACCCAGCGCCATTTTAGAGAAACTCACACTTAAGTACATACGGCGATACTATTATTAGCATCATGCGATCGCATATTTCACCCTACCCCATACACACATTAAAAATACGCACATTAGCAAATGCATAATACCCAACGTACGGACGCTGTTTAATAGCTTCATGCGTAAGCATCTTGCCTAAGTTAAAATCCCTCACTACATAAAACTAACTAGCGTCTTTTCACAAACCCCCTCATACTTACACACTGCACACTCACATAAAAGGTTCCATAGCGTCAAAGTGTAATATTCAAGGGTTATTCATTTATTACTAATGTTGTGAAATAAAGACTTTTTGATAGGTTTAGTACATGATAAGCAAACTGTGTTTGGTGTTGTACTGATCTACTCTGTCTCAACAGCTTTCCGGTGTCATCGGTGAGAAGATCGCAACATGCATTCTCAACTTACGGACTGTAGAGAGTTAAAACACTAAAATGTACTTTGCAATGTTAGCAGCTTAGATTTGCATGTGGCGGGAAAAAGTAGACAAAAGGCTGTTGGAGGCAGACCTGTGTCCATTTGAATCGACCTGTTAAATGTCCTGTAACAGAAGCACCATGACTGAGGACCAATGGAACTATGCCAAATTTGCCTATTGTGTTGCTTATCCCTGTAAGGGTATATATGTGCGCTCTCTGACCCCAATCGGGAGTCTTCTTGCTGATGCCATTGATGGAGGTTTCTTGTAGATGCCGGTAACTGGTCCCAGAGCGCATGCGTATGTATAACTGTACCTTGGGTCTGTATGATTTCTTTGCGCTAAATTGTATTTAGATCACAGCGTGTAACTATCTGTACTTTTCTTGAATGATAACCTTTGTGCGTTGGAAACACATTTCAAAGGCTGAAGGCATTTATTTACTGTATGACTGTGTACGCAAATAGCGACAATTTTAGAAGGTATAGGCAGGATTTAGAAGGTATAGGCAGGAACGTGTAGAGGTTTAAATCCAGTATCGTTATTATATACATAAATATTACACAGTATGTATGTGAGTGTGTTGGTATGTGTGTGTGTATGTATGTGTATATATATATATATATATATATATTACACACACAGGACCATAACTAGCAGATGCACTGTGGGCTGCATTGTCGTAGCAACCTTCACAGTATATGCAGCCGATCGGGCGTCCCGTGGACGCATGGTCAGCGCTGCACTTAGCGGAGCTGCTGGTCATGCTCCTTCTGAGTGATGTAATGCACAGGGTGCATTGTGCCTTGCTATGGCTCTGTATATTTATATACAGAGCCGTAACAGGGCACAAAGCTCCCTGTGCATTACATCACTCAGAGGGAACGTGACCACATATATAATATACACACATATGGGTTTTCTATTCCAATTCAACCTGTTTTATATTTGTTTTTGAATATATGTTTATTCTATTTGAGTTGCAGTCTTGGCATTTTTAAATAATTTTTTTTTGTAAATAATATTTTTTTTCAGTGGTGGGGTGGGGGGGAGAAGGCTGAAGCTTTGCCTAGGGTGTCGGGAAACCTTGCACTGGCCCTGAATAGGGCGATGCATATTATGCGATGGTGGGATCCAGTGATGCTCCATTGTGTCGTCCTTGACAAAAGTTGTTCATACACAATACAGTATTATGGTTTTGCCTATCTACTCTGAAATGGGAGTTGGTCAGTCTCAATATTATTACCACTGTGAGAAATAATAAAATCGATTCCACAAAAATATTCATAAAACATTGATTTCTCACTGTGGTAATCAGCAATTCTTAGGGCTTTACTTACAAAGCAGCAGCATTTGTGATAGCTCATACACCCTAGACGATGTGCTGTATGAACGATATTGGTGAAAGATTTCCCTTGAACTTTCTGGAGTGCAGGACAAACGATATTGGGTGTACACACTGAGAGATATCTTTAAAGATATCTTTCAGTGAAGTCATTCTGCCACATCTCTGAACAGGCAATTCTTGAGGATATTGTCAGATTGGCCTGCATGTACAGAAGACATTGTTAACGACCCGCAGGAGCGCGCATCGTTGTTCATTCACTGCATTCACACTGATCGATATGAACAAAATATCATTGAACGATATTGTTATCGTCCATATTGTTCATAAGGATCATCTAATATGTATGCGCTTGAGTTTTAAATGTTCAAATGGAACCTGCCAAGAAGCAGAGGCTTACAAAATAGAGCCTTTATTTTAAACATCTTCTATTAATTGATGCTACAGTGCTGCTCAATCACTTCTGAGTGTCACCTGACTGACCTGACCAATCAGCTTCAGTCTCACCTTTTATGTGTCAGAGATGCAGAGGCCATTTTGTGATGACCTGTGATTAGCAGGGCTGCCATCAGAAATTGCGGGGCCCAGTACAAGTGAAACCGACAGCCCGCCACCCTTACCCATACACCACCAAATCCTGCTCCCGCAGACGCAGAGGTGTAGCATGCAGCCCTGGCATATGGAGCAAGCACATGCTCCTGTCAAATAACAAATATGTCCCTCAGATCTCCCCACATGCCATCAGACCTCACACACATGAAATAGAAAAAATATATATATACGCACACAACACACAGAATAACAATAGGAAAGAAACATGTGGAGAGTGGAGCAGAAGCACATATAGGGTAGGAGAGTCACATGCACATATTGGGTGGAAGAGGCACATACAGTATGGGGCAGGAGCATACATGCCTACCCTCCCGGTTTTCGCGGAAGGCTCACGATTTTTCGGGTAACCCCCAGCACCCCCGGAAGGGTAGGCATTTCTCCCGCTTTCTGCCCACTTCCTAGTGAAGTGGGCAGAATGGGGAGAACTTCCGCAGCAATCGCGGGTCTCTGTGTAGGGGGCGGGGCATAATTACGCAATTCTGCACGAATTGCGTCATTTAGCCCCGCCCCTTATGAAAATGTACGCCAATCGCGGCAATTTGTCACGAAGGGGGCGGGGCCTAATGATGCAAGATGTCAGGCCCCGCCCCATCACGACCCGATTTTTCTACTCTCCCCAAGTCTCCCGCAAAAGGGAAATACAATGTAGGCAAGTATGGGCAGGAGAGGCACATGTGGGGGGGATGACACAGATGGTTAAATGTAGCAGGTGCATGAAGGCAGTGGCAAACGCAGGATTTTTAAGGGGGGGTTTCCACACACACACAAATTATACATATACATATACATACATACACACACAGCATACTCACAAAAGCATGTGTAAATGCACAGCATACACAGACCTTATAAGCATACTCACGCACAACAACATACACATGGACATAAGCATACTTACATACACACACACAAGCATACTTACACACAGCATACACACACAAAATACTTACACCCAAGATATATACATACTTACAAACAGCATACATTCATGCATATATACACACACACACGCATACTTATACACAACATACATATACATACATACATACATACATAAACATCAGTATACTTACCGATGGCTGAGGAGGGAGAAGGAGGAGGGTCACCGCTGGAGTCCATGTGAGCGGAGCTGCTCGGCATGCGTAGTAGCTCCCTCCCGGCTGAAGACATAGGACAGAGCAGAGCCAGGCTCACCGAAGCACCTGCACGCTGCACCAGGACGACCACAGCGATGGCCCTTCACGGCCCAGGAGCATCCGCACACCATGATGGCAAACAGCGTGAACAGTGACCTGGAGACATGCGGTTGCTCCACCCCCTACTGCCGCCGCACCAACACGCCCCCTCACAGCCAGCCAATCACAGCACAGAAGGGACTGACAGCAGCACACAACAGCGCTACCTGCCCGGCGCCCGCTGCACCTGTATCCTCCTTGGCAGAGAGCTCTCAGTGAGTCCGCGGCAGCTACGTCACGCCTGCAGGCAGTGCGGAGACAGAGACAGTGCTGTCTCAGTCTCTAAAAAAAGAAATTTGGTCCATCAGGGGGGTTTCTGGGTACTCGGAAACCCCCCCTGCGTGCGCTACTGCATGAAGGGGCAGAGCCACAGATGTTAAAAGGTAAGAGGCAGAGGCACATATGGGGAATGGGCAGAGCCACAGATGTTAAAAGGTAAGAGGCAGAGGCACATATGGGGAATGGGCAGAGGCACAGATGTGGAGGGGGCAGTAAATGGGAGGTACAATGGGCAAAGATGGTAAAAGGGAGGAAAGAGTAGCAGTGGCACATATGTCAAAGAGGCCCTTGTCAGTTCTAAAGTGGAAAGGGGTAACTGTGTGACATTGGGCACTACAGCTACAGCTCACAGTGGTGCACAGCCACAGTGCCTAGCTAATGTAAGTACATAGAACTAGGAGAAGAGAAAGTAGGTGAGTACTAGGGGCAGTTAACCTGTGGTTGCTTCATTCGTAGTAGAAGAGTAGATTGTTTCATTGCTCTGGAAGGGGTCTGTATAAGAAAGGGAGGCACGAGGCGTGCACCTTCACGCAACTCAGTCTGGCTCTGAAAGTGCCGATGATCCTCGTGGGCCAACTGCATATGGTTTAAAAAAGTCAGACGTAGCTTGGATAGGATCATAAGTGCTGCAGGACCGGGGCCCCCAGTCTGCCTGTAAAAGGGCCGTACTGCGACCAAAAATATACCCTGGCATTTAAAGCACATAGGCCTACCTCACATCAGCACCTGGCTCCTCCCCTTACTATTCCTGCTCCTCCCACTTTTTAGTCTGTGCTCTTACAAATATAATATTAGAACAACATACAAGTGTACATCATTCTCTGTATTAAAATACACACAACACACATCCTGCAGGGGATTAAAACATGTGCCAAAGTCAGACATTTGGTATTTAGTTGGTTCTGTTAGGTAAAGCTGGCACTACATTGGTGTAGGTCACACACAAAGAAAAGGCATTTTCCAAATGACAAAGTCCTATCTTAGCAGTTGTAGAGGATTATATCACTGTAGGATTTGTTTAGGGCAGGGTTGTTGAACGCAGAGGATGACACATCTGTGAACACCAAAGCAGAGCTGTAACTACACATTTTGGTGCCGCCACCCATAAGTGTAGCAGGGAAGGGGCATGACCACACAATAGTACCCCCAATTCAAATGATGCCACACAGCAGTGCCCCTTCATCACATTACACTGCAGAGTAGTGTCCCTTATTTACATTATATCTCACAGTAGTGCCCTTTATTCATATTGCACCACACAGTAGAGCCCATTCACGTTATGGAACACAGATTACATTTACTATATGCCACACAGAGCCCATTCACGTTATACCACATAGAGCCAATTCATGTTATGCCACACAGAGCCCATTCACTTTATGCCACATAGTAGTAGTCCATTATGCCAAAAGTAGTAGTACCCCTTCTAACACATTATGCATGAACTGCTGGTTCAGTCGCAGGAACTCTGGTGGTGCAGTACACGTCTCGGTGGAGGTCGGGCCTCCCACGGTGCATTGCTGGGCCTGTGGGGTTCTTCTGGTGGTGATGACGGTGTGGTATGGTGGAAGTATCTACCTACCCAGGACCAGATGAGGGTACCATTAGCTGAAGGTGCTGCCAGTTGGCCTAAGGCGTCAGGTGCCCATCCTCTCTGTGATGCAAGTGCGCTCTCCATCTATGCTGAGTGTGGTGGTGCTTGTGGCTGGGTGTTGTAAACCGGGGCATGCTCGATCCAGTGAGTGCCCTGTATCGCAGTGGGTGCCCACGGTATTGATGGGGCAGAAACTGCGGGTTAGGTAGCTGTGTGTGTTGCGTTGATAAGTGCTGTTAAGGGGTCACGACATGGGTTCCAGATACCGTTGTGGATATGCCCAAGGTTGAAGAAGGGGATGGGATCTGCAGTAGTGCGGTCTTCGATGCACTTCGGCTTGTGAGCCTTCTTCCAGGAAGTTACCAATGTGCTGTAGTTGCATGTATTTATGCAGCACTTCCGGGTGTGATGTGTCTCAGCCAATCAGACTCATCGGTGCTGGCAAATGTGGATGTGCTGTGGAGTGTGTGTGTGCACGTGTGTGAATTGTAGGTGAAAGTGGCCAGACCTGGGATGTGGAAGCACTGAGTGATCTCTCGGCCAATGGGAGAGGGACAGTGTGGAATGTAAACAGACATGCCGGGGAACTGGAGATAGGATGCAGGCATTAATGCCGGGGTGATGGGGAAGTGGAGGAAAAAAGAGTATGTGTGAGGGAAATTATGTCTGGGGAAGGGGATATGTTAAAAACAACAATGTCTAGGTACGTGACATGACTGATGGTGCGGGGGTGTTAGAAATTAAAGGGGGGGATTTTTGATGACCAGACTGAAATCTAGGGGGTCTGATTTTTAACACCCTCGCACCATCAGTCACTTCATGTACCCAGACATAGAAGTCTCATAGTATTCAAGGTGTCTCCTAGACATGGCCCCTTGGAATCTTGGGCCTAATACAAGTGTATATTTATACCCCTTGCCATTATGTCTGCCCTAACATGAACATACTGTATTAACCAGCACATGTCATGTGACCGTGTTTGACGTGGAGTATTACTAGAGTGGTTAATCAACCTTAGGGGCCTATGTATGAAGTGGTGTTTCAGCACATCTCTGGGTACAAAATAAAATTGTTTTAGTCAATTGTCTGTCCAAAAAAGTGCATTACAGTCTGCATTGCAAAAACATGACCAGGTTTATCTCTGCTATTTATTCTCCCAGAAAAGCTGCATTAATGTCAACTCTGATGCCTAAATTACTCAAAAAGGAGCACACAAAAATAGCATATTTCTGTACATATGCAGAGCTGCGAAATGTACACCTCTACATAGGCAGCACGTGCCTAGTTTAATGTATGACAATTCATCATGTGCATTTCTGTAGCAAATGAAAACGATAGGTGTTTATGCGTGTTTCCGCATGTCTGCAAGAGCTGTATTTGCGCAAACATGCCTTAACTGCACCGCCCCTTTTCTTCCACATTCTGCCTTTCTAGAAATGGGGAGTTGTCAGTATCAGCTCGATGCAGGTCTGTAGTCACTAATGTAAATGCATTTGCTTTCTTAGTAAGCATAGAGCAAAATAACATAATACACTACACAAACCGCTGGGAGAGGCCGCTGCTATGGAAACCTTTGATGCTCTCAGTCAATAAATGGTTCTCCAAGTGAATGGAGTGACCGCAAAATACTTTACTTCATATCAGGTGGCACTGGGCACTGTCCGGTGCATCCCTTTGGGTACGCTTACATTTTATTTTTTTTCCAAGACCTTAGGACTGCTACCTGTAGAAGGGGAGCGACCTCTTCCAGAGAGTAGGTAAGTATGTAGTGTGAGTGCGGATGGGTGAGTGAAAGTGTAATAAAGGAATACAATATTTGGTGTGTGGGTACTGTTTTTATCTTAATCATTTTTTCACAGTAGCAGTAAAGGTGCCGCCAGCTTGCTGGTTCTACAAGTGCCGCAGGGCACTCTTGCTGGTACCTGTAATTCCACTGTGAAGAACAATATTATTACTCAGTTTAACCCATTACCCCTGAACCCACCATCACCAGGGGATGGAGGGAAGAGGCCTGGGCTGAGCAGCCCAGATGCTCAGGTGGGGGACCCCATTTTTTCGTGGAGGTCCCCACTTTCCGAAGATTGCCAGCCCTGGGCTGACCAGTTTGGGGCTGGTTAATGCTTTGGCAGGACGACCCCATGCTGTGTGTCTTCCTGTTATGGCATTACCACCTGAGCTGCTTCAGCCTGGTGCTAGTTAATGGAAAATAGACAGAACTTCACACAGTTGTTTCATCCGATTTTCCATTACCAGACCAGGCTAAAAGGTGCAGGGCTGGTTATGGGTTTTTTTTTAACTATTTAGGTTAGGAATGAGCGGGTTCAGATTTCCAAAATCCGAAACCCCCCGAGCCCCCCCGATCCGAGCCGGGAACTGAGTCAGGCTCAGGTTTTCCGCCTGGCTCGGATCTGAAATTGAGGTAAAACATCATCATCCTGCTGTCGGATTCTCGCGGGTTTTGGATTCTATAAAGGTCCCGCGATCACCACCATTTTTCATTCTGGCTGTGGAGCATATAGAGGGAGGGAGCTGGGAGCTGTTGGCTGCTACTGTTGTGTGATGTAAATATAATACATTACATACTGGGCTGGCTGACTACTGTGAAGAGGGAGGGAGCTGGCAGCTGTTGCTGATGCTGGCTGGCTACTGTTGTCCATATACATAGGGGCTGGCTGGCTACTGTTGTCCATATAGGGACTGGCTGTTGTCCTGTCCATAGGGGCTGACTGGCTGGCTGTAGTACTGTGTTCAGGGGTACTCGTCCTTCAAGGTTCCTCTCTTCACCTACCACCAGTGTTAAAAAATATATATTTTTTTTTTCTGTGTGCGTGCCATGTTAGCCACACCTGTCATCGGCATAGGTAGGTGCACAGGAATGCTGTTCTCCTGTCAAGGGGCTGCTGCCCAAAAATACAAATAATTTTTACAGGGGTTGTCCTGTGTGGTGTAGGGCTACGCTGCAAAAAATACAAATAATTTTTACAGGGGCTGCCCTGTGTGGTGTAAGGGTATGTTTACGCTGCCCTTCTTCAAATAAATATTTTTTACAGGGGCTGCCCTGTGAGGTGTAAGGGTAAGCTCATGCTGTCCTTCTTCAAATAAATCATTTTTACAGGGGCAGTCCTGTGTGGTGCAGGGCTACGCTGCCCAACAAACAACACATTTTTACAGGGGCTCTCCTGTGTGGTGCAGGGGTATGCTGCCCTTCAAACAACACATTTTTAGAGGGGCTGTCCTGTGTGGTGCAGGGCTACGCTGCCCAACAAACAACACATTTTTAGAGGGGCTGTCCTGTGTGGTGCAGGGGCACGCGGCCCTTAATAACAAAATAATTTTACAGGGGCTGTCATGTGTGGTGCAGGGGTACACTGACCTTCAAACAAATAATTTTTACAGGGTGCTACGCTGCCCTTCAAACAATTTTTTTTTATAGGGGCTGTCCTGTGTGGTGCAGGACTATGCTGCCCTTCAAACAACAAATTTTTAGAGGGCTGTCCTGTGTGATGCAGAGCTAGGCTGCCCTTCAAACAAATAATTTTTATAGGGGGCTATGCTGCCCTTCAAACAACTAATTTTTATTATTCACTCCATAAAAATAATGGAGGACAAAAATTTGAAGGATAAAAATAAAATAGGGAAAGATCAAAAACCACTTCCTCCTAGTGCTGAAGCTGCTGCCACTAGTCATGATATAAACGATAAAATGCCATCAACGTCGTCTGCCAAGGCCGATGCCCAATGTCACAGTAGAGGGCATATAAAATCCCAAATGACAAAGTTCAGGAAAATGACCTTAAAAAATACATTTAAATCGTCTGAGGAGAAACGTAAACTTGCCAATATGCCATTTATGACACGGAGTGGCAAGGAACGGCTAAGGTCCTTCCCTATGTTCATGACTAGTGGTTCAGCTTCACATGACAATGGAATCCCTCCTCCTCCCAGAAATATGAAAAGAGTTAAGCTGGCAAAAGCATAGCAAAGAACTGTGCGCTCTAAGAAGATATCACAAATCCCCAAGGAGAGTCCAAGTGTGTTGGCGCCGGCGGTTGTGATGCCGGACTTTCCCAGCACTGGACGGGAAGAGGTGGCTTCTTCCACCATTTGCATGCCATCTGCAAGTGCTGGAAGGAGCACCCACAGTCCAGTTGCTGATATTCAAATTGAAGATGTCACTGTTGAAGTACAACAGGATGAGGATATTGGTGTAGCTGGCGCTGAGGAGGAAGTTAACGAGGAGGATTCTGATGGTGATGTGGTTTGTTTAAATCAGGCACCAAGGGAAAGAGTTGTTGTCTGTGGGATGAAAAAGCTCATCACGGTCATGCCTGGGCAGAAGACCAAACATCCCACCTCTTTGGTCTGGAAATATTCTATCCAAATCCAGACAACTGTCTTGCCATATGTAGCGTATGTAAAGGTGTAATGAGTAGGGGCAAGAATGTTAACCACCTAGGAACATCCTCCCTTATACGTCACCTGCAGCGCGTTCATAAAAAGTTACTGTCAAGTTCAGAAAATGTGGCTAAGACCGTAAGCAGTCCATGGACACCTAAATCCCTTTGTCCTGTTGTATCCAAGTGCCTGCAAACCATCAACTCCCTCCTAGTCAATGTCCTCCTCAATCAGGATCGGAAGTAGTCACTGGCATGACTGACTCCTCTTCTATCTGGGATTCCTCCGGAGGATCCTGCATTGCTACGCTTACTGCTGCTGTTGCTGCTGGGAGTCGTTCATCATCCCAGAGAGGAAGTTGGTACACCACTGCTCCTTTTACTAAGCAATTGATGATCCAACAGTCCTTAGTGAGGAGGGTGAAGTACGGCAGCAGTCATCCTGAAGCAAAGCAGATAACTGAGGCCTTGACAGCTGGTCAAGGCCTCAGTTGGTGTTAGACGTGTATCCGGTATCCGCCATTAGTGCAGTGGGATTTATACAATTGATGGAGGTAGTGTGTCCCCGGTACCAAATCCTGTCTAGATTCCACTTCACTAGGCATGCGATATTGAGAATGTACAGAGACGTCAGCAAAAGTGTCCTCAGTGTCCTAAAAAATGCAGTTGTACCCAATGTCCACTTAACCATGGACATGTGGACAAGTGGAATAGGGCAGATTAAGAACTATATGACTGTGACAAACCACTGGGTAGATGTATCGGCTTATGCAGCAACAACAGCAGCATCACCAGTAGCAGCATCTCAGAAATCCCAGCTCGTTCCAAGGCAGGCTACGCTGTGTATCACCGGTTTCAGTAAGAGGCACACTGCCGACAACCTCAGAGAAAATAAGGGAACTCATCGCCTAATAGCTTACCTCACTTAGACTTTCCTGGGGATTTGTGATAGCTGACAACGCCACCAATATTGTGCGGGCATTACATCTGGGCAAATTCCAGCACATCCCATGTTTTGCCCACACAATAAATTTGATGGTGCAGAGTTTTCTGAAAAATGACAGGGGCATGCAGGAGACACTTTTGGTAGCCCAAAAAATTTCAGGCCACTTTTGCCATTCAGCGACTGCGTGCCAAAGACTGGAGCACCAGCAAACAAAGAGATTGTAATGCGTTGGAACTCAACCCTCTATATGCTTCAGAGGATGGAGGAGCAGCAAAAGGCCATTCAAGCCTATACATCCACCTATGACATAGGCAAAGGAGGGGGTATGCACCTGACTCAAGCTCAGTGGAGAATGATTTCTGTGTTGTGCAAGGTTCTCCAGCCCTTCCAACTTGCCACACGTGAAGTCAGTTCAGACACTGCCAGTTTGAGTCAGGTCATTCCCCTCAGGCTTTTGCAGAAGCAGCTGGAGAAAGTGAAGGAGGAGCTAAGACGGAGCAATTCCGCTCGGTATGTGGGATTTGTGGATGAAGCCCTTCATTCACTTTCCCAGGATTCGACGTTGGTCAATCTGTTGCAATCAGACCGCTACATTTTGGCCACCATGCTCAATCCTATGTGGTGTCTCTCTCTCCGGCGGACACAAGCCTTCAGAGGTGCAAACACTCTCAGTTGAAGCAGTACGTAACATAGCAGCAGCTCCTTCTTCATTTTCTCCCGCAACTGGGGCTGTCAGGAAACAACTTAGATATCCAAACCAACCCACTGGCGGTGAAGCAGGGCAGGCAGGACCAAGTTTGGACATCTAGTCCAGACTGAAGGACCTGCCAACAATTTCTGAGATGTCTACTGTCACTGCATATGATGCTGTCACCATTGAAAGAATGGTGGAAGATTACATCGGTGACAATATCCAAGTAGTCATGTCAGACCTGTACTGGCAGGAAAAAGAAGCAAGTTGGAGGCCCCTGTACAAACTGGCTATATTTTACATAAGATGCCCCCCCCTCCCAAGTGTACTCCAAAAGAGTTTTTAGTGCAGCAGGGAAACTTGTCAGCGAAAGGCATAGGAGGTTGCTTCCACAAAATGTGGAGAAGATGATGTTCATCAAAATGAATTATCAATTATTATAGGAAGACCAGCCTCCAGAAAGTACAAAGGAACCAGTGGTGGTGGATTCCAGCAGAGACGAATTAATACTCTGTGAGGATGAGGATGTACATAACACTGAAGAGGGTGAGGAATCGGTGGATGAGGAGGATGAGGACGAGATCTTGCCTCTGTAGAGCCAGTTTGTGCAGGGACAGATTAAGTGCCAACCTGTTTTGTAGGGGCCCAAACGAACCAATCATTTCAGCCACAGTCGTGTGGCAGACCCTGGTGCTGAAATGATTGGTTGGTTAAAGTGTGCATGTTCTGTTTATACAACATAAGGGTGGGTGGGAGGGCCCAAGGACAATTCCATCTTGCACCTCTTCTTTTTCCTTGCAGTATGTACTCTTTGGGGCCTAGTTTTTCAAACTGACATCCTGTCTGCCACTGCATTGCCACTCCTAGATGGGCCACGTGTTTGTGCTGCCCACTTGTGTCGCTTAGCATAGTCATCAAGTTACCTCAGTGCAACCTTTTGGCTTAAAATCAATATTGTGAGGTGTGAGGTGTTCAGAATAGACTGGAAATGAATGTTATTGAGGTTAATAATAGCGTAGGAACAACAACAACAAAAATTCTGTGATTGTAGCTGTTTTTATGCTTTTTTCCAAAAAAATACAGATCCAAAACACAAAACACAAAACATGGAAGCGTGGTTTTGGCAAAACCAATCCAGATCCAAAACACGAAGAAAGATCCAGATCCAAAACCAAAACACAAAACTCGAAAAGTGGCCGGTGCACACCCCTAATTTAGGTTCATTTAACCCTAAGAAGCATGCACAGATCAAATAATAATCTATGCATGCTTCTCCCAAACATTACTGCCTCAGGCAGGTCTATTGTTTGGTTGCTTTCAAAGTCGTTTTTTATTCAAGTTTCAATATGACTGTTAGTAAATGAGGGGATCCTGTATTCGTCTATGTGAAAGTACCAATGTGTGGTTGATGTTCGATTTTGGTCGGGATTAGGTTTGGTAGTTGATTTTATGGTCGATTTTGACTGTAGTAATTCTCCAAATGACAAAATCAAATGAAAATTGACTACAAATACACTAAAAACCCAAAATTGACCTTTAGTAAATATACCCCTGTATCTTCCTTATAAAATGTTGCCTGTTTGATCCAGCACTTATCCATTACTTTCTTTGTGAAAGCTGCTTTGATTGACTTGGGATTCAATGGTGAAAATGTTAGAGAATGGAATATAATTTCCATTCAGAGAAATTGTTGTTGTTTATGTAGCCCTCCATACAACCTGAAGGGAGAGGCTAATAAACCTTATGGTAATAATAATCATCTAACCTTTTCCCTAAGTTCACACTATTTGCATCACAGTTTCTACCAGGGTGACCTGTAATCTGAAGGGACATGTATAACAAGTCGTTTAATCTCTAAAATTGTGGGCAAGGTGCAGAGTAATGTAACTGAAAGATGATTAAATTATAGCAATAGATACTTGAAGAATCATATTAACTGAACAATGGTCTGTAGTAGTAATATTTGAAGACAATAAGATAATTCAATGATGGAGTAATACCTGAACACAATGACTATAGCACTTTTAATGCAACAGAAAATAACTAACAATTGTATAAAGACACTTGTAATACAATAATATGAAGATGATTTGAATACAGTGCTTTTAAATTTGGTAAAGATATTAATTAACTCATAATGTAGTGTACTTGGCTCAATAAAAAAAACAATTAGGATACACTATATATCTGTATCATGTTACTCTAATAAATAATCTTTGCAAACATCACAAGTTAACATATTAATGAAGAGGTGTTACACCCTATAATTACCTATGAATGTACACCATGAAGCTCAAAAAAATGTCATTACATATGACAGGGATGAAATGGAGTAGCTAACACAAATAGCAACTGTACTTTCTAGACCATAATTAGTCTCAAAGGCTTTAGCATATTTTAGCAACTGCGATCCGTGGGAAAACGCAGTTGTGATTGCATTAGCATACATCTCTGAATCAGGCCCTTAGGGGTAAATATACTAAAGTGAGAGTTTTTAGAAGTGGAGATGTTGCCCATAGCAACTAATCAGCTACTACCTATTATCTGCTAGAAGGTGCTAGTTAAATGTTAAGTAGAATCTGGTTGGTTGCTATGAGCAACATCTCCACTTCTAAAAATTCTCACTTTAGTAAATATATCCCTTATAGTCTCTATGTTTTGTTTAAACTCTGTACTATTCCACTTAGCTCTAGGGGTGGGATCCCCGAAAATACGGGTTTGATCACATTTCTCATATGCACCAAGCCCCGGAATATGATGCACTCCGAGGCTTGGTTGTAGTGGGTAACGCCATCTCCTGGGAGTGCTGTGAGAGTAATCGAATTCCTCCCAGCACCCCCTGCGGTGCAGGTGTAGAATAACACCAGAGGGACTTCTGGGTCATAGATCCGGAAGTCCCTCCATCGCAAAGGGCTGATCTTACGAGAGAGTGGTCCTCTTCTGTGTTCTTCATGCATACCAGCTTTGCTAACGCCAGCATGCATGCGAAGGGTGGCAGAATGCATCACATCCTGAATGCGATGTGTCATGCATCCTGCCCTAGGTCTCTACAGCAGGTTCATTGCCACTTCCTACATTGCCATTCTCTTGCATTTCTCCCTCTTTTCCATTGTTTGGGTCAGGGACAGATTGACATTTGGTCAGATAATACTAAAGCCCCAGGCCTCCACATATAAACAGGCCTATCATGATGACAGCATCATGATGACCAGCTCCCCAGCTGGCCACATGGTCGAGTGTTTAAGTCAGGGCTCTACTGAGGCTAGCATAACCTATCAAAAATATGTGCAAGTTTCTTTTCTGCAACACGCAGGGCACAGCTTGCTGGAGGCATGAGTGTGAATGCTGCCATTCCTGTGCACAATTGTTGTTGTTCCCATATAGAGGCAGCATGCAGCTACTGTTATTACATACTGTAGAGTAGAGATGTGCACCGACCCTCGTGTTTTGGTTTTGGATCTGGATCTCCCCTGGTTTTGGATCTGGATTGGTTTTGCCAAAACCTCACCTCCGTGTTTTGTTTTTCGGTTTTGGATCTGGATTTTTTCTTAAAAACTGCTAAAATCACATAAAATGTTTTTGTTCCTACAGTATTATTAACCTCAATAACGTTTCCAGTCATTTTTGACCACCTCACAGATCACAATATTGATTTTTTTAATCTAGTTAAGGGCCAAAAGGTTGCATCCAGCTAGCTGGCTCAAAACTGAGTGATAAATAGAGTTGAAGACTGTGCAAAGATGATGATTGGGGTACCCCTTGAGGAGTGAAGAATTGATAGTTGATAGTTGGCACAGCCACTGGCTGAAGTAAGAAGAGTTGATACATGATAATTGGTACAGCCACTGGCTACAGAATTGATAATTGGTGCAGCCACAGGCTGAAGTAAGAAGAGTTGATACTTGATAATTGGTACAGCCACCAGCTGAAGAATTGATAATTGGTGCAACCACTGGCTGAAGTAAGAATAGTTGATACTTGATAATTGGTGCAGACACTGGCTGAAGTAAGAAGAGTTGATACTTGATAATTGGTACAGCCACTGGCTGAAGAATTTATAATTGGTGCAGCCACTGGCTGAAGTAAGAAGAGTTGATATTTGATACTTGGTGCAGCCACTGGCTGAAGTTAGAAGAGTTTATTATTGGTGCAGCCACTGGATGAAGTAAGAAGATTTGTTACTTGATAATTGGTGCAGCCACTGGCTGAAGAATTGATAGTTGATAGTTAATTGTTTGATGCAGCCTCCAGGCTGAGTAGTAGTGGAATACAGAGCTATATTAGGAAGGAACCAGTCCTGCAACAGCCTTGAGGGCTGGAACTCTTGGCAAGTTGCGGGCATTACAGCCTTGAGGGCTGGTGAGAAGTGACGACAGGTGGCCTTTGGGCCGTGAAGCAGGATGCAGCTTTTGGGCCATGTAGCAGCCTTGAGGGCTGAGAACCCTTGGCTGAATGTCACTGTAGTGTGACTTGTGCCGCCAGGTTGACACAACAAGCAGCAGTTGGTTCAGACTTGTCTTTAAAAAAAAATGAAAGGGGCATGCAGGAAATGCTGTCTGTGACCATTACAATTTCAGACATTTATAAACCATAACATTAAAAATGTCAGGCAGCAATGCCCCAAACAGCACATAATGGAAAGGAAAAAGGTGGAAAATGGAATTGTCCTTGGGCCCTCCAACCCACCCTTATGTTGTTTATATGAAACAGGACATTCACAGTTTTAACAAACCAATTACTTCAGCGACAGGGACTGCCACTTGTGGCTGAAATGATTGGTTTGTTTGGACCCCCCACAAAACAAGCAGCCAATGCACAATGGACATTGGTGTCAATGATCCCATACACAAACTAGCTTTACAATACATTAGATGTCGTCATCATCATCGTTATCCCCATCAGTGTGTGCATCCTCCTCTTCTTCACACAATATTAATTTGTCCCTGCTGGAATCCACCATTACAGATGCTCCTGTATTTTTTGGACGTAAGTGCTGGTAAAGGTCTTCCTCGTGGAATTTGTAATTAATTTTGATGAACATCATCTTTTCGACATTTTGGGGAAATAACCTCCTACGATGATCACTGACAAGGTTCCCGGCTGCACTGAAAACTCTTTCAGAGTACACACTGGAGGGTGGACAACTTTAAGTACAGCAAAGCCAGTTTGTGTAAAGGACTCCAAATTGCCTCTTTTTCCTGCCAGTAGTGAAACAGACTGTCTGACATGACTATTTGGATGCTATCCCTAAAATAGTCATCCACCATTCTCTGAATGGTGACCGTATCAGACAGTCACAGTACACATGTCACTCATTGTAGCCAGTTCTTGCAGACCCAACCAGATGTCATGAGGTTTTGATGACTGATCTGCAACACCACCAGTAGTGGGTCTCTTAGGAAAATTTTGTTTTTTCCTTGCAGCTGTAAAAAATGAAGGAGGAGATGCTGCCGTGTCACATTACGCTTGAGCTGACAATTTTTTCACCATCAGCTCTTTGCTTCTTTTCAGATTTATGTCCGTTGGAAAGAAAGACACAAGGTATGACTTAAATCTAGGATCAAGTATGGTCGCCAAAATATAGTGATCTGATTTCAAGAGATTGACAACCCTTGGATCCTGTTGAAGCGAATGAAGGGCTTGATCTACAAGTCCAACATACTTAGCGGAATCACTCTGTTTCAGCTCCTCCTTATCTTTCTCCAGCTGCTTTTGCAAAAGTCTGATTAGGGGAATGACCTGACTCAAGCTGGCAGTGTCTAAACTAACTTCACATTTGGCAAGTTCAAAGGGTTTGAGAACCTTGCACAACATGGAAATTATTCTCCACTATGCTTGACTAAGGTGCATTTCCACTCCTCTCCCTATGTCATAGGCCGCAGTGTGGCCTTGGATGGCTTTTTTCTGCTTCTCCGCTGAAGCATATAGAGGGTAGAATTCCACCTAGTTACTACCTCTTGCTTCAGCTGAAGGCTGGGCAAATCCAACAGTTCTTGCTGGTGCTGCAATCTTCGACACACAGTTGCTGAATGTCAAAAATGTCCAGAAATATTTTGGGCCACCGAGAGCATCTCCTGCATGCCCCTGTCATTTTTAAAAAAATGTTGCACCACCAAATTCATTGTGTGAGCAAAACATGGGATGTGTTTGAATTTGCCCAGATGTAATGCTCGCACAATTTTGCTGGCATTGTCAGAAATCACAAATCCTGAGGAGAGTCCAAGTGGGCTAAGCCATTTTGCAATGTTTTTCTAAGAGGTTCTCAGCGGTATACCTCTTAGTGAAACCGGTGATACAGAGTAGCCTGCCTCTGAATGAGCTGGCATTTGTTAGATGCTGCTGCTGCTGTTTGCACTGTTAGAGGAAATACACCTACCCAGTGTGCTGTCACAGTCATGTAATCTTTAGTTTGCCCTGTCCCACTTGTCCACATATCTGTGTTTAAGTGGACAGAGGGCACAATGGCATTTCAGAGGACATTAATAATGTTTCTTTTAATGTCCTTGTACAGATTGGAAATTGCTATTCTAGAGAAGTGGAATCTAGAAGGGACACAGTAGCGGGGATACATGACCTCCATTATCTGTCTAATACCCACTGCATTAATGGTGGATACTGGAGGCACATCTAATACCAGCATAGCTGTTATGGTGTCAGTAATCCACTGTGCAACTGGGTGTTTGCTGTCATACTTGTTTGCCAATTAAATGGATTTTGTGACAGTCAATTGCTTGGTTGAACTTCTTTCTGGTCCCCTTCTGGGATGAAGATCCACTCATAGCAACAGCAGCAGCAGGCATAACACTCAAGGATCCTTTTGAGGAACAACAAATAGGAAACGAGTCAGTCCTTATGATATTGGATGCAGGACTACTTCCGATCACGAATGAGGATGTTGATGATGATGATACAGGTTTCGGTGGTGGAGATTGCAGGCGCTTGGATCCAGACTCTGGAGAGCTGGGGGTTCTCTCCTCACTTAACATGGTGCCCGCTACTTGGGGAGCGGGGCCTACTACCAAAGTAGCAGACAGCAGACTGCTGCTCCAGCTCGATGGTGCTGGTGAGCGAACGGGACAGAGGAGGCCACTGCTCCCTGGGCCAAGCATGCCTGAAGGCTTAATGGGGAGGGTGCAGTAAGCCCGATGCTGGCCGCAGCAGAGGAGCGAGGGAGGGAGCGCATGCCCTGCATGTATAAGCAAAGGTGGCCGTGGCTGTTAATGGTCCTGCCACCGTCACTAAGCGACGGGGGGGGAGTGCGCTGCAATGGGGATGGGGCATGGCACTGGGGGGTTAACTTACAAAGCAGGGGGAGATATAATGTGGGTAACAGGTAGGCTGCAAGGGCTGCCAATCAGGGAGAGGGTGGAAATGTCAAAGTAATGGAAAAAGGGGGGTTAGAGGGAGAAGTAAAAAGCAAAAAGGGGGGATTGGAAAAACAAGGCATGTGTTGTGAAAGAGAAAAAATGTTGGGAAATGAACAAGGTTAGAAAAATGGAAAAATAAAGAGAAAAGACAAAAATAGACAAATATGCTCAGTGAGACACTGTGCACTTATCCAGGTGATCACAAACTGGAAAGAGGAAGCTGACTCCTCCTCCAGATTAAGTATGAGCTAACAGATCCCACCTACACAGAGCTACTGATAGGCTTCTAGTCTTGATTGAACTAAAACAACAACCACTTAAAACACGTCAACAAAAAAACAGTTCTAACCAGTAATGCTACAATAAAAAATAGGTGCTTATCTCCTCTCAAGCTTATGCTAGCTTTTGCGTGCTTTATGTTCTAAAACAGGTATGCAGGGCAGGTGGTATGTCTGTGACATGCATTATGAAGAAATCTGGGTAATTTCCTGATATAGCACTCACTTTGATCCAATGTTTTCTCATAGAGTATTCTCATAGTAGATGATGACATATAAAAACAAGAAAGAAACATAGTATAATACTGTTTGTTGTTGAAGCCAGGAGCACGCTAGTGTGGAATCTCCATATTGGCTTCTTTAGGGAGACCTCATTCCCTAACCAAGATTGGCACCATCTGTACATCTCTGCATGCACGGTGCCTTATTATCACTGTGTTAGAGTGCCTCAGTGGAACATCAATTTCCATAATCAGAAATGGATAAAAAATTTAATAATAAAATATATTGAAAAAAATATTACATGTTAAAAATTGTAATAATAACATATATTGAAAAATAGCAAAATATTTAAATAGTATCTAGAGAAATATTTTTACATTCTGCATTAGACCAGAAAACATTTGAGCTCAAAATCAGCATTTACAGTATGCCCTTTGGCATAAGGATCTTTAAACTATAAACTAAATTCTTTATTTTTTGAGATAAGCAGCTTTCTAGATCTCTATTTCTCAATGCATTAATGCCTGTTCAATACCCCAAAAGGGAAGTCATACTGCACACATTGGTGTGACAGGACAAAACGCGTTGGGTTAACCTACCTCTCTGTTCCAGTAATTTAGACTTTTGGGACTTTCATTGAGCTCTTTGTGGAGAAAGTTTCCTTTAGAATACAAAACTCAAAGAAGACACGCTACACCTTGTGCAGACTTTGCACTGAGGGACACAGATAAGCCTATTCTCTTGTACGTCTATTGTTTGTCTATTGAATTGTCTGATGTTTTGAATAAATACTTGTGTTACAAAATATACTGCACTATGTGGATATTTCTCTTTATATCCACATGAACCTCTGTAATGTCTGGCTGAATAGAGATAAATGATGAATGGAAGTACACCAGACTGATAAGCTATAAGCAGTTCATTTTTGGTATGTGTACATACATTTATACATTACATTACAGTTTACATTGCTAAACTGTGATATATTCTGCTGATCACTCTGTTTCATGAAGGCAAAATAAGTGTATACAATATCACACTAATGTGATCTTATTTTTAAGTTTGGAAAAACTACCATTTACCACAACGAGGTCTTATTTAATCTACTGCACAATTGGGTGCCTGTTTCATCTCCACCCCATTGTAAATCTCTTAACTGATTCACCTGGCGGTACCCTGATGAACAAGCTGCCACCCACTTATAAACGATAAAGGAAATGTGTTTTTACTCCATTAAGGGATTGTTGTGCTTGATTACATATCACTTGTTTGCACATTGTATTGCTGTCTGCCAATTATTTTTCAAGAGTACAGGTGGAGGTGCCATAACCCTTGTTTCTCTTTCTCTTTGTTTCTCTCTCTAAATATATACACACGCAGAACCATATGGACGCCACTCACCATTACCCATAGGCTCAGCAATATAATCCGGTGCCCTCCCAGGAGTCCTGACCTGAAAGGGAGACCACATACACCACAAGCAAGGCCGGCACTCATTGAACGTTTAACTGCCTTCTTGTATGTATTGAAAATACCTGAGTGCCGCCCTTGTGTGGGTTTCCTCCAGGTGCTCCAGTTTGCTCAAAAAATATATTGCTAGATTAACTGACTCCAGAAAAAAAATGTGTGTCATGTGGTAGGGAATACAAATTGTAAGCTGCACTGGGGCAGGGACCAGAAGCGGATTACCGCTAGGCAACACAAGCGGCTGTCTAGAGCCCGGCGGGTCCCAGGGGGCCCACCAACAGGGCTGTACAGTATAATGAATGCTTATGACAGTACCTGTAACCGGCCAAAGTGAACTGTTAGCACATTGAACACAGCTGCCAGATGCCGCTCTGGCTCACTCTCCTCTCCCCTGCACTGTGTGCTTAGTGTGATGTCACAAGCACAGTGAGAGCACAAAGGTGCCGAGAAAATGGCCAAAGAAGCAGAAGTCCATCTAGAGAGGGTACGAAAATATAAGGTAAGTCCTGTGGCAGTGTTCCAATATTGAGGGGGGGGTTTACCGCGGGGGGAGGGGGAAGCCATAACCCGCAGCAGGGGTTTTGGTTTCCAGCACTACATTCCAGTTAGTATAATCCACTGGGGGGGTCACCCACGCGGGGGGAGGCTTTTTCCAAGCACTACATTCCAGTTAGTATAATCCAGGGGGGTTGTTTCCAGCACTACATTCCAGTTAGTATAATCCAGGGGGGTTGTTTCCAGCACTACATTCCAGTTAGTATAATCCAGGGGGGTTGTTTCCAGCACTACATTCCAGTTTGTGTAATCTACTGGAGTGGCATCCACGGGGAAGGGGCTGTAGTAGTTACTACCCACCCACTAAAGTAGACCGATGTCCACCTGCAAGGGGGAGGGGGCCATCACCTGCAGGGGGAGTGTAGTTTCCAGCACTACATTGCAGTTAGTGTAGTCCACTGGGGGCAGGGTGTAGTACCCATTAGGGGGGTGGGGGTGGTAGTTACCAGGACTACACACTCACTACAGTAGTCCAATCAGGCGGAGGTGTTTTTTCCAGCACTACACACCCGTTACAGTAGTCTGTGGGTGGGGTTGTTGGCCATGGGGAGGGGGAGGGATTAATTTGGTTGTTTCAACCAGCATTCACCTGCTCCAGTAGTCCGGGGATAAGATTGAGGTGGGGGGGGTTGGTCTGGTGGGGCTGGATTGATTGTTTCCAGCAGCACAGCACTCACCTGCTATAGTCAGAAGGAGGGGTGTTGGGTGGTAATAGCATTCACCTTGTATGATCCAGGTGGGGGTTTGGCTTTTTTCCAGCACTTACCTGCTATAGTCCATGAGAGGGGGGTTATAGAGTTAATACGTTGTGATGTGTGCACTGTATAAATAATGATCAATGAATAAATCGATTACAGTTTTATTACCAACTGTAAACTGCAATGAAATGTGCTGGCACCATATAAATATATGTTAATAATTATAATTATATTACACCTAGAACTGCAAAAGACACATTTTGGCTTCAGCAGACTGTGTAAGTACAGGTTTTCATTAATGATAATGCTAAATGAGATTGTTCCTAGTCATGAAACATAGCATTGTCCAACAGGGACATATCCACCCATTGGCCAGGATGGCACTCGCCAGGGGCGCCAGATGAAGACTGGGCTCTACCTGGCGGTACCACCCGTGGCCAGGAGGTAGATACACCCCTGCTGCCAGGCACCTGTGGCTCACCCAGGGATTGCCCAGGGATTGCGTTCAGCAGGTGCCTGGCAGCAGCTTCTATAGCTCGGGGCTCCGCTACCAACACACAGCCCAGCAGCCTTCCCCTAACAGAAACTACCTGCCCATGCTGGTGAAAGTGTCCGGGGACAGTGGCGGAGCATATAGCCAGTGGGAACACTTTCAGCTGATGATCAGGATACCTGCTCAGCACCAATGACCAGAACGCACAGCAGGACATGATGGAGCTGAGTGTGCCCTACCAGTCACCGGCCACCGAGTCCGGCTGGAGTGGATCCTGCAGCTGGCAATGCAGGTGATAGACACGGACGGCTGCTGGGTCACTTGCTGCTGTGGGCACAATGGGGGTCCACCAGTCCCTTACTTTGCCAGGGGCACTTAAACCCTAGATACACCACTGTAGTCCAATGGGGTGTTTGGGCAATTGGGAAGAAACAGATCCACATGGAACTGGGAGATGGGGGGTGGGCAAGAACTGGGATAATATACTAGAAGGGAAGGAAATGAGTTAGGTAAGACTCCGAGCAATAAATAAGGTGACTCAGGGACAAGTTATGCTCTAACACAAAGAAGGAGGGAGCAAACGGGGATCCAAAATAAGCAATGAGCGCTGCAAACAGGAGAATTGATATATAACTCACCACCCTGTGTATAATATGGGATACATTCGGTATCCCAGCACAGGGGATGCTGATGCTTAAGGTGCCCACACATATAGCGATATTTTACACGATTTGGCCGATTTCGACGAATCGTGACGACGAATCGGGTAAAAAAAAGTACAAATCGTGAGTTTATACTCACGAGCATGATGCCGATGCGCGTCCCCGCTCGTCGTATATTGCATCTTCTGATCTGCCGTGCTGTAGGGCAGATTAGCCAACCATGAACACGATGGAAGCCGATCGGGAGGGTTTTTTCCTCATGATGAATCGTACGATTCATCACACAATGCGGAATTTGACTGACAGAAGCCTGGACACGCCCCATCACCATCTTGTGCAGCATCGTGTATGTAGCAAGACAGTCGCACTTTGGGAGCCTGCACACTGAAGTGTTTTTTTGGACAAGTTTTGGTTGAGTGTTGGTACAGTTTAATACAACCACACTGACCACCAATATGTGCTCCCCACTGCCCACCAATGTGTGTCCCCAGGTAATAAATGCATGACCCAGCCACCGCCCGCCATATTGAGGCGGGCGGTGGCTGGGTCATGCATTAAGCTCCCACTGCCCACCAATGTGTGCCCCCAGGTAATAAATGCATGACCCAGCCACCACCCGCCGTATTGAGGCGGGCGGTGGCTGGGTCATGCATTAAGCTCCCACTGCCCACCAATGTGTGCCCCCAGGTAATAAATGCATGACCCAGCCACCGCCCACCGTATTGAGGCGGGCGGTGGCTGGGTCATGCATTTAAGCTCCCACTGCCCACCAATGTGTGCCCCAGGTAATAAATGCATGACCCAGCCACCGCCTGCCGTATTGAGGTGGGC
The DNA here is from genome assembly GCA_031769625.1 of Taudactylus pleione. Taxonomy (NCBI): domain Eukaryota; kingdom Metazoa; phylum Chordata; class Amphibia; order Anura; family Myobatrachidae; genus Taudactylus; species Taudactylus pleione. Next base: position 2,211,869 of record JAUIMM010000086.1, read on the forward strand.
GGTGGCTGGGTCATGCATTAAGCCCCCACTGCCCACCAATGTGTGCCCCAGGTAATAAATGCATGACCCAGCCACCGCCCGCCATATTGAGGTGGGCGGTGGCTGGGTCATGCATTAAGCTCCCACTGCCCACCAATGTGTGTAATACATCAAAAAAATAAATAAATACGTATTTTACAAAAAAATCACCATACATTACATTTAAAAACACACATTATTTAAAGCTGGGGGTCGTCTACCTTTCGGTCTCCAGCTGTTGTGGAACTACAGATCCCAGGATGACCTGCCACCCACCTTTGAAACTGTTTTTAGGGCATCCTGGGATCTGTAGTTCTACCACAACGACAGACCCAAAGATGGAAAACCCATACTGTCAAACAAAGAAAAACATTATATTACCAAGCAATAAACACATAACATTCCTGTAAAAGAAAACATGATTAGAATACCATAACAAACCTTTAAAAACCTGTAAAAAAGAAAATATTAAAACATTAAAAATGGGAACTATAACAACATTACATTTAACAAAACTATATACACAAATATTTAAATGTCCTTTTTTTTCTTATTCATAGATAATGTCCATGGATTCTGAACGTGAATTAGTTACAGGATTCATTGAAATCCTGCACTCGAAAGACTGTCTGTGGAAGATCAGTTCTCGTAAGTACCACAATAAGTCGCACAAGTTGGCCGCACTCGAGGAACTGTTGGTGTATATGAAAAAATACATATCTGATGCAGACCTGAAAACTGTACGGCAAAAGATTCAAAATCTCAGGACAGTGTACATCAAAGAAAAAAAGAAGGTGGATGACTCCAAAAAATCAGGAGCGGCTACAGATGAAATATATACTCCTGCGCTGTGGTACTACCAAATGATGTCATTCATCAGTGAACAAGAGCCTCAAAGGGAAACAATCATCTTGATGTCTGAGCGTGAGGGAGATGAGGAGGTTGCAGAAGTCTTGGTAAGTAGTGACACAGTTTAAACCAAAATCCTTAATGTTTTTGTTGTTAAATCCCAAATGTCCAATTTAGTCAGTAGTTCACAGACAGTCCTCCTGCCATGGTACAGCACCTGGTCCATTGAAATAGGTCATGTACTCCTCCCTCACTTCTTTGGCACGTGCGGTGGATGTTGTTGTAGTTGGTGGTGCAGACACAGATGTCAAATGTTCAATGTCCTCCAGGGGTCCTACATCTTCTGGTCTAGCTAGGACTGGTCCTCGTTGAGTAGATTTTCTTCACAGAAAGTTGTGCAGCACACAGCACGCCATCACGACCCAGTCTATCTTCTCCACATGTAGATTGATGGTGGTGTGGAAAATGCGGAAGCGGTTGCTCATTATTCCAAACGCATTTTCCACAATGCGCCGTGCCCGGGATAGACGGTAGTTGTATATCCTTTTCTCTCTGGTCAGGCCCCTGTGTGCAAATGGCTTCATCACATGTTCATGTAATGCAAAAGCCTCGTCTGCAACGAAAACGTAATTTAGGCCGTGCTTTGTCTTGTCAAGTGAGGGCAGGTTGAGGGTTTTGTTGGCGAGTCTCTGGTAGAAAGCCGTCTTTTTGAAGGACCCACCATCCGAAGCACGCCCTTTCTTGCCGACATCCACAAACAGAAATTCGTAGTTGGCATTCACCACTGCCATGAGAACGATGCTGAAGAATCCTTTGTAGTTGTAGTAATATGATCCGGTGTTGGCAGGTGGGTTGATGCGGATGTGTTTCCCATCGATGGCTCCTCCGCAGTTAGGGAAATTCCAACATTGTTCAAAATCTTCCGCGATGCTGGTCCACTCCTCCACGGTGTTAGGAAACTGTAAAAATAGTAAAAAAGATGTTAAAACAAGACCCTGATTTAACATCCACACCGGACCTCAGTCTGCTCGGTGGCGACAGTGATCCGGAGAATAGCACACAAGTGGAAACTCAAGTTCCACCTGGACCCTCATCTTCTCAACAACCCCAAAAAAAGAAAAAAAAACAAGGCAGAAAGGAGAATTTAACAGACCGTGAGGACAAAACGCAGAACGGCTGCTGCAGAAACCCCCAGATGCAATAGATGATTTCACAGCTCATGTGAACAGCACATTGAGAAATCTGGTTGCAGTTATCCAAAGAAATTTTTTAAGGTTAAACTACGACCTCTTGAGTCGCTGTATGAGCAAAAATATCTCAAATTCTACATACATTGCAGATCCAATGCAATTTTCCCCTGCCCCAAATAGGTATGTCCGCCCCCCCCCCTGCCCAGTTAGATATTACTTCCCCATCAAGCACCCCAAGCACCAGCACCACCTAGTATAATGCTCTGCTGGATGCAGCAGATGAGTCGCCCCAATATACAGAGATGTACATTTTTTCTTGATTTTAATATCACCAAATTTTATGAATTCTAATAGGTGCTTGCTGCATGGGATAGGGTGGTGATGACGCCATTTGGACAAGGTCACTACGCACATGGCACAAGTACACATTGCTGGAAGCCGGGGCCACAATGTGTACTTGTGCCATATGTGTTTTGGCCTGTTCAAACTGGCGTCTGACCCACCCTATCACATACAGCCCGGCTACCTATTGGGATTCATAAAATTTGGTGATATTTAATTTGGTTGTTTTTTTGTCTTGCTTTTAATGTCACCAAATTTTATGAATTCTAATAGGTGCTTGCTGCATGGGATAGGGTGGTGATGACGCCATTTGGACAAGGTCACTACGCACATGGCACAAGTACACATTGCTGGAAGCCGGGGCCACAATGTGTACTTGTGCCATATGTGTTTTGGCCTGTTCAAACTGGCGTCTGACCCACCCTATCACATACAGCTGGCTACCTATTGGGATTCATAAAATTTGGTGATAATGTTCTTTTGTAAAGTTGTTATAAAAAAAGTATTTTGCACACAGTTTAGTGCACACTTTCAGTTGCCTGCAGGTCAGTGCACATTGTACTAAATGAAGGATATTTTTTTATTTGTTTTAGAAAAAAAAAAAAAAGTTCTTTACACAAGAAAACAAAGTGTGGTGTTGTTTTTTAACTTACCTTGCAATAATGGTACTGTAGCACTTTACGATGGCTTTGCCGGTCTCCGGAATGATGACGCCCAAGGACTGAGGTGAGATGAGTGTCTCAAACTTCAGGTCTTCCAGTGACCTTCCTGTAGCCAGGTACCTTAGGGTAGCCACCAGTCTGTCACCAGCAGGTATTGCCCTCCGCCACCTTGTGTCCTGTCTCTTGATGTGGGGGGTCACCCGATGCAGCAGTTCTTGGAAGCTGGCGTCATCCATGCGCAGGTAGTTCCGATAGTCGTCCGGGTTGTTCTCCTTGATCTCCATCAGCACGGACATGTGAGAGCGGGTATCCCTTTGTAGCAGCCACTCCTTGGTCCAGCATGCTCTCGTCCTTCTTCGCTGGGCCCTCTTCCTAATCTCCCGGACCCCAGCTTCAGCGACCAACACTCTATACTGATAGGGACGCATCAGTACAGAATTCAGGAACAGGATAGAATGCAGGTAGGTAGCACACACTTGCAGGTAGAATACACTTTGTATAAGGCAAGCCAAATACAAAGAGCACAGTAGCAATGTACAGGATTCAGCAGGAATACACCTAGCCTCATCTAGTAGCAGAGCAGAATGTACACAGACTTTAAAGGGTTCCTGCTTTTTATACTCCCTAGATAGCCCCTCCCATTGTTATGGCTATTTAAATTTCCCACCAATAGTCAAGAGCCTTTTTTATTTATTTTTTCAACTCACGATTTGTTATGGCCAATCTCACGATACGTACGATCCGATAGATCGTGAGATCGTAAGACAGATTGGGTGTCTTTTTTCCAAAATCGTGATCACGACGGCAAGGGAGCTCCCGTGAAAGTTCATGAGGAAATTGGCCATAAAATCGTATCATGAGCACATCGGTATATGTGTGGGCACCTTTAGAATACCAGCTCGGGAAGCCTGACACCTGTCAGAATCCAGGTGGGATGCCGGCGTCGGGATTTTGACCGCTGGCATCCCCTACCCATCCTATATAATATATATATATATATATATAAAATACCTTCATATTTAACACACCTTCCTTTATATCACCTCTCTCTCTCTCTCTACTCACTAATCTATATATAAGAGACCTCCATATATAACTTGCCACTCTTTATAATATACCTTCATATATAAAACACCACCCTCTATATTATACCTCCATATATAACACACTACTATGTATATTATCCCCAGTATATACCAGACACCACATAGAAAACAGATAAAGCTATTTTATTCATAGATCATGTACCATGAAGTTATGCAAAAGTGGTCAGACATTTAATAATTAATACGTATTTATTTTCTGCTGAAAAAGAATATGCACAGTCAGCCTTAGTTCACTACCCTTAGAATAATTGATTAAAAAGCCAAATGATTGCCTTTTTCATTAAATGCAAGTGAACCAGTTCCCATAATAAATGTCTGTAAGTTTAGGAAATATATTAGATATGCAGGGTGAACTATCAATACCTCTCAACCAGTGACGGATTTTAACTAGGGGCTGCTTGACTGCAGCCACCCCAGTAAAATTGGTCACCTCGGTGAGCCAGTTGCAGTCCGTGACTGCCCAAGCTACACTGTGACTGGCAGTGGCTTCCCATTGCAAGTGCTATCTACCAATCACATGCAGGACAGGCAGCCCCAGGCAGCAATCCAGGCTGCGATTAGTAGAGAGTAGCTTCCAGTGGAAGCCACTGCTCTGCCTTTTGGGCAGTCGTACACGGCTTCCAGGGGCTGACCAGCAGTAGTGGCAGAAGAGGGTAAGAGCCGCTGCTGCTCTCAATTGTTTGCCAGGATAGTCTTAAACTGATAACATTTTAAAAAGATGAATATAAGGGGAAAAATGACAAATAATGTAAGGGGAATAAATTAGGAACGAAAATATAGTGTTATGGATTGTTTGAGGGAGGGGGGCCCCAAAATGGTGTCTTGCTTAGGGTCCCATGATGTCTAAATCCGCCTCTGGCAGGGACTGATGTGAATGGCTAAATTTTCTCTGAAAGCGATGCATAATATGTATGCACTATATAAAAAGCTGGTAATTACAATGGAAAATTAACAGAATACATTTTGTTTAACGATTTTAACAAGTTAAAGCCATCCTGAGCTGAGAACAACAGACTAGGTATTGGTTTGCTTACTGTACATAGCTGTTAAATGCTCTCTCGGGTATCAGGAATCCATTTACTCATACTAACAAAGTTGTATTATTGACATTTCACCCATTTATAAATCAGCCCCTAAATTCTGCATTTTCATTTCATAGTAATTGCTATTTGAATTGTTTTTACTATGTTTTTATTAGGGGTGTGCACCGGCCACTTTTCGTGTTTTGTGTTTTGGTTTTGGATCTGGATCTTTCTTCGTGTTTTGGATCTGGATTGGTTTTGCCAAAACCACCCTTCCGTGTTTTGGGTTCTGGGTTTTGGGTTTTGGATCTGTATTTTTTTGAAAAAAAGCATAAAAACAGCTAAAATCACAGAATATGTAGGTTTTTCTGCTCCTATGCTATTATTAACCTCAATAACCTTAATTTCCACTCATTTCCAGTCTATTCTGAACACCTCACACCTCACAATAGTGTTTTTATGTCCAAAAGGTTGCACCGAGGTAGCTGGATGACTATGCTAAGCGACACGAGTGGGCGGCACAAACACGTGACCCATCTAGGCGTGATACTGCAGTGGCAGACAGGATGGCAGTTTGAAAAACTAGGCCCCAAACTGTACATAATGCAAAGAAAAAAAAGAGGTGCAAGATGGAATTGTCCTTGGGCCCTCCCACCCACCCTTATGTTGTATAAACAGGACATGCACACTTTAACAAACCAATCATTTCAGCGCCATGGTCTGCCACACAACTGTGGCTGAAATGATTGGTTCGTTTGGGCCCCCACAAAACAAGCTGGCAATTAATGTGTCCCTGCACAAACTGGCTCTACGGAGGCAAGATGTCATCCTCATCCTCCTCATCCACCGATTCCTCACCCTCTTCAGTGTGTACATCCTCATCCTCACAAAGTATTAACTCGTCCCCACTTTAATCCACCACCACAGGTCCCTCTGTACGTTCTGAAGGCTGGTCTCCCTGGAAGAGCTGATAATTCATTTTGATGAACATCATCTTCTCCACATTCTGAGGAAGCAACCTCCTACGCCTTTCGCTGACAAGGTTCCCGGCTGCACTAAACACTCTTTCGAAGTACACACTGGAGGGGGGGCAACTCAGGTAAAATAGAGCCTGTTTGTACAGGGGCCTCCAAATTGCCTCTTTTTCCTGCCAGTACAGGTATGGACTGTCTGACATGCCTACTTGGATGCTGTCACCGATGTAATCCTCCACCATTCTGTCAATGGTGACAGTATCATATGCAGTGACAGTAGACATGTCAGAAATTGTTGCCAGGTCCTTCAGTCCGGACCAGATGTCCAAACTTGGTCCTGCCTGCCCTGCATCACCGCCAGCGGGTTGCTTAGGATACCTAAGTTTTTTCCTGGCAGCCCCAGTTGCGGGAGAAAATGAAGAAGGAGCTGTTGACGTGTCACGTTCCGCTTCAGCTGACAGTGTGTTCACAGCAGGTCTTTGCACCTCTGCAGGCTTGTGTCGGCCGGAAAGAGAGACACCACATAGGCTTTAAACCTAGGATCGAGCACGGTGGCCAAAATGTAGTGGTCTGATTTCAACAGATTGACCACCCTGGAATCCTGGCAAAGCGAATGAAGGGCTTCATCCACAAGTCCCACATGCCGAGTGGAATCGCTCCGTCTTAGCTCCTCCTTCACTTTCTCCAGCTGCTTCTGCAAAAGCCTGATGAGGGGAATGACCTGACTCAAGCTGGCAGTGTTTGAACTGACTTCACGTGTGGCAAGTTGGAAGGGCTGGAGAACCTTGCACAACACGGAAATCATTCTCCACTGCGCTTGAGTCAGGTGCATACCCCCTCCTTTGCCTATGTCATAGGTGGATGTATAGGCTTGAATGGCCTTTTGCTGCTCCTCCATCCTCTGAAGCATATAGAGGGTTGAGTTCTACCGCGTCACAACCTCTTGCTTCAGGTGATGGCGGGGCAGGTTCAAGAGTGTTTGCTGGTGCTCCAGTCTTCGGCACGCAGTCGCTGAATGGCGAAAGTGGCCTGAAATTTTTTGGGCCACCCAAAGCGTCTCCTGCATGCCCCTGTCGCTTTTCAGAAAATTCTGCACCACCAAGTTTATTGTGTGAGCAAAACATGGGACATGCTGGAATTTGCCCAGATGTAATGCCCGCACAATATTGGTGGCGTTGTCAGATATCACAAATTCCCAGGAGAGTCTAAGTGGGGTAAGCCACTGGGCGATGATTTCCCTCAGTTTCTCTAAGAGGTTGTCGGCGGTGTGCCTCTTACTGAAACCGGTGATACACAGCGTAGCCTGCCTTGGCTGGCGTTTCTGAGATGCTGCGACTGGTGACGCTGCTGCTGTTGCTGCGTAAGGTGATACATCTACCCAGTGGGCTGTCACAGTCATATAGTCCTTAGTCTGCCCTGTTCCACTTGTCCACATGTCCGTGGTTAAGTGGACATTGGGTACAACGGCATTTTTCAGGACACTGAGGACACTTTTTCTGACGTTTCTGTACAGTCTCTGTATCGCCTGCCTAGTGAAGTGGAATCTAGACGGGATTTGGAACCGGGGACACACTACCTCCAGCAATTGTCTAAATCCCACTGCACTAATGGCGGATACCGGACGCACGTCTAACACCAACATAGCAGTCAAGGCCTCAGTTATACGTTTTGCTTCAGGATGACTGCTGTCGTACTTCATCCTCCTCGCTAAGGACTGTTGGAGGGTCAATTGTTTAGTAAAAGTAGTGGTGTTCCTACTTCCTCTCTGGGATGATGAATGACTCCCAGCAGCAGCAACAGCAGCAGCGGCAGCAGGAGGCGTAGCAATGCAGGATCCTCCGGAGGAATCCCGGATAGGAGAGTCAGTCATGCCAGTGACATGGCCTGCAGGACTACTTCCGATCCTGACTAAGGAGGAAATTGACGAGGAGGGAGTTGACGGTGTGGTTTGCAGGCGCTTGGATACAACAGGACAACGGGATTTTGGTGTCCCTGGACTGCTTACGGTCTTAGCCAAAGTTTCTGAACTTGACAGTAACTTATTATGAACGCGCTGCAGGTGCCGTATAAGGGAGGATGTTCCTAGGTGGTTAACGTCCCTACCCCTACTTATTCCACCTTTACATAAGGTACATATGGCAAGACAGTTGTTGTCTGGATTTGGATAGAAATATTGCCAGACCAAAGAGGTGGAATGTTTGGTCTTCTGCCCAGGCATGACGGTGATGGGCTTTTTCATCCCACGGACAACAACTGTCTCCCCCGGAGCCTGATTTAAACAAACCACATCACCATCAGAATCCTCCTCGCCAACTTCCTCCTCAGCGCCAGCTACACCAGTATCCTCATCCTGTTGTACTTCAACAGTGACATCTTCAATTTGCATATCAGCAAGTGGACTGTGGGTGCTTCTTTCAGCACGTGCAGGGGGCATGCAAATGGTGGAAAGAGCCACCTCTTCCCGTCCAGTGCTGGGAAGGTCAGGCATCACAACCACCACCACACTTGGACTCTCCTTGGGGATTTGTGATATCTTAGAAAGCACAGTTCTTCGCTGTGCTTTTGCCAGCTTAACTCTTTTGATTTTTTTAGTGGGAGGAGGGCTTCCATCGTCATGTGAAGCTGAACCACTAGTCATGAACATACTAGGGATCGACCTTAGCCGTTCCTTGCCACTCCGTGTCGTAAATGGCATATTGGCAAGTTTACGTTTCTCTTCAGCTGATTTAAATGTTTTTTTCAAGGTCATTTTCCTGAACTTTGTCATTTGGGATTGTATGTGCCCTCTATTATGACATTGGGCATCGGCCTTGGCAGACGACGTTGATGGCATGTTATCGTCTATGTCATGACTAGTGGCAGCAGCTTCAGCACTAGGAGGAAGTGGTTCTTGATCTTTCTCTATTTTATTTTTATCGGAGAAAGTTTGGTCCTCCATTTATGTTATATCGATTTGATATATACGTGCGGCTAAACACAGAAAATATTTTTTCATTTTTGCTGGAGAGTAGTGCACTTTGTGGGTTACACCAGCCTTTAAGAAATGAGCCAGCCGGCTCTTTACTTATGGGACACAGGCGCACGCTTGGCACTACTTTGTTGATGCACGTGCGGCTACTGCGCACACAATTCACAAACACAGAAAATATATATTTTTTTGGTTTGGACTTTAGTGTACTTTGGGGGTTACAGCACCCTTTAACGGTCAAGCCAGCCAGCCCTTTACTTATGACACAGGCGCACGCTTGGCACTACTTTGTTGATGCATGTGCGGCTACTGCGCACACAATTCACAAACACAGAAAATAAAAATTTTTTTGGTTTGGACTGGAGTGTACTTTGGGGGTTACAGCACCCTTTAACGGTCAAGCCAGCCGGCCCTTTACTTATGACACAGGCGCACGCTTGGCACTACTTTGTTGATGCACGTGCAGCTACTGCGCACACAATTCACAAACACAGAAAATAATTTTTTTTTGGTTTGGACTGGAGTGTACTTTGGGGGTTACAGCACCCTTTAACGGTCAAGCCAGCCGGCCCTTTACTTATGACACAGGCGCACGCTTGGCACTACTTTGTTGATGCACGTGCGGCTACTGCACACACAATTCACAAACACAGAAAATAATTTTTTTTTTGGTTTGGACTGGAGTGTACTTTGGGGGTTACAGCACCCTTTAACGGTCAAGCCAGCCGGCCCTTTACTTATGACACAGGCGCTCGCTTGGCACTACTTTGTTGATGCACGTGCGGCTACTGCGCACACAATTCACAAACACAGAAAATTATTTTTTTTTGGTTTGGACTGGAGTGTACTTTGGGGGTTACAGCACCCTTTAACGGTCAAGCCAGCCGGCCCTTTACTTATGACACAGGCGCACGCTTGGCACTACTCTGTTGATGCACGTGCGGCTACTGCACACACAATTCACAAACACAGAAAATATTTTTTTTTTTGGTTTGGACTGGAGTGTACTTTGGGGGTTACAGCACCCTTTAACGGTCAAGCCAGCCGGCCCTTTACTTATGACACAGGCGCACGCTTGGCACTACTTTGTTGATGCACGTGCGGCTACTGCGCACACAATTCACAAACACAGAAAATTATTTTTTTTTTGGTTTGGACTGGAGTGTACTTTGGGGGTTACAGCACCCTTTAACGGTCAAGCCAGCCGGCCCTTTACTTATGACACAGGCGCACGCTTGGCACTACTTTGTTGATGCACGTGCAGCTACTGCGCACACAATTCACAAACACAGAAAATATATTATTTTTTTAGCACTTGGGGGGAGCACCCCTGATGGACAGAGCACCCCCTGGACAACACTACAGCACCCCTTTAGGACTGGGACACTGCACAGGACTTTGGAGTGGACACAGCCCCTATGGAGAACTGACTGCACAACACAGTCCAGCCAGCCCCTATGGACTTTGAAGTAGTGGACACAGCCCCTATTAACAACAGCAGCACAGCACAACACAGCCAGCCCCTATGGACTTTGAAGTAGTGGACAACAGCAGCACTACACTACACTACACAGCCCAGCCAGCCCTAACTCCCACCGTGCCTCTTCACTGTCCACAGCCGAGTGAGAAAATGGCGCCGACGCGGGTACCTTATATAGGATCCAAAACCCGCGAGACTCGGAAGGCGGGATGATGACGTTTTGCCTCGATTTCAGATCCGAGTCAAGCGGGAAAAGTCGAGCCTGACTCGGATCGGGGGGGCTCGGGGGGGTTCGGATTTCAGAAATCCGAACCCGCTCACCCCTAGTTTTTATTATGTAAAATGAATTAATAACTGTATAACAACACTCCTATGAGGCCTTGTACTGTACAATAGCATATATGTTCAGTTTTAAATGGATGACCAAGCAACCCTAAAGGAAAGGAATGGGTGTTTGTTCAATCTTAGTGGGCAATGATAACTGCTGGCAGGTGGCCACCATGTTCCCAGCCTCCGCCAAAACTTAATCTTGCCTCCCATTAGACCTATTTCCAGTTCAACAGTCCTTACCAAGAATGCTAATTTCCTAAGCAGTGGCCCATGGACCATATAGCAGGCAAGTAATTGAGACAGTGATTTAGAGTAGTCTCATTTCCCAAAGTTTTTTTTTCTTTATTTTAATCAAATACAAATGTCAAAGATATTAAATTTTATGCAAATTTCTGACTCCTAACATTTCTTTCCTTGATACATTTATTTGTTCATTTTTGATTTGGGATGTGAGATTAAAAATGTAAAAGTGTATTAAAAGGTTGTTTTATAAGAACATCTGAACCTAATTTTGTATTGCTTCTCCTCCTGGATCCCGTTCAATTTTCCAATGAAGTGTGCAATGGGCATGGCTGTGATAATGCATTTCACTGCAAATGACTTCATCATGTCCCCACCATCCCTGTGTGATGAGGAGATTAGTGGCATCTTGCAGCATGGAGTGGTGTGGTGATGACACAAATTGCATTATCCAGTCATAATCTGCCCACAAACTGCAATGGCCAAACTCATCATGGCTGATTGGGAGTTGGGAGTAAAAGGAGTAACTGACAAATCATGTTGCAATGCAAGGGGTGCACATACATTTTTTTTTTCATGTGGGGTAAACACTGGCTGCTTTGCATGTAGCCCACAAATACTGCACAGCTTTATTTTTACACTACAATTTATATTTGTATTTAGACACACCCGTCTCAAATCTAAATATATCTGCACATTATAAATCTGCCTCACCTGCAGTGCAACATAGTTTTGCCAAGGTGCAAAGTCACTTGCTTATTTAAGCTTTGCTCCCAGATCAGAATCACCCTCCTAATCAGCCAGTCCATGGTAATAGTAATACAAGACCATTAGGTAAGTATGCATTATGCATAGGGCCATAGTTATCACTCTTTTTTAACTAAAATAATGTGAAACAGTGTTTTTACACCCTTTTCACATTATTTTAGTATCACAGAAATTTATGAAAGGGCAATTGGAGGAGAATTCACACTATTCTTCAAGCCCTTAAATTCGCATTTTTTTCCTCATTTGTTTAGTAACCAGATCACATTTCCTATATTTGTAATAGGAAATGTGATCTGTTCAAAAGTAAATTGTGAAAATATACTGAGAGGGAGCCGTGCGATAATAACGCTATCTGGAAATGGTGTTATGCAGGCTTTTTCCCCGCTGTTTGATCTTCTCCAGCTCAGCCTTTCCTTCCCATTGAAAAGGTAAGTAGAGCCTGGAGTTGGCGTCTGTGATCAGCCATGTGTGTCTGGTAGACCACAGGGCGATCACAGTGGGAAAAAAAACCCACTTACCTCTATTCAGTAAACGGTGATCTGGTCAGCTCAGTCATCTGATCTGTAAACTGACATGCTGTGAAGTCTCTGCGGCATCCTCAGTTTACTTCAGGGATTAGATGACTGGGGTCACACAAAGCCATAAGATAACTAGATCACCAAGGAGCTCACCATGTCACCGATCACCTGAACAGAGGTAAATTGAAGCTGTGAGCGGGAGGGAAGAGCCATCAGTGTATGCACAGGCACAGTCTCAGGGTATTTTTTGCCACTGATTTGGCAGTGTGATAGAGTTTGGAAACATTTTTGAATATTTAATTAATAAAGAACTCCTCCTGAGGAGGTGAAACCCAGGAGAGAGAAAGAGAGGAGGAGCCTTAGCATAAGATCCAGGTGTGTGCAGGTTCCAATTGGCCTAGATCAGGAGGTAGTGCAGATGTTTTGCCTGATTGCTCAAATCTTCCTAATTTTTATGAGCAGGTTAGATATGATCTGGAGCCATTAACATCAAGGACATGTGCTGTGTCTGGGTTGCACAGCTTATTGTGTTCCCTACATTTTATTAAGTCTGTGAGCTCCAAAGAGTTAGGGATTACACAGCCAACATCTTCGAGACACCTAAGGCAAGTGGTAATTGCCCTAAAAAATTGTAGCACACATATATACCTCTCCCAGTCAAGACCTTAGGTTAGGCTTCCATAGGATCTCCTGGATATCTAATATCTCGGGAGCCATAAATTGCACATATACAGTATAAGAGCTAACAGCACCTCTTTTGAGGGAGCAGATGTATGTCAACAGACATTATTACCACTGCCTAAATATAAATGTTGTCTGTAGAGCACCTTTGGATTATCAAAGACCAGGTTCAGGTGCTTTAACAAATATGATAAAATGCTCCTCTACAATATGTCGCTGCAAAGGTGGTTCACATTATGAATACTTGGAGTAGGCTGAACAATTTAGCTATATATCAAGCAGCATACAGTAAGGAAGCTGGAGTCCTATACATACAAAACTATTTCATGTGTACCCAAAAAACTAATTTAGCACGGTCATGTTTTTGTAAACCTTTGTTGTACAACTAACTCACTGTGTTTCTCTCCTATATTTAGAACATTACACAGTCTAGTTGCATTAGCCAGTGACCAAGTCATGTTATGAGTACTGTGCATTATATTGTCACTTTTACTTACCAGTGGCTGGGTTAACCTTATAGTATGGCACACTGTATCAAGCATGTTATGTACATACCAATCAGCAAGATTATGCAAGCAACAGTAGCATATCTTTAATTAACAATGTGCACAGAACCAAAAAAGGTTTTTGATTTTAATGAAACCACCTACTAAGGTTTTGGTTTAACCAAAATAACCCTCAGGTTCGGATTCAGCTTTGCTTTTCTAAGTACTTAAATGCAATCCAAAATATGCAAGATCCAGTTTTTAAGTCCAAATTCCAAATTCTGATAAGACCCAAGTCAGTACTCGGTTCTAGTGATTCCGAACTGGGACTCAGGACCTCATTCAGAGCCAGACGCTATCAGTCGTTCGCTCGTACGCATTCGATTGTTTTAAACCACGCATGCGTCCGGTTCTCATTGCGCATGTGCGGCTGGATCATTGCGGTCATTTTTCATTCGCTCGTATACACAGCGAACAGGAAGTGACCTATGTCATTTGATTGACAGAATGTTCCATTTATGGGTGGTAACGGGGGTGGAGATGAGAAAACGCAGGCGTGGCAAGGCGTTTTTTGGGCGTACATGTATTATCTTGTGCGAACGTCCAGAGTGGACGCTATTTTGTACACGTCACTGTGTGAACCAATTTCCATTAAGACTGCTCGCTCAGCTTGTGGACTGGTATAGTCTACCGCAATGACGATGGTCTCCTCGTACTTCCCCACACTCATCGATGGTGTTGCGATTAATCAAGTGAGGCAACAAAACAATTAACTTTTAATTGCTAAACAGCTTCTAAGGTGTTTCGCAAACAGACCTTTTTTAGTAGCTAAAAACCGAACGCAGGTGAACTGCTCAGCTGCTAATTTCAGGGGCATACAATCAATTAGCTAACAAATGTTTGTGTTTTTTGAGTGCTTTTTACATATTTGTAAGTGTTTATTTTGGAGGCAAACAATATTGTACGCATGTTTGTTTGTTTTTTTATTTTTTTTTGGACCAAGAAACCAATCGTCCTTTTGTTTTTTGATAATTGTTAATTAAAACTCATAAATTGATTTTAACCCTTTTTTTTTTAGGCAAAATATTAAATGTTTCTATTTCTGTTGTACTGTTTGTAAGTTTGTTAGAGACATTACCTTTTAACCAGTTTGTGAATAAATCAACATTAGATTTTTGCAATTTTGTTTCCAAAGTTTAATAATTTTTTTGTTATTTTTGTTTCAAGTTTTTATTAAAGTAAACATTTTTTTTCATGGGACAAAATCTAGAAATCATTTTGCCCACACACCCACAAAATAAGTGGCATTTGAACAGAAATAAAACAAATAAAAACAATTCACAAGAAAGGAGAGGGAGGTTTTTGCCATGCAGGAATATGGGGCAAACACAGAGATGGATTGTGGGGAAATTAGCCAGTGCTGTCATCGCCTTTTAGGCCGTTTGGCCGGGGGTTGGAGGGAGCATGAACGGGTCCGGGAAATCCTTCGGCTGGCCTGGCCAGAGGCAGATGTTGTGGCCTCTGGACTAGGCATAGGGCTAGGCACATTTGGAGGGATGGCTGTTGTTGTGCCAGAGGTGGAGGGTCCTGATGTTCCGGCAGGAAGGGAGGCCGGCTCCAACATGTGCTGGCGAACGAGCTGCTCCAGGGCATTTGTTATTCGCACATTGGCCCCAGTATTTTCTGCAAGGGCCTAAGCAATGGTCACGTTGGCCGCAGCACTTTACTCCAGGGCGTCCGCCACCCGTAGCAGATTGGCGTCCATCCTCAGCAGAATCTCAGTCTGCTGATCCGTTATACCATTGAGATCAGTGAGGAGGGCCACTGCCTGCGAGGGGGAATGCCCTGCCACAGGGTCCCCAGCCGGATCTACTGCTTCCTCCACTGAAGAGCCAGAAGAAATTCTGCAGCCAAAGCTCACCTCATCCGCCTGTGTCTCTGTGAGAAAAAAGAGAAAAGAGTAAAATTATAATCTAGATATTGTCAAAAACACATTTCTGAGTTGTTAACATTACAACATTTACCTGGGGCAACATGAGTAGCCGCAAAGTCTGGCATGTCGGTATCCATGTTCGACACGCCAAACACCTTCTCATCCTGCACACACCCCTGGGCCAGCTCCTCCAAATCTGTGAGCTCAAGTGACACAGGGGTGGGACCCCCACCTGTCCCCCCTGCATGCCTAGCCCTATCAGCCAGTTTTTGTTTAAGCCGATATTTGAAGTCGCTCCATCTGTTGGTTTAAAATTTGGCATTATTCCTGCAGTATTTTGACCTGTAAACACTTTTTACTAAAATGTAGTTTTTACGTACCGGCGTTTGACCTCCCGGGTTGAACGTTCCAACTCACCCACACCATTGACACCATTGGCTATGTCGTCCCACAGTTTCCATCTCTGGGTTGCACCCATATTCCTTGGTGCCTGTGCCAGGTTGTCATTGCACATTTGCACCAAAACATCCATCTCCTTCCTTGTGAATTGTGGATGCCTTTTTTTTGGCCCTAGTTTGCCTACTAGGGCCAGCAGCCTCTTCCATGGCATCCTCCACACCTTTTTTTTAAAATGTTAAAAAATATTTTTAGTAAAATGTTTTAAAATGTGATGTTAAACATACGCATTTTCCCATCAAAAATAAAAACACTTACATGGTGCCTGTTGGCTAGTACTTTGCTGCTCTGTACTCATTGTTTTTTCTCAATGTAGCAGACCAATTTGGGCCTTCAGTGACGCTTTTAGACATGCGTCAGTATTATTCGGCCGCATCATTCCTTGTGCACTCCTATTGTCTGTCCTTAATTTGAGCGGGAAAATAAAGCCTATTTATGACTTGGTGTGACTCGAGTCGAGGTGGCATGTTATGATTGTTGGTGATTGTTGTGTAGAAGGAGGACTTGTTTTTTTGGATCTTTTTGCTTTTTTTCTTACTTCTTTATTTTCCGTTAGCATTTATTTTTATTTTTTGGCTTTTTTTATTTGAATTTTTGAGTAAGTATTTTAAAAAACCACCGTAAAAAATAATAGTAAATAGTTTACATTTTTTTTTTATATTTTTTTTTTTTACAGTTATTTTGGCAGTGACCCAGTGACGTTTTTTAACTTTGGGATATTTGTCTGTTTTTGGTAAGTGTTTTTTTTCTGTTAACAATCATGTCTTACCACTAAATGTAGCGTACTATTTAGCGAACTAATGTGTCCTTATTTAACTGTAAAAGTAGCGTACTATTTAGCGAACTAATGTTTTAGTGGTTTTAACTGTAAAAGTAGCGTACTATTTAGCGAACTAATGTTTTAGTGGTTTTAACTGTAAAAGTAGCGTACTATTTAGCGAACTAATGTTTTAGTGGTTTTAACTGTAAAAGTAGTGTACTATTTTGCGAACTAATGTTTTACTGGTTTTAACTGTAAAAGTAGCATACTATTTAGCAAACTAATGTGTGCTTATTTAACTGTAAAAGTAGCGTACTATTTAGCGAACTAATGTTTTAGTGGTTTTAACTGTAAAAGTAGCGTACTATTTAGCGAACTAATGTTCTTTTGTTTTTAAATGTAAAATTAACGTACTATTTTGCGTAATAATGTTTTTTTAATTTTTCTGTGTAAAATCATGTCTTACCACTAAATGTAGCGTACTATTTTGAGAACTAATGTGTGCTCCCTTCTCTATTTTTTCGAATACGAAATTTGTTTGAAATCATAGTTTTTTAAATTAATCTATAAATAATTTTCCAATTTTGAAATGTAGGTTGATTTGCACATGACACGTCCCAGGCCTGTAAGCATCTTTGGTTTGCTTGGAAAAGATAAGCATATTTTTCTTAACACATTTGTCTAAACCAATAACTACCTTGCTTAACATTTCAGGTTGATGTTGGTCATATTATATTGGCCATGCTTCCAGAACCCGACCAACCTCAACTTCATCCCAGGCATAGACCTCGTAGGCATGCAAGGCCCCAGATATATAGAACACATGTCACCCTTTTTGGAATGCCAGATGATGAGGTGTTAAGGCGCTACCGTCTTCTGCCACAACTCATCATAGACACTCTCTCATTAATAGAGAGTGATCTTGAACGGCAAATTGACAGTCCTACAGCAATACCACCACTTACGCAATTAATGTCGGTGTTACATTTTTGTGCCTCAGGATCCTTTCAAACCACTGTGGGAATAGTCACTGGAATATCCCAATCCTCCTTTTCAAGGATCCTGAGGGCAGTGATGGAGGCCCTTTTTAAACACCTCCATCATTTTATTAAAATGCCATTGGACATGGGTTCCCTTAATGTGGCGAAGGCTAATTTTTACCAAATAGCTGGCTTCCCACACATCATAGGGGTTGTGGATGGCACTCACATACCACTTCGGCTATATTTAGGAACCGAAAGCACTTTCACTTGATGAATGTAATGGTGGTATGTGATGCCTCCCTCCAGATCCTGTCCCTGAATGCCAAATTCCCGGCAGTGCACATGATTCCTTCGTCATCCGGCAATCAGGGATTTGGCACAAATTAAACAACCTACAAGCTGGTGATGCGTGGCTTCTGGGTAAGTTGAAACCTTCTGTTGAAACCAATGCAAAGCTTGGTACACAATGGACCTGATGTTGTTTTTTATATTTTCACAGGAGACAGTGGTTACCCTTGCACGCCCTGGCTGCTCACTCCTTATTTGGTTCCCACACCAGGGCCACAAAGTCAGTAAAATTCCGCACTTACAGCCACCAGGCAGGTGGTGGAGCGCTGTATCAGCCTTTTAAAAGGCCGATTCAGATGCCTCCACCACTTTGGTAGTGACCTCGTGTATTTGCTGGCTATGGTTTTGAAAATTGTGGTCCTGTGTGGGATATTTCACAACATCGCCATAAGGAGTGGTGTCCCAATGCAGCCAGAGGATGCCTTGCCTGAGGGCGGCCCCCCCGAGATTGGTCGGAGGCCAGTATGTGGGGGGGCCATACGCGATGAAATTGTGGCCAGATTTTTTAGATAATTATTTCCTCATAATGTTTAAAAATGCCACAATGTAGACATGTAATATTTTAAAGTACACTTTTAACTGTTTTTTTGTTTGTTTGTTTGTTTGTTTTTAATCCCTCAAATGACCCTAAAAATTCATGCCTACTACCTGATCAACACAAATGACTTTATGTGGACACATTGGATATAACTTCGGGAACAATGATTTCTTCTCCTCATTTGTGGATTCATGTTGGCATGCTACATCTTCAAACAGTTCCTGATTGTGTTTTTTTGGGAGTTTTGGTGTGTTTTTGACTTGTGTGTGTGTTTTGAATTTTTTAATTTATTGTGTGTATTCACTTGGTGTTTATTATTTGTGTGCATTAAAATTTAATTATACGTTAACCAACCATTTCCATCGTAAATTACAACCAAGTGTAACCTGTTTATAAAAATGCAAAGTTGTTTAATGCCTAATACTGTAATTTCTTATTTGGAAAAGTTTAGTACCCAGCTTTGTTGCTAAAAACAAACACCAAAGATATTATGGTGAATCAGTGTGTCTGCAATTGTAGGCCTAAGCAGGTAGCTTTAATTTTAACATTACCCACACCAAAAAATAATCACATTTTGAGGTAACTTCTCCAAACCTATTGGTATTGTTATGTGTTTAATGTGCAAGCTTACATACTTACTTGAGCTTTCGACAAACAAATTTACATTACTTTAAAAATTATGGACAAATAGTAAACTGTAAGGTTCAACAATCTAAGATTGACACACAAGGAATGAGACTTAAATAAATCAAAATAAACTTTATTTTTAAACAAACTGGTTTTGCCCAAAAAAAAAAAAATTAGTGGCGCAGGCTTGCCAAAATATGGTCCAAGGAGACCAGCATTGCTACGACATGGCCCCGTAGCTCCATTAAGCCCGCAGACAATGCCTCATTCCACCTCTGCTCCTCTATGGGTAAAAAAAATGTGTGGATTAGTAAAATGACACCTTCATTTATATTTTTTTAAAAATCTAACAATTCAGACTATCGATAAAATAAAAAATAAAAAAGCCAAAACAGGCCCAAAACAAAAGGAATGCAAAACGAACAGATTCAAAACAAATAAGGGCCCAAAAAAAAAAAAAAAATCCCAAAAAACTACAAAGGGGAAAAAATACAACATTTGTGGGTACCGTTAACAAGAAAGACACAAGTGTGAGTGTTTGGACATGTGTCATATGTGTAAGGGTAAAACATCCTTGACATTGTTTCACAAAGATATATATCAAAAACATTGGAACTACTTTAACATTTTGAACTGCACAGGCAAAAGGACAACATCAACCCAAATGACAAAAACCAAAAAAAAAACATAGTTTAAAATGTAAACATACCGGACAAAATGGTGCTTGGCCATGGGGCACCGAAATCCTCCTCTTCAGAGGTCGGCCAGTGGCTCTGGGAAGGAGGAGGTGTAGTTTGGGAGGAAGTGGAGGGTGAGGAAAAGAGAGGGGGGGTTTGATGGGAGGGGGAAGTTGGAGGGATGGTCAGGTGAGGAGAGGGAGGGGACTGACATGCGGCAATGTCTGGGGTGGAGGGGAATTTGGGGATGAGTGGGCAGAGGATTTTTGGGTGGGAGTGGGGGATAGTGGTCGAAACACCCGTCTTCGCCTTCTCATTCTCTGCTCGGCCCCTAAATGATGGAGACCAACATATTTAATTACAATGCTTTTTTGTTTTTTGCTTTTTAAAAAAAAAAAAACAGCCAAAAAAAAAAACAACGCCTACACTGGAAACATGCACACGCAGGTAGGGCCAAAAAACACAAACAGGGCTATACTGGAAACATGCACACGCAGGTAGGGCCCAAAAACACAAACACGCCTATACTGGAAACATGCACACGCAGGTAGGGCCAAAAAACACAAACAGGGCTATACTGGAAATATGCACACGCAGGTAGGGCCACAAAAAAATAAAACAAAAAATATATACAAACACATAAACACTTACTTTCCAGAATCTGGAGACGCAAACGTGCAAGCAGGCGTGGGGTTCAGCAGCGCAAAGCCGACCACCTGCGCTCAAGTTGGCCGATATTTCGGTGATAGCTGAGGTAGCGCAGGTGGCGGCGCACCTCCGCGTACGCCATCCGCTTGCGGAGGTTTGTGATGGGGGGAGGCTGATGGGTGATTCTCTGGTCCATCACTTCTGTGAGGACCAGGAGCTCACGCCTACAAAACGCAGAGGCTCTCATGATGGCAATGATTTTTTTTACACAAAACAGTTTTAATAAAGGCCCTAGAAAAAATTTGATTGGCTAATGTACTTTGTAAATTAACAGGAACCATTCTATTGGTTATTGTATGAGTCATGTGACCTACAGCCTCACAAATATAATGTGAGTTATGATAGGCTTGATGCAGTGACATGCATAAGCTAATTTAAATAAAAAAATGTAATTACTAAAATATGCCTATAAAAAACAACGGAAAACAATAGTATCATTCCAAAAAATCTTTAATTTCGAAAAACAATACCATTGGTGAAACCGTACGTATTCTGCGGTACAAATGACACACACTGACAAGAATAAAGTTTATTGACAATGAAAAAAAAAACAGGATTGGAAACATGTGAATAGCAATTAAGGTAATTAATATAGTGATTGCCATGAAACGATTAAAGTATGTTTGAAGAATGAAATAGCAAGCAATCGAAAACTGACAGGGCCACTTCCGGAATTGACTTGTGCGAGCGTTCCATGCAACCAAAGAGGAGACGGACGGTCGCTATTTTGAACGTTCGCTAGCTATAGGAGTGGTTGGGAGACTATGGGGCGGAAAATTAGCTACGAGCGAACTTACGAGCGAGCGCTTGAATTTTAATATTTCCGCTCGTACGGCGGACGAGCGAACGGACTTGCGTCCGGCTCTGAATCAGGCCCTCAGTTCGGCTTGGAATTCTTAAGTTCCAGTGTGTTCGGCTTTCTCAAAACAGAACTCCTCATTTCTATCTTTAATCAGTGTGTAGCACTCTGGTGGGTTAGATGCTGTCTGTAACATACCTGTTATCTTCGGGGCTTTCTAGTTTCACTTTAGAGAGGCAGAGTACATCCCAAGGCCAAACACAAAGAATGATGCACAAAATACAACATATTGCTTTTTATTTCACTGGAACTCTTCTTCTATTCAGAGTATCCTTCAGCATAATAAATAAGTAACAATATTTCATACAATATTCTTCACTTATATATATCACAATAACATTACTTTTGCAATTAATGAAAAGGCTCCATGACCTGTTAAATCCCTGGAGCAAATTGTGTATCTCTTTTCGCTAAGACATCTTAGTTGAAATGAATGAACTATTTACGAAGCTAATAATAAGATAACGGTTGTAACAGCACAGACAAGTATAAGTACAATCTTAGGTGTTAGTCTCTTTCTCTGTGAATATGTGAAGCTATAAAATGACCGTCAAAGTCCAACTGCGCATATATTTGTTCTCTTGCTCAATTACAAATAATCAGAAATTTAATAATCCTGTTCCTGAGGGACTTACCTGGAGATAGCTACCTGTCAAAGCTTAAGTGGATGATCACAACTATAGTTCTTTCCCTGTTAGCTGACTCCTCACAAAGTGAATTTACTGTGACAAATTCCTAAGACAGTGGGGTAATAATGCCTGTTGTAGCAATGGGACTGCCGGATAGTGCTATGATCCCTAGCAAGTCAGTTTGATATGATAACAGACCTTCTCCACGTTGATGTGATGCACCTGTAGGCACTCAGATCCCCAGACAGTCTATTTGGTAGATCTCTGCACTCAGCTTCCCCAGCGCTTCCAGCAGCTCAGCTCCGACAGATAGCGCTGGACAGACACCACTACTCCGCCCCTGGCTCAACCCTCTCCTGGGGAGCCACACCTCTCCTATCTTCAATCACTGGGGTTTGACACCTCCTCTAGGGGCCGGCTCACAGATTCTGCTAATCTAAGAGGCGGCTGCTCTCTGCACCACCTGGTCTACTCTGAGCTTCCACAGCTCCTGTCTGTCCGTGGCAATGGCTCCCTCCAAAGAAACGGCCAGCAACTGCCGCTAATGGCCGTTGAGAGATCATTCTCTCTCTAACTGTAACTGCAGCGCATGGTGATCAGGTATTTCACCTGTGAGAAAGCATGCACTACAGCTGCTCCAGTCCCGGCCACTGTCACCAATGGAGCGGGCACATTTAGGGGGCATTAAAAAATGTAGCAGGCACATTTAGGGGGCATTACAAGTGCATCCTCCACCCAGAGTAGACATACTATGCTATGCTTAAATTTCTGCTATCAGGGCGTCTTTCCAGTGATAACTTTGGAAAGAAGATAATGACAGAGGAGATCATGAAGACTTTGGGACTGTGCCACAGTCTTTGTAACGTCTGTGCATGTGCCATCTTCTCATACATCACTGGAAAGATGGTTGCCACTGGCAGAAGGTATTGGGGATTCTACAAAGGGAGGATGCTGCATAGGCAACTCCTTATCTTAAAATGTATCTAGCTAGCAGCATGTGTTTAACAAGTAAAGCATAATTTCAATTATGTTAAGAAAATAACCCAAATAAAACAACATTTTAATGCATGAACAATTTATTTTTATCTTTGACCAATGTTGGCTGTCAATATGTACATAAGCTCAGGTCTATTTTTGTGTTTTGGAAAGGCCTTGCTCATCAGAACTCCTAGAGACCTCTTCTTGTGTACACATCTTGTGTCTCAGTGGAGCTGTTTGGACCAATGTAGGTGGTTTGCTTGTTTGGCTCATTTCTGTGCAGGTAAGCAGGACAACCGATATCTTGCAGTAGCCCAAATTATGCAGACAGATTCGAGGACAGTTCTATGACTGCACTCTGCACAATATTGTGAAGAGATGGACCTTGTGGTAGCAAGTTTTGCATTGTAGCAAGTTGCTGCTCATACTGACTTTCTTCTTTGCCAGGTGGCATACATGACTCCTCCATAAACAGGATCTCTTTTGCTCTGTATTCAGTGAACTATGGAAGTGATGTACAGTAGTTTTGAATGTCCTGTAAAAAGAAGAAAAAGTATCAGAGTAATGGAAAATATTGCAGTTACTTGAAATATTATTTACTGTAGTGTTTATTTTTCTCCACCTATGGCGAAGTCTAAAAGTGGGTTGATCATTGATGGTATATGGAGCTCACTACTGCACTACCTCCATAATGCTCCATAAGTGAAGCATCTCTTTTACCAAGAAGGCCACCATTAGGTGCTATGCACAAGGTCAGATGTGTACTACTCAGCTCCATGGGGGACCTACTAAATCCCAGATATACCTGCTTACATACATGACAGGTTGGTCCTCTGTATGCTCTGCTCCATCTACGCTGCCTGTATGTGTGACAGTGAGTACAGCTGTACAATATCTCTTGCACTGCAATTAACCAAAGCTCCTGGTTAAGTTCTATCTGCCTGTTGTGCCTGGCACTATATTATTTCCACTGGTGTCTACTATTTGTAAACTGTGTCCACCACAAAATAGTACACACATCTCAACAATCATAGCATGTTGATATACTTAGGGTACATGTATGAGGCAGAAAGCAATGTATTATGCTATTTTATACCTATATGTAGTAAAATGTATGCATTCACCCTACTGAAATGGTGAAACAGGAAGGTCTTTGTTCTGGACACTGACACCCTCCAGGATGTCCGGAGGAACTAGTTGTTCGAGAGCTTCCTCCTGAGATGCTGTAGGAATAATTTTTAATTTAGAGAAGTAGACTGACCTCCTCATTCCTGCTGATGCTCTCCTCGGACCATAGTCTAATGTATTCTAAAGACCTTTTCACTGTTTTTCACTGTGCCAACATTGTTGACTTCTGTGCATACTCCTGCCTATAGCTGCCTGTTGCTAGACATACAGTAGATGTTTTGGCTATCCAGAATTTGATCATAAATGGGATTATGTAAACCACACATTGCAGACAGATTCCTTAACTCACCCACCCCGCTCCACCTTCCTCTTCAACCTGGTGCCCTAAATGGGACCTTCTCTTGACTTTTCTGTCCTCCTCATCCCATCTACTCTCACTTGCCATTCTGACATATTTATACAAATATGACAAAATAAATACAAAACACTGAGAAAAAAACAGTACAAATATGTACAATCACACAACAATCGCACACAAATAAGACACAGACTCAGATGGGTGCTTCTTTAATCCATTCCCTCTTATCTGGTTTTCAAATTAAGAGCCAAGCAAACAAGCTGCAGTATGAGGCCTCTAGCTACCCTCTGGTGGCCCCTCCTTCTCAAACTACATGACCGATCTTTCACACTATAGACACGATCTTGGATGCATGGGACATTTAGGATCATTCAGTTTTAAAAGCCAGCAGGCATTTTTCACAAACAAGAACACTTATTCTACTCCTCAAAGCACCAGTTTTTTTGGGATAGGTATGAGATGCCAGTGGCTGAATAGCCGCCGACTAAAGTACAGATGGTGGAAGCCTGATCACTGAACATCCAGACTAGCGCAGGTAAGTACACTAACCATCCCCTCACCCCTTTCTAACCCTAACCCTCCCTTAGTGGTGCCTAATCCTAACCCCCCAGTGGTGCCTAACTCTAACCCCCCTCCCCATAGCCTAACCCTAAGCCGCCCCCCAGGGGTACTTAAACCTAAACCTCCCCTCCACGCCTAGAGCTAATATTTTCCAGTTTGAGGATATTCGGGATTCCGGTATCCTGATGTCCCTCGGGATATCAGCATCAGCATTATGCCGAGCAGTGGGATTCCGGCGTTGGTATTTTGGCGGCTGGGGTCCCATCTGCCGGCAATTTGACTTCATCCCATTTTTTTAAGCATGCTGCAGGAGGAGACAAGGTGACTTTGTACTGAAATGGAACATGCATGACAAAATGTAATTTACAATTCTACTGTTACTATATAGTAGGGGACAAAATCTACTGGACAGTGTGCAGAGGCTGCAACTGGAGGTCTGCGTATAGTATTTTAGAACAATGGCAGACAAACTATTTTCAGACTAGGAAACATTGATAGCTGAGATTATTAAAAAGTTTTTTTCTGAGTTCTCTATACTACTACTAAAATGTCAACTGCTGTTACTACTATTCAGTTAAGTATAGAAATATATCTGCATAGAGTGGCAGTAATAGGATGCAATAAAAGATACTGTATGCTCTGTGTTTTTTATGGCAGTCACAATGATGCTGTTTGTATTGTATGGTAATCACAAGGATGTTCTGTGTATTGTATGTTAGTCACAAGGATGCTCTGTGTATTGTAAGGTGATCACAGGGATGATGTCTGTATTTTATTGTGGTCACAAGGATGCATTTGTATTGTATGGCAGTCATACATTAATGGGATTTTAATTCAAACAATAAAAGCAATTTTCTTTGTAATTGTTAGATAAAGGTAGGCAAAAGCAATGAGATTGTTTTTTTCTTTACTTTTATTCTGATAGGAAGATTTTAGAATTAGGGGTATATTTACTAAAGTAAGAGTTTTTAGAAGAGGAGATGTTGCCCATAGCAGCCAATCAGATTCTACTTAACATTTAACTAGCGCCGTCTATAAGATAATAAGTAGAATCTGATTGGTTTATTGCAACTTCTCCACTTCTAAAAACTCTCACTTTAGTAAATATACCCCCTAGTGTCAGATTAACAGTGGATGATATCTCCATGAGAATAATCTACCTAATGGTGACTGGTCTTCATGCAAACCAAGGAAATCCAAGACTCAAATGTTAACATTAATGCTAACCCTGGAAAATCCATGCTGCTGAAATAAACTGTACCACTTACTTAACCAATGTGTGTACTATACCTAATGATGTCAACTATACCCAATTATAATTGCTCTAACTATCATTGTAATGCCCTTTTATTTTTCTGTTAGTTTCACCTACTGTGACAGGCTGCATTTGGCATTTCTGTGACTCCGCCTACCATTCCGTATTACATTGGCCTCCACTACCCTACTGTTGTAGCTAGGGTTAACGTAGCCTATTTGTACATTGACTCAATCCCGCTTACACGAGGTCGCTTTCAGCATTTTTTCCAAAGCCACTTTAAGTTCCCAATCCAACCTTGCCTACCACTTTCACCAGCAACTGCTATCAATGTATCTCTAATGTTAGGCATAAGGCACACTTAATTAGTGCTGGTGATGTACAGTAGAAGATGCATGTTTTCTGTAGTTTATAATAAACTAAACAGAAAAAAGGATTATTAACAAAAAATGCAGACTTTCCTTATATTCAAAGGAGAAATGAAGTGTTTGGTGGGGCTGATGTGCAGTGAAGTGTAGTGATTTCAAACTGCTGCTTAAAATATGTATCCATCATTATCTTAAAGGTTTTTAATTGTGTCTGGATAAATGCATTGGAATTTATTGATGTGAAGATACTGTTCAAAGAGAAAAAGGATACAGTGGCCAACAAAAATATGGGATTGATTAAGAATACAAAAAGGAGTTTTGCAGCGTAGTACAGTAAACAGAGGCTGTTACCTCTCTAGCTCATCAACCTTTCACCTCCCATGTCCCTGCTTCATCCATCTACAGTCCTAGGAGAAATTAACTTCACTTAATCCTTACAAACCATGGTTTGGAAAGGGTAACGATTTGCATAATTAGCAGTCTTCCAGCATATGACTGAGAGAGGATTAGATTCTATTGAAGAAAGTGATATTCCTGAGGGAGGAGGCAGGTCATCGATGGGAAAGTAATGGTAGAGAAGGGACCAGCATAGGAAACATCTGGTGCATTTGTATACTTTTATAACCAAATCTGTGTATTAGAATAGAATGTAATGGAAACAAGATTACTTTCTTGCAAAATAAAGTACTGATGATCTACATTGGAAAATGTGCACTAGTGTATACAAACTCATATATTTAATATACTGTATACTATGTTTGTTTCATATGCAATGGTTTAATTACAAGTTGAAAACCATTCAAATTGTGTCCCTGAAATGTTGATACAATGTCACAAAATAGTATCCAGTAATAGGTATAACTAAGTAAGTAAGTAAGTGCACTTTTCTGACACTCTACACAAGTAGATTTTATTTTTATACAGTACATCTGTTAGTTTGTAGTCAGTTTGTACAGTAGGTATCACATGTATTTACAAATGGTAATTTATTGATTCTGTATATATAGCAAAACACAGAGGTGGCTATAATCTAGCTGTGATGATGGATATGTGGTTTTTCATACTCTCTTGCTGAACAGCACAGAGTAACTAAGGGGTGTTTTATGACTTTAATGGGCCTGTGTGCAAGTGTAGTCCTTGGGTCCCCATCAAATGTGTCATGGGGAGAGTTCCTACAAGCTGTAATGTCCACTGGTGGAGTGTTCTGATCTTCACTGCAGTTTATTTCTACCACTACTGCACTATGTGGGAGGTAACTCTGAGCAGAGCGCTGGTTACTCCCACTATTATCACTGTCATTCTGCACAAACTAGTCACAGCATGGAGCAGCAGCAAGAAATGTTTAACACAGAGCAGTACAGTTACCCTCCTCCACTAGACACTGCAGTAGGGTTAGAGTTGCAAGCAGGAACTTACTGGGAAATTATATGAAGGGAATCAAACCTCCAGTCTGTCCCTGTAGTTGGGAAGAAGTCCTTACTGTGTAGGACAGTTTGATGAAATTGGGGGCTACTTCACCATAAACAGGACAGGTGGCGACCAAGCAGTTCTCTCCTACCTGTTCTATCAGCTGTGACAACCTGATGATTATTATGGTCTGCAATTACAGGCCCAATTTGGAAAATAGATAGGTATAGAACATTTCCAGGCCCAATTTGGAAAATAGATAGGTATAGAACATTTCCTGGAAATCCAAACAGCCTAACATTTCATTAACACCACACACATTTAATTAATGTGATACACAGAAAAACAAGCAAGATTTTCCTAATATAGATAATATAGATTTTCCATTACTAATTGAATCTGCCTGTTTATATTATAAATCAGTCACTAGAATGCTGTCTGTAATGGACAGATATTACTAGAATGTTCTCCGTCTTGTATATCAGTTACTAGAATGCTCTTTGTTTTGTATACAGATCAGGGCCGGATTAAAGTTTGTGGGGATCCTGGGGCAACAACCTTGTGGGGCCCTCTATCAATATAATTGTATTAAAAGTATATACATATGTATATTTGTGCAGGAGAGCTACATGTGCAGGTAGGCAGGACATGGAGTGAGTGTGCTTGGGCAGGTACACAGACACTGCCCCGACACGCCGGGATACGGGGGAGCACTGAGTGGACTGAGTGTCCGGGATCTCCATCTCCACGCTGCGGCCATCCCGGAGCATGGATACAGTCAGCAGGGGCAAACGCAGGATT
This sequence comes from Taudactylus pleione, assembly GCA_031769625.1. Taxonomy (NCBI): domain Eukaryota; kingdom Metazoa; phylum Chordata; class Amphibia; order Anura; family Myobatrachidae; genus Taudactylus; species Taudactylus pleione. The sequence continues at coordinate 2,240,876 of JAUIMM010000086.1, forward strand.
TTACAGGGAGGAAGGGGTTCCGGATATTTAAACACATATGTACATTACACACACATACTGTACATACACACATACATTACACACACAGCATAGGACTGGGGCATGAGGGGCCCACCAGTGGAATGCAACCACAGGGGCCCACTAAAGGGCATGGCCAGTATCTGAAAGGAGTGTGGACATTTAACCAGAGAGGAGTAAACATCCTTAGCATCAAGCGGGAGGGGAAGGGGGGGGTGAGCATAATCATTTTTATAGGTGGGGGCCCGCACAACCTTGTTGCCACAAGCCTAAATTTGGCCCTGTCTATGCTTGCTGACACAAACTATTGAATTTAATTGCTGTATTGTTAGTACTTTGTTGTATTATATTTTGGAGAGTCCACAAATTACAATACTAAGGATTAACAAAATAGCAATTGAATTCAATAGTTTGTTTTAGGGGGATGTAGTCGGCATTCCAGTATTCAGAATCCTGATGGGTCAGAATTCAGACAACTTCTAACGGTAAGTATGAGGGTTAGGGTTAGTCTGCGGGGGGGATTGGTATTAGGCTGCAGGAGGGGTGAATTAGGGTTAAGGTGTGAGAGGGGTGGGTTAGAATTAGAGTAAGTGTTAGCCTAAAAATACCTACTGAAATTTGTCAGCATTTTCACTGTCGGGATACCGCTGCCGGCATTCTGACCACCGGAATTCTGAATGCCGGAATGCCGTACCCAACCCATGTCAGCAAGTATAGACAGTGCACAGTGCAGCAGTGTACTCCAACCTGGAGAGAGAAGGACACTGGTGGTCAGCATCATGTTCACGCTACAAAGTTCAAAAGTGAACTTTTTCCTATGTGTGCATAGTATGGGGTGCATACATTTCTAGTCACACATTACCCCGCATACTACCATAGCAGCCAATATACATCATGACAGAAGTCATTACGTGTGTATTCCCCACCACTTGTCCTGTAATTACTGCCTCCCTGTCACTTCTCCCTGCTACATGACTGCCTTCTGCTTCCTTTCTCTTTTTTTTAATTTTGCACCATAGTATTATATGTGTGCTATGCATGTGGGTTGGGTATGAAATCCCGGCAGCTGCAAAGCAACCGGGTGAAATGCCGACGCCGGAAGCCCGAACAAGCAGAATCCCAACGGCTAAGGTAAGTACCCTATCCCTACTCCTCTCCTACCCCCCTAACCCTCCCTTAGGGGTGCCTAACTCAAAAACTCCAAGGGTGGTGCCTAACCCTAAGTCCTCCCAGGGGTGCCTAAACCTAACCCTCCTTTTCCAGAACCTAAACCAAACCCTCCTAGGGGGTGCCTAAACCTAACCTCCCCTTGTTGGCGCCTAACTCTAACCCCCCTTCCCCTAGCCTAACCATAACCATCTGGGGGGGTGCCTAACCCTAAGTCCCTCCGGGGATGCCTAAGCCTAACCCCCCCCCACCGCTAACGCTAAGCCTGTCCCCACCTACCTTAGTTCAGGAAGCCACCTGTCGGGATTTCGTCATCAGGCTAAAGATAGGCGTCGGGATTTAGATGCCTTTCTTTAGTCCTAAATTGGGATTTCGACGCCGGGATTTCGTCAGATGGCTTCCCGGGCGTCGGTATTCTGACTACATCCCATGCATGTACATGCATTATGCACCCTGACCTATTACATTCAAACATTTTGCATATGTATCTGTACATGCTTCATCTATCTCCCCTTGCACACTAAAATTATATGTGCGCTAAGTCTGTTGTTTATATTTATTAAACTAAAGATGGCACATACTATTATTCTACTAATGCTGCCACTGATTATTAGACTAATGGGGCACAGATACAATGTATTAGATTAAATTGGGCACAGTGCTGTGTCTGGGAATCTGAGAATGCAGAATAATGTACCGTGTCCTTTGTGGGATGGCCATGTCCCTCCCATTGATGATCATACCTACCCAATGGTTGGTCACACCTCTTCAGCAGGCCCCTGGTGGAACCTTAATGCCCCAGTCCAACACTGTGTAAATGTGTAACACTTTAAACAAAGCCTTATAAATCTAAAAGAAATTATGAAATGGGTCTAAACTACAGTAGTTACTAGTTTACTTAAGACAAGACCAATTTGCTCTAATTGCATAGACTCTGTTAACATGGTTGACAGCTGCCATTGAACTTACATTAATGTGTATTTAGACCTGGCTTCTTTGTGATTGTGGGTGTTGGTGGCCAAGAAGCAGATAGTATTCTCTACACCAGCAATTTTGGATCTGTATAGCAATATATGAACCACTTCTATATTTTTGTAATATTTATTCTCTACTCTGTATCTTCATACTTCAATTGTTAGGTTTACACAATGTGTAAAATTCTTGTATGAAATATAATAAGTAATACATTTGTGAGTAACAAATATTCAGAGAGCTGACATCTACATGCAAGATGTACAGCCTGACAGGTTGAGATGTAAGATATAGGAGCTCATTCAGAGCCGATCGCAAGCACACAGCACACAGCACTCGTGATACGTCTCTTAGGGTGATACCTACTACAGTGCATAAGCTCCTATTACAATCGCTTGCAGAGAACAAACATATAGATGAACATCAATGAATTGATCCATCACCTGTCTGTGCCCCATAGGATCTTCCGTTAACCTGATAAAGTAGTATTCGTAAAGAACTCTACAGAACTAGCCAGGATAAGTGTAGCCAGGAGAGGTTGCTACAATTAACCTTAATTGAGCCTACTCAGATATCAGCTAAGTGCCTCTGGAGAGATAGGGTTGCATTCAACGTAGTGCCCAAGTCAGCTATCAACATCACTTTACACAGCAAGGCAGAGTGGATTACAAATTGAAACCGCACATTCACTATAAATAAGCTTTACCCGTTTTGGAAACGATAATGCAGGATTTTGCATAAATAGTGGATACTTTGTCTCATTCTCCACAAATTAGCCAGCAACCCAGGCAATGTATTTCAAATTACTAACTGCTTAACATATAACCTATTGCATGAAGGGGTAGGACTAGAGACTTGTGTAATACATTTTTCTGGTGCACCTGATAATAGTGGTCATTTTGCTTGAGTTAAACTACTGTACAGGAGATTTTATATGTTCATTTGTGTTTAACCCATTGCTCCCATTGGTGGATCGAGTATCCTGCGTTCCAGATTTAATAAATATAACTCGGCCCAGAGTGTATTTTCATTTGTTTAAAAAAGTGTCAATCCTATTGTAATTTTAATGTTTAATGTGCAGTTATTGTGAAAAATTGCCTTTTCTATCTGTTTACCGTAAACTAAATACTCTTTGTGAGTGCTTCCATTTACCTGTATATAATACCTTCCGGTTGGAATCCGAACCATTCAGAGACAGGTAAGTGGTAATGAAACACTACATTACGCTGCACCCCAACATACCACCCTTATTTAGGATATCACATATAGAGCACATCTAAATGTAAAACTATCAGGATGCACACTATTCTCTCATGTCCATACAAGATATGAAATGTGCACACAGGTACAAAATAAAGTACAGGTTGAGTCTCCCATATCCAAATATTACAAAATACAGAATATTCCAAAATACAGAATTTTTTTAGCATGACTGAGATAGTGATACCTTTGCTTTCTGATGATTCAATATACACAAACCTTGTTTAAAGCACAAAATTATTAAAAATATTGTATAGAATTACCTGCAGGCTGTGGGTATAAGGTGTATATAGAATATAAATGCATTCTGTGTTTAGATTTGGGTCCCATTCCCAGTATATCTCATTATGGTATGCAAATATTCCAAAATATGGAATATTCTGATATTACCAAAATACCCTGGTCCCAAACATTTTGGATATGGGACACTCAACCTGTACTAAAATAAGCAATTCAGGAACAATTGGATACCATCCCATATGGGTTGTTTGTAATGTACTGTTAAAATGGTAATGGTATCTAAAAATAATTGTTATGCTTTTCCAAACAATCATCTTTAATACAATGTAGTTCTACTAAATTAGTTCTACTAAATGTTATTTAATAAATTAAAACTACATTAGCCACAGGACATGACCATATACCTAGAATCCAGCAATAAATCATTCACTGTTAAATTTTATTGTTTTGCAATTGAAGTTTATGTACAAACCACAGTAAACACTCAACAGTTGGTTTAAACCATAATTGTTTGATTGGTTACTGTGGATCAGTGCATTTGTTACATAAATGTGATGTTACCAAATTAGATTTTCTGAGTTGTTGCAATTAGTTGGCTTTTAGTTGCATATTTCAGTAAGGTTTATTCTTTATTGACTATGTGGGAGCAGGAATGGGTATGTAATGCCGGCTGTCGGGATGCCTCCTGTCAGAATACCGACAGCGGCATCCTGATGGTTGGTACTTACCCTCCCCCCTTCTCCCCCTAACCTTAACACTCCCTTCGTGTAGCCTAACGGTAATAGCTAGATATCTGGTTGAAATGTACTAAACGTAGGATGTAGAATTATAGGCCTAGTTAGGGAAAGTGTCACTAGGTATAGTATATCTTCTTAAATCATATTAGCTCTACTCATATGACAATATAGAGATATGTCAATTACAATCAAAGGGCCAACAACAGGGAAGTGGGAGAGCTTTTGAAAGCTATTTTATTAGAATGAAAATTATGTGTGATACAGTATCTTGTATGTTTTACTATAAATAGAATAACTAATATATATGCATACTAATTTATACCAGCTATCTGAAAATGTAAATGAACTGTATACATCCATAATACATACCCCAAATATCCACATCCTGCATCCATTTGCACTGGCTCTGCATATACTGTAGATTACTTTCACATACCTAGAAAAGACTTCAAAGGAAGGTCTGTCTCCAGACACAACAAGCAGAAGTCTGTAAAACTTATGTGACAAAATAATAAAATTAAATTTAAATACATTTAAGGAAACAATATTTATTCTGTTTTTGGAAAAAAAATGTAGCTGAAAATCTCTATAATAATATAAATATATAGTAAGCTTATGCACTCAAATGGTGTAAATTAAGAGCCTTTAGCAAGGAAAGTTATATAATTTTCTACATTTAAGGTAAAAACATTCTAGTTTATTTCAGCAATCATACATACAAGCAACCAGCCAGCCACAAGAAATGATTAAATCAATATAGAAGCGTGATATAGGTTTAAAAAGTACTACAACTGTGTAAACTGCGTCAGTTTTTCGAGAATCAATTGAATTTGAGATACTGAATTGATTTTCTTGCTATCCCCCCAGCCATCAGAAGGCAAAACTAATGTGTTATATTTCCTGTTTTTCTGCTTTTCATTTTGAAGTGATATAAATGTACTGTCTAATTTTTGTAACTAATAATTTTACTCCATTTTACTCCATTTACTTTTGTAAATAAAGTATTTTCTTCATTAGTTTGTCTGGAACCATAGTCTTTGAAGAAGCATGTGATGGAATGTAGTTATGAGACCGGCAGCCACGATGCCGCTGGTCTCAATACCGATGCCTATCTTAATCCTGATGCCAGAACATCGAAGAACGCCAGCCCGAACTAGGTAAGTCCGGGACACCCTTAGCGTTAGCCATGGGGGGTGAGGGTTAGGTTTAGGGAGCATAGCAGAGCTAGGGTTAGGTTTTGGGGGGGAGGTTAGGGTCAGACACCCCTAGGGGGAGGGTTAGAGTTAGGCACCACTGGGGGGGCCGTTAAGGTTAGGCACTAAGGGGGGAGGGTTAGGTTTAGGCACAAAGAGGGGAGACTTAACTTTAGGCACTAACCCGGAGTGTTAGGGTGGGGGTGGGGAGGGTTAGGGTTAGGCTACAAAAGGGCAGGTTAGGGGGAAGGGTAAGTATACTTACCTGACCCCTGTCTGGATACCAGCCATCGTGATGCCGCTGTCGGTATTGAACCCGGGTCAGCCCTGTAAAACTCTATGGATGTAATTAAAATTTACTTTATCAGGCTCACAAAGATAAGATCACAAAAGGGAACAAAAGGGAGGGATGGGGACTGCTCACAGCATTGCAGGAATCATGGCTGATGGATTACCACTGTGTAGTTCATGAGTGTTTGTGCTTTACTGCTATTTGATTCAGCCAGTGAGAGCATGATGCAGCTTCTGGCAGCATAGTGTACAGTTCACTTCTTCATCACGCCTTTTAGCCATCACTGTAATGTCAGTAGTGGTATTAAACCCCTTTCAGACTGCCTGAATGCTGCCTCTACTGTTGTCTGCAGTGTACTGCCTGTGTGTCTGGCTGCTGACATCATCAAGAACATCCAATCAGTGGTGTTTGCTTAGTCCCGGGTTGGATAACCCAGGTAGGGCCTGTTCACACTGCACTTCAACCCGGCTTGTTCCTGTGTTCAACCCTGCTCAATTGCAGGGTTGAAATTCCAGGTTGCTTGACTAATTTGTAATAGTGGTGTGTTCACACTGCACCTCAACATGAGTCAACCCAGCAATATCCCAGGTTATGTTTGCGATGTGAAAGGGGTATAAGTTACTTTTTGCCACCAATAAACTTCTATTAAAAGGCCAAAATTTGCTCTACCAATCCTTGACAGTCTTTGTACTGGCCACCCATTTCCACCAGAAAATAAATCAAGATTATAGTGCTCACCTTCAAGCCCTTAGTTCTCATCTCTCCTATCTTGTCTCCAAATATCTCCCTGTCCATTCTCTTCATTTTTATGTTTTTCATTATTTCTTATCACCTTGTTACAACTCTAATTTCCAGACCTGTGCTGTAGCTATACTCTGTAATGCTCTTCCTTATAATAATCAGATTATTTCCTAAACTTTAAAGTTTCATTTGTTCCAGAAAATATATTCCGTTCAGGGAAGCATATATTCTTTGAAAATTACGTTTTCTAGATTCCTAGGGATATAGTTACTAAAGTGCGGGTTTTTAGAAGTGGAGATGTTGCCCATAGTAACTAGTCACATTCTACTTAACATTTATCTTGCAACTTCTAGGGGATAATAGCTAGAATCTGATTGGTTGCTATGGGCAACAGCTCCACTTCTAAAAACCCGCACTTTAGCAAATATACCCCCTAGTACCCACTAAGTCCCTAAACTTGTATATCTTCTGTACCATCCTGAATTAATTTTATTTTTATGCCCAGTGAGAAACAGCTGCTTTGCTTTGTATATATACTTCTAAGCACTTTAAATTGTATACCATTCTACATGACTGGTCCATTGCTCATAATTCATATTATTTTCACTGATTCTTGCTAGACATTAAACTCTTGAGGTCATGAACTTTTCTCAGTTATGTTCATGTACAACTGCTGGTTAAAAGTTTTAGAACACGTCTATTTTTCCAGTTTTTAGCAAGCCTCTTATTTATTGCTGCAGAACCGCTGTAAGCTTATAACTCATTAGTTGAAACCCTGAAAAGGTTATTTTTTATAGCCGTGAAATATACAATATTATTCAGTTTTTGCTAACTTTAACTTTTTTTTTTACTTCCAGCAGTTTACTGCCTGCCTTTGTACTATTTCAGGTTAATCACTATTTAATTATGTTAGTAAATTGTTTAGATTTCAATAAAAACTGGAAAAATGGGGGTGTTCTAAAACTTTTGACCAATAGTGTATTAGAAATCAATGTATACAGGTTGAGTCTCCCATATCCAAATATTCCAAAATACAGAATTTTTTTAGAATGATTTAGATTGGGAAACCTTTGCTTTTTGATGGTTCAATGTACACAAACTTTGTTTAAGGCACAAAATTATTGAAAATATTGTATAAAATTACCTGCAGGCTGTGTGTATAAGATGTATATAAAACATAAATGCAATATGTGTTTAGATTTGGGGCCCATTCCAAAGATATTTCATTATTTTATGCAAATATTCCAAAATACGGATTATTCCGATATCCAAAATACCCCTGGTCCCAAGCATTTTGGATATGGGAGACTCAACCTGTACTGTATTTGTTTTATGTGTACACTGCTGCAAAATGTGTTAGCACTTTATAAATAAAAGATAATAAAAATATATCTGCAGGTGTTCACACTAGTGTCCATTATCTAATATGAACAGCATGAGCTCTTGGTCTAATATTTTATAAAATGTGTTATCATGGACAGGATTATTTTTAATGAACTTCTAATTGATTATTCATTAAGCAATAATCCTCTATCAGGCTTTAAATGTTTTTGAACAATAGAATTCATGGTGCAAAAGGTTTGTCAGTTGAAAGCTATACTCAGCTAAGTTTTTACATGGAGAAAACTGCAATAGATGAGTGAGAACATACAAGCAAATAATTTAATCGCTATCATTTCACTTGCCTGTTTAACTAGTAGTTCCAGAAGGTAAACATGTAATCAATGGGAGCTAACAACTAAATGTGTTTTCTGTATGTTACAGCCCTTCATTTATCATAGTATTTCCACCCCCCCCCAAAAAAAAAATAATGTAAAATATAATTTTACAAATCCAGTAAATGCTAAATATTTGTGTCTGCTGCATCACTGACCCAACATTATTGATATTTCATTTCTTAATTACTAAATTATTTCTTACAGTATATTTTTCTACAAGACCACCACATTCATGTAGTTTTCCCAGACTCCCAGGAGTGTAGATGCACCCACTTCTCTAGTCAATTGGGTGGTTCAGGGGCTTGATGATGCAAAGTTGCCAAGTATACAGCATACACTAAACACAGATTCATGTCCTCCATGACTTGTCTGCTTTGTTTATACCAAAGATACTAGCTTTTTCTGACTTTACCATTTCTGTTAGGAGGACCCTGTTTTCCAGGAGTATGAGTATTTTTCTGCAGCACTTTATTACATCCTTCAAATGGACTAACATACTGTACAACTCTAAATCATTGTTAAGCCGGGAGAGTGATTAAAATAAATTGTGCCACAGAATAGCACACCAGAGGGCACAAGGTGCCATGTGTTCATACAAGTGACCCATTTATTTCTTATATATCGTTTCATCATAGAAATGCAGAACAAGAGAGATCAGATTTGGAGTTTAAATTAGCTGGTGCACTGAATAACTATATACGCAACAAATCGCAGACAACTGAATGCATGCAGGAGTAACGGCTATCTAATTCTGGGCAATGAAGTGGAGAAAGGACTGCTTTATAAAAAGAAAAAGAAAAACATGCATTTTTGGATCATAGTGACAAGACCGGTAGATTGCTTGATCTCCTTACTAAGGTTTTTTTCAGTAGTTACAACTATCTTCTATATTTTAAATCATTAAGTTATAAAAGGCAGTACAGTTATAAAAGTGCAAACCTAGAGATATTGACAGGTTTTAGTAATATTATAATTATAAATATGTCATTACACATGTCATTTGAGGAACTTAATGTATACCTATACCTAATTTTACAAGAATTAAAAGGTATTGTAGAGCCCAGTGTTATTAAGCTGTTTCTGGATGCATCTGATGAGATTAGAGAAACACGTCTTAAATTTCAGATATCACGTGAGCCAGATATAAACTCACCCAAATGAGAAACAGGGAAGAATTACAGTGGCAGGAGCAGATGCAAGTATGACCACAGGGAATGAGTAACCCACTAGTGGTACAGAATGATGCTTTATTTAGGTAGTACAGTATAATGTGAAGATAATAGCATGAGTATGGGCATTCCTGAATTTGTTACAACAGCTGGTAAAGACACAGGGCCTGATTCAAAGTGGTACGTAAACCCGTTGTTTGGCTTAGAACACCGATGGTTTATGATCATCTCATTCACAGGATCTGTACTACGCATGTGCCAATCAGTGTCTGCTACGACGGTTGCAGTGCCCCCTAATGACATGCTGCAGTCGTTTAAGGGCTAAAAAGAAGTTGATATTGTGTTCTATGCAACTTTATGTATTTGTGGAAATATTTAATGTTAGGCAACAGTTAATTTAATGGGTTCAGTTGCTATAGTGTGAGGCTCAAGCAATAGTCTGGACTGGTTGTCTCATAATACCATTGTTTACATTGGGCAGAGGTCTGCTACAGAGTTGCTCCATTGTTGTCTACACTGTTTGCATTGGTGAGTGATCACCCTGTAAAAGTAATAAGAGTAAAACCAACCACTAGGGGCTTTTGGGTGGTAGATTCTGTTTAGAAAGATTATAGACTCCTCTTCCTAGCAAGCTGCAATGAGGAAATAATTTTTTATTGCCTAACCATAAATTGGACTAAATGTTCCTTTTTTTCCCTAAAGATATGAACGCCAAGGAACCTCAGGACTGCAGTCTAGGTTACCAGTCAGATTGATTGGAAGGGTTCATTTCTTAATCCTAAAAATGTTTATTAAAAATCCTTTATTTATCAGAATTTCCCATAAATATTGCCCATAAATAGTTATTTTTTACTAAACATTATGTGGGTAAACATGCTTAACATGAGTATGTAGATTATGAGGATTGATTTGCTTTACCCAATGTCCAGTTACATTTTTTGGCTGCTCAGCATGACTATACCACTCCCTGTTGTCTTGAGCAATAGTACGGATACTAGTGGCCGGTTATACGGTTACATGTACAGAAGAGAGAGCTATCCCTTGCAAATCTGCCCTGGAGTAACCCTCATCTGTGGGAAATGTGCAAATTTCCTGTAGTATTTGTTTGTGTTCCAGGAACTATTGAGAAATTGAGGTCTATATACACTAATGGATTTAGTTACCTTTGGGCCTGATTCAGAGCCGCTCGTAAGCGGCCGCTCGTTTGTGCCGACCGATGTTCGCACAACTGCGCATGCGTACGGATTTTAACACGCATGCGCGAACCAGTCAGTGCGGCTGAAAATCGTGTGCTCGCTAAATAGCGAATGCCTAATAATTTGAGTGACAGAATGAGGCGTTTGTTGGTGGTAACAGGGGAAGGTGCTTGAAAACGGGGAGTGGAGATCCGAACGCAGGCGTGCCAAAAGGTCAAAACGGGCGTTTTAAGGGTGTGCATAATTAACAAAGCAGCGTCATTGCCCACGTCACTTGGTTGTTTTATAGTTAGAACTGCTCGCATGATTGTGGTAGGAAAAACCATCCACAAGAATAGCGAGCAGTTCATACACCGTCTGATGTACTCGATTAATCTAATAAATAGCGTACATGACGTTTTTTCAAAATTACGTTCGCATGTTTCGTTCGCTCGTTCAGCTATAGAAGCGTGAACAGACCGCAAAGAGTGAATGGTTAATTTAAATAGCCAGCCCATTTTTCTGGACGAGCGAGCGCAAATAGCGTCCGGCTCTGAATCAGGCCCTTTGTCCACCAGACTCGCTTGCTTGAAGTAACTGCTAACTCTAAATGTAACTACATACAAATACAGTAAGACATGCATTTAAAATTTTTATTAAAACCAAAAATGGAATTATAAAAAATTATGTTGTGAAATGTTTGTTTGATCTTACACGACAGGAGAAAATAAAGAATCTGAACACTTAAGTCTGAAAAGATGTAATCACCTTGGATGTTTTATGTAATCAATTTGTAATCAATTTGTTTGGCTATTGTAAGTGTTCATTTGAGACATAAAGTCACCAGTTTGGGGTTGAATTCTTAGCTAACCTATAGGATGTAAGTGGGAGGAATTGGGCTATCCTTAAATAGGCAAAAAAATTAACCATCTTCATATCTCCAGTATGATCCCTAACTTGTAGGTTTGTGTGTCTTATTTATTTGCATTGGATTGTGGTTTTTATTGTACCTTTATTGAAATAGGGGAAGCATAGCTTGGTGGAAAGCAGTAATCCTCAGTGGCCTCTTGTTTTGCAAAAGTGGTTTGGTGTCATTTCCTATTTGAGATTGGTAATTTTTGTCTCTTCCTTGGATAAAAAGGTCGAAAAACAAAAACAAATCATGTGTCAACAATTTTTTGTGCCAACCTTTTGATCCTGTCGGCCATTTGTACATGTTGACCTTCTTACATGTTGACCTTTAGTGTGTCGACATTTTGTGCCAGTTGACCTATTGACTGTCTAATATCTGGTGTCTATCTAGACACTGTCAACATTTTTACTGTCTATCTATTAATCCACACCCCTCTCCCTTAAAGGAGAACCTCACAGAGGGAATAATGCTAGGCCAATACTTGTTGCACTGGGTTGAGTGCCACCCCATTTATTTAATGTATCCTATATGGCTGTGGCTAAGGTTTGCATTGATTTTTCTTGCCACCCTATCTAATTCTATCAACAAAATTAGGCTGTGACTTCTGGGCCTGATTCAGACCCGGTCGCTCTGACAGAGTGCTCTCTCTGAATCAGGGCCGGGTTTCTTTTTTTTTAGAACGGCTTCCTGGCTGCTCGCATAGCTGTGGGTGACCACCCACAGCTACAGCGAGCGACCATGATGATGGTCGCAATAGTCAAGACCATCGCGACCATCGGGCTTGCGACGAAACCCTTGTGGTAGGGTCTCGTGGCCGCAAGCCCCAGAGAGATTTTGGCTCTAACAGAGCCGGAATCTCTCCACTGACATCACTCGTGATGGGAATGCCTCCGTTTGAGCAGCCACCCCCCCGGCCCGCCCACCAAAGGGGGCGAGCTGTCACTCAACATCGACAGCTCGCCCCCTTTGTTGTGAGACCCAGAGCGATGGATTGCCTATCGCTAGCTGGGTCTCGTGCATGCGCACGACGGAGCCGGCTCCGTCGTGCGCATGCACTGTGGGCCACCATCGACCCGGTTGCGACTGCTCAGCGCTTGCGACCGGGTCTGAATCATGCACTCTGTTCCACCAATCACTGTGTCCATGTGTTATTTCCTTATTTGAAGTTATTTCTTAATTAAAGACATTATTTATTTATTTATTTTGTTAATTTAATGCATTCTTTTTTTGATGCAATAATAAAACCACTATGTTGCATAGTGTACTTTATTATATTTTGAAATGTAGAAGGTGTGCTCAGTTTTGACATGTTGACAATTAGGTAATATTTCTGCATCAATGAGTCAATGGTAAAGAAGCAGTAGGACACACGAGAGAAGTTGATAGGTGTAATGGGAGGGCAAAAATGGCTGCTGAAAGCCATGTTGTGTTCAGTGCTATTATGAATCTGTCAGGCATTAGATAGTGGTGGTCAGACATTAGATGGTACAAAGGAATGTTAAAAAAAGTAGACACGTCATAAATCATCCAGGCATTGTCTTTTAGTATCCACACATGCTTAAGTTTGTTAGAGCTTTCTTATCAGTATTTAACCAATAGAGTAGTTTTGAAATAGGTTTATACCCATATTTGTAAGTGGTCGCTGAGCCTGACAGCAGGGTCCTATAAAAGTTTAGGACAAGGAAACTCCAATCAGCCTTTGGCTTTCTCTCCTGCAGGCAGTTTGTGATTCCAGCTCCAAGATGTTGGAGGAGGCTCCTGGAAATGAACCATTTATGTCCTAAGTAGATGAGCTAACAAGTAGCTACATTTTTATAATATACTTTCTTTTACTTTGTAATAAATATCTTTTTAACTGAGATATTTGTTTGTTTGGCTTGATTCATTTATTTGTTTCCAAGAATCTTATCTTGTTCCACCAAGAACATTAGTGGTGTAAGAAGTGGGATACAGAGGGTGAATAGCAGTGGTGGCTCCAGGGGTGGGGCTGCAGCACAGTCCAAAATTCAAATAGGGAAGCCACACCAACTGCCCTTACAAACGCTGCCAAAGTTCGCCGGCCTGAACTCAGTGGCAGTTGGTTTGGCTCTCCTATTTGAATATTGGACTGTGCTGCAGCACCACCTCTGGAGCTTCCACTGGTTAATCGCTATAAATCTGCTTAGAATGTGTAGTGGATGGTTTAAGGAGGTTGTGAAAACCCATTGTAAATTACCTTCTTGGTTCAATCGTTTCGTACACTACTGTCCTGAAAGGAATGTTCCTCTGTCTCATTCTATATGAGGAAAGTGTGATCTGATCAATCACAGTGTATGTGTATGGTGTCTGTCTTACTGTCTGTTTTACTGTTTTTGTCTTACTGAAAAAAACAAGAAAAATGCATTTTAAGGTTTTTAGAAAATATCCTAATATTGTATGAGATAAGTTGGAAACTCAGCTGGCTGAGTTCCAGAGAAAGTATATTGTGAACAAGCAGTATGTGGTCGTGAGTTGAGACAGAGCAATGAAATGTTTATATCTAAAGGGATGCCTTCCGTAGATGCTGTGAAGGTAGGGGTGAGTCCAGACGTAGAATCTATGCAGAAGAATGCAGCCATAATAAGCAAACTAGTCTCACAGACAGGGAGAGGAAACTTGAATCCACATTGTCCAGTGAATTCACAAGGGAGGGGCAGTGAGGGGGTTCATTACTCAGCAGCTGCTAGTGAGAGAGTAAAAGAGCACTTTACAAACACAGCTAAAATTGAGAGAAGTATTGATATTACAGAAGATCTTCATAGTCACACATTGTTAGAACAAGAGTATGATTCTGAATTAAATGGAGACGAATGTGTGCATGGGGCAGTATTGCCAGAAGAATTAGAAAATGAGGTTTCACAACATGCCATTGGTTTGTGAGATGAATGATAGTACATCTGAATTACCAAGCACTGCCCAGTTGTGCTATGTGTGATGAACTGAACCTGAGAATCAGGAAGTGGGTGAGTGCACATTAAAAAAGGTTGGGCCAAGTGTTGATGGGGGAGTGGTTATGATGCCCAGTGAGGAATGGGAGTTACCAAGAGCCAGGGCGTGGGAAATAGGCAGGGTTACAGTTTAAAGTCCATACAGTTGAGACAGGAGACTGTCCCCATGAGGATTTTTCAGTTATATGGCATGATTCACTATGTAGTTTCACTAGGAAAAAAATGAACAAAGTGTTTGTGATGAGATAGCATGCATTTCAAATGATGTTTATGGGTTAACAGCTATTGATGAGACAGTAGTGGTGGGAAACACACTGATACTGATAACCAGTGAGCCATCACATATGGCAAAGCACAACAGTTTTACACCCCCAACATACAAACTGATTGGGGAATGCTGTTTGATAACAGAGAACAACAGATACAAATTTGATATGTAATCACTGTTTTATATTGCAAAAAAGTCAATTGTGAGTAGTAAGAAGGTTCAGACCCCAGTGTATTTCCTAATAAACCCTTATCAGTCAAAGGTTTTGAATCAGCTGAAAGATACACAGTCACCAACAGCAATTACCAGAGCTGATATATCAATTGCTGAGGAGTTCAAAGCAGAGAAATGTATTGTGCATAACAGAGGGATGCAAAATCAGACTTTGATACACGGACGATGGCACTTACAAGAAAGATACGCATGAAATAACAAGCTCCTCATGTTGTAACCAGCCGCTTGCTGGGCTTGTCCAGTTTAAACCATTTTTGCCAACGATACCTGGACTGGATTATGGTGTTGTCTGTAATGATACAGAACTTTTATGGACTGTTGCTGCAGCAATGCAGCCATCTTTTCAGACTGTCAGACAGACAAGTGAAGAAATTTAGCTTCTCATACTGCAAGTAGGTGGGAGACTAGTTCAGATGGCAGAGTCATATGCCAAATTAAAAGAAGACCAGCTGCAACTTGTGTGGTTCACAGATGGGTCTGCCACATTGAAATCATAAGGGTGCTGCTGGACAACAGCAGCAGCATTCCATCCGGATACATAAGAACTGTTGCACAAGATCAGTAAAGGTGGATCGAGCCAATATGCAGAACTGCGAGCTGTGATGATGGTGCTGGAAGGAATCCAAAACCCTAAGGTCTTCTACACAGACTACTGGGCCATGTTCCAAAGCCTAACTACTTGGATGCCGATATAGAAGCAGAACAACTGGCAAATCCATGGCAAAGGAATCTGGGGTGGCATGGCCCTGTGGAATGAAATTTGGAATCTGTGCAACCGTAGGCCTGTTTCGGTGGGCCATGTAAATGTCCACACTTGACTAGATGGCAATGAAGTTGCGGATGTACTGGTTCAAGTCAGAACAGTGGCGCTTACCCCTGAAGAACAAACAGTATTTTACAATCTGGAAGCATAGACTCATGCGTAGTAAGGCCACAGTGGAGCAGAAGGCCTGTATGCCTGGGCCCAGAGAAAATAAATTCCCATGACACAGTTGATGGCAGGAGAAATCGTGGAGGAAGGTGACACAGGCCAGCTGTTGAATTACAGGAAAAGGCTAACTGAAGACATGGGGCCAAATGTAATAGGGTGAGAGTTTAGAAAATGTTAAAGTTTAGCAGTAAGCTCTCACACTAATGGAGTTTTATCTTCAAAATGGGAAAACCTCTGGATGAGAGTTTAAACTGTAATAGTTTTTTTACTCTAAAAACATATGAGTTTGCATGTACTCAGACTATTACAATGGATGAGTTTAAAAAGTGTGAGAGCTTACTGCTAAACTCTCACATTTTGGAAACTCTCACCCTATTACATTTGGCCCATGGGCTTTATATACAGAGGAAAATGAGAATGACAGGTGTGGCAGATAGCTTTCATTAGCCCTATGCCCACTGGACCTGGGGAGTCAAATTCTGCTGCACTGTGGTGGATACCTACGAGCTTGTTGCTCGCCCCTCTGTACATGTTAATACATAGGCCCATAGCCTGAATGGTGTACAATTTATCGCAGACACAGCACTGATTGTGCAAGGACTTGTGAGTAATGAAGGAGCTGAGCATGCCTTATTCCAAACAATGGACTATGAGATAATAACTGCACAAGAATCAACTGCTGTGTGCAATCAACTTGAAAAATTACCTTTGAGACATCTGAATCTAAGTTAACCTTCTTACAAATGGGGAAAGGTCTGGTGAATGTTGCAAAACCATATACCAAGCCGGATGAGGAACAGAAGAAACTTGTGCACTTTATGGTGAATCTTCACACATTAAAAGGCAGAAGCTGGACAGCTATAACCCATCAGCCCATCGCTGACACTAACTTGAAGTTTTGACAAAGACAAAGATCTTTGAGACTTTTAAGAAACTTTAAACAAAGCAACACGGAGTATACTGGATGATCATTTGTATTTTCTTACTATCCACAAAGCTGACAGTGTGAATGAGTGAATGTTTTGTTTAAGGGAATTGAAAAGTTAAATGTTATACATAGATTAGATATCATACTAGGATGCATATATTGTTATTACAGTATAGTAGCTGATTGAAGAAAATGTATATTCTGATTTAGCAGGAGTATGTATACAGGAGATAAGGTGTAAAATTCCCTCTCCAGCAAATACACTGAAACATTTAAGTTGAAAATTATATTTATAGGACTGATTTATTATGTTGTATTAGATATTGAGACTCACCTTATTTCTTCCTTTTTTCAAGATGTATTATCGAGGAATATGATGTCCCTTAAGTTCATCCTGGGCCTATTGATACCAGTGTTTTCTTGTCTACTATATCAGAGACTGCATTACCAAGTTGCCCGAAGACAACAGGGGGAAGACTGCTAAATTTGTATTGGATATCTAACAGTCAGGGTGGGGAGAGATTGACTTTAAATGAGACTTTAAAAAACAACAGTGTGATCTCACACAGGACAATTTCAGATACAATGAAGGACTCAATATGTCCAAGTGTCAGATGTTTGATGTATATGTACGGGTTGGGTATGGGATCCCGACGGTCGGATGCCACTGGTCAGGATACCAACAACGGCATCCCGACAGTCATAATCCCGATACCCTTAGGCAAGTAACGGAAGACTAACCCTTACCCCTAACCTTTACCCTTCCTCCCCGGTGCCTAACCCTAACCTTCCCCATAGTGTCTAACCCTAAGCTCCCCCTCGCCAGTGCCTGACCCTAGTCCTCCCTCCCCGGTGTCTTACCCTAACCTCCCCCCTTAGTGCCTAACCCTAACCACCCCCTCACCGGTGCCTAACCCTAACCCTCCCTGCTTAGTGCCTTCAGGAGACTCCTTGGAATCATTGTTGCGCTGATTTTTGTCTCATCTATACTGATTCCGGCTACCGCAAAAAAGCACGTCCACTTTAGGTATACAGCTAGTCTTCCAACATCTCTGCTCATCCATGGGACTCTGGATATTATTATTATTAAGAGGGCCCCCACAAAGCATGGTCAGCTCTTTGAGTATCTAGCAGAGTACCGGATGATCATACTCTTGACAACGGAGAAACACAAGCTGATTGTAGCCAGCAGTACATACCTGATTAACAGGTTTTTCTACACCTGGCATTGGAGCCTTATAAAACTGACTGTTGCTGCAGGCTAATCAAGTGTCCGTGAGTATAATTAGCAGTGGGGACACTCAGCACTCAGGACTGAACAAAGATCTGTAAGTGACACTTTAGCTGTTTTATGAATACAAGTCCATGAATGCTACTATTTTATATACACAGGAGGAGGCTTGGTACCTTTAAGCCAGACATAGTGCAATAATCAGACATCGGTAATAATCATAAATGTGTTGTGGTGACTTATGGACTTAAAGTGAGCTCACCAAACTTTTTAGCAGTAGTTATTAATGCAACTGATTTTGAATGCTGAAACCACACATGTCAGAGTGCATCCTGTGATTTTATTATTTGATAGTATAGAGGGCCTAATGCAGACCCGCTCGCGAGCGCTGAGCGCTCGCAAGCGGGTCGATGGTGCCCTAGTGCGCATGCGCATGACGGAGGCTGCTCCGTCGTGCGCATGCGCGAGACCCGGCTAGCGACGGGGAAGCCGTCGCTCCGGGTCTCGCACCAAAGGGGGCGTGCTGTCAATATTGATTGACAGCATGCCCCCTTTGGTGGGCGTGCCAGGGGCATGGTTTCAGGCCCTGGTGTTGATTGACCTCAGTAGCGGGTGCAGTGGCTGATGGGCTTGTGTGAGTTTATGTTAACAGACGAGGGGGCAATATGTAAGTGTTATTCATAGGCTGCTTTAAGATGTTGATAAGACTTACTCTGAGGCACAGGGTCTAATGGACTTGATGGTATTCTCCAGTGACCCCACCAAGTGGGATATGGGTTTCGCTGCACCAAGTGAACAGGTCGTGACCCCCAGAGTAGGTATCTGAGAGAAACAAGGAGACAAGGGCCAGAACTAGGATGTACTGGAGGAATATCTGCAACGAAGTATCAAATGCTGATTAGCGATGGGGACAACCGCAGAGAACCAGATACTGTTTGTCATGAGTAGCTGTACTGTGAATCTAATGCTGAATAATGATGGGTAACAGCTCCGGTGATCCTGATGCTGTATAGTGAAGGATAGGTAACTAGATACCAGACGCTGAATAGTGATGGGTAACACAAGGAATGATACTTGATAGAGAACATTAAAGGATAGTGTGGAGCCTCAGATACAGTCTCAGCAAATAATTACTAGAGAAGCAAAGTTGCACAAGCAATTTCCTGTTCATGAAGCCAGACTTAAATACCCTTAGGTAGATGGTCATAGGATGCAGAGATCAGCTGAGTGACCACAAAACTACCATTGGAGGAGTCTGATCAGATGACACGGACCAACATGGCTGCACCCATGAATGTGATAGCAACACAGAGATGCAGTATGGAAGTCCTAGCAGACCCTGGGAAGAACACTCAATCCACTACTCACCCGCGCGCCTGGCATCTGACCCCCTCAGAGATCAAAAATGCTGCTATAGAGGTGAGAGGCGGCCTGGTAGTACCCCTACTTTTAAGGTGGACTCCGAACACCTAGATGGCTATTTAGGATGCTTCTTATAAAAGGCACGTATGAGTTGAGGAGCATGGACATCAGAAGCTTTAATCCAAGATTACTCCTTAAAACCGTTGCCTTTCCAGTCAATCAAGTACTGCAGATGCCCTAGGCAAAGAAGAGATTCCAAAATTTGTTTCACTTCGAATTCAATTCCATGATGAGTGTGAACTTGAGGAGCTTTACAAGGAGAGCTTTGGAATTAATTCAGGACCAAGGGATGGAGTAGAGAAATGTGAAAAGTGTTTGAAAGTCCCTTCTCATTTGAAAATTCCAATCTGTAGGCCACAGGATTAATGACTTGCAAAACAGGATAAGGACCAATGAACCGAGGAGCTAGTTTCACGCTGGGTACCTTCATCCTGAGATTTTTGGTAGAGAGCAAAACTCTGTCACCCGACTTAAAATTAGGAGTGGCCAAGCATTTGAAATCTGCAAAAACCTTTTATAATTGCTGGAAGCCTTCTTCAAGGAGGAATGTACTTTTTTCCAAATACTAGAGTAAGACTCTAAATGACTTGAAACTGCGGGAACTTCGAGAGGTGGTAGCCTTGAAATCCTGGAACTTTATAAAGCCTACCATACCAGTAAAAATGGTGTGGCACTTGTAGATGTATGATAACGAAAGTTATAGGCAAATTCCACCCAAGGCAAAAGATCCACCCAATCACCCTGAGAAGAGGCCACAAACAATCTGATAAAAGTTTCCAGTTCCTGATTAATGCGCTCTGTTTGTCCGTAAGTCTGAGGATGGTAGGCAGACAGAAACTTGAGTTTAACCCCACAAAAAAAGAATAGAGCACACCAAAATCTGCCCATGGATTGTACTCCTCTATCTGACACAATTTCGGAAGGAAGTCTGTGAAGTCAATAGATTTCACATACAGAAACCTTGGATAAATGCCTTGCAGAGGGAAGGCCAACTAGAGGGACAAAATGAGCCATTTTGGAGAAACGGTCCATGACAGCCCAAATAGTGTTGTACCCCTTGGAGACTGGAAGATCAGAAATAAAATCCATGGAGAGATGGGACCAAGGCCTATAAGGAATATGTAATAGTTGGAGAGGGCCTACAACTTTCTTACGGGGGGACTTGTGCTGGGTGCACTTAACACAGGTAGCAATGAAGGTGACATCTTTTTTTATGGAGGTCCACTAGTAGGAATGTTGGAGTCATTTTATGATCTTGAGAATCCCGGAATGGCCCAAAAACAAAGAAGTGTGGGCCCAACTGAGGAGTTGTTTGCAGGGTCCAGGAACTACAAAGATTCTTTCCAGGGGTGGAGTGTCCACTCGTGTAAGAGCAAAGACAGTGGGATGGAGAATGGTCTGAATGTTGTGTTGATTTTCCTCTCCCTCCAGCGACAGGAAAGACCTAAAAAGCACATCCGCTTTTTTATTTTGACTGCCAGGACAAAACCAAAACTTTGATTGGCATAATTATTTTCTGCTGCAGAAACTTTTCTAGAAAAGAAACCACATGGATGGTTTTACCAGTCTTCTGCTAATTGGGACAGCACGGCACCCACACCCACCGAAGAGGCGTCGACCTCCACCGTAAATTGTCTCTCTAAGTCTGGTTGTTTTAGGATGGGAGCAGAGAAGAAAGCTAATTTGAGTGTCTGAAAGGCATCCTGAGCTTGAGTAAATTTTAATAATCAGCAAATCCTAGGAATCATTGGATCCCCTTTAAAGTGTTTGTCTGTGGCCAATCATGAATGGCACTCAGTTTATCATGGTCCATTTGTAAGGATTTCCCAGAGAGACTGTGACTTAAGAATGGTACCACAGGTTCCTCAAAAATACAAATAAATGGTGAGTCCGGAGGCGACAATGGCCATCCCGGGTATTAAAGCAGTTTCCCACTCATCCCCCTCTTGTATGCGAATGAGGTTGTATGACCCACATAGATCGAGTTTCATGAAAACAGAAGCTCCCTGCACTTTGTCAAACAACTCAGAGATGAGGGGGAGATGATGCCTGTTCTTAACTGTAATGTCATTGAGGCCCCAATAGTCGATGCAGGGTTTAAGGCCCCTATCTTTTTTTTCTGCATAAAAGAACCCTGCACCGGCTGCAGAAGTAGATGGTCTAATAAATCTTCAAGGTATATGGACATAGCCGCTGTTTCTGGATCCAATAGAGAATAAACTCAACCATGAGGAGGCGTCTTCCCTGGAATGAGATCAACGCCACAATCCCTGGAGCGATGGGGTGGCAATGAATCGGCTGCTTTTTCACAAAAGATATCACTGAAATTGGAGGATGACTCAGGAATTTGGAGTTTAGGGCCAAGTTTTAACTCTACTGAGGGTACAGGGGGTACAAAGGTGTCATCTTTATGAAAAATAGGAGGACTATGCATGAGAAAAACTTTAGAAAGACAATTGTTCTGGCAGTGAGATCCCCAGGCTAATACCTGCATAGTAACCCAGTCCAAAGTAGGATTATGGATCTTCAACCAAGGCATGAGTACTTTTAGAAAGAACTAGAAATGTAATTTCTTCATGATGGAGAACACCAATACAAAGAGTGACCAGAACGGTGTCAGAAGAAATGAGACTGGCTTGTAGAGTACTTCCATCTACCCCAGATAGGAGCATAGTATGTTGTAGGGGTCTAACCAGTATGCTGAGGTCTTGTACAAGCGCTTCAGAGATGAAGTTCCCGGCCACACCGGAATCCACTAAAACTGAGAGATCTTTTGTTTGTGAAGCTACCTGGAGGGTAACTGGTAATAATGGATCAATTGAATGAGAGAACTTAGATAAAACCCCCAGCAGGAGTCCTCATGCATGGTTAGGGTCTCTTGTTTAAGGAAATCTGGGGAAATTTACAGATTTTGCACAGTAGAGATAGAGTTGATTACGAAGACGACGACTTCTTTCAGCAGGAGTCAGGTGAGAACTATTAACCTGCATGGGCTCCTCTTTAGACAAAGATGAAGGGCTGCTGACTGGATGAATAGAAGAAGGATGAGTCCGTGGGTGGTCTTCACACCACCAGCTCACTTGCCTTTCCCTATGCCGTAGGTCAATTCTAATACACAGTGAGATCAGATCTGCTAAAGTCTTTTGCAGATCTCTAGAAGCCAAGTTGTCTTTGATTTTGTCTGACAGACTATGTAGGAAAGTGGCTCTGAGGGCTGCATATTTCCACTGGATCTCAGAAGCAGTGGTCTGGAATTGTACAATGTACTGACCCACAGAAAAGGAACCTTGATGGAGTTGTAAAATGTCAGAAAATGCTGAAATAGTCCTGCCTGGTTTGTCTAAAATCCTTTTATAAGTTTTGATGAATACATCATAATTAGACATCAGAGGATCTGCCCACTCCCACAAGGGTGATACTAGGGCTGTTCTAGTGAGCAGAGAAATAATATATGTGACATTGGATCTTTGGGTAGGGAAATTATGAGGAATGCACTCGAGCTGAATTTCACAGAGATTAATGAACCCTCAGCAGTTTTTTGGGTTGCGTGTCAAAGTGGTTTGGATGAACTAACTGGAGATGAGACAGATGTGGAGCATGAGCTCCCAAAGGAGGTTCAGGAAGAACTTGCGGTGTTGCTGGAGCCATAGCTGAAAGGACTGAGTGAATACAACTTAACTGACCGGTGAGTTTTAGAAGATGTGGCCCCATGAGTTTTTGAGTGGCTTCTTGGGATTCCATATGAGAAAGTATATTATGTAGAACTCCATCACCCTGAGACCCAGCAGCCTCCATTTGGCCTGTGCAAACTGTCAGGCCCTGGTATTGATTGACCTCAGTTGCGGGTACAGTGGCTGGTGGTCTTGGGTGAGTTGATGTTAACAGATGAGGGGGCAATATGTAAGTCTTCCTCATAGGTGACTCTCAGATGCTGATGAGACCTACTCTGAGGTGCAGATAATCCACTTGATGGTATTCACCAGTGACCCCTCCAAGCGGGGTAATGGTTTTGCTGTGCCAAGTGAAGAGGTTGCGACCCCCAGAGTAGGTATCTGAGAGAAGCAAGAAGACAAGGGACAGAACTAGGAATGTACTTGGAGGAATATGTGCAATGAAGAATCAGACCCTGAATAGCGATGGAGACAACTCCAGAGAACCAGATACTGTCTTATGTAATGGCTGGAGAGGGCCTACAACTTTCTTATGGGGGGACTTGTGCTGGGTGCACTTAACACAGGTAGCAATGAAGGTGACATCTTTTTTTATGGAGGTCCACTAGTAGGAATGTTGGAGTCATTTTATGATCTTGAGAATCCCGGAATGGCCCAAAAACAAAGAAGTGTGGGCCCAAGTGAGGAGTTGTTTGCAGGGGCCAGGAACTACAAAGATTCTTCCCAGGGGTGGAGTGTCCACTCGTGTAAGAGCAAAGACAGTGGGATGGAGAATGGTCTGAATCTTGTGTTGATTTTCCTCTCCCTCCAGCGTCAGGAAAGACCTAAAAAGCACATCTGCTTTTTTATTTTGACTGCCAGGACAAAACCAAAACTTTGATTGGCATAATTCTTTTCTACTGGAAAAACTTTTCTAGAAAAGAAACCACATGGATGGTTTTGCCAGTCTTCTGCTAATTGGGACAGCACGGCACCCACACCCACCGAAGAGGCGTCGACCTCCACCGTAAATTGTCTCTCTAAGTCAGGTTTTTTTAGGATGGGAGCAGAGAAGAAAGCTAATTTGAGTGTCTGAAAGGCATCCTGAGCTTGAGTAAATTTTAATAATCAGCAAATCCTAGGAATCATTGGATCCCCTTTAAAGTGTTTGTCTGTGGCCAATCATGGATGGCACTCAGTTTATCATGGTCCATTTGTAAGGATTTCCCAGAGAGACTGTGACTTAAGAATAGTACCACAGGTTCCTCAAAAATACAAACAAATGGTGAGTCCGGAGGCGACATGTTGCTGATGGAGTTGAAGATTTTTAGAAAAAATTGAAATATCATACAGATAAACCACAACAAATTGATAGAGAATGTCATGAAAGATCTCATTGATGTATCCTTAAAAAACTGCTGGGGCATTACATAACCCAAATGGCATCACAAGATACTCGAAATGGCCATCCTGGGTATTAAAGCAGTTTCCCACTCATCCCCCTCTTGTATGCGAATGAGGTTGTATGACCCACATAGATCGAGTTTCATGAAAACAGAAGCTCCCTGCACTTTGTCAAACAACTCAGAGATGAGGGGGAGATGATGCCTGTTCTTAACTGTAATGTCATTGAGGCCCCAATAGTCGATGCAGGGTTTAAGGCCCCTATCTTTTTTTTCTGCATAAAAGAACCCTGCACCAGCTGCAGAAGTAGATGGTCTAATAAATCTTCAAGGTATATGGACATAGCCGCTGTTTCTGGATCCAATAGAGGATAAACTCAACCATGAGGAGGCGTTTTCCCTGGAATGAGATCAACGCCACAATCCCAGGAGCGATGGGGTGGCAATGAATCGGCTGCTTTTTCACAAAAGATATCACTGAAATTGGAGGATGACTCAGGAATTTGGAGTTTAGGGCCAAGTTTTAACTCTACTGAGGGTACAGGGGGTAGAAAGGTGTCATCTTTATGAAAAATAGGAGGACTATGCATGAGAAAAACTTTAGAAAGACAATTGTTCTGGCAGTGAGATCCCCAGGCTAATACCTGCATAGTAACCCAGTCCAAAGTAGGATTATGGATCTTCAACCAAGGCATGAGTACTTTTAGAAAGAACTAGAAATGTAATTTCTTCATGATGGAGAACACCAATACAAAGAGTGACCAGAACGGTGTCAGAAGAAATGAGACTGGCTTGTAGAGTACTTCCATCTACCCCAGATAGGAGCATAGTATGTTGTAGGGGTCTAACCAGTATGCTGAGGTCTTGTACAAGCGCTTCAGAGATGAAGTTCCCGGCCACACCGGAATCCACTAAAACTGAGAGATCTTTTGTTTGTGAAGCTACCTGGAGGGTAACTGGTAATAATGAATCAATTGAATGAGAGAACTTAGATAAAACCCCCAGCAGGAGTCCTCATGCATGGTTAGGGTCTCTTGTTTCCGGAAATCTGGGGAAATTTACAGATTTTTCACAGTAGAGATAGAGTTGATTATGAAGACGACGACTTCTTTCAACAGGAGTCAGGTGAGACCTATTAACCTGCATGGGCTCCTCTTTAGACAAAGATGAAGGGCTGCTGACTGGATGAATAGAAGAAGGATGAGTTCGTGGGTGGTCTTCACACCACCAGCTCACTTGCCTTTCCCTATGCCATAGGTCAATTCTAATACACAGTGAGATCAGATCTGCTAAAGTCTTTTGCAGATCTCTAGAAGCCAAGTTGTCTTTGATTTTATCTGACAGACTATGTAGGAAAGTGGCTCTGAGGGCTGCATATTTCCACTGGATCTCAGAAGCAGTGGTCTGGAATTGTACAATGTACTGACCCACAGAAAAGGAACCTTGATGGAGTTGTAAAATGTCAGAAAATGCTGAAATAGACCTGCCTGGTTTGTCTAAAATCCTTTTATAAGTTTTGATGAATACATCATAATTAGACATCAGAGGATCTGCCCACTCCCACAAGGGTGATACTAGGGCCGTTCTAGTGAGCAGAGAAATAATATATGTGACATTGGATCTTTGGGTAGGGAAATTATGAGGAATGCACTCGAGCTGAATTTGGCCTGTGCAAACTGTCAGGCCCTGGTGTTGATTGACCTCAGTTGCGGGTACAGTGGCTGGTGGTCTTGGGTGAGTTGATGTTAACAGATGAGGGGGCAATATGTAAGTCTTCCTCATAGATGACTCTCAGATGCTGATGAGACCTACTATGAGGTGCAGATAATCCACTTGATGGTATTCACCAGTGACCCCTCCAAGCGGGGTAATGGTTTTGCTGTGCCAAGTGAAGAGGTTGCGACCCCCAGAGTAGGTATCTGAGAGAAGCAAGAAGACAAGGGACAGAACTAGGAATGTACTTGGAGGAATATCTGCAATGAAGAATCAGACCCTGAATAGCGATGGAGACAACTCCAGAGAACCAGATACTATTTGTCATGAGTAGCTGTACTGTGACTCTAGATGCTGAATAGTGATGAGTAACAGCTCTGGTGATCCTGACGTATAGTGAAGGATAGGTAACTAGGTATCCAGACACTGAATAGCGATGGGTAACACAATGATACTTGATAGAGAACACTAAAGGATAGCATGGGGCCTCGGATGCAGGCAATTTCCTGTTTACGAAGCCGGACTTAAATACCTTTTAGGTAGCTGGTTATTGGATGCAGAGATCAGATGAGTGACCGCACGACTACCATTGGAGGGCTTGATCAGTTGACATGGACCAACATGGCTGCGCCCATGAATGTGAGAGTGACACAGAGACACAGTATGAAAGTCCTAGCAGACCCTGGGAAGAATACTCAGTCCACTACTCACTCGCACACCTGGCATCTGACCAAGTCAGAGATTGAAGACGCTGGTACATAGGTGAGAGGCGGCCAATCCCAGGCCACAACCTGACAGGTAGATTGTAATGGGAGAGCAAATATGGTTACAGAAAGCCATGTTGTGTTCAGTGCTTTTATGAATGTGTCAGGCATTAGATAGTGGTGGTCAGGCATTAGGTGGTACAAAGGAAAGTTAAAACAAGACACACCACAAATCTTTGAGGCATTGTCTTTTATGCGTTAATTTGTTAAAGCTTTCTTATCAGTATTTAACCAATAGAGTATTTTGAACTAGGTTTATATCCATATTTGTAAGTGGTGGCTGAGCCCGACCGCAGGGTCATATAAAAGTTTAGGACAAAGGAAACTCAAATCAGCCTTTGACTTTCTCTCAAAGCTGACCTGCAAGCAGTGTAGATTCCAGCTCCAAGATGCTGGAGGGGCTCCTGGAAATTAACCATTTATGTCCGAAGTAGATGAGCTAATGAGCAGCTAAGTGTTTATACTGTAATATACTTTCTTTTACTTTTGTAATAAATATCTTTTTAACTGAGATATACAGTACTGTATGTTTGTTTGGCTTGATTAACATATTTGTATCCAAGAATCTTATCTTGTTCCACCGAGAACATTAGGTCAGGAGAGGATAAATAGATTTGGGTATTATCACAGTGTAGACGTTTCTGTAGTCCAAATATTAGATACTAAGGGGGTGCCTCCCCTCCTAGTGCCTAACCCTAATCTTCCCCCCGGTGTTGCTTAACTCTATCCTCCCCTTCCTGCACCCTAAACCTAACCCTCCCAGGGGGGTACATAACCCTAATCTCCCCCCAGTGGTGCCTAACCACCCATCCCTGCAGCCTAACCCTAACGTGCCCAGCTGGTGCCTAACCCTAATGTCCCCCTAACCCTAATGTTTCCCCCACCCTAATGTATATAGCTTGGTTAACAGTGTTTAATTAAGATGAGAAATCTAGAAGGATGAGCATGGAGATTTGTCACTTGACTTGGCAGAAAGAATATCACTTGATTAGGGAAGGAAGCTTTGGAGGAGTGATAGGAAAGGTAGATGGTCATTGAGGTTAAAGAGAGGAGAGAAAGTTTGAGGTAAATCTAGACAAGCTACTTGAGTAGTTTAGATTAGAATATGAGGAGAGAGAAGTCCTAAACAAATTTGGAGCCAGAAGCAGGATCAGGAAATCCAAACAGAGGAGCTGACAGGCGGGGTGACCCCTACAGTTTTTCTGGGGCCCTGTTATGAATCAGGACTTACATTGCTGAATCCTAGAGACAATATTTATTTATTATTTATTATTTTATTTATTACCAGTTAATTACCATAGCGCACACATATTCCGCAGCGCTTTACAGACAGAATATTTGGCCATTCACATCAGTCCCTGGCCCAGTGGAGCTTACAATCTATATTCCCTAACACGTGCACACACATGGGTTACTTTTTTTTGTGGGGAACCAATTAACCTACCAGTATATTTTTGGAGTGTGGGAGGAAACTGGAGTACCCAGAGGAAACCCATGCAAGCACACGGAGAATATACAAACTCCACACAGTTAGTGCCATGGCGAACCATTACACCATTTGTGCTGCCCTACTCAATATTCAACAGTACTCAAAAGCTGTCAGGTTGAACTATCAGTACTGCAATCATATTAGATTATGGTCTAGATTTAATGGACAGAACACAAGTGGAATAGAAGTAACATACATAAACAATAGAGCACCAACTTGCAGTTGCAGGGAGAAGTCCTGCTATGCTGTAACAGGTTCTTTCTCCCAGCACAGGTCAATGGCAGGGAGAAAGCAAGGTCATCCATTTGACAT
This sequence comes from Taudactylus pleione, assembly GCA_031769625.1. Taxonomy (NCBI): domain Eukaryota; kingdom Metazoa; phylum Chordata; class Amphibia; order Anura; family Myobatrachidae; genus Taudactylus; species Taudactylus pleione. Next base: position 2,269,782 of record JAUIMM010000086.1, read on the forward strand.
ATAGAGATCTGAAGCAGGTTGACAACAAGGCAATCCATTTAGTAAGCAAGAAACTGTGGCAGGATGGAGATAAGGCAATCCATTTAACATGCTGAGGTGCAAGGCTGTAGACAAGTAAATCCGAATAACGTGCAGTGGTCTGTGGTTAAATATGAGGCAATCCATTTAACATGCAGAGGTGTGTAGTTGTAGACAAGGAAATTCAGTTAACATGCAGAGGTCTCTGGTTGTGGATGAAGAAATCTGGTTAACATGCAGAGTTCTATAGCAGGCTAAAGACAAGGTCATAAACAAATGAACAGGAGCTAAGGACACTTGTCAAAGGTCAGTCAGGCTATCACCAGTACTGAGGAGTCTGTAAGACCAGTATATAAAGTGCTTGATTGAATCACCTGGCTCACTCCCATGACCCACTTGATCCGCTGCACACACTGAATGTTCTAAAATGGCATCGTCCATTACAGAAACTCACAGTAATCATTGTACAGGTATACTGCACAAAATGACATGCACTGTAGAGAGCTGCACAGAATGTAGAACCCAATGATTACTTCTGGGATGCAGTGTCCTAAACAATGCGGCACCTTCTGTGGTTTCTAACAGCACCATCTTGTCTGTAGCCGTGGAGGCAGAGCAGTGCCCCACCTCAGCTTTCCTGGCCTCTGTAGCCTTGTCATGTAGGGCAGAGGAAGATGCTCATTCCCATGGGGTTCACACTGCCTAATCGCGCTCTGTGTCTTGCAGAGCCTTTTTAAAGTAAAATAATTGTGAAGTCCGATCAGCTTACTTGGAGTTCCAAAATCGAGTACTGCCCATACAATGCGCATGCGCGGTTGGCGCCAACACAAGACTTCAATTGTGAATGCACTGATTTGCTGGTCAGTGTGGTTCAATTTATACACAGAAAACAATATAGGAGCAACCTTAGTAACACATATTACAGTTTAGATAAACTGGTTGCTACTCAATAGGTTACAGGTAAAAAACAATGCAACTGGTCAAGCTTTCAACTGTCTTCCTGAGTCGTGGTAGCCTCTTGCTTGTCACCATAGTCAAATCCATGTGTGCTTATGTCCTCAGGTGCTCGCCACTCAGAGAGGGAAAGTAGCAGTTAACAGTTTATAGTTAAAACAGGTTCTTAGCGGAAGCATATGCATTTACCAAACAAGCTGTAATTACAAGCAACCTCAAATAAAACAAATGTTCGCAAAGTTGTGATCACTTATAAAATCAAATATATTTTCATACATAGAATTGCAGTGCTATATTTACACACTGATATGTTGGAAATTGTGCAACATTTGTAAAGAATATAAACATTAATATATAACAATGCGTGATATTGAAAGGCAATATTTAAGTATATGGAAAATATAAAATATGATGTAAATGTACAGAAAGTTATATATTATTGTGCTTAATTCCATTTTGGTGTTTGCCTTTGACAGTCCACCCTTTGATAGTCAATAAACTAGCACCATTTTCATAGTTCCAATGTAGGATCATATTGCAGATTGTCCAGTTCTGTGTTGTAATACTTTATTGGAACCCTAACATCCATTTCTATATCAAGGTGATTGATTTGGTTGTTGGTCCTTTTGAACATATTCCTAACACACTTTTTTAAAGAGTGGTATAATTTTAATTAAATATATATCACTAGTATGGTTGACAAAATTATCAGCAAAAGTCTTCCCGTGCATCATCCCATTAGTGAATTTTGAAAACTGTTTCTCCATGTCTAACCATAAGAACCACTATGCTTAATATTCTCTTGCTCAATAGAGAATTATATGTTTACTTAAAATCTAATTTTTCTTTAACGTATTTCATGTGGGTGCAACAAGTTCCATCAGATTTTATCTCTAAAATATATATCATATACCCTGGTTACCAAATTTTGACATTTTAGTACCATCTTGTTGAATTTATTTTGTTTTGAATATCAGTATTAATGCATCTTTGTCATTTGTTTATTGGACATGTGTCACCAGAGTCAGTAGTACCTTCTCTTAAAACACACTTCTTTAAAGCTTGGGGAAAAGGACAACCATTCAACCTATTGGTTGCTAGTACTCCCATCTGCTGAAAGCATGTTCCCTTCTGCATCAATACTAAGATTATTCCTGTCCTTCTTGTAACCATAATATGTCCCATACTCCCAAATCCAAACATGTTGTTTATTCCCATGATTTATGAACATTTTCCTTAGTTATAAGTTGAGTTAGGTCATGCCCTGATCTTGGGAAGCTTCCCATGTATTTCCCATAACATCATTAGAAGACCCACCTCCAGGACATTCCACTTTGGTGTCAGATCAAAAAACAAAAACAAAAGAAAGTACACAGAAAGACAGGTGACTTTCATGCAGCAATGGTTATCCTTCCTCTTTGGTTCAGTTGCTTTGCCTCATGCGAGTTTAAGTTGCCGGAAAAAAGTCTTGCATTGATGAAGCACTTCTCTATTTTCTAGTTCTCGATTCTTTTTGTTCAGATACACTCTTATAATGAGTGGAATGGATCCAGGTGTATCTTTCAGCAACACTCAATGTATTAGTAGTGGTCATCAACACCTGGTATCGTCCTTCCCAACAATCTGTTAAGCAACCAGAACTCAAGAAATTTCTTAACCATTACATTCTTTTCCAGGAACACTGACATGACAGTTAGTACCCAACATGATCAGAGCCAGAAGCTTTAAACTCATTTGTTATCATCTCAACAGTTATCTCACACCCATGGTATATCTGACAGTCATTTCATTATCACAGTTCAAGGTTATCTGTCCTACAAAAATAAAATATATCCAGTGGTGACAGGTTAGGTGGTGGCCTAGTGGTGGTTATGATACCTTTGTAATACTTTGCAATGCTTCTTGCCATACTTACTCTATCTCAGTCATCACCTCACTCAACTTATTTTTATTTATTTTTTATAACCAAAATAAAAACAAATTCACCCAAACAAACATTTAAAATTCCCACATTATACTATCTGAATGAAGTTGATTTGTATTACCTAGGTTGGATTGAGCCCCCTGTGGTAACACAAACTTTGCATATTTATCAGTTTCTGTATGCTGAGAGTCTAAAAAAAAACATGAAATTGGTTGCCTGGATTCTTGGCATCTGAGCTATAGGTGATGCTGCCGCTCTCTTTGCAACTTCATCAGCTCTCCTTGTCTTAATAATATCATATAATAAATAATAAGTGTAATCCCTATATATGCAAGTGTTTAGACATTTTATATCTGTCACTACCAGTGGAAGTTGTATGGTCGTCAAGTCTTTTGTGTGCCTTGTGAATGTCTTATTGGTGTTCTAGTTGTTTGTCATAAACATAAAACATGATTCTTATCTATCTGTCATGCTTGCCTCAGGAAGGTCTCCTATTAAGGAGCTGAAAGCTGAGGCCTGGGGTTGTGGAAGGAATCGGAGGTGAGGGGCCTGGATGTATGTCCTCCTCATCCACAAGTATCGGATGTTGGTGAGACCCGATCAAAGGCGCAGAGTCTAACCTGCTGGGAGGTGTTCACCAGTGACCCCTCCAAGCAGGATATAGGTTTAAACTGCACCCAGCAAACAGGTCGCAGCCCTTTGATTAGGTATCCGATACACGTGAGAAATGGAGATAGAACACCAATGAGGCCCTGGAGTTTTGTACTTCAGAGAGAAGCACTAGCGAGGTCACTGTACGAGGATGTGAATGATGTATGCAGGCAAGGTATCAGATGAATGCTGGCACAGGAGGTATACATGGTAGTTGCACTCGAAGAATGTACTAATTATGTGGGCTAGGTGTTCAGGTGCACCACTGGCACAGGAGGATGACTCTGTGATTGTATTCGAAGGAAGAACTGAGTATGCGGGCAAGGTGGTTCAGGTGCACTGCTGGCACAGGAGGATGTCACAGTGATTGTACTCACAGGATGTACTGAGTACATGGGCAAGGTGTTTCAGACACACCGCTGGCACAGGAGGATGTTGCTGTGACTGTACTCGCAGGTACGCGGGCAAGATGTTTCAGATGCACCACTCAAGAATAGTCTTGAGAGTAGAACAAACAAGTGAACCTGGAATGAAGTGGTGGCAATCAAACACTAGTAGTAACAACGTTGTACAGGCAACTTCCTGTTGTCCAGAGCCTGTTAAATACCCAAAGGTAGCAGTCCATTGGAAGGCAGCGTCAGCTGACAAAGATAATGCTACCATTGGACAGAGGGTCAGACAGGTGATGAATACTGTCATGGCTGCGCCCATGATGGCAACCTTGGTAACCAAATCATGGAGCAGCAACTGGAAGACAAGTGCACCTAAGGCATAATCCTCAGTGCGTCACTCACCACTGCACCAGACGTCTGACCATGCAAGAAGTCAGGGAAAGTCGGTGCTGAGGTGAGCAATGGCCGATCCTAGGCCAGCACTTGACAGTACCCCCCCTTTCAGGGTGAACTCCGGACATCCACAAGGCTTATCAGGAAACTTCCTGTGAAAAGCTTGAATGAATTGAAGGTCATGGACATCAGGACCCTTAATCCATGCTCGTTCTTCAGGTCTATACCCTTTCCATTAAATAAGGTACTGAAAGCAATTGGATCGATGTCAAGAATCTAGAATTCTCTCAACCTCAAATTCAATACCCTGCTGGGTCTGCACTTGAGGTGCTTTAGGACAGGAACGTTGAAATCGTTTCAGGATCAGAGTACATAGTAGAGAGATATGGAAGGTATTAGAGATCTTCAGCTGAGGTGAAAGTTCCAATTTATACACCACAGGATTAATCACTCTGAGGATGCGGTAGGGTCCAATGAAGCATGGAGCAAACTTCATGATTGGTTCCCTTAAAACAAATGTTCTTGGATGATAACCATACCCTATCTCCCACTCTTAGAAGGGGAACAGCAAGGTGTTTTTTATCAGCAAATCTTTTGTAGTTACTCAAAGCTTTCTTCAAGGAACTGGATATCCTTCCACAGAACCACAAAACTATCCACCAGATTGGTTACAGCCGGTACCTCTATGAATGGTAATTCTTGAAAATCGGGCACTCACGGATGTCTACCATAGACTGTGAAAAATGGAGTGGAAGTAGTGGAAGAGTGATACCTGAAATTATGTGAGAATTCAGCCCACAGCAAAAGATCGACCCAGTCATCCTGTGAAGATGATACAAATAGCCTAATAAAAGTTTCCAAATCTTGGTTCACCCTTTTAGTCTGACCATTAGTTTGTGGGTGGTAGGCAGAAGAAAGCTTTAGCTTAATGCAGCAGGTTGTACACAGCACTCTCCAGAACTTGGCTACAAATTGTACCCCTCAATCAGACACTTTCTCTTTGGGTAGACCATGCAACCTGAAAATGTCCCGGATGAATACTTTCACCAATTGTGGAGCAGAAGTTAGACCGACAAGGGGAATAAAATGGGCCATCTTTGAGAATTGATCCATGACCACCCACACAGTGCTATGTTCTTTGGACAATGGTAGTTCAGAAATAAAATCCATGGAGAGATGAGTCCTCGAAACAACTGGAATTAGTAGAGGACATAACGGACCCACAGTTGTTCCGCAAATGACTTTGTGCTAAGCACATTTTGCACAGGACATAATGAAATCGCAAACATCTATCCTAATGGTAGGCCACCAGTAGGATCGCTGTAAACACTTGTAAGTTTTAAGAATACCAGAATGTCCAGTGAAGAGAGAGGCATGGGCCCAAGTCAGTAATCTTTTATGTAGCTGTGGAGCAATGAAGATTTTGCTAGGTTGAGGAGACAGGAGTTGTGTGGGTGCAAAGACAAGGGGTTCCAGGATTGGGCGAACTTGAGGTTGATCTTCTTCCTACTGTGCAGATAGAAAAGACAGAGATAGGGCATCAGCTTTCTTATTTAGGATCTCTGGTTGAAACTGAAGCTTGAAGTCAAATCTAGCAATGAAGAGGGACCAACGAGCTTGTCTGGCATTTAACTGATGAGCTGTTTGGAGGTATACCAGATTTTTATGATCAGTGATGGTGGTTACAGGGAATCTAGCACCTTCCAAAAGATTTTGCCACTCTTCCAGTGCCAAGCACATAGCCAACAACTCTTGGTCCCCTATGGCATAATTCTTTTCAGCCGGGGAAAAGTTCCGCAAGAAGAATCCACATGAATGAATGTTCCCATCCTCCACAGTATGACATAGCATGGCTCCCACTCCAACCAAAGAGGCATCTACCTCTAAAATGAAGGATTTATCAAGTTGTGGTTGGTGATGTATTGGAGCTATCATGAATGCTGTTTTTAATTTTTGGAATGCCGTCACTGCCGGGGAAGACCAGTGAGAAGGATTGGCACCCTTTTTGGTGAGTGCCATGATGGAAGCGACCAGAGTGGAGAGGAGAAATTCAAAAATAAACCTTTGATAATAATTAGAGAACCCTAGGAATTGCTGGGTAGCTTTCAGAGAGTTGAGTTGAGGCCAATCCCAAATGGCCCTCAATTTGTCTGAATCCATCTGTAGAAAGTTTCCAGAGATGATACAGTATGTCCCAAAAATGGCACAGAGGTTTGCTCAAAAAGACACTTGGAAAGTTTCCCAAAAAGACTGTGGTTCCGAAGACGGGACAAAACCTCCCGTACATGAAATTGATGTGACTGCAGATTCTCAGAAAAAAATAAAATGTCATCTAGGTAAACCACAACAAACTTGTAGAGAAGGTCCCTGAAAATGTAATTAATGTAACCCTGGAATACCAGAGGTGCATTACATAAACCAAAGGGCATTACCAGGTATTCAAAGTGTCCATCTCGGGTATTTAATGTGGTTTTCCACCTGTCCCCCGCCTTGATGCAAATTAAGTTGGAGGCTCCGTGGAGATCCAGCTTTGTAAAAAAGTGAGCCCCACAAACCTTGTCGAACAGTTCAGAGATGAGTGGCAGGGGATACCGGTTCTTGACAGTAATGAGATTGAGTCCTTATTAATCTATGCAGGATCGGAGCCCCCCGTCTTTCTTTTCTACAAAGAAAAATCCTGCCCCAACAGGGGAAGAGGATCGTCTTTAGCTAGGTTTTCCTTGATATAGTCGGAAATAACTGCCGTTTCCGGAACCGAGAGTGGGTAGAATCGGCCATAAGGTGGCATTTTTCCAGGGACGAGATCTATGCCACAGTCCCAAGAACAATGAGGAGGTAATTTATATGTAGCCTGTTCACAAATGACATCAGCAAAATCCTGGTAAGGTTCTGGCAGAAGGGGATCCAGAAGGATTTTCAAATGATCAAGAGTAGGAGGCTTAGAAAGAAGACTAGTAGATACTTGCTGGGTATGTACAGGAATCACATGGGACAGGCATCTATGGAAGCAGCTGGGAACCCAAGAAAGGATTTGCATATTAGACTAATTTAGTGTAGGGTTATGTATTATTAACCAAGGTAGACCTAAGACTATTTCATAGGTTTTAGGTAGGACCAAGAATTCCAACATTTCTTAATGGAGACATCCTACTCAGAGGGCCACCGGGATGGTAACAGAGGAAATAGACTTACCCAGAATGATGTTGCCATCTACCCCTGAAAGAGCCAGCTTGCTGGGTAAAGGAGTAATGGGAATACCCAACATTCACACTAAAACTCAGAAATAAAATTCCCAGCGGCTCCGTAATCTACCAAGGCCTTCAACTCCTTAGTCCTCGACTTGTGAGAAAGGGACACTGTTAAGAGACTATCCATTAAGTGGGAAGGCTTGATCACTACTCCCAACTGGATGTTCCTGGAACCAGTTAGGGTCTCGCGTTTCCCGCAAGAAGAGGACAAGTCTTAAGAATATGTTCCGGAGCTGCACAGTAAATGCAGAGTTCATTCTGAAAGTGGCGATTACGTTCCGCCGTGGTCAGCCGAGATTTATAAACTTGCATTGGTTCTTCCTTACTTACAGCTGGAGCAGGGGAATGTGTATCAAAGAACTTATGATCTCCTTTCCCTCTACTAGCCAAACATTCCCTAAGGTGTAAGTCAATCTTGATGCATAGTTAGATTACCTAGGAGAAGGACTCTGAAATATCTTGAGAGGCTAGCTCATCTTTCATTTTCTCAGAAACCCATGTAAAATGGCTGCCTTGACAGCCTCCTCATTCCATTTCAGTTCGTAAGAGATGGTCTGGAATTGAACCACGTACTGTCCTATGGTTCAGGTTCCTTGTCGGATTCGAAGAAGATCAGAGGAAGCCGAGGAAGTATTTCCTGGCTCATCAAAAATTAATTTGAAGGAAGAAATACAATTTTCATAGACACTAGAGGATCTGCTCATTCCCATAACAGGGAAACCCAATCCAAGGCAGTTCCCATCAACAACTAAATAATGTAAGCCACCTTAGACCTAGGCATAGGGAAATTTTGTGGCAGACATTCAAACTGGATCTTGCATTGGTAAATAAATTCCCGGCAACGTCGTGGATTTCCATCAAAGCGTTCTAGGGGTCCTAACTGAAGATGAGACTTCAGTGTTACAGGTACCAGGGGATGAACTGGAGGATTCAAAGGAGCAGACACCGCAGGAGGAGGGAGTATCGTGGCCAAGGTAGATTGGATGGAAAGTAGTTGTCCCAAAAGCTCTTGCAAATATTGAGCCACTTGATGTTGTGCTGTCTCCTGATTATCCATGCGAGAGGTGAGATCTTGTAGCGCCCCTGTACCCTGGGATCCTGGAGCTTCCATTGGGCCTGTACAAACTGTCATGCCTGGCTCAGGAGGGTCTCCTACTAAGGAGCTGAAAGCTGAGGTCCACGGTTGTGGAAAGAATCGGAGGTGAGGGGCCTAGATGTATGACCTCTTCATCCACAAGTATTGGATGTTGGCGAGACCCAATCAAAGGCAAGGAGTCTATCCTGCTGGGAGGTGTTCACCAGTGATCCCTACAAGCAGGATATGGGTTTAAGCTGCACCTAGCAAGCAGGTCATGGCCCTTTGATCAGGTATCTGATACAGGAGTGAAATGGAGATAGAACACCGATGAGGCCCTGGAGGTTTGTACTTCAGAGAGAAGCACTAGCAAGGTCACTGTACAAGGATGTAGAACCAAGTATACAGGCAAGGTATCAGATGACTGCTGGCACAGGAGGTATACACGGTAGTTGCACTCAAAGAATGTACTTATTATGTGGGAAAGGTGTTCAGGTGCACCACTGGCACAGGAGGATGATGCTGTGATTGTATTCACTGGAAGTACTGAGTACACAGGCAAGGTGTTTCAGATGCACTGGTGGCACAGGAGAATGTCACTGTGATTGTACTCGCAGGATGTACTGAGTACGCGGGCAAGGTGTTTCACACACACACCACTGGCACAGGAGGAACTTAGAATAGTCTTGAGAGTAGAACAAACAAGAGAACCTGGAACATAGTGATGGCAAGAAAACACTAGTAGTAACGATGTTGTACAGGCAACTTCCTGTTGTCCAGAGCCTGTTAAGTACCCAACGGTAGCAGTCCATTGGAAGGCAGCGTCAGCTGACAAAGATCATGCTACCATTGGACAGAGGGTCAGGCAGGTGATGAATACTGTCATGGCTGCACCCATGATAGCAACCAAATCATTGAGCAGCAACTGGAAGACAAGTGCACCTAAGGCATAATCCTCAGCTCATTTCTCACCACTGCACCAGATGTGTGACCACGTGAGAAGTCAGGGGAAGTCAGCGCTGATGTGAGTAATGGCCGATCCTATGTCCTCAAAACTTATCTTTTAGTTGGCATTAGTATTTTCTTTGGCCAACCCACATTATCTATAATAGTGATATCATTTCATACCTTTATACTCTACAATAGTACCTTGGTAAAAATATAAAGGGTTGTCACATGTTAAATCAATCTGTCTCTAGAATCAATAGAGACACTTTGATTTTTCCATCCAATAGGCAAGAAGATCCGGAACAAGCAACGAATAAAATACGCTTTATTGGAAACTATTGCGAGGAATGGCGACTTTTGAGAACAATTTTACAAAGACACTGGGACATACTAATGAATGATCCAGATCTTAACAAACATCTGGACCCAACAGTCCAAATAAGTTGGCGTAGGGCACAAAACTTGAAAGATATGCTTGTACATAGCCATTTTACTACAGAGAACAAAAAGAAACCAGGTATTACAGGGTTTTTCCCATCAAGGTCAGTGTAAAGCCTGTCCCAATATGACAAAGAGGAATGAGGTCTTTGATCGATTTGGCAAGAAACACAAGATCAGACAATATATAAACTGCAATACCAACGCAGTAATATACTGTGTTGAATGCACCTGTAAAAAACATTATATAGGAATGACAGCAAGGCCACTCAAACAAAGAATACTAGAACATATAGGAAATATCAAACATGCTTCTAGTGATTTACAAAAATTCAAGAAAATCACTACGGTAGCCCAGCATTTACACTTACAACATCAAGGATCATATAAAGACCTGAAAGCATTCGGTCTTGAGAAGGTATCAATGAATATCAGAAAAGGAGATCTCACTCGAGAACTCTTAAAAAGGGAATGCTAATGGACTTTTCATATGGGCTCAGTTAATCCCTTTGGGATGAATGAAACCATAAACTATAGCCCGTTTCCTGATATTTAGGCTAATTTTACCTGAGATCTAAATTTCTGACTTTGATATAGATAGTTTGGTATTGAATTTTGTTTTAAATATAATCACACTTCCCTATTTTAATTTTAACCTTATTTTTTATTTTATTTTTTTATATTATTTTATTTCATCGTCATAGTATTCTCAGTAATTACCTCAGTAATAGTCAATCACACCTAGGTACCACAATTTATTGTTATTTTATATATGTCATCAAATATATCACTACATCACACAGTCACATCACAATTTTAAAATGATTTTATTTAAAAAAAAATTTTTACTAATTTATTTTTACAATTTTGCATTCTGTTTATAGAATGCTCTTAACACTATTTCATAATTTATATTTTTGATAGTCATTATATCATATCGCAATTTCACTAACAGTATAATAATTATACTTATTAGGAATATTTAATTATTTTTGACCACCATATTCACTTATTAGCACCATTTTCACTATTACTAGAATGTACTTATTATGTGGGAAAGGTGTTCAGGTGCACCACTGGCACAGGAGGATGATGCTGTGATTGTATTCACTGGAAGTACTGAGTATACAGGCAAGGTGTTTCAGATGCACTGGTAGCACAGGAGAATGTCACTGTGATTGTACTCGCAGGATGTACTGAGTACGCGGGCAAGGTGTTTCACACACACACCACTGGCACAGGAGGAACTTAGAATAGTCTTTAGAGTAGAACAAACAAGAGAACCTGGAACATAGTGATGGCAAGAAAACACTAGTAGTAACGATGTTGTACAGGCAACTTCCTGTTGTCCAGAGCCTGTTAAATACCCAAAGGTAGCAGTCCATTGGAAGGCAGCGTCAGCTGACAAAGATCATGCTACCATTGGACAGAGGGTCAGGCAGGTGATGAATACTGTCATGGCTGCACCCATGATAGCAACCAAATCATTGAGCAGCAACTGGAAGACAAGTGCACCTAAGGCATAATCCTCAGCTCATTTCTCACCACTGCACCAGATGTCTGACCATGTGAGAAGTCAGGTGAAGTCGGCGCTGATGTGAGTAATGGCCGATCCTATGTCCTCAAAACTTATCTTTTAGTTGGCATTAGTATTTTCTTTGGCCAACCCACATTATCTATAATAGTGATATAATTTCATACCTTTATACTCTACAATAGTACCTTGGTAAAAATATAAAGGGTTGTCACATGTTAAATCAATCTGATATAAATGTGTCCCCCCTCTGTAGTGCACATTTCCCATACCTTTAATAAATAATAATTCTGTTCTACTCCAAGGGCATTATATTGTAATATCTCATACAGGTACAATCCCATCCCTATCTAATTTTACCACTAGGGACCAGAATAGTACTCAACAGCACCAGATGTAACCCTATATTACTCTGGTCTTCAAACACACTATGGATTATCTCTCTACCTCATGGTTCAGCAATGGCAGCCAGACTGAGCGGACAACTTAACCTAGCTCCTCCACTGCCCATGCCATTCCATGTATAACTGCAACACCTAAGCCAATGCTGCAACTAAGGATGGTCCACCTTCTGTTTCCTGCGTAACCTCCTTACACATATTACCAGACAATACAAAAACATATATATATTTTTTTTTTTCAATTTTATTGCGGTACTCTTTCCTATATTATTATATGAAGGCAAAGGAGCACTTGGTGCATGCTCCAACTTCCTCTCAGACTCCTTGTTACTGTTTTGCAATTTTCCTCTCTACTTCTCATATTCACATTGCCAAATTTCTAAAAATGTACAGTGTTTATGGCACAATTTGCGTAAGCTTATTCTACAGATTTTATCATTAACATTTTTCAAAACATCTTTGTGAAATGTAACAATGGGAAAAGATCTCAATCACCCCTGGGTCATTTTTGACCACTTCTAACAATATTTTGTTGCGTCCACACCATATTTAATCCCTACAATAAACCTAGCTGAACCTGTCGGCACTGTACAGGAAATCATTGTTGATGGTCTATCGTCCATTTCCGACCCCTCTTTCCATACATTATTGGCTCCAAACTGTGACTGTTTGGCTCCCATGCTGTCTGTCCCGCACCACGACTTTATGTCCAAACCGTCTCCTTGACACACAGGTAGGTATGATAATAGCAATACAGATACGTCTCCAGCTGCTCATCAGCAAAGCCACACTGTGACTGACTTCTTATCCTAATGGTGCAACCCATGACTGACCTATTTTCCTATTGGGTTATCTACACACAATATTGCACTCACTAAGTATTGTTGAAACTAGAAGTGTTACAGACTCATTCACTCCCCAATATTTGCTATTGTGCTTATTGAATTACTGTAGTCTCACATTTAAATGCCGCTCCTGAAATGTGATCCTTTCGCTTCTCTTGTTGTGACCTTTTAAGCTTTTAAAATGTTGCAAATTGGGGTGCAGTATTTTGCTTCCCTTTTTGCAGTCCCTAACACTAATTTACCCTATCTATATCATCACTTGCTGCTAACATTCGCATACAGCGATTACCTTCACCAAGGACAATTTCCTATTTATATGGTGGTTTAACACTATACACACATCAAGCATACAGTTTTATTAGCACAATTCCTTTTGTTAGTACATTTAATTCAGATATTTCTATTAAACATGTACTGACTAAGAAAAACAAAACAAAACTATGAGTCAGTCTCTGAGATGGCTACACATTCTATTTCTATGTGGCTGGCTCAGAGCTTTTCATGTGCTAATTAACTTTTTCAGTAAACAAGCACAGGAACAGAAAATGGTGAATTTTATAATACTGAGCAATACAATTTTGACTAAAATGATTAAAGCTTATGGCAACATAACTACAAGGCAGAAAGTTTTTGAAACAGAGCAAATATCTACGCAGACTAATCAATTTATTTTACCTTATTCCAGAATTCTTCTCTGCACCTTCTCAACCCATAAAACAGGAATTCAGTGTATCAACACAGATGGTTTAGGATATAGAACAAATCATTCTTACCTTTTTTTTTATGCGTCTTCCACCTTTTTTGATACTCCGAATTCCATGTGTCTATGAGTAGAGAAATTAGAGTACTTTTCACGAGCCCCCAGTTATTAAAGTAAAATAATTGTGACATCCGATCAGCTTACTGTACTTTACTGTACTTTAAGTTCCAAAGTCCAAAATATTTATTTGCTTAAAGAAATATAAAGAGTACCGCCCACATAATGTGCATGCGCGGTTGGCGCCAACACAAGGCTTCAATACTGAACGCACTGACTTGCTGGGTCCGTGTGGTACAATCTATACACAGAAAACAATATAGGAGTAACCTTAGTAACACATATTACAGTTTAGATAAACTGGTCACTACACAATAGGTTACAGGTAAAAAACAATGCAACTGGTCAAGCTTTCAACTGTCTTCCTGAGTCATGGTAACCTCTTGCTTGTCATCATTGTCATATCCATGTGTGCTCATGTCCTCAGGCACTCGCCACTCAGAGTGGGAAAGTAGCAGTTAACAGTTTATAGTTAAAACAGGTTCTTATTGGAACCATATGCATTTACTAAATAATATGTAATTACAAGCAACCTTGAGTAAAACAAATGTTCGCAAAGCTGTGATCACTTATAAAATACATAGAATTGCAGTGCTATATTTACACACTGTTATGTTGGAAATTGTGCAACATTTGTAAAGAATATAAATACTAATATATAACAATGCATGATATTGAAAAGCAATATTTAAGTATATGGAAAATATAAAATATGATTTAAATGTACCGAAAGTTGTTTATTGTTGTACTTCATTCAGTTTTGGTATTTGACAAAGCCTACCTGACCTTGCACTCCCAGAGCCCTAAATGGGAATACAACGCCAGTCACCCAGAGCCTTTAGTCCCTATTATCGTAAAAGAAGTGGGGGTAGTACACTGGATAGGCCAGCCATGAAGCAAGCCATGTGGGAGCAGGAGATGCTTGAGCTAGTAGAGAAGTGGTGAAAGTGGTGGAGGAGGAGAATGTGGTAATTTTGTGCCAGTATCCTGAGACTGCTCACCATGAAGTTGCGGAAAAAGGGATCTGCCATTCCTTGATAAGAGCTACAGGAGGTGTACTCTGCTGCCTAATCAGGACAACCTGCAGTGAGTCAGCCATTAGCTTCAGAATTACTCTCTGGAGCATGACTTCTGATGCACCCCTGCTCCCAGCATTTTACTGATCCATACAGAAACTGGATGGGGCAGCAGTGTTTATTGAGTGGATTTCCCAGAGTAAGTGGATCATGCTGATCATGCTGGAGCTATGCAGTCCTGTGTTATCTGTGTATGTATGTGGATTTTATACTGTAAGTTGATTTTTGTTCCATGTTATTTCATAACAGATCTGTGGGGTTGAAAAAAAGTGCACCTATTTTTTTGATTGGAGTAAGGCTGGGCACCCCAAATGTCTTGGCAGCTCTGGGTACATGTTGAAAATGTGGGCTAGGTCCAAGCAAAGTCAGTAGATAGAAAGTGTAGAAGCTGAGAGGGAATGAGAATGAGGGTGGAGAGAAAGATAGGTTGTCAAAGACTAAATCACCCATGATTCATGACCGCCAAGACCCAGAAGAAGATGCAGGAGACACCACTGAAGTGACCAGGTAAGTTACTGCTGGGCTACCTGGGATATTAGGTCGACTTTCTATCATGTTAACATGTAATCCGTGAAGACATGATGTTTGATTATAATTATATTTTATTTATAGGGTGCCACAAGTGTTCTGCAGCACTATACAGAGAGCAAAACAGTAAGACAATACAGGGTAAAACAGTACAGTATAAAAACCACAACAAATCTTGAGACAGCCACTGATGCAATGTGTGCAATTGAAAAGTACAGCGTCAACTGAAACATGTAGCTGTTAGAACGCAAATGACAGGTCTAGTTCATCTGAAAAAACAAAAACAGATGATTGGAGTCCATGGGCAGAGAGACCTAGGAGGTTGTGTAGCACATGTGCAAGAGAAGTATGTGATGAGACCAGGAGGGAGGAAGGCACTTCTCATGGGCGAGACATAAGGAGTGAGCCAATATAACAGGCGATAAGAGGTAGACTATGTGGTGACATGGTTAAGTGGAGGACGGATATGCTTTTATGAACAGGTGGGTTTTAAGCACCCACTTGAAGCAATGCAGTTTGGGGGGATAGTCTGATGGAATGAGGGAGATCGTTCCAATGGTTAGGGCAGCTCAGGAGAAATCTTGAATTCTGGAATGAGATAAGGTAACCAGAGGGGAGTGTGGAGATGAGGTTGGAGATGTAATGAGCTGTGGAGTTGGAGAGGGCCTTGTATGTGACAGTTAGGAGTCTGACTAGGATTCTGTAGGGAAAGGGGAGCCAGTGAAGGGCTTTGCAGAGATGGGAGGCAGATGTGGAGTGGCGGGAGAGGAAGATAAGTCTAGCTGCAGTGTTGAGTACAGACTCGAGCAAAAATGGGATGAATGTCGACATGGTCACTGTCAAATTGCTAAGCATGTCGACATGCTGCATGTAGACATGCTTATGTTGACCTGATACATGTCCACATGAGAACTGTCAGAACACAATACAAAAAAAGCATTTTACACAGCAAATATTTTCATACTAATTTAAAGTTCTATATATTAGTAACTACAGTATAAATCAAGTTTGTTTTTGAGGGTCAGAAGTCCTCAAAGAAATAGTACATGTTATACTGTATGTTAAGAAAATGTGCTTTTTGTAGAAATGTTTTTATTTGCCTATTAACAAGCATAGTACATAGTACATCAATATATATAATGATAATATGAACTGCTGCTACAGTATTGGAGAAAAATCAGAGTAGTGCATGAACAGGCTACTTATATACATTTGCTAATTAAAATTTCTCTTTACTAAGATATATATTAACATCATTATTTAGTTTAACATTCTTTCATTACAAATGTACATATATAATTATAGGTGGACCTGTATAATTAACCAATATTTGCCAAGACAAACTACTTTATTCAACTGCTCCTTCTCCATTTCTTTTTAATATACAGCACTTTTTCTGGATTTTCCCTGCTACTGATCTTCCACACATATCACTGGAATGGCTCCAGAAATTTTCTGATGGCACTTCTGCCTTTCATTATCCCTGTCATGTTCTCTTTACTTTGTCCTGAATTTTTTTGTTATTGTGCTGTCTATTTTGCTCATGAATGGTATTATTAACTCTGAATTATTTCAAAACATTGCATGGGCTGTAAGTATGAATTAAAATGCACAACATTTATAGTTTCCTACTAAAATGAATGGCACACTAACAATATGTTTTGCTTTGCATTTACACTTCTGTATAGTATTTACTAAATAATATTGCTGCATTTAGCTTGTGTAGTCAACTAGCGTTTTTCTTCTATAATTACTTTATTCCCTCAAAAACTCTCCTGCCAATCTTATTCTTACAGCGCTTACATTTTAGTGGCAAGGACAAGGTTAGGTATCATTAGTAAAAAACATATAATAGTGGTGCTATAAGTCTACACAATCCTGTTGAAAGAGATGCAAGCCTAGTAAGAAACCAAAGAGAGTGGTGTAGGTGTTTACCATTAAACATAAATGTTTCTCAGTTATTGTTCACATATAATATTTAAAAATACATATAACACAGTTTAAGAAAAAATACTAAAATGACTAAAACTTGCTTCTAGACACTTATCAGTATTCTAAAACTTTAAAATCCATGCACATGCTACAATCTTGATACAATGTAATAATAAAATTACTATTCAGATAAAATCAATGTTAGCTACTTTTGTAGCTGGCAATAGAATAACCAGAGATCATACACACAGTAAATATAAATGTTGCCTCATTAGGTCTAGTAATTTATATTCAGATGACTGGAATGGATGAGATTAATCCGCTGGGGATATGGTATTAGCTGAAAATGTTTTTGATGGAATATAGGGCCTGATTCAGACCCACTCGCGAGCGGCTGTCCGCTCGCAAGTGGGTCGATGGTCTGCACTGAGCATGCGCACGACGGAGGGAGCTCCGTCGTGCGCATGCGCCAGACACGACGAGCGAAGGACTTTCCTTCGCTCGTTGTGTCCGATCAAAGGGGGCGTGCTGTCAATGTTGATTGACAGCACGCCCCCTTTGGTGGGCGTGCCGGGGGCGTGCCTCCCTGACGGGGGCGTTCCCACGGGAACGCCTCCCGTCAGAAGCCGGCCCACTGACATCACTAGTGATGTCAGTGGGAGTGATTTTGGCTCTGATAGAGCCAAAATCACTCCGGAGCTTGCGGTTGAAAACCTCAACCGCAGGCTCGCAAATTCGATGGTCGCGATGGTCACGACCATCGCGGCCATCAAAATGCACGCTCATATAGCCTGTGGGTGGTGACCCACAGCTATACGAGCGTCCAGGAGGACGCTCCATGAAAATGGAGCCCGGCCCTCATGCAGAGCGTGCGCTCTGCTCAGAGCGTACGGCTCTGAATGAGGGCCATAGTCCCCTATTGAAAAATAAAGCTCTGTGAGTAGGACAGTGGTAGTGGGGTGGGCTAAGCAGTGATATAAATGTCATCAGAGGTGTATAGTTAAATATTGCTCACACTCATAAAAAGAGTGTGATTAAGCGGTGTCTCTCCCAGCGTAGATGTGGATATTAGCAGTGCAATGTTGTAGTATCCCACTCCAGGGAAAAAAATCACAGGTGGGTGGTGTCTGTGTTCCAAATCATCCATAACCTAGCGTGTATCTGGCCACATGCGCACTTGGGCAAAATCGACCCGCTTGTGAGCACTCAGCGCTCGCGAGCGGGTCTGAATCAGGCCCACTGGTTGCTACAAAAACTTTGAGTCTCACTTGCTACTATTTGTACTGCGTCTGCTTAACAGATAATCTTAATGAACACTGGGCCTGATTCAGACCCTGTCGCAAGCGCTGAGCACTCGCAACCAGGTCGATGGGGGCCCAGAGCACATGCACACGATGGAGCCAGCTCCGTCGTGCACATGCGTGAGACCCGGATAGCGATGGGCAATCCATTGCTCCGGGTTTTGCACCAAAGGGGGCGTGCTGTCGATGTTGAGTGACAGCACGCCCCCTTTGGTAGGCGGGCCGGGGGGGTGGCTGCCCAGACGGAGGCGTTCCCATGAGAATGCATACCATTTGGGGGCGGCCCCACTGACATCACAAGTGGACTCTGTGGACATCACAAGTGGACATCACAAGTGATGTCAGTGGGAGAGCTTTCGGGTCTGTTTGAGCCGAAAGCTCTCTGGGGCTTGTGGCCACGAGACCCTACCACAAGGGTCTCATCGCAAGCCCTTGGTCGCGATGGTCTTGACCATCGCGACCATCATCCTGGCCGCTCGCATTAGCTGTGGGTGAGAACCCACAGCAATGCAAGCGTCCCGGAGGCCGCTCCATAAAAAAAAAAAAAGACGCCCTGATTCAGAGCAAGCACTCTGTCAGAGCGTCCGGCTCTGAATCAGGGCCTCTGTTAATGTCAGTCTACCTCTCTAATAATGTATTTTTACCTTAGCTCTTTTGCCTAGTCTTACTTAATCTAGCTACTACCACTATCTACTCTTATAGTCAATTTCTGCTCCCATCTAATCTCCACTTTTACTATACTCAATAAGATAATTTTGTTGTGCTGACACTTTTTTTTAAACATTCCTGGAAATCTGCACATTCTCTTATATTTTTTCTACATTCATACTTTCAAAGTTTCCTTTTCCTATTTACCTCATCCTTACCATGACCATGTTATGTTCAATTCCTCCCTTCACTCAGTTTCCACCTAACCTTTTGCTCTGCCCCCTGATTCCACCTCTATCCTTTTCCCCTAGTCTCCTCCACCTCCTCCTATCTCCCCTTCTCTCTCAGCCTTCCTCCCCCTCTTCTGCCATCACTCCATCTTCTTCCTCTTATACCCCCCCAGGATCCTACTACCCCACTGATAATCTCTCCTCCCTCATTTCTCTCCCTGTCACTTCCCCCCACCTCCATCCATGTCTCCTTAATTTCCCTGATTTGGCATTCACTCACCGTTGATATTTCTGCCTACTCCAATTCCCCATTCCCCCTCTCTCACCATAACCTTCTCTCTTTTAATCTATCCCTCTCTCCTTCCCCTCCTCTACCTCCGAAAGCCACCATCACTAAGCATAACATTGAATCTATCGACACAGCTTTCTTTTCTTCGCCAACTTGATTCACTTCTCTCCCCTATCCTCTCTTTCTCCTGCCCTGAACAAGCTACTTCTCTATACAATGCCTCCCTTACTTCTGCTCTGGACTCTGTTGCTCCAGCGATCACTACTCACCCTCGCAAATTCACACCTCAACCCTGGCATTCCAAATGCACCAGATACCTGCAAAAATGTTCCCGAGCTGCCGAGCAACAGATCACGCTCTCAGGCAGATTTTCTCTATTTCAAATTCCTGCTGTCATACTACAGTGCTGCCATTTCCCTCTCTAAACAGTCATATTTCAAGAATCTTATCTCCTCCCAGTCCTCAAATCCCCAGAGTATCTTTTCCACCTTCAACTCCCTCCTCCGCCCACCCCTCCTCATCTCCCCTCCTTGCTCTCTGCCATTGCCTTTGCTACCTATTTTATATCTAAAATTGACTCCATATGTCAGGACATCATATCCAACCAGTCCCCCAGCTCTCTACCTTTCCCGAATAACCCCTTCCCATCCATTTTGCTGACTCTGACATCCTTTTCCCCTGTATTTGGAGAGGAAGTAAAGGCCCGCATCCAGTTCTCCCCCCTTCCACCTCTCCCCTTGACCCCATCCCCTCCTGCCTCCACCATTACCTCTCTCCTTCTGCCTGCTCCCATCTTGTCCACCTCATTAACCTCTCCCTCTCTTCTGGCACTGTCTCCTCTGCATTCAAGCAAGCCCTTGTCTCTCCCATTCTTAAAAAACCTACCCTTGATCCAAACATTCTCTCTAACTACCAATCCATTTCTTTCCTCCCTTTTGCCTCCAAACTCCTTGAGCATATTGTCTCAACCACCTCACCACTTTTCTTTCCTCCCACTCCCTCCTTGACCCTTTTCAGTCTGGCTTCCGTTCACTCCATTTCACTGAAACTGCCCTCACCAAAGTCAGCAATGACCTCCTTGCTGCCAAATCCAGGGGCCACTACTCCCTGCTCATTCTCCTTGACCTCTCTGCTGCTTTTGACACTGTGGACCACCCTCTCCTGCTGCATATCCTTCACTATCTTGGTCTACATGACACTGCTCTCTCCTGACTGTCCTCCTACCTCTCTGACCATTCCTTCTCTGTTTCCTCTCATGACTCCTCCTCCCCCCAGCATCTTAAAGTAGGTGTTCCCCAAGGTTCTGTTCTTGGACCTCTCCTATTATCTCTCTATATTTGTCTTGCAAATTAAACTCATCTGCCCTTTTGACCTCACTTATCATCTGTATGCTGATGATACTCAGATCTACCTTTCCTCACCTGATATCTCCCTCTCTCTACTGACTCATATTGCTCAAACTTAATAAGTCTAATACTGAGCTGATCGTTTTCCCACCCTTCAACATAACCTCATTTCCCACTATTTCCTTATCAATAGATGGCATAACTATCTCATTTAGTCCCAAAGTGCGTTGTCTTGGAGTCATCCTGGACTCTTCCCTTTCCTTCAAGCCACATATTGAGAACCTCTCACAGTCCTGTAATTTCCATCTCAAGAATATTTCCAAAATCAGACCCTTTCTCAATCAGGATGCCACCAAAACCCTCATACATTCACTAGTCATTTCCAGATTGGACTACTGTAACTTCATCCTATCCAGCCTCCCCAAATCCCATCTCTCTCCTCTCAGTCTGTGCTGAATGCTGCTGCTCGGCTCATCTTCCTCTCCAAATGCTCTACATCTGCCTCTCCTCTCCTACAAGCCCTCCGCTGGCTCCCCTTCCCTTTCAGAACCCAATTCAAGGTTCTCACACTCACTTACAAAGCCCTCACCCACTTACATCTCTGATCTCATTGCCCTTCACTCTTCTGTCCGCCCTCTTTGTTCACTTCATACGCTGCCTTTCATGCAAATTAATTACTTCCTCCCACTCTCGCCTCCAAAATTTTGCCCGCGCTGCTCCCCACCTTTGGAACTCCCTCCTTCTCCCCATCATCCTAGCTTGCTGCTACATCTTCCTTCCTCCCCATCTGTGTCACTCCTGTTTGTCTGCCCCTCTATTTTAGAATGTAAGCTCTTTTGAGCAGGGCCCTCTATCCTTTTGTGCTTCTTCCTACTGTATTTTCATTTATCTCTTTCTTACTCCCCACTAGGGAAACTAATACTTGGCTGCTTATGTGGGTGTAAAGGTCACTAATATAGCAATGTTTATTATTCTTGTCAGTGTATTGTATTGTATTGTTAGTCGCTGGTTATATATTTGTTTATGTACTTTGTAAGGTGCTGCTGAACACTTGTGGCACTATATAAATAAATGATAATAACAATAATACTCACCTCAGCGCTGGCTTCCCCTGCCCTCTCAAGTGGTCAGATGCCAGGTGCGGTGGTGAGTGACACACTGAGGATTATACCTGGGGTCTGCTAGGACATCCATGTGCTTGCTCCATGATTTGGTTCCTGCAGTTGCCTTCATGAACACAGGTATGACAGTCTACATCACCTGATTAGCCCTTTACCCAATGATAGCATTGGTTGCTGTCAGCTGACACTAATACATGTTGGTAGCTGCTCAATCACTTCAGTAATATCACTCAGGTGCACGTCACGGTGTCTCTGATACCGGAGGTCCCTATCACTTGGTCAGAGTCTGGGGTGGAGAACCCCAAAAAAGACAGTGAAGGCTAGCCACCCCAGTGAAGCACACCAGTGAGAGACTAAAGTGTTAGCATGTGTTAATAAGAATAAAGCAAAAACTATGTGTTAATGGGTGATACATAGGTGAAAGGTGTAATTAAAATGCTAAGAAAAATAAATAAATAAATATATATATATACAATAAAAGAAAAAAATAATAATTTGAAGGTATTAAAGTGCTAAATAAAGTGTTAAAGTGTGCCACCCCAGAGCATCCCAGCCACACCAACTCCAAAGGGCACTGCACCCCAAACTCATCCCCAAAACTAATTACTATAATCAATTTGGGTCATATAACTGCCCAATATAAGGCCACATGATAATGGCACATACAAATACACCCAAATTGAGAGCCAGCTTTCCTTGGAGTCACCCCTAAGTCCTCCTAATGGCAGTACAAGAATCAGCATGCTCTCCAAACACTGGTCCCATCTGTGCCTCTCAGTACAGCAATACATGTTGGTAGCTGCTCAATCAATTCAGGAATTTCACCCATGTGCATGTAAGGGAGGGGTTAGTCTATACAAGAAACAACAAAAAGTAATCCCCCAGCACTCAGAATGAAATCAGCAATAAGTTTCTGCACCCCAGACTCTGACCAAGTGATAGGGACCTCCGGTATCAGAGATGCCGTGACGTGGTCTGGAGGTTTAGCAATATCTTTGCAAATATATACAACTGAGATCTCTGAATTATCTACCATCATGTAGTTTTTCAAATCTTATTGCTGATTTCATTCTGAGTGCTGGGGGATTACTTTTTGTTGTTTCTTGTCAGCTGACACTATCCTCCAATGGACTGCTACCTTAGGGTAGTTAGCTGGGCTCCAGACAATAGGAAGTTGCCTGGACAATGTTGTTACTTCCAGTGTATAATAGTTGTTGCAGCATTCCAGCTTCCAAGCTCCTTTCTTCCAGCGATACCCTCCTAGTGTTTACCCATGGTGTGTCCAGGGGTGCCGAGAGGGGGGGAGTGGGTACAATTTACCTGGGCCCAAGCTTCCAGAGGTGCCCGACGGGGGCCCAGGTCCGGCGCCACCCCCCCACCCTCCTCTATCCTTCGCAGCTGCCCAGCACACAGCATGTACTGGGATGCAGTGGGAGATTGCCCGCTTCTGCTGAGCAGCAGCCACAGCAATCTCGTATGCCTGAGGGGGGGAGCGATCACTCTGATCCCACCCCCCCCAGCTTTGTGCCAGTCTTAGGGGCTCACAGTGCCCCCTCCCCAGCGCACTGCAAAAGTGTGTTTTGTTATTTTTCTCAAGGGGGCATGTCCACGCCTACCGTGAATAGGCCATGCCCCCTCTTCTCCTGGGGCCGGCGGCACTCTCTGCGGGCCTGGGTGTGTCTATTTACTCAGTACGTCATCTGAGTACAATCTCCTAGTGTCATCCTCCTGTGCCAGTTCTGCATCTGAAGTCGCAGTGTGTATACTTAGTACATCATCTAAGTACAATCTCCTAGTGCCATTCTCCTGTATCAGCCCTGCATCTGAAGCTACAGTGAGTGTACTTAGTACATCATCGAAGTACAGTCTCCTAGTGCCATTCTCCTGTGCCAGCCCTGCGTCTGGATCAACCCAGTACATCATTCAAGTGCAAAACTTCCAGTATCATTCTCCTGTGCTTTCCCTGTGATAGTGTTCTTCCATTTGCCACTTGTGCCAGATACCTGACCAAAGGGCTGTGAACTGCTTGCTGGGTGCAGCTTAAACCCAAATCCCACTTAGATGGGTCACTGGTGAGTTTTTAAAAGTGGAGGCAGATGAAATGTGGTATTGATCAACCTTTAATTTAAACCACTTAATTATTCAAAAATATCAAAAGCAATTTTTATTTACCTACACAGTCAAGATGACACAATGATTGTAAAACTGTGAATGTTTGAATGTATTTATTGTGAATACCATGGTAAATACTGTCTCAATACCTCAGGTCAGGTAGATAAGTATGTAGCAATGACAGCACCACAGCTGAGGTAAACCAAACAGAATAATATTGCAGGGTGCAGAGTGTAGTACCAAAGAAACCAGCAGTATAAGGTCAACAGAAGAGAGCAGTAATAAGTAATGACAGCCCCAGAAAAGCAAAGCAAATTTGATGTGGTGAATGCAACAAGTAATAGTTGGCAATAGATGGTGTGAGCAATAGCAATATAAGCAGAGATTGGTCATAGCGGTGTTCAAAAGCAAAGACAGCGTCACAAGCAGACATCAGGATAAGCACAAGAGCAGAATCAGTGAGGCCTGGAACAGTACTGTGCAATTCTAAATTAGTGAAGGGTATACCAATAAAGACTGCTGTTTAATGCAGCTAGTGTTAACAACACACAGAGGGGCCCATTCATCAAAACTAAAATGTTCCGTTAATCATGGGGAAATGATGGTTTCCGCATATTTAAGGTAACGAGCCATTCATCATCAGGGGTCCGATAGGATATTCAGCAAACTCCAAAAACGTAAAGTTTTCAGAGTATGCCTGCAAGAGCAAGTGCCACCTTCAGATGGAGATTGTTCTCATAGTCCTGCTCCTTCCTATTGGAAGCCATTACCGGGGATGTGTAAAGGGATCCAAGTAGATCCCTCCTTGCAGGGCGCTGTTTCCGGCTAGGGTCTGCCTGCCGGTGGAGGAGATGCATCATGGTCGGACATCACAGTCGCATCTGGGTACATTGGCAGCTGGGGTTGCAGTTTAGCAGCCACAGCTGGTGGGCTCTGGCCTCCAGCTGACAGCTTTCTGCAGTGTCACACTGGGCATCAGACCCAGTCACGGTTCAGTGCCTTAGTTGTAAATTGTAACAGTGGCTCTGCATCCCATGGTGGCACTTATGCAGATGCCGGGCCATTCACGGAGGGGGTGAGGATATGTGTCATGCTGGGCTGGGTGTCAGGGCCACAGGACTGTGGCACAGAAGCTATCGTGACCCGGCCCTTCAGTCACAGCAGGTGGCAGAGGCTTCATAACAATGGCACTCTTTCAGATGCCAGGCCATTCACAGAGAAGATGGATGAATTCACTCAAGGGGAATGCACTCTATGCCAACCTAGATGCTGGCTAGTGCACCAGCATATGCCGGCCAGCGCACCAGCAGATGCCAGCTAGCGCACAGATGCCATAGCTGGGGTGCCGGATCTAGGGGCCCATTTATCAATGATCGCTTTTGAAAAGCAATCAGGGCATGTCAATAACGCCCATGATCGCATTGCAAAAACCAATCCTACGGGCCGGATATATCATCTGGGACATACAGGGACACGGGCTCTGGACTGTACGCACGGCCAGTGCAGGGCGTGCATGCAGTCCAGTGTACTGCACATGCACATCCGCCATACTCGGGGAAGGTTCCAGGGGAACCATCCGCCGGCTAATAGTGCACGGTGTAGCACATAGGGTACAGTGGCTAACGTCATCTTCAGATGGCATTAGCTGCGGGGGCCAATATCTGGAATGCATCGCATTCTGGATATTGGTAAATTTGGCAGCATCGCATCCCCCATAGAAACCTATGGGGGATGCGACTACCAGTGGTAATGAAGGGATAACAGCAGGTATTGGCGATACCTGCTGTGGTCCCTCCTTAATACATATGGGGGATACTTAGTATTTGAAGTAAACCCCCAAAAACTGGTGTTTTCAGGGATTTTACCTCAAATACACTTTTATAAATGGGCCCCTAGTGAGAAGGGGAAGAACTGCAAGCTAGGCATAGTGGGCAGGTGTCCTATGCTGCTGGTGCACCTCTGCATCATAGGGTGGATGTACGTACCTACCTGGCGGTGACTGCGGGGGTGCTTGCAGTATCCATGTTAGCAGCTGGATCTCTTGAGCCCCCTTTATTGATGGCTCAGACCATTTAATCCCCTTGGTCAATGAACATGGTGTCCATTTCCACTTTTATGAAGACGATGGCTGTTAACCATTGCAAACCGGTAGCACTGGACAATCTCCCTCACCTGCTGCTCCTGTACTGCAGTGGCAAAATTTGCAGGAGCACAGAGTGCAACTGGCTCCAATGGCTGTGCAGTTTATTCATATTATGGTGCTAGCGCTGGGTCTGTCCTATGCCGCACTAGCATTATCTTGGTGATCCGTGGTTCCTGATTTTGTTTCTGGTCAGGTGCTGTCTCCCTCTCTTCTTCTCTTGCAGGTGCGATAATCCCTGTTTCAGCCACTGGTGATCCAGTCAAAGAAGGTGGTGTTTGTGCGGTACCTGTGGAGGAAGAGCAAATGGGTCCCTCCATTGAATCTTTGTCTACTTCTGTAGTGAAGTAGGGTGTCAGTATAGGTCCTATAGTATGAAGTTTAGCACTGACTCACTTTCGCCTAAGTTGCTTACTGATAAATCTAACTTAAGGGGTACGTGCAAGTGGAGGTGACATGGTAGGTGCAAACAGCACAGAAATGTAAGTAGTTCCTCAGACATCATCTTTGGATTCCTCATCTGTTTCTGGCAGTAGCTGCAAGGTGGCTCCTCACAAATGTATGTGGCATTGACGATCAAGTAGCAGAAATTCATTGTCCCTAGGGAAACAGGCAGATGTAGTGCACTGCGCCAATATGGAGGTGCTGCAGGGTCTTCCGCCTAGGATTTGGGATTGCATTCACAAAATCATTACTTTGATGTTTTTACATTAATGAGTAAATCTAAGAAGGCCCTTGCTGTGGAGAGCCAGTGGCATGGGTTTATATGCGTACAGGTCGTATCACAATTGGCTCAGTGGCATAAATGTGTTTGCGATGTCAGGGTTAAGATAGTTGAACTTAAGGGAATATGTTCAATATCCCGGCACAGGGGATGCAGACACTCAGCACCAGAATCCCAGCACCTATCAGAATCCAGGCACCAGCATCCCGACCGCTGGCATCCCAAAGGTAGGGATTAGGGTTAGGCACTAGAGTAGTAGGGTTAGGTTCGGGGTGCAGGGAGGGGAAGGTTAGCTTTAGGCACTTGGGGGGAGATTAGGTTCAGGCACCGGGAAGGGAGTGCCAGGGGGGAATAGGGGACGGTTAGGATACCTGCCAACAGGTGTCGGTATCCTTACCCTTTCAGGATGCCGGAATTGGGATTTTGGATTGGATGCCGAGTGCCGGCATCCAATACCCATCCTGTACTTAAGTACACGCCACTGGCTGCTAAGGAGACTCCGGTCTCCCAGGCTCAGGACAGTTGTTTTGTGCACAATAATGGCCAATGTCCCTTCAAAATAACTATTTCAAAACCAATGTCTTCAGTGCAGGGATCCTCACCAAGCCAAGGAGTGTAGTCGCACTGGGAGGGAGTAGCAGAGGCCCTCCTCTGGAAAACAACCTGGGGTTCTGGTGCGAAATAGAGCTCCTACTCCAGTGGATGTGGCAGGCATGTCTCATTGGCTCAGCCTGTACCCATATCGTGTTGACAGAACAGTTATGTGGTATGGTTTCCTTCATGGTTTTCACCTGCCCATAGAGGGGGAGGTTCAGGTCCGGTCACCCAGGAATTTGTAATCCAGCATGGATTTCCCAGCGGTGGTTAAGGAGAAAGTCATGACGGAAGTTCATTTGGGAAAGATGATTGGTCCTTTTTTGGATCCACCCTTGCCAGATTTGATATTTCTCCCCAGTGGGTGTGGTTCCCCAGTAAATTTTGGGTAAATTCCACCTAATCCAGCATCTGGCTCATCCTGAGGACTTCTCAGTTAAAGATGCAATCCCAGATCTTTATCAAGTGACTTATCAGTCCGCTGACAAGACTTTAGCTATTGTGAGATCTTTCAGGATTGAGTCCTCATGGCTATTGGTGCATATACATGGTCAGATATTCCTTCAGATTTGTACAATAACAATTTAAAAAATTGTTAAATCGTTCATATCTGAAAGAAAATCTGACATGTGTCCCTGCAACGATGAACGATGCGCGTTCCTATTTGTCAGATAAGGATATCTAACATCTGATGTGTTTGCAGTCAGATTTTCATTCATTTTAATACTGTCAAAAATCGTTCATAGGTCGTAGTTCATGAAATTGTTGGTAAAATCGTTCGTAGTTCATCATTCGTAGTTCATCATTCATCTGACAGATCTGACCATGTGTATGCACCTTATGATAGATTTTATGTCTGCCTTTCGTCTGTTGCCTTTGAACCCTGACTCTTTCTGGTTTATGGATTTTTGGTTGGAGGATGGATTGTATTTGAATAGGTGCTTGCCGATGGGTTTCTCAATATTGTGTGCGTACTTTTAATTATTTAATACATATTTACATTGATGCATAACCAAACGCACAGGAAATAAGTAGATGACTCATTATTTAGAGAATTTTTTATTGGTTGGCCCTCTGGATTCCCCTCATTGTGCCAAAGGTTTGACTAGGAATCTTCTCCTTCTCAAACTTTTTCCTATTATGGTTTCTCTTCATTCTGGGGTGTCACAACCCGGGCTTATTACCCCTGCTACTGGGTCACTTACCGCTCCTGTGGCCAGCCAGCTCACTACCTGAGCTCAGTTTGTGAATCCACTATTATCCCTGTGAGACGCAGGCTTCATTGCTTCCAGCCTGCTAGGCCACAGCACACATCCAGCCAACCCCGGATTACTGCTTTCCCAATCAAATGATCATGATCAGTCAGTTTGAGTCAACCGGTATCAACTGACACTGCTCATCCAATCCTGGTTAAGCCCGGGGTATATATTCCAGTCTCTGGCTCTCAGTCATTGCCAGTACAATGTCTAGCTCAGTCCCTACTGAGTGAAACTTACTGAACTCCTGCTTGTCAGTATGCAGCCTGGGATCGTCCACTACTCACCTCCGCACCAGCGTTCTTGGGCTTAGGTGTTCAGTTGCTGGGTGTGGGGGTGAGTGGTGACTGAGTATTCTTCCCAGGGTCTGCTAAGGCTTCTGTGCATGCATTCTGCTTTTCAGGGTGCCGGGCATGGGCGCAGCCATGTTGGTCCATATCACCAGACTAGACTCTCCCAATGGTAGTCCTGTGGTCACTCAGCTGATCCTCTGATCCAATGACCAGCTACCTAAGGGTATTTAAGTCTGACTCCAGGAACAGGAAGCTGCTGTTAAACTTTGCTGTTCCAGTGACTGTGATACTCACCAGTGTTTCTCTGTGTTTATTCCTAAGTGTGTTGCTTCAGCGTTCTCACTGTTCTCCAGTGTTATTTGCATCAGCTCCTAGGCTAACTTCCAGTGTGTCATTTCAGTTCTCTCACTAAACTCCAGTTCTTTTCATAACAGCTCTTATGTTGTTATTATTGTGCTGTTCAGTTCCCCAGCTGCCTTCCTGTGTTACTGGTGTATGCTTTCATGCTAATTACAAGTTAGCTCTCAGCTGTATCCTTTACAATTCTCAGTGCATTCCTGTGTTACATTTCTGTGTTCTCAGTGCAAGTCAGTGACTGGTTCCTTTACTATTCTCAGTGCATTCCTGTGTTAAATTTTCCTGTGTTCAAGTATTCAGTTCATACGCTGATCTCCTGTGTTCAAATATTCAGTTCATACACTGATCTCCTGTGTTCAAGTACTCAGTTCATACGCTGATCTCCTATGTTCAAGTATTCAGCTAACACGCTAATCCCCTGTGTTCAAGTATTCAGTTCATATACTGATCTCCTGTGTTCAAGTATTCAGCTCACACATTGATATCCTGTATTCAAGTATTCAGTTCATACGCTGATCTCCTATGTTCAAGTATTCAGCTCACACGCTGATCCCCTGTGTTCAAGTATTCAGATTAAACTCTGATCTCCTGTTTTCAAGTATCCAGTTCATACGCTGATCTCCTGTGGTCAAGTATTCAGCTCACTAGCTGATCCCTTGCTTCCTAGTTATTTAGTTCTTACACTGGCCTCTAGTGTTATACCTTTATTGTCTGGTTTCCTGTGAATTAACTCTCATAAATATAGTTACTGGTCTTCCTGCCACTCCCAGGTACCTGTCCAGAGGACCGCGACCTGTTCACTTAGTGCAGTGAAACCCATATCGCAACTGGAGGAGTCACTGGTGAAGACCACCAAGTGAATTAGACTCTGCACCTTTGGCAGGTCTAGCCAAACCTGGTTTTTGTCCTCATCTAAAGAACTTCTCTAAAGAACTTCTCTTATTGTTTGTGACATTGCTGCTTTCATTTATATACTGCTTTTGCAGTTATGATTGTGTTCGCTGCACTAACTCACATGTCATTCTACTCCTGTTCAATCTGCCTCTCTCATTGCATAGGTAATATCCGGCCTGTTCCTGTGTTGCTGATTCTGGTCTACACCTGGGCACTTATGAGGTTTTGCTTTTTACTTTGTCCTATGTTATGCCTTCTTACTGATGTTGAAGCTGGATAATTGGCTGAGACAAGATCAGCTTAAAATTAGATCGAAACGACGCCATCTTGCGAATGGCCGCAAGACACCATCTTGAAAATGAGATCTGCAAGACGCCATTTTGCGAATGGCCACCCAGCGCCATTGTAGCTAAACTCACACTTAAGTACATATGGCGATGCTATTATTAGCATCAGGTGATCGCATATTTTACCATACCACATACACACATTAATACACACAGTTGCGCTGTTAACATGTCGCACATTAGCGAATGCATAATACCACGCATGCGAACGCTGTTTATTAGCTTTGTGCATACGCATCTGCCCCAAGTTAACCAGCGTCTTTTCCCAAACCCCTAATACTTACACAATACACACTCAAATAAAAGGTTCCGTAGCTTTAAAGTGTAAGATTCAAGTTTTATTCATTTACTACAAATGCTGTGAAATAAAGGCTATTTGGTATCTAAGGTTTAATACATGATAAGTAAGCCGTGTTTGGTGTTATACTGATCTGCACTCAACAGCTTCCCGGTATCATCGGTGTGAAGGTCGCAACATGCATTCTCAACTTATGGACCGTAGAAAGTTAAAGCACCAAAATGTATTTGTAAAACCAACAGCCTAGATTTGCATGAGGCGGGAAAACGGAGATAACCAGCTGTCGGTGGGTGGTCTGTATCCATTTGAATCAACCTGTTAAATGTCCTGTAACAGAAGCACCAATGGGATCGCAACGAACCTCTCTATTGTATAGTCTATTTCTGTAAGGGTATAAATATGTGTGTTCTGACCCCAGTCTTCAGTCTTCATGCTGATGCTGTTGATGGAGGTTTCTTGCTGATGCCGGAAGCTGGTCCCATAGTGTGTGCGTATGTATAACTGTATCTTGGGTCTGTATAATTTCTTTGCGCTAAATTGTACTTAGATCACAGCGTGTAACTATCTGTACTTTGCTTGAATAATACTTTGTGCTTTGGAAACACATGTTCAAGGTCTGAAGTCTTTATTTTACTGTATGACTGCGTACGCAATAGCGTAAATTTTAGAAGGTATAGGCAGGTTTTTGGAAGGTGTAGGCAGGAACGTATAGAGGTTTAAATTCAGTATCCTTAGTTGGGGGCTCGTAGAGTGAGGTCACTTACCTATTCACACGATAAACATATGGCTATCCTTATCTCACCAAAGGGTGGATAGTGGCCACACGCAGTTTACCTGCACCCACTCGATGTTGAGAAGTCGCTACCCGTTATCATGTGAGTCAGGGTACGCTGACTAGAATCCAGGGACAAGAAAGGAAAAAGTTTGTTTTTCTTTGTTGATAGAATTTCACGCTAAAAAAGGGTGCCGCAGTATTGTGTATGCAGCTGTCACATTTTTGCGTGCAGAGTAGAGATGCACTTTTGCATGCACAGCTAAGGGTAAGTCATACGGTTGTGTAGTAGTCGCATTATTGTGTATGCGACTAGTCGCACAATAGCGTATATGTACTTCCGGTTGTGCTGCCACATGTTTAAACAAAGCCGTTGAGATTACATTATCAATTGTTGCCAATAACTGTTTTAACGGGTATTTTTCTGCGCAGGAAAAAAGTGTGCAACTGTGAATACTTGTTTAGGGTGTAACATGGGACCTAAATGTTAAGGGTATCGTAGGACCCTTAAGTGCTAGGCATAACGAACAGCCTAGTGACTCGGTAGCAGCTTACCATTTACTTTACACAAGGCAGGTGTATGGGTTGTTATTTTTGTTAGGGTTCAGCTCCCAGCGTGATTATAGTATTCAGTAATCAATGTGTGTGATCTGTTAGGCTTATTTGAACACTATAATGGAACCGCATAGTTTTTGGTTAGACTATGATTGTGAGCTGGTGAGAGGCTGGACAAAATCAACTGGAAAACAAAGGGTACTTTGCTGCCCCATAGCAGTTGAAATGTAGTCAAAAAGGGATTGCTGAGCGGAAGTGGCCTTTACTTCCATAGGTGAGTGTAAGTGAAAGTATCTTGACTGTCTTTTCACCAGTTTAAATTTTTATTGAAATACGTAGGCGTTGTCCGAAGATGGGGGCCACGCAAACAATAGAGATGTTAGACAATGATGTGCTGCTAATGGAAGCGCCGCTTGGATCGGCCCGTTGTATTATGCATACTAAGTACGGTGCTTATGCAATAAGGTATTGTGACGTATGGTTTAAGATAACGATGAAGAGTGTTAGGCCGTTTCCCGGAATTGGTAGTTTTCATAAAGATGTTTTGAATAATGTCCAGGATCACATCAGTGTGATGCGTTCTCGAGTGAAAAATGTAAAACATAGCGAATGTTTAAAATTGTGGCAGCATGAAGGGGATACGCATTGCCAGAAAGTACACCAGTGGCGCTAAATTGCAATGCGTTTCAGCCGCAAAACGGTGCTCACGTGCGGCAAGGTAGCGTTGTGTAAGGTATTGCCAGTAGTTCACGTGCACCACCACCACCTTATGTGGATGGGGGTGCAGGTACAGTTATTGAAAATACCCATAAAAATGTAACAAGTAATTTGTACCCTCTCTTAAGTAACCATAAGGAAAATTTTTATGATGTGGAAGATGAGCCTATTGTCATGTCTGTCATTTTCCATTCTGTGCACATATTAGATGCGGCACCACGACAAGCACAAGTGGTGCCACCATCTCCATCAGTAACAGCACAGGAAGTGTTAACATCCTCTGCACCTGTAGAGGAAGTTGTTAATACTACACATTGCAGCAATAGACTAAACCCCAAGCCAGGTAATAAGGTCAAAGGTAGCAGTGCGTCCGGTCTGCATCCCAGCTGGACAATAACTGTTCCGAATGGGAATGCGGATGCGAACGGAGTAGTGCCCACAAGGGATGTGGTAATGCATTGTCCTTGGACAAGGGCAGAGCTAAATTCCATCATGAATGATTTCCCCGATCCCAAAAAGGAACTAGCCAAATGTCAAAGATTTTTGAGAAATTTGGGTAGTTCTCACAAGCCAACCAATAAAGATTGGTGAGTGGTGTTAAGGGCCTGTCTACTACGCAATATCAATGTGCCAAAATTTATCATGGATTGTGTATTGGATGGTGACGTTCCCTTAACAGACAAAGTAAACCAAGGTAACATTTCCCGTATTATAACTCAATTGGGTGTATATTTTCCAGTTAACTGGAACAAAATTTGCACTATAAAACAAAAAAGAGTGTGAATCTGCAGAAGATTATTGTGACCGAGCTCTGCAGGCTATCACCCAGTACACTGGGTTAGCACTCACCACAGGGGAATGATTGTCACTATACTCATGGATGGCCTTAAAGAGAACCTAAAAACCCAGGTTCAGACCTCACAGCCTGGCTGGAGGGGAGTCACAATAGATACCCTCATAGAATCCACCATAGAACATGACAAAAACATCTCAAAGAAGAGAGAGATCCAGAGCAAGAAACTAATGGCTGTCAGTATTCAAGCTCTAGAAGGAATGACGGTAACATTACAGCCAGCAGACACACCTGCACCCACACACACACCTGCACCTGAACAGTTACATGTCCTCACCAATCCCACACCACTGCAAACACAGCCCTACCCCACTTATCACACATAGCCACAAGCCCCATACCACCCACAAACTCCATACCTCCCACAATATCCTTTTTCTCAATATCCTTACCCAAACCCACCACCTTTCTCTCCTGTTCAACCCACACAACAATCCTTTCCACGAAAGTGTTTTAATTGCAACCAGCCAGGACATCTAAGTAAGAGCTGTACGGCAAAGAGGGTAGGACCCCTAACCAGGAAGTACCTGGATATCCCCATAAAGGATATACACAGAGACCAGCAAATATCCAACAGACACCAGCTCTAATTGTGGCCGTTAATGCTTTATTGGAGAGTGGGAGCCAGCGCTAGGGGTCAGGTCATACCTGTGATCTACAGATAGTCAGGTTAACAGGGGGTACTAGGGAAGAGCCAGTCATGATGGTTGATGTAGCTGGTACTAAATACCCTTTTCTTGTAGACACAGGGGCGACCAGGTCAGTGATAAAATCTCCCATTAATTTACAGGTAACCAATGAGACAGTACCAGCCATGGGCGTAATGGGTAAAGTGCAACATTATCATTTAAAAAAATCCACAGAGGTTACTATTGGGCCGTTGCATACCAGGCATTCTTTCCTCCTGGCAGCAGCAGCTCCTACTAACCTACTGGGAAGGGATTTGTTATGTAAGATGGGATGTGTCATATATTGTACCCCTGATGGTGTATTTTTAGATATTCCAGAGAGAGTTGCGCATGAGGTGAGGGATATATTGGACACTCCCCAAAGGATAATGTATCACTCTACCAGTTTAAATGAAAATCCATCTCAAGTAGATCAAATGCTATCCCAAATTCCAGATTCACTTTGGACAAAGGATGGACAGGACACTGGATTAATGGCAAACGTAAGCCATTTAAATTTAATGGTAAATTTAAAAGGCGGTAGGCAAGCTCCAAAAATTCTCCAGTACCCACTAAAACAGGAGGTAGAATTAGGGGTTTATCCAATAATTGAGCGATTATTACAACAGGGAATTTTAGTTTGTACAGCTAGTGTAGCCAACAGTCCCATTTTTCTGGTGAAGAAGAGTGGTGGGAGGGGTTATAGGCTGGTCCAAGACCTTAGAGGTGTTAATAAGGTAGTAGAGAGCCAATTCCCTGTAGTGCCAAATCCAGCTGTCATTCTTATGCAGATCCCACCAAATGCAACTCATTTCACTGTCATTGACCTCTGTTCTGCTTTCTTCTCTGTGCCTCTTCATCCTGACTGTCAGTACCTATTCGCTTTCACATACAGGGGAGTACTATACACATGGACATGATTTCCCCAAGGTTTCATAGACAGTCCCAGTATCTTCTCCCAGGCCCTGCACGACTGTTTACAATCTTGTCAACCTGCCAATGGGTCTGTTCTAATTTAATATGTGGACGATTTATTGCTATGTTCTGATTCGTTTATGTCTTGTTTAAATTATACTAAACTTTTGTTGCTTCACCTCTCGCACACAGGACACAAGGTTGCTAAGAACAAACTACAGCCGTGCCAATCCAGAGTAAAATATTTGGGACACTGCCTAACTCAGGGGTTATGACATCTCACAAATGACAGAACCAAGGCCATACAGAACATGACACTGCCGCAGAGCCAACAGCAAATTCGTACCTTCTTGGGAATGTGTGGTTACTGTAGAATGTGGATCCCAGGTTTTTCTATTTTGGTCCTGCCATTACAGGACTTAGGGCCTGATTCAGAGCCGCTTGTAAGCAGCCGCTCGTTCGCTCTAACTGATCTTCGCACAACTGCGCATGCGTATGGGTCGTAATGCGCATGCGCAAACCAATCATTGCGGTCGGAAATCATGCGCTTGCAAAACAGCGAGGGGCTGCTAATTTAATTGACAGAATGTACCGTTTGTGGGAGGTAACAGGGGAAGGTGCTTGAAAACGGGGGAGTGGAG
Source organism: Taudactylus pleione (assembly GCA_031769625.1). NCBI lineage: Eukaryota > Metazoa > Chordata > Amphibia > Anura > Myobatrachidae > Taudactylus > Taudactylus pleione. The sequence continues at coordinate 2,306,027 of JAUIMM010000086.1, forward strand.
ATCTGAACGCAGGCGTGCCTAACGGTCAAATGGGAATTTAATGGGAGTGCATAATTAGTAAAGGAGCATCATCGACCACGTCACTTGGTTGTCTTTTAGCCTGAACTGCTCGCAGTGATTGCGGTAAGAAAAACCTACCACAAGCACTGTGAGCAGTCCAGATGCCTTTCGATGTACCCGATTAATCTAATGAATACCAGAGATGACATGTGATGCGAACGGCAAAGGGGCGTCTTTACAAAAGAGCGAGCGCATTTTTCGTTCACTCGCTCAGACAAAGAGGCGTCAACAAACCGCAAAGAGCGAGCGCTCAATTTAAATAGCCGGCCCCTTTTTTGGAATGACCGTCCGCAAATAGCATCTGGCTCTGAATCAGGCCCTTAGTCTCTTCCTTAAAGCCTGATCGTGTCATACACACAGAGGAATCAGAGCAGGCTTTCCTTAATCTTAAGGATAGTCTGACAAAAGCACCTGCATTGGGAATACCTGATTATGAAAAACCTTTTGATTTGTATTGTACGGAAGCCGATGGTTGTGTTGCAGGTGTCCTCACACAAAAACATGGTGATGCCAGTAGGCCCGTAGCATACTACAGTGCCCAACTGGACACTGTGGCAAGATCACTCCCAACGTGTTTAAGAAGTGTGGCAGCAACGGCTCTATTGGTGAGTAAAAGTGAGGATGTAGTATTGGGCCATGATATCATTGTCTATACTCCCCACGCTGTATCTGCTCTGCTGAACTCTGCCCAAACCAGACATGTTTCTTCAGCTAGGTTTACCAAATGGGAACTAGCTCTAATTGCACCTCCAAACATCACTGTTAAACGATGTAATACGCTGAATCCAGCAACATATTTACCATATGTACAACATGATGTACAAAGGGTGGAATGAGACGAGTTGCTGGCGGGAAGTGAGTTCAGCAGACATAATGATACACATGATTGTATGGAATATCTGAATCAGACCTTTACTGCTAGACATGACATACATGACACACCTTTAGAGAATGTGGATGTGACATTTTACACAGACGGGAGTTGTCATAGACAAACAGACACAGGTGAATTATGTACAGGTTATGCTGTTGTAAATGACACAGACATCATAGAATCTGAACCCCTTGGTCCTCCTCACTCAGCCCAGGTGGCAGAGTTAGTAGCACTAAGAAGAGCATGTGAACTGGCAGCAGTCAAATCTGCTAATATTTACACTGACTCCAGGTATGCGTTCGGAGTGGTACTTGATTTCGGAGCTCTATGGCGTCTGATAAATATTTTGGCAGCAGCAGGCACACCAGTTGCACATTCCAGACACATAAAACAATTACTAAAAGCAATCCAACTGCCCAAAATGGTGGTAGTAATTAAGTGTAATGCCCATACATGTGAGGATGATCCGGTGTCACTGGGCAACAACAGAGCAGATGAAGCTGCGAAATGGGCAGCAGGGTTAAAAATGTTTTTTACCAACGAAACAAATTATGTCTTTTCAAACAATTGATATGTTGAAATTAATTGAGATGCAAAATTTGTGTTCAATCCAGGAAAAGTCAGTTTGGAAGTCCAAGGGATGTGGGCAAGAGTCCACCAGGCTCTGGAGGGACAGACATGGTAAGCCAGTAGCCCCCAAGTCATATTACCCCAGCCTGGCTGAGGCAGGACATGATCTGGCTCATCTGGGAAAGCAAGGTATATGCAAATTGGTGAGAGCATACTCGTGTGCACCGGGTTTTTCTTCAGAAGCAGAAAAGAGAGCAATGTCCTGTCTGACCTGCTTGAGGAAGAACATAGGGAAAGCTATACTCCAGATGTCACTGGAGGATACTGTGTAACTCTGGTCACCCAATTTGGAGTGAAGTGTAGCACCTATGTCACCAATGATACCAGTGACCCCAAGGAGGTGATAGACTGAAAGATGGATGAAATTCTGCAGCTAAAATGGGAATTTCAGAAGAACCATAATGCTTCAGTGGTGGAAGTAGAGGAGATGGTAGAGGAATGGGTTTCATGGTTGAACCCAGAGAAGTGGTTCTCAGGTCTAGGGGAGTGGGTCCAGGAAATGATCGCAAGCATAGGTAAACTCCTGATCCTCATACTGGTTGTCATCATAGTAATTGGCATATGTGTCTGGTGTGTTCCTACTGTGGTAAAGTGTGGAAAATGTAAAGTTAGGTAAAACGAAAGAACGAAATTATGATGGTGGTCAGTAATGACAATATGAATACTGAGGCAAATATAGAACTGCATTACAACCCTGAACTAAGTAATACCATCATATAATGTAATATATTTAGACATGCACAAAATGTATTATCAAAATGTTATTTTAAAAACACCTCAAATAATGTAAGTCCCTATTCCCCCTCAAGACTGCCTTTATAGGATTGATGCATCCCCACATCATTCCCATGATCTTCCAAGATCCGCGGGGTGCGTATAATGGTAGTTTTATGTCCCCTCCTAGAGACACATTATTGATGGATTAAGAATCACCTTGTGCCATCCCATAATTACATTAAATAATATATATAAATGTAAGCCTAAATTAAATCTTAAAATCAGAGTGTGATAGCATGTTGTTCGCTATAAAAAGGGTGGACTGTCGAAGCTGGATAATTGGCTGAGACAAGATCAGCTTCAAATTAGATCGAAACAATGCCATCTTGCGAATGGCCGCAAGACACCATCTTGAAATTGAGATCTGCAAGACACCATTTTGTGAATGGCCGCCCAGCGCCATTTTAGCTAAACTCACACTTAAGTACATATGGCGATGCTATTATTAGCATCAGGCGATCGCATATTTTACCATACCACATACACACATTAATACACACAGTTGCGCTGTTAACATGTCGCACATTAGCGAATGCATAATACCACGCATGCGAACGCTGTTTATTAGCTTTGTGCATACGCATCTGCCCCAAGTTAACCAGCGTTTTTTCCAAACCCCTAATACTTACACAATACACACTCAAATAAAAGGTTCCGTAGCTTTAAAGTGTAAGATTCAAGTTTTATTCATTTACTACAAATGCTGTGAAATAAAGGCTATTTGGTATCTAAGGTTTAATACATGATAAGTAAGCCGTGTTTGGTGTTATACTGATCTGCACTCAACAGCTTCCCGGTATCATCGGTGTGAAGGTCGCAACATGCATTCTCAACTTATGGACCGTAGAAAGTTAAAGCACCAAAATGTATTTGTAAAACCAACAGCCTAGATTTGCATGAGGCGGGAAAACGGAGATAACCAGCTGTCGGTGGGTGGTCTGTATCCATTTGAATCAACCTGTTAAATGTCCTGTAACAGAAGCACCAATGGGATCGCAACGAACCTCTCTATTGTATAGTCTATTTCTGTAAGGGTATAAATATGTGTGTTCTGACCCCAGTCTTCAGTCTTCATGCTGATGCTGTTGATGGAGGTTTCTTGCTGATGCCGGAAGCTGGTCCCATAGTGTGTGCGTATGTATAACTGTATCTTGGGTCTGTATAATTTCTTTGCGCTAAATTGTACTTAGATCACAGCGTGTAACTATCTGTACTTTGCTTGAATAATACTTTGTGCTTTGGAAACACATGTTCAAGGTCTGAAGTCTTTATTTTACTGTATGACTGCGTACGCAATAGCGTAAATTTTAGAAGGTATAGGCAGGTTTTTGGAAGGTGTAGGCAGGAACGTATAGAGGTTTAAATTCAGTATCCTTAGTTGGGGGCTCGTAGAGTGAGGTCACTTACCTATTCACACGATAAACATATGGCTATCCTTATCTCACCAAAGGGTGGATAGTGGCCACACGCAGTTTACCTGCACCCACTCGATGTTGAGAAGTCGCTACCCGTTATCATGTGAGTCAGGGTACGCTGACTAGAATCCAGGGACAAGAAAGGAAAAAGTTTGTTTTTCTTTGTTGATAGAATTTCACGCTAAAAAAGGGTGCCGCAGTATTGTGTATGCGGCTGTCACATTTTTGCGTGCAGAGTAGAGATGCACTTTTGCATGCACAGCTAAGGGTAAGTCATACGGTTGTGTAGTAGTCGCATTATTGTGTATGCGACTAGTCGCACAATAGCGTATATGTACTTCCGGTTGTGCTGCCACATGTTTAAACAAAGCCGTTGAGATTACATTATCAATTGTTGCCAATAACTGTTTTAACGGGTATTTTTCTGCGCAGGAAAAAAGTGTGCAACTGTGAATACTTGTTTAGGGTGTAACATGGGACCTAAATGTTAAGGGTATCGTAGGACCCTTAAGTGCTAGGCATAACGAACAGCCTAGTGACTCGGTAGCAGCTTACCATTTACTTTACACAAGGCAGGTGTATGGGTTGTTATTTTTGTTAGGGTTCAGCTCCCAGCGTGATTATAGTATTCAGTAATCAATGTGTGTGATCTGTTAGGCTTATTTGAACACTATAATGGAACCGCATAGTTTTTGGTTAGACTATGATTGTGAGCTGGTGAGAGGCTGGACAAAATCAACTGGAAAACAAAGGGTACTTTGCTGCCCCATAGCAGTTGAAATGTAGTCAAAAAGGGATTGCTGAGCGGAAGCGGCCTTTACTTCCATAGGTGAGTGTAAGTGAAAGTATCTTGACTGTCTTTTCACCAGTTTAAATTTTTATTGAAATACGTAGGCGTTGTCCGAAGATGGGAGCCACGCAAACAATAGAGATGTTAGACAATGATGTGCTGCTAATGGAAGCGCCGCTTGGATCGGCCCGTTGTATTATGCATACTAAGTACGGTGCTTATGCAATAAGGTATTGTGACGTATGGTTTAAGATAACGATGAAGAGTGTTAGGCCGTTTCCCGGAATTGGTAGTTTTCATAAAGATGTTTTGAATAATGTCCGGGATCACATCAGTGTGATGCGTTCTCGAGTGAAAAATGTAAAACATAGCGAATGTTTAAAATTGTGGCAGCATGAAGGGGATACGCATTGCCAGAAAGTACACCAGTGGCGCTAAATTGCAATGCGTTTGAGCCGCAAAACGGTGCTCACGTGCGGCAAGGTAGCGTTGTGTAAGGTATTGCCAGTAGTTCACGTGCACCACCACCACCTTATGTGGATGGGGGTGCAGGTACAGTTATTGAAAATACCCATAAAAATGTAACAAGTAATTTGTACCCTCTCTTAAGTAACCATAAGGAAAAATTTTATGATGTGGATGATGAGCCTATTGTCATGTCTGTCATTTTCCATTCTGTGCACATATTAGATGCGGCACCACGACAAGCACAAGTGGTGCCACCATCTCCATCAGTAACAGCACAGGAAGTGTTAACATCCTCTGCACCTGTAGAGGAAGTTGTTAATACTACACATTGCAGCAATAGACTAAACCCCAAGCCAGGTAATAAGGTCAAAGGTAGCAGTGCGTCCGGTCTGCATCCCAGCTGGACAATAACTGTTCCGAATGGGAATGCGGATGCGAACGGAGTAGTGCCCACAAGGGATGTGGTAATGCATTGTCCTTGGACAAGGGCAGAGCTAAATTCCATCATGAATGATTTCCCCGATCCCAAAAAGGAACTAGCCAAATGTCAAAGATTTTTGAGAAATTTGGGTAGTTCTCACAAGCCAACCAATAAAGATTGGCGAGTGGTGTTAAGGGCCTGTCTACTACGCAATATCGATGTGCCAAAATTTATCATGGATTGTGTATTGGATGGTGACGTTCCCTTAACAGACAAAGTAAACCAAGGTAACATTTCCCGTATTATAACTCAATTGGGTGTATATTTTCCAGTTAACTGGAACAAAATTTGCACTATAAAACAAAAAAGAGTGTGAATCTGCAGAAGATTATTGTGACCGAGCTCTGCAGGCTATCACCCAGTACACTGGGTTAGCACTCACCACAGGGGAATGATTGTCACTATACTCATGGATGGCCTTAAAGAGAACCTAAAAACCCAGGTTCAGACCTCACAGCCTGGCTGGAGGAGAGTCACAATAGATACCCTCATAGAATCCACCATAGAACATGACAAAAACATCTCAAAGAAGAGAGAGATCCAGAGCAAGAAACTAATGGCTGTCAGTATTCAAGCTCTAGAAGGAATGACGGTAACATTACAGCCAGCAGACACACCTGCACCCACACACACACCTGCACCTGAACAGTTACATGTCCTCACCAATCCCACACCACTGCAAACACAGCCCTACCCCACTTATCACACATAGCCACAAGCCCCATACCACCCACAAACTCCATACCTCCCACAATATCCTTTTTCTCAATATCCTTACCCAAACCCACCACCTTTCTCTCCTGTTCAACCCACACAACAATCCTTTCCACGAAAGTGTTTTAATTGCAACCAACCAGGACATCTAAGTAAGAGCTGTACGGCAAAGAGGGTAGGACCCCTAACCAGGAAGTACCTGGATATCCCCATAAAGGATATACACAGAGACCAGCAAATATCCAACAGACACCAGCTCTAATTGTGGCCGTTAATGCTTTATTGGAGAGTGGGAGCCAGCGCTAGGGGTCAGGTCATACCTGTGATCTACAGATAGTCAGGTTAACAGGGGGTACTAGGGAAGAGCCAGTCATGATGGTTGATGTAGCTGGTACTAAATACCCTTTTCTTGTAGACACAGGGGCGACCAGGTCAGTGATAAAATCTCCCATTAATTTACAGGTAACCAATGAGACAGTACCAGCCATGGGCGTAATGGGTAAAGTGCAACATTATCATTTAAAAAAATCCACAGAGGTTACTATTGGGCCGTTGCATACCAGGCATTCTTTCCTCCTGGCAGCAGCAGCTCCTACTAACCTACTGGGAAGGGATTTGTTATGTAAGATGGGATGTGTCATATATTGTACCCCTGATGGTGTATTTTTAGATATTCCAGAGAGAGTTGCGCATGAGGTGAGGGATATATTGGACACTCCCCAAAGGATAATGTATCACTCTACCAGTTTAAATGAAAATCCATCTCAAGTAGATCAAATGCTATCCCAAATTCCAGATTCACTTTGGACAAAGGATGGACAGGACACTGGATTAATGGCAAACGTAAGCCATTTAAATTTAATGGTAAATTTAAAAGGCGGTAGGCAAGAATTCTCCAGTACCCACTAAAACAGGAGGTAGAATTAGGGGTTTATCCAATAATTGAGCGATTATTACAACAGGGAATTTTAGTTTGTACAGCTAGTGTAGCCAACAGTCCCATTTTTCTGGTGAAGAAGAGTGGTGGGAGGGGTTATAGGCTGGTCCAAGACCTTAGATGTGTTAATAAGGTAGTAGAGAGCCAATTCCCTGTAGTGCCAAATCCAGCTGTCATTCTTATGCAGATCCCACCAAATGCAACTCATTTCACTGTCATTGACCTCTGTTCTGCTTTCTTCTCTGTGCCTCTTCATCCTGACTGTCAGTACCTATTCGCTTTCACATACAGGGGTGTACTATACACATGGACATGATTTCCCCAAGGTTTCATAGACAGTCCCAGTATCTTCTCCCAGGCCCTGCACGACTGTTTACAATCTTGTCAACCTGCCAATGGGTCTGTTCTAATTTAATATGTGAACGATTTATTGCTATGTTCTGATTCGTTTATGTCTTGTTTAAATTATACTAAACTTTTGTTGCTTCACCTCTCGCACACAGGACACAAGGTTGCTAAGAACAAACTACAGCCGTGCCAATCCAGAGTAAAATATTTGGGACACTGCCTAACTCAGGGGTTATGACATCTCACAAATGACAGAACCAAGGCCATACAGAACATGACACTGCCGCAGAGCCAACAGCAAATTCGTACCTTCTTGGGAATGTGTGGTTACTGTAGAATGTGGATCCCAGGTTTTTCTATTTTGGTCCTGCCATTACAGGACTTAGGGCCTGATTCAGAGCCGCTTGTAAGCAGCCGCTCGTTCGCTCTAACTGATCTTCGCACAACTGCGCATGCGTATGGGTCGTAATGCGCATGCGCAAACCAATCATTGCGGTCGGAAATCATGCGCTTGCAAAACAGCGAGGGGCTGCTAATTTAATTGACAGAATGTACCGTTTGTGGGAGGTAACAGGGGAAGGTGCTTGAAAACGGGGGAGTGGAGATCTGAACGCAGGCGTGCCTAACGGTCAAATGGGAATTTAATGGGAGTGCATAATTAGTAAAGGAGCATCATCGACCACGTCACTTGGTTGTCTTTTAGCCTGAACTGCTCGCAGTGATTGCGGTAAGAAAAACCTACCACAAGCACTGTGAGCAGTCCAGATGCCTTTCGATGTACCCGATTAATCTAATGAATACCAGAGATGACGTGTGATGCGAACGGCAAAGGGGCGTCTTTACAAAAGAGCAAGCGCATTTTTCATTCACTCGCTCAGACAAAGAGGCGTCAACAAACCGCAAAGAGCGAGCGCTCAATTTAAATAGCCGGCCCCTTTTTTGGAATGACCGTCCGCAAATAGCATCTGGCTCTGAATCAGGCCCTTAGTCTCTTCCTTAAAGCCTGATCGTGTCATACACACAGAGGAATCAGAGCAGGCTTTCCTTAATCTTAAGGATAGTCTGACAAAAGCACCTGCATTGGGAATACCTGATTATGAAAAACCTTTTGATTTGTATTGTACGGAAGCCGATGGTTGTGTTGCAGGTGTCCTCACACAAAAACATGGTGATGCCAGTAGGCCCGTAGCATACTACAGTGCCCAACTGGACACTGTGGCAAGATCACTCCCAACGTGTTTAAGAAGTGTGGCAGCAACGGCTCTATTGGTGAGTAAAAGTGAGGATGTAGTATTGGGCCATGATATCATTGTCTATACTCCCCACGCTGTATCTGCTCTGCTGAACTCTGCCCAAACCAGACATGTTTCTTCAGCTAGGTTTACCAAATGGGAACTAGCTCTAATTGCACCTCCAAACATCACTGTTAAACGATGTAATACGCTGAATCCAGCAACATATTTACCATATGTACAACATGATGTACAAAGGGTGGAATGAGACGAGTTGCTGGCGGGAAGTGAGTTCAGCAGACATAATGATACACATGATTGTATGGAATATCTGAATCAGACCTTTACTGCTAGACATGACATACATGACACACCTTTAGAGAATGTGGATGTGACATTTTACACAGACGGGAGTTGTCATAGACAAACAGACACAGGTGAATTATGTACAGGTTATGCTGTTGTAAATGACACAGACATCATAGAATCTGAACCCCTTGGTCCTCCTCACTCAGCCCAGGTGGCAGAGTTAGTAGCACTAAGAAGAGCATGTGAACTGGCAGCAGTCAAATCTGCTAATATTTACACTGACTCCAGGTATGCGTTCGGAGTGGTACTTGATTTCAGAGCTCTATGGTGTCTGATAAATATTTTGGCAGCAGCAGGCACACCAGTTGCACATTCCAGACACATAAAACAATTACTAAAAGCAATCCAACTGCCCAAAATGGTGGTAGTAATTAAGTGTAAAGCCCATACATGTGAGGATGATCCGGTGTCACTGGGCAACAACAGAGCAGATGAAGCTGCGAAATGGGCAGCAGGGTTAAAAATGTTTTTTACCAACGAAACAAATTATGTCTTTTCAAACAATTGATATGTTGAAATTAATTGAGATGCAAAATTTGTGTTCAATCCAGGAAAAGTCAGTTTGGAAGTCCAAGGGATGTGGGCAAGAGTCCACCAGGCTCTGGAGGGACAGACATGGTAAGCCAGTAGCCCCCAAGTCATATTACCCCAGCCTGGCTGAGGCAGGACATGATCTGGCTCATCTGGGAAAGCAAGGTATGTGCAAATTGGTGAGAGCATACTCGTGTGCACCGGGTTTTTCTTCAGAAGCAGAAAAGAGAGCAATGTTCTGTCTGACCTGCTTGAGGAAGAACATAGGGAAAGCTATACTCCAGATGTCACTGGAGGATACTGTGTAACTCTGGCCACCCAATTTGGAGTGAAGTGTAGCACCTATGTCACCAATGATACCAGTGACCCCAAGGAGGTGATAGACTGAAAGATGGATGAAATTCTGCAGCTAAAATGGGAATTTCAGAAGAACCATAATGCTTCAGTGGCGGAAGTAGAGGAGATGGTAGAGGAATGGGTTTCATGGTTGAACCCAGAGAAGTGGTTCTCAGGTCTAGGGGAGTGGGTCCAGGAAATGATCACAAGCATAGGTAAACTCCTGATCCTCATACTGGTTGTCATCATAGTAATTGGCATATGTGTCTGGTGTGTTCCTACTGTGGTAAAGTGTGGAAAATGTAAAGTTAGGTAAAACGAAAGAACGAAATTATGATGGTGGTCAGTAATGACAATATGAATACTGAGGCAAATATAGAACTGCATTACAACCCTGAACTAAGTAATACCATCATATAATGTAATATATTTAGACATGCACAAAATGTATTATCAAAATGTTATTTTAAAAACACCTCAAATAATGTAAGTCCCTATTCCCCCTCAAGACTGCCTTTATAGGATTGATGCATCCCCACATCATTCCCATGATCTTCCAAGATCCGCGGGGTGCGTATAATGGTAGTTTTATGTCCCCTCCTAGAGACACATTATTGATGGATTAAGAATCACCTTGTGCCATCCCATAATTACATTAAATAATATATATAAATGTAAGCCTAAATTAAATCTTAAAATCAGAGTGTGATAGCATGTTGTTCGCTATCAAAGGGTGGACTGTCGAAGCTGGATAATTGGCTGAGACAAGATCAGCTTCAAATTAGATCGAAACAATGCCATCTTGCGAATGGCCGCAAGACACCATCTTGAAATTGAGATCTGCAAGACACCATTTTGTGAATGGCCGCCCAGCGCCATTTTAGCTAAACTCACACTTAAGTACATATGGCGATGCTATTATTAGCATCAGGTGATCGCATATTTTACCATACCACATACACACATTAATACACACAGTTGCACTGTTAACATGTCGCACATTAGCTAATGCATAATACCCCGCATGCGAACACTGTTTATTAGCTTTGTGCATTCGCATCTGCCCCAAGTTAACCAGCATCTTTTCCCAAACCCCTAATACTTACACAATGCACACTCAAATAAAAGGTCCATAGCTTTAAAGTGTAAGATTCAAGTTTTATTCATTTATTACAAATGCTGTGAAATAAAGGCTATTTGGTATCTAAGGTTTAATACATGATAAGTAAGCCGTGTTTGGTGTTATACTGATCTGCACTTTCTCAACAGCTTCCCAGTATCATCAGTGTGAACATCGCAACATGCATTCTCAACTTATGGACCGTAGAAAGTTAAAGCACCAAAATGTATTTGTAAAACCAACAGCCTAGATTTGCATGAGGCGGAAAAATGGAGATAACCAGCTGTCGGAGGCTGGTCTGTGTCCATTTGAATCAACCTGTTAAATGTCCTGTAACAGAAGCACCATGATGGGGAACCAATGGGATCGCAACGAACCTCTCTATTGTATAGTCTATTTTTGTAAGGGTATAAATATGTGTGTTCTGACACCAGTCTTCAGTCTTCATGCTGATGCTGTTGATGGAGGTTTCTTGCTGATGCCGGAATCTGGTCCCAGAGCGCGTGCATATGTATAACTGTATCTTGGGTCTGTATAATTTCTTTGCGCTAAATTGTACTTAGATCACAGCGTGTAACTATCTGTACTTTGCTTGAATAATACTTTGTGCTTTGGAAACACATGTTCAAGGTCTGAAGTCTTTATTTTACTGTATGACTGCGTACACAATAGTGTAAATTTTAGAAGGTAAAGGCAGGTTTTTAGAAGGTATAGGCAGGAGGGTATAGAGGTTTAAATTCAGTATCCTTACTGAGCTGGCTCACAGGATTGCAGCGCTCAAAATCCTGACATGGGCATCCTGACTGATTCACTGAGTTACAATGCCAACACCTACCAGTAAGTAGGTTAACCCCTAAACCTAACCCTCCCTCCCCACAGCCTAAGCCTAACCCTTCCCACTGCAGCCTAAACCTAACCCTACCCCTACAGCCTAACCCTAACCCACCCAATAGTACCCAACCCTAACCCCTATATTTACCATCAGGATGTCTTCGGTTGGGATGCTGGTGTCAGGATTCTGACTGGTGTAGAGATTTCAGCACCACCATCCTTAGCACTGAGATCATAACTACATCCCCTGGAATCAGGCTGGTCTTCTTAAAGTGGGCACACTACAGGCTATCGTCCCAACAATGAGGTTGGCTGTTAACTTGCATATTGTAGCTTATATACCATGTTCTCTGGAATAACTCCTGAATAAGCATTTAAAAGGTAAAAACATTCAACTTGAAAATATACTAATAGACAGTAGGGGGCAGTTTTGTCTTAGTTAGGCATTAGCAATAATATAATCTGCAATTATTTACCTGAATTAGTTACAAGCGTATTCAATATTGACTATACTTGTAATTTAAACACTTATCTGTCTGGTCACATACAAACCAGACAGCAATCTTTGACCTTTCTTATGAAACACTTTACTGTCAAAACACACTTTTCAATCAGCTTGTGGTATATTAGCTTCTAGCTCACTTCACATCAGACACCTTTAGTAGTTTTTAAAAGCTTGACAGTTTCACATCAGAGTGGAGGCAACTAAAGAGGTAGTCCTGCTCTCTAGATTTGAGCCTTAGTATGTTAGGGACCTGCCCGACAAGAGGTTGCCCGGATGTGGTGGGCAGGCCCATAACCTTGGCCAAGATTATGCCAAAAACATCTACTGTATTTACTGCAAAATGTATTTATTTATATATAATCAGTTAATTTGGAGTTGTGCACCTATATTTCTTCTTTGTGTAACTTAAGAGGTAGTGCAGAGACGTTAGCCTCAAATATACTTTCATTCAGTCAAGAAAGGGGACATTGAGGTGTAGAGCTCTTGTAAACCTCACAACATAAAAGATAAAGGAAAGGACCCGGCTACCTCTTCTACTTAAAGTATATGATCTTGAAGCATTTTTCAAACAGTATATCTGACTGAACTATTAGGAAGCATATTTCTTTAGTTTTAGGGAATATCACTGGTTGCTCACCCAGGCAGACAAGGTAACTGTCAGCCTTGCCTAAATTCAACTATCCAGAGGATCATAACTAACTTCATCAGCGAGATAGAGTGTATGCATATCTGAATGATGTATCTGACACAGAAAATAAATACTTAATAAGATATATATATATATATATATATATATATATAAGTCCAATGTCCAGCACTCACATCAAACATCAATACAGCAATGGGGTGCTCACCAGCTGTTCCTCCTGGGTCCAGGGCTCTTCAGCAAATATAGAGTAAATAGAGATGGCACTCACCAGTATAATGCAGCTTATTTATTCCAAAAAAGTCATTAGTAGGCTTACATACAGGTAGCGAAGTTTCGGTCCCCAAGTGGACCTTTTTCAAGCAATGAAGCCTTTACTTGCATAATGGCAAATGGGTATGACTCCCCTCAGCGTAAGATCCTACTTACCTGGTGCCCGCCTCGCCCTTAAATACCATCCTCATGGTGCTCTTGCCGCTCACACATCGCGTGCGTTCCACCCGGTGGAACGCATCACCCGGAAGTCGCTCCACTTCCGGACATGTGATATCCAGCTGACAATGCTGGATTAGTCCACACGCGGTGGAACGCATCACCCAGAAGTCACCTTGCTTCCTATCAGGTGATCAGCGTAAGTGAAGTATATGGGCTCAGACTATGATACAGGGCAAATACTAGCCACGCCCTTTTAGCGATCCTGGGGCTAACACTTGTTAAAGCAAAGTGTCACTGTACAAACATCCATAGAGAAAGATATAATACATCATACTTATTTGGAGTGGATAGCATAGAGCACACTGGGGAATGGCAATTCAAGGGGTTAGCAGACATCAGGACCCTTGTAATCCTTCTTCAGCATATATTATATAATGGACAAATACTACAATATACGTAACAAACAAACATATGTATTAAAAAGACTAAGTGGAGAAGAAAAATCTACACATACAAAGTGCATTTAGTGGAGTACTGTATTAGCCCAAAGAAAGAATTATTATGAGGGACCCATATAGAGATTCCTTGAGAAATTCTTATACTGCCTACTATAGAGTCAAAGGTCAATGTGGTAAAAAAGAATGAAGAGCATTGTGTTCATTCAATCCCCTAGGTGATATCGTGTCCAATCGATATATCCAACGTGCCTCCAGTCTTCGTAGCATAAGCTCCCGATCACCTCCTCTTGGAGGGGGGGGGACCCAATCGATTAGTCGACATTACAGGGCTGATAGCTGATGGTTGTTAATCTGCCAATGTCTGGCTACTGGTTTATCAGATGTGCCTGCTGCAATAGCTGTACGGATTGAGCTTCTGTGATTCGCCATCCTTTCTTGGAAGTTTCGGGTACTGAGACCCACGAATGTAAGCCCACATGGACATATAATCATATATATGACATGATCCAGTGTACAATAAAGATTATGCAAGATTTTAATGGATTTGCAACTATGTGGGTGTGGAAATGTCGCACCCGTCATCATCGAGCGACAGGTCACACAGTTGGGACATCTGAAGCAGCCCTTCCTGGTTGATTTCAACCAATTATCACTGGATACATCATCAGGCTGGCTGAGTGGGTGCATCAAGAGTTGTTTTAGATTAGGGCCCCGCCTGTAGGCCATCATAGGTGGATGCTGCATGTTCTTCTTTAGTGCGGGGTCCGATGCCAATATATTCCAATTCTGTCTAATCGATTTATTTATCTTATTAGACTTGTTATCATATCTACTGGTGTAAATCATCCTTTTGGGCTTAGTGTGTTCGTCAGCCACCAATCTGGTTGTAAATTTGGATCTTGCTTTTGACAAGCATCTCTGGATAGTGGACATGGTATACCCACGTTCTAAGAAACGCCTTTTCATATCCACAATCTGTCTCTCAGCGACATCTTCCTCCGAGTTTAGTCTCAAGTCCCTAAGAAACTGTGAGATCGGTAAACTCTCCTTTAGTCTTGGAGGGTGTTGGCTGGTTGCAAAAAGTAACGTATTACGATCCGTTTCTTTTCTAAAGAGTGTTGTACAAAGTTTGCCATTTTTCTTATATACAGTCACATCCAAAAAATCAATGTGGTCCTTATTGATGTTAGCAGTGAATCTAATTGGGCTTGATAATATATTAAGTTCATTTACCATCATCCAGAATCTTTCCTCTGTGTCACCCCATATCAAAAAAATATCATCAATGAAGCGACTATAGTGCAAGATAGCATGACCAAATTTGGGTAAGATGTTAATACTCTCGTAGTTATGCATATGCATATTTGCATATGCGGGTGCCAAATTACTGCCCATAGCTGTCCCAAACACTGCTTATAGTATTTTTTTCCATATACAAAATGGTTCTCACTCAGTACTAACTCCAATTGTTCCAACAAAAATTCCACAGGTGTTTTTTTCTGTCCAGAACCGTAGAGTATGTCACGTACTACTGTCATACCTTCCTCATGTGGGATGACAGTGTATAGAGATGTCACATCTAGTGTGGCCAAAAGGGTCCCATCTCCTATACCATCAATCACTCCAATTTTGGACAAAAAATCACCAGTATCTTTGATGTAGCTTGGGGTTGTACATACTACAGGCTGTAGGAAACTATCTATAAACTGGGCTAATGGTTGGAGGATAGAGCCCTCGGCTGAGATGATTGGACATCCCGGGGGGTCCTGTAGAGTTTTATGGACCTTAGGTACAGTATAGAGAATTGGACACCTAGGGTGTTCAACAATCAAATAATTACTAATCAGATCATCTATCCAACCAAGGTCAACAGCTCTTTGGATGACTAAATCTACTTTCCTTTTGATGGTACTCATAGGGTTACCCAGGCAAGGAACATACGTGGTGATATCTTTTAACTGACGTTGTATCTCTTTCTTATAGTCCACCCAATTCATCAGCACCACTGCCCCACCCTTGTCTGCCAGGCGTATTACCAGATTATGATTATTCATCAGTGATCTTAGGGCTAGATGCTGTTCCTTATTGAGATTATCATATCTGTATTGTTGGTCATTTTTCATAATATCACACTCTGTAATCCTCAAAAAGGTCTTAATAGACGCATTAGTGGATTGTGGATCAAAGTTACCAGGTTTTTTAAATGGACATATTTCTACACTTTGACATGAGGAATCATCAGAGAAATACTCTTTGAGACGCAGTATGATGTATTATATCTTTCTCTATGGATGTTTGTACAGTGACACTTTGCTTTAATAAGTGTTAGCCCCAGGATCGCTAAAAGGGCGTGGCTAGTATTTGCCCTGTATCATAGTCTGAGCCCATATACTTCACTTACGCTGATCACCTAATAGGAAGCAAGGTGACTTCCAGGTGATGCGTTCCACCACGTGTGGACTAATCCAGCATTGTCAGCTGGATATCACATGTCCGGAAGTGGAGCGACTTCCGGGTGATGCGTTCCACCGGGTGGAACGCACGCGATGTGTGAGCGGCAAGAGCACCATGAGGACGGTATTTAAGGGCGAGGCGGGCACCAGGTAAGTAGGATCTTACGCTGAGGGGAGTCATACCCATTTGCCACTATGCAAGTAAAGGCTTGATTGCTTGAAAAAAGTCCACTTGGGGACCGAAACGTCGCTACCTGTATGTAAGCCTACTAATAACTTTTTTGGAATAAATAAGCTGCATTATACTGGTGAGTGCCATCTCTATTTACTATATATATATATATATATATATATATATATATATATATATTTACAGGTTGAGTCTCCCATATCCAAATATTCCGAAATACGGAATATTCCGAAATACAGAATGTTTTTAGCATGACTGAGATCAGGGCCGTAGCTAGGGTAGTGCGGCCGGTGCCATCACACAGGGCACCACAGGTCAGGGGGCACTGTTTGGGCCTGTAAGATTTCTGTTTATTATCATTCTCACTAGTAGCTTCCTCTTATCTTATGCCCAGCATCTCCTGGCCTCCCCTATCTCTTCCCTGGCCCTTCCCCATGAGGCCATTCCCCTTTTTTTGGGTGCATTATGTCCCTTTGAAAAATTAGGAGGGCGCCAATGCTCTTTCTGGCACAGAGAACCAAAAAGTCTAGCTACGGCTCTGACTGAGATAGTAAAACCTTTGTTTTATGATGGTTCAATGTACACAAACTTTGTTTGAGGCACAAAATTATTGAAAATATTGTATAAAATTATTATTATTAAAAATAAAGTATAAAATGACCTATAGGCTGTGTGTATATGAAACAAATTAATTTCATGTATTTACACAAACTTTCTTTGAGCCACAAAATTATTCAAAATATTGTATAAAATTACCTTCAAGCTGTGTATGTAAGATGTATATAAAACATAAATACATTCTGTGTTTAGATTTGGGCCCTGTTCCTAAGACATTTCACTGTAGTATGCAAGTATTCCAAGATACGGAATATTCCGATATCCAAAATACCCCTGGTCCCAAGCATTTTGGATATGGGAAACTCAACCTGTGTGTATGTATATATATATATATATATATATATATATATACATGCAATTATTTGTTCATTACCAAGGAAACTGAATAATGAGAAGGAGCATGTTCTTTTGTTTTGAGAGTGTAAAGATCATCATCAGCTGATTAAAGTAGTCTGCACAACTACCAGCTTTAAATAAGGGACATATTGTATTCTCCCAGAGAGGCAACTCAGAACCTGAGTTCAGTAAATGTGTACACCACTGAAAGTCTGGCCAGAAAGAACTAAAGAATCTGATTGTAGAGTATACTGGGAAATATACTATATGATGCATACAGTATGCATACAGTAAATACGTATGTGTGGTGGTATGTGTTTGGGAAAATTTTCCTGTTCTGCATTACCACAGCATTAAGAAGCACCTAGTATATAACATCAGTTTTTAGCAATCTATTGTAGTGGTTTACTTTTCACATTCAAACATCAGTCTTTCCCTATACAGTTTCGAGTGGTACTATTTGTGACGTCTTATAAAAACACAGCAACATTGTAGTTTTAGGAATTCTTATTAACCAAATTATAATAAAACATTGCTTCAGTATCAAAGATTGTAATTAGAGAGGAGAACCTGTAAAATAAAATGTATTATTCTATCAAGGTCGCCCTTTGTGTGTTCAGTTGCTGCTAACTACAAAGATTGGAGACCAAAGTAATTTCACAGGTAAAGGTAGAACTAAAGAAAAACTAGTGTAATATGTGAAGGATCGAGGGAATTCAGAGTAGTAGTCATAGATTAATTACCTATTGAGGTATTCCCAAATCCGCTTCAAGAGATAGGTAAACATCACTTAGTTGGAGGCACCAATGATAGAATTAGAGAAAAGAAAGTGTCAAAAGCATTTGTAGCTCACACATTAACTATGAGCCGGGGCTACATAAAAAAAGAACCATGTGATGTTTTTGCATACTGTAGCATTTAAAAAACAAGTTTCTGTAACATTGGTATTTTGTTAACTACAAATCCACCAAGCTTTATCCTGGAAATATTTGACATAGAGAATACATAAAGCATTACTTTCTGAGGGAAAAGTACTCCCATGAAACGGACACCCATAGGACTGTGAGGGGTTAATACCACCTTGGGCAAGGAAGGAGTTAATACATATCTCCCCAGCACATGTGAAGCAAGGGGACAGCTGGTGCTGATTGGATGAGCCTGTCCTGTCTCTCAAGCGGTGGGTGTGGTCAGGTGCCCACGAAAAAGAGGGTGAATAATTATAGAGGGCGTGCCAGGAGCTGAGGAGAAGTGTGGCGTGCAGCACGAGGACAGCGGGCAGAGACCGCCAAGCTGCAAAGCTCTAGTGTAGTGTGGAGCAGCCGAGCCGGGAGCGTGGACGCCGGGGACCCGCGGAAGATAGACCGGGTCAGGTGAGCCACAGCAGTGGGAAGTTGGGACCAAGAGCAGCACACCATTAAGGCGTCCAGTGCAGCAGCAAGAGCCGCTCGTGGAGGTACACAGCCACAGTGGCAACACGCAGTACAGGATAATCATCCTCCCTGCCCCATACCACAGCAGCAGCCATCATAGGGTAACTTCAAAGCACCCTCATTTCAGTTATACTACTTATAAGAGAAGGCGCTGTCCTATTGCGATTTATAACTTTTTCTGCCAACCACAAGATGGCCACAGGCCAGCAGCAACACTTGCTTTGAGTTGCCATGCTGCCAACAACAAGATGGCCACCGATTAACTGCAGTATAGACATACAGCTACAGCAGTGGAAAAGTTACATAGCCTTGCACCAGAGGTAACTACAGGAGTGGTGAGTGGAAGATGAAATTGAGATCTGCAAGACACCATTTTGTGAATGGCCGCCCAGCGCCATTTTAGCTAAACTCACACTTAAGTACATATGGCGATGCTATTATTAGCATCAGGTGATCGCATATTTTACCATACCACATACACACATTAATACACACAGTTGCACTGTTAACATGTCGCACATTAGCTAATGCATAATACCCCGCATGCGAACACTGTTTATTAGCTTTGTGCATTCGCATCTGCCCCAAGTTAACCAGCATCTTTTCCCAAACCCCTAATACTTACACAATGCACACTCAAATAAAAGGTCCATAGCTTTAAAGTGTAAGATTCAAGTTTTATTCATTTATTACAAATGCTGTGAAATAAAGGCTATTTGGTATCTAAGGTTTAATACATGATAAGTAAGCCGTGTTTGGTGTTATACTGATCTGCACTTTCTCAACAGCTTCCCAGTATCATCAGTGTGAACATCGCAACATGCATTCTCAACTTATGGACCGTAGAAAGTTAAAGCACCAAAATGTATTTGTAAAACCAACAGCCTAGATTTGCATGAGGCGGAAAAATGGAGATAACCAGCTGTCGGAGGCTGGTCTGTGTCCATTTGAATCAACCTGTTAAATGTCCTGTAACAGAAGCACCATGATGGGGAACCAATGGGATCGCAACGAACCTCTCTATTGTATAGTCTATTTTTGTAAGGGTATAAATATGTGTGTTCTGACACCAGTCTTCAGTCTTCATGCTGATGCTGTTGATGGAGGTTTCTTGCTGATGCCGGAATCTGGTCCCAGAGCGCGTGCATATGTATAACTGTATCTTGGGTCTGTATAATTTCTTTGCGCTAAATTGTACTTAGATCACAGCGTGTAACTATCTGTACTTTGCTTGAATAATACTTTGTGCTTTGGA
Organism: Taudactylus pleione; assembly: GCA_031769625.1. Classification (NCBI taxonomy): domain Eukaryota; kingdom Metazoa; phylum Chordata; class Amphibia; order Anura; family Myobatrachidae; genus Taudactylus; species Taudactylus pleione. The sequence continues at coordinate 2,326,266 of JAUIMM010000086.1, forward strand.
AACACATGTTCAAGGTCTGAAGTCTTTATTTTACTGTATGACTGCGTACACAATAGTGTAAATTTTAGAAGGTAAAGGCAGGTTTTTAGAAGGTATAGGCAGGAGGGTATAGAGGTTTAAATTCAGTATCCTTACTGAGCTGGCTCACAGGATTGCAGCGCTCAAAATCCTGACATGGGCATCCTGACTGATTCACTGAGTTACAATGCCAACACCTACCAGTAAGTAGGTTAACCCCTAAACCTAACCCTCCCTCCCCACAGCCTAAGCCTAACCCTTCCCACTGCAGCCTAAACCTAACCCTACCCCTACAGCCTAACCCTAACCCACCCAATAGTACCCAACCCTAACCCCTATATTTACCATCAGGATGTCTTCGGTTGGGATGCTGGTGTCAGGATTCTGACTGGTGTAGAGATTTCAGCACCACCATCCTTAGCACTGAGATCATAACTACATCCCCTGGAATCAGGCTGGTCTTCTTAAAGTGGGCACACTACAGGCTATCGTCCCAACAATGAGGTTGGCTGTTAACTTGCATATTGTAGCTTATATACCATGTTCTCTGGAATAACTCCTGAATAAGCATTTAAAAGGTAAAAACATTCAACTTGAAAATATACTAATAGACAGTAGGGGGCAGTTTTGTCTTAGTTAGGCATTAGCAATAATATAATCTGCAATTATTTACCTGAATTAGTTACAAGCGTATTCAATATTGACTATACTTGTAATTTAAACACTTATCTGTCTGGTCACATACAAACCAGACAGCAATCTTTGACCTTTCTTATGAAACACTTTACTGTCAAAACACACTTTTCAATCAGCTTGTGGTATATTAGCTTCTAGCTCACTTCACATCAGACACCTTTAGTAGTTTTTAAAAGCTTGACAGTTTCACATCAGAGTGGAGGCAACTAAAGAGGTAGTCCTGCTCTCTAGATTTGAGCCTTAGTATGTTAGGGACCTGCCCGACAAGAGGTTGCCCGGATGTGGTGGGCAGGCCCATAACCTTGGCCAAGATTATGCCAAAAACATCTACTGTATTTACTGCAAAATGTATTTATTTATATATAATCAGTTAATTTGGAGTTGTGCACCTATATTTCTTCTTTGTGTAACTTAAGAGGTAGTGCAGAGACGTTAGCCTCAAATATACTTTCATTCAGTCAAGAAAGGGGACATTGAGGTGTAGAGCTCTTGTAAACCTCACAACATAAAAGATAAAGGAAAGGACCCGGCTACCTCTTCTACTTAAAGTATATGATCTTGAAGCATTTTTCAAACAGTATATCTGACTGAACTATTAGGAAGCATATTTCTTTAGTTTTAGGGAATATCACTGGTTGCTCACCCAGGCAGACAAGGTAACTGTCAGCCTTGCCTAAATTCAACTATCCAGAGGATCATAACTAACTTCATCAGCGAGATAGAGTGTATGCATATCTGAATGATGTATCTGACACAGAAAATAAATACTTAATAAGATATATATATATATATATATATATATATATATATATATATATATAAGTCCAATGTCCAGCACTCACATCAAACATCAATACAGCAATGGGGTGCTCACCAGCTGTTCCTCCTGGGTCCAGGGCTCTTCAGCAAATATAGAGTAAATAGAGATGGCACTCACCAGTATAATGCAGCTTATTTATTCCAAAAAAGTCATTAGTAGGCTTACATACAGGTAGCGAAGTTTCGGTCCCCAAGTGGACCTTTTTCAAGCAATGAAGCCTTTACTTGCATAATGGCAAATGGGTATGACTCCCCTCAGCGTAAGATCCTACTTACCTGGTGCCCGCCTCGCCCTTAAATACCATCCTCATGGTGCTCTTGCCGCTCACACATCGCGTGCGTTCCACCCGGTGGAACGCATCACCCGGAAGTCGCTCCACTTCCGGACATGTGATATCCAGCTGACAATGCTGGATTAGTCCACACGCGGTGGAACGCATCACCCAGAAGTCACCTTGCTTCCTATCAGGTGATCAGCGTAAGTGAAGTATATGGGCTCAGACTATGATACAGGGCAAATACTAGCCACGCCCTTTTAGCGATCCTGGGGCTAACACTTGTTAAAGCAAAGTGTCACTGTACAAACATCCATAGAGAAAGATATAATACATCATACTTATTTGGAGTGGATAGCATAGAGCACACTGGGGAATGGCAATTCAAGGGGTTAGCAGACATCAGGACCCTTGTAATCCTTCTTCAGCATATATTATATAATGGACAAATACTACAATATACGTAACAAACAAACATATGTATTAAAAAGACTAAGTGGAGAAGAAAAATCTACACATACAAAGTGCATTTAGTGGAGTACTGTATTAGCCCAAAGAAAGAATTATTATGAGGGACCCATATAGAGATTCCTTGAGAAATTCTTATACTGCCTACTATAGAGTCAAAGGTCAATGTGGTAAAAAAGAATGAAGAGCATTGTGTTCATTCAATCCCCTAGGTGATATCGTGTCCAATCGATATATCCAACGTGCCTCCAGTCTTCGTAGCATAAGCTCCCGATCACCTCCTCTTGGAGGGGGGGGGACCCAATCGATTAGTCGACATTACAGGGCTGATAGCTGATGGTTGTTAATCTGCCAATGTCTGGCTACTGGTTTATCAGATGTGCCTGCTGCAATAGCTGTACGGATTGAGCTTCTGTGATTCGCCATCCTTTCTTGGAAGTTTCGGGTACTGAGACCCACGAATGTAAGCCCACATGGACATATAATCATATATATGACATGATCCAGTGTACAATAAAGATTATGCAAGATTTTAATGGATTTGCAACTATGTGGGTGTGGAAATGTCGCACCCGTCATCATCGAGCGACAGGTCACACAGTTGGGACATCTGAAGCAGCCCTTCCTGGTTGATTTCAACCAATTATCACTGGATACATCATCAGGCTGGCTGAGTGGGTGCATCAAGAGTTGTTTTAGATTAGGGCCCCGCCTGTAGGCCATCATAGGTGGATGCTGCATGTTCTTCTTTAGTGCGGGGTCCGATGCCAATATATTCCAATTCTGTCTAATCGATTTATTTATCTTATTAGACTTGTTATCATATCTACTGGTGTAAATCATCCTTTTGGGCTTAGTGTGTTCGTCAGCCACCAATCTGGTTGTAAATTTGGATCTTGCTTTTGACAAGCATCTCTGGATAGTGGACATGGTATACCCACGTTCTAAGAAACGCCTTTTCATATCCACAATCTGTCTCTCAGCGACATCTTCCTCCGAGTTTAGTCTCAAGTCCCTAAGGAACTGTGAGATCGGTAAACTCTCCTTTAGTCTTGGAGGGTGTTGGCTGGTTGCAAAAAGTAACGTATTACGATCCGTTTCTTTTCTAAAGAGTGTTGTACAAAGTTTGCCATTTTTCTTATATACAGTCACATCCAAAAAATCAATGTGGTCCTTATTGATGTTAGCAGTGAATCTAATTGGGCTTGATAATATATTAAGTTCATTTACCATCATCCAGAATCTTTCCTCTGTGTCACCCCATATCAAAAAAATATCATCAATGAAGCGACTATAGTGCAAGATAGCATGACCAAATTTGGGTAAGATGTTAATACTCTCGTAGTTATGCATATGCATATTTGCATATGCGGGTGCCAAATTACTGCCCATAGCTGTCCCAAACACTGCTTATAGTATTTTTTTCCATATACAAAATGGTTCTCACTCAGTACTAACTCCAATTGTTCCAACAAAAATTCCACAGGTGTTTTTTTCTGTCCAGAACCGTAGCGTATGTCACGTACTACTGTCATACCTTCCTCATGTGGGATGACAGTGTATAGAGATGTCACATCTAGTGTGGCCAAAAGGGTCCCATCTCCTATACCATCAATCACTCCAATTTTGGACAAAAAATCACCAGTATCTTTGATGTAGCTTGGGGTTGTACATACTACAGGCTGTAGGAAACTATCTATAAACTGGGCTAATGGTTGGAGGATAGAGCCCTCGGCTGAGATGATTGGACATCCCGGGGGGTCCTGTAGAGTTTTATGGACCTTAGGTACAGTATAGAGAATTGGACACCTAGGGTGTTCAACAATCAAATAATTACTAATCAGATCATCTATCCAACCAAGGTCAACAGCTCTTTGGATGACTAAATCTACTTTCCTTTTGATGGTACTCATAGGGTTACCCAGGCAAGGAACATACGTGGTGATATCTTTTAACTGACGTTGTATCTCTTTCTTATAGTCCACCCAATTCATCAGCACCACTGCCCCACCCTTGTCTGCCAGGCGTATTACCAGATTATGATTATTCATCAGTGATCTTAGGGCTAGATGCTGTTCCTTATTGAGATTATCATATCTGTATTGTTGGTCATTTTTCATAATATCACACTCTGTAATCCTCAAAAAGGTCTTAATAGACGCATTAGTGGATTGTGGATCAAAGTTACCAGGTTTTTTAAATGGACATATTTCTACACTTTGACATGAGGAATCATCAGAGAAATACTCTTTGAGACGCAGTATGATGTATTATATCTTTCTCTATGGATGTTTGTACAGTGACACTTTGCTTTAATAAGTGTTAGCCCCAGGATCGCTAAAAGGGCGTGGCTAGTATTTGCCCTGTATCATAGTCTGAGCCCATATACTTCACTTACGCTGATCACCTAATAGGAAGCAAGGTGACTTCCAGGTGATGCGTTCCACCACGTGTGGACTAATCCAGCATTGTCAGCTGGATATCACATGTCCGGAAGTGGAGCGACTTCCGGGTGATGCGTTCCACCGGGTGGAACGCACGCGATGTGTGAGCGGCAAGAGCACCATGAGGACGGTATTTAAGGGCGAGGCGGGCACCAGGTAAGTAGGATCTTACGCTGAGGGGAGTCATACCCATTTGCCACTATGCAAGTAAAGGCTTGATTGCTTGAAAAAAGTCCACTTGGGGACCGAAACGTCGCTACCTGTATGTAAGCCTACTAATAACTTTTTTGGAATAAATAAGCTGCATTATACTGGTGAGTGCCATCTCTATTTACTATATATATATATATATATATATTTACAGGTTGAGTCTCCCATATCCAAATATTCCGAAATACGGAATATTCCGAAATACAGAATGTTTTTAGCATGACTGAGATCAGGGCCGTAGCTAGGGTAGTGCGGCCGGTGCCATCACACAGGGCACCACAGGTCAGGGGGCACTGTTTGGGCCTGTAAGATTTCTGTTTATTATCATTCTCACTAGTAGCTTCCTCTTATCTTATGCCCAGCATCTCCTGGCCTCCCCTATCTCTTCCCTGGCCCTTCCCCATGAGGCCATTCCCCTTTTTTTGGTGCATTATGTCCCTTTGAAAAATTAGGAGGGCGCCAATGCTCTTTCTGGCACAGAGAACCAAAAAGTCTAGCTACGGCTCTGACTGAGATAGTAAAACCTTTGTTTTATGATGGTTCAATGTACACAAACTTTGTTTGAGGCACAAAATTATTGAAAATATTGTATAAAATTATTATTATTAAAAATAAAGTATAAAATGACCTATAGGCTGTGTGTATATGAAACAAATTAATTTCATGTATTTACACAAACTTTCTTTGAGCCACAAAATTATTCAAAATATTGTATAAAATTACCTTCAAGCTGTGTATGTAAGATGTATATAAAACATAAATACATTCTGTGTTTAGATTTGGGCCCTGTTCCTAAGACATTTCACTGTAGTATGCAAGTATTCCAAGATACGGAATATTCCGATATCCAAAATACCCCTGGTCCCAAGCATTTTGGATATGGGAAACTCAACCTGTGTGTATGTATATATATATATATATATATATATATATATATATACATGCAATTATTTGTTCATTACCAAGGAAACTGAATAATGAGAAGGAGCATGTTCTTTTGTTTTGAGAGTGTAAAGATCATCATCAGCTGATTAAAGTAGTCTGCACAACTACCAGCTTTAAATAAGGGACATATTGTATTCTCCCAGAGAGGCAACTCAGAACCTGAGTTCAGTAAATGTGTACACCACTGAAAGTCTGGCCAGAAAGAACTAAAGAATCTGATTGTAGAGTATACTGGGAAATATACTATATGATGCATACAGTATGCATACAGTAAATACGTATGTGTGGTGGTTAAGTGAGGGTTAAAGGTTGTTTGGGAAAATTTTCCTGTTCTGCATTACCACAGCATTAAGAAGCACCTAGTATATAACATCAGTTTTTAGCAATCTATTGTAGTGGTTTACTTTTCACATTCAAACATCAGTCTTTCCCTATACAGTTTCGAGTGGTACTATTTGTGACGTCTTATAAAAACACAGCAACATTGTAGTTTTAGGAATTCTTATTAACCAAATTATAATAAAACATTGCTTCAGTATCAAAGATTGTAATTAGAGAGGAGAACCTGTAAAATAAAATGTATTATTCTATCAAGGTCGCCCTTTGTGTGTTCAGTTGCTGCTAACTACAAAGATTGGAGACCAAAGTAATTTCACAGGTAAAGGTAGAACTAAAGAAAAACTAGTGTAATATGTGAAGGATCGAGGGAATTCAGAGTAGTAGTCATAGATTAATTACCTATTGAGGTATTCCCAAATCCGCTTCAAGAGATAGGTAAACATCACTTAGTTGGAGGCACCAATGATAGAATTAGAGAAAAGAAAGTGTCAAAAGCATTTGTAGCTCACACATTAACTATGAGCCGGGGCTACATAAAAAAAGAACCATGTGATGTTTTTGCATACTGTAGCATTTAAAAAACAAGTTTCTGTAACATTGGTATTTTGTTAACTACAAATCCACCAAGCTTTATCCTGGAAATATTTGACATAGAGAATACATAAAGCATTACTTTCTGAGGGAAAAGTACTCCCATGAAACGGACACCCATAGGACTGTGAGGGGTTAATACCACCTTGGGCAAGGAAGGAGTTAATACATATCTCCCCAGCACATGTGAAGCAAGGGGACAGCTGGTGCTGATTGGATGAGCCTGTCCTGTCTCTCAAGCGGTGGGTGTGGTCAGGTGCCCACGAAAAAGAGGGTGAATAATTATAGAGGGCGTGCCAGGAGCTGAGGAGAAGTGTGGCGTGCAGCACGAGGACAGCGGGCAGAGACCGCCAAGCTGCAAAGCTCTAGTGTAGTGTGGAGCAGCCGAGCCGGGAGCGTGGACGCCGGGGACCCGCGGAAGATAGACCGGGTCAGGTGAGCCACAGCAGTGGGAAGTTGGGACCAAGAGCAGCACACCATTAAGGCGTCCAGCGCAGCAGCAAGAGCCGCTCGTGGAGGTACACAGCCACAGTGGCAACACGCAGTACAGGATAATCATCCTCCCTGCCCCATACCACAGCAGCAGCCATCATAGGGTAACTTCAAAGCACCCTCATTTCAGTTATACTACTTATAAGAGAAGGCGCTGTCCTATTGCGATTTATAACTTTTTCTGCCAACCACAAGATGGCCACAGGCCAGCAGCAACACTTGCTTTGAGTTGCCATGCTGCCAACAACAAGATGGCCACCGATTAACTGCAGTATAGACATACAGCTACAGCAGTGGAAAAGTTACATAGCCTTGCACCAGAGGTAACTACAGGAGTGGTGAGTGGAAGATTGATTGCACCACAGGCAGAGCTGCACTGATACTCAGTAGTAGTGGACTTTCTCATACCTTGTTGCAAATAGCAGAACCTCAGTGTTACTTTCACTTTCAGTATATAGGAGTTATCTGCTTCACTGACCAAGCTCACCAATATTTACCCTGCATGTTTTCCGGATCACACCAAGACTGTCCTATTTCACAGCACAGTGATTCTTTGATACTTGAAAGCTGGAATACACTACTTAAAGGAGATAATATAACCCATCAACCTGGGATAGAACTGCGGGACACTTTACAGTAACAGTTGTCTAGGAATATTGAATAACCTTCTGATTGCCTGAGAATTGAATGTGCCTATAGAGAGAAAAGTGGAATTAACATTCAGTGACTGAATTGCTGTACTGTACCCATTGGCGATTCTTCCCTCCCAGATTTAATACTAACAAACGTTACACTAAGTGGGACTAGTACCATGGTCAACTTAAACTGATCTATAAGAGCTCCACCAGCTGCAGCAGCGAAGACGGGTAGGAAATACAGTGTTTTGTGTTTAAGGTCATCTGGACATTGAAATTGTTAGTTAGTTTAGTACTGTCATCATTGCTGAATTGTTTTCTTGTAGTGTGCAACCGTTTAAGATAAGAATGTATGCTCAATACTGAATTTAACTGTGAATAGTAACGTAAAAGTTGTCTTACATTGTATGATCATACTGCCGAAGTATTATTACACCGTGCAAATGCCATTGTTTTTATGTGTAATCTCATTATTGATGTTTTTCCCACTGATGCAATACAAAGGCTGCCTCATTGAATGAGGAGTTTTATTTATGTAAGTGCCCTGCCGACTCTCTAATAAACCTGTGTTCACAAAATAAAAACCACAAGCTGCCTCGTCACCCCTTCATGTGCTTCCATTACTCTCACCTCTCCGTAAGTCGAGTAAAGATTGAACCACAACACACAAGGTAAACTCTTTACTTACCACTTAAAGTCAGGGTTACCACAGTGGCAGTTGTAGAGGTGTGGAGTCTAAAAAGCCTTCAGTCTTCACCAGTAACCCCTTGTATAGGCATTTGGGGTTTACTGCTGGAAGGCCCGTATGTTGCATCCCTCTGCTGTGCCCCCAGTTGTGATCTGCTGTTGTGGGCCTGAAAATGGTTGTCAAGTTGAATCTGGCACACATAACTAATGAAGATGGACAATATTGAATAGAGGCCTATTTAATCTTGCTGCCATCAATTGTGGTTAATAAGGGTTTTGAGGACCAGGGTTGGTAGAGCCAACTTAGTACCTACGTAGTAGCTAACATATCAGATGGGGGTAATTATGTGGGGTTTAATTCATCCTTAATCCTTTCCAGAATGTGAGGTCCTCATTATTCCACTGCAGTTTGAATGTCATTGTCAAGAAATGGACCACGTATTGACCCACTGGTCCTGACATTTGACTAAGAGGAAAAATTATAGCAACATTATAAGAGACACATCCTGGTTTATCAAATATCCCCATGATAGGAAGGTTGGTTTTTGCCTTAAAACAAATTGCTGCATTCAATTTAGCAGCTATTTTGCCAAAATCATGCCAGTTCTAGAAAATCAGAACCTATTACATATACACTTATATGTATTATCCCATATTAACATTACTCAGCCTAGAATGTGTTTGGACTGAACTCCATCTCTGAGTTCACGCAGTCTTGAGGAGGGTGAGGATCCCCAGGACTGTTCTTTTTAAGTTCATGAGGCAGCCATATAGAGACCAGAAGCTTTATCTAAGCAAGTTTTGTCAGAAATCTGTGAGAGGATCTTTGTGGAAGAAATAGAAAATGATCCACTTAAATGGGATAAAGTGGGTATAGACAAGCTCGCTCTCAATATGTCTGGAAACATAAACAAGAAAACTGAGAATGGGATTAGAAATGTGTTCCTTTTTCTAGCAATGATGTTCTGCATGTTTTTAAAATGGCCCTAAAGTTAGTCTTCATTAAAGTAAATGGCCTGAACTCTCCTGGAAAGTGACAAAGTGGTAGGAGCCTGCTGAAGCAAAAGTGTTGATATGGCCAATTTGTAAAAAACTTCATCAGGCATGCACTCATGCTCACCTTCAAGGTTACACATTTCCCATATTTTCTCCATCCCAACTGACTGTAGTAAGAGGGGAGCAGATATTTCTAAACAAAGCACTATCTGTTCCAAAACAGTTACCCTGATACTTAAATAAGTTACTAATTAGGGATAGAGCCCCGTCTTCACAAAGTCCTTCAGGTGCATTAAGTGAGTTGCACAGGGCCACAAAATTATCACTACAACATATAACACTGTTTATGAACCTACAGACATTATAAAAGACTAATATTTTGGACCCATCATTTGCCAGGTTTCTAGATATCGTGCAGAGTTTTTCTTCTCCCCCACCTTCCCATCTTTCTCCCCATATTCCTCCTGTCTCTCCCTATTGTTTCCCATATTCCTCCCTTACCCCTATTTTTGCCCCTATTTATTACAACTCCACCTATTCCTCCCATATCCCTCTATTCTTATCCTTATTCTATCCATATCCTCCTATTCTTGCCATTTTCCTCCCATCTCACCCTACTACTCCTGTCTCTCCCTATTATTTACCCTAGTCCTCTCATCTCGCCCTATACCTCCCTTCTTCCCTTATTCCTCAAGTCTCAACTTATTTCTCCAGTCTCCCCCTATTCCTACTGTCTCCCCCTGGGGTCTCCCCCTATTCCCCTTGTCTCCAACTATTCCTCTGCTAAACCTCACTTTAGGGTACTTGGATTTACAGTGGTAGACTGGAGTTCATGAGGGAGGGATTTGGGACGGACTTGGCTGGATGGATTTACAGGAGCAGCTAGTGAGATCTATGAGGGAAGGCATGAGGTGTGCCTTCAATTCTGTGTGCAGCTGTGTTGGCCAATCACCAGGCAGTATTCCTCTGAGTAACAACTACCTTCCACCACCCATTGGCTGTACTGCTGTGAGGGAAGGGAAGGGGTGGGGCTCTAGACACATGCAAAGCAGCATTATAATGGATATAGATTTTTTAGATTATTTTGATTCTCTAAACAACTTGCTCAGGTCTTCAACCATACCCAACTTCGCCGAGGTTGCACCTAACTCTTACTTAACTCTAGTCCAAATCTTCCAAAACTTTCAGATGACTTCCACATGCTTTATAAGGCTGATATTTTGTTAGAAAAGACACACTTTGCTACCAGAATGTTGATATTTTCTTCTTTACCAGACCCAATGGAGTCAAACCCCAATATTGCAAAAAGTTTTCAATCATAACTTAGTTTCTAACAGATTTAAATTTTACAAGGGGACAAGAGGACTACTTTAGCCAATATTGTTGTGATATCAAAACTGGATAGAGACTCAATTTTTATGATCAAATTATAGACCAATATCGCTATTAAAACTTGATCTCTAAATCTACGCAAACTCTTAAATACATTTAATTCGCTTATTCCCTCTTTGCTTCATTCTGATCAAGTTGGTTTTATTTAGAGATATGCGCCGACCCCCGTGTTTTGCTTTTGTATTTGGTTTTAGGTTTGGATTTGGATTTTTTTTCTAAAATTGATAAAATTTGCTAAAAATCACATAATTTGGGGTTTCGTTTTGTTCCTACAGTATTATTAACCTCAATAACATTAATTTCCACCCATTTCCAGTAAATTTTGACCACCTCACTGCTCACAATATTGTTTACATCCAGTTTAGGCCCAAAATTTGCACCAAACTAGCTGGCTGACTAAACTAAGTGGCAGCAGTGGGCAGCACAAACACCTGGCAGTTCAACTTCCAAGATGGCACATCAGGAAACAAATGTTTTTATTATTCAATAGGCCTGGGGGAGTTGGAGTATGTATGTACTTGAAGGCAGGGACAGGAAGGTAGTAAATTTTATTTAATTGGTAGTAAATTTAATTAAATTTTTTTTCCGAAGTACATTTATGAGGGAGAAGGAGAGGGAAGGATGGGGGGCATTTTTAAAATAATATTTTACTCATTCGCATCAGTCCTTGCCCCAGAAGAATCCTTGAGCACCATGCCTGCTGCTGCTGGGAGTGGATTTTCATCCCAGAAGGGGAGCAGGAACACTTCTAGTAGTGCTTTCCAACACAATTGACTGTTAAATAATCCTTTGCAAAGATTCCACTTGACACATTTCCCAACCTGTACAGGAACATTAAAAAAACATAGCTAGTGGCCTCCAAACTGCCATTGTACCCACTGTCCACTTAACCAGCACAGATATGTGGAAAAGTGGAACAGAGCAAATGCAAGATTTAAGATTTAAGGTTTAAGTCTTACGTGCTGCTGGGAGTGGATTTTCATCCCAGAAGGGATAAAGACGCTGTTTCATTCTTCCCAACGGACACAGATCTGAAGAGATGTAAAGAGCTGTTGATAAGCAAATTGTCAGCTCAAGTGGTATGTGATGCAGCGATGGCTTCTCCTTCAGTTTCTCCAGCAAGAGAAAAAAACTAAACTTTCAAAACACCCACTGGTGATGCAGAAGGGTCAACACAACCAAGTTTTGACATCTGGTTGGGTCAGAGAATTGCCTACAATTAATGACACCTCTACCGTGACTCCATCTGATACGGTCACTATTCAAAGAATGATTGAGGACTATTTAAAAATTGTTAATGATAGCATCCAAATAGGCATGTCAGACAATCCGTTTGACTGCTGGGAAGAAAAATGGTAATCTGGAGGCCCTTGCACAAACTGGCTTTGCTTTACTTGAGCTGCCCACCCTCCAGTGTGTACTCAGAGAGAGTTTTCAGCACAGCCGGGAGTCTTGTTAGTGATCAGCCTATGAGGCTACTGCCCCAAAATATGGAAAAGATGATGGCCATTAAAATGAACTACAAATTCTATGAGAAAGACCTTTACCATCAGTTATGTGCAAAAATTACAGAGGCACCTGTAATGGTGGATTCCAGCGGGGATAAATTAATATTGTGTGAAGATGATATACACTGATGAGGGTGAAGTATTGGATGATGATGATGATGGCAACAACATCTTGCCTCTGTAAAGCCAGTTTGTGCATGTAGAGATCATTGCCAGCAATGTCAGCTGCCTGTTGGTAGCTTGTTTTGTGGGGGCTCAAACAAACCAATCACTTCATCATTGAGGATATTGTTGATGAAGGTGTTGGTGGTGAATATGGCAGGTGCTGGACTGTATGTCAGGATTTGGGTTAAAATAATTTCACACCTAAGATGTGGCTTTTCTGGTCTTATGCCCAGGCGTCACCCCAGTCTATAATGTCAGTATATATCATTACACCAGCCTATACCATCACCCCAGATTATACCAGCGCCCAAACCTATATCTTCATCCCATCCTATGTTGTGTATAAATTACAGCTGCGCTCCCTGTTAGATTGGGGATTCATTGTCCACTTTAGTGGATGTAAGCTCCATTTTAGTCCATATCACCACACCCCCTACACATCTTCTGACCTTGGCTACAGGAGGAACAGCTGCACTCTGGAATATGGTTGCATGGAGTTGCGCTACCACTTATAATAAGTTAATAACACACTGGGCTACCACTTAGTGTAACAAGATTTTTTGATGAATAAGAAAAGAATAACACACTGCATTTTCCACTAACAGCGTTACAATATTTTTTATCAATACACTGCATTTTCACTAACAGTGTCACAATATTTTTTACGAATACACAGTGGTGTAACTAGGGCATTTGGAGCCCAGGGCAAATATAAAAATGGAGCCCCCCATGTGCACTTGCCTAAGGCACGCGTGGCAAAAAATGGGCATGGCCACTTAAAAATGAGACATGTCAACATGACACACCTCTTTATCGTCACTCTGAACATTCCTTTCCATATGCACCTTAACCCCAGTAGTGTCCCTTATACAGTACCCCAGTATGCAATGTCCCCAGTTGTGGTCCCTATTATGCAGGCCCATAGTAGTGCCCCTTATACAGTACCCCCAGTAGTGGTCCCCCTTATGCAGCCCCCAATTAGTTCCCCTTATACAGTACCCCCAGTATGCAATGCCCCCAGTAGTGGTCCCCCTTATGCAGCCCCTCATTAGTTCCCCTTATTCAGTACCCCAGTAGTGGTCTCCCTTATGCAGTGCCCCCCCCTTTGAAGTGCCCCCAGTAGTGGTCCCCCTTTTGCAGGCCCCCAGCAGTGATCCCCCTATCCAGTGCACCTTATACAGTTCCCCCTGTAGTTTTCCTCCCTATTTAGTGCCCCCAGTAGTAGTCCCCTAGTAGTAAGCCCCTCATATAGTGCCCCCAGTAGTAGTTCCCCCCCTCCCGATGCAGTGTCCCCAATAGTAGTCCCCCCCCAGTTGTGGTCCCCAGTAGTGCCCCACCCCCAGTAGTGGTCCCCCCCAGTAATGGTGCCCCCCTGTAGTGGTCCCCCCAGTAATGGTGCCCTCTGTAATGGTCCCCCCCAGTAATGGTGCCCCCAGTAGTGCTCCCCCCTGTAATGGTGCCCCCAGTAGTGGTCCCCCCCTGTAATGGTGCCCCCAGTAGTGGTCCCCGCCTGTAATGGTGCCCCTCCGATGTGCAGAAACACAACACAAGTAAAAAAAAAATACACTTACCTGAATCCACGCTTCGGCTCCAGCCACTGCTCCTGGCGCTGCATGTCAGTCCTCCTGGGCTGGCACGCTCTGCATTATGGGAGAGATGTCATGACATCATGACGTCTCTCCCATTACCCACTGGAGGTGGAAGGGAGCCAGGTCTTGCAGTGGGAGCTCAGCAGTCAATGAGAGTCTGTCTGACTCTCATTGGCTGCTGGTTAACACACACATCGCTGCCGCACTGGCGGCAATGTGTGTGTTACTGCACAGCCTGAGACCGCCCACCTCCCACCCTCCTCCTGGCACTATTGGGTAAGCGCTCAGGGGGAGGGAAGGTCTCGGCTGTACAGCAAAGGTCCGGCGCTGGGTGCAGGGAAGCCTAGCGCCGGTCCTTTGTAAATGTGTAGCGCTGACCGCACACACTGCGGTCGGCGCTACATTGTATATCTAGGGTGGGTTGGTGCAGTGCCCGGTGGCGCCCCCATGCCGCTGGTCCTACGGCACCCAGGGCACATGCCCTGCTTGACCCCCCTTAGTTACACCACTGTGAATACACTGTGTTTCCACTAACAGTGTCAATATTTTTTATGAATACACTGTGTTTACCACTAACAATGTCACAATATTTTTTACAAATACACTGCGTTTCCACTAACAGTGTCAATATTTTTACGAATACCCTGCATTTTCCACTTACAGTGTCACAATATTTTTTACGAATACACAATAACAGTGTCACAATATTTTTTTACAAATACACTGCATTTCCACTAACAGTGTCACTATTTTTACGAATACACTGTATTTTCCAGTAACAGTGTCACAATATTTTTTACGAATACACTGCATTTCCACTAACAGTGTAAATAATTTTTATGAATACACTGCATTTTCCACTTACAGTGTCACAATATTTTTTATGAATACACTGCATTTTCCACTTACAATGTCACAATATTTTTACGAATACACTGCATTTTCCACTTACAGTGTCACAATACTTTTTATGAATACACTGCGTTTCCACTTACAGTGTCAATAGTTTTTTACGAATACTCTGCATTTCCACTTACAGTGTCAATATTTTTATGAATACACTGTGTTTTCCACTTACAATGTCACAATACTTTTTACGAATACACTGCGTTTTCCACTCAGTGTGAAAATATTTTTTACATATACACTGCATTTTCCACTAACAGTGTAACAATATTTTTATGAATACACTGCATTTCCACTGTGTCAATATTTTTTACGAATACACTGCATTTTCCACTTACAGTGTCACAATATTTTTTACTAATACACAGCATTTTCCACTTACAGTATGACAATATTTATTATACACTGTGCTACCACTTACAGCATCACAAACAATACATGTATGAATATTACACATTTACACTGCGGTCTGACAGGCAGCATCACAGTAAAAATAATATTAATATACACTGGGGTACAGCACAAAAAAAATATATATTATTTTAGAATTAATTATATTTATTATTAGCTTTTATTTTTTTATACACTGGGCACCCTTGGATATACAGAAACTCCTGGATGGACACAGCAGCCCCTGGATGGACACAGCAGCCCCTGAATGGACACAGCAGCCCCTGCCCTAGATGGACACAGCAGCCCCTGGATGAACACAGAAGCCCCTGGATGGGCACATCAGCCCCTGCCCTAGATGGACACAACAACCCCCGGATGGATACAGCAGCACCTGGATGGACACTGCAGCCCCTGCCCCTGGATGGACACAGAAACCCCTGGATTGACACAGCAGTGCCTGGATGGACACAGCAGCCCCTGCCCTAGATGGACACAGAAGCCCCTACCCTAGATGGACACAACAACCCCTGGATGGACACAGAAGCCTCTGGATGGACACAGCAGCCCCTGGATGAAGCACAGCCCTGACAGCCCGGGACTCAGCAAGCAAATAGCGCCTATCACCGTGGGGGAGGGACTTTTATACAATCCAAATTCCGTGATAATCTGACAGCGGGATGATGACATTTTGCATCGCTTTGAGATCCGAGCAGGCGGGAAAACCCGAGCTGGACTCGGATCTCGCCTTAGATCTGCAAGTTCGGGTGGGTTCAGTTCTCAGGGAACCGGACCCGCTCATCTCTAGTTTTATTATCTAATCCAGTATTTCCCAAATCGGACCTCAAGGTACAGTTGCTTAACAGTCAAGGTTTTAATGCTATCCATGCTTTAACACAAGTGACAGTTTCTCAATCATTTAGATTAAACAATCCATGTTTTATGTACAAAACCGAATGTTGTGGCCCTGTGTATGCTGCACATGCTCTGAACGGGTCCTGCATAATTGCTTGCAGTACCACCTTATCTGCAACATGATTGACATGCTGTGGCGTTTGGGGGTGGAACAGAGGCAGCAACCTGGACTTTTGTACAAAATGGGGGCATGTCAACCCATTTTAGTAATTGTGCCAAGCCTGATGGTCGCGATGGTGATCTGAAGCAGTGTCTATGGATGCTACACTCGGATCGCAGATGCATGCAGACACTTCCTACTGCATTTGTATTTTAGTTGGACAGAATTGCACAGTCATTTCCCTGCAGCTGAGCAATGCTGTCCACATCAGTATCAGGCACTTGGTAAACACAAATTCACTATGATCTGTGCAGGCTTTGTATTATTAATAAGTTGTAAAAAAAAAAAAACAGCATTAGGTTCCCCCACCCCAAAATAATAACCAGCACCGTGGCCTCTGAGCCTAGGATAGTATTGAAATATAGGGGGGACAAATGTCATGGAGCCCCCACTATTTTCCAATTACCAGCACTAGGTCCATCCAGGGCTGGATTCCCTAGGGAAGTGAGGATCCCCAAAAAATGGTGTCCCCCTCCCCAAGAACAGCCTTTGGGGCTTTGGGTGCATAGGTAATAGTGTAGTCATTTCTAAAAAAAATATTGACTTTACAGGTAGATTACAGGTCCCAGCAAAGGCACCTGTAATTCATTTTTTTTTTTACATGTTTTATTTTTAATTTACATCTTTTAACAACTTTTAAAACAACAAAGCCAGCACAGATAATAGTGCACTATTTCATAATCCTTCACAGATTGACAGCAGAATCACATTGGATTCACAGCTAAACAGGCAGTGGCGTAAATTCGTCCCAGATGCCCAGAGGCAAGTTATAATTTGGTGCCCCCCGAAATAAAAGGGAAAATAAATGTGGTGCATATCTATCCTTCTATCTATCTATCTATCTATCTATCTATCTATCTACTAATACAGAATAGCCTTAAGTGGGGTCAATATATTGTGGGTAGGAGGTGCCCCTTCCATTGTCTCCCATAGTTATGCCCCTGGTGTATCCACATATAGTGCTTCTCCCCGCAAATGAAATTTTTATGGCTGCCAGTCAATTAGCAGCCGCCGCCATGGTAACAGGCTGCTGATTGGATGAGAATGGTTGTTACTCAGCTAGCGCTTCCTCATTTATTTATTTTGGTAGCATTAGAGGTGTATCTGATCTTTCATAAAGACATTATTACTCTTGAAATTTATTTAAAGAGCTAGATAGTGCAAATATATTATGATAGATAGAAACACCTCCAGTGCTACAGAAATAAGAAAACAAAAATAAATTATACTGTGTATATATATATATATATATATATATATATATATAGTGTGTAGCACTGGTGGAGGTGTATCTAATCTATTTTAAAGACATTATTATCTTGTTCTCTACAATTACATTTATCATGAATTTGGGGGGGCTATGGGGGTGGGGTAGGTGCTGGGGGGGTGATATATTTGAACAGTATATATTTTATGACTGTCATCTAAGGTGGAGGGTGAAATATTTAAAGAGCATGTTTTATCACTCTGTCATGTTAAATGATTTAACATGGCAGAGTGATAAAATGTATGCTCTTTAAATATATCACCCCCCACCAAACATGACATAGTGATAAAATATGTGCTTTTTAGTAAATATATCACACACACCCTCCTCAGCACCAACCCCCCCACACACACACACCCCCGAGTCCTACCCCCAGCAACGACCCCACCCTCATAGGACTTGGCTTGCACTCGACAGACTTACTTACTTACTATTATTTATTTATATTGCGTACACATATTCCGCAGCGCTTAACAGAGGATATTTGTCCATTCACATCAGTCCCTGCCCCAGTGGAGCTTACACTCTATATTCCCTATCACATGCTCACAAACACATACATACTAGGGTTAATTTGTGTAAGGAGCCAATTAGCCTACCAGTATATTTTTGGAATGTGGGAGGAAACCGGAGTACCCGGGAGGAAACCCACACAAGCACAGGAAGAATATACAAACTCCACATAGTTAGGGCTGTGGTGAGAATCGAACCCATGACCTCAGTGCTGTGAGGCAGTAATGCTAACCATTACGCCGTCTGTGCTGCGCCAGTCTGTCTGCGGCCTGCCCCAGCCCACTGCTGCTTATCTCAGTCCCGGGTCCCAGCAACTCTCCCTGCAGTCCGTGATAGCCGCTGCGTCCGCGCTGGTTTCACTGACCGTGTCTCCCCTACTAGCCGCCAATTCCTTGTAGTATTGTAGATGGAGACAGTCTCGGCTCCTCTGGCGGGCAGGTACAGGGTCGCGGGCAATCACATGCTACGCATGACGTCCGTGACCACAGAGACAGAGTGCAGACACGGAGGAGACATGGAGGAGGGGAGCTGTTGATGCTGATCGGCGCTCAGCTCAGCGGATCCACTGCTTTGGAAGGAACAACTTAGAAGCCGGAAGGAGGACATGGAACGGCCGAGACCCGGGTGACAATGGAGGAGGTGCCCCCTTCAGGGCTGGCACCAGGCGGCAGCTGACTCCATTGTCTCCGGGAGTTCTGCCACTGTAAACAGGGGCTTCCAAAGAGATAGGCATCGCTTGCTGCTTTCAAATGACAGTCAAAACCAATGCTTAGTTAATGCTGTTTATTGTCAGGACTAAACCACCGGTGATGCCAATTGGTTTGTAATTGAAGACCAAACCAACTCTTCATAAATTTACCCCTTTGATGCATATTCACTGAGCTGTAATGTTCTGGCAGAACCTTGTACTTTGTGTGGTTGCATACATAGGATAGGTAAAACCGTGCTTGTTTAGCACGCAAGACTCTCACATAACTAAAGCCCTTCACACTCTGCATCTCAGGTGTGATGAGCTACCCTAAACAGATCTTTCTATTCAAATTATATTAAAATAAAATCAAGTACCTTGAAATATAAATAACCAGACACTACCACCAACTGTTCAAGGCTTATTTATTCAATAACTTTCACATATGAATTAATTCCTGATCTTGATGTTTTGATGTCACTTCTATATTTCAAAGAAAAACCATATTACTGATAACAAAATAAATGTGCTCCCCAGATGTCTAAACTATAAAAGCTTTAACAATTCACATGCTAACTTATATTTTCACATTTTTGCAATGCTAGTCTACAAAATGTCTTTGAGCAAAAAAAAATCCCCATGGTCTTCGGGTATTACAGAGACTGTAACTGCGTAGAGGCCTAGGCATATATAATTCTTAGCACTATTACCTGGTTGAGGAGACCTCTGTACATTGCATAGAACAATGGTTCAGGCAGAGAGTCTTGGAGTAGCTTCCATCTTTATATGAAATTTGACTTAAACCTCCATGTGATCTCACCTTCCCTTGCATCCTGGCAGGGCCACAACTAGGGGGGCTAAGGGGACACATGACCCGGATGCCGGACTTGAGGCGGTGCCGGGGAGAGGCTGTCAGGAGGCTAGGTTAGTGTTGTGGGTTTGGAGCTGCATCCCAGCCTTGAGAGGCACAGAGACACTGTCAGTCTAATGTGGTGCCAGTCGCAAGCCAATCAGTGCTTGCGAACCAGCAGCCAATCAGCAGAGGCTGCCGGTCCGTGAACTCCAATTGGTTCGTGAGTGGAACCACATTACAATGACGGCAGTACTGACAGTTCCCCAGCGTGTGGCAGCCCCGCCCTGCGCCACCCCAAGCTCCCCCACCGCAGGGCCCTTGCAGGTAAGAGAAGGGAGATGGGGTCTTACTGTGGCTTAGTGTAAAAGAGGCCTTACTGTGGCATAATGTATAAGGGGCCTTACTGTGGCATAATGTAAATGGGGCCTTACTGTAGCATAATGTGTAAGGGGCCTTATGTGGCATAATGTATATGGGTCATTACAATGGCATAATGTATGTGGGTCATTACTGTGGCATAATGTATAAGGGGCATTACTGTGGCATAATGAGTAAGGGGCATTACTGTGGCTTAATGTATAAGGGACATTACTGTGGCATAATGTGTTATAAGGGGCAGTACTGTGTGGCATTATGTGTTATAAGTAGGGGTGAGCGGGTTCGGATTTCTGAAATCCGAACCCCCCCGAGCCCCCCCGATCCGAGTCCGATCCGAATCAGGCTCGACTTTTCCCGCCTGACTCGGATCTGAAATCGAGGCAAAACGTCATCATCCCGCCTTCCGAGTCTCGCGGGTTTTGGATCCTATATAAGGTACCCACGTCGGCGCCATTTTCTCACTCGGCTGTGGACAGTGAAGAGGGAGGGTGGGAGTTAGGGCTGTGTAGTGTAGTGTAGTGTAGTGCTGCTGTTGTCCACTACTTCAAAGTCCATAGGGGCTGGCTGTGTTGTGCTGTGCTGCTGTTGTTAATAGGGGCTGTGTCCACTACTTCAAAGTCCATAGGGGCTGGCTGGACTGTGTTGTGCAGTCAGTTCTCCATAGGGGCTGTGTCCACTCCAAAGTCCTGTGCAGTGTCCCAGTCCTAAAGAGGTGCTGTAGTGTTGTCCAGGGGGTGCTCTGTCCATCAGGGGTGCTCCCCCCAAGTGCTAAAAAAATAATATATTTTCTGTGTTTGTGAATTGTGTGTGCAGTAGCCGCACGTGCATCAACAAAGTAGTGCCAAGCGTGCGCCTGTGTCATAAGTAAAGGGCCGGCTGGCTTGACCGTTAAAGGGTGCTGTAACCCCCGAAAGTACACTCCAGTCCAAACCAAAAAAAAATTATTTTCTGTGTTTGTGAATTGTGTGCGCAGTAGCCGCACGTGCATCAACAAAGTAGTGCCAAGCGTGCGCCTGTGTCATAAGTAAAGGGCCGGCTGGCTTGACCGTTAAGGGTGCTGTAACCCCCGAAAGTACACTCCAGTCCAAACCAAAAAAAAAATTATTTTCTGTGTTTGTGAATTGTGTGCGCAGTAGCCGCACGTGCATCAACAAAGTAGTGCCAAGCGTGCGCCTGTGTCATAAGTAAAGGGCCGGCTGGCTTGACCGTTAAGGGTGCTGTAACCCCCGAAAGTACACTCCAGTCCAAACCAAAAAAAAAATTATTTTCTGTGTTTGTGAATTGTGTGCGCAGTAGCCGCACGTGCATCAACAAAGTAGTGCCAAGCGTGCGCCTGTGTCATAAGTAAAGGGCCGGCTGGCTTGACCGTTAAGGGTGCTGTAACCCCCGAAAGTACACTCCAGTCCAAACCAAAAAAATAATTATTTTCTGTGTTTGTGAATTGTGTGCGCAGTAGCCGCACGTGCATCAACAAAGTAGTGCCAAGCGTGCGCCTGTGTCATAAGTAAAGGGCCGGCTGGCTTGACCGTTAAGGGTGCTGTAACCCCCGAAAGTACACTCCAGTCCAAACCAAAAAAAAAATTATTTTCTGTGTTTGTGAATTGTGTGCGCAGTAGCCGCACGTGCATCAACAAAGTAGTGCCAAGCGTGCGCCTGTGTCATAAGTAAAGGGCCGGCTGGCTTGACCATTAAAGGGTGCTGTAACCCCCAAAGTACACTCCAGTCCAAACCAAAAAAAAAATTATTTTCTGTGTTTGTGAATTGTGTGCGCAGTAGCCGCACGTGCATCAACAAAGTAGTGCCAAGCGTGCGCCTGTGTCATAAGTAAAGGGCCGGCTGGCTTGACCATTAAAGGGTGCTGTAACCCCCAAAGTACACTCCAGTCCAAACCAAAAAAAAATTTATTTTCTGTGTTTGTGAATTGTGTGCGCAGTAGCCGCACGTGCATCAACAAAGTAGTGCCAAGCGTGCGCCTGTGTCATAAGTAAAGGGCCGGCTGGCTTGACCGTTAAAGGGTTCTGTAACCCCCAAAGTACACTCCAAACCAAAAAAATATATATTTTCTGTGTTTGTGACTTGTGTGCACTGTGGCTGCACGTGCATCAACAAAGGAGCAGCGCCAAGCGTGCGCCTGTGTCCCATAAGTAAAGAGCCGGCTGGCTCATTTCTTAAAGGGTGGTGTAACCCACAAAGTGCACTACTCTCCAGCAAAAATAAAAAAATATTTTCTGTGTTTGTGTGCGCTTTAGCCGCACGTATATATATCAATATAACATAAATGGAGGACCAAACTTTCTCTGATAAAAATAAAATAGGGAAAGATCAAGAACCACTTCCTACTAGTGCTGTTGCTGCTGCTGGGAGTTGTTCATCATCCCAGAGAGGAAGTAGGAACATCACTACTTTTACTAAACAATTGACCCTCCAACAGTCCCTAGCGATGAGGATGAAGTACGACAGCAGTCATCCTGAAGCAAAACGTATAACTGAGGCCTTGACTGCTATGTTGGTGTTAGACGTGCGTCCGGTATCCGACATTAGTGCAGTGGGATTTAGACAATTGATGGAGGTAGTGTGTCCTCGGTTCCAAATCCCGTCTAGATTCCACCTGCATCCTCAAAGCAGCAGCGACAAGCGTGCGTCTGTCTGTTAAAGGGTGGTGACACCCTCAAAGTGTGCTACACAAACAATTAAAATATTGTTCTTTTTTTTTCTGTCTTTGTGAAATGTGTGGGCTGTAGCCGCACCTGCATCCTTAAAGCAGCAGCGACAAGCGTGCGTCTGTCTGTTAAAGGGTGGTGACACCCTCAAAGTGTGCTACACAAACAATTAAAATATTGTTCTTTTTTTTTCTGTCTTTGTGAATTGTGTGGGCTGTAGCCGCACTTGCATCCTCAAAGCAGCAGCGACAAGCGTGCGTCTGTCTGTTAAAGGGTGTTGTAACTCTCAAAGTGCTCCAAAAAATCAAAAAAATTTTTTTAATGTGTTTGTGACTTGTGTGCGATGTAGCCACACTTGCATCCTCAAAGCATCAGCGACAAGCGTGCGTCTGTCTGTTAAAGGGTGGTGACACCCTCAAAGTGTGCTACACAAACAATAAAAATATTCTTCTTCTTTTTTCTGTCTTTGTGAATTGTGTGGGCTGTAGCCGCACCTGCATCCTTAAAGCAGCAGCGACAAGCGTGCGTCTGTCTGTTAAAGGGTGGTGTAACTCACGAAGTGCTCCAAAAAATAAAAAACTATTCGATGTAGCCGCACTTGCATCCTCAAAGCAGCAGCGACAAGCGTGTGTCTGTCTGTTAAAGGGTGGTGATACCCTCAAAGTGTGCTACACAAACAATAAAAATATTCTTCTTCTTTTTTCTGAATTTTTGTGAATTGTGTGGGCTGTAGCCGCACTTGCATCCTCAAAGCAGCAGCGACAAGCGTGCGTCTGTCTGTTAAAGGGTGGTGTAACCCTCAAAGTGCGCTCCACAAACAATAAAAATATTCTTCTTTTTTTTTCTGTCTTTGTGAATTGTGTGGGCTGTAGCCGCACTTGCATCCTCAAAACAGCAGCGACAAGCGTGCGTCTGTCTGTTAAAGGATTACATCGGTGACAGCATCCAAGTAGGCATGTCAGACAGTCCGTACCTGTACTGGCAGGAAAAAGAAGCAATTTGGAGGCCCCCGTACAAACTGGCTCTATTTTACCTGAGTTGCCCCCCCTCCAGTGTGTACTCCGAAAGAGTGTTTAGTGCAGCCAGGAACCTTGTCAGCGAAAGGCGTAGGAGGTTGCTTCCACAAAATGTGGAGAAGATGATGTTCATAAAATGAATTATCAACTCTTCCAGGGAGACCAGCCTCCAGAACGTACAGAGGGACCTGTGGTTGTGGATTCCAGCGGGGACGAATTAATACTCTGTGAGTATGAGGATGTACACAACACTGAAGAGGGTGAGGAATCGGTGGATGAGGAGGATGAGGACGACATCTTGCCTCCGTAGAGCCAGTTTGTGCAGGGACAGATTAATTGCCAGCTTGTTTTGTGGGGGCCCAAACAAACCAATCATTTCAGCCACAGTCGTGTGGAAGACCCTGGCGCTGAAATGTTTGGTTTGTTAAAGTGTGCATGTCCTGTTTATACAACATAAGGGTGGGTGGGAGGGCCCAAGGACAATTCCATCTTGCACCTCTTTTTTTTCTTTGCATTATGTATAGTTTGGGGCCTAGTTTTTCAAACTGCCATCCTGTCTGCCACTGCAGTGTCACTCCTAGATGGACCACGTGTTTGTGCCGCCCACTCGTATCTCTTAGCATAGTCATCCAGCTACCTCGGTGCAACCTTTTGGACATAAAAACACTATTGTGAGGTGTGAGGTGTTCAGAATAGACTGGAAATGAGTGGAAATTAAGGTTATTGAGGTTAATAATAGCATAGGAGCAGAAAAACCCACAAATTCTGTGATTTTAGCTGTTTTTATGCTTTTTTTCAAAAAAATACAGATCCAAAACACAAAACCCAGAACCCAAAACACGGAAGGGTGGTTTTGGCAAAACCAATCCAGATCCAAAACACGAAGAAAGATCCAGATCCAAAACCAAAACACAAAACACGAAAAGTGGCCGGTGCACACCCCTAGTTATAAGGGACATTACTGTGTGGCATAATGTGTTGTAAGGTGCATTACTGTGGATTAATGTGTTATAAGGTCATTAAGGTGTGGCATAATGTGTTACAAGGGGCTTTACTGTGTCACAAAACCACACACACTTTTCGTCCTCTATATGGTATTTTTTTTGGAGGGGCGCCAAATTATGGCCTTGCCCCAGATGACAAAAATCCTAGTTTGGGCCCTGATCCTGGGATTAGGTAATTACAGGATAGCCTGCAAGCTCCTACTCCAACACCTATCACAGTCCTGTTTAACAGCTCTGGGATTTCAACAGGTCATAATCAAGTCATATTTGAATATAGTCTGGCAAGTGGCATAAGGTCTTTGTCTTTGTTGATGTATATTTTATATCTAACAGGAATCTTTTACATTTTTGTAATTAAGACACTATCATAATACAGTTAAAAGCCATGTTAATTACAAACCCCTAACTACTGTCAAGTGTCTCAGTTTTAGATAAGCCTCATAAAATTGTCTAATCTCCACGTTATATGCTGCACTTAAATCTATACAGTCATCCTCAAAGGACTTCCATGAGCTGGCACTGTAAGAAGATCCTGGCTAAGATACTGGATAATGAGCATTGGAAGAAAAGAATATATACAACTGCCAGCGCCATTTGGGTGAGAATAAAAAACTATTGCACTGTTATAAAATATAATAAACACAGCATGATGTCCTTTTTCCTCCTTTATGTGCCCCAAATGCCACATGCCAGAACTTTCAGAACGTGAAGCAGTCTGTCTAATCCCGGCAAGGGTTAAATGACAGATGTCAAAATCCTGACGCGTGTCATTTTCCCTACACCGGGAGCATGACACCCGGCTTACCCGGGAGGTTAGGGTTAGGCTAGGGGAAGGTAGAGTTAGGGTTAGGCACCCCTGGGGGTAGGGGAGGGTTAGGCAACCCCCCAGGGGACTTGAGTTTAGGCGGTGGGAAAGGGGGGGTTAGGTTTAGGCACTTAGAGGGGGGATTAGGGTTAGGCACTTGGGGAGAGGTTAGGGTTAGGCACCCCTAAGGGAGGGTTAGGGTTAGAGGATAGAATAGGTTAGTCAATACTTACCTTTCAACGATCAGGATTTTCACTGCTGCCGGGATGCCGCTGTTGGGATTTGAACCGCCGGCCATGCGGCCAGTGGTAAATCATACTGAATCCACAGGAACAAGCTAAGTTGCATATCATGACAGCGTTACTTACCAGGTATTGGCAGATTGGAGAAAGCCTTATACCTCTGCATTGAAACCAGCCTGTAACCAAATAAAGTTAATTTACCAGATGGAGCTTATAACCAGCATCCTTCATTACTCCTAATGATCTTTACCAAGGTAAAGGAGCCCTGCACATCACTTTCATTACCAAAGCTGAACTATTCTTAAATCCAATATGAGTAACAAAAGACAGAATATGTTTATTACTAATCCATCTGGATGTCACCTTATCACCTCCTTCCTTTTCCATTCAAAAAACAGATCAGACTGTTCCTTGACATTCTCTTTCTGATCAAATTTTGTCCTAGTTGTCTTGAAAAGTAATTTTCTGTTTTCATACATGGATTATTATGATGAGACGAGGGCCGAATAGGTGTAAAGAGATGTAAGAGTCCTTGGTTTTTTTGTAATTGGCTGGAATTTGGTCAGCAGTTGCTAGGTAGAGTAGTTTGGGGGTTTGATCAAGATTAGTTGGTTGTTGAGCTCGTGGGAGTGGATTTAGGTGGGTTTATAAGGCTGGGATAAGCCCAGCAACTTCCTTTCTGGATGGTGTTTATCACTCGGTGCCATCCTCTGGACAGTGTTTGGTGATATTTAATACTATTCATTCTCCCTGTTAGTGTGTTTCTGTGTCTTCTATTACTCCCTTTGCTTCTCTTTGTTTCTCCTTTTCTCTAATTCACCCACTCTTTCCTTACTCCATCCCCCTATCTTTCATTCACATCCCCCCTCTTTCATTGCATTCCCCCCGTTTTCATTGCACTATCCCCTTTATCATGCCCTGCCCTAAGCGCTCCACTCCCCCTCCCCGCCGTTTCATTGATTCCCCCTGCCACCCCCCTGCCTCTGCCCGGGGGCCGCCGCAGCCTCCCGGCTCTGGCATACCACCCCGGACCCTCACCTTCAGCCTGGGGCTTGGCCACACCCCCCGGCGCTAGTGCATCATGGCCTCTTTCCACATCTCCTCCTTCCCTGGAAGAGCGGTCCCTGTCTCCAGCGGGGTCCCACTCAGCCCGGCATCCTACCAGCATAACCCTGTGGGCGCGGAACCACTTCCGGCACCCACGGGCATCAGCTGCATACCTCCACTGCCCGCAATCATGCCAGCATGCTGCCTCCTGGTGTCCCCCTTCACCGGGTGTCTGGTTCCCAGTCCTGCATCCGTGATTGCCCTCCCCCCCCTGCAGGGGTAGCTGCCGCCATTTTGCCTTATGGCCCCACCCCTTCATATCAGGGTCCAGCCCCTGTTGGACTTTTTGGGGGCAATTTTGCTGGGGGTGCCTATTTTCAGCACCCCCCTTTTTCCACCGGGGGGGCAGCTTCCACCCCTTATCACCCCCTCCATTCCCTGCCAGCCTTCACCCACAGCCTGTTTCCTCCCTCCACCCTTTTCACCTGCCATCAGCCCATACAGCTTTCCCTACTTGTTCCTGTGCTCCTTCTCTCCCTGCCTGGTCTCCTCAATTTTTCCTTCTGTTTCCCAACCATGTTTTCTGGTCAAGGTTCCCCTTCTTCCTTCTATTCTTCTGCTGGGGCCCCCTTTTTCCTTACTGGCACCCCTCTTTTTCTCAGCCTTACCCTTTCCCCCATTAACCTGCACCTGCTTTTTCAGATTTTTTGCCTCCCGCCCCATCATGGTAACAGCACTTTGCTCCTCCACAGGGTCCAGCTGCACACCCACCAGGGCCTTCCCCTCCCAGTGAGATTTGCGCCACCCCTCCCCCTTTACCTCCTTCTCCTGCTGCACCTTCTCCTCCTCCCCTGGCACTTCCCCAGTGGCAGTTCCAGGTACCCCAGCTGTGATGGTCAGTGATGTATCATTTTCCATGTCTCCCCGCAGTGTTTCGCCTAGTGTTCCCATGATGGCTTTGGGTGGTGCTGGGATATCAAGTGGAAGGGCTGTGGGTGGTCCTTCTACAGGTGATGTGATCGTTGCCCAAGATGTTGTGGTGCCTGTGGCTGTTGGTGATGGGATGTTGGGGCTGGCTGGTGGTGAGTCTACTGTCCCTCCTTTGCTGTTTGATATGGAATCTTCAGGGTTTAGTGATAGTATCTCCTCGTCCAGTTCACCGGCCTGCCTACATAAATTATCTAAGTTAGTTGTGCGCCGCTTGGTTAAGAAAGTGGCTAAGCATCAGTCAGCTCCTGTTGCTATTGTGGCACCTGTTGAAGATTCTGGTATGGTCCACTGTGCCAATACGGCAGTGGACATGGGTTTGCGAAAGCGGGTTAGGGATAAGATTCGCAAGGGTAAGTTTTTGGATGATTTTTCTCTAACCGATGACATGAAGAAATCTTTAGATAAAACCAAGAAACCTGGGGGGGCCACGGAGGATTATTGTCGTGGCATTCACCATTGGCTAAGCGACATACTGTTTTTTGTGGCCTGCTACCTCGAAACGCGCCCAATGGAGCACTGTAATGTTATTAAGTATATTCATTTGGTGCATGATATTTTCATCAAATCCAAGGGCTTTGTTTGGAGAGATTATGATGAACAGTTTTGTAGGAAGCAGGATGGTCAGCTGGTTATGCCTCTGGGCCATAAGGATGTCGAGGTCTGGATAGCAGTTACCCAGGAAGCTAAGGTGCCTGCGGAAGGAGTGCAGGGCAGGCAGGCTACCCTCCCTTAGCATGCTGGGGCAAATGTGGTTCCCAAAGGGAAATGTTTCACCTATAATGATTCTCAGTGTTCCTGGGGAGCTGGGTGTTGTTTTCGTCACTCCTGCCACATCTGTAATGGCAGCCACCCCACTAAAGACTGTAAGTCAGGATTGAAGGGTGGTGCAGGGGGCAGGACTGATGTTCCAGGAATTGACAAATAATGCCTATTCTCTGGTGGCATTAGATGAGTTGGCTAAATGGTTGGGCTGGTGTCCTTTGCGGAATGATTCCCAATTTTTGCTGGACAGTTTTAGTTTAGGTTTTCGGTTACCCGTAGATGGCGCATTGCATGTGGTCTCCTCTCGGAATTTGCGTTCGGCCAGAGAGCTTCCCCATGTGGTGCGACAGAAAGTGTTTGCTGAAGCGGCTTTGAGCCATATGTCCAGGCCTTTTCCCGTACCTCCTTTGCCAGACCTGTGCATTTCCACTCTCAGTGTAGTGCCCAAAAAGGTCCAGGGTAAATTCCAAGTAATAATTGTGACAATGCAAGTGAACATGATGCTAATGAAGAATAAAATAATTAAAATACTTCCCAATTGTATAAACGTAGGGATCCTGTATATAACTGTTAGTTTCTGGCGCTGGTACTCTCATTATATGAAAAACATAAACATATAGGACATAGTGTAATATAGTAAAATAACACATTTATTAATTACAATTCTCCAAGATAAAAATTGGTATGTCTTCCACGGCAAACCTCACATGTACATAAATATTATTAGGCAACAGACAATATATCCAATTTAAAACATGAAATGCATACACAGACACTTTCATGCATAGAGGCTACTGCCTCTCATTTCCAGTAAAAAATGGGGAATTACCGGAAGTCCCTCATATAAGGGCACGTAGTACTAAAGCTGGAGGTCTCCGGATAACCTCTCCCTCGGATCTCTATTAGAGGGTTTCCCATATGTAATTTCTCCTGGGTAGATGATCCTGTCACCATATTCCAATGATTTTCAGGAGCTTACCTCTCTTCTTAAGGCTGTGTGACAGTGAACGCCAGGACACATCTTATATGCCCTCTATTCAAAATACTTCTGGGTCATAGGTCATGGAACTAACCCCATGACATGGCTGTTTTTTAACCTCTAATCTTTATTTCCATGGTCCATAACAGCTACTCAATCTCTTAATTCGATAATGCATCATAAAAATGGTTTAACTCAATGTGAATTGAATCTTTGGGTAGCGTTGTGTGAACCAGAAGTGCGTTGCAACATACTTCCGGTTTTGCGATCTTCATGCTCTGGTATAATTCTAATCAGGCACATCAGTCTCTTGCTCTCTTTTGCTCAGTACTGCGCCAGTCTCACCCCTCTTCTGTACTGTGGCCGGCTAGATTATACCATCTCCGGTATTCTGCTACTTCCTCTTCTTGGAACGCATCCCGGAACACACGTACGTCTGGTTTTGGTGGCCATCTTGTGGATGGGTCTCCAGTGGTTGTATGAAACACGGTTTATTCAGTTCCATTTCGGTGCCATCTTAGATGTGGTAAATTACCATAGAATGTTCCATCTCACCATCTTATGTAGGGGCAAAAATCGTAATTAGTACACAGTAATCAATCTTTGTATCATTATATGAATACTGCATATGGATGGACTTAGATATCGTACATATAGTGACCAACGGGTCATAGTTATAATAATTAACTACCTAAAGGTGACTAGTGCTTATCTGTGGTTAATGACAATATAAGTATAGATATAAGGATCATATGAAGACATCAGCATAAAAAAGATATCCAAGATGATAAAATTACATTAGATAGTAAGATAATAAAAATTAATATAGGAGGTTTTTTATAAAATTATAAAATTATTAAAATAGTAAAAATTTATAAAAATGTATATATTAAACATAGGGGAGGGGGAGGGAATTAATATTCATAAAAACTATTTAAGTTAAAAATCTGGATAAGTGTTTTCATTTTAAAAATCCAGTGCATTTCACTTTTGGCCAGTCTTTTCTCTTCATTCCTACATCCCTCCATGTATTCTTAATATTGTCAATGGCCATGAATCGTATGATATCTCTTGTGGAGCAGTTGTGCACCTGTTTAAAATGACTGGATAGGGAGTGTGTCACAACACCCTTTCTGATATTGCAGAGGTGTTCCCCCAACCTTGTCTTTAGGGCTCTACTCGTTCTTCCTATATAAATGAGGTGGCAACTGCACTCGATTAAGTATACCACATTAGTTGTGTTGCATGTCATAAAATGATTTAGTTTGTACGTGTTATCTCCAATCTTGAAATCAACATATTTGGATTTTTCTATTTTTATCTCCCTACACGCAACACAGTTTCCACAGCGAAAAAGTCCCTTATTTCTTATAGGGTGTGGATTATCCGTATTCAATGCAGTCCTGGTTTATTTAATTTTTTAGATTAGGTGCTTGCCTATAGATAAAAGTAGGTTTCTTAGGAAATGTTTTTCTTAGCACAGGATCTTTTAACAATAGATGCCAGTGTTTCTTAATTATCCCCTCCAATTTTCTATAATGTCCTGTATATTCCACGCATATTTGTAGGCAGCTCCTCCTTTATTTTCTGTCTGTTTTTCTTGTAAAAGTTCTTCTCTATCTTTACCAAGGACATCTTTCTTGAATTTATCTGATACCTCATTCTTATATTCTTTGTCACCAAATCTTTTTTCTATAGTTATGATTTGTTCTGCACAGACCTCTTTCTTACTGCAATTCCACCTTAACCTTAAAAATTGGCTCTTAGGTATGCTTTTGAGCCAATTATCATGGTGCTCACTCATATTGGATATAAAATTATTGGCATCCGTTGGTTTGCTGTAGTATTTGGTCTCTAATCTCTCATTCTCCACATGCAATGTTAAGTCCAAGAAGTTTATCTCTTTTTGACTGAATTGAAAACTAAAATGGATATTAAAATTGTTATTGTTAAGAATTTTAAAAAATATCTCCAACTTTTCCTGTGTATTTTCCCAGATAAAAAGGACGTCATCTACATATCGGTACCATGTCTTCAACTTTTCATACAAAATTTTCTTAATCTGTGTCTCCTCCCACTACGTAAACAGGTTGGCGTACCTGGGAGCAAATTTTGTACCCATGGCGGTACCGAGAACTTGTGCATAATATTCCCCATTGAAATAAAAATAATTATTTTTCAAGATAAAATCAATGCCTTTTAATAAAAAAAATTTTTGTCCTCATTCAGATCAGTTTTATTCAAATACCACCTTACAGCCTCTATACCTTTCTCATGTAGTATATTTGTGTAACGTCGCAGTCACTAATGTCATGTTTTTGTTCCATCGTATATCTTTTATTTTACGAAGTGTATCTGTAGTATCTGTAGGGTAAATACCATTTAATACAGCATTTGTCGTACATTCATGGGGTCTCTGTGAATGATGCAATCCCTCATTTTCTTTGCCAGGTTCAATACCAGTTGTTTGATGAGGCGCTAGCGATGATAAAGGGTTTTGGCCCTGGGGCACTGATGGCAAAATTGGATGTGGAATCCGCTTTCTGCCTACTGCCATTGCATCCTGAGTCCCTGTGTTTTATGGGTTTCATGTTAGATGGCCAATTTTTTGTTGATGGGAGCCTCCCCATGGGCTACGCTATCTTGTGTGCTTATTTTGAAAAGTTTAGCACTTTCTTACATTGGTGTATCCAGGCTGGTATTGGCCATGCGGACATTACACATTACTTGGAAGACTTTCTGTTCGTCGGCCCATCAGATAGCGCTGTTTGTGGGGATGTTTTGTTTCCTGCGCAGGCCCTTTTCCTGGTGCTTGGCATACCGGTTGCCTTGGACAAGATGGAAGGTCCAACTTCTTGCTTCTCTTACCTTGGTATCAAAGTGGACACAGTTGTACAGTCAGTCCTAGGTTCATTTCATTTTGCATGCTGGATCATTCCGATGGGGTGGGTATTTTGCCGTAAGTTGGAGCATGCCATTGCAGGGGTCTCAAATCCTCATTTTAGTGTTCGCATTTCCAGGGAAACCCTGGATGACCTCCTTGTGTGGGCTTCATTTTTGGTGGATTTCAAGTTGGAGTTGATTTGGCCATTGCAGCTGGTTGACAATGCTGAATTGCAGTTGTTCACCGATGCTGCAGGTTCAACTGGCTTTGGAGCATTTTTCAGTGGGACTGGTGAGCTGCTACATGGCCTGCATCATGGATATCTTGTGGCTTCCAGGCCAACCAGCTGTTATTGGAACTTTTTACAATAATAGTGGCTGTGTATTTGTGGGTTGACACAACCGTAACATAATATTTTGGTGTGATAACCTGGGAGTGATGCACCCTATAAATAACCAGCGTTCTTCTCCTATGGTGCTGCATCTGTTAAGGTTCTTAGTTTTGAAATGTTTAAAAGCAAATATTGTCTTCAGGGCATGACACGTCCCGGGCATTGAGAACCGGATAGCGGATTCCCTATCCTGTTTTCAGTTTGATAGGTTTCAGATGTTGGCACCTGCGGCTAATCCGATTGGGATGACTTGTACGTCTACTGTCTGGCAGATTGTCAAGTTGGACTAGTCGGTCTGGCCCGGAGGTCCCTGGCTTCGTCAACTTTGCGGGTTTATGAGACAGCTTGCCATGACTGGGAAGATTTTCAGGTTAGGTATTCTGCTGTGGGTGTCTTTAGATCAGCACTTAGTTGAGTTTGTGTGGGGCCATTATCAGAGAGGCGGATATAAGGTGGCCATGGCTTCCGCCCTTGCGGGTATTGCCTTTTTCTCACAACTTCATGGCGGTCAGGACCCCACAAGTCTTTTGTGCTGTCTAGGACCTTTAAGGGTTGGGTTAAAGAAAGTCCCATGGTGGGAGATTCTCGCCGGCCAATTGATCTGGCACTGCTGCAGTGTCTGGTAGGGGTAGTTTTGTTGATTGCTTCTTCTGACTTTGAATCTCTGTTGTTCCAATTAGCGTTTGTGCTGGCTTTTTTAAGTGCATTTCAGATTAGTGAACTTGTGGCGTCTACTAAGAGGTCTGCTGACTCCGGTCTATTATTTAAGCATGTGGTACTCCAGGCCGGGGCTGTCCTGTGCAAAATTCTCCATTCTAAAACTGATCAGTTAGGAAGCAGGTGTTGGGTTACCATCAAGTCTCATCCTAATACTGAGATTTGCCCTTTGCGCTTGGCTGGTTTATATGTGGGTCTGCCCCCATCAGCCAGCCCGCAATGGTTGTTGCATGCAGACTCCTCCCCCTTGACAAAGTTCCTGTTTGCTGCTGTGTTTAAGCGCTGTTTGGGTCAGTTGGTTTTGGATGTTGCACAATATGGTACTCACTCTTTTCGTATTGGTGCAGCTACTTGCACGATGGCCAGCGGGTTGCCTCCATCTGCCATTCAAGCTATTGGTAGATGAAAGTCATCCTCCTTTAAGTCATATGTTATATGTGATAAGCTTTAAGTTGTGTTTTTCTTACCCAGAAACGTTGTTTACCCGGCAGTCTTTGAATGACTAGCATTCATAAATTGAGGATGTGAAGAGATTTTTTTATTTTCCTCCAAATAGGGCCGCGATTCAATTGGATTATCATTCATGGCTCACAGGAGGTTTTTTGGATTTTCTCCTTCGCCTGGGCATTGCTACTAACATTCTCCTTCTTGATTACCACTCTATCCTTTTTATTATAATGTCCTTTTACAGATGTTTTTAGTTCTCTTTGTTCTTTTACAGCTACAGTACGTCCGTATCTTCTGAGCAAGTGTGGCTTGTGGGCCATTCATTTATTTATTGGGCTGAGAAGCATGGGTTGGCAAGAAGGGCATCCCTGTTATTAGGAGGGTGTCAGGTTCAGTGGTTTGGGGTCAGAGGTATGCATTGGTTGGCTCTTTTGGACCTTTTGTTTTGGCAGGAAAAGCACTGGGGGCGCCCGTCATGGTTGGTGATTCACCTTGGAGGCAATGATGTTGGACAGTCTAAGGGCATAGACCTGATCATGCGAATACAAGCTGACTTGGACACCCTGCGGTCGCAGTGGCCGGAGGTGCGCTTGGTGTGGTCGGACATTGTCCCTCGCCATGTATGGAGGGGTTCTAGGGACCTTTTGGCGGTGGATAAGGCTCACAGGAAGATTAACAAGGCTGTTTTTAATTTTATCTCTGGGTCTGGTAGGTTTGGTGGTGCGGCACCCACGTTTACAGCTGGAACAGGCTAAATTTTTTTGCCCTGATGGGGGGTGAGTTAGGTTAGTGTGTGTTTTTGGGTGATGTTTTTTTTTTTGTTTTTGTTTGTATGTAGTCTAGGTGTGGTTTGGTTGGCAGGCTGCGGTCCTTACATCCTGGCGGTGGAGAGAAGGTGCTACAAACCAGCAGCCATGTAAAGTGTAAGAAAACGTTGTGGAGCACATATCCTATGAAGGGTCGTAGTATGGCCTACCTCTGCGGGAGGACTTTGGGCAGCTTACAATGGCCACGGGGGGGCGTATCAGTAGCTCCCTAATATTGGTCATCATATGGCTGGAGCTGAGTGTTTGTAGCATCCGTCTTTGCCTCCCAAAAATTAAATTAAATCAATAATCAAAGTAAAACTCAGGGTCATACCTTTCAATAAAAGTAAGTTATGACCATTTAACCAAAGCAGTCCGTGTACGTGTCTTTATTTTAGTATAAGTTAGCGGTAAGCTGTTATATATTGTATTTTAATTGCAATAAACTTATGGACGCCTTAATGTTTACTATGCATTGATATCTGCCGTTCTGTCAGCAAATAAAGTTGATAAATAAAAAAGTGAAGAACAAGACCCTATATATAGTATAGTCCCAGTTTGGAGTTCCCAGTTCAGATCTTCCTGCAGTTCAGAGCTTGTATTTAAAAAACGAACTCGGGTATTGGATTGCATGCTAAAAGGTCAAAATTATGTCATTTTAGCTGTTTTTTTTATTTATTTATTTATATTAGGGGTGAGCGGGATCGGATTTCTGAAATCCGAACCCCCCCGAGCCCCCCCGATCCGAGTCCGATCCGAGTCAGGCTCGACTTTTCCCGCCTGACTCGGATCTGAAATCGAGGCAAAACGTCATCATCCCGCCTTCCGAGTCTCGCGGGTTTTGGATCCTATAAAAGGTACCCGCGTCGGCGCCATTTTCTCACTCGGCTGTGGACAGTGAAGAGGGAGGGTGGGAGTTAGGGCTGGCTGGGCTGTGTAGTGTAGTGTAGTGTAGTGCTGCTGTTGTCCACTACTTCAAAGTCCATAGGGGCTGGCTGTGTTGTGCTGTGCTGCTGTTGTTAATAGGGGCTGTGTCCACTACTTCAAAGTCCATAGGGGCTGGCTGGACTGTGTTGTGCAGTCAGTTCTCCATAGGGGCTGTGTCCACTCCAAAGTCCTGTGCAGTGTTCCAGTCCTAAAGGGGTGCTGTAGTGTTGTCCATGGGGTGCTCTGTCTATCAGGGGTGCTCCCCCCAAGTGCTAAAAAAATAATATATTTTCTGTGTTTGTGAATTGTGTGCGCAGTAGCCGCACGTGCATCAACAAAGTAGTGCCAAGCGTGCGCCTGTGTCATAAGTAAAGGGCCGGCTGGCTTGACCGTTAAAGGGTGCTGTAACCCCCAAAGTACACTCCAGTCGAAACCAAAAAAATATATATTTTCTGTGTTTGTGAATTGTGTGCGCAGTAGCCGCACGTGCATCAACAAAGTAGTGCCAAGCGTGCGCCTGTGTCATAAGTAAAGGGCTGGCTGGCTTGACCGTTAAAGGGTGCTGTAACCCCCAAAGTACACTCCAGTCCAAACCAAAAAAATATATTTTTTCTGTGTTTGTGAATTGTGTGCGCAGTAGCCGCACGTGCATCAACAAAGTAGTGCCAAACGTGCGCCTGTGTCATAAGTAAAGGGCCGGCTGGCTTGACCGTTAAAGGGTGCTGTAACCCCCAAAGTACACTCCAGTCCAAACCAAAAAAATATATATTTTCTGTGTTTGTGAATTGTGTGCGCAGTAGCCGCACGTGCATCAACAAAGTAGTGCCAAGCGTGCGCCTGTGTCAGAAGTAAAGGGCCGGCTGGCTTGACCGTTAAAGGGTGCTGTAACCCCCAAAGTACACTCCAGTCCAAACCAAAAAAATATATATTTTCTGTGTTTGTGAATTGTGTGCGCAGTAGCCGCACGTGCATCAACAAAGGAGCAGCGCCAAGCGTGCGCCTGTGTCCCATAAGTAAAGAGCCAGCTGGCTCATTTCTTAAAGGCTGGTGTAACCCACAAAGTGCACTACTCTCCAGCAAAAATAAAAAAATATTTTCTTTGGTTAGCCGCACGTATATATCAAATCGATATAACATAAATGGAGGACCAAACTTTCTCCGATAAAAATAAAATAGAGAAAGATCAAGAACCACTTCCTCCTAGTGCTGAAGCTGCTGCCACTAGTCATGACATAGACGATAACATGCCATCAACGTCGTCTGCAAAGGCCGATGCCCAATGTCATAATAGAGGGCACATACAATCCCAAATGACAAAGTTCAGGAAAATGACCTTGAAAAAAACATTTAAATCAGCTGAAGAGAAACGTAAACTTGCCAATATGCCATTTACGACACGGAGTGGCAAGGAACGGCTAAGGTCGATCCCTAGTATGTTCATGACTAGTGGTTCAGCTTCACATGACGATGGAAGCCCTCCTCCCACTAAAAAAATCAAAAGAGTTAAGCTGGCAAAAGCACAGCGAAGAACTGTGCTTTCTAAGAAGATATCACAAATCCCCAAGGAGAGTCCAAGTGTGGTGGTGGTTGCGATACCTGACCTTCCCAGCACTGGACGGGAAGAGGTGGCTCTTTCCACCATTTGCATGCCCCCTGCAAGTGCTGAAAGGAGCACCCACAGTCCACTTGCTGATATGCAAATTGAAGATGTCACTGTTGAAGTACAACAGGATGAGGATACTGGTGCAGCTGGCGCTGAGGAGGAAGTTGGCGAGGAGGATTCTGATGGTGATGTGGTTTGTTTAAATCAGGCTCCGGGGGAGACAGTTGTTGTCCGTGGGATGAAAAAGCCCATCACCATCATGCCTGGGCAGAAGACCAAACATTCCACCTCTTTGGGCTGGCAATATTTCTATCCAAATCCAGACAACAACTGTCTTGCCATATGTACCTTATGTAAAGGTGGAATAAGTAGGGGTAGGGACGTTAACCACCTAGGAACATCCTCCCTTATACGGCACCTGCAGCGTGTTCATAATAAGTTACTGTCAAGTTCAGAAACTTTGGCTAAGACCGTAAGCAGTCCAGGGACACCTAAATCCTGTTGTCCTGTTGTATCCAAGCGTCTGCAAACCGCACCGTCAACTCCCTCCTCGTCAATTTCCTCCTTAGTCAGGATCGGAAGTAGTCCTGCAGGCCATGTCACTGGCATGACTGACTCTCCTATCCGGGATTCCTCCGGAGGATCCTGCATTGCTACGCCTCCTGCTGCTGCTGTTGCTGCTGCTGGGAGTCGTTCATCATCCCAGAGAGGAAGTAGGAACACCACTACTTTTACTAAACAATTGACCCTCCAACAGTCCTTAGCGAGGAGGATGAAGTACGACAGCAGTCATCCTGAAGCAAAATGTATAACTGAGGCCTTGACTGCTATGTTGGTGTTAGACGTGCGTCCGGTATCCGCCATTAGTGCAGTGGGATTTAGACAATTGCTGGAGGTAGTGCGTCCTGGTTCCAAATCCCGTCTAGATTCCACTTCACTAGGCAGGCGATACCGAGACTTTACAGAAACGTCAGAAAAAGTGTCCTCAGTGTCCTGAAAAATGCCGTTGTACCCAATGTCCACTTAACCACGGACATGTGGACAAGTGGAACAGGCAGACTAAGGACTATATGACTGTGACAGCCCACTGGGTAGATGTATCACCTTATGCAGCAACAGCAGCAGCGTCACCAGTCGCAGCATCTCAGAAACGCCAGCTTGTTCCAAGGCAGGCTACGCTGTGTATCACCGGTTTCAGTAAGAGGCACACCGCCGACAACCTCTTAGAGAAACTGAGGGAAATCATCGCCCAGTGGCTTACCCCACTTAGACTCTCCTGGGGATTTGTGATATCTGACAACGCCACCAATATTGTGCGGGCATTACATCTGGGCAAATTCCAGCACGTCCCATGTTTTGCTCACACAATAAACTTGGTGGTGCAGAATTTTCTGAAAAGCGACAGGGGCGTGCAGGAGACGCTTTGGGTGGCCCGAAAAATTTCAGGCCACTTTCGCCATTCAGCGACTGCGTGCCGAAGACTGGAGCGCCAGCAAACACTCTTGAACCTGCCCCGCCATCACCTGAAGCAAGAGGTTGTGACACGGTGGAACTCAACCCTCTACATGCTTCAGAGGATGGAGGAGCAGCAAAAGGCCATTCAAGCCTATACATCCACCTATGACTTAGGCAAAGGAGGGGGTATGCACCTGACTCAAGCGCAGTGGAGAATGATTTCCGTGTTGTGCAAGGTTCTCCAGCCCTTCGAACTTGCCACCCGTGAAGTCAGTTCAGACACTGCCAGCTTGAGTCAGGTCATTCCCCTCATCAGGCTTTTGCAGAAGCAGCTGGAGAAAGTGAAGGAGGAGCTAAGACGGAGCGATTCCGCTCGGCATGTGGGACTTGTGGATGAAGCCCTTCATTCGCTTTGCCAGGATTCCAGGGTGGTCAATCTGTTAAAATCAGACCACTACATTTTGGCCACCGTGCTCGATCCTAGGTTTAAAGCCTATGTGGTGTCTCTCTTTCCGGCCGACACAAGCCTGCAGAGGTGCAAAGACCTGCTGGTGAACACACTGTCAGCTGAAGCGGAACGTGACACGTCAACAGCTCCTTCTTCATTTTCTCCCGCAACTGGGGCTGCCAGGAAAAAACTTAGGTATCCTAAGCAACCCGCTGGTGGTGATGCAGGGCAGGCAGGACCAAGTTTGGACATCTGGTCCGGACTGAAGGACCTGGCAACAATTTCTGATATGTCTACTGTCACTGCATATGATACTGTCACCATTGACAGAATGGTGGAGGATTACATCGGTGACAGCATCCAAGTAGGCATGTCAGACAGTCCATACCTGTACTTGCAGGAAAAAGAGGCAATTTGGAGGCCCCTGTACAAACTGGCTCAATTTTACCTGAGTTGTCCCCCCTCCAGTGTGTACTCCGAAAGAGTGTTTAGTGCAGCCGGGAACCTTGTCAGCAAAAGGCGTAGGAGGTTGCTTCCACAGAATGTGGAGAAGATGATGTTCATCAAAATGAATTATCAGCTCTTCCAGGGAGACCAGCCTCCAGAACGTACAGAGGGACCTGTGGTGGTGGATTCAAGTGGGGACGAGTTAATACTTTGTGAGGTTGAGGATGTACACACTGAAGAGGGTGAGGAATCGGTGGATGAGGAGGATGAGGATGACATCTTGCCTCCGTAGAGCCAGTTTGTGCAGGGACAGATTAATTGCCAGCTTGTTTTGTGGGGGCCCAAACGAACCAATCATTTCAGCCACAGTTGTGTGGCAGACCCTGGCGCTGAAATGATTGGTTTGTTAAAGTGTGCATGTCCTGTTTATACAACATAAGGGTGGGTGGGAGGGCCCCAGGACAATTCCATCTTGCACCTCTTTTTTTTCTTTGCATTAAGTACAGTTTGGGGCCTAGTTTTTCAAACTGCCATCCTGTCTGCCACTGCAGTATCACGCCTAGAATGGTCACGTGTTTGTGCCGCCCACTCGTGTCGCTTAGCATAGTCATCCAGCTACCTCGGTGCAACCTTTTGGACATAAAAACACTATTGTGAGGTGTGAGGTGTTCAGAATAGACTGGAAATGAGTGGAAATTAAGGTTATTGAGGTTAATAATAGCATAGGAGCAGAAAAACCTACAAATTCTGTGATTTTAGCTGTTTTTATGCTTTTTTTTAAAAAAATACAGATCCAAAACACAAAACCCAGAACCCAAAACACGGAAGGGTGGTTTTGGCAAAACCAATCCAGATCCAAAACACGAAGAAAGATCCAGATCCAAAACCAAAACACAAAACACGAAAAGTGGCCGGTGCACACCCCTAATATATATATATATATATATATATATATATAGGCATCCCTGAAGGTGCAGAACTCAGGGCATATCCAAAGAATATACTCAGACACATAAAGCGTTTTCAACGTTTCAATCTTATTAAAAAGATTTTCGTCAGGAAATACAAACGATAAAAATCACTCTTACCTTATACCCTCTCACCCAGCATGTGAACAGCGTGCATCTCAATGGCGTCCCGCATCGAGGCCGGGAGCCGGGGCACACGTTGATGACGTCATCAGCATATTAGTGCTGTGCACGTCTGTAACACCAACCATCACCGTGGAAACCAAGTAAACAGGAATACACTGAGGGGAGCGAACGGCATGATGAATATGAAGCAGCACACATCATGTACATAATTAACATGAACAAATTAACATAATTGATATAAATCAACGTATATAGTAAACATGGAAATATATGTATCTCAATCCAAACAAGGTGAATACATTATTAATCCATGTGTATCAAATAGAGATATAAGACTATATATGTACATGACCTATTTCTATATTGCAACAATAGAGGTACGAATAATGCAACATAATGGAATCAAATAGAAGGGCAGAATACATGCAGAAGTAAATCATGTAAAACATGATAATGGTAAAACCTCATATAAACCTTTTGGAGTGATCACATCTAAATAGTGAATCCAAAAGGATTCACGTTTGAGCAAAATGCCATTCCTATCTCCACCTCTCTTAAGGGGAGGTATGTGGTCAATCATTCTGTAATGGAGACTGGAAAAATTATGCCCCGCCTCCAAAAAATGACGTGCCACTGGTTGGTCACTGTCTCCATTGCTAAGTGTCTTTCTGATGGTGGATCTGTGGACTCCCATCCTCTCTTTGAATTTTCTAGCGGTTTTACCTATATATGTGAATCCGCAAGGACATAAAATTTGGTAAACCAGAAAACAGGATTCACATGTTAAATGGAATTTGATATTCAATAATTTGCCAGAATGAGGGTGGTAGAAAGAGTCACCTGTAAGCATGTGTCGACACGTGACACAAGTACATTTAAAGCATCCCAGTTTCTTGGGTAAAAAGCTTTGCAAGGGACTCTTACCTCTGCCCGAAATGTCACCTTTGACTAACAAATCCCTAAGGTTACTGCCTCTAGAATAACAAGAACGGAGTGTGTAATCTTCCAGTTGCAGTTCCTTATCAGTTTGTGCCAAATTCCATAATATTTTAGTAATGTTATTAAACGTGCACAGCACTGATATGCTGATGACATCAACAACGTGTGCCCCCGGCTCCCGGCCTCGATGCGGGACGCCGTTGAGATGTACGCTGTTCACATGCTGGGTGAGAGGGTATAAGGTTAGAGTGATTTTTATCGTTTGTATTTCCTGACGAAAATCTTTTTAATAAGATTGAAACGTTGAAAACGCTTTATGTGTCTGAGTATATTCTTTGGATATGCCCTGAGTGCCGCACCTTCTAGGATGCCTATTTGTTGATTTATGTGATGGCATCGGGCGAAGCTTTATATTGTACATGAGTGCCGGACCATACTGGATTTTATATTGGAACAGTTCTAGTTGACACATGGAATTGGACCAAGTCATGGCACCGTGCAGAGCTTATTATATGCTCTTGGACAGTATGTATTGATTATCATCTGGAGGATATTTCTCCTTTCCTTTACCTGGAAAGGTTCTGTTCTGTTTTTATTTTTCACTTATCTGGAAAACTCGATATACAGTGTACACTGGTGGATTTGGTGCGATGGCTGAATCTATTGATATAGATGATCTGCAATTTGATGCATTGACTATTCCGCAATATGAGACACTTAGTTTTTCTGAGTCTGAGGCAGAACAGATCCTGCGAATTGAACCACTATTTGCACAACCTGAAGCATTATCTATGGATACAGTTTATCGGGACCTATTACGCTTAAAGAAAAGAGAAATTGATTTTAATTACCACGCAATCAGTCTGAGTGATTATTTCCGTGCAAAAAAGATCCCTAGGGGATTTAGAGTCCGAAATTGCCCTACCATTGGAAGATTTGACCCAGCCTTCTGCCGCAAATGGATTGCAGTATTAAATAAATGCTCACTCGATTTAATGCTCTTAGTCATTGATCAATCTAATAAAGAAGTTCAATTAACTAAAGACAAGATACTTAATTTTGAGAAAGATCACTTACAAGCTTTATCAACTGACCAACAAGATGATTGGATTGGTAAATAGAACAATCAAATATCTAACTATAAATGCGATTTGATTAAGTTCAAACGAGAAAAACTTCAAAAGGTAGAAAAAGACTATGAGCAACACCAAGTCTATCGCTGGTTGTCTGGAAATAGATCTGATGAGAGAAGGATACCGTTCCATAGGAGAGGGAAGTATCCTAAAAATATTCTAGATACAGATACGTCTGCTGATGGCAATAGTACTGCAAGCGATAATGACACCAGATATCGTAAATGCCGTGATCCATCTATCCCTTTAGGGGTGACCACCCGTACCAAGGGAGTCCTTATAAACGACCCACCCACAGGGGCGGCCAATATCAACGGAAGAGGACGTGGAAGAAAACCTCCGGCAGCACTGAAGAGAAAAATTATTTTGAATTTATCTAGCCATGATTTGACTGTAGCAGAACGCAGTCTACTAACTAAGGGCCTGTCTTTTGTTCCCTCCAATAACTTTGCGGACTTACGTTGGCAAGTTGAAAAACAGCAATTAAATCGGAAATTAAAATTCAGGGAGCACTTTATTAAAAACAAAACTCCAATTTCGTTAAGCACTAATTTGATACCTGAAAAATTAAAACCATTTCAGAAGAAGTCTTTATTTGACCCATTGTCATATAATCCATCGATTAAGACATTTATGAGATTGCTGGAACAGGAAATGATGGAAGCTGTTAAAACATCTAAGACCAAACCAAAACATCATAATTTATAACCAGAGGAAAGGCGGGCATTGAAATCTCTTAGAGAGAACGAACAACTGATAATACGCCCTGCTCATAAAGAGGGATCTATAGTCCTTCAAGACATCACAGACTATAGATTGGAAATCATTAGACAGCTTAATGAACCCGGTGTTTATTGTAAACTCAAAGGCGATCCATC
Source organism: Taudactylus pleione (assembly GCA_031769625.1). Classification (NCBI taxonomy): domain Eukaryota; kingdom Metazoa; phylum Chordata; class Amphibia; order Anura; family Myobatrachidae; genus Taudactylus; species Taudactylus pleione. The sequence goes on from JAUIMM010000086.1 coordinate 2,370,279, forward strand.
TGTTAGATTCTCTAAGGATTTGAAAGAAGTCTTGATATTGGCAATGGATGCTAACCTCATCACCGATGAGGTCTTTCAGATTTTACTTCCTGAATTCCCTATAATACCTATCCTGTACACACTTCCCAAAGTGCACAAGGGTCTATATCCGCCTCCTGGCAGACCCATAATCTCTGTCCGTAAATTCCTATTTCAGCCCACATCGATTTTGTTAGACTCTATCTTGCAGCCTCTTATTTTGGATGATCCAAGTTTTTTGCTGGATACTACCATGTTACTTGAGTTATTATTGAGCTTGGAACTCCCGAATGAAGACGTTTGGCTCTGTACGGCAGACGTCACTAGTTTATATACTGTTATACCCCACCATGAGGGTTTGGCTGCTGTTAGGAGACTATTAATCAACAAGGGATCATTCGATTTAGCATTAACAGAGATATTGCTACAGCTTTTAGAATTGATTCTTACAAAAAATTTCTTTCTGTTTGACGGGGAATTTTACTTACAAACTAGAGGATGTGCTATGGGTTCTTCTGTAGCACCAACATATGCCAATGTATATATGTTTGATTTTGAAAAACAACTTTTCTTTAGTAACCATCTGATTTCATCTAGAATTTTGTTTTACAAAAGGTATATAGATGATTTATTTTTGATTTGGATTGGCTCAAGTGATGATTTGAAGTGTATTTTTGATGTTCATAATCTTTCCGATAGTTCGGTAAAATTTACATACAAGATGCATCAAGAGGCGATAGAATTCCTAGATGTCAAAATTAGTTTACAGAACTCTAGGATTAATACTACCATCTATCGCAAAAGTACCGATCGTAACACCTTTCTACACGCTAACAGCTGCCATCCCAAGAGCTTAAAATATGGTATCCCATATTCGCAGATGGTGAGACTTAAAAGAATCAATAATGACACATTGTTGGCAGAACATCAAATTGATGAGCTGATAGCTCGCTTTGTCTCTAGAGGTTATGAATTTAACCAATTATTACAACTGAAACAGAAAATTCTATTAGTGCCTCAGAAAGATCTTTTGCATAGGAGAATACGTGTTGAAAATACCAACAAATTCACATGGGTTACGCAGTTCCATACACTGTCTCCACAAATTAATAACATTACTAAAAAATGATGGAATTTGGTACAAACTGATAAGGAACTGCAACTGGAAGATTACACACTCCGTTCTTGTTATTCTAGAGGCAGTAACCTTAGGGATTTGTTAGTCAAAGGTGACATTTCGGGCAGAGGTAAGAGTCCCTTGCAAAGCTTTTTACCCAAGAAACTGGGATGCTTTAAATGTACTTGTGTCACGTGTCGACACATGCTTACAGGTGACTCTTTCTACCATCCTCATTCTGGCAAATTATTGAATATCAAATTCCATTTAACATGTGAACCCTGTTTTGTGGTTTACCAAATTTTATGTCCTTGCGGACTCACATATATAGGTAAAACCACTAGAAAATTCACAGAGAGGATGGGAGTCCACAGATCCACCATCAGAAAGGCACTTAGCAATGGGGACAGTGACCAACCAGTGGCACGTCATTTTTTGGAGGCGGGGCATAATCTTGCCAGTCTCCTTTACAGAATGATTGACCACATACCTCCCCTTAAGAGAGGTGGAGATAGGAATGGCATGTTGCTCAAACGTGAATCCTTTTGGACTCACTATTTAGATGTGATCACTCCAAAAGGTTTATATGAGGTTTTACCATTATCATGTTTTACATGATTTACTTCTGCATGTATTCTGCCCTTCTATTTGATTCCATTATGTTGCATTATTCGTGCCTCTATTGTTGCAATATAGAAATAGGTCATGTACATATATAGTCTTATATCTCTATTTGATACACATGGATTAATAATGTATTCACCCTGTTTGGATTGAGATACATATATTTCCATGTTTACTATATACGTTGATTTATATCAATTATGTTAATTTGTTCATGTTAATTATGTACATGATGTGTGCTGCTTCATATTCATCATGCCGTTCGCTCCCCTCAGTGTATTCCTGTTTACTTGGTTTCCACGGTGATATGCTGATGACGTCATCAACGTGTGCCCCGGCTCCCGGCCTCGATGCGGGACGCCGTTGAGATGCACGCTGTTCACATGCTGGGTGAGAGGGTATAAGGTTAGAGTGATTTTTATCGTTTGTATTTCCTGACGAAAATCTTTTTAATAAGATTGAAACGTTGAAAACGCTTTATGTGTCTGAGTATATTCTTTGGATATGCCCTGAGTGCCGCACCTTCTGGGATGCCTATTTGTTGATTTATGTGATGGCACCAGGCGAAGCTTTATATTGTACATGAGTGCCGGACCATATTGGATTTTTTATATATATATATATATATATATGTATATATATATACAGATAAAAAAAAAACATGTGAAGGTGCAAAACCAAGACCAAAGCACGAAGATGAAACAAGATCCAAAACCAAAGCACAGCGGTCGGAGCACATCTTTAGTGAAAATTTAGGGAAGTTTGTATAAATGAGTTGCACGGCACTGCCAATTAGGATTTTGCTCTGCGTCAAAGCTCTTTAGACTTTGTAAATTACCACCGTAGTTATTAACAAGAATCACTTTTAAACCAGTACAGTAACAAACGCATTGTCATTTTTCCTGTCACAGTTATAACAGTACCAGCAAGTGTCTTTTCCTGCTTGAATCAGTCTTTTAATTTTCTGCATGTAAACCTCATCAAGCAATTACAATATATTAATTGTCTTTGTGTTGTGACTGAAAGGTGTAATTGCAAACCCTCAATGTAACTGTGCATGGAATGCCGGAAACATTATAGACGGTTGTTAATTATATTTTAACATAATTAACTAATTTCCTTAAACATATTATTATGTCACAACAAAAAAAATTAACCAGCACATTTTCCTTTTTGTACAATACTTAAAAAATAAAAACAGACGGATAAAATCCTGACAATTCAGGTAGGCACAAAGGATGCTCTCTACTGCATGCCTGTAGTGTCCTTATGAGGCAGATATAGAATTGAATGGACATTTATCTGCTACAGTAAGCAGGCTACCAGGAAAAATATTAAAGAGTGTGTCTGAGGTTGTGGCTGTTAGTAGCTGGTTAGCAGCACCATAGCCTCATTATTTACTACTTATGCCCACCTAATAAATAGTGCCACCCAGCAACTGATGCTCTCCTGCAGATGATTGTTTATGGCAAAGAAAAGTTGTTAGTTAACATAAAAAAACAGCTCATTGTTGGAAATATGGTGCATTGCTCCTATAAAAGAGACCTGACTGTCCAGATGCTTCCTCTTAAATAGCCCTCCTGAAAGGGGAGGGCCAGGCCTTCTGACAACAAGAAGATGGTAGAGTACCTACATGGCTAAAGTCACACCACTATGGCTTGATGCCTCACTGCAGCCCAGTACCAAGGGCCGGGCTGAAACTAGGATTTTTGTCACCCGGGGCAAAGCCATAATTTGGCGCCCCCCCAAAAAAATATACAACATAGAGGACAAAAGAGTGTGTGGTTTTGTGGTACAGTAATGCCCCTTATAACACATTATGCCACAATAAGGCCTCTTACACATTATGCCACAGTAAGGCCCGTTACATATTCTGCCACAGTAAGGCTCGTTACACATTATGCCACAGTAAAGCCTCTTCTACATTAAGCCACAGTAAGACCCTCATCTCCCTTCCACGACCTGCCAGGGTCGTGCGGTGGGTGAGCTCAGAATGGCACGGCATGGGGCTCCCACACGCTGTGGAACTGTCAGTACTGTGGTCAATGTAATGTGGCAACGCTCTTGAACCAATTGGAGCTCACGGACCGGCAGCCTCTGCTGATTGGCTGCTGGTCTGCGAGCACTGATTGGCTTGCAACTGGCACCACATTAGACTAATGGTGTCTCTGTGCCTCTCAAGGCCAGAATGCGGCTCCAACCCACAAGATCAGCACCCGGGTCACGTGCCCCCTTAGCCCCCCCCATAGTTGCGGTCCTGCCAAGGGTCCTGTTCCCCTCTCTCGCCTAGTTCTGATTACTTTCTGCCCCATGACATTTGTCACAGAATGTTAAATGTACAAATAAGCAGAGAGATAAATGTAATAAAGAAAAGTGGCAGCTTTATTTAAATTGGAATAATCTGAAAGGTGGCAGAAATGCACACTCTAGTTACACAACCACATTACTGTAACCTGTGGTGGCAACATCATGTCAACCTCAGCAACCATATAAAGATTAGGCGCCACCGGCAACTCAATGCACACAACCCTGCACCTGGTCCAGCAAGTCACTTGCACCCTTCCAGAATCTCTTTACCCCTTAGGGTATTTTTGAATGGTCCTGCCACATTAGGAGTGTGTACTATAGGCTGCCAATGCACAGTTTTCTGTGGCTCACTGCAGTGCTCCTATGACTGCACCAGGTGCCTTAATAAGTAACCCAAGCCTGCAACCTAAATTGTGACCTACCAGAATTGTTCCAGTGTATTCTGCAGCTGTTTGCTTAACTGCTCCACAACAAAAGGGCAAGATTTACTCTAATGACACACAGTGAGAATAAGCAGCCCACCTACTGTGCAATGAGTTCCCAATTGTTACATATACTTTGTACTAAATCCAAGGCAGCTCCACCAAAGGGGTTTTCTCCTCATGGAACCATACAGTGCCAGATAATAAGATCTCTTTAAAAAGGTTTCTGGCCTCTGTCGCAGCTTTAGTACTTCAGGTCACATTATAGCTTATTCCCTTTCCAACCCTACTTATCATATGTTGTGAACAGCAAACAATGGCAGCAGTTATTACAATAAATATATAGTAATACTTTACAAAATCCTTTCCATGGGGGGATTGAATCAAGGATGGGGAAAAAAATGCTAGCGCTCACTGTTGACCAGGGAAATTTTCATCTAAATCAAACTTTATACAAAATGGTGCAGAATATGCACAAGTCTGTGTGGATTTATGCAGGCTTTGTCCCTCTAAAGCTGACATTTAGCTAAATTTATAATATTTCTTTCCTCCCATCCATCTTCTACCGCTGCTGCAGCAGTTACTAATGAAATAACTGGGCCTGTAGCTGCTTTCATTAAGTTCTATTGCTAAGATGCAGCTAAATTGGAATTGTGATAGGTATTTTGAAACGGGATATGGTCAATATCTCGGTAAAGGGGATGTCGGCGCTTAGAATACGGGCACCGGAATCCCAACACCTGTCAGAATTCCGGCGCTGGCATCCCGACCACCAGGCATTCCAATGGTAAGTAGCGGGGTTAGGGGGAGGGTTACCATTATGATTTAGGGTTAGGTACTAGGAGGAGGGTTAGAGTTAGGCACTAAGGGGGGAGAATTATTTTTATGGTGTCGGGAGGAGGAGGTTAGGTTTACGCACTAGGGGGGAGGTTAGGTTTAGATAACAGGCATTAAGTGTTAGGGAGAGGGGGAGGGTTAGGATACCTACTGAGAGGTGTCGGTATCCAAACTCTGTAGGGATGCTTCAGGATTTTGACCACCAGGATCCCGAACGCCGACATCCTGTGCCCAACCCTATTTAATAACAATACATCTATTTCTTCTTGCTGACTAAAAATTCTTCCATATGCCTAAATGAGTATCTAGAATAGTCTATGTGCTTGAACTGCCACATGTTTGTGACGCCCACTGCTCTCACTTAGCTTAGTCAGCCAGCTAGCTTGGTGCAACCTTTTGGCCTAAACTGGATGAAATCAATATTGTGAGCTGTGAGGTGGTCAAAACTGACTGGAAATTAATGTTATTGAGCTTAATAAAACTGAAGGAACAAAAACAGGACCAAAACTATATGATTTCAACTGTTTTTATGATTTTTTAGTAGAAAATACAGATCCATAACCAAAACAAACAAGTGCGGTTTTGCGAAACCAAATCCAGATCCAAAACACAAAGGAGATACAGATCCAAAACCAAAGCCAGCAAAAATGGGCCAACACACATCTCTAATAAGTATATATACTAGAGATGAGCGGGTTCGGTTCTTAGCATAACCGAGTCGAATCCAAGCAGGCTTGGAGGTTCCCACCTTACTTGGTTCTCAAAACCGAGGCAAAACCATAGAGATGGAAATCTTGTGGTTCTCGAGCTTTCGTCTCTATGATCAATGTAGTATATAAAGGACCATGCAACAGACGCCATTTCCACTCCGGCTGTGGAGACTGAACAGGGAGGGTGGGTAGTGTAGGGCTGGGAGAGGTGCTGGTGCTATCTGCTGTGTCCTGGTCTGGTGACTGCTGATCCATTCTGGTCTCTGGTCACAGTGCTGTCACTGTCATTGTGCTGTCTGGTGATCCATTCTGGTCTCTGGTCACGGTGTTGTCACTATCACTATCACTGTGCTGTCTGTGCTGATCCATTCTGGTCTCTGGTCACATTGCTGTCTGGTGATCCGTCTGGGCTGTCTGCTGTGTCCTGGGCTTGTGCTGTGTCCATCTCTGGGCCCAAGTTCTGGACTCCAAAAAAAAAAAAAAAGTGTCTTTTTAAGTTTTTATATTTTTCTGTGTGTGCATGCGTGTTAGGCTTAACCACAGTAGAGCACAAGATCCAGCCAGCAACACACATTGCACTTGCAACCTTGTGCTGCCTGACTCCAGTCGTTCTTAAAAAATAAAACAATACAAGTGTCACTGTCTTATATATTTTTTTCTTCTGTGTGTGAGTGGGTGTTAGGTTTAACCACATTAGCGCACAAGATCCAGCGACTGCTGTCGTGTTCAATTTAAGAAAAACAATACAAGTGTCACTGTCTTATATATTTTTTTCTTCTGTGTGTGCGTGGGTGTTAGGCTTAACCACATTAGCGCACAAGATCCAGCGACTACAGTACAGTCGTGTTCAATCGAAAGAAAAACAATACAAGTGTCACTGTCTTATATATTTTTTTCTTCTGTGTGCGTGGGTGTTAGGCTTAACCACATTAGCGCACAAGATACAGCGACTACAGTCGTGTTCGAAAGAAAAAAAAAAAATTAAAGTGTCATATTTTTTTCTTGTTTGTGTGGGTGAGTTTTTAGCTTAACCGTAGTAGTGGACAAGATCCAGAAAGTAATGCAAGTTGCAATCTTGTGCTGACAGATTCCAATCGTTCTTAAAAAAAAATACAATTAAAATGTCATATTTTTTTCTTGTTTGTGTGGGTGGGTTTTTAGCTTAACCCCATTAGTGGACAAGATCCAGCCAGCAATGCAAGTTGCAACCTTGTGCTGACAGACTCCAGTCGTGATCAGTCGTTACTCTGGGGCCAAGTTCTTCTGAAGCTGACAAAAAATATAAATCATCATTTGTCATTTTTTCTAATATTTTTGTGTGTGTGCATGACTGCACGTGTGTTAATTTTGTAACCGCACCTTGGCTACACTATTGGTGATTGTGACACTGCTTCTAGACTGCAGAAAAAATATGGAGGGCTGTCACATGACAGGAAAGCAGGGCCAAGAACCACATGTTGTAGCTGCCGGCAGCAGTTCAAGGCCATCAACTTCCTCAACCTCTAGGAAGGCCCATGCCCCAGGGCTTAAGTCATGCCATCGATATGGTAAAGCAGGTTTTACTGATATTAAGAAAAAAAAAATTGAAAGGATATTTGACTTTAGATAAACAAAAAATTGGCAATATGCCATTCACTATACGATGTGGCAAGGAAAGGATAAGGGCTTGGCCTTCTTACTTTATGAAGAAGACTGCTGATTCTGATAGCCCTTCTGCTTGTAGTAGTAATGGTGGTGGTCCAATTAAAAATGTGAAAGTTGTTAAGACAGCTCTTGAAAAACCAACTGTGTGCCCTGAGAAATCGAAATCATAAATCCCCGAGGAGAGTGCAAGTGTGTCCGCGGTTGCCATGTGTGAGCCCGACCTAAATATTAGTGTACTGGAGGATCCTCCAAGTTCCAACATTTGTGTGCCCTCTGTAAATGTGGGGAAGGGCAGTCAACATCTTGCACACGTAGTCATTGAGGATGCTTCTGTGGAATTGCACATGGAGGAGCATATATTGGTGGATGAAGGGGGTAAGGATGATGAGGATGTTGATGATGAAGATGTTGGTGTTGGTGATGAGGATGTTAGTGCCGAGAATGTCCTTTGTGTAAGTAAGGCAACAGCTGTTGCCCATGGTTTGAAAAAGCCAAAGCCCATTGTTGTCATGCCGGGACAAAAGACAAAAAAATCTACTTCTCACGTGTGGAATTATTTCCATCCCGATTCGGACAACAGTTGTCAAGCCATATGTGCCCATTGCCATGCAAGAGTGAGTAAAGGGAGGGACCTAAACCACCTAGGAACCTCCTCCTTGTTACTTCACTTGAAGCGCATTCATCAAATATCAAAGTGTACGTCGCCAAGTTCCAAAACTCAAAATGTAACAAGTCCAGTGTCACCTACCTGCTCCCTCTCTGTGAGATCCAATCGCCTTCGATATCCAACACCAACACCTGCATCATCATCTACATCCTCATTCGTGATCGGAAGTAGTTTAAAAAACAATTGACTATTAAATAATCCTTTGATAGAGGAAGTAAGTATAACAGCTGTCACCCAGTTTCACAGCGGATCACTGACGCCATGACGGCTGTGCTAGTATTAGATGGTGAAATAATAAAAAATTAGGCTGATAGTGTGGAGGAAGTGCGAAATGGGGATGAGGGGGAAATTTGTGTCCTATTTGACGCTAATGTGGATATTGATGATAAGGATGTGGTTTGCGTAAATCAGCCACCTGTGGCAGCATTTCTTGCTAATGATAAAAAGAAAGCCAGAAAAGCAACGTCTTGGGTGTGAAATTATTTTAATCTAAATTCTGATAACATTTGTGAAGACATCTGTTCCATTTGTAAAGCCAAAGTTAGCAGAGGAAGGGACGTTAACCATCTAGGCACCTCCTCCCTGTTACGTCATTTGCAGCGAGTTCATGCAATTTGTTTAACAAAATTATAATTTGTAAATTAATAACAAGCAGTCCAGTATCAGCTACCAACAGTTTGGACCATAACATGCAATCTCCACCACCAACACCCTCACCATCAACATCCTCCTTAATAATTGAAGGTAGTCCTTCCAAAAAATGTTTTGTGGGGTCCAAACAAACAAAGGAGTTCAGCCACGAAAGTATCAGTCCTAGTGGCTAAAGTGCTTGGTTTGTTAAACTGTGCATGTCCTTTTTAATATCCCACATAGGAGTGGGTGGGAGGGACAATTCTATCTTGCACCTCTTTCCTTTACATTTGGCACAATTTGGGGCATTGCCGACTGACATTATTATAGTTTATTAAACTGTCATCCTGTCTGCCACTGCTGTGTGGTAATGTTTCTGACATTTTTTTAAACTGCCGCTGCGTTTGTGCCGCTGCTCTGTTGCTTACTTTAGCCAGCCAGCTCGCAGCAGCCTTTGGCCTATATTGGTGAAAAATAGTGAAATCAATATTGTGAGCTGTGAGATGGTTAAACATGCCTAGAAATGCCTGAAAATCATTGTTATTAAGATTAATAATACTGTAGGAACAAAAACAGGCTTAAATTATGTGGTTTTAGCTGTTTTTCTGATTTTTTGCAAAAAAATCCAGATCCAAAACCAAATCAAAACACGAAAACAAAACACGGAGGAAAAAAATCAGATTCAGATCCAAAACCAGGGGGTCGGCGCACATCTCTAATATATACTTTGCCGTATGCTGATTTTCAGATAAGCTGTTTTACTATCTCTAATGTATGGGCATTCTGTAGCTCCGAAATTGTAAACACTATGTATGTTATCGATACCCCTTAATCGGTATACCTAATTGTTGCTATTTAGCGTTACTAGTCGCATAAGAAATAATTGCTTTCCAGTCCAATCGTGTGGTTCCAAAGCTCAAAAAGTTATATTATTCAAGAAAAAGTATAACACGCTTTGATCTAAACAATTAGCGCAAAACGCAAGTAAATACATACGCATGCGCACTGGTCCCAGTATACAGTCATCAATCCAGAAGCCTGCGGTCAACCAAGGAGAATGGCTGTACACTAGAATCAGCATGCAGGTTATATACCTTACAGTGTTCAGCTCTAACAAAGAAACTAGTTGACAGATTTCCATTGGTTCTTGCTCCTGGACATTCTGGTACGATGCAGGTCATAGGTCAGTTCATACAGTGTCACTAGGGGTATGTCCCAGTTCCTCAGAAGTTGCTTTGTGTGGTTTTCCCACCGAAGAACTGGTTTAAACTGGCTAAAGACATTACATACAGAGGTATACATTCTAATCACTAGTTCCCTATAATTCATAACTTGTAGACGCATGATGTGATCTCCTTGCCGATAAAACCGGAGATCTGTGAATAAACAGGGATTTAGAATGGTACCAATCATGACATGTCTACTGTGTTTCTGTACCTTAAATATCATATACATTACATTTCACAACATAAGCATTTGCTAATAAAACCTCTAATATTTAGCTTAATTTGAGAACCTTTTTATAAGTGCGTGCATGTGTGAGAATATTGTGTACTTTCGCGAGTATGCGTTGTGTGTATATGTGTTTCGTGCTTATCTGTAGGCTTTGATGTACAGCGCAAATGTGAGTTGTGTGCGTCTTGTATATTTTATATGTATTATCTAATGCGCGTATAGGTTTTGATTGGTCTTTCAACAATATGCAGTAGCAAAACAGACTCACGACGCTAATAACCAATCATAGCGTTGTACAAAATGGTATCGTGCTGACGACGCAAAATGGCGTCGTCAGGTATTAATTTAAAAGATTTGGTCTCAGCCAATCATCCGGCTTCGACAATGTCTATTTATGTTTTTGGATTCCCATTAAAACTGTGAACAACACTACTGATGTCAGTGACTTTATGAGGATTTTCATAAAGGACATGAGATAAGCTGTCATAATTTTATGCACGTGTTGTTTCCATGGCTTTTGCACTAGAAGGTGCCCTTGTTGTTTTTTTTTTAAATATATATATATATAAATATATATATATATATATATATATATATACATATATACCAGGGGCTGGTGGTTAGCATTATGGTGCCAGGACCTGGAAGGTGCACATAGATTGTGACTGCTAATTGTTAAACACAAGGAGTGCTAGAACATTTACTTTTATGTTTATTTGCTTCATTTCTGTTATGTGCCTGTGTGTGTGTCCAGGCCTATACTCACGTATGCTAAGGTGCAGTGTCTGCTGCCATTAAAAGTAGGGGTGAGCGGGTTCGGTTTTACTCGGTTCTTATCGCCACTTTACCGCAAATTTGGCTCGATTTTATTCGCTATCCAAAACACATGTTCGGCGACAGCCAATAAAAAGATCCGGGTAAAACCGAGTAAAACCGAACCCGCTCACCCCTAATTAAAAGCCACTGCTTTACCAAGTACCTGCTTAACTGGAGTCTTCATTTCTATACCCCATGTTACATGTGGTGGCTTGTATGGGGACTCTGCACTGCTGTGCAGTGGCGTAAGTTCATCCCAGACACCCGGAGGCAAGTTATAATTTGGTGCCCCCGTCACAGCCGCTGACACTGTAATGTAGCAATTTGCATGCAGACAGGCTATAGATAGATGAAAGCAGCAGCTGATGGTCTGACATGGAGCTCTCCACTAGTGTAAGGTGGCTTCTCAGGTGCCGGGATGGGGTGTCATGTATTGGGTGGCCGTGATGATACACTCTGGGTACATAGTTGCAGCCCTTGGTGGGGTAAATATGTTGTGGACAATAGAGGAGGTGCCCCCTTCAAAGCTGGAGCCCGGCGGAAGGCGCCTCCATTGTCTCCCATAGTTGTGCCCCTGCTGCTGTGTCACAGCGCAAATGCTAGATGCCTACAGCGTGGTGAAGGATCTGATAAGGCAAAATGTTCGGTATACGTGTAGTATGGTTGGTAAACCAGAAAAACAGCAGTTATAATATGGACATTTTATAATCTGCTATGCACCGTGCAATAGCTGTTTTGTGTTTATTGATAATGTAAAAAAAAGTTGCTCTCCTTTTTTTTTATTGAGTTGCTTAAAATGCTGATTAGTGTGTTCATCAGCTAGTGTTCAAGCTGTGCTATTAACTTCACCTGTTGACTGAGTAGAGCAAAACACATAAACTTCAGTGATGAAAGAGCAAAACAAAGCTTTTGGTTTTTCCCCTGTGTTCTGTTTAACCCCTGCATTGCTGGAGAAAAAGCAGTTTTCTTTTTCTGTGTTAAACTTGAATAACAATTGCTTTGCTGAAAGAAAGAGATAGATTTATTTGTGTAAACTGGCTTGTTATCTAGAAGCACCTACACTTGTACATACACCTCCCAGTATAAAAATGTAGGAAGTTTTTCGTACTATAGTAAATTTGCTAGCCTCCCATCAAAAGACAGAGGAGCAATTGTTACAATTAGTGACCCAATCAATGGGCAGAGCAAATTCTGCAGGGCATCTGAGGAAAATTTCTGCCTCAGATGACCCAGAGGCGTATTTGTCAATATTTGAGAGGGTCGCACAGCGCTTACAGTGGCCAACAGATACTTGGACTTATAGACTTGCCCCCTATCTCACTGGTGAGGCTCAGAAAGCCTATGCTGATTTGTCCTCCGCTGATGTTGAGAAATATGACCTAGTCAAAAGTGTCATTCTAGCTCGGTCAGGTCTCATTCCTTCTGTGAAAGCACAGCGCTTCCACAAATGGGCACTACTACCAGGAGTCCCTATTCGGAAGCAGGTTGCAGAACTCGCCAGACAGGGGTAGAGTTGGCTCCAGCCAGTAGACCGCACTGGTGGTTGTTGACCAGTGTTTAAGAACCTTAGGGCGGATTATGCAGCGCTGGGTCATACACACTGATCCTCACAATTTAGAGGAATTAATTACAGTATTGGAGCAGTATGAGACCGCAGGTAACTTGACAAAAATGCCAGAAAAAACACAAGGGAATGGGCGACCCGTTAAGATGGCACCCCATTGGCCTGTGTTCCCGAGACTGTTACTCCTCCTCAAGGAAACACTACTGGAGATGCCAGTGTCATTTGCTATGAGTGCGGAGAGCCAGGTCATATAAGGCGGGACTGTCCCAGAAAAATAGAGCCTATGAAGTGTGGGGTTGCTAGTATGGGCGCTATGCACACGGCTTATTGCACAATGGTACCCCTGGATTCCAGACCCTGTCAATGTGGGAAACTGTGTTACTAAATTATCAAGAACTCCCAGCTATTATAAACTCAGGGAGTGAGCTAACCCTAATCTCAGAGGCTGTCCTGCCCAGGCCAGTGGAAAAGGTGCCAGGGTTAGTTGAAGTACTCTGTGTTCATGGGTACACAGAAAACTTCTCCCAGGTGCAAGTGAGCCTCATGAGGTGGTCACCACAGTTGGTCCTAAGCTCCCCTATACTATCATATTGGGATGCAATTTCCCAGGATTTGTTGAGCTCTTAAAGGAACCACAGAGACAACACCATTGTAAAGTCTCCAAGGCCCTACCTCGGAAAAGGGAGAAGAGTGGAAAAGCATGGCCAGTACTCTTTGGAGAGAGAACCTTGGCACAATTAGTGTCTGAGGTAAGATATCTGCAACACTTGCCTGGTTACGGCCAGACAAAAATATTGGCAGAGATGTTATACCAAATATAGATGTTGCCATGGATGTCCTGGAAACTGCCACCCCTCAGGTTCCTGGGGGTGCTCTAGTTTGCTTGGCCCTACAGAAGTTCTGCTGGTGGATACCTTGATAGCAAAACAGTGAAAAGGAGCGAAAGCCTTAGTTCGCAATAACCATAATGTGTTTTCTTCCCTGCCAGGGCTGTCAGGACTGTGACTGTGATCTCAGTATGTAAAGATAAACTACATTTGCCAAAGTTCCATTGTGGTCGTTGGAGGAGCTATCCTGGTTGCCGGCGTTCTCCACATACAGGGGATAGAGAGTTAAAATGATCATCTGTCTCAAAGGTGTTGTCAGGTTGTGGGATTTCTGATTGCTTATTATTTCAAACCTGATTCCATTTGGGTCACATGTTCTGAACTTCCTATGGATCACAGACCTCTAGTATAAAGCCTGTTACTGTGTCTCAGTGTCTGTGCAATGTTACTTTCAGGTCTCACTGCTATGCCTGTGGTTTGCTGTGGACTTTGCTATATCTCTGCCCGTGTTCTGGTTAAACTTCTGATACTGGTTACCAGCCGCACTACAGAGCTCAGCATTGCCATTGCCTAAGTATTGTTATTCTGCTCCATTGCTGTGGTTGTATCCCCTGCTGGATTATTTACTCTGCCTGTTGTCTTCTACTTCCGTGGACATTGAACTCACCTTTACTACAGTTGTCAACTGCACCGTTATCGTCGCCGGGCCATTCATGCATCGTGGGGCTCAAGCCCGCTCCGGATCCCCGTCATGCCACAGGGCTCAACCCTGCTCCGGACCCTCACTACATCGTGGGGCTTAACCCCGCTCCGGATCCTTGTCACGCTGCAGGGCTCAACCCTGTCCCGGACTTTCACCGCATAGCAGGGCTCAACCCTGTCCCGGATCTTCACTACATCACAGGGCTCAACCCTGCTCCGGATCTTCACTGCATTACAGGGCTCAACCTTGTCACGGATCTTCACTGCATCACAGGGCTCAACCCTGTCTCGGATTTTCAACATGTCTCATGGCTCAACCCTGTTCCAAATTTTCATCACACTACAGGGCTCAACCCTAGTAATGTCTTTTATACCATCCAGAGGTCTTAGCCTCATATTGGACTCTGGGTTCCCTACCACATTAGTATCAGAGATTTTATTTACATATGGGGGTTTACTCCTATATTGACTACTGCATATCTGAACTTCTGTGTTGTTGAGACTTTATGTGAAACGTTGCTATATATTTTGCCTGTGAATAAATTCTATTTACTTTTATTCTGTGTTACTGAGATTCAATGAAAAGGTCATTCCTAAAACCACCTCAGTTTATAGTGCCCAGTAGGCCTGACTCCTTCCAGGAGTCTCAAGTGTCGGCAGCCATGACAAGGGCACACTGCCTTAACAGAGCACAAGATAAATACACCTGAAGGAGTGGTCAAAAAGCAGCGACCGTATCACATTCCTGAGGTGCAGCGACAAGCTGCACGGAAAGAAGAAAGTCTGGTCCCTGTACTTCTCGCTAGACTGCTTAGATGTCACACTGGCTCTTGGAAGGATATGTTGTCCATGGAGTGGCAGGAAAAAGTACAACCCAGCATCCGCAGGAACCAAAACTGTTTGTCCCTATGTCAGAGCGTGCCACATTCAGGGAAAATAAAGGATATACACCTGAGAAGGGTGAAATAAAATTTTAGCCAAATAGTCGACACTGTAACATGGACGTCTTCTCTAGAGGAAGTAAGATGACCAAAGGCTGATGGCCGTAACCAAGGAATACGTGCACTTCCAAGCTTGGAAAAGTGAAAGGGGGGATGTGTGGTGAGAGGGGTGGTCTCTCACCTGAATTGCCCACATTCTGGTGGGATCAGCTCCTTTCAAGGGAGAGGAAAACAAGACCACCACAATCTACAGTTACAATAGAAGTTTGGAATTCCATGTTTTCTGGGCTGCATAGCTCAAAGTGGAGATATGGAACTCCTTGTTTTCCAGGTCATCCAGAGCCAACAGGAAGTCAGCAGCACAGGAAGGGTTTAAAATTCCCACACACCAGTTGCTCATTGCTCCTGATGCTGAACAAGCTGGCCAGGCAATAGGCCAGGGGCTGGTGGTTAGCATTAGGGGGCCAGGACCTGGAAGATCCACAGAGGTTGTAAATGCTGAATGTTAAGCACAAGGAGTGCTGGGACATTTACTTTTATGTTTATTTGCTTATTTTCAGTTTTCCTGCTTATCTCCCAAAAACGAGGCAAAACGTCATCATCCCGTTGTCGTAATCTCCTGGGTTTTGGATTGTATATAAGTCCCTCCCCACAGTGATTGGTGCTATTTGCTTGCTGAGTCCCGGGCTGTCAGGGCTGTGCTTCATCCAAGGGAGGCATTGTGTTCCAATACAGGGGTGTGCAATAGTGGGGTGTGTTGGCCAATACAGGGGTGTGCTGTGCTGGGCTATGTTGTCCAATACAGGGGTGTTCTGTGCTGGGCTGTGTTGTCAATTACAGGGGTGTGCTGTGCTTTGTTGCCCAATACAGGGGTGTGCTGTGCTGGGCTATGTTGTCCAATACAGGGGTGTGCTGTGCTGGGCTGTGTTGTCCAATACAGGGGTGTGCTGTGCTGGACTGTGTTGTCCAATACAAGGGTGTGCTGTACTGGGCTGTGTTATCCAATACAGGGGTGTGCTGTGCTGAGCTGTGTTGTCCAATACAGGGGTGTGTTGTGCTGGGCTGTGTTATCCAATACAGGGGTGTGATGTGCTCTGTCCAGGGGGCTGTTATTTATCATTGCTTTGCTAATCCAGGGGTGTGCTGTGCTATCCATCAAAGAGTGTGTTGTCCAGGGTTGTGCTATACATCTAGTGTGCAGTTCATCCAGTGTGCTGTCCATCCATGGGCTGTAAAAAAAAAAAGTAACTACAAGTTTAAAAAAGTAAAAAATGTTACAAATATTTTTTTTTTAGCTGTACCCTACACTGTGATGCTCTATGCCATAACCCCCCCTCCAGTGTATCCAAAACACTGTAATGCTGTTTGCCATATTGTGAGTGACTCTGTAGGTTCATCATACTGCAGTGTATAATTCGTAAAGTATTATGAGTGATGCTGTCGGTCAGTAATACCACAGTGTAATATTATTCATACAAGTATTGTGACACTGTTGGTCAGTAATACCGCAGTGTAATATATACAAAAAAAATATTGTGACACTGTAAGTGGAAATGCAGTGTAATATTCAACACGTATTGTGACACTGTAAGTGGTAGCGCAGTATATTCATAAAAAATATTGTGACACTGTAAATGGAAACGCAGTATAATATTCAACACATATTGTAACACTGTAAGTGGTAGTGCAGTGTAGTCATAAAAAAAATTGTGACACTGTAGGTCATTGATACGGCAGTGTAATATTTAAATTGGTACAAATTGATGTGCGTGTTGTACCCCACTTCGTTTTCATGTTTGTTGATATGGAGAACTATCAGTTGAGAGGAGAACAGGAACCACTAACTAGTGATGGAGCTGCTGCCAGTGCCACCAGTCATGACGATACTAGTCCGTCTACGTCATCTACTAAAGCCGATGCCCAAGAGCATACAGGGCTTAAGTCAGGGCATCTAAAACCAAAGAAGCAATCTTTTACAGTGGTAAAGAAAAAAACATTAAAGGGAAAGTTAGCTGCAGAAAGACATAAAATTGGCAATATGCCTATCACCACATGAAGTGGCAAGTAAAGGCTAAGGCCATAGCCTTCATTTATGACTGCTGGTTCTGCCTCTTATGCTGATGTAAGCCCTTCTCCCTGTAGATGTTTAAAAAAAATTAAAATTGTGTAACCAACTGTGTACTCAGAAATGTCACAAATCAATGAGGAGAGTCTAAGGGGCTCATTCAGAGGCGGTCGGAGGATGCAAATGGTCGCTCAGAAACTGGGCGGCCGCTTGCATCCTGACTGCCCGCCTCTGTTTCGGTCGTTAGGCTGTGGGTTAACACCCACAGCTCTAACGACCACTAGGGTGATGGTCGCGATGGTCATAGACCATCGCGACCATCGGGGCTTACGATGAGACCCTAGGGTAGGGTCTCACTTGTCATAAGCCCCGGAGAGCTTCTGGCTCTGTCAGAGCCGGAAGCTCTCCACTGACATCACTAGTGATGTCAGTGGGGTCTCCCCCAAATGGCAGGCGTTCCCATGGGAATGCCTCCATTTGGGCTGCCACCCCCCCGGCCCGTCTTCCAAACGGGGCAAACTGTCAATCAACATCGACAGCTCGCCCCCTTTGGAAAGAGACCCGCTACGACCGGCGCTGCGCACGAAGGAGCCGGCTCCCTCGTGCCCATGCGCACTAGACAAACATCGAGGTGGGCGTGCGGTCGTGGACCGTACGGCCGCCTCTGAATGAAGGCCTAAGTGTGTTGGTGGGTGCCATGTGTTAGCCTGGCCTATCCAAAACTGTACTGGAAGAGGAGCCTCCTTCCACCACCTGTGCATCCTCTGCAAATGTGGGGGATGAGCAGGACAAGTCAACATGCTGACATAGAAATTGAGGATGCTTCTGTGAAAGTGCACTAGGATGAGGAGGATATTTGTGTAGCTGACGCTGATAAGGATGTTGATGATGAGGATGTTGTTGATGAGGATGTTGTTTGTGTAAATCAGGCCCCAGTGGAAACAGTTGTTGCCCATGACAAGGAAAAGCCCATTGTCATGCATGGGCATAAAACAAATAAATCCACTTCTTATGTATGGAATAATATCTACCCAAATTCGACAACAATTGTCAAGCCACAGATATGTGGACAAGTGGAGCAGGGCAAATGCAAGATTACATGACTGTAACAGCCCACAGGGTAGGTGTATTGCCTTCAGCGGCACCAACAGCAGCAGCAGCATCTAAGAAACAGCAGCTCATTCAAAGGCAAGCTACTCTTTGTATCACCGGTTTCACTAAGAGGCATACTGCTGAGAACCTCTTAGAAAAACTCAGGGAAGTAATTTCAAAATGTCTTACACTGCTTGGACTCTCCAGGGGCTTTGTGATTTCTGACAACACCACCAATATTGTGAGAGCATTACAGCAGGGTGAATTACAACACATCCCATGTCTTCCTCACACAACCAACTTGGTGGTGCAATTTTTTTTAAATGACAGGGTCATGCAGGAGATGCTCTCTGTGGCCCACAAAATTTCTGGACATTTTCGACATTCAGCAGGCGCATGTAGAAGATTGCAGCACCTGCAAGAAATTTTGAATTTGCCCTGTCACCCACTGAAGCAAGAGGTAGTTACAAGGTGGAACTCCACCCTTTCTATGCTTCAGCAGATGAACAGCAAAAAGCCATCCAAAGCTACACAATGAACTATGACATAGGAAGAGGAGGGGGAATGTAGCTTACTTAAGCTCAATGGAAAATACTTTCTGTGTTGTGCAAAGTGCTGAAACCCTTCGAAGTAGTCACCTGTGAAGTGAGGTCAGACACTGCCAGCTTGAGTCAGGTAATTCCCCTAATTAGACTGTTGGAAAAGCAGCTTGAGAATCTGAATGAGGAGCTGAAATGAACTGAATCTGCTAAGGATGTCAGACTTGTAGATCAAGTCCTTTATTCACTTTGCCAGGATTTAAGGGTTGTCAGGATATTACAATCAGATCAATACATTTTGGCGACCATGCTGGATCCTAGGTTTAAGTCATACATCATGTCTTTCTTCCCAGCAGACACAGATCTGAAGAGATGCAAAGAGGTGTTGGTAAGGAAATTGTTAGCTGAAGTGGCACGTGATGCAGCGTTGGCTCCTCCTTCTGTTTCTCCAGCTAGTGTGGCTGACAGGAAAAAACTAAACTTTCCCCAAAAAAGACTCAACACAACCATTTTTTGACATCTGGTTGGGTCTAAAAGAATTGCCAACAATTAATGAGACCTACACCGTGACTCCATCTGATACGGTCACCATTCAAATAATGGTTGAGAATTAGGAAAAGGGTTTGTGCTACAAGGGTTTCTGTTGTGCCTCCAGCTGCTTGTCACAATACAGGTTTCCCGACCTGTTCTGAATACATGTAAAAAAGGGGATTTAGTGCAAGCGCTCTAAGGTCCTGTTTAATCTTCCTGTGGTTTATATATTTCTATTGTTTTTAGGGGTCTCAAAATTGTTTGGTGTTATATTATGCACCCATATATACATGTAGCAAACCACCTAGTATTTCTGTGGGATGGGTGTTCTGAGGGCAAAAAGTCCAAAAACAATAGTCCAGTATATCAATCCAATCTACCAAAACTAGTTGGTTAAAACTCTAGGCTGACTTTTCATCTGTATCTCAGTGCAACATACAAAGATATGTTATGGTGCAAAGTCACTGAATAGGTGTTATAATGTACCATCTCCTCCCTTCTTCACTTGGTATCTGTTCAGAGGTTCCGCCACTCCACCTCAAAAGTGCACACAAAAGCCAGGGTATCAAGAACCGGTGGACGCTATAGTGAAGTGTGGTAGGAAGATTGTGCAGACTTACCCGGGTCTAGTCACTTCACTGCTGGTCCACCAGGAATCCTTACTTGATGCAGTTGTTGTATGTGGATGTATATGTATATGACACATGTAACTTTGACAAGAAAGATGGACCCCCCTCAGCTTTGGGCCCCATAGCAGTTTTACTCCTTGCACCTATGGTAGTTACACCCATGTATATAATATTGTAGATACATACAGTCATACATAGTTAACACTTTTGTAAGACATATATAGCAAATGTTTATATATATACAGTATATATATATATATATATATACACACACACACACACACACACATTCTACTAACAGCCTTACAGTGGATGCTGCAGTTTACCAGATGCCCAACTCCCAACGTGCTCAGTAGGCCTGGTTGTCATGGCAACAGCAGAGATATGTGCAGAAGATGATAAATATCTTTCATGTAGTAACAAAGCAAGTTCTGTGTCTAATATAGATTTTGTTTCACAGTTTGTATTAGTCTTCTACTGTATAAATCATGAAGCATTTAGCAGTTATAAATAATCATCTATATAAAGTAAATTTGTTGATCTACAATAAATACATATGTACAATTTACAGAACAGTAGAAATATGGGTTTATGCAGTAATATAGAAAGTGATGTTAGCAAGAGTGTATTGTCAGGCAGAGTTTTGCATATTAATTCTGTTGCCAGAGGCAACAGATGTAAGGTTTGTTGCCCACTGGTTTAATATTTGCGTCAAGAAATGCAACCATATATGAAAATGCATAATAAAGCTGTATATTTAATGAGGGTTCATTTAATATAATAATATTTAAAATAATTTAAGTGTTATGGGTTTATAAAGGGAATTAAAATGTGGCATATACGAGGGTCATATATACTGTGCATTTTTGTATGAATTTACAAATAGACACACCTTAGACACAAGCGGCATTTACCTTTATTTTCAGCTGTCCACCGAATTCAATAGGTTTCCAGTGTGGATTAGGAACCTTACTGAAATTAATAGGCTATTAAAAAGAATAACATTTTATTATCAGCACTAGCCCTATATAAACTGAGTTAGCTCCCCCTAACGGGTTGGGTACGGAATGCCGACGCTCGGGATACTGGCAGTCAGAATCCCGACGCCGGCATCCAGACAGGGTTAGGATACCGACACTTGCCAGTTAGTATCCTAACCAGAGGTGCTGAGAGGGGGGGAGCTACTAATTACCTGGGCCAAGGCTTGCTGGAGGGGCCCGGAGGGGGCCCAGGTCTGGTGCTGACCCCCACTCCCTCTTACCTCACAGCAACCCAGCTCACTCTGCTGTGTGCTGGGCTGCTGTGGGAGCAGTCTCCTATGCCTGTGGGGGGAGTGTTCACACTAATCGTGCCCCTCCCCCTGCCTTGCACCTCCCGTGCGAGCAACGCCGCTACTTGGCACTGCAAAAATTATTTTTATTTATTTAATCCTAAGGGGGCATGGCCATGACTCCCTGTGATTAGGCCACACCCCCTTCCTCAGGACCAGTGCAGCTCTCAGCGCCCCTGATCCTAACCCTCCCTCCCTGGTGCCTAACCTACCCTTTAATCCAGCCACCGTGGAGGGTTTTCAAGCATAAACAACCTGTTTAAGGTCCTGCCATAGGGAAGGATTCAGCAGTGCATGCAAGTGCTCTGCTGAATGCAGATTTCTGATTATCGTGAATCTTCGCATGCGCAGAATGGGTCCCGTTAAAACGCACGCAAGCCCTTGAAAGCTTTTACTTGATTGACAGGCAGAGGCATTTATGGGGCAGTGCGTGGGCGGCTGGCGTTCCCAGAAATAGGATTTCTGGGAGTATCCAGCCCAAGCACTGTGTGGACGTATGCAGGCTGCTGGGCTTGCAAGCCGGCCAGCCTGAGTAAGCTGAGGCTTACTCAGCTAACCGGCTGCCTGATGCCATCCACCATCACAACCAACGATCACCGCTAGTCACAATGGTTGTGATGGTGATCTCAGCCTGTGACCTCCGTCACACTGCTGGGATTGCAAATGCAGCAAGGGGTGTCATACACCTCCTGCTGCATTTGCATTATTGCAAGGATCGCAAATGCAAAGCTGCCTGCGTGCAGTTTTGCATTTGCAATCATTGCTGAATCCGGCCCTCAGTCAGTTTTTTGTCTTGGCCACTGCAAAACCTTAATTATTTTTCTTATGAGTGAAAAATAAGCCACTAAGAAGCCTTCACAAGGAAGGAGCGGATCTCTTTCCAAATCTTGGAGAAATGCTGCAAGGTGCGGTCAGCAGCTGGAACCTGTGAGGCAGGTAGCGGCTGAAACTCAGGAACTTGAGGGTGGAGGCCATAAGTCACATAAAAGGGCGTGGAACCAGATGAAGAATGGTACTGATTGTTGTGACAAAATTCCGCCCAAGGAAGCAGTTCAGCCCAGTTGTCCTGATAGGAGGAAATGTATAAACGAAGAAAAGACTCCAGATCTTGGTTGACTCTTTCTGTCTGGCCATTAGACTGGGGGTGGCAGGCAGTGGAGAAATTGAATTTGACTTGAAGTGAAGAACAAAAGGAACACCAAAACTTGCTGACAAACTGCACTCTCCAGTCAGAGATGATTTCCAGAGGTAGTCCAAGCAGTCTAAAGATTTCTTGTATGAATAATTGACCCAACTTGGGTGCTGACGAATGATCAGTGAGGGGTATGAAGTGAGCCATCTTGGTGAACTGGTCAACTACCACCCAGATGGTTTTAAACTTGTTTGAAACCAGTAGGTTGGTAATGAAGTCCATCGACAGATGTGACCATGGTTGATGTGAAACAGGGAGAAAAAGTAACTGCCCAGCTGGAGACTGTCGGGGCACTTTATGCTGGATGCACTAGTTACAAGAGGCAATAAAGT
The DNA here is from genome assembly GCA_031769625.1 of Taudactylus pleione. Classification (NCBI taxonomy): domain Eukaryota; kingdom Metazoa; phylum Chordata; class Amphibia; order Anura; family Myobatrachidae; genus Taudactylus; species Taudactylus pleione. The sequence continues at coordinate 2,393,270 of JAUIMM010000086.1, forward strand.
CTTGGACATCTTTTCTGAGAGAGGGCCACCAGTAAGACCTGGAAATGAATGCAAAGGTCTTTTGTATGCCTGCAAAGTAGGGAAGCATGAGCCCAATGTAACAGTTTATTGCATAATGCAGGCTTGACAACAGTTTTCCCAACAGGTGGTGAGGATTCTACTCCAACTGCAGAGAAAGCTATTGTATCAATGATGAAATGCTCTCAGAGGATGTAGTGTCATTTTCTTGCTCCATGGAGCAAGAGAGGGCATCAGCCTTTTGGTTCTGGACCCCTAGACAAAAAGACAATTTGGAATTAAATCATCAGAAGAAGACAGTCCATCTGGCTTGCATCGGATTCAGACAATGGGCTGTTTTAAGATATAAGAGGTTTTTGTGGTATATGAGAATGGAAATGAGATGCACAGTTCCTTCCAAAAGATAGCACCACTCCTCCAAGGCTAACTTAATAGCGAGTAGATCTTGATCTCAATAGAGCAGTTGTACTCAGCCAGAGTGAATTTGCTGGAGAAAAATCCACAGGGGTGGAGAAGACCATCAGGAGTGCATTGAGAGAGCACAGCTCTGACTCCTACAGAAGAAGCATCAACTTCCAAGATGAATGGCTGTGTGACATCAGGTTGACGAAGAACAGGAGATGTAATTAACTTCTGTTTGATTTCTGGAAGGCTTCCTTTGCTTCCTCTGACCATTGGGATGGATTGCCACAATTCTGTGTGAGAGCGTTAATAGGTACGGTGGAAAAGCGATAGTAGTTTTCAAACCCTAGGAAGCACTGAACGGTCCTTAGAGTATTAGGAAGCAGCCATTCCTGAATTGCTTGGATCTTTTCTGGGTCCATTTTGAGACCAGAACATGAAATGATATATTCCAGGAAGGGAATAGAATTGACCTCGAAGACACACTTCTCCAGTTTGCAGTATAGACGATTGGAACAGAGATGTGTCAGAACCTCCTTTACTTGCCAGCGATGTTCTTCCAGATCATTGGCTAATATGAGAATATCATCAAGACAGACAACAACATGTTTGTACAACAGATTGCGGAAAATCTCATTGACATAGTGCCAGAATACTGCAGGAGCATTGCTGAGAATGAAGGGCATAACAAGGTACTCATATTGACTGTTGCTGATGTTAAATGCATTCTTCCACTCTTCTTCATCCCAAATTTCTATGAGATTATATGCTCCCCACAAGTCCAATTTGGTGAAAATGGTGGCTCCACTGATTCGGCCAAAAAGCTCTTTGATCAGGGTGAGAGGATAGCAGTTTTTAATGGTGATGTAATTTAGTCCCCCAGGGGACTATGAAAAAGAATCCCATACCAGCAGGAGAGGTGGAAGGGCGGAAGAACCTTTTTTCCAAATTCTCTTGGATACAGTCAGTCATGGCCATTTTTCTGGGAGCGATAGCGGGTAAATTCACCCTCTGGGAGATTTCCCAGGGATTAATTCAATTACACAATCCCATTCACGGTCAGGAGGAAGAATATCAGACCAGCTTTACTGAAAACATCAGTGAATTATTGATAAGAAGGAGGAGGAGTATCCGGATGAGACGGTACAGCAGAGCATACTGGAAGATCTTTTTGGAGGCAAGAACCAAAGCAGGAAGATCCCCAAGTGGTGATTTGTGAGGTTCTACAGTCAATTTGAGGATTATGTAGACAGAGCCAGGGCATGCCCAGAACTATGGAATGCGAGGTCCTGGTTATGACAAGAAAACGTAAAAGTTCAGAATTCAGAGCACCAATCTTGACTCACAGAGGTCGAGTCTGAGGGGTAATTGTACCCCCTATGATGCGACTTCCATCAACCACTGTGAGGTAGATAGCAGGACCGAAACTAGGATTTTTGTCACCTGGGGCAAAGCAGTAATTTGACTCCCCCCTGGTGTCTCTGCAGCAGTCTGTGAAGCCCCTCCTTCCTGTACCTGGATCTTCTCCTTGCTCCTACTTATAGATAGAATTTGCAGGAGCAAATAGAACCATGAGTAAGGTGTCTGACTGCCATATCAGGTTTGAGTTCTGAGAATGACAGTATTTTGAAAACTGTGTTAAATAAAAGGAGGATGTGACCAAAGATGCTTGGGGAGGTGGCCAGATGGAGGGTGAGTTGGCCAGGGAGGAGAAACAGAAACTTGAAAGGCACCAAACAGCGCCACCTGCCCTGTGGTGCCCTGTTCCATGGCACATCTTGCACCACCCTACTTATGTCCCTGGTAGATAGAATGAAGTTGGTAATGCCCATTGCTGGACCAATTCAGATGAAATGAAGTTACCAGCTGCACCTGAATCCAACAGCGTAGAGACTTGCTTGAAGCGCTTGGCCACTTGAAGAGAAACTGAGAGAATGCAACAGGTTTTCTTTGGAGAGGAATTAACTACTCCTTACTTAGCCTCTCTTTGCCGAGTTAGGAGCGGGAGTTACCCGGATGCTTGAGACAATTATTGAGCTGATGAGAAGGAGCAACATAATATAGACAGAGATTATTATCAAATTTTGCAGGAGTAGGAATGTGCAGACAAGTTGCCACTGAGTAAACGGGAACAGGAGAAATCGGAATGGATGAAGTGGCAGCTCCTGAGCCCCTCAGAATGGATTGGATATTATCTAGTCGGTTAGCCAGTTCTTCTAGGAACTGTACCACCTGACCCTGCACCTCCTCTTGGTGTTCTAGGCGAGCAACAAGATCAGGTGTAAACCCAGCAGCTTGTGCCTGATTTTCATCTGGATCTATAGGGCCAGTACAAACTGTAATGCCTGAGGGTTGTTTGAGTTGGAACAGGCATGGAGGCTGAAGAGGAGACTTGGGAGGTGTGAAAAAACCTGGGCGACTTGAGCCAGGACTTCCTCATGCAATGCTGTGAGGAGGTAGTAAAGCTGCAGAGGATGATGGGCCCGAAGACTAGAACAAGAATGGAATGTCTATACTAAACAGCAGGTTGGAATGAGAACTGGAGATGATAATACTGAATGAATGAGCAGAATCGGATTGGGTCCGATGATGCTGGATTGAGACCTGGGTCGGTTTGAGACAGATATTGATGATTTCAAGAACTTTATGGATTTGAATCCAATGTTTAAGAACTGATTAACTTGATTGGTTGGGACTGAAGTTGATGAATTGAAGAGCTTAATTGATAAGAATCTGGTGTTGATGAATTGATTAACTTAATCGATTAGGACTGATGTTGATGAATTAAGGAACTTAATTGATTTGAGTCCAATGTTGATGAATTGAGGAACTTAATTGTTATGAGTCCAATGTTTGAAGAAGACCGATGGTTGGAGATATCAACTGGAACTGATGGTGGCTGTAAAAACCATACTGGTGTGCAAGATGGTATAAGAGACTTGTTTACCAGATATAGGAACTGGATATAATTGACTGGGACCGTTCAGATACAGAGTACCTGGAGCTTAGTACTGAGCTGTAACTTCAGCAAGAAGCGACATTGGGCCTGATTCAGACCCACTCGCGAGCGGCTGTCCGCTCGCAAGTGGGTCGATGGTCTGCACTGAGCATGCGCACGACGGAGGGAGCTCCGTCGTGCGCATGCGCCAGACACGACGAGCGAAGGACTTTCCTTCGCTCGTTGTGTCTGATCAAAGGGGGCGTGCTGTCGATGTTGATTGACAGCACGCCCCCTTTGGGGGGCGTGCCTGGGGCGTGCCTCCCAGACGGAGGCGTTCCCCAGGGAACGCCTACCGTCAGAAGCCGGCCCACTGACATCACTCGTGATTTTGGCTCTGATAGAGCCAAAATCACTCCGGGCCTTGCGGTTGAAAACCTCAACCGCAGGCTCCGGCTCGCAGTGGCGATGGTCGCGATGGTCATGACCATCACGGCCATCAAACTGCACGCTCGGATAGGCTGTGGGTGGTGACCCACAGCTATACGAGCGTCCAGGAGGACGCTCCATAATTATGGAGGGCGGCCCTCATTCAGAGCGTGCGCTCTGCTCAGAGCGTACGGCTCTGAATGAGGGCCATTGTACTGTCAACAGAGGCAAGTCTGGAAATGGAATTTATAGTGGAGGATCCCCAGGGATTGGATGCTGCGATCAGCTGGTCTGGGAGCACTGGTCTGAGTGGAGGAAGAACATCAGGTGACAACAGGGCTGCGCCCATACTGTTGTTTAGGAGGTAACTCTGGCATGCAGCCTGTGTGCCATTATGCTGGGAAGACATACTGTGAGCAAGAGACTGTGGAGTGCCATCTCCATGCTCAGTAATAAGACATTGAGCGGACGAGGCAGGAGCAGCACAGACAGACCTCAGCACCAGCCTGGGGCAATGTGCAGTGTGAGCTGACCTCTGTGCTATCTTGGACAGGCACCATAGCGGTAGAAAAGTGGATTTAATAGACTGGAGAATGACACTATGACTGTTGGTATGATATTTTTATTGTGGAATGCTGTGTTAGCTTTAAGTCAGATGTAATGCCTATGTCTTCCAAAAAGTTCCGTTTTTGACTCATCAGTCCACAGAACAGTAGCCCAAAAGGCTTGGAGTTATCAATGTGTTTTTTGGCAAATGTGAGATGAGCCTTTATGTTCCTTATATTGATATAGTCTATGGAAGTGGTGGTCACAAAACGAGTCAAGAGTAATGTGAAAGTCACACAGAGTCTCCTATACCAGGATCCTGTTTTTTATATCAAGAGGGTAACAGGTAACAGCTGTAACACAGCGGTATCAGTAGTATTTAGGTGTCTCACCTCAGGAGATAAATACTGTGCATTTGCACAGTATTGCTACACTCTACACTGTAAAAATAGTGCCAGCTCCACATGAGCAGTGATGTCATCAGGTCGGATGTTGTGGCTTCCCCTGACTTTGGGTCCTACTACCCAGCATGTATAGTAGAGAGATGAGACAGTGCCGGAACGCACTCTTCTCTAACACCTCTTGTTTAGCTGTGGTTTTCATTTTGCAACTGTCCCATCGATATCATTCTTGCCCAGTATCTTACTTATGGTGAAATAATGAATGATGATATTATCTAAGGCGAGCAAGGCCTGCAGTTCCTTAGAGGCTCGTTTGGGTTCTTTTGTGAATTCCCAAATGAGTGGTTGATGTGCTCTTGAAGGACTTTTGGTAGGCCGTCCACACCTTGGAAAATTTACCACTGTTCTAAGGGTCTGAGCGCTCGCAAGCGGGTCGATGTTGCCCAAGTGCGCACGACGGAGGCGGCTCCATTGTGCGCATGCGCGACACCCGAATAACGATGTCCAAGCCGTTGTTATGGGTCTCGCACCAAAGGGGGCGTGCTGTCGATGGTGAGTGACAGCATGCCCCCTTTGGTGGGCGTGCCGGGGGCGTGGCTGCCCGGAAGGAGGCGTTCCCATGGGAACGCCTACCGTCTGGGGCCGGCCCCACTGACATCACTAGTGATGTCAGTGAGAGTGCTTTTGGCTCTGATAGAGCCAAAAGCACTCCAGGGCTTGCGGCAGCGAGACCCTACCGCAGGGTCTCGTCGCAAGCCCGATGGCCGCGATGGTCTTGACCATCGCGACCATCATTTTGGCCGCTCGCTATAGTTGTGGGTGGTCACCCACAGCTATGCGAGCGGCCGGGGGGCCGCTCCAAAGAGGAGTAGGGACGGCCCTGATTCAGAGCGAGCGCTCTGTCAGAGCGTGCGGCTCTGAATCAGGGCCTAAGTTTTCAACATTTGTCTATAAGTCCCAGAGCTTTAGAAATGGCTTTGTAACCATTTCCAGGGTGATATATTTCATTAACTTTCTTTCGTATCTCTTCTGGAATTTTTTGATCCCGGCATACTTTTAAACTTTTTACTTAATTATCAATTCAATTGGGTTAATTGGTTGAATGAGTAATGAGTAAAGGGGCAATTACTATTTCACACAGGGCCAGTTGGTGTTAATTTTTTTCCTTCAATAAATAAAATGATCATTTAAAAACTGTAAGTTGTGTTTCCTTTGGTTGTCTTTGGCTTTTATTCAATTTTGTTTGCAGATCTGAAACAATTAAGTGTAACAAATTTGCACAAAAAAAATAAAAATCAGTAAAGGGCAAAAACTTTTTAATGTCACTGAAGTAACATCTCTATTGATGTGGAAAAAATATGACCATCCTTGTGCCATTTCAAGGTATTGCAGATTGTTGTGGTCTTTATAAATAGGGATATAAAATATAAATAGGGATATAAATATAATTTAAGAGAATGCTTCCACTCTTCAAATGTAAGTTGTATTCTGATATTTTCAGAAAATAAAACAATTACTTTTTCTTAGTTTTGTTGTACTGGAATCAATAGAGCACCTATCTCTGATTTTACAGAGGCTTGCAGAAAAGTTAATTGAATCCTTTTTTAGCATAGAGCTCCCTCCTGTGAATGTTTATTTGCAGTTGCAACTATCCATGAGCACACACACATTCAGTTTCTCATGTTTCTTATATAAAATTAATTAGCAAAGCCTACTATTCCTATCCTGGAACAAATTATCTGCACTGGACAATCTCTGGAGGAACCTAAAGTATGTACTGTAAGAAATATTGGACTCCTGACTTTCCATGGACAAGCATTAGCATTTGTTCACATAGAAGTCATATCGGCTGGAACAGTGCACCACAGAGGATGCTTTGGACATATATGCCCAAAAGTTGGGGACTGCTTTCCATGCAAAGAATCACAAAGTATCCAGATAAGCCCCCTGGAAACCTGAAAGTCACTAATAATATACTGCATATAAGAAAGTGACTGCTTTTTTATTTTGAAACTGCAGCACTACATTTCACACCCGGCACTTCTGTATAATAATTACTCGTGTCAAACTGAGAGTCATCTTGTTTCATGTCTTAACCTTTAAAAATATATCCCATTGCAGCCATCTTTGCCTGTGAACTATATTTAATTATTTTAGTTCTGCGATTCTCAGGAATCCAGCTTTTGGAATTCAATGTTACTTGACCTCTAAACAGCCACTGTCCAGAAGCTCTTTAATACATTTGGACATCACTCTATCTACTGTTGAGAACTAGATTCACAAGGCAGCAGCTGGTTATATATGGGAACAAAACAGGAATCATGGACAAATTGCATGGCAAGGGCAGGGCAGGCAGAAATGGTCCAGAATTCTACACCAAGCTGGATCAAGATCACACGCTAACATTCAATGAAAAACAAGTACAGTACTGTAAACATCAAAAGGTCAGACAGTGCAGTGTTAAAGCTGCCAGGTCTGGTGAAGTTTGTGTTTCTGGACTGGAGCTTTGGGTTGGAACTGGTGTGGAGGTCGAATGCAGGAAACTAGGTAGTCTTATAAAATCCTTGCACAAAGGTGGCTTGCTGGAAGTGAGTGGTAAGATGAAGTGGGCTAGGTCCATATGTGCTGAGTATCGGGCTGGGACCAGTTAGACTGGATACCGGGCTGGGACCAGTTATGCTGATTACCAGGCTTGGACTGACTATGCGATTTACCAGGCAGGGACTAGCTAACCCAGATACCGGGCTGGGAACAGTTGTGCTGAATACTGGTTTGCGACTGACTAAACTGGATACCAGGCAGGCACTGGCTATGCTGGATGCTGGGCTGGGTCCAGCTAGGTTGGATTGAATCAGTGCCTGGTATCAAGTGACTCACAAAGGTCTGAATGCTGAGGCTGGTGCTTTGGGGGCAAACGATGCTGGATCACACAATGTTGCACTGGCAACCTGCCAGTGCTGCAGGAAGTGCTTTTATAGGGCTGCCAGCCTCTGATTGGCGCTTGGAGTCATGGATTTGATGTGCCATTGATTATTCAGCAGTCAGGTGATGAGTCCAAGATGGCAGCGCCCAAGAGACGGAGCCAGCAGGAGAAGACTGGAGGAAGATGCCAGGACCAGTTGAGGCATGCTGAGGTTGGGAGCAGTGCAGTCCAGCTGGAGAACCGCAGAGACCCCGGACCCTCTTAAAGGTGCGTCAGCTAGTGGAAAAGTAAGTAGTGGGGAGAAACTGCCTGATTCCTAACAGTGCACCCCGTATTATGAGTGGCCCTTGGACACCTCTTGGCCTTCTAAGTGTACTTGACATAGTACCGTCAACCAATGAAACATCCACCTCCAGAATGAATGGAGAAGATACACTGGTGCTGAAACAAAAGCTTGTTTGAGTAGTTGAAAGTCTGAGTGGACTTCTTTAAACTATGTGGTTGGATCTGAACCCTTGTAAGTAAGGGCAGTAATGAGCACCACCAGAGTGGAGAATCGCTTTATAAATTTTTGCTAGTAGTTAGCAAATCCGAGAAACCTCTGGACTGCTTTGAGGGATATTGGAATGGACCAATCTAGGATGGCTGAAGCTTTTCTAGGTCAATTGAAAGCCAGAGCCGGAGATGATGTACCCCAGAAATGGAATTAAAGGGACCTCAAAACTACACTTCTCCAATTTTTCGTAGAGCTGGTTTGCACGTAGTCATCGATGAACTTCTTTAACTTGTAAGCGATGGGATTCCAAGTCTCAGTAAAAGATAAGGATATCATCCAGGTACACTACTAGATATTTGTAGAAGAGATATTTTAAGATTTCATTAACAAAATGTTGAAACACAGCTGGAGAATGTCATAGTCCAAATGGCATAAAGTGATATTCATAGTGACCATCCCGCATGTTAAAGGAGGTCTTCCACTAATCACCTTCCCGTATCAAGATTAAAATGCAGGCTCCCTTTCGATCAAATTTAGTGATAACTGTCGTGTCCACCCATTAAAACAACTCATGATGAGAGGGATCGGGTAGCGATTCTTTGTGGTTATTTCATTCAATCCTCTGAAGTCAATACAGAGTCTTCCCTCTTTCTTTTTCACAAAGAAAATCTCTTCTCCAGCAGAAGAGGATGAATGGTGACTAAACTTTTTCCAAGTTTTCTTTAATGTATTCTGTTGTGGCTTGAGTCTCCAGGAGAGGCAATGGATATATTCAGCCCCTGGGATTAAGTCGATGGAACAATCCCACTCTTGAGGTTGTGGTAGAAAGTCTGCCCCTTGCTTACTGAAGATGGCAGCAAAATCTTTATAAGGTGTAGAACGCAATTTGTCAGGATGCGGCCTGGGATCGGCCGCTACTCACCTCTATGCCAACGTCCTTGGGCTTAGGTGTTCAGTCACTGGGAGTGGAGGTGAATGGTGACTGAGTATTCTCCCTGGGGTCTGCTAAGGCTTCCGTGCATGCGTCCTGGTATCCACGGTGGCAGGCATGACTGCAGCCATGTTGGTCCATATCACCTAACTAGTCTCTCCCAATGGTAGTCCTGTGGTCACTCAGCTGATCCTTTGATCAAATGACCAACAATGATGCTAGTATTTGTTCCAGGCTCTAGGTTACTTTCTTAGCGTATCTCACAGCTAATCTGCATCTGGCTCTTTAGTACTATTAGAGCCAGCTCGCGTCTCCATCACCTGTGCAATCCCGAGCATATCCGCGTCTGGATTCCTAATGAAATTTTCGTTTAACCTCAAGTTTGCTTCAGTTAATCCTCTTGTGTTTACCTAGCTCTGGCTCATTTACTAGTTTCCTGTGTCTCCTCCTGTACTAATCCCAAACACTAGTTTCAATAGTTTTACTTGCATCTGGATTCATGAAGCACCTTCTGTTATCCTCACGATTGTATCTACAGTGTACCAAGTTCATTCACCTGCGTCTGAGTTTCCTGTACAGTTACTTGTATTCCGTGACTGAATCTACAGTGTACCAAGTTCCCTCACCTGCGTCTGAGTTCTCTGCATAGTTACTTGTATTCTGTGACTGGATCTACAGAGAGCCTATGCACTAACCTGCATCTGAGTTACCTGCACAGTTATCTCCATCTGGGTTCACTGTACACCCAGTGACTCTCTGTGTCTGGACTTCTGAGCTTCCTTTACATTACCCAAAGCATCCAGTACCTGACCTTCCATTATACCTCATCACTCACAAAAAGTCTGTACCTGGATCTCCTTTGTCACTTGCTGGTGTATCCTACCTCTGAATCCTGTAACATTTCATAAAGTATACAAGTGTATCATTCTGTTCATTGAATTAGTGTCATTCACTAGTTTCTTCATCACTCCCAGGTACCTAACCAGAGGGCCGCGATCTGCTCAACCTGCTCACTCAGTGCAGCGAAACCCAAATCCCAATATGGGGGGGTCACTGGTGAAGACCACCGAGTGGGTTAGACTCTGTGCCTCTGGTTAGGTCTAGCCAACACCTGGGTTTGACCTTTATTGAGGACACTAGTACTGTCTCTCCTCTAGCTGTCTCCATTCTAGCCCCCGGCTCCCTGTCCTCCACAGAGGAATTCCTTGTTCTGGATCATGACACAATTCTTGCTTGGACATATCCACTCTGTGGAGCGGAATCACATGGTGAAGACATGGAGAACCCCAGGAGGTAAACTGTAAGGTAGTCCAACTAAACCGAAGGTTGTGCAGTTGGAGCCAGGGGAGGCCAAGAACTAGAATGTGTGAGGCGTTGGGGATGACCAAGAATCTGAGACATTTGTTAAGTATAGCTCCCACCTTCATCTTTAATGGGAAAGTTTGGTGGGTGAATGAACCACCGGAAATTTGACTTCTATTACAATGAGATAAAATGGTCACTAAAGCAACTCCATGTGAAGAAGAAGCTCCTAGACCCAGGAGGTAATGTAGTTTCCAGTTGCACTGGAATATAATATATGCTGAAAGGGATTTCTGGCCATGCTCTAAGATCACAGTGAAAGTGGAATCAGATCTTGGCTCATAGCTACCCCTAAGCTAACTCCCCTTCACAAGTTAGGAACAGGCATTTCCCGGGATGCTGGGGACAGGTGCTCAGAAGATGACCAATGACACCTTTGGTGTTCCTCTGGAGGTAATTGGGAAAAATTAATCTGCATTGGTTCCTCTTCTGGTGGTGACTGTGGATGAAGTCAATGCAGTGGGTGTGGTTTAAAGTGGTAACCCCTGGACTTAGTCCATTCCAAAAGGCAACCGCAAGCACCAAAAGCATCCAGGGCAATTCAGATGCTAAGGTTTAGAATTGTATTACATATTGTCTGACTGTTCATGGACCTTGTCGAAGTCGCAGTATGTCTGCTGAAGTGAAAGTGGTTCTGCCGGCTCATGAAAGATCTTTTGAAAATTAGTAATGAAATCTGGATTAGAAAACAGCAGAGGATTGGATCTGTCCTAGAGTGGCAAAACCCAATCTAAGGCGGGTCCATACAGCAGGGAAATGATGTAGGTCACTCTTGTTCTGGCTATCGGAAAGTTACCGTGCAGAAGTTCAAAATCAATCTTGCACTGATTCAGGATGCCTTGACAGAGTTTAGGATTTCCAGAAAATTTGCTAGGAGAAGGAAGCTGTGGGTGAGAGGCTGGTATAGGCAGCCCTGATAGAGCTTGAACTGTACTAGTAAAGGGTCCAGCACTGGTGAGTGACTACTGAATATTGTCAAGGTGAGTTGACCTGTTGCTGTGTAGATTTCTGACTTTCTTGACGACGCACAAGGCTTTGTATAGCACCTGTTCCAAGAACCTGATCTTCTTCCAAGTGTAGCAGGCTGAGAATGGTTAGACTGGAAACCAGGCTGAGACAGGTTATGCTGAATACCAAGCTGGGACCAGCTGTGCTGGCTACCGGGCTGGGATTGGCTAACCTGGATACCGGACTGGGACTGGTTATGCTGAATAACGGGTTGGGACCAGCTAAAATCAATAGCAGACTGGGACCGGTTATGCTGGTTACTGGACTGGAACCAGCTATGCTAGTTACTAGGCTGGGACCGGCTATGCTGGATACCGGGCTGGGACCAGTGGTTAACAGACTGGGGCTGGCTCAGGTGGTTACCGGGCTAGGACCAGTTAAAACTGATGGAGTCTGAATGCTGAGGCTGGTAATCTGGAGACAAAGGATGCTGGAACAAACCATTACACTGGCAACCTGCCAACACTACAGGAAGCACTGTTATAGGGGTTGCTGGGGTCTGATTGGTGCTTGGAGTCATATGGACTGGATTAATGGGCCATTGGTTATTCGGCAGTCAGATGATGAGTCCTAGATGGTGGCACCCAGGAGACAGAGCTGATGGGAGAAAACTGGAGGAATACGCCAGGACCAGGTGAGGCATGCTGAGGGCTGAAGAAGTGCAGACCAGCCAAAGAACTGCAGAGAGCAGTCAAGCAGAAAGGTAAGTAGTGAGGAGCGGCTGCTTGATTCCTGACAAAAGAACAACAAAGATAACATAATCGGGCACCAAATTATCATCTGGGTTGGTTTAAATAGAGAAGTACCTGAAGTTGCACTTACAAATCATCTGGATCTCTAAAATGGGTGTAGTTCTAGAAAATGCATCTAGCCAGGCAGACACATACTCAAGAGGGAGGTCACCCAGAATCACAGTGGATGTGGATAGGTTCCTTACTGTATATAAACTTTGCAACTGGGTAGGGTCATTTGTGCGAGTAATGTTCAACACTGTATATAGCATTGTCATGATGTTTTATTAATGTAGAGCACAACTACAGGGCCCAATTCACTACAGAATGCAATTCTGTTTATACGCATGCACCGCAGTTGCAAATATCAGTGGTGCTATTTAAATGTGTGCATTCACATTGCAAATGCAACCAGACATAAGGATGCCCACTTCCCCTTACTAACATCTGTAGTATACTAGGGCAACATAGCGAAACAATCGGTAACATCGAGAAACATCGGACCCATATGCACACTTGCATAAGCCCTGACCTTACTCAGAAATGACACGCTATCAGTGCTATTGCTGCTTATGGCCACGGAGTGGATAATTTATGCACGCCCCTGCAACGGCATTGAAACGCACTAGCACGCCTGTGTTTGACCGACCACCTCCCTGTCACCACCCACAAACAGCACTTCCTGTCAATCACTCTGCTCTGGGTCTGCGTAGCCCCTGCAAACGCAGTTCCTATCAGAATTGCTAGTTCGCGCATGCGCAGAAAGCAACAATCGACCAATTGCATGCGTCTTTACAACTGCGTTCCTTGCTGAATCAGGCCCACAGTACAGCACATTTAAATCCGGATAATATAATAGGTGTATGTCCCCATTCAGTAAGATTAAAGGTAGAACTGTATAGCAAGTATATTGCACAAACCACCTTTAGGCAATGCCCACAATCATATTTGCCTAGTCTACATGGTTAATAAAATGTTTAAATGTTGAGATAAAATGCTCATGTGACTTATGTAATTCCTGAATGTAAGTTAGTACATTTATTGCAAATTACAAGTATTTTTTCTTTTAAAATACTTATGTGTAGTATATTTGCACCTACAAGGTAAATTGAACTTACTGTAGGTGAAATTATAAGAATAACACTGATTTCTTCCACCACTACGGTGTCACATCAGCAGAGTAGTGATATTACCTTATAATGCTCTCAGGTAGACTGAAATGGTCAGAGCAGTACAGGCTAGGGGCTAAATGTAATAGGGTTCGAGAATATAAAAAATGCAAGATACATGCGAGTTTGCAGTTGAGCAATGTAATAGACTACGAGAATATGGAAACTCGCACTAAACTCACATTAACCCTTCTCTCACCGGACAAGCACGCTGTCTAGATGTTTTCCATGTTAAACATGCGGTTCTCAGGATGTAATAGGTTGCGAGTCGTAAAGTCGCACAGAACTAGCAAAAACAAGCCCGCAAAAGAATAGACTGTTTCCAGAAGGTGGAGTTTAATATAAATCATCATCTGAGACCTATTCCACACAAAATGGCCATTTACACTAATATAACCCCTATATAAACCACAACTAACTTCATTTCACCTGTGTGGGTGTACCAATGGTGAATATTCTGAACTCTTAGGAGATGAACATGTCTGGGCTCCTCACTATTGGGAGGGGGTAGGAGCATTACCAAGTACAGCGCCCCATTAGAATATGTGCCAGATGAACTTATACATTGTGGATGGGCCTGGACTCCTTCTCGGATCAAACCACCTGTAAGATCAAGAGGTGGTAAATACGGAGGGGGGAATGAGGTTACCGAGAGGATCATATTCTAGTACTTCAAATGTAAGTTTGTGCAAATGAAAGTATACAAATGGTGATATGTAAAAAAGTTCCGATTGTAAAAAAATTTCCAAAATGTATTGTCATTATAGAAGGAACTTACATCTACCCATGTGAGGTGCTGCAATATATTTGTTGTCATTTGCATATGGTAAGTGTAGTTAAATTGTTCCTTTGCCCAACAAGTTTTTCTTTTTTTAAAAGCAAAACACCCACAACGAAATGTGACCCTGTGCCTAGAGTTGTGCGTAGGCCCCTGTGTATTAGTTTTGGATCTAATACATCTTTGTGTTTTGATTTTAGTTTTGTCAAAACCACCCTCACATGCTTTAATTTTGGCTTTGGTTTTGGATCTGGATTTTTTTTTTAAATGATAAAAGCAGCTAAAATCATGTAATTTGGGCCTGTGTTTGTTCCTACAGTATTATTAGGGGCGTTTGAAGAGAGGAAGGGGCCCGTGTGCAGTCTCCGACATGGGCCCCCTCTCCTCTGGCGGCCGGCAGCGCACTGAGCTGTGCACGGCCAGCACCAGAGTTATAGACTCTGGGCACTAGAGTGCACCCAGAGTCTATAGAGGATGTGCTGGTCACCGGGAAAATGGCTGCGGCAGCCATTTTCCCTGTACTGCGCATGCGCAAACAGCGGGAAAATGGCGGCGGCCATTTTCCAGTCATATTTACAGCGCCGGACCCCCGCACCGATGTGGGACTCCGGAGAGGTAAGTAATTTTATTGGTAAAGGGTGTGCAGCGCGGGCCTGCCTGGACCCAGGGGCCCGTGTTCCCTGCACACCCTGCACCCATTATAGATACGCCCCTGAATATTATTAACCTTGGTAACATTAATTTCCAGTCATTTCCAGTCAATTTTGGCCACCTCACAGCTCACGATATTGTTTTCAACCATACTGACAAAATGCTGGCTGGCTAAACTAAGCAACAGAGCAGTGACACAAACACATGGCAGTTTAAAAGAATATAGCACATCTATGAAACATTGTGGCACAGCAGTGGCAGACAGGATGGCAGTTTTAGAAGCTATACAATCCCATAGAAAGAATGCTTTCGTTAATCAAAAACTAAATCAGAGGCCCGAGGGCAGTACAGGGAAATCGATGTGGAGTATGTAGTGGAAGGCAGGGAGATCATTGATTGATTGATTTAAAAAAAAATAATTTCAGATGTGGCCTTTTGAAATCTGTTTTTCAGCACTAAGAAAAGAAAAGGCGATAAAAGAATACAATGTTGTTAATATAGCCAAGGATTCCTGACAAGGGTTGCAAGAGAAGCTGGCCATACTACCCTTCTCTCTCTTTGCTAATTGGGTAACAACCCCTGCAGTACACTTATGAGGTGCACCAGAGAGTCTGAGTATGAGGGGAACTAGATCAAAGGCCTGAGGGCAGTACAGGGAAATGGAGGATGTGTATGTAGTGAAAGTCAGGTAAAATAGATTGATTGGCCAATAAAAAAAAAAAAAATTAAGACCTGGCCTTGTATCTTCTTGTTCATATTACTAAATAATACTAAATATGCTCCACAACCATGTTAATTTATTTTACCTTTTGTGAGGCACCACATTATTTCTGGTTAAAATGTGTATCAAATTAGTTATGTGGTAGAGCAATAACCATTAAAAATATTTGTCTATGCATTAGATTACTGTCACTAATGCCCCCCAAAAATACAGCCCATAATGAAAAGAAAAGCGGTCCATGATGGAATTGTCCTTGGACCCTCTCACCCACCCTTATGTTGTATATTAAAAAGAACATGCACAGTTTAACAAACCAAGCAGTTCAGCTACAGGGACTGCCACTTTTGTGGCTGAAGAGCTTGGTTTGTATGGGCCCCCACAAAAGCTACCAATGGGCTTAAGGCAGCTAATAGCTTTGTTAATCATTTATACATTGGGAAGATGTCATTATCATCCTCACCCTCATCAATGGTAACATCATCATCATCACACAATATTAGCTCATCCCCAGTAGAATCCACTGTTACAGAAGTATCTCTACTTTGTTGCAATTGGTGGCAAAGGACTTCCTCATAGAATTTGAGGTTCATTTTTATGAACATCAGTTTTCCCACCTTTTGAGGCAGTAGCCTCCTATATTGATCACTTACAATGTTCCCAGCTGTGCTATACATATTTTCTGAGTACACACTGGAGGGTAGGCAGCTTAAGTAATAAGTACAAAGTAGTTTGTACAAGAAGCTCCAAATTGCTTTTTCCCTTCCAGTAAAAAAAAAAGGAATGTGTGACATGCTAATTTGTACATTGTCATTAAAATAATCCTCCACCATTCTATTGAAGAGGTGTCAATGTTGGCAATTTTAAGATTTTTTGGCAGTAAATTTTCCCTTTATTAATAGAGGTGATGTTTCTTACATTTTATTTCCTCTGGACCACCTGTAGTAGATGTTGAAGTGCTATCATGACTTCTGGCCGCAGCACTAGTACTGGGTTGCTTCTCCTGCTATTCTGTCACCCTAATGACGGTATATATTTTTTAGCACACAAGTTTTATTATTTACATTTTTGATAACAGTGCCTGAACACACAACACAGTACCTCACTAGTAATGGCGGCACCATAATGACATTATATATTTTTTAAAACACAAGTTGTCTATTATTGAAACATGTTAACATTGCCTAAAGGCTCTGATCACACAACAAACTGACTCACAGTGCCCAAATATAAGCCTGATGGCACCCTAATAATGACATTATATTTTCTAACACAAGTTTAAATATTAAAATAATGTTAACAGTAATCACTGAGCACAAAATAAACTCTCTCACAGCTCCCTTAGTATAAGCCAGGTGGCCCTCCTATAATGGTGTTATATTTTTTTAACCCACAAGTTTTATAGTAATAAAAAATGTTAACAGTGCCTGAACACACAACAAACTGCCTCACAGTGCCCCTAGTATAAGCTGGATGGCACCCTAATAGTACTGATGATGATGTTATAAGTAGGCTGTTAAAGTAACACTGTGCTGCAGTCCACTCCTATGGCTTTTTTTGTGACTCACAATGCTGCAGCAGTGCCTCTACAGTGCCCTTTAAACACAGTGCTCCTAATATATATATATATTTTTTTTTTTAAAAAGCTGCTCCAGTAGGCTTTTTAGTAACAAACAACAACAAAACAGTGCTGCAGTCCACTCCTATATTGTTCTTTGTGCCTCACAGAGTGCTGCCACTAGCCCATAGTATATAGTGCTCCTAATTGTTTTTTTATTTAGTACAAACTAAACTCGATACCCTATACTACCCACACCTTCTCCCTCTGGTCTCCAGTGTAAAATGTCACACAATCACGAGGAAGGGACTTTAATATGCGGCCCAAAACAATTGAGATCTGATGCCGGGAAGATGATGTTTTGCCTCGTTTTGAGATCAGAACTATGGGGAAAACCCGAGCCCCGGCTCAGTTTGAATCGTAACACCTAAGTTTGGATGTGTTCAGATTCCAGGAATCCAAACCCGCACATCTCTAACTGTGCTCATTATCACAATTGAGACCATCTGTTACTTTGCAAAAAGTTATTTCATACTTGATACACACATATGTGTTATGTTAGTAGTATAAACATCACATTCAAGAATCCTTTTTGCAAACTATTTTACTGAACTCACAAAAATTCCAAAATAATATGTATTTTTCAGCATTAATTCATACTTATATAGGGCCAATGAGGTCAAATTCGTGAGACAAATTTGGGAGACATTTCCAGACCAATGCCTACATTCGTTTCAAAGGCAGCACAGCCGCACCTTTGCACCTTCTGACAGCAGCAAACCCGCATGTTGTCACATGCAAGTTACGTAGGCACCTTATAACTCACATGCTATTACATGCTGCGTGTTTCGGAACAAACTCAATACAGACTCGCAGCAAGACTTGGCGACTGCAAACTTGCAAAATAACTCGATCCTTATGACATTTACCTCTAAGAGTGCTTCTGCAAAGCTGGGACCAGTGATGACAGGACGCAGTACTAGTAGCAAGAGCTGCACAAGAAATCTGGAACTGGGATAATGAGAGCAAATTCCCAATAACAAGGGGAAGCAATGACAGAGATTATGCAGTTTTACTATTCAGGAACAAGTATTATGGTAGACAGTGGTAAAGAGGAGAATAAGCAGCAGATGGAATACAAGTCACAGTCCAGGATCCAGTACACTTGCAGGCAGATTGAGGCACCGAAATGTAAAACAATTAATATATTTAGAGAGCAAACTGTGGTCTGGTACCCAGAGTTAGATATTAAGCAACAATGCAGGAAAGCTAACAGGAGCAGTCAGGATACTAAGCGGCAGGTTCTGTCAACAGAAATACAGCCAAGAATACCCAGCATGATGCACAGAAACTAGGTCTTCATTAATAATTCAGCAAAGTTTTATCCCAAAAAGAGGCAGAGAACTAATAGGGCCCATACACCTACACGATCAGATTCCGATCCGTTTTACATCCGATTACCCTGCAGTTCCGACGGCAAGTTTTTTTTTCTTTTGCACAGGTTCAGTCATATGATCGATCCTGTGCCTCACGCGCTCATTAGGGAATAGGGACAAACAGTCATTGAAATGACTGTATTGCCACACGATGGATCGCATGAAAAAAAAAAATATGAGATATGGTAAGAACTTACCTTTGTTATCTCTATTTCTACGAAGTCCATAGGGTTCCACAGGACACCTTGGGGTATAGATGATGACGTCAGGCATCGGGCACCATAGAGTTAAGTTTTCAGCCTCCCAGGATGCACTAGGGTACCCCTCCTATACCCCACCCCCGAGCCAAGGCATCTCAGTTACGTGCCAAGCCATAGGCCAGAGGAGGAGAAGGAAGAGAGAGAAAAAAGATCTGGACACACACAAGAATCACATTCTCACCAGAGGGAGACGGAAAAACCGGTGACCAGAGTACAAGCCTATCTGCAGCACAGATGCGACAGGGCGGGAGTCCTGTGGAACCCTATGGACTTCGTAGAAATAGAGATAACAAAGGTAAGTTTTTACCATATCTCATATTTTCTACATCAGGGTCCATAGGGTATCCACAGGATACCTTGGGGATGTCCCAAAGCAGTATCCTTCAAAGGTGGGGACGCTCCTGTGCTGAAAGGAGAATCCGCCGCCCGAAGGAAGCATCCTGAGAGGCAAAGGTGTCAAACGCATAATACCTCACAAAGGTATGGACAGAGGACCACGTGGCAGCCTTGCAGATCTGGACTGCAGAGGTACCACATCGAGCTGCCCACGAAGGACCCACAGACCTAGTGGAATGAGCCCTCACAGAGGATGGAACCGAAAGGCCTTCATGAAGATAAGCTTCTGAAATTGCCATCCGAATCCAACCTGCCAAAGTTTGCTTTGAAGCAGGCCAACCCTTTTTACGGAAGCCACAGAGGACAAACAAGGCGTCCGACTTCCTAAACGAAGAAGTGCGATCAACATAAATCCTTAAGGCCCGCACAACGTCCAAAGTGGCCTCACCCACTGAAAGGTCGGGTGAGTAAAAAAACCGGCACAACGATTTCCTCGTTGATATGGAAACGTGAAACAACTTTGGGAAGAAACTCAGGACGAGTGCGCAGCACTGCCCTGTTCCCATGAAAAATCAGGAAAGGGGGTCTACAGGACAGAGCCCCTAAGTCAGAAACACATCTGGCCGAAGCGATGGCCAGAAGGAAAATTGTTTTAGCTGTCAGCCATTTAAGATCCACTGAGCCCAGTGGTTCAAACGGCGGTCCCTGGAGAGCCCACAGGACCACTGCTTAATCCCAAGGCACCACCGGTGGAACAAATAGCGGCTGAACTCGAAGAACACCTTGCATAAAGGTGCGCACATCAGGGATTGTAGCAATCCTACGATGGAACCAGATGGACAGGGCAGACACCTGCACCTTCAGAGAAGCGAGGCTGTCACAATTGGTGTCTGCGAGTTACCTGTCTCAGGTGGTGATCGGGTTTCAGCGGAGGCCGGCATGACTGGAATCACAGATAATGTAGATAGCTCTATTTACAAGACTTGTGGATGCCAGGTATTACTGTAGCAGGTTTTCGGGATGCACCAGGGGTTGCTGTCAGCAGATTTACTGGATTGCCAGGTTTAGCTGTAGCAGGTTTTCTGGAAGCACCGGGGGTTGCTGCCAGCAGATTTACTGGATTGCCAGGTACAGCTGTAACAGGTTTTCTGGATTGCACCAGGGGTTGCTGTAGCAGGTCTCAGGGATATACTTGAATGCAGAAACAGCATGAACCATACACCACGGGAAGATGAGATGTTCAGGCCCAGAATGCTATCAGGGGAGGAAACATATACCCTGGGTCTGGCAGCAATTGGTGGATATGGACAGGTGGTCTGGCAGTAGCATTCTGAGTGGTGGAAGGCACAACATGCAGAGGGAGTATTCATCTCTGCAGCTCTGAGAATCAGAACCACACCTGCGACTCCAATCAGGGCTAGCAGTGCTCACAGACAGGAGAGACCAGGTGCAGTAATTACTGTGACAGGAATGCATAAATAAAGTCAGAGCAGATCCCCCAGGAGAACTACAAACACAGATCCATGGGACAGCTGACAGGGGTAAGTCTCAAGGCAAAAAGGTGACAACTAGACAGGGTTGTGACAGAGACGAAGCCCATGGTCTGGTCCCGCCTGTAGAAAAGCTAACACTCTAGACAGACGGAACTCCCGAGGTGCATAACCTCTCGGCCTAAACCACTGGAAGAACGTATGCCACACACGATGGTATATTCTTGCAGAAGAAGGCTTCCGAGCTCTTAGCATAGTTCGTACTACAGAGAAGGAAAACCCCCTGGACCTTAACATGGCCGGCTCAACAGCCACGCCGTCAAAGACAGCCGAGTCAGGTCCGGGTGAAGACAAGGACCCTGTGACAGTAGATCCGGTCATAGTGGCAACCGCAGAGGAATGTCCACGGACAGACCCTGAAGGTCTGAGAACTAGTGCCGCCTGGGTCACGCAGGAGCTATCAACAGGAGCGTCCCTCCCTCCTGTTTGAATTTCCGGATTACCCGTGGAAGAAGGGAAAACGGAGGAAAGAGATAAGCAAACCGCAACGTCCACTGGATGGACAGAGCGTCCACCAGAGACGCCTTTTCGTCTCTTGTGCGAGACCCGTACACTGGCAACTTGTTGTTGTGCCGTGACGCCATGAGGTCGATCTCTGGAAGACCCCACCTGTCCACCAGAAGTTGAAAGACGTCCTGGTGCAGAGACCACTCCCCCGGATGAACGTCCTGGCGACTGAGAAAGTCCACCTCCCAATTGAGAACTCCCGGGATGAATACTGCTGATATGGCCTGGAGATTGCGCTCCGCCCAGACCAGGATGCGGGACACCTCTACGAGTGCTGCCCGACTTCGGGTTCCTCCTTGCCGATTTATGTAGGCCACGGTGGTGGCGTTGTCCAACTGGACCTGCACGGGGTGACCTTGGAGAACCCGCTGTGCCTGCTGGAGAGCATTGAAAACGGCGCGGAGTTCCAAGATGTTTATCGCTAGCTCCTTTTCCGCCTGAGTCCATCTGCCCTGGAACAAGTGTGGACCCGTGACCGCTCCCCAGCCCCGAAGGCTGGCGTCCATTGTCAATAGGACCCAGCTTGCCACCCAAAACAGACGAGCCTTATTGAGATGGGTTGTCTGCAACCACCAGGCAAGGGACAGGCGAACCTCCGGAGTGAGCACCATCGTCTGGGATTTTAGACTCTGAGGCAGTCCATTCCATTTGGACAGGATCAATTGCTGCAGAGGTCTGGAGTGAAACTGGGCATATTCCACCATGTCGAATACTGACACCATGAAGCCCAGTAACCTCATCGCCGAGTGTAGAGACACACGGCGACTCTGCAGACAACTGCGCACCCTCAACTGCAAGGCAGAGATCGATCCCCTGTCACAAAGATCCTCTGCTGACTGGAGTCCAATAAGGCTCCGAGGTGCAGAATCCTCTGAGACGGGATCAGGGTGGACTTTTGCCAGTTTATCAATCAGCCGTGGCGTTGCAGTACTGCAATCGTCAGATCCAAGTGGGGTAGAAGGAGCTCTGGAGACCCTGCTACCAACAAAAGGTCGTCTAGGTATGGCAACATGCGTACTCCCTGCAGCCGCAGGGACGCCGCCATGACCGGCATAACCTTGGTGAATACACGTGGTGCTGTCGCCAGGCTAAAAGGTAATGCCCGGAACTGAAAGTGATCGTTGCGGATTGCAAATCTGAGGAACTGTTGGTGACGCAAAAGAATAGGGACATGCAGGTAAGCCTCCTGTATGTCCAACGACACCATGTAATCCCCAGGTTCCAGCGCCAGAATGATGGACCGTAGGGTCTCCATCCGAAACCGCGGCACCCGCAAGGACTTGTTGAGGACCTTGAGGTTGAGAATCAGATGGTACGACCCATTGGTTTCTGCACCAAAAATAGATTGGAATAGAAACCCTGGCCCCTCTGGGAGAATGGAACAGGCACTATAACTCCAGCCTTGAGCATAGTGTGCAAAACCTTTCCGCAGTTCCCTGGCTTTGTTCTGGTCTAAGGGAAGACCCGTGGTGAAGAATCGGGATGGGGGCCTGTGTCGAAAGGAGAGGGCATACCCGTGAGAAACCACCTCCTGAACCGAAGTGTCTGTCGTAGTTGCCGACCAATACTGGGCGAACTGCAGCAGGCGGCCTCCCACTTTGGGATCCCCCAAAGGGAGGCCCGGACGGTCAGGCCGCAGGCTTGTCATCAGACTTAGGGGCCGGATGTCTGGTACTCCAGGCTTGTCTCCTGGGCTTGGCCAATTTCTTGGGCCCAGCCTGTCAGGGAAAGGACTGTGCTTTAGGCCTACCCTGGGCCCTATAAGGCCGAAAGGACGATGTACCCGAACTGGAAGGGACCGCAGCAGACGGGAGATATGCAGACTTGGCTGCCGCCTGCGTGGCCACAATTTTGTCCAGATCCGGACCAAAGAGGACTTCTCCATTAAAGGGCAAAGCTTCCAATCCTTTTTTGGAATCAGCATCCGCCTCCCAAGATCGCAACCATGAGGTGCAACGAGCAGCAACAGCTGCCGAAGAAATGCAAGATGTGAGGGTACTAATATCCAAGGCCGCTTCATTGATGTAAGTGGCCGAATCCCGGAGGTTGCCTATCAACTCGGACTGTTCAGCCTAATAGTCGGATCCATAGCTCTGGCTACCCAACATACGGCCATAGCCGGTCTGGATGCCCCCCCCCCCCCCGCGAGGGAATAAATGGACTTTAGGCAGATTTCCACCTTACGGTCCGTAGCATCCTTCAAAGAGGACATGGAGGGCATGGGCAATGTGGCACTTCGGACTAGGCGTGTCACATGAGAATCCACCTGAGGAGGGGATTCCCACTTAGAGAAATAATTGTCAGCAAACGGATAAGCCACCGCTAAACGTCTGAGGCTGATACCGTTTGCCAGGGTGTTTCCACGCCTCCTCTAAATGGTCTACTAACTGACCCGAAAGAGGAAACACTGTGGCGTCACCCTTAATATCCTTGAAAAAGGCATATTTGGACTTTGACACCGGAGGATCATCATCCTCAATAACTAAAGCTGTGCGGACTGCACGAATAAGGCCAGGAATATAAACCTTAGACTTAGCATCCGACTCTTTAGTATGGAGAGGTTCTTGGTCAGAAAGATCCAGAATCTCCCCATCATCCTC
This sequence comes from Taudactylus pleione, assembly GCA_031769625.1. Taxonomy (NCBI): domain Eukaryota; kingdom Metazoa; phylum Chordata; class Amphibia; order Anura; family Myobatrachidae; genus Taudactylus; species Taudactylus pleione. Next base: position 2,417,018 of record JAUIMM010000086.1, read on the forward strand.
ATAAGGCGCGGACAGAGACACCACCGGCCGCTTGTGAGGCCGCAACACAGACTCCCCTTGTAACACATCCGACAAATGCTGTACAGAACTTGTCAGTTAATTAACCCACGCAGGCTCCTGAGAGACCTGAGGAGGGGAAATAGGGAGACTGTGGGGTACCATCAGTTGTCTCGGGAACCCCTGCATGGGTGACGACATCACTGACTGCTGGGACAATGCCATCTGAGAGAACGCAGGTTGCGGAGCTAACTGGCCCACTAGGGTTGTAAGCGCTTTGGTGAAACAAGCCCAGGGCGGTTCCTGTACCGGAGCCATGACAGTAATTGGTCACGCCAATAAAAACACTGCCGACATAGCCCCTTTGCGTTACCCTCCCCCTCCACTATTGGTACCTTGCACATAGTACACAGAAGCTGGAGAGGAAAATCACTCAGACATGATGGCAAGTATGTGACCCCTCTCACTGATACTCGTTAGTATAGTGGGAGAACCGCCCTGCAATCACCGCACCGCAAGGGCTTTAGCAAAAGAGCAGGGACAGTGAAAAGGCTGACAGTAGAAAGTGAAAGTACAGGCAGCAGACGCCAGCAGCAGTCACATACAATGCAAAGAAATTAATCCCTGCACTATCAGCGCTGTTCCTCAACTACGCAGACACAGAGCCTGGTAGGACACAGCGCTGCATACACAGACCTGTTCCAATGGAGGAGAGGTATGCCGGGGGACCCAGACCACGATGCCACCGATCAGCAGCTTCCAGCAGCGTTCACCATGCTTCTGCAAAGATGGCCACCAAGGAGCAGAGAAGATGCCGGCCTGGGGGAGAAGCGCTGCCACAGGGCCAATCGGCAGGTGCAGAGAGGGCTGTGTGCAGCGGGGGAGGTGCCGGCTGTGTACAGGGAAGGCGCACTCCCCTGGCATGCAATTAACCCCTGGGACACCACAGCGCTACCGCTCAGCTGCGGTCCGCTGTCCCAGGGGGGTAGTGGAAGCGCAGGTTTGTTACCTGGCTCCATGCTGCAGCCAGTCCCCAGGGAGCCCCCTGCCTGGGGACTCTGGACCATGTTTCAGCGGGGACCCACCGCGGGACCCCGCTACTTACCTGCTGCCCCCCTTGAATCCGCCCATGGTCCAAAACATCTGGGGTCAACGCCAGCTGTGACCCCAGATGCTTACCAGCATCCTCGGATCAGTACCGATGTTCTGGTACCGGCGGGGGTGTAGGGAAGACAGCATGGACGTCAGTAGTGACTGTCCATGCTGTACTTCTAGGTGGGCAGCCACAGCTGCCTTGAAGAAAACTTCAGGGGCTATCCTTAGCCCCCCTCTAAACAGGTGCTCCGACTCCGAGCCAGGCACCAACGAAACTGAGATGCCTTGGCTCGGGGGCGGGGTATAGGAGGGGGACCCTAGTGCATCCTGGGAGGCTGAAAACTTAACTCTATGGTGCCCGATGTCATCACCTATACCCCAAGGTATCCTGTGGATACCCTATGGACCCTGATGTAGAAATACCATGTTTTGAACATGATATGATGGAACATATGTGCTGCACATATGATCATAAGATACGATTGAAGGACCCACGGGAGCGCGCATCGGATGAAAAAATGCACGATTTCAACAAGACTGAACATACGTCGAGTCAAAAATCGTGTGATCGTCTAGAAATCACGTAGGTGTATGGAGGCCTTTAGAGCACAATAGAGACAGACACTACTGCACATGCACAGGGATGTCAAGACTCGAAACTGGTGAGTAACTATTCTTCTTGGCAGTAGTAGTACAATGTTGTGACTCAAACAGCCAGACAGGGCAGTGAAAGTAACTTGTGGGCACTGAAACAAAACACAGTTGGGTCCCGTACCGATATTTTTATTAAGTATAATCACTTGATCCAGAAAATAGGTATGATATTTATAAAAGACCCAAAAAATATCCACAGTATCTCTCTAATAAGAAGTTAGGGAATCATTTAATATTTGTGGTGGTGTTACCTAGGAATCTTGTTAGTTATAATTTGTCAACAGAGAAGAAAAGCAAGATATATGTTTGGTGCACTCGTGGGGTCTATATATTCTTGATCAAAACAATGTTATTTGAAATTACATAAAATATAACTTTTACTTTTAATAGTGTTTCCGCTAGGCTGTTTTAGCGGGGCGCGGCGCCCCCTGCCCTCCTTCCGGAGGGCAAAAAGCACCCTGCCCTCCAGGAGGAGGGCAAAAAGCGCCCAGCCCTCACAGCCTGCGGTGACCCGGTCACCGCCGGAGAATAGACACCGGGCGCATGCGCCCGGCATCTATTCTCCCTTTCTGCAGCGCTTGGGGGCTGCCCGGCGTGTCCGTAAGTGCCGGGCACGCCCCCAAGTATGACGAAAAGGGGACGCATCTTATAGATACGCCCCCTTTTCATGACCAGGCCCCCTTTTCAGGCGCCCGCGCGCCTTTGGCACGCGCACAAGGTTGCCCTCTCTAGCTCCGGCGCCCTGCCTGAACACTATTTAATATTTAAAAAGAAAGCATAGTCCAATGGTTTAGGCAAAATATTTTAATTATAGTAAAGATACAAAAAGATGTGAATAAATATGAAAACGTGCAACAAGAAATATAAATATCATTTGTCGTCGGACAATTCACATATTTATTAGTGTACTAACTTATTGTGTTTATTTATAATAAATATGTATTTTCAAATACTCTGATTCGGGCTAGTGTTGTTTTATTTCATTCCATGCACTCTTTTGACTTTATCAGCCATTAATTCTGTTATTCCACTGTATATTATTGTCCTTTATTTATTATTAACAGATGGCTTGATATATTATGAGGTCAATTGTGTTATGTATTGAAAAATTGCTATTCACTAGAATGATTGCAATGTTGCTATTTCTTGTTAGAGTATCTCCATTGTTGCAATTTATATAACTCACAGATTTAGCTGGCAAGTACTACCATATGAGTTATCTATTTTCTCAATTCCCTCTGTTATTACTATTATCATGAGTTAATCTCCTCTTGTTTATGCTCGCTCTCATTCCATTAGGGAAGGTGTATCTCTGATATTTGGTAGTATAATAATCAGCATTAACGGGAATAGCTCAGTGATCTCTCTAATCATACATGTGCTGAGTGTCTCAATGGTGCCCTAACTAAGCACCATGAATATCCCAGCATATGTTGTGGTTAGATATTAGCTCATATTAGCGTGTTTCAACAGCTGATAGCTCTGTTATGAGCAGTGGTGCATGGAATGTCCGTATATTTAATCAGCACCTGTGTGAATTACGTCATGTTTCACTAGGTCCATACACAATAGGTTTTTACAGTAAGCAGTTCAATTTAGTAAGTACACATGATAGCGTGTTGCAGCATCTAATATCAGAGATACACCTTTTTTTTAACGCAGCTTCGGATTCTGGTGCTTTTCCCAAAGAAATGATAGAAGCTAGGATTGTTTGCTTTCCCCAAGCCTGGCAAGAACCCCACTATGTTGGCTAACTACCGCCCAATAGCCTTACTCAATACTGACATTAAAATATACGCTAAACTTATCACTAATAGACTAAACCCTTTACTCCCCTCCCTGATACATCAGGACCAAGTTGGTTTTGTACAGGGGAGACAATCCCCCTACAATACAAGGAGGGTTATCAATATAATCGATGCCTTTTCTGCGAGAGAGGACCCTCTTCTTTCGCTGTCTTTGGATGCAGAAAAGGCGTTTGATAGGATTCACTGGGGATATTTGCAAGCTACTCTAAGCAAGTTTGGAGTAACTGGCAGAGCTTTGACTCCATTTCTGCATTGTACTCCAACCCTTCAGCCAGAGTTTTTATTAATGGTGTCCTCTTTCCTGCATTCCAAGTAACCAATGGCACACCTCCTTCAAGGTGTCATAAATATATTAAACTGTTCAAACCCTCCCTTTGAATTTTTCCCCGGGACTTCTTCACTCCCTTAGTGCTAGGTACTCATACTCGTGGCAGGATAGGGGCCTTAAATATCTTGGAATCCAAAATTACCCCTAAAATTACATCATTGATTCCCTGTAACTATCTCCCTCAATTGAGTAAAATTTCGGACTGGATGCTCCAAGAGGTCTCGTGAATGGGACGTTTAGCGACTCTAAAAATGGTAATTCTGCCCTAAATATTATACCTATTCAGAACTATCCTCATTATAGTCCTTAAATATATTTTAAACAAGTTCTATTCCATTTTTTATAAATATGTTTGGAAAGGCAAGAAGCATAGGCTAGCCAGACGTATAATATCGCTCCCTAACACACAGTTGGGCAAATGGTCCGTAATGACTAATCCCAAAGTGTGGGTATTACTTGAACGAAATCAGGCCGCTCCTCTCCCATTATGGGATATATTATTATTGCCATCTACTATCAAGCTATCCCCCACTTGTCAATCAGTGGCAGTGCGGGCATCCCATAAAGCCTGGATAGAGTATGTGACTCTAGCAGAGAATGTGTCCCTTCCAACAACTGAACTATCTCTGAAGAGCATAGAGCGGTTGATCCCAGATCTGTCACTTCATTCGTGGGCAGTTCTAGGAATGCTCTCGTTAGATGATATCATGATAGAGGGGTCTGTGGCTTCTTATGCTCAACTTCTATCACATTATTCTATTACGCATAAAGACTTCTACAAATACCTCCAAGTGCGACACTACATCACTTGCAATATACAGAGCTCCCACAGGGTTTTGCCGCTCCCTAGGTATTTGCATGAGAAACTTTTTAAAACAGGGAGTAAGGGTAATATTACTCGGTGGTACTCACTATTAGTACGGCTTCAGACTCCAATTATAATCCTCTCATTGAAAAAATGGGAAAGTGATCTCTCCTGTTCTATCCCATTGACTCAATGGCATAAAATGTATCAAATTTGTTTCCATTTATCTAAATGTATTTCTCATTGTGAACTTTTTTATAAACTTCTCCACAGAGTATATCTAACCCCAGCCCTTATACATTTTATCCAGCCATCTACGTCTAATCTATGTTGGCGTGGATGTGGTCATGTGGGAACTCTACTACACGTTTTGTGGTCTTGTCCTACTGTCATACTCATATTACACCAAGTCCACTGCTAGCAATGTTTCATGTAACAGAAGGAGATATCATATTCAGTGACACATATATAATGGGTCATATACTTATCTCCACTAAACTCTTATTAGCGCATTATTGGCGCACTTCCACAGTTCCCACCCTTGCACAGCTAGAGAGGTGTACAATCCCACTATGAGATGGAAACAGCAGGGGTTCCTTCAGGACCGGTGCAAGGTGTCACGGCGCCCTAGGCAAACTTCTTAGCCTACCCGCCTTCACCCAGAGTTTTGAAAAAAATTTTTTACCTGCTTCTGGCTGGCATGGCTGCAGTCCAGATCCACGGATGTCTGATGCCAAACTCTGTCCATAATTCACTGCTGCAGTAAGATTTCTAGGTGGAGGTGGCCGGAGACTACGTTAGGACAAAGTGGAAAGCAGCAGTAAGAAGACACTTACCACATCACTCAGCCGAATTGCACTGGAAGCCCCATGTGCAACTTCCAGGTGCAGATTCAATGAAAATAAAAAGAACTTTTAAAAAAGGAAAACATGCTTTATTGTACTAATAAAGCATTGTTTTCCTACGTCACTGATCTTCTGTTGCCTGATAGGTATCCATCTATCTATTTGTTTTATATATGTGTGTATATATATACACACACTACCATTCAAAAGTTTGGGGTCACCCAGACAATTTCGTGTTTTACATGAAAACTGACTTTTATTTATCAAATGAGTTGCAAAATGAATAGAACATATAGTCAAGACATTGGCCACGTTAACTTAGAAGTAATAATTTTGTACTTCAAACTTTGCTTTCGTCAAAGAATGCTCCTTTTGCTGCAAGCATTATCAATTTGTTGAGGTAATCTGAAGAAATTTCACCCCATGCTTCCTAAAGCACCTCCAACAAGTTGGATTGGCTTGATGGGCACTTCTTGCATACCATACGGTCAAGCTGCTTCCACAACAGCTCAATGGGGTTGAGATCTGGTGACTGTGCTGGCCACTCCATAACAGACAGAATACCAGCTGCCTGCTTCTTCCCTATATAGTTCTTGCATAATTGGAGGTGTGCTTAGGGTCATTGTCCTGTTGGAGGTGGAAATTGGCTACAATCAAGCACTGTCCACAGGGTATGGCATGGCTTTGCAAAATGGAGTGATAGCCTTCCTTATTCAAAATCCCTTTAACCTTGTACAAATCTACCACTTTACCAGCACCAAAGCAGCCCCAGACCATCACATTACCTCCAACATGCTTGACAGATGGCCTCAGGCACTCTTCCAGCATCTTTTCACTTGTTCTGTGTCTCACAAATGTTCTTCTGTGTGATCCAAACACCTCAAACTTCGATTCGTCTGTCCATAACACTTTTTTCCAATCTTCCTCAGTCCAATGTCTGTGTTCTTTTGCCCATATTAATCTTTCCTTTTATTGGCCAGTCTCAGATATAGCTTTTTCTTTGCCACTCTGCCTAGAAGGCCAGCATCCCGGAGTCGCCTCTTCACTGTAGATGTTGACACTGGTGTTTTGCGGGAACTATTTAATGAAGCTGCCAGTTGAGGACTTGTGAGGTGTCTATTTCTCAAACTAGAGACTCTAATGTACCTTGTCTTCTTGCATAGTTGTGCACCGGGGCCTCCCACTTCTCTTTCTACTGTGGTTAGAGCCTGTTTGTGCTGTTCTCTGAAGAGAGTAGTACACATCGTTGTAGGAAATGTTCAGTTTCTTGGCAATTTCTCACATGGAATAGCCTTCATTTCTAAGAACAAGAATAGACTGTCAAGTTTCACATGAAAGTTCTCTTTTTTTGGCCATTTGGAGAGTATAATCGAACCTACAAATGTGATGCTTCAGATACTCAGCTAGCTCAAAGGAAGGCCAGTTTTATAGCTTCTCTAATGAGCAAACTCATTTTCAGCTGTGCTAACATAATTGCACAAGGGTTTTAAAGGGTTTTCTAATCATCCATTAGTCTTCTAACGTGCTCAGCAAACACAATGTACCATTAGAACACTGGAGTAATGGTTGCTGGAAGTGGGACTCTATACACCTATGTAGATATTCCTTTAAAAAATAGATGTTTGCAGCTAGTATAGTCATTTACCACATTAACAATATATAGAGTGTATTTCTGATTAATTTAATGTTATCTTCATTGAAAAAAACAGTGCTTTTCTTTCAAAAATAAGGACATTTCTAAGTGACCCCAAACTTTTCAATGGTAGTGTATATATCAAGCAATGTAGTTGACCATGAGCACCTTATAGTGCATTTATAAAGTGAACCTGTGCGAAGTTATACGACCTGTGCAAATAAACCTATCTCTGATAGGAGTATAATAACAAGAAAAAGTGACAGTGCAAAATAAACACTTAATAAATATAGCTTAAGAATTCATAAATACATATATATATAATAATTTGTTGAAGATTTAAGAAAATGTAATAAAACATTTATTCAAAAATACACAGAAAAACATACATAGATACTCTGAAAAGGTTAATTAAAAAGTGGTACTAAAGGACAATAAATGGCAATTCTTTTAGGCAATGAAAATTCCCCTTGATGAAGTCCAGATGAGAGGGTGAAATGCGTTGGAACCCTGACTCTTGCCTATATGAACTCTATTGAACACTATTGAAAAGATATTGCCATTTATTGTCCTTTAGTACCACTTTTTAATTATCATTTTCAGAGTATCTATGTATGTTTTTCTGTGTATTTTTGAATATGTTTTATCACATTTTCTTAAATCTTTAACAAATTATTATATATACATTTTTTTATGAATTCTAAATTCTTTATTTCGTCAAGCTATAAGGCTGCACCTGTGGGGTCTATACATGATTTTGGTCTGTGAGGGCACTGGGCGCAGAATACTGTGTGAAGTGGTTGTGCTGGACAATTTAGTCCAACAGGTCTGGCACTCACAGTAAAATTACAATACAGTACTTCACCCAGTGCCCTCACGTGAAGATAATATATTCCAACAGGAGGTGCAGCACTCGCGGCCTATGGTAAATGATCCACAAACACAGCAGATGTATGCTGACGTTTTGGTGCTTGATTTGATAACAGTGCGAATATTAATAAAGACCACGAGTGCCGCACCTCTTGCTGGAATATATTATATATATATATATATATATATATATATATATATTCCATAGACACTAAACCTTACAATTTCACATGTCCCATTAAGGCTGCTTAGAAATGATCTGAAAATTCACAAAACCTATTTAACTTATGCCACTCAAACTTCAAAAAGCAATGAAATTACGATCATTAAGGCTGACGCCTTAATGGATGTGTTCCTTGCATAACACAGATATGGTATGCCATGACACCATGTGGTGAGCTGCTGATTCAGCACTCTCACTGAGTGAGATTGCTGTCACTCACAAAATGGTGGAGCTGCTAATTCACAGAATTTTGTGCTCATTGGAATACACACATGCAGTCTATGCAACTGAGGTTGCAGTGGCAGCACTGCAGTGCAAAGGGGCCATAAAGGAGGGAGGGGCACAGAGAAAAGGGGGATGTAGGGGTATAGAGGGGGTGGAGGAGGCATGGGCACAGATGAGAGGAGGGTGTAGGGATATAGAGGGAGTAGTGGGGGCCAGGGCACATAGCAGAGGGTACAAAGAGGAGACAGGGGAACAGAGAAGAGGGGCTTGCAGAGGTATAGAGCAGGTAGTTGGGGAAGGGGCACAGAGGAGAGGAGGCCATAGAGGAGGCAGGGGGTTAGAGGAGAGGGGTTTGGCAGGGTTTAGAGGAGGCAGTGAGGGCTCGAGCACATAGGAGAGGCAGGGTCACAGAAGAAAGGGGTGTACAGAAAAGGAGGTAGTGGGGGCAGGGACACATATGAGAGGGGGTCAGAGGAGGCAGGGGTGGAGAGGGGGTAGTCGGGGCAGGGGCACAAAGGAGAAGCGGGTGCAGGGGTATAATGGAGGTAGTGGAGGCAGGGGCAAAGAGGAGAGGGTGTCATAGAGGAGCAGGAGCACAGAGGAAAGGGGGTGCAGGGGTATAGAGGAGGTTTTGGGGGCAGGGGCACAAAGGAGAGGGGGTCTTAGAAGTGTCAGTGATAGTAGGGGCACAGAGGAGAGGGGTTGCAGGGATATAGTGGAGGTAATGGGGGCAGGGGCAAAGAGGAGAGGGGGCCATAGAGGAGCAGGAGCACAGAGTAAAGGGGGTGCCGGGGAGTATGCAGTAAGGGCAAGGGCACAGAAGAGTGGGGAGCATAGAGGCAGGGGCACAGAGGAGAGGGGGTGCAGAGAAGTATGCAGTAAGGGCAGGGGCATAGATGAGAAGGGGCATAGAGGAGGCAGAGGCATAGAGGAGGTAGTTGGGGCAGGGACACAGATGAGAAAGGGGCATAGAGGAGGCAAAGAGGAGAGGGGGTAGTAGGGGTATAGTAGGGGCAGGGGCAAAGCGGAGAGGGGGTGCATGGGTATAGAGGAGGTTGTGGGGGCAGGGGTATAGAGGATGTTGTGAGGGCAGGGGCACAGAGGAGAGGGGACCATGGAAGTGTCAGTGGTAGTAGGGGCACAGAGGGAGGTGCAGGGGTATAGTGAAGGTAGTGGGGGCAGGGGCAAAGAGGAGAGGGGGCCATAGAGGAGCAGGAGCACAGATAAATGGGGGTGCAGGGGAGTAGGCAGTAAGGACAGGGGCACAGTGGAGAGGTGGGTGCAGGCATATAGAGGAGGTAGTGGGGGTAAGGGCACAAAGGAGAGGGGATATAGAGGAGGCACAGAGGAGAGGGAGTGCATGGGTATAGAGGAGGTAGTGGGGGCAGGGGCACAGAGGAGAGGGGGAATAGAGGAGGCAGGGGCACAGAGGAGAGAGGGTGCAGGGGTATTGTGTAGGTAGTGGGGACAGGGGCAAAGAGGAGAGGGGGACAGTGGAGAGGGGGTTGCAAGAGTTTTTAGGAGGTAGTGGTGGCAGGTACACAGATGAGAGGGGGGAATAGAGGAGTCAGAGAGAAGAGGGGGTAGTAGCGGTATAGTGGAGGTAGTAGGGGCAAGGGCACATAGGAGAGGGGCATAGAGGAGGCAGACGAACAGAGGGAGGAGTTTGCAGGGGTATAGTGTGTCAGGGCTCAGCCGGGGATCGGCTCCCGCTTACCGCGCCGCCGGCTTCCCCTGTCATCCTGGGTGGTCGGGCAGCTGGCACGGCGGCGGGGGAGAAGCTGAGTATTCTCCCCGCATGCAGTGGCTTCCTGGTGGGCTGGTGTCTGGCATCGCAATTCCAGACATGGGCGCCGCCATGACAGTCGGCCCATGTGACAGTATCTTCTTCCCAGGATAGGTGAGTGATCAGCTGACGCTGTGCATCTATCAAAGGGTTCCCCTGGGTATATAACTGTTCCACAGGTTACAGGAAGTTGCCTGAACAACGGTTGTCTCCTAGCGTGCTTTAATGAGTTCCCGGTCCAGGTTCCTAACCTTCCTTGTAGCAGCAGTGTTATCATCTCTACCTGTGTGCCTTCCTTCTCTAGTAACATCCGTGCAGCAGTGTATACCATCTCTACCTGTGTGCCTCCCGTCTCTGGTGAATATCCGTGCAGCAGTGTATACCATCTCTACCTGTGTGCCTCCCGTCTCTGGTGAATGAATATCCATGCAGCAGTGTATACCATCTCCACCTGTGTGCCTCCCGTCTCTGTAACATTCGTGCAGCAGTATATTCCATCGCTACCTGTGTGTCTCCCGTCTCTGGTGAATATCCGTGCAGCAGTGTACACCATCCCTGCCTGTGTGCCTTCTATCTCTGGTGATTTTTCAAGTAACCGTGAGTCTCCATCTGAACTTCTTATTGTTATTTGATCTTCGTGTCAAGATATAGTTATTGTACGTTTAGGGTATTGTCAGTGCCTATCTAGGCATTACCTCTCAGGGCCATGGTTGTTGTGTCTCTATTCCTGCAGGGCTTGGGTACCTGGTCAAAGGACCGCGACCTGCTCACGGGGTGCAGCTAAGCCCAAATCCCAATTGGAGGGGTCACTGGCGAACACCATCCTGTGGGTTAGATTCCGCACCTTTGCCCAGGTCTCGCCAACACTCAAGACCTGTGGATGAGGAGAACATATATCCAGGCCCCTCGTCTCCGCTTCCTCCCACAACTTAGGCCCTCTACATCTCCTACCCCAGTCTCAGGCGTGACATAGTGGAGGTAGTGGGGCAGTGGCAAAGAGGAGAGGGGGAATAGAGGAGGCTGGGGGACAGAGGAGAGGGGAGTGCTAAGGTTTAGAGGAGGTAGAAGGGGCACAGGCACAAGATAGGGTACTTTGAGGAAGCAGGGCCACAGAAAAGAAGGGGTTGCATGGGTATAAAGGAGGTAGTAGGGGCAGGGGCCAAGAGGAGTGGGGGGCATAGAGGAGGCTGAAGGACAGAGGAGTGGGGGGTGCAGAGGTATAGAGGAGGTAGAGGGGGCACAGGATAGGGTACATAGAGGAAGCAGGGGTACAAAGAAGAGGTTGCAGGGGTATAGAGGAGGTAGTGGGGGTAGGGGCAAAGAGGAGAGGAGGGGATGGGGCAAAGAGGAGGTAGTGGGGGCAGGGGCACAGAGGTGAGGGCATAGAGGAGGCAGGGGCACAGAGGAGAGGGGGTGCAGAGGAGTAGGCAGTAAGGGCAGGGACAAAGAGGAGAGGAGGCATAGAGGCACGGGCACATAAGAGAGGTAGGTGCAGTCATATAGAGGAGGTAGTGGGGGCAGGGATACAGAGGAGAGGGAACCATAGAGGAGCAGGGGCACAGAGGAGGAGTAGGCAGTAAGGTAGTGGGGGCAGGGGCATAAAGTAGAGGGGAATGCAGCGGTCAGTGGAGGTAGTAGGGGCAGGCACACAGAGGAGGGGGCATAGAGAAGACAGGGGCACATAGGAGAGGGGGTGCAGGGGTATAGAGGAGGTATTGGGGCAGGGGCACATAGGAGAGAGGGCATAAAGGAGGCAGAAGCACGGAGGGAGGGGTGCAGGGGCAAAGAGAAGAGGGGGCATAGAGGAGACTGGCTGACAGAGGAGAGGGGGTGCCAAGATTTAGAGGAGGTAGAGGGGCATGGGCACAGGATAGGGTTCATAGAGGTAGCAGGGGCACAGAGAAGAAGGGGTTGCAGGCATATAGAGGAGGTAGTGGGGGCAGTGACATAGAGGAGAGGTGGTCATAGAGGAGGCAGGGGCACAGATGAGTTTGGGGTGCAGTGGTATAGAGAAGATAGTGGGGTCAGGGGCACAGAGGAGAGGGTGCATAGAGGCAGAAGCACAGAGGAGAGGGGTGGTGCACAGGGGAGGAGGTGGTGGGTTCATTGGCACAGAGGGGGTAGTGTGGGCAGGGGCACAGAGTAAAGGGGAATGCAGGGGTCAGTGGAGGTAGTGGGGGCAGGCACACAGGGAGGTGGGCATAGAGATTGCAGAGGCACATCTGTATGTACCTCCTACAGGTACAGACATATACCTATAACAATCTATACACCCTCCCACCCTTGTTACACAGATACTAGCCGGAGACAGAGCCCTCCCTGTGGCCGGTACACACGCGAGTATTCCCCTATCCCGGAGCCCCATCTCACTCCCTCAGAGAGAGCACTCCAGGCGGTGGGTGGCCGGGACATGCTGCTACTGTGTAAGCATCTGGCCATGTACACAGTGGGGATCTGGCAGGGACTATAGCAAGGACAGGTGCAGCAGCAGGCTAGCCTCTGCTCTGGCTGGGGCTGTTACCAGACCCCGAGGCTTTGCTGGCCCAACAGAGCTGTTTGTGGGCGCTCCAGGAGGCAGGTGGCCGGGACACGCTGCTACTGTGTGAGCACCCGGCCGTGTACATGGTGGAGATCCGGCAAGGCCTATAGGAGGTAGTGGGAGCAGGGGGCAAAGAGGATGCAGGGGTTCAGAGGAGAGGTGGGTGCAGGAGTATATAGGGGGTAGTTGGGGCAGGGATATAGTAGAGAAAAGACTGTTCCGGGGCCATGATCCCTGGACAACAGTACAACCTGGTGACCGCCAGCTGCAGCTTCGGGAAAGATGCCAGGACATCGCTCTCTGACTGGCTGCACATCCTGTCACTCAGCTGCTGCTGCCTTACGTACTGGACTGAGCCAGCCCCCTGCTGGAAGACACTTACTGAGCATGCGCAACAAGTTGAAACTTCCTATCTGTACAATGACGCATTCTTGAGGTAATAGCAGTGCTCGAAGTGTGCCGGTATACAACGGTATGGTATGTCGCCACTTCAAGCACTGTGCCAGCTGCGCCGCATGATCGAAGATCTCCTGCTCACTGTCAATGTTTGTGATATTGTTATCACCCTGTGCTGTGGCACGGACCGGTGCAGGATCGTATACCCGCACTGGCTGTTAAGTCTGCGGCCGCCTAGAGTCCCATGTGTTGGGCTAGGGATGCTCCTTGCTGACGCTGGGGCCTTACAGGGCCTCTCGGGAGCTGCTAATGTTGCGGGAGTTGTGGGAGCTGCGGTGGCTGCTGGACCCTGCCGGCATCATGGGAACCATGGATGCTGCTCTAGCTGCTGGTGCTGCAGGTGACAGCATGACAGGTGCTAATGTTCAAGCCGGGGTAAGAGCTAGTACTGAACCTTCTGGAGCTTCTAGGGCTGTGGCTGTGAGCAGTGAGTTGAAAGCGGTAGTCCCCAGAGGTGACCACAGTAACTGGAGTGCCAGAGGAGGGTGTCCCTGGGGATGTGGCTGGAAATGGTGTGGACCTGCTGAAAGGCCTGAGGCCACTGTGGGGCATAATGTTAGGGGAATATTCATGTGTAAAGGGCATTAATACTGGGTGGCATCACTTATACTACAAATTTTGAAGAGGGCATTACTCTGTGGCATCACTTGGAAAGGGCATTACTGTGTGTGGCATAAGGTGTAAGGGGCATTACTGTTTGGCATAATGTGTATAAGGGGCATTACTATGTGTACCATTATGTGTTATAAGGGGCACTACTTCTGCATGGCATACTACGTTGTGGTACACTACACTAATGTAAAGAGGGCGCGTCTTAAGAACATACCCTTGTTTGAGTGGGCAAGCCTTTTTTTCTGGTGCGCACTCCTCTAGCGTGCACTTAAAAACAACCTTAGACTTTCTATACCCCCACTAAAAAATTCCCACTTCGACCACTGGGTAATAGTTTAAAAACTGTAACTTACTAATTTACCTGAACGCCAAAAGCACGTACCCTGGCACAATAGCTACCTAATAAAACAAACCCCAAGTCTAAATTCCACCCCTACCATGAGTTTTGCCTTCCCAAAAATCCCCCATAGACTATAGCAGAAAAGGGTTCCTAATTGAGAATGTCAGAAAAAAGTGACAATTGGAGCTTTAGATTACTCCCAAATCCTAATTTTTTATGTTTATGCCCTGAAATTTGGCATGCAGCACCCAGTGACAGTTCTACCCACCCCTGCCAAATTTCAGATCCGTACCTCTAATAGCTTTTGAGGTGTAGCCCCTTAAACACCATGCCCCCGGAATTCTCTATAAATCCTTATAATAAAACAAATTCCAAAATCCCAACTGAACATTGATATATTCCCTTCATTATCTTCTACAAAACACCCCCACACAACATAACACTATCCCCAAATAACTTAAACATACCCCAAAACAAAATTAGGGCCTGATTCAGAGCCGCTCGTAAGTGGCCGCTCGTTCGCTCCGAGCGATGTTCGCCCAACCGCGCATGCATATGGGTTGTAATACGCATGCGCGAACCAGTCATTGCGGTCGGAAATTGTGTGCTCGCAAAATAGCGAATGCCTGCTAATTTGAGTGACAGAATGAGGCGTTTGTGGGTGGTAACAGGGGAAGGTACTTGAAAACGGGGAGTTGAGATCCGAACGCAGGCGTGCCAAACGGTCAAAACGGGCGTTTTAAGGGTGTGCATAATTAACAAAGCAGCGTCATCGACCACGTCACTTGGTTGTCTTTTAGCCTGAACTGCTCGCATGATTGCGGAAGGAAAATCCTACCACAAGCACTGCGAGCAGTTCATACGCCTTTCGATGTACTCGATTAATCTAATAAATAGCGGAGATGACGTAGGATGCGAGCGGCCAGGGGGCGTTTTTTTTAAAATAGCGAGCGCATGTTTCGTTCGCTCGTTCAGACATAGAGGCGTCAACAGACCGCAAAGAGCGAGCGCTCTATTTAAATATCCGGCCCCTTTTTCTGAACGAGCGAGCGCAAATAGCGTCCGGTTCTGAATCAGGCCCTTAGTACACAACCCCATAATGATAATACACCCCCCACCCCACACACTATTATTATACAACCCACCCTCTTAAGTTAACATTAATAGACCAACAAACTATATTAATATATTCCATAGACAAAAAACCTTACTGTTTCATATGTCCCATTAAGGCTGCTTAGACATGATCTGAAAATTCACAAAACCTACTGATTTTCTGCCACTCAAACTCCAAAAAGCAATGAAATTACGATCATTAAGGCCGACGCCTTAATGGACGTGTTCCTTGCGCAATACAGATATGGTATGCCATCACACCCTGTGGTTAAGGGCAGATTCAGCACTTTCACAGAGGGCTCTATTTACTACAATCCGCATTGGTAATGCAGTGTGTGATATTACCGAGTGAATTCGCATTGCGAATTCAGGCAATATCACAGGGATTTACTACAAATCCCTTGCAGGGACAGAGCTTGCGATAAAGCTCTGTCCCTGCTAATCCCCTTCGGAGCCTTATCACGGTATTTTTGCAAAAAATACCGTGATTAAGTGCCCGCGCATGCACCGACCGGTCGCCGCTGCTACCCCCCTCCGGCGCTAAGCCCCACCCCCCGCGATCGCGGACCCCCCGCGACCCCCCTCTCCCTTACTTACACTTACCTGCATGCTCCAGGCCTCCGGTGATGCTCTCCATTGCTCCGGTCAGGTGATCTCCCATACTGCACTGGGACCCGATCACCTGATGAGCGGGCAGCAGTGCACTGTGGGAGACCAGCTGACCGGAGGGGAGACATTACCGGAGGCCCGATCACCGGTCCCTGGAGTCAGGTAAGTAATTTTTTTTTTCCTTTTTTTTTTTTCTTTTTTTTACAGTAATCAGCTTGCGGTCTGTTTAGACCACACAGCTGATTACAGGGACCGACTCCCGGCTCTGCTCTCCCCGTTAGAGCAGGGCAGGAGGCCGGTAACCGGGGAAGACCCTGGATAACGCCACCTCCAGGTGGCGTTATTATCACAGGGCTTTCCCCTGTATTTTTTTCACATTTATTTTTAGTAACTTTGGTCGGATCACATTTCCCATTACAGTTATGGGAAATGCGATCTGCTTTACTAAAAATAAGTGATACTTAGGGGTTGGAGTAGAATTTTACGAATTCTACTCCAATTGCCCTGTAATAACTATAGGTGATACTAAAATAATGTGAAAAGGGTGTGAAAACACCCTTTTTCACATTATTTTAGTAAAAATAATGTTGATAAATAGAGCCCAGAATGAGATAGCTGTCACTCACAAAACAGTGGAGCTGCTAATTCACAGAATTGTGTGCTCATTGGAATACACACATGCAGTCTATGCAACTGAGGTCAAAGCAGAGAATAGAGCAGAAGATGGGATAAAAGTGGTGTGGATTGGGGGAGGAGTTTGGAGTTTGAGTGGCAGAAAATCAATAGGTTTTTTGAATTTTAAGATCATGTCTAAGCAGCCTTTATGGGACATATGAAACCGTAAGGTTTTTTGTCTATGGAATTTCATAGCTTTTTTTAAAAATTTTAACTATCAGGGTTTGGATGAGCAAACCGGGCTACCTGCAGGGAAGAAGGGCAACAAAATGGTACTCTAATGCAGGTGGAAGAGGGGACAGCACACAGGAGGTTGGTTTGGGAGGTGCAGAGTGCGAGACGGCTGTAGGCATGCGGGGTAGCGTCAGCAGCAGTGGTGCAGAGCAGTGGCAGTGGTACAGTGCCAAGGGGGCATCAGTGGGCGACAGAGGGTGGAAGAGGGGACCGCACACAGAAGGTTGGTTTGCATACCTCCCAACTGTCCCGCTTCCAGCGGGACAGTCTCGTTTTTCTGGGACTATCCCGCCTGCGTGCCGGAGTGTCCCGCGGTGGGGGGGAAGTTGGGGGGAGCACAAACCGCTGCTCTGCATAGCAGAGCAGTGGGAGTGCAGGAGGAGAACATGCCGTGTGCATCTGTTCTCTTGTGTAGGGAGAGCCTGGGGGTTGGCCAGCGTCTCGGAGAGTGCTAGGCATGCCCCCAAAGTGATGAAAACGGGGGAAGCCGCAAGGATCTGCCCATTTTACAGCAAGCCACGCCAACTTTTCTCGCGACCTGTACCTCCTCAACATCTTTAAATGTTAGGATATATGGGTTTGGGAGGTGCAGAGTGCGAGATGGCTGTAGGCGTGTGGGGTAGCGGCAGCAGTGGTGCAGAATACTGGCAGCGGTGCAGTGCAAAAGGGGCATCAGTGGGCGACAGAGGGCTCACTGGTAGTGAGTATACACCTTAGAAAATCAATCAATAAGTCACAGATGGACAAATGCAGCAGTGAGATCTACGCATCTATGTTGAAAATTGAATGTGTAAAAAAAAAAAAAAAGCATAGCCACCCCCCACAGAAAACAACCTGCCCCGGGCTTTGGTGCCCCAGTACTGGTTGTGCTAAATACAGGGGACAAACGACGTAGGGGTCCTCTGTATTAAGCACAACCAGCACCAGGCTTTTGAGATCCTGTCCTGGTTGCCAAAATACGGGGGACAAATGACATAGGGGTCCCCCGTATTTGGTGCAACCAGCACAGGGCTCTGAGCTGGTCCTGGTTCTGGAAATACAGGGGGGAAAAATGCATAGGGTACCCCCTGTATTTCCCAAAACCAGCACCGGACTCTGTCTAGCAGGGGAGTGATGCCACAGCCAGGGGAGCCCTTTCACCACCCCCTAGCCACAGCATCACCCCTGACTGCTAGTCAGCCCAGGCCGGGGATCCCTGGGAAGTTGGGTACCCCCTCAATAAAGGGGTCCCCCTCCTCAGGGCACCCCAGGCCCAAGCTGATAGCC
Source organism: Taudactylus pleione (assembly GCA_031769625.1). Taxonomy (NCBI): domain Eukaryota; kingdom Metazoa; phylum Chordata; class Amphibia; order Anura; family Myobatrachidae; genus Taudactylus; species Taudactylus pleione. Next base: position 2,435,134 of record JAUIMM010000086.1, read on the forward strand.
CGGGGATATCCCGGCACCCTTGGCGGTGGGTGCCAGGTTGATTATGTATAGTGTGGTGCATAAGAAAATATAAATATTGTCTTTTGCTATAGTACTACAGGTCCCAGCAGGCATGCCCCGCATGCTGGTACTTGGAGAACCACAAGTACCAGCAGGTGGGGTATTAAGGGCCTGCTGGCACCTATAGTACCCCTGCAAAAGAAATATTAAAATAAAACAAACATACACAGTTTTTAAAAGTAGTTTATTATGCCGCACCTTCACCTGGAGGGCGACAGCCTTTAAGCTCTTTTACATGGCCGTCGCCCATCCAGGATTTCTATGGCATCTTCACCTGGAGCAAAGCTCTTTTGCGCAGCCGCCGCACATCCAGGGCTTCCCGTCGTCTGCATTCTTCAGCTGGTCTCTCCAGCTCCCCGGCCGACGACAGAACGGACGGGGCTCGCGTTGCTGGCTGTATTTAAGCCAGCCGAGGGGGCGGGGCGATGACGTTGCGAGCAGTGATTGGCTCGCGGCGGCCATCTTTGAATTTCAAAAATGGCGCTAAGGCGCCATTTGTGAAAAGGGCACGCTCGGTTCATTGAATTCAATGCAACCCGCCAGGACTTCTGCGTTTTCGCCTGGCGGGCGCCAACCCGCCAGGGCTTCCATGTCTTCACCTAGTGGGCGACAGCCTGTGTCAGCTCTTTTGCATGGCCGCCGCCCACTATGACTTCTGGTGTCTTCGCCCGGTGGGCGGCAACCCGCCAGGACTTCGGCATTTTTGCCTGGCAGGCGCCAACCCGCCAGGGCGTCGGCCTCTTCACCTAGTGGGCAGAAGCCTGTGTCAGCTGTTTTGCATTGCTGCCGCCCACTAGGACTTCCGATGTCTTCGCCTGGTGGGCGCCAACCTGCCAGGGCTTCTGCGTCTTTGCCTGGTGGGCGCCCACCCACCAGGGCTTCTGGCGTCTTCACCTAGTGGGCAGAAGCCTGTGTCAGCTGTTTTGCATGGCTGCCACCCACTAGGATTTCCAGTGTTTTCGCCTGGCGGGTGCCAACCCGCCAGGGCTTCTGGCGTCTTCACTTGGGGGGTGGCTGCCACCTTCCCAGAGCTTCTATGGTCCTCTGCAGGCGGCCATCTTTGAAAATCAATCACGGCTTGCGACATCAGAATCGGCGGCAGCTACGGGACCGGCGCCTGTTCTGGTGTCGGCAGCTGGCCTGAATCTGAGACGATCTTGTCCCCAGGCGCCGCTGCCGTATTCGGCATAATGGCTGTAGGGGTCTGAATCCTCTCCGGTCCAGGCCCGCTGCCAATGCCCTCACCGCCGCTGGACCCTTCGCCACCGCCGGACCTTCCGCCGCCAACACCCGCGCCCCTGCCGACATCCACGTCCCCCCCAACAACCGCAACTCCCCGCCCGCCGCCGAGGTCCCCACCGCCGCATCTGTGTCCCCGCCGCTGCTTTGCCTGTTACCGCCAGCAAACGACGGCCATCTTGCTGCACCCACGTGAAGCCACTATGACTACACCTGCTGGAAGCTCCTACTGCTGCTGTGCAACAAGTTGAAAAGTCCTATCTTTATAATGGCACATTCTTGAGGTAATAGTTTAAAAACTGTCAATTTGTAATTTACCTGAACCCCAAAAGCACGTACCCTGGCATAATAGCTACCTAATAAAACAAACCCCAAGTCTAAATTCCACCCCTAACTTGAGTTTTGCCTTCCCAAAAATCCCCTATAGACTACTGCACAAAAGGGTTCCTAATTGACAATGTCAGAAAAACTGACAGTTGGAGCATTTAGATTACTCCCAAATCCTCATTTTTTATGTTTTTGCCCTGAAATTTGGCATGCAGCACCCAGTGACAGTTCTACCCGGTCATGCCAAATTTCAGATCTGTACCTCCTATAGCTTTTGAGGTGTAGCCCCTCGAATACCCTGACCCCCCTTCAGAATTCTCTATGGAGAAATCCGGTTTTTTAGATGCAGCCTTAATATAAGGGCATGACTGTGCCCTTATACTACCCATACCCCATATACTGTAACACCAAAAAGCTCCCATCCCCCAGATACTTACCTGCCATTGCAGGAGTTTCTGTTCTCTTCATAATAGATGTTGCTGGCTAGGGAGGAATCCATCAAAAGTGCATGAATGGGCGGAGCCTCGTGAAGGCTGGGAGAAGGGACTCTCTGAAAGCAGCACATTGGTGGCTGGTTCTGGGGAGGGAGCTGCCACTATGCACTGCAGACAGGGAAGGGGAAGGGGGAGCGACCAGGCATAAAGTGACTCTGCTGCTGCTGGCTCAGTCTCACTGCACAGACATGTCAGACATCTGACATGTCTGCACTGCAGTCACAGCCAGATAGCTGCCGGTAAGTGTGGGGGCGGCGACCGCAGGTTACGGGATCCGTGGCTGCCGCCAGTGTTAAGTAAAAGGATGTCTATTTCAGAGACATCCTTATTACTTTGTTGTCAGCCTCACTGCCGCCCCCTCGGGTGCCGATGCTCTAGGCTGCTGCCTAAAGCTGCCTAGTGGTACCGCCGGCCCTGGGTTCCTTATTCATCCAAGGCCTCCAGTCTTCATATCCGATGGATTAGCTGGAATGAATATTGGTTGTCAAAAGATCATTAACTATACCAATTAAAAAACATGGATGTTAGTAAGTTTTCATTATGCAGCGTATTATAATTTTATATTAGCACTGATTGTGATATGATAATTTCATGTGTCATCGAAACATTTGTGATGTATGCAACAGTTCTTTATGCGAATTGTAGGTTTGTTGTGTATCCTCTTATCCCACTTCCCCCTTAATTAATTTTCCCCTCTCTTTTCTGTAACTCTTTTCCTACCCCCTCCTTTTTATATATGTTTGTATATGTATACTTCGTTTTTATATATACCTTAATAAAAAGGAAATATGAAATACCAACGCCTATCTTAATCCTGATGCCGGAATCTAGACAGACGGCATCCTGAACAAGGTAAGCCGTGCAGGGCCGCCAAGAGCCAAGGCGGGCCCCGGGAATAGGGGGCGTGGCCTAATCTCAGGAGGCGTGGCCATGCCCCCTTGCCGAAAAAGAAACAAATAAAAAAGATTTGCAGCGCCGCGAAGCCCTGAGCCCCCTCAGCCCGGCGCAAAGCCAGGGGGGGCGCGATCAGTGTGATCGCTCCCCCACACAGGCATAGGAGACTGCTGTGGCTGCTGCTCAGCAGCCACGAGCAGTCTCCAACTGCAGCTCAGCACACGCTGTGCTGGGCTGCTGTGAGGGAGGGGGGGCGTCGGACCCGGGCCCCCGCCGAGCCCCTCAGGAAACCCGTGCCCGGGTAATCTGTACCCGCTCCCCCCCCCTCTCGGCGTCCCTGAAGCCGTGGTGTCTTAGCTGTTAGCCGTGGGGGAGGGAGTGCTAAGTTTAGGCAGCATAGCGGGTTAGGGTTAGGTTTTTTGGGGGGATGGTTAGGGTTAGGCACCCCTAGGAGGAGTATTAGGGTGCGGGATGGGGAGCGTTAGGGTTAGGTTACAAGAAGGGAGGGTTAGGGGGAGAAGGGGGGAGGGTTAGTATAGTTACCCGACCCCTGTCGGGATGCAGACCATCGGGATGCCGCTGTCGGTATTTTGAGAGGAGGCATCTCGACTGCCAGTATTTCATACCCATTCCCCTTGAGCAACTTGAGTGAAATAATTGCACCGCGTGTAGTTTGGAGACATTGGGCTCAACCTCAGAACAGTTGGAATACAGAATAGTTTTGCGCTATTCTGTGGTCATATTATACAAGCAGATGCAGGCAATTCTTGAAGCAAAGAGAAGTATAGCTCCTAATATCTTTAAAAATATATATTTCCTCTTAAAAATTATAACAACTTTGATTTCAATAAATTATTTGCAGAAGATTTATTATCATCTTTGACTGTCTAATGTCTAAACATGAAAAGTAATCTATAAACACCACACTATTTGTATTATTATTATTATTATTATTATTATTTATATATAAATTCTATATTTAATTTTTTCATATTTTTTTTAAGTGAAACATATCTTCTGCATGTATTGCATGTATGTATAAAACAATATTGTAAAGGTAACCGAAAAATTGGCATGACATGTTCTTTTTAAATGTGTGCTCCTTAAGCATCCGTGGTGCCTTCAGTCTGAGCTGCTGTCACTGCAGTTTTTATGGCTGTCAAAATAGTGATAAGACTAGCTAAGGGCTGCATAGGCATGAGGCTATTACTAAGCTTTGTTAGGAGATAAAGTGAATGGAGGTAAGGTACCAGCCAATAAGCTCCTAACTGCCATGTCACAGGCTGTGTTTGAAAAATGACAGGAGCTGATTGGCAGGTACCTTATCTCTGTTACTTTATTTCCTAACAAGGCTTAGTAAATAGACCCCTATATAAGAGTTTTTTTATGATTGGTTAGTATTAGGGAATCTGTTAGACAATTACAGTTTCAAGGGGTCGTGCATATTGAGGTTTTCTATTTAAGGCTAAATGTGAATAGGTTCAGCCTCTGTATCTGTATCTATTTATTTTAGTGTGGTTACCTCAGGAGCCTTATTGTGGTTTTACAACTTCTTTTCAAACCACTATTTTCATTTAGCCTTTGGTTTTCTCCCCCTTGCTGTGGTGCTTGTTTTTCCCCCTTTATATCTCAGACAGCCTGTCTGTCACCCTCTCCTTTCCAAACCTTTCCCTCACACAGCCATTTTCCACCCCTGTGCCTTTTAACTTCTCTCCACCTTATCCTTTATCTTTCCTTTATTTCTTTTTCCTCTGTCCTTCCCACATTATGCCCCATCCAAAATGCTAAGCACCACCCTCCCCCCCCCCCCCCCGGCAACTTGCTGAGGAGGCCCGACCACTCGCGGCTGCGGGTTACCACTGCCCAAGCGTGTCCCTCATCCCTACCTCGGCTGGGGAGCTTTCTGTGAGCAGTCCTGTCCCTCCATCAGGCGGGGCCAGGTATCACTAGTCTCCTCTGCCCACCCCCTCCTTGTTGACGCTTCTCTCCCCCAGCGTTCAATGCGGCGCAGGCCACGGGATCACCGTCGAAGGAGAGAGAGCTGATGGTGACGCGTGGCCTAGGGACAGAGAATCCCCGGTAGCGCTGCTTCCGCCGCCCTTATTATTCACCCAATGGCCCAGCAGGCATTGTGGCCCGAGTGCTCTCCCGGGCCGCGAGCCTACTGCCGGGGATAGAGGGGGGGATCCAAGTGACGCAAGTGCCGCATCACGTCATTGAGCACATATAAAGTGGCCACAGGCGCAAGTGGCCACAGGCGCAGGGACCCCTGGCCTCCCTGCGGAGGTGCCACAGCCCGCACCAGCCACTGTATGTGAGCGCCATTTTGGGGGCTGCAGGAGTGAGCTCTGCAGCTCATCTGAAGGCAGCCAATAATTCAATTGCTTCTGGGGTGCCACCTGCAGCATCTGCAGGCTATCTGCAGTTAATTAATACTCAAAGTTCAAAGGCAGCAGCTAACAGTTTTCCGGCTCAGCTTGCCTTAAACTCTCATAGGGCTGTAGCCAGTCATACCTTTTTCACTGTTCCCACAAGCATGTCTTCTTTCCCTGTTGTGCCTGCAATCAGTAATGCTAGGCAGCCATTTTTTCCATATCCTCTGTCAGTTTCCAGGCCCGTCTGGAATCTGCGAGCATACGGTTGCACAAGGTTCTTCTTATAGTTCTTCATCTGATTCCTCTGCTAGCAGCGAATCATCAGGGTCACCCAGGAATCCGCGCAAATTAGCTAAATTAATTGCACAGTGCATTGTTAAGGAAACAGCAAAGAGCAAGGTTTCGGGCAAGACAACTGTACCAGCCGAAGTGGCACCGTATTCTATGGTGCATTGCGCTAATGAGCCTGAAACTAGGGGCTTGAGAAAGAGGATTAGAGAGAAAATAAAAAAGGGGAAGTACGTCGACATGTTTACCCTCACTGAGGATATGAGGCAAGGTTTTGAGAAGGCCAAAAAGACTGGTGGTGGGGGAGAGAACGCCTTTAGGAGTTACAATCATTGATTAAGAGGCATTCTGTTTTTTCCGGCATGTTACATGGAAACCAGGCCTGGGGAGCACATGAACGTGCTTAAATACATATATTTGGTTCATGAAATGTCCATGAATTCCAGGGGGTACGTTTGGAGGGATTATGATGAAAAATTTCATCATAAAAAGGATGGGAACTCGGTCATGCCTTTGGGTTTCAAGGATGTTAAGGTTTTGTTTGGAGGTTACTCAGCATAATAAAAACACTCTGGAGAATCAATTTAAGAAGCCTAATGCAGCAGATAAGAGCAGTTCTGGCTGTGCGGTCAAGGGTAAGTGTTTTGCCTTCAATGATGCTGAGTGTATGAGAGGGGTGAGCGGTCATTTTCTATACTCATGTCGTATCTGCGGGGCAGGGCACCCAGCCAAAGACTGCAAGGGTGGAGGAGGTGTTTCACAGAGCGGGGGTATAGGGCACCAACACCCGTTGTACTGTTGGTGCGCTCAAAGTGGCTGGCGCATTACCCCAATAGGGATGACGCCATGTTTTTATTAGAAGGTTTTGACATGGGTTTCAGTTTGCCCATTTCTGGTTCATTTCAAGTGGTCGCTCGCAGGAATATTAACTTGGCAAGAGAGTTCCCACAGGTGGTGAGGCAGAGGGTGGAAATGTAGGTTCAATTGGGACATATGTGTGGTCCTTTGGATGTTGAGCCCTTGCCTGGCTTGTGCATTTCCCCCTTAGGGGTGGTGCCCAAGAAAGTTCTGGGTAAATTCCAGTTAATCCAACATTTGTCTCATCCGCGTGGGGGCTCTGTCAATTACGCCATTCCAGAAGAGCTATGCCTTGTGCACTAAGTTTAATTTGCAGCTTTGGCCCTGGGGCGTTAATGGTGAAATTGGACATTGAATCGGCTTTCCAGCTACTGCCATTGCAACCCGATTCTATGCGCTATATGGGTTTTAAGTACAATGATAAGTGTCTGCCAATGGGTTGTTTTGTCTCCTGTGCCTATTTTGAGAAATTCAGCACTTTCCTTCACTGGTGCATTGTGGCGGGCACAGGCCAACATGGAGTCGCCCATTATTTAGACGATTTTCTCTTTATAGGTCCAGGTGATAGTAACATTTGTCTAGAAATTTTGGTTTCAGCTATCTCATTGTTCCACGTTTTGGGGGTTCCGGTTCACAGGATAAGATGTTTGTCCTATTTGGGTATTGAGGTTGATACCAGGGCGTGATGCTGCCGCCTGCCAGCAGATAAGGTTCAGAAGCTGTTAGGGAAAATCAAAGAAAGTTTGAGGTTAGATAGGCTCAGATTGTGGCAGGTTCAATCCCTTTTAGGCTCTTTTAATTTTGCATGCCGGATCATTCCAAGGACTGGGAAGTCTCAGGAGAATTGCTTGTTAGCGTTTGTATAATTTTTCCTCAAGCTGGTGGTGGCTAATAAACGTTCGGAGATCACCGGCCTGTTGTCCCGTAGTGTACTGATTAAGAAGGAGTCAGTCATTTGCAAAATCCCCCGTTCTAAGACAGATCAGATGGGCCATGCTATTCCTGATATCTGCACTTTGCTCCTCGCGTCCATTTTCAGTCAATCTTGGTGTCACAAGCCATGGCAGCGGCTTGTTTCCCACCAGCTCGGGACCTACGCTGACTCAGAATCAGGTTCCGCTGATTACCAAGCACCGGGGATGCTGCAGAGAGTGACTCATACTCCATATGCTGCTGATTGGCTACTCCTCCTTTTTGTAGCTTCCAGATTCATTCCCCCTCACCGGTTATAGAGTTTCCTCCTACAGCTCGGTCTGGTTGTTCCAGCTATCCTCCGTGATTGTCTACACTTCAGCCGCTGCTTCTATTTACCACTCTCCGTCTCCCTCCACGCTGCCTTCCAGGCTTCAGCAGGTAGCTCAATTATTCAAGACTGTTGTTCCACTCTGCTCTGATTGCTGTTAGCTTGCTGTCTGTTTTCACCATCCACATGCTGTGCTCAGTGTATGCAGGCCGAAACCTTTGGGTCCGTGCTTCCTCTGTATAATCAGCAGCTACAGTTTTCTCAGCCCTACTGTGTGTAATCAAACTGTACATTTACACCTGAACTATTTTCAGCCTGTGCTATCCTGCCCTCCTGGCAGGCAACTCATCTAGCCAAGAAATCTTGCCCTCCTGGCAGGCAACTCATCTAGCCAAGAAATCCTGCCCTCCTGGCAGGCAACTCATCTAGCCAAGAAATCCTGTCCTCCTGGCAGGCAACTCATCTAGCCAAGTAATCCTGCCCTCCCGGCAGGCAACTCATCTACCCAAGAAATCCTGCCCTCCTGGCAGGCAACTCATCTAACCAAGAAATTCTGCCCTTCTGGCAAGCAACTCATCTAGCCAAGAAATCCTGCCCTCCTGGCAGGCAACTCATCTAGCCAAGAAATCCTGCCCTCCTGGCAGGCAACTCATCTAACCAAGTTATCCTGCCCTCCTCACAGGCTACTCTACAAACCAAGTTTTCTTGCCTTATCTGGTGAGACATTTTTCCATAAATTTGGCCTGTGGGGGGTGCGCAATTTTTAGTTCATTTAGATTCCTCCCCCCTTCACAAATTCCAGTTTGCGATGGTTTTTAGTCAGTGCTTGTTTGGTTTAGGCCTTAAGAGTAAAGAGTATGGTACTCACTCTTTTTGCATAGGCGCTGCTACATGTTCTGCGGCTGATGGTTTACCAGCATCTGCTATACAGGAAATTGGGAGGTGGAAATCAGCTGCTTTTAAAAGTTATGTTCGTTGTGATAAGCTTTGAAGTTGCACCCGTTGGGCCAACCCAGAAATGTTGCTTACCTGTCAGTTTTTGAATGATTAGAATTCAAAAATTGGATTGTGAAGAAGGCCCTGATCACAATTGGCTAAACAAGTTTTCTTCTTCACCTGGGTTCTATATAACATTGTCTGTTACATGTTTCGTTCAGTTGCAGGGTTTTGGGTAAAGAACATTTTCTGCCGGTTAGGTTATTTTTCTTTATAGCATCCACTGGCTCTGCGGAGCAGGTGTGGCTTGTGGGCCACTCCTATATTTTTTGGTCTAAAAAGCACCCTTTGGCTAAAAAGGCAGTTATGTTGATGGGTGGTCGCAGAATAGATGGCCGGGATACGAGGATTGCGTTGGACGTCACTCTTAGAGTTGCTGTTTAAGCATGAGCAGCAATGGGGGCACCCCAACTGGCTAGTTTTGCATTTAGAAGGCAATGATGTGGGTCAGATTAAACTAAGGCATTGATATGATCCTTCGGATAAAAGAGGATTTAAATATAGTTTTGTCCCATTGGCCGGGCGTACATATGGTGTGGTCAGAGATTGTACCTAGGTTTGTTTGGAGAGGGTCCAGAGATTTGGCGGCTTTGGACAAAGCCAAGAAAAAGGTGAATATTGCGGTGTCTAAGTTTCTCAATTGCTAATGGGGGTGTGGTGGTTAGGCACCCATTGTTGGTTCTTGAGAGTTCAAATTATTTTAGACCGGATGGAGTGCACTTATCGGTTTTGGGGTTTGGAGTTTTCCTTAAAAGAATTTTTTCGATCTTTGATTAACTGGTTTTAGGTTTTGGGTGTCAGGCTGCGGTTAGTCAAACCTGGCATTTGGCAGGAAGGCGCTACTAATCAGTGGCCACATGTGGCGTAAGTGGTCATTGTGGGGCACTTGCCCCTTTGAAGGATGGCAAGTGTATCCTACCTATGCGGGGTGGACAGTTGGGCGCTTTCTTTGCGGAAGCATCTGGACTGTGCCATAATAAGGGGCGGTGAGACTTTCACAGCACAGGTTACGCATATTGAAAGTCATCACCATTTTGTGGTAAGAAGTATTTGGCTAGAGCTGGGTTGTGGTAGTGCCTTCTTTTGCCACCCTTTATTAAAATTAATGAATGCAATTAATAAATACATTAATTTGATTCGAACCAAGCAGTTGTTGTCAGTGTTGTTATTTTAGAGTTAAGCTTAGCATAAGATGGTTGTAATGTTTGTCAAAATAAATGACTGGACGCCTTATAGATCTCTACTGCAAATACAACAAGCAGAGTTCTGTGTGTGCCAAATGTATGCCAAAGTATCAATGTGAGATTGTTGTTGTTGCCATGGTGCACTGGGTGGAATCACTAGTTTGTGGATATTTGTTCTATATCAGCATGTCCATTGGTGTTCTAAGGGGCTGCAGGTGCTAATGTTGGTGGATAGAATTTTGGTTAAGGGAGGGTGAAGATGATCTGATGGAGTGGCAACAAAAATATGAATACAAATATATCAATATAAGTCTTTATAAATTGCAATATGAAAGTTGTCATTTGATCAGGGCCGGTTCTACCATTACACATGGTATGGAGCTGAGTAGGTCGCCACATAGTGGAGGGCGCCTCAGCTGCAACCATGCGGGCCGCGGGCAGACTGTGTCTCTGTGACACAGCTGCAGCACGCGTGTAGCGCTGACCGGACGGAGTTTGGTCAGCACTACACAGTGACAAACACACAGCCGCCAGCGCCGGCAGCTGTGTGTTTGTTTTGATTAGCAGCCAATGAGAGTCAGTCAGACTCTCATTGGCTATTGCGCCCACTGCCAGAGCCAGGCTGGAGCTTTCCGGCTCCCGCAGTGGGTAATGGGAGAAACATCATGAACGTCTCTCCCATAATGCAGAGCGGCCCGGGAGGACGGACTGAGGAGCGGATGGCGGCGGCCGGAGTGGTAGCGGGGATACAGGTAGCAGGTAAGTGTTTTTATTTTTATTACATGTGTGTCTACTCTGGGGGGGTTACTACTGGGGCACTGCATAGGGAGGGAACCTCCACTGGGGGCACAACAAGGGGGGGACTACTACAAAGGGGGGACTACTACAAAGGGGGGACTACTACAAGGGGGTGGCTACTACTGGGGCACTGCATAGGGGGGAACCTCCACTGGGGGCACAACAAGGGGGGACTACTACAAAGGGGGGACTATTACAAGGGAGTGGCTAATACTGCGGCACTGCATAGGGGGGAACCTCCACTGGGGGAACAACAAGGGGGGGACTACTACAAGGGGGTGGCTACTACTGGGGCACTGCATAGGGGGGGAACCTCCACTGGGAGCACAACAAGGGGGGGACTACTACAAGGGGGGACTACTACTAGTGGCACTACAAGGGGGGACCACTACAAGGGTGGGGACTACCACTGGGGTCACTGCATCGAGGGACCACTACTTGGTGAACTATATAAAGGGCAATACTGTGGGTACTGCATAGGGGGGAACTACAACTGGGGCCACTGTTTAAAGGGTACTGCATAAGGGGTACCACTATTGGGGGCACTGCATAGGGGGTACCACTAGTGGGGGCGCTGCATAGGAGGGAGTACTACTGGGGGCACTATATAAAGGGCTTACTACTGGGGCACAAGGGGCACTGCATAGGGGACTACTACTGGGGGCACTATATAAGGGGCTTACTACTGAGGGCACAAGGGGCACTACTACTGGGGACACTGTAAAAGGGGCACTGCATATGGGGGCGCCAAAAAATATATGCACTTACCAAAAAATTTGGGCTAAGGCCGGCCCTGCATGCGATGTAACTGGAATGAAAGGTATGGACATGATTGGTGAGGATGTGTGTGAATGAATTGGATAATAGATGGATAGAATAGTGTAAGGTGGTAAGAAGGGCATATAGACATGATGAAAATATATATTGTTATTGCTGTAAATAAGGAATAAGGATGAATGTAGCAGAAGTAACTGACAAGGAGAATGGTAAAATCTTATATAGAATGTTTGTTCTAGCTTTTCTAGATAGTGCACGTCATTTATTTACAAAAATTAACAACCTGTACAAGTAAGATATATAAACAATTAAACATATTTATATAAATAACAATACTTTGGAACTGACTCATTAAATAAACAACATTTATTAATATATCATAGAGCATGGCGATTATATATACAATTAGAAAGATATATAGCCATAACAGATTCTGTAAACCATCACTCACATGCAATTAAAATGAATATTCTGTAAACCAGCAATCACATGCAATACAAATTAATATTAAAACCTCTGTTTATAAAGGGCAAATATATGTATACTTCCAATATATAGCTGTTTCCCCATAAAAGGGAATAAGTTCAAACAAGCAAACATCACCAGTGTGATAATATGAAGGAGACACACAGATGCTTCATCTATATACATTGAAGCAATTTATTGTGGGCCTGATATTTTGACAAACTTAATATTTTACAATACCATCATCTGTGACATCACTGTAGCTATTAAAACCAGGAAATTAATGCTTTGAGATGCTCAATTGGCCTCTTGCTAGCACATAATCAGTGATTTAGGAGTAACGTTGGAAACAATGGAAAACCAAAATAAATAACATGGTTAAAAATAATAGGTTCATAGCAAAAAGTATGATCTATATAGTAGTATAAAGACAATTTATCATACTGATATCAACTACAATAAATAAATACTAAATAAACATCTGCATGAATTCAGTCCAGCTAACAGTTAAAGGAAAATCACGGAAAACATTGTCTCTGGGCAATTTTTAAAAAGACCATAATAACATTGGAATATACTTTTTGCTCACATCACACACATAGATTTCCATCAAAATGTATCAGTTTGTAGAACAAGATGTCAGTATTTGAAATTTGCCCCAACTGATGAGTAGAGCAGGGACCAAAGAAAACCAAATGCAGAGAAGTAATTGGCAAATACCCTGTCTAGATCTGTCATGTCCATAAAACTTTGCCATTTGTACTGTATGTATGTAAAATCCTGGTGATATTGGAACCTTTTTACTAGCCTTACCCCAGCGTTGTGCATTGTTGATCAACACATGTCTTAGGCATGGCAGTGGATGACTTGAAAAGTGTAGTCACTAGTTTGTCAAGAATCCCCTATTTGTAGACATGTCAAGTTTTGCATTTGTATTTGTACAGCCTTTCTCCGAAGACAACTGTCATTTTTCCCATGTCAGCTAAGTCACAGGGGCATCACACAATATAGTGATAATGGGTTTGGGATGCGCTTCAGGGGAGTGGTGGTGCCGTGGGGTATGGAGTCGTGGGGGGTAAATGAAGGAGGGGGGAAGGGGTGGAGAGAATAAAGAGGGGGCACTTTGGGGTGGTGCTGCAACGTACAGTAGGGGTACCTGATCCTACTTTTGGATAGATATGGTGAGATTTGGGGGGTACCTGCGCTCCTTGGTTGTGTGTGTGTGTGTGTGTGTGTGTGTGTGTGTAGTCGATAGGGAGAAGGAGGGGGAAAGATGGGGGGAAGGTGAGGGGAGCAGGTGGATATGTGTTGTTGTGGGTGTGGTGTGAAAGAAGGAAACACTGGAGGCTGGGTGGATGGTGAAAGAGACAAATACGTTTATTGGTATTTGTGTGTTGCACGTGGAGAAGGTGGAAGTTTTTCAGGTTGGAGGCACAATGCTCCTGGGAGGTGATTGCTTCTTTGATTTGTTCGTGGTGGCATGCAACTGCCCAGTTGGTGGTGGTGGGGATGACAGGGTGTATCCACAGTGTGGGGAGTATGGTTAACCCTTTCAGGGGGCTCCTTGACTTCCGGCCTAACTACTGCATGCTCCCCTGCTGGATCTATGGGACTGGAACGGTCAGAATCCAGGCTGAACCCGGAACGGGCTTGGAACTTGACTCTGGACTCTGGACTGGAATAATGTGACAGGGGCTGAAGGGAAATCAGGTAATTCTGAGATGAGGGCTAAACAGGGTAATCCAGAAATGCTGTGACAAAGGCTGGAACTCAGGTGCAGGCTGGATTGGGTAATTGGGAATACAGGTTCAGGAAGGAATGGGTAGGTTTGGAAATTCAAGATTCAGGTAGGAGTGGGTAGGTAGAAGGAGCAGGAGTTGATCCACAGCAGGAAACAAGGCAGGGTTACATGGTGCAGGTTTCAGGGAGCCAGGGACCAACCAGGAGTAGGGCAAGCAGCGGAGCACAAGACTAAGGTCAGGAGCGCAGGAACTCTCTTATAGCTGATGCTGAAACACACGAGTTGCAGTGGCCTGGGAACTAGCAGGATTTCTGGATGCTCCAGGTATTGCTGTAGCAGGACTTATGGATTTGCCAGGTATTGCTGTAGCAGGATTTCTGGATTGCCAGGCATTGCTGTAAGCATGACTTCTGGATTTGCCAGGTATTGAGATAGCAGATTTTCAGGATGAACTGGCCTAGGAACCAGCAGGAGCCTTGGATACACTTGTACTCAGAAGTAGCACAAACTATACACCATGGGAAGTAACGAGATGTTCAGGCCCAGAATGCTATCAGAGGAGAGTATTTATACCTTGGGTCTGGCAGCAATTGGTGGATACGGACAGGTGGTCTGGTAGTACTGAGAGCCAGAACCACACCTCCAATTCCAATCAAGCAGAGCTTACAGACAGAAAAGGACCCAGGTGAATAATCACTGTGGAAAGGAATGCATTCCCAGCATGATGGGAGCAGATATCCCAGGCAAATTACACACACAGATCCATGAGACAAATGGCAGGGGTAAGTCTACAGGCAAAAGGTGAAAACTAGACAGGGTCGTGACATATTGATGGCTATTGAAAAATCAAATAGGCCAATATTTGGTTTTATGTCATCCCTGTGTGTCTATATCATACAGTCTTGGGTTTTCCATTACAGCAGTGACAGTCTTCTGTCCTCGATTGGTACGTTCTCATTTTCATGCCCAATGCCTTCATTTGTTTGTCTTCCCCCTTGTCTAGGAGTGTCCTTAATGTCCATTAAATCTCAGGTACTTCTTCAATATACTACATGCACTGTTGTTTTATTGCACAAAGGCACAGGTGTTGCCCTGTGGCTCTCCATGGTGGGTGGGATTGAGTACATGACTGTGCCACTCTCATGGTTCTGTGTATGAATTGTCATACCCAGATTCAGAAAAAAATTCCAAGTACAGCCCACAGAATTTGGAGGGAGATTTCAGAGTACAGGGACCAGAACGCTAATACCATAAAAAATCCCTATCCTCTATCTCTAATTTCCAAGCTGTTAAATTAATTTAATGGTTCTTCCAAATTTACCAAATTAGATTTAAGCAATGTCTGTAATGTTATTGCAGATATCTTATTTTTTGTGCACAACATCATGAAGCATAGTAAACAAGTGGTATAGGTACCTGATTTTGAACACACCACCTTTATTTTAAGTTTGAAAAGGGTGTTATCAAGCAGGGCCATAACTAGGGTGGTGCGGCCGATGCCGCCGCACAGAGCTCAACAGCCCTAAAGACAGAACTGGCCGTCCACCGAAACTTCTAACTGCCGGGCGCTTGCTGATATATAGATATTAATGGTGCGGTGTGCAGTGCCTGGCACGTCCACTAAAGGGGCATGTCACTCATGCACCCTAGACTCCGCCTCCCTCCTGAGCTTGTCCCGCTGCGCATGGTCTCTTGGGACGGGAGAGACCACTCCCACAGTTTCTAGGGAGCTGTTGGTGAGTCGCCGTCAGGGGTGCCATTCCTTATGATAGGCGGTGGCAGTGGCACGGTGTCCATCAATATGCAGCAGGTCCTAAAGACAGTGACAGATCCAGCGGCAGTGGCAGGCAGCAGCACCAGCAGGTGTGTGTGACAGTGTATGTGGGGAGAATGTTTGATCCCCGGCAGAGTGACTCATCAGTGGTGCTGTTCTAGTGCTGCAGCTGCAGACTAGTCACAGTGCATGCATATGAGGGGGGATAAGGGAGGGGATTATTAATCTCGAATTTTGAATTAAATTTATGAGAATCCCCTTAGAGAACTACTACTGTGTGGGAATAATGTGTGTAAGGTGCACTACAGTGTGGCATAATGTGTATAAGGGGCTCTACTGTGTGGCGTATTGTGTATTAGACATACTACTGTGTGTCGTATTGTGTATAAGGGATTGGGGATAGTACTTTGTGATGTAATATGAATAACAAACACTATTGTGCGGTGTAATGTGAATAATGGACACTACTGTGCAGTGTAATGTGAATTGATACATTCGTGTGGCCATATCCGTTCGTCGTGAGACCACGCCCCTTTATTTTCCATGCGCGCCTTCGTCGTGCACTGTCCCTGTTTAAAATATAGGGGGGTACCAATGATCTTTCTGTCACAGGGCATCGAAATGCTTAGTTACGGCTCTGTTATCAAGAAATGCTAACTGCCCTTTCTCAGGTATATCATACTGCATATGGTCTCCAGA
This sequence comes from Taudactylus pleione, assembly GCA_031769625.1. NCBI lineage: Eukaryota > Metazoa > Chordata > Amphibia > Anura > Myobatrachidae > Taudactylus > Taudactylus pleione. Next base: position 2,451,346 of record JAUIMM010000086.1, read on the forward strand.
TGGATCCTGAGAAGATAGATGTGAAACTAAGCTGGCCAAAATCCAATGACATTAGAGCAGTAAAATGTTTTATTACAATTTGTAAACTATTATCACTATTTCCTCAAAGAATACTCACTGGTAGCTCCAATCACAGCCCTGACATGCTCAGGCTCTATTAGCAAGGTATGGTTGCTCAAAGCCATTGAAGTCTTCTTAAGAAGGCATTCACATCTGCATCCTTAGGCAACCAGTTATTACTGTACATACTTTGGATGCATTTTGCCAGCACAGATCATCTTCTACAGCTGGGTACACACTAGGATGACAGATCGCCTTGCGGCCGATTCGCCATCTGATGATTGGTAAATGCATAAACAACTACCAATCATCAGCCCGATGTGCTGTGCCTGACGTCACAACTGAGCGTGGATTTACATGTGCCTGCCCAGTTGTGATATCAGTCACCAGCGGCCTCTGCAGCAAGTATAGGGCGGTTGGCTGATTGCCCGATCACACACCACGATGTGCCGATATATCTCCAGATCTGCAGATATATCGGCCATTGGCTGTGCTGCACAGCCAACTAAGGCCCTCATTCAGAGCCACTCGCTAGCGGCAGTACGCTCGTTCCGAGCGATGTTCGCACATCTGCGCATGCGTACGGTTTTTAGTACGCATGCGCGAACCAGTCAGTGCGGCCGAAAATCATTTGTACGCAATATAGCGAGTGCCTGCTATTTTGAGTGACAGAATGAGGCGTATGTGGGTGGTAACAGGGGAAGGTGCTTGAAAACGGGGAGTGGAGATCCGTTCGCAGGCGTGCTTAAAGGTCAAAACGGGCGTTTTATGGGTGTGCATAATTAATACAGCAGCGTCAATGACCACGTCACTTGGTTTTTTTTAACTCAGAACTGCTCGCAAAATAGCGGTTGAAAAAACCAACCACAAGAATAGCGAGCAGTTCATATCCTGTTCGATGTACTCGATTAATCTAATAAATAGCGGACATGACGTATGGTGCGAGCGGCCAGGGGGCGTTTTTATCAAATAAACGAGCGGATGTTTTGCTCGCTCGTTCAGTCGTTCAGACTTAGAGGTGTGAACAGACTGCAATGTGCGAACGGATCATTTGCATAGCCACCCCTTGTTTTTGAACGAACTAATGCAAATAGCGAACGGCTCTGAATGAGGGCCTAAGTTCACAGACATATCACTAGTGCACACCGTCCAATGCTCCCATGATATATCGGCTGTTAAATTGAACAGGCCAGTGGTTAAAGTGGACCAGAACAGGCTAGAACTGCGTTCTGTCACTTCTATTTGAAGACAGAACGAGTTTTGTCTCGTCCGGCCCACCCCAGCCCAGCGCTGCAGGGAGGTTTTGTAACCAATGGATGGGCGGCTCCTTCCCCACAGTCAAGCAGCAGCTGGAGGTTGAAGTTTACTCCTGAGCTCCGGGTTCCAGCTCCTGCAGTGTGCCCTATGGGAGAGACGTCTCTCCTATAGTTCCGAAGAGCAGCTCAGCAGCCTGTTTGATGGCCACGGACACAGGAGCATGGCTTAAGGTAAGTATTGTGGGGGTTTTTTTTGTTTAAGCAGCATTACTACAGGGGGCATTACTACTGGGGGGCACTATTACAGAGGGCACTACTACTGAGGTCACTACTACTGGGGGCATTGCATAGGGGGCACTGCATAAAGGGCACCACTCCTGCGGGCACTGCATAAGGGGCACTACTACTGGGGGCACTGCATAAGGGGCACTACTACTGGGGGCACTGCATAATGGGCACCACTACTGTGAGTTCTGCATAAGGGATACTACCAGTGTGGGCATTGCATAAGGGGCCTCACTCCTGGGGCAACTGCATAAGGGGCACCACAACTGGGGGCACTGCATAAGGGACACCACTCCTGGGAGCACTGCATAAGGGGCACCACTACTGGGGCACTGCATAAGCAGCACCACTACTGTGGGCTCTGCATAAGGGGCACTACCACTGTGGGTACTGCATAAGGGGCACTGCGACTACTGGGGGCAGTGTATAAGGGTCACCACTACAGTGGGCATTGCATAAGGGGTACTACTGCTATGGCCATTGTATAAGGGGCACTACTACTGTCGGCATTATGTGTATTAGGGGCACTGCTACTGTCGGTATTGTGTATAAGGGGCACTACTGTAGGGATTGTGTAAAAGGGGCACTACTGTGTATCATAACATGAATAAGGGAAGCTACTATGTGGTGTGATGTGAATCGGGGCACTATGTGCGGTGTAATGTGGATAAGATTGTGCTACTGTGTGGCATCATTTTAATTGGGAATACTATTGTTTGACCACACACCTTTATTTTGAGAACACGCCCCCTTTTTGGTGCGAGTACTGTGCCTTTATTTAAAGAGCATCGAGGGGGTGGTGAGTTCCACCACTTCTCTAAGACCACTTTAAGTACTGGAACAGCTGATATATTGGCCAGTGTGTACCCAGCATAAAGGTCTCATTTCAAACTTGTATCAACTAATGTTGAAACATAACCAAACTACTAAGGATCATCACAAACTGTAATGGGATGAGGACACTGAGGAGACTCCAGACTTTGAGATTTAGGGGTCTAATCATGATGTTAATTATCAGAGTCCGAACAGACCCTGATAACTAACATTCTAATTCAGAATCCGGAGCAATTCAGTATTGTGGTGTGGTGACAGCTGATGCAAAAATCAGCTGTTCTACGAGCGGCTTTACTGCTCCTTTCGGACCTATAGGTCACGCATGCGCACAAGAGCCCCGACGTCCAGCGGATGAAGCTGAACAGGGGTGGAGGGATACAAAAGGAACCCTCTTCGCAACCCGTACTTCCTTCCAATAGGGAAGGAGTGGGTTGCGATCCACAAGAAGGGAGCATTCGCCATCTGAAGATGGTGAATGGTCCCACACTCAAGCTCTGAAAATATTGTATTTGTAAGCAGGAGATATCTGTGATACTAGGGTATGGGGACAGCAGCCATGCCGGGAGAGAAAGGTATGCAGGAGATATCTGTGATACTAGTGTATGGGGACAGCGGGCCATTCCGGGAGAGAAAGGTAAGCAAGAGATATCTGTGATACTAGTGTATGGGGACAGCGGGCCATGCCAGGAGAGAAAGGTAAGCAGGAGATATCTGTGATACTAGTGTATGGGGACAGCGTCCATGCCAGGAGAGAAAGGTAAGCAGGAGATATCTGTGATACAAGTGTATGACTACAGTGGCCAAGCCAGGAGAGAAAGGTAAGCAGGAGATATTTGTGATACTAGTGTATGGGGACAGCGAGCCATTCCAGTAGAGAAAGGTAAGCAGGAGATATCTGTGATACTAGGGTATGGGGACAGTGGGCCATTCCGGGAGAGAAATGTAAGCAGGAGATATCTGTGATACTAGTGTATGGGGACAGCGTCCATGCCAGGAGAGAAAGGTAAGCAGGAGATATCTGTGATACAAGTGTATGACTACAGTGGCCAAGCCAGGAGAGAAAGGTAAGCAGGAGATATTTGTGATACTAGTGTATGGGGACAGCGAGCCATTCCAGTAGAGAAAGGTAAGCAGGAGATATCTGTGATACTAGGGTATGGGGACAGTGGGCCATTCCGGGAGAGAAATGTAAGCAGGAGATATCTGTGATACTAGTGTATGGGGACAGCGGCCATGCCGGGAGAGAAAGGTAAGCAGGAGATATCTGTGATACTAGTGTATGGGGACAGCGAGCCATTCTGGGAGAGAAAGGTATGCAGGAGATATCTGTGATACTAGTGTATGAGGACAGCGGCCATGCCAGGAGAGAAAGGTAAGCAGGAGATATCTGTGATACTAGTGTATGGGGACAGCAGCCATGCCGGGAGAGAAAGGTAAGCAGGAGATATCTGTGATACTAGTGTATGGGGACAGCAGCCATGCTGGGAGAGAAAGGTAAGCAGGAGATATCTGTGATACTAGTGTTTGGGGACAGTGGGCCATTCCGGGAGAGAAAGGTAAGCAGGAGATATCTGTGATACTAGTGTATGGGGCCAGCGGCCATTCCACGAGAGAAAGGTAAGCAGGAGATATCTGTGATACTAGTGTATGGGGACAGCGGGCCATTCCGGGAGAGAAAGGTAAGCAGGAGATATCTGTGATACTAGTGTTTGGGGACAGCGGGCCATTCCGGGAGAGAAAGGTATGCAGGAGATATCTGTGATACTAGTGTATGGGGACAGTGGGCAATTCCGGGAGAGAAAGATAAGCAGGAGATATCTGTGATACTAGTGTATGGGGACAGCGGCCATGCCGGGAGAGAAAGGTAAGCAGGAGATATCTGTGATACTAGTGTATGGGGACAGCGGGCAATTCCGGGAGAGAAAGATAAGCAGGAGATATCTGTGATACTAGTGTATGGGGACAGCGGCCATGCCGGGAGATAAAGGTAAGCAGGAGATATATGTGATACTAGTGTAAGGGGTGTATATCTGTGACATCTCCTGCTTTACCTACTTGATGAATGGCCCGATATCTTAATTTTAAAATTGCAGGTGAATGTTCATTTTCACCTGCTTTTGTAAAAGTTAAGTGATGATGAATAGGCCCCTTGGACTTTTATCAGAAACAATCATTGAAAAGCTAAATATATGTTTGTAAATGAAATAACACTTACAAGGTATACTATCTTTCATGCATAGTGCCACACAAAATTCCAAGCTCATCCACTGTGGAAAGCAGGACACTCTCTATCAATTTTAGTGGAGCTGCCCCAAACTGCCACTTTTATGGAAAGACGTACATCACTTCATAGAGGTTACATGTCTGACTGCTTCTCTTACTCCCTTTAATTACTAAATTATCAACATTCCAACACATATGCACAGCTTGGTCATGCGTATCTTAGTGCAACAAAATACCAAAAGGGATTCTGATGGAAAAATCATCCCTTCTACCAATTTTTAATAGGATTTAGCAAGTCTATAAGATGGTTTATATTACTAGTATAACTCTGAACTCATTTCGTAGCATTTGGACAGCAAGCCACTAATGAGTTTACCACCAGCTTAATCCTTTCTCATTAGGTGACTCCACCCTCACAGACATCCATCCCGTGCTCTCCACTCTGCCCCCTCTGATTAAATATTTCCCCTGACACTCTTTAACATGTGGAAAAGAATACCTTTCTATGTTCTCAACCTGAACCCATTTCACAATATTTGAAGCACATGCATGCAAAAGGTATTTGATGTTATTTGCTGTATTCTGTGAGCAGGGCCGGTGCCATGCCATGGCACAGGGCACCGCAGGGTAGGGGGCACTGTTTGGGCCTGTCAGTTGTCTTGTTTATTATCATTATCACTTGTAGCTTCTTCTTTTTGTTATCCCCAGCATCTCCTGGCTGCCCCAGGAGTACCCCTATTTCTTCCCTGGCCCTTTCCCATGAGGCCATGGCCCTTTTTAAGGTGCACTATCTTATGTCACTATTTTAAAAAATGGGGGCGGGGGGGGCAATGCTCTCTGGCACAGGGCACCAAAAAGTCTAGTTATGGCTCTGTCTGTGAGATCTGAATGTTGCCTTAAGGTGTTCACATTGTATGGACTGTGCCAAGACATGGAATTGGCAACTAATGCAACTAACTACCACTTTTTTGGACCATGTATTGTTACTCATATGCTTACTTGATTTTCCTAAATATACGTTAAAAAGTGATATTTTACCGCATTACTCTGGGTTGTTATAAATAGTCCATATAAATGACAGCTACTCCTACATGCGGAAGTGATAAATGGACATTTTACATTGATGTACATCAGCTATACAATCTAAGTCATTGTGCATTGGATGCTCTCATGATGCTCTTTTCACAGTGTGGGTGTTATATGTTATTTGTAAAGAGAGTTACGAAAAATCTACAATTATGGGAATGATTAATTATGACAGTATAATAGGTGTAGGAGGTAATGCAGTTTCTTTTTAACTTGGTCTGTGGAATGGACTGTCACAAAAATTACAATATTTATTTTTAACCTATGTCATTTAAAATGCAAAAGGTAAGTTTTGGACCACGGATGTTTTCACATTTATTTGTATAATGGTGAACTCCCAAAGGATCTGTTTAGCAATTATAAACATTTTTTTATATAAAGCCTTCGTATAAGCAGATCTTTTATAAGCTGACATGGAAAACAAAAATGTAATAAGTAAAATGTTTATGAAGCATGTCAGATACAACAAGAATATAAGAATGTTATGCTAAAAGGGATGAAATAACAAGTACAAAGAATGTAAGAGCCACTTCCTGAATCGGAACATAGGATCTGATTCAGCATGGATCGCAATTGCAACCGCGTACGAAGATCGGCCGATTGTTGTGTACTGCGCATGCGTATGCACCGCACTACATGTGCGTGGCGATTGCACTGTGATTACGGACGCACTATAGAATCTATCGCAGAATGAGTGACAGGCCGCGAGCACTTCGGGATGGTAATGGGGGAGTGGTCAGTGAAGTACAGGTGTGTCTGTCCATTTGAACGTCATTGCATTGGCATGCATAAATTAGCCACTGCGATTGCCTACGCAGCTTGAATACTTACTGTGTGCGACGAGACTTGCAAATCCTGAGACAGGTCAGAGCTGCTGTAATTGTGTGTGAGGGGCCGATGTTACCAATGTATATGCAGGACTGCGAGGTATTACAGAGAAGGCAGTGGTGGGGTCTCTATGCTGGCTGAGAGGTGGCAGACATTAGCATATTTTTGCACACTCATTGCATGTGATTACGCAGCTGCAATCACATTGCGATCCATGCTGAATCAGGCCCTTAATGCAGTAAGGTATATCATAACTAGCACAAAGAATAAAGCAGCTACAGTACTTACTAAAAGATACCAGGAAGCTCATAAGGAAGCACAATAACACAAGATATAGGCAAGATCAGACAGTTGAGGCAGCAGAATCCAAGGAGCCAGGAGCAATACCTGAAAATCCACCATGAGTACTCATGTATTGACTAGTCCAAGATCACTGAAGGAACCAGGAAGAACCTTTCTCAAGGAAGGGTGTACAGATTGATCAGGCAATGAGACTAAAGCTAGGCATCCACTAGAGCCGTAAATAGACTTTTTGGTGCTCTGTGCCAGAAAGAGCATTGGCGCCCCCTCATTTTTCAAAGGGACAGAGGACCTCATTCAGAGTCGGTCGAAGCGGCCGCACGGTCGTACGGGAAAAGGGTCCGGATAGGCAAATGATTCCGTCGCAAGTTGCATCCCTAAGTTTGGATCGGTAGCTGGCCGACCAAGGGGAGGAAGCGGCCGGAATTCAAAAAAATACGCCCCCTTCTTGTACGCATTGCATGTCATCTCCGGGCATATAAGGATTAATCGAGACCATCGGGAACCATCGGAACTGTTCGTAGAGCTTAAGGTTGACCATACCCTCTCTTAAGCTCTATGATCACGTCAGTGTAAAAACCTCCCATGTCACATGTGCCATGACGCTACTTTGTTAATTATGCACTCCCATAAACCGTATGCACTCCCATAAAACGCCATTCGCATAATTAGGCACGCCTGAGTTCGGATCTCCACTCCCCCGTTTTCAAGCACCTTCCCCTGTTACCACCCACAAACGCCTCAATCTGTCACTCAAACTACCGACCTGGCTGTGTTCAAGGAGAGAGAAATTTCTGATCATAGCGGCTAGTTTGCGCACGCACATAGCGAACTTTCCGCATGCGCAGTATAGCGAACATCGGTGGCGTACGACCGTGCGGCTGCTTCGACCGACTCTGAATGAGGTCCATAATGCACCCAAAATATGGCCATGGCTTCATGGGGAAGGGCCAGGGAAGAGATAGGAGAGGCCAGAAGATGCTGGGGATGAAATAAGAGGAAGCTACAAGCAAGAATGATAATAAACAGAAATTTGACAGGCCCAAACAGCGCCCCCTGACCTGTGGTGCCCTGTGCGATGGCACCAGCCGCACTACTGTAGCTATGGCCCTGGCATCCACTAGACAATTTTCTATCAGATAACTGTCCAATCTGGCTGGTTGGAGCGAAAACCTGGTAATGTATAGGAGCAAATGACAATCAATCATATGGTTTTAAACACTGAAAAAAGGACCCAAAAATTGTTCAAATTGGTTAAATTTGTGTGTTTTAACCAATTTGTCTGAACAACCATTTTTGGCTATTTTCCAGTGTTTGTGAGCAAATGGACGATTGTCATTTGCTCCCATCCATTACCAGCTTTTCATTCCAACCAGCCAGATTGGACAGATATCTGACAGAAAATTGCATATTGGATGTCCAGCTAAAGCTGGCCATACACGCTACAATTATCGGGGCGATCCACGGATATCAGGCGGATCGCCCCGATAATTGTAGCATGTGTGCGTGCAACTGAGGGTTAAATATTACTCGGTCGGGCATGCCGGATTGTCTAGCATGCCCGTCCGTTGCGATGTTTAACAGGTAAACTGTCAGCCGCATCGGGCTGTGTATGCCCAGCCGCGACCGACAGACAGACATTTCCTATGTTCCTTCCGATGGAAGGAACAGGGAAATGTCTTCTCCCCCAGGGGCGGTGCGCAGATGTCGGGCTAATACACTGTGAGAAATCTCACAGTGTATGACGTGGACATCTGCGGCTGGCATGCTGCCAGATAAAATATCTGTTGGTCTGACAGGCATTTTATCTGCATGTGTATGCCCAGCTTTAAGGTTTAGCCAGATTACAAGAATCTGTGATTACAAAACTACAAACCACTTGTTGAAGGAGTTTTAACTGAAGTACTACTGGAAGGAACTCCCAGTTGTAGTGAATGCTGTAGAAAGGAACACAAGATCCTAGCACATCTTGCAATGGTGACAGCAAAAAGAAGTTGATAGTAGTACTTGGCCCATCACAGTCCATGTTATATGGGTTTAGCCATGCCTTGCATGGGGAAGTTTTACCAGAGAACAATAGCATGGTGGTAGCTTTTGATCTATAGGGTGAAGCCCTATTACCAGAAAACAAAATCTGTTTTCACCAGAGAAAGAGCTTTGTTCTACTTAATTATAAAGCCCATAGTATTTTCAGTATTACTAATACTTGTCCACGGCAGTTTAAAAGACCATAGCACATCTATGAAACATTGCCACACAGCAGTGGCAGAAAGGATGGCAGTTTAATAAACTATACAACCCCATAGAAACCAAGAATGTTTTCATTATTCAAGAACTAGATCAGAGGCCTAAGGGCAGTCCAAGGAAATAAAGGGTATGTACATAGTGGAAGGCAGGTAAATGAAGCAAGGAATGGTTAGTTTGTTAATTTACTTTAATTGTTTGATTGATTAAGTACATTTAAGAGAAATACGATAAACAAATACATAATTATGGAACATATTTGGTATTATTCAGTAATATGCACTAAAGAAAATATTTACAGCAGTCAGCAGAAGGCTTGCAACCTTTCAGATCATTATTACACCAAAAATCTATCTGCTTGTGGACTAGGGCCCTGATTCAGACCCACTCGCAAGTGGGCGTACGCACGTTCGGCGTACGTAAAAAAATATTTAAATTCAAGTACTCGCTCGTATTTTCGTACGCAGCTAAAAATCCGCCCCAAACTCAGGCGACCCCTCCTCTAACTAACGAGCGTGCCAAATAGCGAGCGTACATTACCGAAATGACTTGAAGGGAACGCACGCACAAGTACAAACCGGAAGTGGGAATGTCAGATTCCGATTACCTGCTCGTTTTTTCGGCTACCTCCCTCAATCGTATCATGGCAATCAATGTATCAATTAGCTTAATTGTTTGTTTTTTTTCAACACAATGCAATAAACTTTAATCTTGTCTGTGTTTGTATTTGCTCGCAGAATACGTACGGCTGAAACCTTCGCTTTTATTGTTCAAAAGACATGTTAGCCCCAATTAAACAATTGTTCTATTTGTTTGTATCCCCACAAATTTTCTGTGGTTCATTTCTTTATTTAAATTTGCTTACGCATGTCACTGCATCAAGCCTATCATAACTCTCAAGAGATTTGTGGCCCTGTCGAACACATGACTCATACACTAACCAATAGAATTTGTCCTGTTAATTTCCAAAATACATTAGCCAATCAAATTTGTTTGGGGTGCTTTATTAAAAATATTTTGACAAAAAAACACCATTGCCATCATGAGATCCGCCGCATTCACCAGGCGCGAACTGCTGGTGCTGACGGAGGTGATGGACAGGCGGATCACCAGTCAGCCTCCACCCATCTCCAATAGGCGCAAGCGTTCCGCATATGCGGAGGTACGTCGACGCCTGCGCTCCTTCGGCTCACGCCGACATATTGGCCAGCTGAAGCGCAGGTGGTCGGACCTGCACCGGCGGACGCCCCGCTTGCTGGCATGCTTTCGCATGCAGATTGCGGAAAGTAAGTGTTCTGGACTGTGGTTTTCAAGTTTATCTTGTGGGCCCTAACTGCGTGTGCATGTTTTCATGTCTGTCCTATTGAGTCATTGTAGTCATATCTGCATGTGCATGTTTTCATGTCTGTCCTATTGAGTCATTGTAGTCATATCTGCATGTGCATGTTTTCATGTCTGTCCTATTGAGTCATTGTAGTCATATCTGCATGTGCATGTTTTCATGTCTGTCCTATTGAGTCATTGTAGTCATATCTGCATGTGCATGTTTTCATGTCTGTCCTATTGAGTCATTGTAGTCATATCTGCATGTGCATGTTTTCATGTCTGTCCTATTTAGTCATTTTTTTATTTTTTATTTTTTTGGGATTCCTGTTGAAACTAACCACAATATTTTTGTCATTTTTTAGGGGCACAGCAAACACTACGGCGGCATCGCCACACAAGACGCCGGTCCCGGCCCCTCTCTCCAACCCCCAATTCATCGATTACCCCTTCCTCCCCAGACCCTGTGGCCGAAATTTCAGGCCTACTCCCCCCCCCGACCCAATTCCCCCTCTCCTCCATCCATCCCTCCTCCAAATACCCCCTCCCAGGATTCCTCAAACACCTTGCCCCTAGGGTTGGGGAATGTAGCCACCTCCGAGGTGGTCCAGGGAGTGGCTTCTGGCTCTGTCGTTTTGGAGAACGGTATGTTTTTAAAGTTTATTTTGGACACCACAAACTGTTTGTATGTAATCATGTGTCGTCCCCATTTTTTTTGCCTTTCTGTCGCCTTAGGGTATTTTTGGGGGTTGTCTTTACCTGTTCCTGCTGATGTCACCATACACATATCACACCTGTGTGCCTTTTTTTAGGGCCCTTGTATTTTTGCCCTTAGACATTTTGGGGTGCTGGGTTTTATCCGTGTAATGTTTTTTTGGCCCACAAGCTTGTAAGTTTTGGTTTGCTTGTTTTGTGTTTTTTTAGAATGTTGCTTCATTATCGATTTATTAATCCCCAAACTTTTGTCACCCACAGAGGAACAGAGGCGTCGGGAAGAGCTAGTGAATTGTGTGGGCCGTATGCGGGAGCAGGTCACCGGGCTTATGCAGGGCCTTGACCATCTGTTGGTCCTCCTTAGGAATTAGTTTATTTTTTATTTTATTTTCGTTTTGTTTCATAATAAATCAGTTTTAAATCAAGCTCTGTCTCATGCGTTTGGAGTAAATCCAAGATTCTTTACACTGACATAAGTAGACTCTTCAAGCAAGGATTGCCACAGAATCTCACTACAGATTGTGTGTTGTATTTTGAAGGCAAACAGGCACAAGAAACACCTCCCAGTACCAATGTCATTTTCCTTTTTTGTGGTGGTCAACATGATAGTTTACACCATTTTTCAGGTTCCTATTTGGTGGCCAAACTGCTTAGGACAATCTTACGAAGGCAACTGATTGTACACAATTCCTTGTTGTGTTGGTTAGTACCCCGAAAACATATTACATTTTAGCTCCACTTGCTTCATTACTGGGTTACCCCTTAGGTAAAATTAACGTTTGGGAGTTTGTTTACACTTGCTTCTAACGTGCCCAAAAAGGAAACAAATTACACTCTCCAAATATTTATTCACAACAAAAATCAAAATACAAAGTGGTCACTCACAAACAAAACACACAGTGATAATCAGAAATACACCACATACCAAAAACACGAAACAAACACACAACAAATCAAGAACTGGTTGACGAAGGTCCATGCCCACATGATTTAAAAAATATGGCGTTGCAATATTGGTGTCAGAATATATTCCCGAAGTTTCAACATAAAGGTTTTTGAAGGGTAGCAGGAAGTAGTCATCGTGGGAGTGCCAAAGATTATGCAAACAAACAGAAGATGGTGCAAGAATTAATATAAAAAAAGATGAACGTTAAAAAACCGTAACACATTAGGTATACACACTGTTGTTTGGTCAATAATTACCTAAAATATCGGGCCACCACATCATCGCGTATGGCCCCCCCACATACTGACCTCCGACCAACCTCGGGGGGGCCATCCTCAGGTAAGGCATCCTCTGGCTGCATTGGAACACCACTCCTTATGGCGATGTTGTGAAAGATCCCACACAGGACCACAATTTTCGAAACCATATCCGGCAAATACATGAGCTCGCCATCAGAGCGGTGGAGGCATCTGAATCGGCCTTTTAAAAGGCCGATACAGCACTCCACCACTTGCCTGGTGGCTGTAAGTGCGGTATTAAACTCACTTTGTGGACCTGGTGTGGGAGCCAAATAAGGAGTGAGCAGCCAGGGCATGCAAGGGTATCCACTGTCTCCTGTGAAAAAGAATAGACAACATCAGGATCACTGTGTATCAAGCTTAACATTGTTATGTACTAAAGGTCTACACTTACCCAGAAGCCACGCATCACCAGCTTGTAGGTTGTTTAATTTGTCCCTGATTGCCGGATGACGAAGGAGTCATGTGCACTTCCTGGTAATTTTGCATTCAGGGACAGGATCTGGAGGGAGGCATCACATACCACCATTACATTCAGGGAGTGATAGTGTTACCTGTTTCGAAATATGGCCTCCAGCCGTGCTGGAGGCTGAAGTGGTATGTGAGTACCATCCACAACCCCTATGATGTGTGGGAAGCCAGCTATTTGGTAAAAATTGGCCTTGGCCACACTAAGGGCACCCATATCCAAAGACATTTGAATAAAATGATGGAGGTGCTTGAAAAGTGCCTCCATCACTGCCCTCAGGATCCGGGAAAAGGAGGATTGGGAGATGCCCGCCACTATTCCCACCGTTGTTTGAAACGATCCTGAGGCACAGAAATGTAACACCGCCATAATTTGCGTAAGTGGTGGTATTGTTGTTGGACTGTCAATTTGCCGCTCAAGATCACTCTCTATTAATGAGAGAGTGTCTATGATGATTTTGGGAGGAAGACGGTAGCATCTTAAAACCTCATCATCGGGCATTCCAAAAAGGGTGACACGTGTTCGAAATATCTGGGGCCTTGCATGCCTACGATGCCTACGCCTGGGACGAGATTGAGGTTGGTCGGCTTCCGGGAGCATGGCCAGAACAATCCGCCCAAGATCAACCTGAAATGGCAAGATTGGAAAGTAAGGCTTTGGACCCACCCCTAAAGAAAATTAAGAACAACTTAGCTTGATGATACCATCCATTGCTGCTTACATGCCGGGGTATTGTCATGATACATCCAAACTGAAATTAATCACAAAATTAATTTGACACATTTTACTATGTGCATTTATGTTTCTAAATTTTGTGCTAGACAAATCTTAAAATATGCGAAACACACATTTGGCCAAAGAGCAAAATGACATTGCACACAGTACATCAAAATGGGTTGAAATGTTTGCCAAAAAAGCGAAAGGGCAACCACAAAAAATTTTACATGATTAATAAGCATTTAAAAATGCGCTAATTAGTTCGCAAATACAAGTCACAATAGTAAGTATTTAAAATGCGCTAATTAGTTCGCAAATACAAGTCACAATAGTAAGTATTAAGAATGCGCTAATTAGTTCGCAAATACAAGTCACAATAGTAAGTATTAAGAATGCGCTAATTAGTTCGCAAATACAAGTCACAATAGTAAGTAGTAAAAATGCGCTAATTAGTTCGCAAATACAAGTCACAATAGTAAGTAGTAAAAATGCGCTAATTAGTTCGCAAATACAAGTCACTATACAAACTGAGAAAAATGCGCTAATTAGTTCACAAATACAAGATAAAAAATGGACTTACCAAGAGCAAATATATAAGAGTCCAAATCAAAAGGTCTTTGGGTCCGAAATTAATAAAAAGCTAAAAGATATGAAATTATGGATCCAAAAATTAAAAACAAGAAGAAACACAATGAGACACCAATTGAACAAAAGTTAGACTTCACAAAACTTACCAAATCAAGAAACGAGGCCAAAAAAAAAAAAAAAAAAAAAGAGAACTGAAAATAAAAACGCAAATGTAGCAAACAAAATAAACTCCAAACGCCAACTCCTTTATCCGCAAACAAGAAACTCCAACCAAGGTAACCTCCAACAATCCAAAAACGCCACCTCGACTCGAGACACACCAAGCCATAAATAGTGTTTTGTTTCCCGCACAAATTAAGGAGGGATCATAGGAACGCACAATCAATGATGCGGCCGCAAAATAAGGACGCATGTATAAATACGTCACGAAAACACATTTAAATTCTGGTGTATTTCTTGTTTGGACCTCAGACATGGCGACAGACCAGGGAAACAATGCCCAAGAGTCAGGCGGTAAGTCTTTCATGCATTTTGTATCAATGATTAATTTGAAACATAAGATTGGGCAAGTTGTGAATTTGTGAAATCTGAATATTTACACAAATAGGTGAGGAGGATGACATGGAAGAGGCTGCTGGGCCCAGTATTCCGGCCAAAGCTGCAAAAAAAAAAAAGGCAGCCACATTTCACAAGAAAGGAGAGTTTTTGATACAGAAGTGTGTGGACATCCTGCCACAGGCAGACAGGAATATGAGTCTAAGCCAGAAGTGGAGAATGTGGGAAGAGGTAGCCGTTGCTGTCAATAGGGTGGGTGATTATGTCCGTCTAGCCCGGGATGTCAAACGGCGATAAGTAAACACTTGCCCCCCCTAAAAACAAACACCATTTTAAACAAAAGGATAATGGCTTCCATTTTTTCCCACAGATGGGGCGACTTCAAATATCGCCTAAAGCAAAAACTCGCGGACAGGGCTAGGCATGCAAAGGGGACAGGTGGGGGTCCCACCCCTGTGTCATTGGAGTTGACGGATTTAGAAGAGCTGGCACAGGGGTGTGTGCAGCCTGTGGAGGTGTTTGGCGTGTCCAACATGGATACGGACATGCCAGACTTTGCGGCTCCTCATGTTGTCCCAGGTAAATCTTTTGATGTCACCAACTCTGAAATGTTAGTGGGCCAATATGTAGATTCTAATGTGAGTCTTTTCTCATTTTTCCTAACAGAGACACAGGCGGATGAGTCTGCTCCAGAGGGGAGCCTTGGCCGCCGAATTTCTGCTGGCTCGGCAGGGGAGGAACCAGTACATCCGGCTGAGGACCCTGCAGAAGCCAGTCCAGGGCAATCCCCCTCGCAGGCAGTGTCCCTCCTCACAGAACTCAATTTCAAATCGGATTTCCATACGGAGATTCTGCAGAGGATGGACGCCAGTCTGCTACGGGTGGCTGAGGCCCTGGAGCAAAATGCTGCGGCCAACGTGACCATTGGTCAGGCCCTGGTGGAAAATACCAGGGCCAACATCCGCATCGCCAATGCCCTGGAGCAGCTCGTTCGCCAGCACATGGTGGAGCCGACCTCCCTTCCTGCCGGAACATCAGGATCCTCCACCTCTGGCACAACATCAGCCAATCCTCCAAATGTGCCTAGCCCTGTGCCTAGTCCAGAGGCCACAACATCTGCCTCTGGACAGGCCAGCCCGATGACATCCCGGACCCGGTCTGGCGCCCTCCCTCCCCCATCCAAACGGGTGAAAAAACGGTGACAGCAATGGCGACTTTTCCCACACTCCTTCTGTGCTTGGCTCATATTCCTTTCTGGTCAAAACTTCCCTCTCCTTTCTTGTGAAATGTTTTTAATTTTTTGTTGTACGTTTATGTCTACAGTTATGTTGGGCCAATTTGTTTGATTTTGGAAATGATCTTTGCAAAAAAAAGATGTCCCCAAATTTATTATTATATTAGTTTTTGTTTGACCAATAAATTGACGCCAAAAATCTGACATTGTATTGTGACATTATTGTACAAATGGGTTACATTTAATCCTGGCCCAAAAGGCAAAAACTTGCCAAAAAAAAAAAAAAAATTTTTTTAAAAAAGGGCTCTTTAAGGAACGTTAAAAAAATCATATAACGAGGCAAATTCAAGAGGCCAAAATATAAAGGTGAGAAAATTAAAACATGATGACATTATTGTTACAATAGGCCCTAACCATCAATTTGAGGCCAAAATAAACCCCCACAAATGTACGCAAATTGATTGTGTCATCCTGACATTAGCAGCTCTGATTTCCACCTGCGTACGGTTTTGTGCTATCCCAAAAAACTGATTTCAAAACACATACCAAGCCGGTTTTCAATCCAACACTAATTGCTTTTCAAATCACCCGCGAATAATCGCAACAACATCGTGGAGTCCCGGGACGGAGGAGAAGGCCATCGCCAATGTGGTTGAGTAATCCAGACCCTAAGCTGTGCGAGCATTTTGAAGGGAAAGAGGATCATCCAGTGACGTATGAGTCGGTCCGAACACATTTTACGCTCGCATCTGCTAATGTATGTACGCCCCAAAAACGCCTCGCCACGCCTGCGTTTTTCCATCTCCACCCCCGTCAACACCCAAAAACGCCCTGTTCTGTCATTCACATTTGTCATGTCACTTCCTGTACGCTATTTGACGAACGAGACCCAAAAAACTCGCAATCTGCCGTACGCACATGCGCAGTGTTACACCGACGCATGCGCGGTTATTCAACATCGGAACGCAACGAGCGTACTGCTGTTTGCGAGTGGCTCTGAATGAGGGCCTAGATTCAGGAGAAAAAACATGGTATTATCCCTCATTATCAGACTCTCTGGTGCACCTCATAAATGTACTACAAGGATGTATTACCAAATTAGGAAGGAGGGAGGAGGTGGGGGTAGTATGGTCAGTGGGTCAGCCTTCTAATATTTATTAGTGTAAGATAGGATGATTTGAATTTAGCAGCTCTGCAGTGCAACTATTAATGTTCTTGGCTTGTTTCAAGCCTCGTCAGGAATCCTTGTCTATTAATATTGTATTCTTATCTGGTTAAAAATGTGTTGCAAATTAGTAATGTATTAGAGCAATAACCAATAAAAATGTTTGTCTATGCAAAAAGACCAACCCCAATGCCCCCCAAAAATTCAGCTCATAATGAAAAGAAAAGTGGTGCAATATGGAATTGTCCTTGGGCCCTTCCACCAACCCTTATGTTGTATATTAACAAATACATGCACAGTTTTTACAAACCAAGCAGTTCAGTGACAGTGACTGCCACTTGTGGCTGAAGTGTTTTGGCTTGTTTTAGCCCCTACAAAACAAGCTACCTATGGGCTTATGGTGGATAATCATCTCTACACTGGGAAGTTGTCATTATCATCCTTATCCTCCTCATCCTCAGTGTTAACATTATCATCACACAATATTAGTTCATCCCCATTGGAATCCACCATTACAGAAGTCTATCTACTTTGTTGCAATTGGCAGTAAAGGTCTTCCCCATAGAATATGTAGTTGATTTTTATGAACATGAGTTTTTCCACATTTTGAGGAAGCAGTCTTCTTTGCTGATCGCTCACAAGGTTCCCGGATGTGGTAAACATGCTTTCCGAGTACACACTGGTTGGTGGGCAACTTAAGTACACCAAAGTTAGTCTGTTCAAGGGCCTAAAAATTGCCTTTTTTTTTCCTCACAGTAATCAAAAGGACTGTGTGACATGCTAATTTGTACATTGTCATTAAAATAATACGCCACCATCCTATTGACACTTAGTGTATCAGATTGAATGATGGTAGAGGTGTCATTAATTGTGGGCAATTCTTTTAAGCCTGACCAGATGTCAAAATTGTGTTTTACTTTGGTGCGTTGACTCATCATCTTGGAAAAGGTCAGGTATTTCCTGGCAGCAGCATTTGCAGGAGAAACTGAAGCAGGAGAAGTCATCATGTCATGTGCCATTTGAGCTGACAACTTTCTGGCAAAAAGCTCTTTGCATCTCTTAAGATATGTGTCAGTTGGAATGAAATTATGTATGACTTAAACCTAGGTTCAAGCATGGTTGCCAAAATGTAGTGATACAATTGCAGGATCATGACAACCTTTTGGTACTCGTGAAGCAAATAAAGAAGTTGATCTACATGTCCAACAAGTCCACCATACTTAGCTGAATCACTTCATTTCATCTCCTCCCTCAGTTTCTCTAGTTGCTTTTCCAGTAGTTGTATTAAAGGATTCACCTGACTCAAGTTGGCAGTGTCTCAACTCACTTCATTAGTTACTAATTCAAATGGTTTCAGTAGCTTGCATAAAACATGAGTATTCTCCAGTGTGCTCACCCTTTGTCATGGCTTGCTGTGTAGGTTTGGATGGCTTGTTGCTGTTCCTCCAATCACTGAAGCATATAAAGAGTGGAATTCCAGTTGGTCACTACCTCTTGCTTCAGTTGGTGGCATGACAAATTGAACTGTTTTTGCAGTAACTGCAATCTTCTATATGCAGTTGCTGAATGCTGAAAATGTTCATGTTCATTTTTTAAAACATTTTGAACCACCAAGTTTATTTTGTGGGCAAAACATGGGATGTGTTTAATTCACCCATTTGTAATGCTCTTATAGTATTACATACGTTATCAGAAATGACAAATCCTGAGGAGAGTCCTAGCGGGGTAAGGTATTTTGCTATGACATCTCTGAACTCTGAGTTTTTCTAATAGGTTGACACTGGTAAGCCTCTTAGTAAAGCCAGTGATACAGAGAGTAGCCTGCGTGTGAATTAGCTGGCATTGTGTGGTAAATGTTTCTGCTTTTCTTTTGTTTGAATAGTGCTGCTTGTCCACTTATCTGTGGTTAAGTGGATAGTGAGTACAATGGCATTTTATTGGTCAAGAACTAGTTTTCTTTTAACTTCCCAGTACCGGTGAAGAACTGAGGTTTTTGTAAAATGGAATCAAGGTGGAATTTGGTAGCAGGGACACAGCACCTCAATGAACTGTCTGAAACTAGATGCATTGATGGTGGATATTGGATGCAGATCAAATGCTAGCATAGCTGTCATGGCTTCAGTGATCCACTGTGCAACTGGATGGCAGATTTCATACTTGATTCTTCATGAAAAGGATTGTTTCAAAGTCAATTGTTTACAACTAGTCTTCTCGGTCCCCTTCTGGGATGAAGATTCACCCCCAGTGGTAGCAGCAGCCCTAGTGTGCAAGGATTCTTCTGGGGAATCCTGGATAGGGGATGAATCAGTTACACTTCGCAATTGGATGCAGGAGGACTACTTCCAACCATGAATGAGGAGATTTATGATGAAGGTGATGGCAGTGGAGATGTCATGAGCTGGGATCTAGCTGAGAGCTGGGAGCTATCTGATGCTGGACTGCTTGTTATTATTTTAGCCAATTTTTCAGCTTTTTCCAAAAACTGCATGAACTTGCTACAAATTACGTAACAGGGAGAAGGTTCCTAGATGGTTAATGTTCCTACTTCTACTTACTTTGGCTTTGCAAACGCTACAGATGACTTGACAATTGTCAGGATTTCGGTAAAAATATCTCCACATATAAGGTGGATTTTTCAGTCTCATGCCCAGGCATGACATTGTCCTTCTTATCATCAGCAAGAACTGCTGCCACTGGTGCCTGATTTACACAAACAACATCCTCATCCTCAACTTTCTCATTAGCACTGGTGTCAGCTGCACAAATATTCCCCTCATCCTCTTGCACTTCACAGTAACATCCTCAATTGCTATGTCACCATCTTTACTTGTGCTGCTCACCCTCACATTTGCAGAGGGTGCAGGGTGGAAGAAGGCTTCTCTATGAGTACAATATCAGAAATGTCAGACTCACATATAGCACTTGTGGACACCCTTATACTCTCCTCAGGGATTTGTGACACTTCTGAACACACAGTTTGTTCTTCAGCCTTAGGCTGGGTACACACGTAAAGATTTTCTGTCCAACCATCCAACTAGTTGATTGGTTGGAATGAAAATCTGGTAACGTATGGGAGTAAATGATGATCAGCAATTTGCTCCTAAATGCCAGAAAACAGATGAAAATGGTCATCAGACAAGTTTGTTAAATGTTTGATCTAAACAATTTGTTCAAACAACAGTTTTTGTCCATTTTCTGGTGTTTGGGGGCAAATTGCTGATTGTCATTTGCTTTCATACCTTACCAGATTTTCATTCCAACCAATCAACTAGTTGGATGGTTGGATATAAAAGCTTTAAGTGTACCCAGCCTAAGTGTTTTTTTCTGCACTGATTTGACTGATTTACATTTGACACCTCTTCTAGACTCTGAGTGAGAAGGTGTTGCATCATCATGTGAGCTTACAGAAGAGGATGCCTGACTGAAAGCAGTTCTAGAACCACCACTTGCAAATAAAGGCCAAGACCTGAGCCTTTCCTTGCCATTGCATGTGATGTATGGCATGTTTCCAATTTTATGATTTTCAGCAGTAAACTTTCCCTGTTTTTTTTAACTTTGTGAAATATTGTTTTAATTTCAAGTGCCCTGTCTTAAACCCTCTATGCCCTTGAGCACTAGGTTTAGTAGATGTTGAAGTACTATTATCATCATGACTGGCAGCAGCTGCAGCACTAGTACTTGGTTGCTGCTCCTGCTTTTCTATCAAATGATCTTGAACCATATTGACTCACAGAGCTTCTAGTAATGGTGGCACTGCAAATACTAAACATTATTGTTAAACACAGTGGACTGCCTGAACACTCACAAGTTTTAGAACAAAAAAGTTTAATTGTTTTTAACAAATGACACAAGTTCACACTGTGACTAACAGTGCTTACATTTACGGTGGCATGGCACCTACTAAACTTTATTATTTGACAGTTTTATTTTAGTTTTTTTAACAAAGTGCCTGTCCTAAACACAGTGCCTCAAAGTGTTGCACCCCACAGCCCTTCACAGTCTGACACAGCCACAGCAGTGCTTGCACCATACACCCCTTCACTGACACAGTCTTTAGTGCTGCACCCTGCAGCCCTTCACTGACACAGTCTTCACTTAGTGCTGCAGGCACCCCACAGCCCTTCACAGTCTGCCACAGCAGTGCTTACTTGCTCCCCACATTCCTTTTCTGACACTGACTTAGTGCTACATCCCACAGCCCAACCTAACCCTGAAATGGCAGCCACGATCATGAGGGAGGGAATTTTATTGAATACAAAACACACATTATCTGATGCTGGGAAGATGACGTTTTGCCTCGTTTTGGATTCAATTTGGTGAAAAACACAAGCTCGGGCTTGGAATTACTCAGAACAATGAACAGCGCCTGTCTCTGTAGGTGATTAATGATCATCCGGATAATCTATAATTTCTTATTGCCGCAAATATCGGTGACAAGAAATTAAAATGATTGAGTCTTAAATCCGATAATTAGTAAATTTGTCCCCAAATAACTGATGCCATCACATTTGTACATTTGTACACTTGTACCATATGTACTCTTCCTTTGTCTGACTTCTTGTTTTTCAAAACTAGCATGTTCTGGATATAAATATAATATGTCACATAAGTAATTTAACAGATGATATGGCTGTAGTCACTGATAAGCTCGCAATGATTTCTATACAGTTAGCAATTAAATTTACATGTAAACAAACTATTTTCCTATTTTGATAGTGCTTATAAAATAGAATATAATATATACAAAACAGGAAAACACCTACAGAATGACACTAACTAAGGCAGGCATAACTGTATCATGGTACATTTTTATTTTAGATTTTAAGATGTAAATTTTCCTTCCTCTCAGCCACTCACAATTTATGTTTTAAATGAAATCATGGCTGAAAAATAAATCCAGACATTATCCTGATTATTTATTCTCACCCCTGTTGAGATTGTGCCTTTGCTTGCTAACGCCATCTCCATATATCTTAAACATCCAGGAGGACGTTTGGAAGAATCCGAGGAGATTAGAGCATCCAGCATCTGCAGGGACTGGTGGGGGGAGGGGATAATGTTTAGGTTAATAAGAATAGCAGATTTTTGTAGCCAGCAGGAATCATGGGTTTCAAATGAAGACGCTGCCAGGGGACTATGTATTTGGGAAACAAACGATATACATACACGGTTGTCCCCATTCTTGTGGTCAGGGAGGAATATGTGGCAAGAAAATACTATTTGTCTGTTATGCAGAATCCATATATATTGATATATTTTTATGTTTATTACGTCATATGGGCAGCAAGCATACTGTATGTTTGAAATTCTTCCAAGTACTGAGACTGGTTGGAATTTATTGATACAGAGATAAATTACAACTGCACTGGCAAAGAGTATAGTAACATCTAACAATACAGTGCTGGTAGCTAACTGCTTCTACATAAAATATGTAATTATATACTCCTCTACACTGCAGAGAATACCACGATACAGAACATGGAGCCCCACTCATTATATAGGGTTGCATAATACATTTGCAGAGTAGAACAAGTTTGATCTATTATTACTACTATATCAATTTGATACAAGCTGTGGTATTGACATGTTCACACAGCCTGAGTTTATAGTACATCTAGTGCGTGTTTGGTGATCATGCTGGTTATGGGGTGAGAAGATATCACCATTTAATAATAATTATGTCAGTTATATGCTTGATGTAAATGAACAGTGTTAGCACTTTGACATCATACTCACTTTAACACCAGCTTTTATGGATTTCCAGGATGCCCACTATTACCATTACTCATATTGCTCAGACTGCATGTGTGTATTCCAATGAACACACAATTCTGTGAATTAGCAGCTCCATCATTTTGTGAGTGACAGCAATCTCACTCTGCAAGAGTTCTGAATCTGCAGTTAACCACAGGGTGTGATGGCATACCATATCTGTATTGCGCAAGGAACACGTCCATTAAGGTGTCAGCCTTTATGATTGGAATTTCATTGCTTTTTTAGGTTGGAGTAGCACAAATTCAGTAGGTTTCGTGAAATTTCAGATCATGTCTAAGAAGCCTTAATGGGACATGTGAAACCGTAAGGTTTATTCTGTATCAGGGTTTTGATGAGCAAACCAGGCCACCTGCAAGGCAGAAGTACAACACATAGGTACACTGGCATGGGTGGAGGAGCGTACAGCACACAGGATGTGTTTTGGGGGTACAGAGGGAGAGACGGCTGCGGGAGCAGGCTGCAGGTGTGTGGGGCAGTGGCAGCATCAGCACCATGCACAGTAGGATCAGCGGGCAACAGAGGGACTTACTGGCGCTGGGCATGCACCTGAGAAAATCAAATCAATAAGACGCAGATGCATGGACGTATCAGTGAGATCCATCCATGCATCTGTTAAAAAATGAATGTGTAATATAAAAAAATGATGTGCCTCCACAGCACAACCAGCACTGGGCTTTTGGAGCCCAGTGCTGGTTGTACTAAATACAGGGGACAAACGACGTAGGGGTCCCCTAGAAAAATATGGAATTCTCCCATAGAGAACTCCCGAGGGGGTGGCATGGTATTTAAGGGGCTACACCTCAAAAGCTACTGGAGGTACCAAGCTGAAATTTGGCATGGGTGGGTACAACTGTTGACTGGCACTGCATGATAAATTTTTAGGTCAAAAACCTAAAAAATTTGGATTTGGGAGGAATCTAAAGTTCCAACTGTCAGTTTTTTCTGACACTCTCAATTAGGACCACTTTTCGGTTGTTCTCTATGTGGGATTTTTGGGAAGGTATAAGTCAGGGTACAGGGCGAATTTGTACTTGGGGTCTGTTTCATTAGTTAGCTATTGTTCCAGGGTAGGTGCTTTTGGGGTTCAGGTAAATTAGAAAGTTACAGTTTTTAACTATTACCTCATGTATGCCCCTTTATACAGATAGGAAGCTTCAACTTGTTGAGCAGCCTCAGTTGGTGCCTTCAGCAGGTGTACTCATTGTGGCTTCACTTGGATGCACAAAGATGGCTGGATAGTGTGAGCAGAATCGGGGGACGGAAGCAAGTGTTAGCTGCGGCCGGGATCTGAGGGGGGGGGTAGTGGGACTTGGCGTGAGCGGCAGACAGATGCAGGCTCGGAGCAGAGATATCTGTGATGCCTGCATCTGTGTGTGATAAAAATAGACACAGATACATGGATGGATCAGTGAGATCCGTCTGTGCTGCTGTGTTTAAAAAAATTAAAGTGTTAAAATAAAATAAAAATTGGCCTGCCCCCCCCCCTTCCCCAAAGAACAACCAGCACCGGGCTTTGCAGACCCAGTACTGGTTGTGCTAAATACAGGGGACAAACAATGTAGGGTTCCACTGTATTGAGCACAATCAGCATTGGGCTATTCAGAGCCAGACCTGGTTGCCAAAATACAGGGGACAAATTAAGTAGGGGTCCCCCATATTCAGCGCAACCAGCACTGGGCTCTGAGCCAGTCCTGGATCTGGAAATGCAGGGGAAAAAATGTGCAGGGTTACCCTGTATTATCCAGAACCAGCACTGGACTTTTGCTAGCGGGGGGCTAATTCCACAGCCAGGGGAGCCCTACCACCAGGTCCCCCAACTGAAGCATCAACCCTGACCACTAGTCAGCCCAAGCCAGGGATCCCGGGGGAGCTGGGAACCCCCACAATAAAGGGGTCCCCCTCTCTAGGGCACCACAGGCCTAGGCTGATAGCCCGGGGCTATCACCGACAACCCTGGCTGGTGAGTGCCGGGTTGATTTGTGTAAAAGTGTAGTGCAAATTAAAAAGTTAAAATATTGTCTTTTGCAGTAGAACTACAGGCCCCAGAAAGCCTCCTCCGCATGCTGGTATTTGGAGAACCATAAGTACCAGTGAGCGACCCAGCTGCCGATGTCAGGAAGGTGAATGATGCAGGTTAACGATATATCGGGCAGGCGTTCAACAGATCGTGCAGTGTGTACCGACTGCCTGATTTATCGTGCCATCGGGAGTCACATTGGTGGGTCGCCTAGTGTAGATATTGTAGATATATGTAAAGAAATATGTATATATATATATATATATATATATTTTTATATATATATTTTTTTGAAGTATCAGCAAAGAAGTGTAAAAAGATATGCAAACAGGAGCGACAGAGGCCCTATACATCATTGAGGCCATAGGGCCCTGATGATTAAGTATCCACCTCACCGCGGGAGATACTTAAGTATCCTCCACTGCAAGGTGGTTACTTATCACAGGAGCAATATATCATTGCTCCGGTGCGAGAACAGCTCCTCTGAAAAGCAGCTGTCCCTGTGATTAGTAGAACAGCTACACAAATAGCTGTGTTACTTACCTGTGCCTGCACACCAGGTCCCGAATGTGCAAAGCAACGGGGTGTCAGTGAGCAGGAGGTGGAGGGATCTGCTCGGATCCCTCCACGCATCCCCGGAACTCCTTCCCATAGGAAGGAGTGGGGCTAAGAGAACAAGCACCATCTGAAGATGGTAATTGTTCTCGCAGGCAAACTTCGAAAATGTTCAGCTTTTGCAGTTGAATATCAGGTGGTCCTATTCAGACGAATGGCCCACTAATTTAAATGTGCGGAAACTAGCGTTTACGTATGGTTAGCGGGCCATTTTAGGTATTAAGAATAGGCCCCAGAGTGAGAAACAAAAGTCAGTATATGCATTAACGAAGTACAATATATACAACAAAATAATCAAATAAGGAGGGTCATACATGCACATGTAGATATTTTCTTGTGCATTGTCGATTTGCACATACATATGGAGAAGTGGAACAGAGGTGGGCAAATAATTAGCCTAGCCAGGTAAAGTAAGGATTAGAGATATGCGCCTGAAAAATTTTGCTGTATCTGGATTTGTATTTGCCAAACCGCCGTGACTGGTTTTAGATTTGGATTTGGATGTTTTACAAAAGTTTACAAAAAAAGTTTAAATCACATAATTTGGGCTTTTTCTGTTGCTAGAGTATTACTAACCTCAAAAACATTCATTTAAAGTAATTTACAGTCGATTTAGACCACCTCACAGCTCACAATTTTGTTTTCACCATTATTGGTTAAAGGATGCAGTGAGCTGGCTGGTTACTAATCGACAGAGCAGTGGCACAGACACCGCAGTTTAAAGCAAATCTATGAAACATTGCCACACATCAGTGGCAGAAATGAAAGGTACTGCAAGATGGCATTGTCCCCCAGTGGGGTATGGCCAGCAGAGTCACAGTACTTGTATATACAGTAGGCCATGGCCCAAGGAGTTACAGTGCTTGTATACACAGAGGGCTACGGCCCAAGGAGTCACAGTGCTTGTATACACAGAGGGCTACAGTCCAAGGAGTCATGGTGCTTGTATACACAGAGGGGTACAGCCCAAGGAGTCACAGTACTTATATACACAGAGGGGTACAGCCCAAGGAGTCACAGTGCTTGTATATGCAGAGGGCTACGGCCCAAGGAGTCACAGTACTTGTATACACAGAGGGCTATGGCCCAAGGAGTCACAGTACTTATATACACAGAGGGCTATGGCCCAAGTAATCTCAGTGCTTGTATACACAGAGGGTTATGGCCCAAGGAGTCATGGTGCTTGTATACACAGTGGGGTACAGCCCAAGGAGTCACAGTGCTTGTATACACAGAGGGGTACAGCCCAAGGAGTCACAGTGCTTGTATACACAGAGGGCTACAGTGCAAGCAGTCACAGTGCTTGTATACACAGAGGGCTATGGCCCAAGGATTCACAGTACTTTTATACACAGAGGGCTATGGCCAAAGGAGTCACAGTACTTGTATACACAGAGGGCTATGGCCCAAGGAGTCACAGTGCTTGTATAAAAACATCTTTTTAGGGGGGGTGCCAAATGACTGCCTTGCTCTGGGTGAAAAAGATCCTAGTTTCTGCCCTGCCTATGGTGTTAGGAGTAACAATTGGTATAAAGGGATGATACAACTGTTTCCTCCAGATGACACATTCGGGGTGATTGTATGATGACTACCGGGTTACCCATAAGGTGCTAATGACAAATATATGACTTCACATTGCACAGGGAAACATGGTAACATGGTTACCTTTTCAGAGAAGATTTATGGAATAAGATAAAGGAATTGCATAAATCTTTAAAAGTGTAATATCATCATTACAATTATAACCTCCATTTTTGTCCCCTGTAAATGGAAAACTGTACGAATATGTGATAAATTATATATTGAAATCATCATTGTAGACCAGTGGTTCTGAAACTCAGGGCCTGATTCAGACGCGCTCGCGAGCGCATAGTGCTCACAAGTGGGTCGATGTTTGGCTCCTGCGCATGCGCCGCCTCCAGCATATGCATGCGCGAGCCCCAGCGAGCGATGGCAGCTCCGTTGCTCCAGGGCTCACTACAAGACGGGGCGGCTGTTGATGTTGATTGACTGCTCGCCTCGTTTTTTGGCAGGGAGGGGGGATGGCTGCATAAATGCAGGCGTTCCCTAATAGAGAAGGAAGTCCACTCAGACTTGCGGGAGCCGAGACCCTCGCCAGGTCGCTCGCACAAGCTGTGGGTGGTCACCCACAGCTGTGTGAACGGCCCGGAGGCCGGAAAAAAAAAAGTAACGCCCCGATTCAGAGTGAGCGCACACAAACAGCGTGCGTCTCTGAATCAGGCCCTCAGTCCTCAGGACCCCACACAGGTGACGTTTTCCAGGTCACCCAGCAGGTGCACAGGTATGGTCATTACTCACTGACACATTTTCAAAGATCCACTGGTGGAGCTAATTATTTCACTAGTGATTCTGTGAGGAGACCTGCAAAACATACACTGTTTGTGGTCCTGGTGACAGCGTTTGAGAACCTGTGCTGTAGAGCTCCATATTTATATTTACCTCAGTTAGAGGATCATTTTTTTACACTTACCTACTAATATTTTTGCCTAGATCCTAATTCCTCCTAAAATATGTTGAAGAACATGATTTGTTAACAATTTTCCAGCATTAATATGCTGATGCATATGCTATGTTATTATCCTCATAACCACTCGTTATGATCTTGTAAAGGAAAGTCTGCAGATTATCCTTTTTATTGAAATTACAGGTAAATAGTAATAGCAACATTACTAATACATTCATATTGAAACAGTCCTCTATCATTTACCTGTTGTGAATATATCTAAGCCACAACTTAGGTAATCCTCCCGGCCCTATTTATGGCTAATATCGCTGTATGTGTAGAGCACACACATTTTAGCCTGACTTAATAAAAGTTATGTTTTAAAGATTTTGTTCTTCTTTGTAATAAGAGTGCACCACACAAGAGTCTTTCTTCTTTTTTTGTTGATGCATTATACAAACTGACTCTGGTGCACCATCAACAGACATACAAAATACTTACATATTTATGGTCATTTATGTGTAAAAAAAAGTTGGCTCTCCATTATGTCTTTTGGAATTGTCAAGAAAGCTGACTCCCCTGTTCTCTGTTTGCTAAATTCTAAGACATGTAAGTAGCAATTTCTCAATTTCATATAGTATAAACATAAATCTAAAAAATAAGTTTTATATATATATCTAAAAGATCAAAATTAATTACAAGTGCATGCAAAATCGGAGAAATTAGCTCAGACATTTTTGTTTGTCCCCATCTATTGACCAAAATTGGTACTGCAGTCTTTTTTGTATATCATTAATTGCATTTCTGACCTGTTGAAAATTGTGTGTCATCGCATTTAGTCATTCAAATAGGTTTTCCGCAATATGTATCATGAAAACACTAGGGACCTCATTCAGAGCCGCTCGCAAAAAGCAAGCGCTCGCTCTGCATGAGGGCGGACGCTTTTTTTTTAGCCGGCCTCCTGGCCGCTCGCTATGCTGTGGGTGACCACCCACAGTTTTTGCGAGCGGCCAGGAGATGGTCGCGACCATCGGGCTTGCGACGAGACCCTTGTGGTAGGGTCTCATCTGCCGCAAGCCCCACTAAGCTTCCTGCTCTAATAGAGCAGGAAGCTTCCTTCAGGAACACCTCTGTTTGTCCAGCCACCCCCCCTCCCCGATCAACATCGACAGCTACCCCGTTTGTAGCGAGCTCCGGAGTGAGTTAATTTCTCACTCACTCCAGTGCATGCGCATGGCATGTGCAGCGCGTGCACAGTGCCCCACCATTGACCCACTTGCGAGCACATAATGCTTGCGAGCAGGTCTGAATGAGGGCCCAGTTGTGTAAAAAGCCTGAAATGTGGTAAGCCCTTGTGAGTCCCAATATGTTACTGCAACTAGTTTGCAAAAAAACTCAGTAAACAACTGATATGCGTATGCGCTAGCGTTCAATATGCATGCGCAGAGATGTAATGCACTCCAAACACCATAGAAGAGGGAAGCCTGTTGAATGCCAGAACATTCTCAATAGCGACCTGCTATGCTATATATATGTGGGCACTTTTATTTGCCATGATGGCTACATAAACATTTGGCCTACTAATGGACTTGTAATATAATGGACTTGTTAATCTTTGTTAAATGCCTGCATTCTGTCTGTGAATCAGACTGTAATCATTTTTTAATGTACCCCAATCTGCAAGATTTTTTATGAAATATTTTTTTTACAGATATTGACTTATTGGATTTGCTGATTATATATATATATATATATATATATATATATATATATATATGTATATATATATATATATATATATATTACTGATGTGCGCAGACCCACTTGTTTTGGATTTGGTTCTAATTTATCATCGTGATTTCATTTTGACAAAACCACCCTCAAGTGTTTTGCTACAGATTCGGTTTTGGTTTGGTTTGGTTTCCTTAAAAATCGATTAAAAAAATGACAAAAACCATATGTAATTCGGACCTGTTTACATGCAATCCAAAACCTGAGTTAGTTTTTTAAATCCAAGTTGCGAACTGAAGCAGACCCGAGCTGGGACTTGTTTCGATATATTTTGTGTAAGGACTGGCAATCCTTGCTGTTGTAATTCAGCCGTGTCCAGTGCCTTCCTCGTGTGCACCGTGCCCACGGTCACACCAATATAATCTCAAAAAAAATAGGCGGCACTCAGACGACTTGTAAAGATGCAAAACGACCCAGTTGTTTGTCAATGTTTCAGAACCTTTAATAGTTCTTTCGTCAGGATACAGCAACAATACAAAAACACACCTTAAATACATACCACCAAGTGACGTCGATGGAAGTACAACACAGCTTGTCAGCGATAATTAAGTGTGCACCAGCCTGCAACCAATTACAATTAACATACAGCTATCAGTTATGAGCTACAAGTTCAAAACAACACAATAAATACATAATGTTTTGTACATCAAAGAATCATATAGCAAATGCAATGTTAGTATCCTAGAATCATATCAAAAATTGCAACAATGAGGCATAACAGACTAACACATTAACACATTGCAATATGTAACAGCATATTCTACACTGATCATCACAGAAAATGTCCACTGAAACACAAATATCCTAAACCATGTAACCCCAAAGATTCATTTAATCTCTCCGATCGTGTCCTCAGCAATGATGAGATATAGGTCCTTAATCGAGGGCTTTCTTTTGTTCCATCTGTTCATTTTGGACATTTTCAATGGCAGGTTGAGAACTTTAAACTAAACAGAACTTTACGTTTGAAGGAATATTTTAAAGCGGATCAGCAACAGAGCTCAGGTAATTCAGAGAACTTTTTACCTTTCAAAGTTAGAGCATTACAACCTAGATTAAGTTTTGATCCCCCTTCGAACAATAGTTCTATTGAAACATTCTCTCGTTTGCATAACCATGCTGTTGTACTGAGGTGTCTACTAATAATGTGAATTCCTTAAAGTTCCCCAATTTATCGATTCCTGAAAGAAAACCAATACAAAATCGGTGTAATTATGACGATATTGTTCTTTGACCATCAGACAAGGGGGGTTTATTACTATTTTTAATAAAACAGATTACAAATCAGAGATCTATTGACAATTAGCTGATAGTAACACATATGAAAAACTTGTGGTGAATCCTACTGGGAGGTTCAAACGTGAATTAGATGATTTGTTGTCTATGGGGGTACAAGAAGGATTGATTTCTAGCAAGATACAAAAAGCTTTATCTATTATCCCTTTTGTACCTATTTTGTACGCCCTCCCCAAGGTGCACAAGACACTGCATAACCCGCCTGGCAGACCGATTCTTGCTGCCACGGGGTCGTTATATCATGCAGTGGCTCTGTACCTTGATTGTCTCATTCAGCATGTATACAAAATGAAAATACCAATTGAAAGACACCATTATGTTATTGAATACACTTAATACCTTTTCTGAGTTGCCTGACCAGTTTCTGTTGTGCACGGCTGATGTACAAAGCTTGTACACCAGCATTCCTCATGTTGACGGTTTGTTGGCCAAAGAGCGAATTACTCACAACGAATTGTATAAAGGTCTACCAGTAGACTTTTTTCTTAAACTATTGGAATGTACTCTTAAATGTAATTATTTCTATTTTGACAGGCAGTTCTATATCCAAACATCTGGCTGTGCTATGGGGTCAGCTGTGGCCCCGTCATTTGCGAACAGCTATATGTTTACTGTTGAAAAACAATTGTTCCATGCAGATTCTAACATTCGGCAATATGTGTTTTGTATTATCATTACATAGACGATTTGTTTATTCTTTGGTCAGGACCTGAACAGTTGCTATTCAATTCACATTTAATATTGACAATGAAAAGGTAAATTTTGTCAATGTGACCATAACTCTAAGTGAAGGGACATTGGGGATGTCTCAATTCATGATCGTAATAACCTATTAGAATATAATAGTTGTCACCCTAGACCTCTAAAACAGGGACTACCCAATTCACAGTTCCTGAGGTTATGTCATATCATCATTGACGACCACAATTAAAAAATATAATTGGAGGGTATGGTTCACAAATTTATTCAAAGAGGTTATCCTCTTGAAGAGCTTTTGATTCAAAGGGATACAGTTCTTTGTCTCACTAGAGCACAGTCCTTGTCTTTCACGAAACCCAAAGAGAAAAGATCGGTAATTCCTTGGGTGAATCATTTCAATTCTTTTAGTGATGTTGTAAGAAAATGTAGTAATCAATACTGGCCGATTGTTACTAGCGTTCCTAAACTTAAGTCTCTAGAATACTCTCGCATAATGCCCTGCTACACTAGAGGTAAGAATCTCAGAGATTTGTTAGTTAAAAATTATGTGACAGATTCCAAGAATGTGCAGACAGGTTTTTTGCCTAATAAGAGAGAGGGTTGTTTCAGATGCCCTAGTTGCACGACTTGTAACTATATGGTCAGAGGGAACTCATTTAGACATCCCTCCACTGGTAAATCTATTATGATTAAACATTTTCTGACATGTAGTTCCAAATTTGTTATCTATATGATCTCATGCCCTTGCAGTAAAAATTATATTGGAAAAATTGAACGCATGTTCAAAGAGTGGATGGCGCTGCTTCGCAGTGCAATCAGGATAGCCTTGTCTAGAAATCCAGCGATCAGCCGGTCACTAGGCATTTCCTAGAAGCGAATCATAGTCTAGCCTCTTGGAGGTACCATATCATTGACCATGGGCCGGCATGGATCAGGGGAGGTGACAGGTAAGGAAGGTTACTGCAATTAGAATCCCAATGGATATTTAGTTTGGAGACTTTGTCTCCCTTGGGATTAAATGAATCTTTGGGTTACATGCATTTCTGTAAAGTGGTTTAGGATATTTGTGTTTCAGTGGACATTTTCTGTGATGATCAGTGTAGAATATGCTGTTACATATTGCAATGTGTTAATGTGTTAGTCTGTTATGCCTCTGTGTTGCAATTTTTTATATGATTCTAGGATACTAACATTGCATTTGATATATGATTCTTTGATTTACAAAACATTATGTATTTATTGTGTTTTTTTGAACTTGTAGTTCATTACTGATAGCTGTTTGTTAATTGTAATTGGTTGCGAGTTGGTGCACATTTAATTATCGCCGATAAGCTGTGTTGTACACAGACTTCCGGCGACGTCACTTGGTGGTATGTATTTAAGGTGTGTTTTTGTATTGTTGCTGTATCCTGACGAAAGAACTATTAAAGGTTCTGAAACGTTGACAAACAACTGGGTCGTTTTGCATCTTTAAAAGTCATCTGAGTGCCACCTATTTATTGTGAGATTATATATTACAGTATATATATATATATATATATATATATATATATATATATATATATAAATAACCTGGGGTAATCTAGCTTTTTAGAAGGGTCAGTAGTGCAGTATCTAGGTGCATAATAGAAATTCACACACAGCTTTTCAGTTTAAATGAAAATAAATGGAGCATTCAGGAACAAGATAATAAACCCTGACTAAAAGAGCAGCTACAGTAGTCTGCAAATGTAATACAGTCTCAGTCTTTAGTCCTGTCTCTCACAGACTGCCCTGGCATGTCTACCACAACATCACACAAAGTCTCTCTTGTGGTCCTCCCAGCCCCATGCAAATATGGACACTGGCCTGCTGGCCTGCAGTTTCAAAGCCCACTGACCGGGTTTGGCTGCCACATCTTTCCTCAAACACAGTCAGAGATTTGTGGTCCTCCCTGCCTGATTTCAGGTCTGGACACTGACCTTGCACACATCCATAATGTTTAGCATGACTTCAAAACCATTGGTACAATCGAGTACCATCGCAGCCTCACGCACACTTGCACAAGGCCAGACCTTACTCAGAAATTGCTAACTTCAGTGCACGCTATGAGGCCTCAGATTGTGTAGGGCATTGCAGTGGATAACTTATGCACGCCCATGCAATGGCGTTCAAACGCACTGGCACACCTGCATTTCGCTGACCACCCCCCAGTCAACACCCACAAATGGTACTTCCTGGCAATCACTCTGCAATTGGTCTGCGTGGTCACTGTAATCGCAGTCCCAATCACAGTTGCCGGTTCACGTACACGCACTGCAATGCATGCGCAGTACGCAACAACCGACCGATTGTGTGCATATTAGCAGTTACGATCCAAGCTGAGTCAGGCCCACAGTCATTTAGGGAGTATCCCAACTTGGATACTTCAGTTCCATCTTGCACATGGGTACATTTAATAAGGACATTTCCATTGTCCCACTGCTGCTGACAGATATTATTATTTTCCTCCTCTCACATGATGCTTTTTGTGAGATGCAGAGAGCTGCTCTTCCAGCTGGGAAATTTTTCCCATGGTGCTTTCCAACTTGTTCTCAGACTGTAGAAGATTACTCTTCATATCTTCATTTTAAGTCTCAACTTTTGTACAGCTATTTCAGATTCTGCCATGTTTAATTTATACTGAGCTCAAGTTCTTTGGCACACATTTCCACCTGGAGATTGTGCAATTAGTTCTGTGTACTACTTAACAGACATTTTTCAAGGCTCTTATTCTCTCCTTGAGACTTCTCAATCATAGCATAAACATGGTAAAAATTATTTCTCCAAAGCTTCACTTAGTGTGTCATGCAGTCTTTCCTCCAGAAACAAATTTCTTTCTGCAAGACTCTCTGAAACTGCGTTGGCAATAGCCAAGTTGGATTGGAGCATCTGTATTTGCTTCTCTAAACTTCCTTGAAGACAAACTACTTCCTTGTCTTTTGCATCATACTCTTTCTCTAGCACCTGGAGATATTTCTCCCTTTCTCCAGAACATTCATGGAGCTTCTCAGACAGAGAATTTTCTTTCTAACTCACACTCAAGTCTTGTTTTTGTGGAAACCACTAAAAAGTATTTTTCTTCTAACATCAAAATTAAAATGGCCACTCTTCCTTGTGTGCGCGCTGCATCTCTCTGGTGTCCCTTAACATGTTGTTCGGATTCTTCCATCTGTAGTTCCAAACACCTTTGATGAAGTTCCAAATACTAATATCTTGCTTTGTGAGAAGCACATCATTTTCACACTTCGTAATACATTTTAATTCTTCAGGC
Organism: Taudactylus pleione; assembly: GCA_031769625.1. Classification (NCBI taxonomy): domain Eukaryota; kingdom Metazoa; phylum Chordata; class Amphibia; order Anura; family Myobatrachidae; genus Taudactylus; species Taudactylus pleione. Next base: position 2,486,421 of record JAUIMM010000086.1, read on the forward strand.
TTATCAAGGTATTCAGACATAACTGTTAATTTGTGATCTGTCTCTTTAAGAGCCTTAGGCCCTCATTCAGAGCGCTCTGAGCAGAGCGCACGCTCTGAATGAGGGCCGGTCTCCATGAAAATGGAGCGTCCTCCTGGACGCTCATATAGCTGTGGGTCACCACCCACAGGCTATACGAGCGTGCATTTTGATGGCCGCGATGGTCATGACCATCGCGACCATCGAAACTGCGAGCCGGAGCCTGTGGTTGAGGTTTTCAACCGCAAGCTCCGGAGTGATTTTGGCTCTATCAGAGCCAAAATCACTCCCACTGACATCACTAGTGATGTCAGTGGGCCGGCTTCTGACGGGAGGCGTTCCCGTGGGAACGCCCCCGTCAGGGAGGCACGCCCCCGGCACGCCTACCAAAGGGGGCGTGCTGTCAATCAACATCGACAGCACGCCCCCTTTGATCAGACACAACGAGCGAAGGGCTTTCCTTCGCTCGTCGCGTCTGGTGCATGCGCACGACGGAGCTCCCTCCGTCGTGCGCATGCTCAGTCAAGAACATCGACCCACTTGCGAGCGGACAGTCGCTCGCGAGTGGGTCTGAATCAGGCCCTTAATCTCCAATTCTTTTTTTTTCTTCTTATTTATATGATACTTTTAAAGAGGATAATTCATGCTGTAACTTTTTTCAATTTGCGCATGAAAAGATTTCTCTTCCGTAAACTTCTTCTCTAAGTCACTTATCTGGTCACAATAACGTAAAAGAGTTTCATGCCACACTTTACACAGAGTCAAATTTTTCTATGCTGATATAGTCCTCTCCTGGTGGACCATACACTGACCACACACACTTCCAGTTTTACTCTGCTTTGGCATTTTAGATATTGGCTTCTCTGGAACATTACATTGCAACACCTAATTACCACAGAGGATTTCAATACAACTTTAAATCAACTCCTTGCAACACACTTGTTTTACTTCCAGACTGTAGACTCATGTCCTGGATTTGTGACTCTCTAGCTTGAGAGTGAGCACTTGTAGGCAGCAGACCCCTTCTGGGAGCATATTTCTTTTTATTTCCCATATTTATCAGCAAACAACATAAACACAGAAACAGCTTTTATTTTCACTGTATCACACTTTGTTTTCAAACGTAATCTTCAACACAGCAAAACACTTTACTTGACGCTGCAATTGTAGAACTACAATTACCTGCATGTATCACAACAACTGTCCCTTTAATTGCCCATGCAAAAGGAATCCTCCACACTCCACCTTGATGAGACAGGCTTGGATTTTTTTTCTTTTCCCTTTCTCTCTTCAGCAAAAATACACCTGGCTTTAACGGGCCAGAGAAAAGGTGCCCATACATCTGACAGGTATTTCCGCGATCCTGCGACTCGATCGGAAATGCCGATCTGCCGGGTGGAAACGCCGGCCAACATCGATGTTCAGCGATCCGTCGCAGGATCGCTGAAATATTACATGTTAAATGTCCCCGATTTGCCGATCGCGATAATTTTTTGATCGTGCTCGTCAAATCGGGAAAATCCAACATATTGGATTTCTGCGATCCCAAGATGCCGGGTTGCAGCATCGCGGGATCGCGGCAATCCATCGCTGATGGATGCAAAACACATTTGGTGCTTTCAACCAGATAAACACAATTTTTTTAACACTTTCTCTGCTGCAGCAAATTTCACAAACACTTGTTTTTTTTTGCAGACATGTTTCAACAACTATGTAAACACTTATTTCTCTTCCTTTCCAAAGACAAAGTGTACACTTTAACACTGGCACTTTTAGCAAACTTTGCATCACATTTTTGCACATTTGCAGACAAATTTTCTGTTCAAACAACACTTCAAACAGGATTTTTCCATTCACCTCCTCCTTCAGTTGCACAGGTGAGTACTCTTGTCCTGTCGTCTTCAATATGCTGTGCATCCATTATTTCTGCGTAGATCAATTGCATAGACCTGATGCTTAAATCTTTTATGCCTGCATTGTCCACCATATTGTGATAACCTGGGGTAATTTAGCTTGGTAGAAAGGTCTGTGGTGCAGTGTCTACAGTAAGTGCATTATAAAGATACACACGCAGTTTTTTAGGTACAATGAAAATAAATGGAGCTTTACTGTCAGCATTCAGGAACAAAATAATAAAATAACTAATCCCCATACAGGGCACTTCCTCACTTCTTGGACCCTGACTAGCTGACAGCTAGTCTGCAAACATAATACAGTCTCAGGGCCTGATTAAGACATGGTCGCAAGCGCTGAGCGCTCGCAACTGGGTGGATGGTGGCCCAGTGCGCATGCACACGACGGAGCCGGCTCAGTCGTGCGCATGTGTGAGACCCAGATAGCGACAGGCACTCCATCGCTCCGGGTCTCGTACCAAAGGGGGCGTGCTGTCGATGTTGAGTGACAGCACGCCCCCTTTGGTAGGTGGGCTGGGGGAGTGGTTGCCCAAACGGAGGCGTTCCCATGTGAACGCCTCCGCCGGGGGCCGGCCCCACGACATCACGAGTGATGTCAGTGGGAGAGATTTTGGCTCTGTTAAAGCACAAATCTCTCTGGGGTTTGCGGCAACAAGACCCTACCACAAGGGTCTCATCGCAAGCCCGATGGTCGTGATGGTCTTGACCATCGCGACCATCTTCCTGGCCGCTCGCTATAGCTGTGGGTGGACACCCACAGCTATGCAAGCGGCCAGGAGGCCGCTCTAAAAACAATATAGCCCGGCCCTGATTCAGAGCGAGCGCTCTGTCAGAGCGTCCGGCTCTGAATCAGGGCCTCAGTCTTTAGTCCTGTCTCTCACAAGTATATACATGGCCCCCAGGCCTGGTTTGTCTGCCACAATGTCACACAAAATCTCTCTTGTGCTTGCCCCATGCAAGTATGGTGGACTCCAGTCTGCAGCTTGAAGGTCCACTGGCCTGGTTTGGCTGCCATAGGTTAACACAAACATAGTCAGAGATTCGTGGTTCTCCCTTCCTGACTGCAGGTCTAGACACTGGCCTACTGGCCCTCATTGGCCTCCAGACACACTGAGCTTTTTATCTGCCTCAGTTCTCCTTCAACTAATGCCACTCAGCAGCCCTTAGGTGTGGTCACACCTCCTTTTTGTTACCCATGTGGGTGGATCTCTCCAGCCCCACAAAGAATCCATGACTCACTATCACCATCTATAATGATATTGCCACTATATATATATACCTTTATTTATATGTGTATATATATATATATATACACAGGTCAATGCTGCGGCACCCACGGGTCTTGAAATGAGATAATGACTCCAACTCAGGGATGTTCGTTCAACGTTTCAGTCTTAGGGACTTTTATCAAGAACTTAATTTAAGAAGTGAGACAACACATACCTTTATACCAACATAGCGTGAACTGCAGATCAGTCCTGCTTCCGCCCTCCTGCCGGCACCGCCCCGCAGATCACGTCATCCACTCGCGCCCCAGGCAACCCAGCGTGTGCAATGACATCATGCGCTGCCGGACTGCCGCGCTCCTGGTCCACGTCACCTGACAGGGTCTAAGGCACGCCTACAGGTGGCAGAAGTGCATGATCATAAAACAATGTACAGCATAATGCCTATGGTAAACAAAATTACATCATGGTAAATGTAGGACCTGGTCCGCAATGATATAGTCAAACACTACATGTCGAATTGGTATGACATACAGTGAACAACAAACAGGACAAAGAAATAAGTGCAAATTGCATTGCTAAGCAACGAGAGTAGAAACAAAAAGAAAAACCAAAATGACTACATAAGACACGTGACCCAAGCGATATGTACATAGACACATGAAAAATGTGCAAAACCTCAAAAGATGATGATACTCATCAACATATAAACAAAGAAAGACTAACAGAAAACATAAAGTGAGTCAAAAGACTACATGAAATGGTGGGACATGAACTGTACAAAATAAGGGGGTAAAACCCTTAAGTGGGAAAAGAATGCTGGATAGCATAACAATTTAAGGACAATCTCTCGAACAAGATGGATGATGTGAGGACCATGTGGTAACAGCACAATACACAATGAACTGTAATCCAAGGTACGGAAGCAAAAGTTGAAAAAGGCACCACTGTGTCTGAAGGATATAGTATGGTTCACTTACAACACCTGGAGTTCTAAGGTGGTCTCCCATCCTTATACTACCCAGGCCAACAATGTATTGCTTCCGAGATCGGACGGCAATCAGGCACATCCGTTGTTGTATGATAGTAAGTATTAAATCCTGATCACACCTGAGGCCCAGTAATACAGCTCAAGCATACCAATAACCCCAAATGTCAGAACAGTCTGTATCAGAAAAAAAATGCCACTGTCGAAATAATCGGTGGTAGGACTGAAAAACAAGCCTCCACCAATGTAGAAGAAGGTCGAAGGGGATGTAAGTGAATAAAGGTGTACATAAACTGAGATAGACTAAATGTAAACATGGACACAATATCAGAACACCACAATAAATGTAATGGTACTCCACCTGTAAATAATACACAGAAAACAGGCGAAAAAATATTCACAGAAAACAGGCGAAAGATAATGTTTCGTTGAGGCCGAAAGGAGACACAGAATTCATTCTGTGTATCCACCGTGCCTCAAGCTGAAGGAGTCGCTTGTCCCTATCTCCTCCTCTCTTGAAGATGGGAACATGATCGATGGCTTTGTAGGACAAGGTTGCTAGTGAATGTCTATGTTCACTATAGTGTCTCGCCACTGGCTGGTCAATGTCTTTACCATCCAATGCCTGCCGAATGGCAGTTCTATGTTGAGCCATCCTCACTCTTAGGGTGCACGAAGTCTTCCCCACATATACCAGTCCACAGGGGCATCTGATGATATAAATAATATATTTACTAGTGCACGTCAGAACATGTCTAATTGGAATGCATTTGCCTGAGTGTGGGTGTACCACATCTGGTCCCACTTCAAGGTATCTGCAAGTTGTGCACCCTGTGCACCGATAGCATCCTGGTTTCTTTGTTAAAAAGTGTTCACTGGAATTAGAAGAATATTTAGAGACATCGTTGTGCACCAGCCAGTCTTTTAGGTTCTTGCCCCTTTTGTATCCAATCATAACCTTGGTGTTTTTAAACGCTATAAGGCTGGAATCAGTATTTACAATGGGCCACAGTTTTTGGGTGGTAGTTTTTACATGTCCGCTCCCGCTATTAAAGTGGTTGATGAACAAAACTGCTTTATTCAGCTTGGATCCTTGAGTGGCCCTGTGTTCGCAAACTCCTATCTGTGATAAAGCTTTTATTTTTGCAGTTTGTAAGTCTTTCCAATTGTACCCTCTATTAAAGAATTTCAACATCATCTTGTTGATGTCATCCTCTGCTTTTGTAGAATCATTAGTTATTCTTTTAATGCGTAAAAATTGTGAATAGGGTAGGCTCTTGATCAGAGAGATGGGGTGTTGACTCTGTGCATGGAGAACTGCATTGCAATCAGTGGGCTTGCTGTATAGTGTGGTTTCAAATGAGGATCCAGTCCAAGCAATGTTAACATCTAGAAAATTTACCTTTTCATGACTGCAGTCAAAAGTGAATTTAATGTGGTCATGTGCTGAATTGATGTTGTTCATAGTAACAATAAATTCATCTTGTGTTCCAGACCAAATAACCAAAATATCGTCTATATAACACGTAAAAAATAAAAGATGTTGATTGAAATTGTGATTCTCCAAAACTAATGTTTTTTCAACTGAAAACATATATGTGTTAGCGAAGGAGGGTGCCACGTGAGACCCAATGGCACACCCCCTCAGCTGCAGAAAAAAGGAATTGTCAAATAAAAAATAATTACGCGTAAGTGTTTTTTCCAAAAGTTGGATATATAAATCGATAGGTGGTCCATCATAGTCTACATGATGTTGAAGAAAATCATGCATACACCGTAAGCCTTCTTTGTGAGGAATACTGGTATAGAGTGATACCACATCAATAGTACACAATAAAAGTTTGATAAAAGTCCCTAAGACTGAAACGTTGAACGAACATCCCTGAGTTGGAGTCATTCTTTAATTTCAAGACCCGTGAGTGCCGCAGCATTGACCTGTATATACTAAGTATTTTTACTAAGTATTTTATACTAAGTATTTTTACTTCTGATGGCACCTGGGCAGGTTTAAAGTGTGTGTGGAGTGCTTGCCATTTTTTCGTTTATATTGGTCCAGTGGATTTCCTCTATTGGATGCTACAGCACCCCTTAACTTTGTTGCCTTTCCTTTTATCAACATACGTCTTTTTGCATTGATGGTTAAGAACCGGCTATTGACTGAAACCATAATTTCATTGGACTTTGCAATAACTGGACATTTCTTTGAACATACTTTCATGTCGTTTTTTTTGGAATATTTCTAAAATCATTTCATTGGATGATATGTTGCACGATCAATGATTGTGACTAACAGAGGGAAGGTGCATTCCCATACTTTTTGATATATTTGCTCATAGTTTTCTTTTTTAGCATATTTAAACTATGTCACAGGTTAACAAAAGTAATATTAGTATTCCAATTGACGGGAGTGGTTTTTTGAACTTACAGCTTCCCATTGGGGAAACTTTAAGCTTCAGCGAGTCTGAAGCAGGGAATCTGTATTTTAAAGATACATTGCTAGAAACAACAGGTGTAGACTCCGTGGAAGAACTGTACCAGACTTTACTAAAGCTTAGGAAAAAAGAGATCGATTATTACCTTCATGGGGTCACGCTTAGTGACTATCATAAGGAAAGGAAGATCCCTAGAGGCTTTCGCATTAAAAATGTGCCCACAATAGGCAGAAATAATGTGGAGTTCTGCAGACGTTGGGTTGCAGTGCTCAATAAATGCTCTCTAGATTTAATACTACTGGTAATAGAGGAATCAGGGAAGGAGCTTGTTGGTCTCAGAGAAAGAATCAAAAACTTTGAGGAAGTACATCAAACATCAATAATTAACGATACATCGGGCCAGTGGTTAACTAAACTGAACACACAAATTGATGAGTATAAAAAAGCACTGATTAAATTGAAGAAAGAGAAATTGCAAAAAGTTAACATTGATTATCAGGAACAAAGAGTGTATTCTTGGGCAACAGGCAGAACGTCAGCCGCACAGTTTCAAAGATCTAGATTCAGGAGATTTAGGCCCACATTTGATACTGACGAATCAACAGGGGCAAATTCGTCCCAGAGTGACCAAGATTACACCCCGAACCCCTGACACAAAAACCCCCTTTAGGCGTTTCCACGCGTGCACAAAAAGAACGAGGGCCCGCACGCGACGTGGAGGGCAAGGGGAGAGGCAAAGGAGGAAAGAAACTATACAAAAAGAAGACATGATTATTAACCTATCAAATAGGCCAATCACTGATCTAGAAAGGATTGTCCTTAATAAAGGTTTGACATTCATTCCCTCCTGCCCCTTTGATAGCTTCCATTGGAAATACAAGTTGGAAGCTGCTCAATCACTTCAGTAATATCACTCAGGTGCATGTAAGGGAGGGGTTAGTCTATACAAGAAACAACAAAAAGTATTCCCCCAGCACTCAGAATGAAATCAGCAATAAGATTTGAAAAACTACATGGTGGTAGATAATTCAGAGATCTCAGTTGCATATATTTGCAAAGATATGGCTAAGCCTCCGGGCCGCGTCACGGCGTCTCTGATACCGGAGGTCCCTATCACTTGGTCAGAATCTGGGGTGCAGAACCCCAAAAAAGCCGGCGATAGCCAGCCACCCCAGCGAAGCACACCAGTGAGAGACTAAAGTGTTAGTATAGGATTAAAGGGAAAACTATGTGTTAATAAGTGAAGGTGTAATTAAAAAGCTAAGAAAAATATATATACACACAAAATATATCGGAAAGTGTAAAAGTGCTAAATAAAGTGTTAATGTGTGCCTCACCAGAGCAGCCCAGCCACACCAACCCCAAGGGGCACTGCACCCCAAACTCATCCCCAAAACTGATAACTATATCCAATTTGGGTAATAATTGCCCAATATAAGGCCACATGATAATGGCACATACAAATATACCTGAATTGAGAGCTAGCTTACCTTGGAGTCACCCCTAAGTCCTCCTAATGGCACTACAAGAACCAATACGCCCTCCTAACGCTGGTCCCATCTATGCCTCTCAATACAGAAATACAAGTTGGAAGCTGCTCAATCACTTCAGTAATATCACTCAGGTGCATGTAAGGGAGGGGTTAGTCTATACAAGAAACAACAAAAAGTATTCCCCCAGCACTCAGAATGAAATCAGCAATAAGATTTGAAAAACTACATGGTGGTAGATAATTCAGAGATCTCAGTTGCATATATTTGCAAAGATATGGCTAAGCCTCCGGGCCGCGTCACGGCCATATCTTTGCAACTATATGCAACTGAGATCTCTGAATTATCTACCACCATGTAGTTTTTCAAATCTTATTGCTGATTTCATTCTGAGTGCTGGGGGAATACTTTTTGTTGTTTCTTGTATAGCTTCCATTGGAAGCAGGATTTATGGCGTTTTAATCGTAATTTAAAACTTAGAGAGTTTTTTCCAACATCAGACAGTGACAATATGGTATACCATAAATGCCCCCTACAGAAAAAATCCACATTTGAGCCTCAATCACATAATGCCTCCATTAAGAGCTTCACCCGGTTACTAGATCATGAGGTTACTTCCTACCATAAAAATCAACCCCGTATGCACCATAATCTTTTCAGGGCTGAATTCACAGCCCTAAAACTATTGAGCAAAGACCCCACTATTGTCATCCGAGCTGCTGACAAGGGGGGAGCTTTGGTAATCCAAGACATGGGACAATACAAAGATGATATTTATAATCAGTTGAGTGACACTGCGGTTTACACCAGGTTGGATCATGATCCTACTGCTCTGTATAAGGAAGAGCTTGATAACATTCTAGAAAAAGCCTTGTCTGATAAAATTCTGGACAACAACATGTTTAAACAATTGGTAACTAGTCACCCAATAGTTCCCATAATATATACGTTACCCAAAATTCACAAGTCCTTGCAATCTCCACCAGGCCGGCCGATTATATCGGCAAGGGGTTCCTTATACAGTGTAGTATCTAAATTTTTAGATTTTATCCAGCCACTCATTACGAAGGAATCAACCTTCTTAAAAGAGACGAATGCCCTTTTGAATAAACTTCATGGATTACAAAATTTACCCACGAAACTTTTATTGTGTACTATTGATGTGGTATCACTCTATACCAGTATTCCTCACAAAGAAGGCTTACGGTGTATGCATGATTTTCTTCAACATCATGTAGACTATGATGGACCACCTATCGATTTATATATCCAACTTTTGGAAAAAACACTTACGCGTAATTATTTTTTATTTGACAATTCCTTTTTTCTGCAGCTGAGGGGGTGTGCCATGGGGTCTCACGTGGCACCCTCCTTCGCTAACACATATATGTTTTCGGTTGAAAAAACATTATTTTTGGAGAATCACAATTTCAATCAACATCTTTTATTTTTTACGCGTTATATAGACGATATTTTGGTTATTTGGTCTGGAACACAAGATGAATTTATTGTTACTATGAACAACATCAATTCAGCACATGACCACATTAAATTCACTTTTGACTGCAGTCATGAAAAGGTACATTTTCTAGATGTTAACATTGCTTGGACTGGATCCTCATTTGAAATCACACTATACAGCAAGCCCACTGATTGCAATGCAGTTCTCCATGCACAGAGCCATCATCCCATCTCTCTGATCAAGAGCCTATCCTATTCACAATTTTTACGCATTAAAAGAATAACTAATGATTCTACAAAAGCAAAGGATGACATCAACAAGATGATGTTGAAATTCTTTAATAGAGGGTACAATTGGAAAGACTTACAAACTGCAAAAATAAAAGCTTTATCACAGATAGGAGTTGGCGAACACAGGGACACTCAAGGATCCAAGATGAATAAAACAGTTTTGTTCATCAACCACTTTAATAGCGGGAGGGGACATGTAAAAACTACCACCCAAAAACTGTGGCCCATTGTAAATATTGATTCCAGCCTTACAGCGCTTAAAAACACCAAGGTTATGATTGGATACAAAAGGGGCAAGAACCTAAAAGACTGGCTGGTGCACAACGATGTCTCTAAATATTTTTCTAATTCCAGTGAACACTTTTTAACAAAGAAACCAGGATGCTATCGGTGCACGGGATGCACAACTTGCAGATACCTTGAAGTGGGACCAGATGTGGTACACCCACACTCAGGCAAACGCATTCCGATTAGACATGTTCTGACGTGCACTAGTAAATATATTATTTATATCATCAGATGCCCCTGTGGACTGGTATATGTGGGGAATACTTTGTGCACCCTAAGAGTGAGGATGGCTCAACATAGAACTGCCATTCGGCAGGCATTGGATGGTAAAGACATTGACCAGCCAGTGGCGAGACACTATAGTGAACATAGATCATGTTCCCATCTCCAAGAGAGGAGGAGATAGGGACAAGCGACTCCTTCAGCTTGAGGCACGGTGGATACACAGAATGAATTCTGTGTCTCCTTTCGGCCTCAACGAAACATTATCTTTCGCCTGTTTTCTGTGAATATTTTTTCGCCTGTTTTCTGTGTATTGTTTACAGGTGGAGTACCATTACATTTATTGTGGTGTTCTGATATTGTGTCCATCTTCACATTTAGTCTTCCTCAGTTTATGTACACCTTTATTCACTTATATCCCCTTCGACCTTCTTCTACATTGGTGGAGGCTTGTTTTTCAGTCCTACCATCGATTATTTCGACAGTGGCATTTTTTTTCTAATACAGACTGTTCTGACATTTGGGGTTATCGGTATGCTTGAGCTGTATTACTGGGCCTCAGGTGTGATCAGGATTTAATACTTACTATCATACAACAAAGGATGTGCCCGATTGCCGTCCGATCTCGGAAGCAATACATTGTTGGCCTGGGTAGTATAAGGATGGGAGACCACCTTAGAACTCCAGGTGTTGTAAGTGAACCATACTATATCCTACAGACACAGTGGTGCCTTTTTCAACTTTTGCTTCCGTACCTTGGATTACAGTTCATTGTGTATTGTGCTGTTACCACATGGTCCTCACATCATCCATCTTGTTCGAGAGATTGTCCTTAAATTGTTATGCTATCCAGCATTCTTTTCCCACTTAAGGGTTTTACCCCCTTATTTTGTACAGTTCATGTCCCACCATTTCATGTAGTCTTTTGACTCACTTTATGTTTTCTGTTAGTCTTTCTTTGTTTATATGTTGATGAGTATCATCATCTTTTGAGGTTTTGCACATTTTTCATGTGTCTATGTACATATCGCTTGGGTCACGTGTCTTATGTAGTCATTTTGGTTTTTCTTTTTGTTTCTACTCTCGTTGCTTAGCAATGCAATTTGCACTTATTTCTTTGTCCTGTTTGTTGTTCACTGTATGTCATACCAATTCGACATGTAGTGTTTGACTATATCATTGCGGACCAGGTCCTACATTTACCATGATATAATTTTGTTTACCATAGGCATTATGCTGTACATTGTTTTATGATCATGCACTTCTGCCACCTGTAGGCGTGCCTTAGACCCTGTCAGGTGACGTGGACCAGGAGCGCGGCAGTCCGGCAGCGCATGATGTCATTGCACACGCTGGGTTGCCTGGGGCGCGAGTGGATGACGTGATCTGCGGGGCGGTGCCGGCAGGAGGGCGGAAGCAGGACTGATCTGCAGTTCACGCTATGTTGGTATAAAGGTATGTGTTGTCTCACTTCTTAAATTAAGTTCTTGATAAAAGTCCCTAAGACTGAAACGTTGAACGAACATCCCTGAGTTGGAGTCATTATTTCATTTCAAGACCCGTGGGTGCCGCAGCATTGACCTGTGTATATATATATATATATACACACATATAAATAAAGGTATATATATAGTGGCAATATCATTATAGATGGTGATAGTGAGTCATGGATTCTTTGTGGGGCTGGAGAGATCCACCCACATGGGTAACAAAAAGGAGGTGTGACCACACCTAAGGGCTGCTGAGTGGAGTTAGTTGAAGGAGAACTGAGGCAGATAAAAAGCTCAGTGTGTCTGGAGGCCAATGAGGGCCAGTAGGCCAGTGTCTAGACCTGCAGTCAGGAAGGGAGAACCACGAATCTCTGACTATGTTTGTGTTAACCTATTGGCAGCCAAACCAGGCCAGTGGACCTTGAAGCTGCAGACTGGAGTCCATACTTGCATGGGGCAAGCACAAGAGAGATTTTGTGTGACATTGTGGCAGACAAACCAGGCCAGGGGGCCATGTATATACTTGTGAGAGACAGGACTAAAGACTGAGGCCCTGATTCAGAGCCGGACGCTCTGACAGAGCGCTCGCTCTGAATCAGGGCCGGGCTATATTGTTTTTAGAGTGGCCTCCTGGCCGCTTGCATAGCTGTGGGTGTCCACCCACAGCTATAGCGAGCGGCCAGGAAGATGGTCGCGATGGTCAAGACCATCGCGACCATCGGGCTTGCGATGAGACCCTTGTGGTAGGGTCTTGTTGCCGCAAACCCCAGAGAGATTTGTGCTCTAACAGAGCCAAAATCTCTCCCACTGACATCACTCGTGATGTCGTGGGGCCGGCCCCCGGCGGAGGCGTTCACATGTTTATATGTTGATGAGTATCATCATCTTTTGAGGTTTTGCACATTTTTCATGTGTCTATGTACATATCGCTTGGGTCACGTGTCTTATGTAGTCATTTTGGTTTTTCTTTTTGTTTCTACTCTCGTTGCTTAGCAATGCAATTTGCACTTATTTCTTTGTCCTGTTTGTTGTTCACTGTATGCCATACCAATTCGACATGTAGTGTTTGACTATATCATTGCGGACCAGGTCCTACATTTACCATGATGTCATTTTGTTTACCATAGGCATTATGCTGTACATTGTATTATGATCATGCACTTCTGCCACCTGTAGGCGTGCCTTAGACCCTGTCAGGTGACGTGGACCAGGAGCGTGGCAGTCCGGCAGCGCATGATGTCATTGCGCACGCTGGGTTGCCTGGGGCAAAAGTGGATGACGTCATCTGCGGGGCGGTGCCGGCAGGAGGGCGGAAGCAGGACTGATCTGCAGTTCACACTATGTTGGTATAAAGGTATGTGTTGTCTCACTTCTCAAATTGAGTTCTTGATAAAAGTCCCTAAGACTGAAACGTTGAACAAACATCCCTGAGTTGGAGTCATTCTTTCATTTCAAGACCCGTGAGTGCCACAGCATTGACCTGTATATACTAAGTATTTTTACTTCTGATGGCACCTGGGCAGGTTTAAAGTGTGTGTGGAGTGCTTGCCATTTTTTCGTTTTTATATATATATATATATATATATATATATATATATATACACACACACACACAGTTTTCAAGGTTTTGGCATTCCTGTTGGTAACAAATATCTGCTGCCAGTGCCTTCATAAAGTAAAATATATATGAAGCAGAGGTGCGGCACTCGCAGCATTTGGAATAAATAACTCAGAGGCAGGCTTTGCTTATCAATGTTTCAGTAATATGAAATGTTGTCAGGGTATACAAGCAATAGTACAAACACATACCTTTTATATGCTACACCATGTGAAGCCATCCTCCTGGGAAATGGGACCACACACCCACATGGCAGCGATTTTGGATGAAGTCATCATGCTCAACGCGTGTGTCCATAGTGCATCACCGTAACCATGGTTACAAAGCACACTACAATAAAGATAATTTACAAGATATACAACCTGACTTATAGGAAGCTGTAAAGTTATTATAGGGAACCAACCTCTCAGAGGAATTAATCTGATTAATTACACTATTATTGGTACTACCTTAAAGCGATATTTATAAGAAGGGTACTTATAAGCAGGGTATTTATAAAAAGCTAGCAAATGAAATGTTTTAATTTAAACCCCTTGGGTGTAATATGTTGAGGCATGCTTTCCAGCGTGCTTCACACTGAAGAAGTTTTCTAGTTGAATCCCCACCTCTTGTTAGAAGGGGAATGTGATCAATCATTCTATAGCGAATGCTGGCCAGTAGATGGTTTTTCTCAGCAAAATGCCAAGCCACCGGCTGTTTGCTCGTGCCAGTATTTAGAGCATAATGGATGGTGGATCTGTGAGCCGTCATCTGCTCTGTAAATTTTCTTTCAGTTTTGCCTCCCCACCAGTGCCGGGCATGATGGACTCTGGAGCCGGACTGTATATGTAAATATAGTGTACCTTGCAGTCCCCACAGCACAGCAGCGCTGCTAGCTACACTAGAGAGGACACAGTATGTATGTTCCTCATATAAATAGTTTTTACCATCGAATACTTTGGATGTGATGGTTAGTTACCATCATATCGAAAGTTTCAATGGTGGAAGTCCACCCAGCATTTGATGGTGAGCTTCTGATGTCCTTACCTACTCCCTACCTCATAGAAAACAATATTTTATAAGTCAGAATACCTGATAATTCTGCAAGTCAATCTCAGTCGGGTTGGGGGGGAAACACAGAACCCCTCTTAAACGTCTACCCCAAAGGTTTGTATCTAACTGAGTTCAACTGAAGTGTTCTCACCTAAAAACAACTTCATTGCCAAAATATGTGCCCCAAAACCGTGCCTTCACCTGATTACAAAATATCCTAATTTGTGTAAAATCTTCAAAACTTTAAGAGCCCGCTTGGGACAGTAAAAATTATCCGACCGAGCTGAAATTTTGCCTACAAGTTACTGTTATGGACCCACAACTTTTCTGCACTACTGGAATTTCCAACTCGCAATTTGGTTTTTTTTTTCGACCCACCCCAACGTACACTCCTATATTCTATGCTGATTTCTTTGAAGCTCAGGATAATAAAAATGATAATCATGATTTCCTACAATCCTGTGAAGATGCCTCTCAATGGATAGATAACAATTTTCATCTGCTCTGCCTACAGTTTAGAACTCTTAAATATCCAGTATGAAATGGGAACCAACAAGTTATGCAATACTGTACTAGAAAGAATACTGTATTTGTGAGTCATATCAGTCCATGTGGGATGCTGTCAGGAAGCCGGCGGTCGAAATGCTGACTGCTGGCTTCCTGACTGTCAAATCCCAGCAGGATACTAAAGACAGGCATCAGAATCCTGATGCCTGTCATTATACCTATGCCGGGAGCCCGACACCCGGCATACCCATCGAAGGTAATCCGGGCGGCAGCCATAGGGGGAGGGTTAGGTTAGGGGCTGCCGGGGGGACTTAGGGTTAGGCACACCCCCCCCGGGTGGGTTAGGGGAGGGTAAGGGGGGTTAGGGTTAGGCACACCTGGGGGGAGGTTAGTGTTAGGCACCCCCCAGGAGACTTAGGTTTAGGCTGCGGAAGGGTGGGTTAGGTTTAGGCACTTATGGGGGTTAGAGTTAGGCACTAGGGGGGGAGGTTAGGGTTAGGCACCCCTAAGGGAGGGTTAGGGTTAGGGGGCGAGTAGGGTTAGTGATACTTACCTAAATCCTATGATGAGATTTCCACTGCTGCCGGTCTGCCAGCGTTGGGATCATTCATACTGATTCCATCCATGCCCCTTGGGAGCTTACAGTATAAATCCCCTAAGACATACACTAGGGTCCATTTTAGTCAGCATCCAATTAACCTACTGGTATTATTTTTGAGTTGGCATGAAACTGGAGCAGCTGGAGGAAACCCACATAAACATTAGGAGAACATATAAAAACCCACATAGATAGGACCCTGGTTGTGAATTCAACGTAGGAGCTTGGGTGCTTTGAAATAAGTTCAAGACATAGTAAGCATATAGGGCTTGTGAGGGATGATATAGTTGACTGCTAAGGGTTAAGTTTTAGTACATTTTATAGTACATTCTTTGATTGACAGTTGATTTGAATGAGGCATCCTATCAGGATACGATAAGGAGGATTGTTATGGTCAGGAATAAGGAGAGCGCTGTTTGGGCCAGTAAATTTTCCTGTTTATTATCATTCTTACTTGTACCTTCATCTTCTTTTATCCTCAGCATCTACTGGCCTCCCAGATCTCTTCCCTGGCCCTTACCCATGAGGCCATGGCCCTTTTTCAGGTGCACTATCTTAGGTCTCTATTTAAAAAATGGAGGGGGGGTGCGAGAATGCTCTCTCTGGCACAGGGCACAAAAAAGTCTAGTTACGGCTCTGGTATGCCCCACTGGAACATCTTATTCTCTGCAGTGCTGATGGTCAGCAATGCTTCCAGCACCCTGCTTTATGTCATTGTCATTGATAAATTAATGACCTTTTACTCCCAATCAAGTGTTTTGGCTTTGTTTTAGTGAGGGTATAAATGAGAATGTCTGGTTATACTAGTTATGTATTTATATAAAACTGATCAGAGCTCATCAGCTCATCTCTGTTTGTCTCTGGCACTGCAGGAACAAAAGGGTCAAAATTTTAACCAGTTGAGAAGTATCTGAGACAGCTTTAAATTCACATTATACTATTTGCCTCTAAGCTCTATATAATAGAAGGGAGTCATTAGCATTTCTTCCAAATCTCTGGAAATGCCTCCTGATGGGCAGAAAACAAATTCCTTTCTGGTCCATTTCAAATACTTGAATTCTCAACAGGTAACAAGAAATAAAATTTTGTTACTAATTTGCTGTTCATGCTGAACAATTATGATCTACTCAGCTTGGACTTCACTAAACTGGAAGTCCTGTAGGTATTTGCAACACTGAAGAACCCCCTCTCACTTGTTAAAGCTGTTATAAAATAATATCTGCAGCTATGTACTTATAAATCCATCCTGAGAGAGTAAATATGAGCATTATGTTAAGCAGCAATACCTGTGATGGAACATCTGCTGTCCTACTATAGCAAAATAAAACTCTGCTCAGATATTATGTTTATGTCTTTCATATGATATGTTGCTAAGCTACTACTGACAGAACATATATTTGCAGACTGGGTTCATACTAAAACATTTCAAGATTTTTATTTTGAATCCAAATCTGATCATTATGACAGGACAGCTTGATAACAGGTAAATACAAAAGCAAACTGGCCTCCTCAGTATATATATGCTGCTTACTTCATAGAGTAGAATGTTAAATCTCCTTATGCTGGGGGATTAGGGCCCTGATTCAGACCCGCTTGATTGTTAGGCAGTGCGCACTGGGCGTGTGCGAACCCCGCAGCGAGCGCAAAAAGTATTCGCTCCGACGCTCGCATCCAAAAGGGGAGGCTGTCGATGTTGATCGACAGCTCGCCCCATTTGAAAGGCAGGGCAGGGGGGATGGCTGGGCAAACGGAGGCGTTCCTGCAGAAACGCCTGCCGTTTGTGGGCGGCCCTACTGACATCACTCGTGATGTCAGTAGGTGGACTTCCTGCTCTATTAGAGCAGGAAGTCCACTGGGGCTAGCGGCAACGAGACCCTACCGCAAGGGTCTCGTCGCAAGCCTGATGGTCGCGATGGTCTTGACAATCGCGACCATCAACTGGCCGCTCGCATAAGCTGTTGGTTGTAACCCACAGCTATGCGTGCGGCCAAGGGGCCGCAACTTAAAAAAAAGTGCCCGCCCTGATTCAGAGCGAGCGCTCGCTTTTTGCGAGCGCCTCTGAATCAGGACCTAGGTGCGCTCATACTTGGACTAATGATGGAAATTGGGAGAAGATTACTGATGAGATCTCCACTCACCTCTTCAATTTATATTCCCAAGATAGCACTCAATGTTGCTGCTAATCCAATAAGCGCTCAAACCTATTTGCTGTGTCTATGGAAAATTATTAGTGGCTGACACGCATACAACTGTTGTGATTTCCACAGCAGCCCAATGATATAGTCAACATAAATATTTCATATGATGTAATAACGGTAGGTCATACTGAAGTAAATCAACCATATGCAATTTAATAAATAAATAATTAAATTAAATGGCCACAATATAATTATTTGGAAAAAATTGCAGTATTTCATAAACAGTAAATACATGTAATTGTTGAGAACATTTATAGGTTTTTGCTACCTGAATAACCTTTGTTATACATTAGGACAGGGACAAAGGGGTAGGGGGTGGGATTGGTGGGGATAAATATAAAAATAAATTAAGAAAAAATATATATTTCATTTATGCACATTTAGATACTGATAAAACTTTAAAAATCATCAAAGAGTTTAAGTCCGATCCTCCAAAAATCTTGAGTCTTATTGATTTAATATCACCCAATTGATAATTATGGGGAAGTGCCTTATAGTTGTACTTCTTGGGATTGTTGAAACTTATATATCCTTCAGTCTCAAAGAAAACTGTGGCCCAGCTGTAACCACAGTCCGTACTTGCCCATCTTCACTGCTATCTGAAATGCCGCCCCTTTGCCAGAACGGGAGCTTCGCCTGCCAGATGCTATGTCCTGGGACTGGGAACCACTTCCGACGGTTCGGTGATGTATGTCACCATCTACCTGTGGTCTGGGTCACCGGGGTAACCTTCCTATGTTGTCTGCGGTGTCTGCCGGCTTCCTCCCACTGCACCGCCGAGACAGAGGGAACTCCTCCATAATCGACAGTGTGATGAAGGGGGGCGCTAACTGTGTGTCAAATGTTAACATGTTTTCTATTCTTTCAATATTATATTGTGCAAATAATTTTTTACTACTCAATTAGGACATTTCTACATGATGTTACTGTTTCAAGATTCTCTATCACACTGATAACTTTGAAGCCTATTCTTCATAGCATTTATATGTTTAGGTGTAGTAATGTACTTGTCACACCTGAGGGTTGGTTTGGGTTGGAACCATCGTGGAAGGCTGAAGATGAGATTTGAGAGGTGTGAATGAACTTAGGTGGCTTGAGCCAGGACTTCCTCATGTATTGATGTGAGGAGGTAGAGATATGGCAGTGGATGATGGGCCAGAAGGCGAGAACAGGAATAGAAAGTCTTTATTGAACAGCAAGTTGGAATGGGACTGGATATATAATACTGAAGGAATGTGCAAAATCGGACTGAGACTGATGATGCTGGATTGAGACCTGGATCGATTTGAGACCGATGTTGATGAATTGAAGAACCTAATTGATATGAGACCCATGTTGATGAATTAACTTGATCGGTTTGGGATCGATGTTGGAGATGACAGATGGAATCGATGATTGGAGATATTAGATGAGACCAGTGATTGGAGGCATCAGATGGGACCGTTGATTGGAGGTAATGGATGGAACCAATGATTGGAGGTATCAGCTGGAATCAATGGAGGTAGTAAGAATACGTCTCAGTGGTAAAACCAGACTGGAGTGCAAGATGGTATAGGAGAATTGTTTACCAGATTTAGGAACTGGATATAATGGACTGGGGGCCTGATTCAGCAAGGATCGCAGTAGCAAAGATGCACACAATCGGTCGATTAATTCGCATTGCGCATGCGTATACAATTGCGATGAGAAATGCATTTGCAGTGGGTACGCAGACCCAGAGCACATTGATTGACATGAAATGCCATTTGTGGGTGGTGACGGGGGGTGGTAGGGCGAACGCAGGCATGCCAGTGCATTGCAATGTCGTTGTAGGGGCGTGCATCAATTATCCACTGCAATACCTTACGCAGCCTGAGGCCTCATAGCGTGTGCTGAAGTTAGCAATTCCTGAGTGAGGTCTGACCTGCCTTAACTGTGTGTATGGGTCCGATGTTACCGATTATTTTGCTATGTTGCCTAAGTATACGGATGTGTATAAGGGGAAGTGGGCGTCCTTATGGTAAGCTGTGATCGCAATGCGATTGCAAACATTTGCATTTCATCACTAATATTAGCAACTGCGGTGCGTGCGTTCTAGCAGAATAGCGATCCTTGCTGAATCAGGCCTTGGGAATGTTCAAATACAATGTACCTGGGAGCTCAGCACAGAGCTGTAACTTCAGCAACAAGCTACATTGTGCTGGCAACAGAGGCCATTCAGGAAATGGAATATATAGGGGAGGAACCCCAAGGATTGGATGTTGCGATCAGCTGGCCTGGGATCAGCGCTCTGAGTGGAGGAAGAGCGTCAGAGTCCAAAATGATGGTGCCCACACTGTGGTTTAGGAGGGAACTCTGGCGTGCAGTCTGTGTGCCGTCATGCTAGGAAGACACGCTGTGAGCAAGGGACTGTGGAGAGCCATCCCCTATCAGTGACAGAACACTGAGCGGATGGGGCAGGAGCAGCACAGACAGACCTCAGCACCAGCCGGGACCGATGTGCAATGTGATTGGACCTCTCTGCTATCCGAGAGTGATGCACAGCACAAGTGGACCTCAGCACTAGCCTGGACAAACAACGGAGAGGTAAGAAACTGATTTTTAAGGGCCGGAGCGTGACAGTACTAATCCCACATATAGTTGTTTTGGTGCCATTTCTAGAAATTTGTCCAGAGCCACTCTTCACTCCCAGTCCGATCTCTGGTTACACACATTCAGTCACATGTGGAGATGCAAATTAGTTATGAATGAATAGGAATGACTGGCAATTGATCATAATTGTGTAAGCTCCACCACAAAGCATGCACAGTGCTAAAAATAGCCAGATTCATCTGCATAATGAAGTTGCATGCCACTTTGTGCCAGGCCCAGTTTAAACATTGCTGTAGCATTTAATTCAGTTGAATGGCTCTACTGCAATGATTGGCTTTGGGGAAATTGTGTCCAGTGGAAAAACATGTAATACCCATATCCTACAGCAATAGTTTGCACTAGTAATAAGGCACCAGACAGGGTTGTGAGTGTGAAACTATTTTGCCCACTAAGCTACAGGGACGTAAAAATTATTTGAATAATACAAATATATTTATAATTTATAAATATCTTCTTTGTTTATTGTAATCATTATTATAGTTAATACTCACCAGCTTTGTGGAGCTCTCTGAGACTGCAGGGAGATGATAGATGAAGCAGCAAAAGCTCAGCCTCGCTTTTGTATAGTCAGACACTGCTTGCAGACCTGGAGGCGGGGCCACACCATGGGCACACCATAAAGGTGCCTACACACTCATACCTCCCAACTGTCCCGCTTTCAGCGGGACAGTCCCGTTTTTCTGGGACTGTCCCGCTCCCGCCCGCGGGCCGCAGTGTCCCGCAGTGGGGGGGAAGTTGGGGAGAGCACACCCGCTGCCTAGCTGAGCAGCGGGTGTGCAGAAGGTGAACAGATGCTGTGCGCATTGCACGGCATCTGTTCACTAGTATAGGGAGAGCCTGGGGGGCTGCCCACCATCTCGGTGAGTGCTGGGCACGCCCCCTATAGTGACGAAAACGGGGGAAAGCTGTGAGGCTCCGCCCCGTTTTCAGTTGGCTCCGCCCCTTATCGGAAGCCACGCCCCTTTCTCGGGCACACGTGCCCTGTCCCTCCTTCCCGTTTTGAGAAGTTGGGAGGTATGCACACTTACCGATTTTTTACACGATCTGGCCGATTCCGACCCATCAGAACGACAGATCATGTAAAAAATGCCCCACTCATGATCACATCGCATAGCATCATCAGATCTGCTGTGCTGTAGGGCAGATCTGGCAATCTGGGACACAATGCACTGGAAAAAACTCACAGATGCAGGATAGATCATTTGAAGATGGACCAAATCGTGTGCAGGACTGCCGGGGAGGAGTTTCAAGGGAAATCGTACACGATGTTGGATCGTGTGCAGATCGGTAAGTGTGTAGGCACCTTAAGCTATGCAGAAAGGGAGATAATAGAGGCATGTCACTGAGTATGGGGGCATGCCTTGAGCACGGACAGATACCTTGGATGTGTCATGTGACCAGGAAGTGCACTGCAGTGTTCAGTCAGCAGCAGTATGAGAAGACAGTGATGCAGGTAGGAGAATGAATGGACACTGAAGCTTAGTATAGTGAGGGGAGACTTACAGTGAGTAGGGGATGGGACAGGCTGCCAACACTCAGACCCATCTCCATGTGCGCCTCCACAGCCATTTACTTCACCGCACGTACAGTAACTGCTAAGCAAATTTATCACCACAGTTAATCATATTAATGAGTTTATCAGAGAAATGCCAATGTCATTAACAGCTGGCTATACAGAACTGTATGAAAAATATAATCTATGCTGATACTATACCGCTCAACATTTCAATGTTGAAAGGAGGGACAGGTCACGCGCGCGCGGCCAAAAAGGGGGCGTGACCTAAGTAAAATGGGGTGGAGTTTGTTGAAAATGGGGCAGAGCCTTGCAGCTTCCCCCGTTTTCGTCACTTTGGGGGCGTGCCCAGCACTCTCCGAAGTGCTGGACAGCCCCCAGGCAGTCCGTTCGCACGAGAACAGATGCCGTGCTCATGCACACTGCATCTGTTCTCTTCCTGCACACCCGCTGCTCTGCTATGCAGAGCAGCTGTTTGTACTCTCCCCAACTTCCCCCCCACCGCGGGACACTGCGGCCCACGGGCGGGACAGCGGGACAGTCCCAGAAAAACGGGACTGTCCCGCTGAATGCGGGCCAGTTGGGAGGTATGTGATACAGTAGTTTTGCAAAGAATTTTGTTTATGTGTTAACTTTATTTATACATCACCTTATTTTTCAGTTATTTAAATTGACTTTTCTTTCGCCTATTGTTATTTATAAATGTGCCCAATTGACTTGTGTTTTATTACACATTTAAAGTTTTTTAGATTTTCCAGGGGCTGCCCCCAGGTAGGTGAAATTCTCATCCATTACTTGAGAGACAGACCTGTATATCAGATAAATGATCAAAAACTGTGAGGGCACTCACCATTGCAAAAATAAGAAATCCTTTTATTTACATACCACCAGTGTCATATGAAAGGCTAGATCCGACATTTTCGGTCCAATGTGAGACCTTTGTCAAGGTTCAAAATTGCCACATAATGTACAAGCCATCAAAGAATGTATAAAGAAATCAGCAGGAAATTCCCGCAAGATGGGGCACCATCAGACAGCATGGTGAGGCTAAAATGTGTTGCATGGTGTGGTGTGGTGTGGTGGTCAGGAGAGCTGCGTCAGGCCCAAGGGGAAAAGGGGCATGGCCTAATCTAGGCCAGCTTAGCCACGCCCCCTTAGAAGAAAAACAACAACACATTTTTGCAGTACCACAGAGGGGGGCACTGTGAGCCCCTCAGCCCTGCACATAGCCAGTGGGGGGCGCGATCAGTGTGATCGCTCTACCCACAGGCATTGGAGACTGCTGTGGCTGCTGCTTAGGTGGCGCTGGGCCCTCCAGCAAGGCAGGAGTCTGGTAATTAGTACCCCCTCCCCCTCCCTCCTCTCGGCAACCCTGGTGGCAGTGCAGTGTGGCCCGGTGGGGTGGGACTGCCGGGCTGTCAGTCTCAGGCAGCCGCCTGAACAGAGGCTGCTGAACTGATGGAGACAGGGCCTCTCTCCAGCTCAGGAACATGAGCTGAGGCTGGGCCACCTCCCGATCAGCGCTGGCCGGAAAACAGTATACAAAAATTAAAAAAATTAAAAAAAAAGAGATTTTAGTGGCCCCAACATGGTCCGGCCCATTGGGGACAGTCCCGGTGAAGTCTACAGCCAATCCGCCCCTGTCTGTGCTAGAGGAATAAGAAAGGGCATGCAAAAAATAATCTCTATGCTATCTCCACAAATGTTGTCCTAAGCATCCAGGAAATTCCAAAATGAGTCAGGTATGGGAGAGGTCCTGTCAGATACTACCATCCACTCTACCTCCACTGCACTGCCGATAATTTAATTTCTGCCAATTCGATCTCTAAAATGGCATATTTCACCTGTGTTTTTGAGATTCCTGGAGCTGATTCTGAGTCAGACGGATCCTTGTGCACAGACACAAATAGTGAGTTTTGTTATATAGCACAGGTACAGATGCAAATTTACACATTTTTGCATATGCACATCCTAATCTCAATCGGATGGAACTTTGGCAGATCAGTCTTTCCATAAAATGGGCATTTTGGGAAGGGAACTGAGTGCCAACAATGCATAGAACTGTTCTAACTTGTGGGATTGTCATGGGAGCATTTGGGGTGTGTAGTTAAAGCCCTTTGCTAATCTGAGTCATGCACAGCCTGCTTCTGATGGATCTTTGGCACCTAGCATGGAGCTGGTGCAAGTGCCGTTACTCATGATGATAGTTGCGACGGTTGGCATAAAAACAGTGGGTGGTCTTGGCTTCCCACTAGCAGATGCATGGATCCTCACATTAGCTGTATGGAATCTAGCATTAGCATAAGGTAGTAGATCTGGCTTCTGCAGCCATCCATAAATAAGCCACTATTTGGTTCAGGATATCTCCACTAACTATGCTAATACTGGAGCGCTTTCATATAGAGTATTTCCTTTTATGTCATTCCCGCAGCTATTACGCTTTTAGCCTTAGGGCATCCGTGTCTTCAACAGCATTCTCCAGTCCTTGATTGTTACTCTGTGTAAACAGTTGCTTGGAATCCTCATTATCACTCGCAGTGTTTTCAGAGAGTAAATGTTCCTGGTCTGCTGAATGCTCTATAGAAACAAAATTTGACCGCAGATAAGAACCACTTGGCCCATCTAGTCTTCCCCATTTTTAAACATATTGTTACCTCAATCCTTATTAATCCTTACTTCTTCTGAAGGATATCCTTATGTCTATCCCATGCATGATTAAATTGCTCTACTGTCTTAGCCTCTACCACCTCTGATGGGAGGCTATTCCACTTGTTCACTACGCTTTCTGTGAAGTAATTTTTCCTCAAATTTCCCCTGAACCTACCACCCTGGGGTTTCGGAACATGTCCTCTAGTTCTAATACTTTTCTTTCTTTGAAGAATGTCTCCTTCCTTTACCTTGTTAAAACCCTTTATATATTTGAACGTTTCTATCATGTCCCCCCTTTCCCTTCTCTGCTCGAAACTATACATATTAAGATCTTTAGTCTTTCCTGGTACGTTTTGTGGTGTAGACCTTGCACCATTTTAGTTGCCCTTCTTTGTACAGTCTCTAATGTATTAATATCCTTCTGGAGATATGGCATCCAGTACTGAATACAGTATTCGAGATGAGGATGTACCAATGACCTATACAGTGGTATTATCACTTCTTTCTTTCTGCTACTGATTCCTCTCACTGTGCAGCCAAGCATCTGACTTGCCTTCCTCATTGCTTTGTTACATTGTTTGCTTGCCTTTAAGTCACCTGAAATAGTGACTCTTAGATCCCTTTCCTCTTCAGTAGTTTCTAGTATAGTGCCATTAATACTATATTTAGCCTTTGTATTTTTGAGACCCAAGTGCATGATCTTGCATTTTTTGGCATTAAACTGTAGTTGCCACGTTCTTGACCATTCCTTTAGTCTACCTAGATCATCAATCATTTGTTTTACCCCTCCTTGGTGTGTCTACCCTGTTGCATACATTTGTGTCATCTGCAAAAAGGCATAGTTTCCCTTCAATACCATTTGCAATGTCACAAATAAAGATATTAAAAAGCACTGGTCCAAGTACAGATCCCTGAGGTACTCCACTAGTAACATTTCCCTCTTGAGACTGCACTCCATTTACTACAACTCTCTGTTTCCTATCCTGCAGCCATGATCTTATCCATTCAGCTATCTTTGTATCCAATCCATGCTTTCTAGTTTATTTAACATTTTGCGATGTGGAACAGTGTCAAAAGCCTTCTAGATAAGCTATATCTATTTTTATCTGTTTCCTTAGTCACCCAGTCAAAAAAGTCAATAAGATTTGTTTGACATGATCTCCCACCAGTAAATCTATGTTGTTTGGGATCCTGCAAATTGCTGGATTTGAGATAATCTATGACTCTTTCTTTTGAGAGTGTTTCCATCAACTTCCCTACTACTGATGTAAGGTTCACTGGTTGGTAGTTGCTTGTCTCTTCCTTGCTTCTACTTTTGTGCAGTGGGACAACGTTTGCTCTTTTCCAGTCCTCTGGAATTTCTCCAGTAGCTAGTGACTGATTGAATAATTCTGTTAATGGTATTACCAGTGCCCCTTTAAGCTCATTTAGTATCCTTGGACGTATCCCATCAAGCCCCAGTGATTTGTCCACTTTCAGTTTTGAGAGTTCTGTTAGGATCTTCTCCTCTGTAAATGTGTTTGTTCCTACCTCATATTTCTGATTACACCTGCAACTTAACTGTGGCCCCTTTCCCTCTCTCTCAGTAGTGAATAATGAACAAAAATAATTATTAAGATGATCAGCTATTACATTGTCTCCCTCAACAGACTCCCTCTTCCTGTCTTTAGTCTTTTTATTCCACCTTTTGTTTTTCTCCTTTTGCTTATATACTTAAAAAAAAGTTTTGCCCCCTTTACCCAATGACTGTGCCATTTTCTCTTCCTGACCTGGTGGTCTGTAGATCATCCCAATACGAAGAATCACTTTCTCCCTTGTTTCTATAGTCACCCAAAGGGACTAGTTTTTTTCTTCAATACAATGTATTAACGTAGTATTTATGCTTTCCTTGACATACATTGCTACTCCTCCTCCTATTCTTTCCGTTCTGTCCTTCCTACATAAAGTATATGCCGGTATAGCTGTGTCCCAGTCATGATTTTCATTGCACCATGACTCCGTAATAGCCACAATATCCAGATCATCCCTTGTCATTATTGCAATTAGTTCAGGGATTTTATTTCCTAAGCTCCTAACATTTACACACATTGCTCTTATAGTTTTATTTGTTTGCTTATTTCTCCTGTTCCTAGGTATGTTCATCTCTCTGCCTATGTTTATTTGGTTTTGTTCTGAACTATCTTCTGTTGCTGTGGATATGCTTCCTGTTCCATTTACCCGCAGAAATAATACCTCTTTATTGGGGGAGCAGATTTATTTTTTCTTGTTTGGTTCGCTGTCCCCCTCTTCTAGTTTAAATAGTTCTTGGTGAAACTTTCAAACTGTTCACTCAGTATTCTAGTTCCTTTTGAAGATGGGTGCAGGCCATCATATTTGTATAAGCTTCTATCTTGCCAGATGGCGTGGCTATGGACTGTCAATCCAAATCATACATACCTACTTTTGAAAAATCATTTCAGGGAGATTGTGAAAACAACACTTATGAGCGTGCGGTAAAGTGGGTGTGTACTATTACATCTGAGAGGCGTGTCATAAAACTGACTTACATGCAAATGTTAATGAGCCCCAAAGCAGTTAGTAAGATCTTTTTGTTGAAGAAAATACACTAATACTTTCCAGAAAATACATGTAGCCATAGGGATCATTGTGCAGTATAACCAATCTAGGGAGGAGATACTAATGATCCCATTTCAATGTATAAATCTCTGGGGGGGTTTTAATATAAGAGCTGCATAATGGGGGTCAGGTACAGTCAGGGAGATTGCTAGACTCTTCAGGGAGACAGGGAGATTGCTACTATTTCATGGAGTCTCCCTGACAATGAGGGAGAGTTGGCAAGTATGATCCAAATCCCTCCTCATAACACCACTTCTGTAGCCAAACATTGAAGTTTCTGATGCAATGATTTCTATCTCCTCCTCTGTGTACTGGCAATACTTCTGAAAAAGTTACAGTGGTTGCCACCTGCTTTAGAGCAGCCCATAACTTCCTGAATTCATCTTTTACTGCCATGACTTCAGCATTGGCCAGATCATTTGTCCCTAGGTGGATAATGACATCCACCTCTCCATCTTTTCTTGCTGCCTTCACAATTCTCAGCATGCTCTCTTTATCCCATCGAGCTGTGGCTCCAGGTAAACACTTTACTTGTCTCTCTACTTCAGCAGTGTTCCCATGTGTACTCCTCTAATAATGGAATCTCCCAAGAGAAGTGTAGTCCTTTGTAGTTTTATGTTCATTTAACTTCAGGTATTTCATTAATACTCTTTCACAGACTTTTTTTTAAAGGCAAAATAATTTTTTCCACATACTGCTTGTGATTGCACCAATGAAATTTGCATTGCGTATCCATATTCCCTAATGAAGATGATGCTCATGGCTGAATATATAGAGAAGAATTTGGTACCAGGCTTCATTTTTAAGTCCATCACTCCAACTGCAGCTGGATTCTTCTTGGTCTAGAAGAAGGATGGTGGGTTGTCTCAATATCCCTTATTTCTGAACTATAAGATTGTATTAGTGGTACTTCAATATTTACTAAATGGAATCTATGAAGTATTAAAATAAAAAAATAAGCAAATGCCTTAGGCAGTAAATAAGAGTTAGCAGTAGTACAGCTGCCAAATAGGAAATATGTTGTTTCCCAGACCACAGATATAAGTACATAAAATATTTGGCTGCTTTCTAGTTAAGCCAATTAAATATTAACACAATACTTTTCCTTAATCACAATTTAAAAGAAACTATAATTACTGTAGTGAAATAAAAAAAAACATCAAAATTACAATATTATATAAATACAACAAATGTCAACAAAGAAAATATAATGGAGAATGAACATAAACATATATTTCTGGCTCAGCAATAGGGAATGGTAAGTCTCTTTAATGAAGGAGCAATAAGGAGAGACTGTTGCTGACAACAAAGAAAACTTATACGCGGGACTGAAGTAGTCCCTCTGAAATTAAATCTACAGTAGATAATGCTCTTGCCAATATGCACTTTACTTGTTTTCAATCCTGCCATCATCACTGGTGTACAGATGGCTGAGCTTGTCAAGGTTGTAAAATAACTGTCCCAGAATTGATCACTTGAACTAGTAATGAATAGTTTAAGCACAAAACCGCCACAGGGAGGGCTGGTACCCGAATTGTAATGTTACTTAACATGCCTCTATGTAAGCCTGCACTTCTTCAAAAGGGTATGAATTCTGGGGTGTGGTATGATATATCGACACATACAGTTGTTACTATTGAAAATGAGGTTTCAGTGTTGAATTAGAAGAGTGTATATAATTTAGAAGCACCAGATTCTAATGAACAGAGTCATATACTTTATTAACAGTCCTGACATTATTACTAACATATTGAGGACTAGAACCACCTAATAAAATCCAAGAAGAATACACATTCTTCTTATCAGTTATCAGTTAAAACAATCCAGATTTAATCCCAATACTGATGCTCAGGATGCTAAACGGACGTATCTATAATGGGTGCAGGGTGTGTAGTGCACGCGGACCCCTGAGTCCAGTGGGGGCCCACACTGCATACCCTGCACCCATATTTTTTTGAAGTCCCGCGTCGGCTGTAGCAGTGCTACACAAAACCCCTGAAAAATGGGCGTGGTGGCCATTTTTCCGGCGTTTTGCACATATGCAGTAGGGAAATCACCGGGAAAATGGCAACCGCATCATTTTCCCAGTGACCTGTGTATGCGCAGTAGACACTGGGCACAGACTAATGCCCAGAGTCTACTGCTTCGTCAGTGTGCTGCCAGCCACCGGGGTGAAAGGAGGGGGCCCTGGACGGGGAATGAACATGGGCCCTCTCCTCTCTTAATACACCCTTGGTGCTAAACCATTACAACCTGCAGCCCATCAAAATCCAATGGCTCTAAATTACCTAAAAGGCCTGTTCCAATTATCAAGCAGTTATAACTTTTGGGACACTATACTCCAATGAGAGCAAGGGCTTCGGATTTTGAGGGGCAAGTGGAAGAGGAAAGACCCACAGGAAAATGCAAAAGTTAATTGAAACCAGACAAAGGAGATTACATTCTAGTAAATCCAATTTATTTATCTGTGGAGCTCAATCATTTCACTAGAAACTTATGCCAGAAAATGTTTTTAGATGGATTACCAACTGTCTTAGACAAGGAAGACTTAAGCTGGGCACACACTAGATGATTTTTTAAGTGATTTGCCTGATTCCAATGGATTGGAATGACAAATCCTCAAAATCGTCTAGTGTGTACCTACTATGTCGTGCGGTGCACATTCCTGTGGGGTTGTCAGTCACATCATCAGGTCGGCCCTACATGCAGTTCAACCTGACAATGCGGCTGATGATCCCATGCAATGGGATGCATCAGGGGCCGACATATCAGTCGGTTGGGCACCAGATCGTCTAGTGTATACCGGCCGCCAGATATGATGGCCTGTCGGCAGGGGGATTGCTTGGTGCACATGTCATCTAGTGTGAACCCAGCTTTAGATAGTGTTAATTATTTGAAGAATTGTTACTAGCAATGGACCAGTTCGTAGTAGTTCCTATAACCAGGCCCATAGCATAGCGAGGATGTTGCAGCTGGTGTCATTGCCCAGGGCCTAATGCCCTGGGAGAGGCACAGTCATTGCCTCAGCCCATAACGGTGCTGCACAGCTTGAATATGTCAGATGTAGTGCTGGAGCACCAGGAACAAAAATGATATGCAGATGGGCATCCGGCTGTCCCAGGCACCCCTCCTCCTGCTTTGGAACTGCAGTTTACAGAACGGAACAAAAGAAATCACGACATCTTATCCCCAGAAGATCACAGTGAAAGAGAGCCACAGAAGAGTGCCCAGTCATCCTGAGTCCTAGAGAAGAAGACAAGAAGAAGAAAAGGTACAGTGGGATAGCAGAAACATAAGAAAGGAAGGGCCAATCTTATAAGAAACACTATAGCTCAAATGTAATTGGCTCCAAATTTATGGTCCTGGCGCGATTATGGTGATATACTGTAGCCGTAGATTTAGAGTCGGAGATAGTTTTAAGGAAACATCAGGTTGTTCTTGCCTTATAACAAACTGCCACTTTAAATCTAGTGGTGATATTGATGGGATGCACTGGGACCACAAATATGAGCTTTAAATTGGTAGTAAAACTTTATTTTAGTCCCAGGCCAGTAGATATGGTGGTGGGGTGGTGAAATTTCAGTTTTTCACTTGTGATATACAGTTGCTCTACATGAGTATCACAAATATAGATGGAATAGAAGCTGTTACATTGGTCTTATATGAGGGTGATGTAACCTCATGGAGGCAGAATGAGTTTGTTCTTTCCCTCATACTTTAGCACAATTATTTTTTTAACTATATTTTATTTGCAGACACAGCTATGGAAACCAGGTTGTCCATGAGTTGTGCCAATCTCTAATTAGGAGGAATAAAGTTATATCACCTTGACAGTGATCAATACGATCATTCATACTTCAGTGTAACAAAAGGAGAAGCTTCTTACAACTTTATTTAATTTCAAGTTATGACCTCAAAATTTGTCTCAACAATATTCAGGCTGGGCAGCTAGGAAGAAGTGCTCCAAGTACATTCGTGAAGCAAGCAAATACTCTTTTTCAAAGCTTATTTGTTAAGTATTACCTCAATAACTTGCTAGATATTTCATTAGATCTCAACAGAGAAACTTATTTTACAAAAAATCCATGGACACAAATTTAAAACAAAGGAACCTTGCAAGGACTGATTGCACTTCCTTTATGCAGTGATGGTTGGAACCAGAATTCATTCTCATCTGAAAAAGTGAAGGTTTGAGCATAAACATGTTAAGGATTTAATTTTTTTTTTTTTTTACAAGACAAATAGTGGAACATTCAATTCTGTAATCAGCCCCCACCCTAGGGTGGTTTTGTACTGTACTTTAACTATACTTCATTTCAGCTCAGTTCAATTGATCAATTTTGGACAATTATTATTCAGCTGTGAATACTGACACATTCAGCCTTCTGTACACAAATTCTGACAGAGAAGGATGCTAATAAGGGAGAGTGTCTGTGTGGTCAAAACTATATATAAGTAGTGACGGACTACTTTGGTTATTATTATGGACTTATTTGCTGTCACCAACATCTCTCCTTATTGCTCTTTCATTAATGAGATTTTATGTTCCTTATTGCTGAGACATAATTGTTTATAAACTCCTGATACATTATTTATACTACTTCTCATTTTATTTTCTCTGTGGCCACTGCTCTTTGTATATATTGTAGTTTATTTTACTACAGTGATTAAGGAAATGTTCTATATTTTAATTTACTTTCAGTAGAATAAAGTCAAATATTTTATGTAGACTTAAGAATTGGACGGTGAGATCAGGAAAGTAGATGAGTGTAAAACTGATTTCAACACCAGAGATGGACACTAGAAATACTTTGTCATGCCCCTTTGAGTTATGCAATGCACAGTCAGTTTTGTAAAAGATATATGGGACGATCTGTCTCGATTTGTAGCAGTTTGTATCCTAATATTTTTCTATGTCATCACAACACACAGAAAATTAATAACAGAAGCCTTAATCCAACTTCAAACATAATGGGCCAAATGTAATAGGGTGAGAGTTTAGAAAATGTGACAGTTTAGCAGTAATCTCTCACATTGGTTGAGTTTTATTTTCAAAATGGGAAAACATCTGAATGAGATTTTAAATCTTGAGAGTTTTTTAAGTCTAAAAAAACATGCAAGTTCGCTCTGTTACTTTGTTTTTGGACTGGCAAAGTTTAAAAAGTGTCAGAAACTCTCACTTTTCTAAACCCTCACCCTGTTACATTTGGCCCATTATGTTTGAAATTTTAAAAACAAGTTCCCTTCTCAGGATTCTCAGTATTTTGGATCAGGCCACCAGATGCATGTAGAAATGGTTGGAACAATAGTAAATTGGCCAAAAAACACAGGTTTTAAGAGCATACAATATTTTTTCTTTAAGGTTTGCAAACTAGAATTGCCAGCCCATCAGAGGATATTCCTTGCTGGTAGCTGCAATCACAGATTGACAAGACTGGGTTCCAACAAAAGATATACACCATTGAAGCATTTCTTTCTTTAAAAGGCATTTATGTCTCCACCCATTCTTAAGCAAACAGACATTAACCACCCATTTTTCTTGCCATTAAACTCACATGTGAGAAATTGAAACATCTACTGGAAGGGGCTGGAAGGGGACACTTTCCCTGTAACTATTTCATGGATCACAATATTTTCCTTTAGCTATAGATGTCTAAATCCTCAACAAGAGAAATGGTCTTATTCTTCTCCCATTTTAATTGTGTCCTTATTCTTCAACCAGGTTCCAAGAATGATAATCTGAGTGCATAATCTCACTCTCTTGATTACATTTCCACTTTTGGAGATCATACTGTTATAGACCCCAGCTGTATCACTTCTCTAACTCCAACCTCCTTGACAGATATTTTGCTAAGTAAAACTTTATTGCCACTCGATTTTGGTACAGTCTTTTACATTGGGTTCATGCCTAATTATTTCCAAGACCTGCTTGTGCTAAGAAAACTCACAATTAAATTTACAGAAGCTACTGGTGATCTACTTTACTTTACAATGTTAAAGAATTTGTTGCTACTTCTGCCCAACACATAGGCCCTGATTCAGAGCCAGTCGCTAAAGAGCGATCTCTCGCAGGTGTAGCGAGCGATAATACGCAAATCCAGCGATCTCTCGCAAAGAGGTTGCAAACTGAAGCACGCCCAGCCAGAATAAAAAAACACCCACCGTAAACTGCAGGCGATGTGTGCTTGCGATGCCTTCACTGTTGACATCTGCGGACTCATCGTCCTACATCCATTATATACAATGCAAATGTAGGACATTTGCTACCATACGATGTACTTGCCTGAGCAAACGATGTGCATCTGCTAATAGCTTGTTATATGTATGTAATTGGAGTTTGATAGACCCTTTATTTATTTATTTATTTTTACTTAAACTTGCTTTGACTAAGTTTTTTTTTTCTTAAAGAAACACACATCTATATGCACTGATTCACTTTTAGTTTTTTCTTACTATGCAATATATGTATGTCTGTTACATATACACATCAAAATATATAATAATCTTTCACTCTCTGTATATCTATATAGATAAATATATTTATATATATATATATATATATATCAACATATATCTATCTTTTATATATATATATATATATATATATAATGTGGGCTAAATGAGCTCTTTACTGTCACTATATCACCTTGTTTTCTAAAAAAAATTTAAAAAATTCAATATTTTAATTTTTTTTTTATTTTTTAAAAGTTTAATCTCTTTTTAATAAACCAGTATATGGAGCAATGTGTAGATATATGGGCATATTTAGCAATTTTATTGTTGGCTATGCATTCACTGCCTGCCAGTAATGTTCCAGGTATGTCAATTACCTCCTGCGTTTTTCTATGTAATTCTGTTTTATATTTTAAGATTACAGACATACATGCACCGTTTTTTTTAAAAAAAGTAAAAATCTAACTTGTTCGATGAGCAGCTTAATGAGGACTAATAGATATTATGGTTTAATAAATTCGAGAGTTTTGTTCAAAACTATTTTTTATTTTGTGTTTTAATCACAAAAAAGTCAAAATTAACTAAACTTTAAGGCAAAATTATAATGCCCTCCTCATGCAGCCTATGGACTCCTCCAAACTAGCCACACACTAGGCCATTATGTCCAGCTCCCTCCGGAGAATAACGGCCAAGCTATGGCACATCTGTAAAAAAACCCATAACATTGTTATTTTATTTATTTTATTTGAAAAAATAAAAACAGTAAAGAGCATCACCCAGCCATGCTTCCTATGATAAACACAGCACTGCATAGTATGTCATAGTGCGGGCTTTGCAAATGTTTTTTTTGTTGGGTTAAACACCATCTGCACTATTTACCTGATAGCAATACTGACATTTGAAAAGTTATCTGTATGCAGTAATATGTTTACAAAACAATTTAACATACCAACAAGCTTGTACACTGAAATGACTCCCTTCAACATGTATTTTTGCCAAAAAAAATGTGCTTTGAATATGTGACCAGCACAATAATATATCATAAATGAACTTACATTTTAAAATATAAATAGCACTGCTACCGCACACTACCACACGCTACCGCACGCATTTACAGTGTGGAAATACTTGCACCGCATGATAATGGCCCGCATTGTGGTCGACGGGTATTACCTGTGAGGTCACTGTGGCGGGGGGCGTCTGGCGGTGGTGTTGGTGTGTGGCGAGGGGCATTGGCTGTGCATGGCTCTGTGTGGGCATGCTATCACGTTGGGCTGGTGAGGCCTGGCAGTGCTTCCGTTCCGTTTGGCATGGGCGCCGCCATCTTGCCTCCGGCCATGTGATTTGCTTGCCCAATCCTGGTTTGTCACATGCTCTCTCTGGCCAGTCACGGCACAGCACTTGGTATTTAGGGAGGTTCAGAGCCTCACTTCATTGCCAGTGCAACGTGTTTATCAGCATAGCTGAGAGAGAGTTCCCTGTGCTCACCACCTGTTATCTGTGAACTGCTACCTGCCTGCCTGCTTGTCTGCTTCAACCCCGCTGGACTTCCCTGCATCCTCCATTACTTTCCCCTTGCCTGAGTACCTGAGTCCTGCTGTTCACCCTGCACCTTGCCTCCACTGACACTTTGCTGGATATTTCTTCCTCAGTCTGCATTCTCCATTAATCAGTCACCACCTGGACAGTTCCCCTTGTCTGCCACTACCTGGACATTTTCTATTTAATCAGTCACTACCTGGACATTTTCCATTGCCTGTCACTAACGGGACTTTCTCCTATTTGCCTCACTACAGCTCCCAAGTGCACTTTAGTGCTATACCCAGACTTTCTGTTTTACCACATTCATGTATGTTTTGCCACTCATTAAAAACTCCACATTTACTTTTAAACCTGCTTCAGTGTCTGCTCCTATTATCACCCCGGGTCCACAACAAAACCAGAACCTCACAGTTTGCACTGGCCCCATGGATCCGGCCACGGAACAGGAGTCTGGAGTAGATTTATTTTGGTGCATTGCTGGCTCTCTGGAAAACCTGGAAACCATGCAGCACCAAATGGCTCAGTTTCTGCAAGAAATGTCAGGATCATCTGCAAACCTCCTTATCCACCTCTGGGGTACCAGCAACTATACCCGCTTCTATGTCCAGGAATACAGGAAGCAGGATATCTCCCAGCTTACATCTCCCTATGCCAAGCAAGTTTGACGGCAACCCTAAGCTCTGTCGCAGATTCCTGAATCAGTGCGATATACATTTCACCCTACAGCCTGATAATTTTCCCACTGCAAGAACCAAAGTGGCTTACATCGTCTCCCTGTTGTCCGGCTCAGCCTTGGATTGGGCTTCCCCACTCTGGGAGCATTCAGATTCTCTGTTGGATAACTACACTGACTTTGTGACATCATTCAGGAGGATTTTTGATGAGCCTGGACGTACTGTATCGGCCTCAACTAGTATTAGGACACTGAAACAAGGAACCCGTCCTGTCAGCCAATATGCCATACAGTTTCAGATTTTAGCATCAGAACTCAAGTGGAATGAGGAAGCCCTCACCTCAGCTTTTTGGCATGGGCTTTCTGATCGACTAAAGGATGATTTGGTCACCCGTGACCTTCCTGTTAACCTAAACGATATCATTTCCCTCTGTAATAAGATTGACCTATGCTTCAGAGAACGTCAGGCTGAAAAGCACAGAACTGACCGGCAAAGGTCATCTACTCCTCCCTCTACTACCCGTCCAACCCCTCCTTCTACAGATGAAGAGATAATGCAGGTGAATCATACCCATCTCTTCAAAGAGGAATGTCAGAGAAGAATATTAAAAAACCTCTGGCTGTGGAGCAGCGGGTCACCTGGTGGTCTCCTGTTCCCAAAAATCGGGAAACACCCGCTCCTAACTGACCTTGGGGACATTAAGTTAGGAGTTATGAGGCTGTCCCAAAATTCTTAAGATTTCGTATTAATCTTAGCCATAGATCTCAAGTCAAAACCTATCTTCATTACTGCTCTACTAGATTCTGGAGCAGCCGGAAATTTTATAACCTCCAGCTTAGTGGACAAACTACAGATTTCTTGTTCAGCCCTCCATCATGCGATTTCCTTGACTGATGTAGATGGTCGGCCTCTGGCTAATGGGGTCTTCACCAAAGAGACTCAACCAGTACTAGTCCATATCGGAGCACTCCATTCTGAGTCTTTAAAGTTTTTAGTGATACCTGAGGCGTCTCAAGACGTCATTTTAGGATTACCCTGATTACGCCTGCATAATCCTAGAATAGACTGGTGTTCTATGCAAATTCTTTCATGGGGAGCTGACTGTCAGAATTCCTGTCTTCCCAAGATACGACCTGTAAGGAAAACAGCTTCAGTAATATCTCCATCAATTCCTAAGGAGTATCAAATGTTTACTGATGTCTTCTCTGAACAACAAGCAAATGTCTTACCTCCTCATAGAGAGTGGGATTGTCCAATTGGTCTATTGCCAGACAAGATGCCGCCTCATGGTCGCACCTATCCTCACCGGAGACCAAAGCTATGTCTGAATACATTCAGGAGACTTTGGAGAAAGGATTTATTCACCTCTCCACCTCTCCTGCCAGAGCTGGGTTCTTCTTCGTTGCCAAAAAGGATGGTGGCTTAAGACCTTGTATAGATTACCGAGGCTTGAATGATATAACGGTCAAGAATTGCTATCCACTTCCACTAATCACAGAATTATTTGACAGAGTCAAGGGATCCATCATATTCTCCAAGTTAGATCTTAGAGGGGCCTACAATCTCATTCGTATTTGCTCAGGTGACGAGTGGAAGACTGCTTTTAATACTCGAGATGGACATTTTGAATACCTTGTGATGCCTTTCGGCTTGTGCAATGCCCCTGCTGTCTTTCCAGGCTTTGTTAATGAAATTTTCGGGGACTTATTGTACGTGTCTGTTGCTGTCTATCTGGACGATATATTGATTTTCTCGTCTTCTCCAGAGGAACATCATAAACATGTGAAGGAGGTGCTGTCTCGTCTGAGGGAAAACCACCTCTACTGTAAGCTGGAGAAATGTGTCTTTAGTGTACCCCGTGTGCCATTTCTCGGTTATGTCATCTCTGGCTCCAGCCTAGAAATGGATCCCAAGAAAGTACAGGTGATCCTGGATTGGTCCCGACCTCAAACCTTGAAAGCTATCCAGGGACTACTCGGATTCGCCAACTATTAGAGACGTTTTATCAAAGGATTCTCGTCACTGATGGCTCCCAATATGGCCCTGACCCGTAAAGGCGCCAATCCTGCCCTATAGTAACCCGAAGCAGAGACAGCCTTCCAGCTTCTGAAACAAGCTTTTATCACAGCTCCTGTCTTAAGACAACTGGACCTAGATAGACCTTTCTTATTAGAGGTGGATGCCTCATCAGAAGCAGTGGGAGCAGTTTTATCTCAGCGTTATGAAGACAACCGAGTTCATCCATTTGGGGTTTTCTCCAAAAAGTTCTCTCCTGCCTAAAGGAACTATGCCATAGGTGAACAAAAACTCTTGGCAGTGAAGTTGGCAGTGAAGGAGTGCCCCTGTGCTGGAGTCAAGAGTGTTTGCCACCGTACAAATACAACCCCCTACTGGGAAGACCTTTGTGGCCCCAGAGTTAAGGAAGCAGCTCCTCACCTGGGCTCATTCCTCTCACTTTGCAGGTCACTCAGGTACTCAGAAGACTCTGGAACTTTTAAAAAGAAGTTACTGGTGGCCATCCATGAAGGCTGATGTGCTGGAGTTTATTTCCTCATGTACCTCATGTGCTCAGCATAAGTCTTTGCATCAAGCCCCAGCTGGCGAATTGTTGCCCCTGCCTATTCCATCACGTCCATGGACGCATCTCTCCATGGACTTTATAACTGATTTACCGAACTCTCATGGTTACACCACCATCTGGGTTGTGGTAGACCGATTTTCAAAGATGGTCCATTATGTACCTCTAAAGAAACTGCCTACTGCTCCTGACTTGGCTCATCTGTTCGTCCAGCACATATTCTGCCTCCATGGACTTCATACCAAAATAATTTCTGATCGTGGTTCGCAATTTGTGGCAAAATTCTGGAGAGCCCTATGTTCTGTTCTACAAGTAAAGTTGAACTTTTCCATGGTCTATCACCCTCAAAGCAATGGATCCACAGAGAGGGTCAATCAAGACCTTGAGACCTTCCTAAGGATCTTCATGTCATCATCCCAAGACAATTGGTCTGAGTTGCTACCATGGGCAGAATTTGCACATAATGCCTCCTACCATTCCTCTACTAATCAAACCCCATTTCTTATCGTCTACAGTGTTCATCCTCAGATTCCTGAATTCCGAAGCCTGCCTGTCTTTGATGCGCCAGCCGTGGAGGATACCGTACGAAGATTTGCATCTAATTGGTCACAAGTACGTATTGATTTGGAGAAGGCGTCCTCTCGCTACAAACTTCAGGCAGATAGGAGACGTAGGAAGGTACCTTGTATGCAAGTTGGAGACCAAGTCTGGTTGTCCACCCGGAACCTCCGCCTTAGACTACCTTCAATGAAATTCACTCCCCACTGCATTGGACCCTTCTCCATCACAGAAATCATCAACCCTGTGGCATGTCGCCTTCAGTTGCCCGCTTTCCTAAAAATTCCTAACTCATTCCACATCTCCCTCCTGAAACCTCTAATCTTGAACAAATTTCGCAAGGTCCTTCCTGTTCCCCCCGGCATCCAGAGAGGCATGGAGTATGAGGTCTCCCTGGTCCTGGATTCTTGTATCCGCAGGGGACGACTATAGTATCTCCTAGACTGGAGTGTTTACGGTCCGGAGGAGTGCTGTTGGACCGATGCCCGAGACATCCATGCTCCTGCACTCATCAGGAAAATTCCACTCGGCTCATCCTGGAAGACCTGGTGAGTGTCCTAAGGCCACCCATAAGGGGGGGGTACTGTCATGACCAGGGTTTCTCGGCATGGTTGTCGATGGGTATTACCTGTGAGGTCACTGTGGCGGGGGGCATTTGGCGATGGTGCTGGTGTGTGGCGAGGGGCATTGGCTCTGTGCGGGCATGCTCTCATGTTGGGCTGGTGAGGCCTGGCAGTGTTTCCGGTCCATTTGGCATGGGCGCCGCCATCTTGCCTCCGGCCATGTGATTTGCTCGCCCAATCTCTGGCCAGTCACGGCATAGCACTTGGTATTTAGGGAGCTTCAGAGCCTCACTTCATTGCCAGTGCAACGTGTTTCTCAGCATAGCTGAGAGGAAGTTCCCTGTGCTCACCACCTGTATACCCCGACTTTCTGTTAAGCCACTCATTAAAAACTCCACATTTACTTTTAAACCTGCTTCAGTGTCTGCTCCTATTACCACCCCGGGTCCACAACAAAAGCAGAACCTCACACCCGCAAGCGGGCCAGAAGATCCGGGGTTCGGCGGCGGAGGTATGACCACCGCCTTTCTAATTGTACTATAGTATGGGCACAGCCTATGCAGCGTAATTGCCGCCGCACCTCCGAGTCCACATATGCCCGCATTTTCTGACTATTCATCACAAATGGCACTGCAGGCCCCAGGCACCAGTCCATCATGCTGACGAGGATGCGCAGCTCCCTCCGTGTGAAGCTTGAGGCTCTCATGATGGCACTGATAAATATTACAGTGTGCATACTTTATATAAACTATGATGCGTTCTGATTGGTTGTCCCCTCAAAAATGGCGGATGGACACAGACCTTTATTCATTTCAAAACTCGATATCAACATAAGACCTTACATACAGCATGTGACATACCTAATCCCACATATGGCATATGCCTGTGCAGCATTTCGTACACTTCTAACACTCCACAGGTTTATACAAAGTGAAAGGGAGTGTAACTTTGAGGGGCGGTTTTATAGGCGTGTGTTGGTCGCATGTTCTCAGCATAGGACACTGCGTGGGAGTGGCACACAATTACAGCCGTGTATGCATATGGCTATAAATCGCAATGCCTGGATTTGTGCAATTTGCAGTAATGGATTCTGAGGAGGCCATTGTGGAGGACTGCATGATTGACATACATGATTTTCTGGATGAATTTGGTTTGGGTATAGCATCAGAAATTTAAGTTGTGGACACACTTACAAATGTAGGTGAGGAAATTGTGCCTGAGCCCACACCAGATGATCCTTCTCCAGCTCCTACAAACACATCACCTCCAAATGTGGCTGGGCCATCAGATGACATGATACAAGGTGAAGATATTCCTTGTGGGGTTACGGATACCCTCATCCAGGTGGCACTAACCAGATTCACTTTGGACATAACATTCCTGTGTGTCTTAGGAAAAACATCTGGGTGAAATTTTCAAAGATCATCAATCTGAAGCACTCCATTCATTTGAATGCTTCTTTTGTGCGAAAAAAGTAAGTAATTTGTAAAATTAACAATCTTTGTTAAACGGTCTACAAAATGTGGTTTTTGAACATGTCTAAAACAAAAACAAAATACAAAATTAAACAACAATGTGGTAAGGCCAATGGTAAATATATGTTTTTGTGTCATAACAAGATGTTTTTTTTTCTAAATTTGATTGTAACTTTTTCTTAAGGTGGAGTGACCTTTGCAGCCGACTCAAGAAAAAGCTGATTTTGTGGATCAAGCACCTTAATGGGCCAGGGGGTCCTCTCCCTGACAGCTTGGCTTTGACCCAAAGGCAACATCAAATTTTGGGGGTCTTAGACTGGAGGTTAGTGTTGGAGGCTAAAACATCAAGGGCCTCCACAAGATGACAAACATGCTGAGTACATACACTTGTCTTTGTATCAGTTTTTTTTTGTCAATAAAATAATGTTTATTTCTTCCATTTTATAGGACCTGGCATGGCTGAAAGCCTGCAGATGGATGGGGTGACGGCACAACCTCCATCAATTGTGCCTCCCCCATCCTCCACTGGCACCCTTGGCCAAGTCTTGGATGGGCTAAGGGTGGCAGTGTTAAGGCAAACAGCTG
The DNA here is from genome assembly GCA_031769625.1 of Taudactylus pleione. Classification (NCBI taxonomy): domain Eukaryota; kingdom Metazoa; phylum Chordata; class Amphibia; order Anura; family Myobatrachidae; genus Taudactylus; species Taudactylus pleione. The sequence continues at coordinate 2,528,030 of JAUIMM010000086.1, forward strand.
CCATTGAGGCAGTCCAGGCCAGCATGTTGGAGCAAAACTCCTTTCTAAGGTCCATAAGACAAGATGTCAGGGAGATGAAAGAACATCTGACTGGCCCAATAGAAGGTGAGGCGGACCAGTGCCCTGCTGTGGGTGAACCGAGCTCCCAGCAGGGTCCACCCGGATCCGTAAAATCAGCTTTCCGGAGTCGACTTCAAAGAAACATAAAAAAGATTGATGATCTTGGATTTATTTTACCCAGAACTTTCAGAATGTTTATGTCCAAAAATGTAATCTGGTTAGTGCCCCTGGATGCCCCACAAGGAATATATGGACATTGTATTTTGCCATGTGATGGGCCAGCCACATTTTGAGGGGGTGTGTTTGTAGGAGGTGGAGGTGGCACATCTGGTGGCAGCACAGCCACACTGTCCACACCCACATCTGTAATTGTGTCCACATCTTCATTTTCTGATGGTAATACGAAACCAAATTCATCCAGAAAATCATGTATTTTTAAAGTTATAAATTTATTATTTGTTGTTGAAAAAATCATATTTTCAATAACGATTGACAAAACAATGTGATGTCATAATTGTTGGTTTGACGAAATAAAATAAACCAAAATTTACAAAAAAAATACTCACTCTTTTTTCCTTAAAAAAATCTATTTTAACCTTCTACCAAAAACAAAAAACCACTACATTTACTATGGAACAACAAATCCGGCCCTGGCCTGGCAAAGTATTGCTAATAAGGCAGGTATTTACTCTAGAATGGCATGCTGGGAAGTGCAGTTCCACACAAGCTTCAAAGGAGTTTAATTGTACAAAAATTAAGAATAAAAAAAAACAATTAAATACACCCAAACAAATAAAAACTTGTATTTGTTTTAAAAAAAATTAGGGACAATTATTTGGGAAGTAATAGTTTTAAGGAATTGGTATCTTTCAAAATATCAAAAACACAAACTCAAAGAGTAACAAAACCCCCCCCCAAAAAATAATATGCTAATTAATGCATCCAATTTGCAAATATACAATGCAATGAGTAACACCTGCTCCTCTATTATTTAACTGCATACATCGGCAGCTGAAAGAACCATCACTTGCTCACGCAGTGCTTGTGGTAGACCCTGGGCTCCCACAAGCACTGCGAGTACTTCCATCGAAATAGATGCGATCTGACGTATACAATGATGCCGACTTTTAATTATGGACGCCCATAACACTCCGTTTTGACGCTCAGACAAGTCTGCGTTTCCTCAACCACTCCCCCATTCATAAGCACCTTCCCTGTTGCCACCCACAAATGGCACTGTCACTCAAAGTAGCGGGAACTCTGTGTACTACGAGCGCATGATTTTCCATCGCTGAGACTACTTGTAAACACGCACTGCGAATTATACACATGCGCACTGAGCAACAATCGCCCGGCAGCGAGCGATCGTGCCTTAGCGACCGGCTCTGAATCAGGGCCATAGTCTCTTGTTTGAAACCTTTGGGGCCATTTTTCCCTCTTCTGACTCTTGCCCAACTGTGGAACCACTTAGCCATGAACTTTTCAATTAACCTGCCACCTAGCAAAGGGTTGAATACTGCCTGGGTGGTGGTTCACAGGTTCTCTAAGGCAGCACACTTTAAGAAAAAGTATTCAGACTATGCAGCTGTTCACTGGCAATTATTTTAGATTGAGGGGTACAGTTTGTATAAACGTTCTGGATATCTCTTTATAAAAGCTTTTATGTCAAACTAGTAAAGAATTAAATTGAATTTTGCAACAGCATACCATTTTCAGTCCAATGGAAAAAGATAAAAGGTAAATCAAAACCTGGAGCTCTTTCTTAAGGTGTACATTTCAGCTGGAAAAAAAATGTTTATCTGTTAGCTTGAGCCGAATTTACTTGAATTATAACCATGTCTCTAAGTTCGCTCTTCCTCATAGTTCAGTTTATGACAATCTGCTGCAGCTGTCTGATGAAAATGTCCATCAAGTCTCCAAAACAAGCAGTAACCAACCACCGGTGCAAGGTATGCAATCTGACTTCATCAGCCAAACACGTTGTGCAGTGCAACCATAAGTAAGCGACAAGGTGAACGCATGAGAGACAACCTTCCCTACACGCCAGTCATTTGAGCTTGCAAACTACAACAAATGCATTGTCTCCTGTACACAAAAGTGGTATGATACAGGCCGGCTTGAACCAGACAATTCTAGCCGGTACGCATGCATACCAATTATCCAAGAATGTATATACACGAAGAGCATATCCTAGAGCCAAACAGGACAGACTAGACTTTGCTATATTCTTCACACGACAATAGCTAGTAAAAAAAGGACTTTTAAAGTTAAATAATTGCTCTGAGCTTCAGAGCCTGGCAGCCCTCCTTCCAAAATGCAATCAGAGACTTAGACCTTTCATAGAGTGAAGAGACAGACTTCTTAATTAGATGGCTTGGAAAGAAGTTCATTAAACATGTTGAATGGATCAGAGTGTTCAATATAAGCCACCCAGAGTCTGGCCTTAAAATATTCTGGGATAGACTTGTGAGTGTTATTGTTCACCAGAGATAACAGAAAAAATTGATGACTTCCCTAGATTACCCAACAACGGCTATCAGAGACTTAGGGGTATATTTACTAAAGTGCAGGTTTTTCGAATTGGAGATGTTGCCCATAGCAAGTCTGAAGGAGATTTACAAAGACTTGCTTTCTTTGAAAGAGCCAGAGGCATTAAACTTTTAGTGCAAAGCTACCTACAATCTGCAGGAAAATTGGGTCATCCATGAATTCAACTAGAATCAGCAGCACAATGTGCCATTTCCCCATTCTCTGTTTTTGTGGTCTTTGTACACCAGTAAACAAAGACCAGGAACAATACTAGTTTTGACTTTATCCTATCAGGTACTACCCTTATGCTACTGAACATAACGTCAGTCGCAGTTCACAAAGCTAATTTATATACTCCAGAACCTTCCAACAGGTCTGCCAGCTTATAACCACCAAGAGACCAGAGACAAAGATCCCAGCAAGCAGTGTCCTCTGTAATGAAAACCAAATCCTCTCCTGAAATGCAGAGTCTTCATAGAGAAGTCCCTGGAGAACCGCAAAGCCTTCCTGAGGGAAAACATCATCTGTACAATTGTTGCTTTTCAACATCCCACTTTGCCAATGACTATAAGGTTAGTAATAACTGCACATATCACAAAAGTGCTCTACACCCTGGGCCTCCCACATGGACTTTACTACATAGTCACGGTGGCACGTAGCATGGCAGGCAGCACAGTGAAGTGGAAAGAAACACTACTGCAGTCACACAAGAGATCACTTCACAATGTATTGAAGTCTGTATAGAAGCCATAAGTGGCAGATTTTGCTCCAAAATGTGTAACTCAGAGTCTATCCAAAAGGCCAGCTAGACAAAGCTGTCAAACTTTATGCAATCCTAGATGATCAAAGTAACAAGCCTCTAGCTAGATCAATCTTTTTTGAGATCTTTAGTATCAAAGGCCCCAGCACTCCTTACTTCTTAAAGACTTGTACAGAAAGACAAAAGAGAGGATAGCTACCGGCTATCAAGTTGAGTCCATAGATGGAAAGGCATGCCTTTCAACCACATCCCAGATAATAATTGTGAAATTCCAACACAAGATGCAGATATCCATCATGCACATTTGAAACATAGAGCAAATCTGATACCAGAACTGGACCATCAAACACAGATTATTCTACTCATAGAGAAATATATCTTAAGAGTCCACAAAGTCAGAAGTCAGAATAATGGTCCACACAATGCACCTTATCCTCAACCATTAGATCTAGGATGGGTCTTTACTCATAATATGAGATAGATGTCTAGGAGATGTACTGTACAAATACAGTGTATAGTAATAGCATTACTATACAATGCTAATAGCATTCTTACCTGTACTTTAGAAAATGGATGCCTTTCTCTTTTCCAGCCATGTCACAATCACTTTCTCATACAGGAACTGTCATATGCTCTTCAAGTGACAACCATTTCTGTCACAACTACCAAGATCTTCTGGGGTGCACTGTCTTCCAAAGAAAGGTGAGCAAGTGGCAATGTCCATTGAGGACAAACTATTCTTGGAAATAACGAGAATAGGCTAGTTAAAGATGAGGCAAACAGCTGGGTTGTACCTCCCTCCCTTAGAACGCACAGACGTCACCTAGCTAACAACTGAAAACAAGTACTTAAATACTGCTCTTCACATAAAAGTAACTTTCACAGAAAACCAGAGATAAGAGATCACTTCTCTTTCATGGGCAAAATATTTGAGAATGGTCATGCCGAGATAGCTCCCATCCTCAAAGATACAGAGGCAAGCTGGTACCTGCCAACTTTTGGAGTATACCACCCAAATAAACCTATTCAGATTAGAGTCTTGTTTGATTCCAGTACCAAGTTCAAAGGTATCTCCTTAAATGATGTTCTCCTGACAGGACCAGACCTTAACAACAAACTTATCAAGGTACTCATCTGCTTCTAAAAGTACTCTATTGCCTTCACTTCTTACATTCAACAAATGTTCAGTTGTTTCCAATAGTGATGGGAGCTTTTCCTTCCCAAGATCACACTAATGATATATGGGATTTGGATTTAGGACTGATTCACCAACAGCTCAATATAGCCTTCAGCTTTTATGCAACTTAAAATCTGCCTTCTTTACTTTCCAAGTGAACAGTGAAGAAAGGCCCTTCAATCGCAAGTGTTGTCTACTCTACTATAAACAGCTTATATGACAACTTATGATTTGCAATTCCCATCACTAACCAAGGCAAAGTCCTTCTCAGAGACCTAACCTGTGAGTCATCTGTCTAGGATGCCGCACTACCTCCACAGAAAAGAGATCTGTGGGAAGAGTGGAAGAACTCTCTATCTTCCTTAACCTTTATATTACATGCCCATACAGGACCGGATTAAGATCTGTGGGGCCTCCTGGACAACAAACTTGCGGGGGCCCCTATCAGTGAACAAAGATATATATATATTATATATATATACACTGTATATAATTATTTATATACTCCAACAAAATCTGGCACTCACTAACATTAGATCTACTAACTTCACCCCATTGCCAGCACACACACATCCAGTCCAGACCCGCTACAGTAGAAACATCAACAAATGCGGCACACAGAGGATTCAATATATACAATGTATTAACTCCTGTGGTCAGCGTTTCAATAAATCAACATTTTAATTTCCTGATGATGTGATTTCCTTTTGTTGATTCATTGAAACGTTGACCACAGGAGTTAATACGTTGTATATATTGAATCCTCTGAGTGCTGAATTTATTGATATATATATATATATATATATATATATATATATCACACTGTGTATAATATATATATATATATACAGTATATATATATTTAATTTAATAGTGTGCCCCCCACAGACAGCCCAGCACCACCACAATTAACAAAATAAAACAGCCCACCATACAGCCTACCCGCTGGCCGGCCAGTTCAGCGCCTCACTCAGTAGTAGTCTACTTAGTCGTAGTGGCAGGGGACAGGGTGTGGGGGCCCCGGGACGACAGCCCCTGTCGCCCTGCCTATAATCCATCCCAGTGCCCATATGCTCACCAAACTATAGACTGTGTGTATTTTCTAATGCTTCAGTTAAGGCAATAGCTACTCCCCCCCCCTCACTCAGAAGCTACATAATACTTTCCTCTACCACCAATTCCCATTTCTTTTCTCCCTCCATAGTGTCCTCCACTTTCTCCTCTTCCTCCCTCCTCTCTATCTCCCTTCATCCCATCTAGTACTCTCCACCGCATCTCCCATAACTCGTAAGCCCTGCACCCTCCCTTTTCTCCAAGTTACACCTCTTCTTCTCAACCCACACAACACTAAAACTTCACCTTGCCCACAACTTGCTGTCACCCTTCCTCACTCAGAAGCCCACCAAATACCCACACTCTCCTTAACCCCCTGCTCTAAATCAATCTCAACCCCACACTACAGCAACCCTAACAATCTCCTTCTCTCTCCTCCCAACTCTGTCCCTCTCTCCTGTCTCCTCTGGAAAGCCAGTCCTGTCTATAATCAACTGGTCCCTGTTCATTACGGCTTCATATTCAACTCCTTTAATCTCCTAGCCATCACCAAATCCTGGACTTACCCGTCTGACACCACTTCACCTGCAGCTATCTCCTTTGAGAGCCTCACATTCTTTCACACTCCTTGGCCTAGAGGTTTCCACAGTGTTGGTGTTGGGGTACTTCTATCATCTGGTCACTCCCACCAACTCTTACATTCTAAACTCTCCACTTCATTATTTGCATTCAATGCTCATATCAGTTGCCTTTTCCAACTTCCTTGAGTAGCTGCCTTTCCTCGTCCCCCTGGCCTTAACTCAAAATTCCATGTTAACTTTGCTTCTTGGCTCCTAACCTTGAAATGGGCTCTCAAGATCTCTTTCTTCCTCAAAGCTTTCCAGCTCTCATCCTAGCCCACTACTCCATGTTCCTTCCTCACAATCCAGCCCATCTGTGCCACCCCTGTTTGTCTGCCCCCTCCCCATTAGAATGTAAGCTCTCATGAGCATGGCCCTCTTCCCTCATGTGCTTCTCCTTCACTTACTCCTACTTTAATTTACAACAGCACCTAACCCTTGGTTGCTGACACCATGCTGCTTATTTAAGTGTTATGCAGCAATGTATAAATCATGTATTTGTCCTGCATTATTTGTACTGTTAATAACTGTTTTTCTTGTGTGCTCATTTGTTTATGTACTTTGTAAGGCGCTGCGGAACCCTTGTGGCACCATATAAATAAAGGACAATAATAATAATAATAATAATAATAATAATAATAATAGCTGCTGTTGCATACCTTAAAACTGTCAACATTAAAAGACAATGTCATATTGGATTTGTTATGGGCAAAGCATATGATATAGCCTGTTGGGGTAGTGGTCACAAGAGGTGTCCAGCAGAATGTGAAAGTGAATATTATGCCACACAGAGAGTCATCAACCAGGATGCTGGGTTTATTAATAACAACAGGGTAACAGGTAACAGCGGTATCAGGAATCTGCCCGGTTCTCCCGTCAAAAGGTAGTTCTACCACCAATATGTTTCAACCATCCAGTGTTTTTTTTCAAGGTGAGGAGGAGTCACATGATTAAAACCAAAACAAAGTTGTTAAGAGCAATAAAAGACATTTTGAAAACATATATTAAGACTCAAATTTAACATGATATTGAAACAGGATCAAGAAATCTACCAATCCAAAACATGTCTCTATGGGGCCTATCAGTCAAATAATATTTGCAGGATATTTCTCAAAAACACCTGTTTTGGGGGGATACCCACAAATATTAATGATCTCCCGTATGTATATCTCCAATATCTGCTGTAGGGATGTAGCCATATGATCGGCGGCCGCAAAGCAGTCAGACACAATCCCGACAGCGAAATGCCGGCTAGGGATTTATGATAGGCGTCGAAATACCAACGCCTATAATAATCCTGATGCCGGAATGCTCTGGACGACATCCCGAATGAAGGTAAATCCGGGGCGCCCTTAGCGTTAGCAGCGGGTGGGGGGGGTTAGGATTAGGGAGTCTAGCGGAGTTAGGGTTAGGTTTGTGGGGGGAGATTAGGGTTAGACACCCCCAGGGAGAGGTTAGGGATAGGCATTCCCTCAGGAAGGGTTAGGTTTGGCAGTGGTAAGGGGGGCTAGGGTTAGGCACCCCCGGGGGTAGGTTAGGGTTAGAGGTTAGGGTTAGGCACCACTAAGGGAGGGTTAGTGATAGGGGGGACAGGGGAGGTTAGGGTACTTACCTGCCTCTGTCGGGATCTTCATCCTGTCGGGCATGTGCTGCCTGGCATTTCAATCCCATTCCCTGCTGTATATCTCTGATATCTGCTGCAACACCTCTATTTCTGAGAACAGCTACAGCCCCTATAGGTTTCTATGGGGGCTGCAAAGCTGTCAGATTTACCAATTTCCGGAATGCAAAGGATTCTGGAGTTTGACCCCGATAGGTAGTACAATCTCCAAATGGCATTACCCTACTATATTGCAAAAATTACTGGGACTCTCCCGGCAATGGACACCGCACATGGGTGGTCTGCTGATCGTACATGCGCAGAATGACCTGGCTCCCGATATAGAAGGGAAACAATTGCTTTTCTGATCATTTCACTTCTTTACACATCACAGGAATGGGCTCCTTTTGGAGCTCCTGTCCTGCATGTAAGTTTTATACATTCAAGCAAATGTGAATTTCTTATTTCTGCGAATAGCGGCAAAAAGAAATTCTAATTAATAGGGTCTAACACCTGATAAGTAGTAAATACGCCCCTATCTACTGTTCACAATCATGCAGACCACACTGTCTCCTTAGACACTTTATGGCTCATAGAGCTTAGTTTCTTGTACAAGACAGACAGGAACATTCAAAAAAAGTCACACATTTGAGCTAGTAGACGCAGACTCAAATGTCAAAATCTGTCTACATTCCATATCACAATCGCAGCTATTGTCATTTCCATTCCCTTGACTTTGGTTTCTAATAACCCAGAAGATTCACTTCTGTTTACTCCTGCCATTCTTTTTACACAGAATACCGGGACTATCCATTGTCTTTGTGGAGAGTTCAATACCAAATACTTATTCAAATGTCAATAAGGACAGTACAAAGCCTTGCAATCACCATCTGGGACAGGTGGAAAAGACAATTTAGCTCTACCGTGCAGCCAAGGAACAAGTGGCAAGTTGCCAAGCCTAACTTAGTGGTGAACAGCAACAAAATAATGTGCCCATGGTGCTAGCCAAGTATTAAAAACTGGTGATATTGTGCTCGTCAGAGATTGCCAATCACAACGCAATGACTGGCCCTTAAGTCTTGTCACCAAAATATTCCCAAGCAAAGAAGTAAAGGTCCTTAAGGTCGAGGTCAAGATCTGCAAGTATTGCGAGACTTTCCTAGACCAGTATCTGAACTGATCCTGTTGTTACCATCTGAAGACTTGAATTGTGGTATCCGTTGATACTAGTTGGGAAGTGTCGAGCCTGCAGCATCTTTTTATATTTAGGTGCAGCCCATAATTGCTGGATCAGATAATTAACACAGGTGCAAAGAGCAGCACCACTGGAGAGAGCAGCACCACTGGAGAGAGCAGTACCACTGGAGAGAGCAGCACCCCTGGAGAGAGCAGTATCACTGGAGAGAGCAGCACCACTGAAGAGAGCAGCACCACTGGTAGCACAGTGGTAAGTGCAGCAGATCGTGACAGGTAGTCCTCCAAAAATAGTCATTTTCTGAGGATTTACACTCTTTTGGGCTTAATAAATAGGCCCCATTGTCTTTTGCCTATAGAGAATTTGCAGTTAATAAGATATCGCTATTTCAAGTCCAAGGGCTATATTTACTAAGTTGTAGCTTTTGCAAACTCCTGATTCTTTGCGGTTTTGATTCTGAAATTTAAAACAGCAATAGTATTAAATGCATAACATGCATGGGGCCTTTAATATTATTGCCATTTTAAATTTTGTTACAAAATTACTGAGAATCGCCAGCTTGCAAAAGCTGATGCTTATAAAATCTAGCCCAAAATCCTGAGAATAACTAAATACCAGCATACACATAGCATTCCATGGAAATTGGGGTTGCGATAGATGAAGGCCTCGCCAAAATTGATTCTGATAATTGAGTTTTTTTTAACAACGTGCTGGAGTTTTACACCATTGCTAAGGTAGCAGTGATCTGGATTCATACACTACTTTTAAAGCTACGGAACATAGCCACCTACATAAAATGTTTTACAAACATGCCCTTCCCCACAGGCAGAGCCTTGACTTTAACATCCAGCCACCTATCCTGGGGCTTGATCAGTTCTGTAACACAGAATCGGCAAAACAATTTAGTTCATCACTTTTATATGCCAGTTGGAGGAAGAGTGGAAGAATCAATCAACAGCTACAATCTCAAGTGCAGCTTGTGATTGGTCATCCTATTCAATCAGCCCCTTCACCCACTTTTCCAGCCAGCGTATGCTGGTGCTTTATAAATGAATACAGGAATAATAAGGACAAATTCTAATTAATCCCGGGGGTTGTCCTAATGTGTTAGCAGATACAGTAAAGTGAAGTGTTACAGAAAAATAAATTTTGAACATGTACCTAAAATTGACAAAATATATTGCTAAGCATTTACTTACATGGAGCATGAAAATTAGGAATGATGGCATGCAGCTAGAATCTATTTAGTATAAGCACAAGTGCACCTGAAAATGGGCTGTGCACAGATATTATTTTTCGTGACCCTTATTGTATAGACTTCTGACAACTGCAAAAACATTATAGCGAAAATTCTAATACAAAAATTATAATTTATTATATAAAACAAAAAATATGATCTATTACACCCCATATTATATAGAGCCTATTTGCTGAAAAACTATTGTTGGAAAAATAAAGCAGTAAGCAATGTCAGTAATATTTATTATGCATGTGAAAAAATATAATATATTTTCTACTGTTCTATTTATTTAAAGAAGAATTCATTAAATAAATAAATATATATATATATATATATACACATACACACACACTACACTGACTACAACTGTAATGTGTCTTATGTAACATTTTCCACTTTTTCCTGCAGCTATTAGAAGATTATTTGTTCCCACGTACAAGAGCAGCTCCTCGCCTTACACATGCGGCTTGGCATCGCCCTTTTAAGAGAAAGAAAAAACACACGCACACGCCATCTCATCAGGGTGGGAGGGGTGAACGATTCCTGGAACAGCTGAACAAAAAAAAAAAAAAAAGAAAGAAGAAGAAAAAAAAAAAAAAAAAAAGCTCTGGCTGTTTCAAGATCCCCCATTAGAAAATGTGCCTGATTTGTGGCCAATGCTTTGGGATGTAAAAAACTGAAGGGGTAGCTATGGAGATAGAGAGAGCATTGCTGGCTGCTTCCTTTGACAGGTGTTGAGTAGGAAAAGTCTCAAACAAGCATGTATGCCAAAGGGAAAGGATCCACTGTCCCTTCTGATAGCCAGGCAAGGGAAAAGTAAGTGCGAATACGTTGTAATTCACTGCATATCGCTCGCTGCTGTATTTCCATGCTCCGTACAAGCAAGATGAATGGGGACTGAGGAATAAAGTGCAGGGATGTATGCTGTGTAGGTGGGGAGGGGAAATGTGTCTCAGATAAGCAATGTATGCTCTGTTATCCTGGGCTCAGGGATATATTGTTGTGTTGTTGTCATTGCTGCAACTTTGTTATCCCATACTCCTCCACTCACTCATGTTATCCCACATGCCCCCGTACAGTACGTAGAAACAATGTAGCAAGTTTAGCAGTGTTAGCACCATGTGTAATCCCGATCCTGCAACTCCGTATTCTCACTCTCTCATCTATACTGGGGCAATCCTCTTGTTTTGCTGTTGCTAGAATCAGCACTGTAACTGATGTTGTCTGGTTGTGTAGCGTGCGCGTGTGTAAGTGTGGTATTGGCAAGTGTGTGATGCTTCTGTTCTCCATCAGATGTGTTACCGCGGAGTACAAAGCTTTGTCCCGCACTTCTCTAAACTGGAGGCAACTTTGCTGACACATGGACAAAGGTCCATAATGCTCATATCAAAGAGACATCTTCCCCCCTGATCTGTATACATCATAAGGGATGGCGTGATGGGGTTATTGATTACAGAAAGTAGCTCTGCAACCGTGCAGCGAGACTTTTAAATAAACCATATGCCTATTTATTTATTTTATTTATTTATTTGTGATCAATTCCTTCTGCTAATTCCCTGCTAATGCTTTTTTTCTGTTTTGCATAAAAACTTTATTACAATGCTTTGTCCCATTCCACTGCTGACACCTTCTGAATTCCCTTCATTGCTGGATCCAGGATAGTGTATCTTTAATTACAGCTGATTATGAGGTTTCACTTAATTGTAGGCTGAACTTTGTTATGGATTTGTGTAAGGGGGTGTTTGCAGTGTTACTTTTTTTTTTTTTAAATAAGTAACACTATTGATGAGCATTTATACACATTATTCTGATTCCTTTCTCGTTGTATACAATGCTTTTTTATTTAAGGGTTTTAAAGAGTTTATATTTTCAAGATGAAAAGTGATGTATGTGATATGTGGTGTTTTGGGAGTTATGACTATTTAATTTTAAATGTGTCTGATAATTAGATGAGTGAAGTCAATGTGCCAGCCAGCTAGAAGTCCCCCCTCTATGATATTTTAATTAAATCCTGAAGCCACTTTGGCAAGTTTTACCCAATTGCTTGACCACAATAGCTACAAACTGTTCTATGCTTTTTGTTTTTTGTTCCCTTTAACTTCTCTTAAAGTAGAGTTTTCACCTAGTCCCTGTGTTTAACTTGATGGCTTTCACTTTGCAACAGCATGCTTTCCCCTCCCACCCCCAAACAACACAATGTAAAGCACAGGTTTCTAGCTCAGCGAGGGATGCCCCATACAGAGCCAGCTGTAACAATGACATGCTATATAATCCTACCACTCATTTCTACCCAAGTCTTTTTACCTCTTGTATTTTGCATGCATAGAAACTAGGAACCCCATCCAAAAAAAACCCATCATCTTTTAATGGTTAATCTGCTGTGTTAGGATTATAAACCTTTGCTTTATTTTGGCTTGGGAGGCTTGGCACCATCTCTGGGGCACCGTTACATGGAAACAGAGCAATAAATGGTTAATTTCCTTGTCATTGTGGCAAGACAAAGCTAACACTCCACCTCTGCCTCCTCCTGGTTTTCTCAAGCTCCGGACAATAATTCCACTAAGAATATGGATTTACATATCATTTCTTACTCACAGGAGTGGTGCCAGCTGATTCCTAATGTTCACGCTTTTCCATTTATGTATGAGATTTTATAGATTTGTATCATCAGGTTTGATCAAAAAGTCTGGAAAATGAATGCAACTTATTTATTTTACACCGATGCTGTTATTATTTTTGATGAGTATGTGTTTTAGTTTAAATGATGCCAGGAAAAAGGTTAGATACAGAACAACAACTAACATATATATTGACATAAAAGTTCAAGATGTATTGAGTCGTTACCCACATAAAGAAAGCAACATTGGGGACATTGCATTAAAGATCACACCTCAGAACTGATTTATTACTGTTGGTTCTACTGGCATATTCCAGTTTTGTTGTTGTTTACATTTGCCCGTTGTCTGACCTTTTTTCATACTCTATATATAGGTATAGTATGAGTTTTCCTGTAACCTAGGTTTTATTGTCCAGTATGTTAAAGCAAATTCTAAAACATGCATGCTCTTTATAATGAATACATATTTACTTCATGTCCTGTTTTGTTGTGAGTACCACACTTCAGTCTTCCACATACAATGCATGTGTTATCTGTATGTGGCTTATTATACGCTATTGTTGTTTAGTAAATTTATGGTTGAAAATTGCTTGGATAATTTCAGTAAAATATGTATTTGTGTGTACTACATATATCCACTTCTATAGTGTGGTATATAAACTGACATGACGTGATGGTTGCTGTGCTATGCACTGACCTGCTGGATTACACTTCCGTTCTTGTGACCAGCAGAGTTACGCAGATATCCGGATCAATGCCTGGATGATTTTCTGATCAGGTTGCTCATATTACTGTTAATTCAGTCTAGAATGTAGCTGATTAAATGTTCATCTAAATGCATCCCTTAAGCTGCAAACACACATAAAGATTTTCTGTCCAACCATCCAACTAGTTGATTGGTTGGAATGAAAATCTGGTAATGTATGAAAGCAAATGACAATCAGCAATTTGCTCCCAAACACCGGAAAATGGACAAAGGCCCTCATTCAGAGCCGTACGCTCTGAGCAGAGCGCACGCTCTGAATGAGGGCCGCCCTCCATAAAAATGGAGCGTCCTCCTGGACGCTCGTATAGCTGTGGGTCACCACCCACAGCCTATACGAGCGTGCAGTTTGATGGCCGCGATGCTCGCGACCATCGAAACTGCGAGCCGGAGCCTGCGGTGGAGGTTTTCAACCGCAAGGCCCGGAGTGATTTTGGCTCTATCAGAGCCAAAATCACTCCCACTGACATCACTAGTGATGTCAGTGGGCCGGCTTCTGACGGTAGGTGTTCCTTTGGGAACGCCCCCATCTGGGAGGCACGCCCCCGGCACGCCCACCAAAGGGGGCGTGCTGTCAATCAACATCGACAGCACGCCCCCTTTGATCAGACGCAACGAGCGAAGGACTTTCCTTCGCTCGTCACGTCTGGCGCATGCGCACGACGGAGCTCCCGCCGTCGTGTGCATACGCAGTGCACAACATCGACCCACTTGCGAGCGGACAGCCGCTTGCGAGTGGGTCTGAATCAGGCCCAAAAACTGTTGTTTGAACAAATTGTTTAGATCAAACATTTAACAAACTTGTCTGATTGACCATTTTCATCTGTTTTCTGGCATTTAGGAGAAAATTGCTGATCATCAGTTACTCCCATACATTACCAGATTTTCATTCCAACCAATCACCTAGTTGGATGTTTGGACCAAAAATCTTTACATGTGTATGCAGCGTTAGACTAGAGTAACCGCAGCCTAATTTAACTGCAACAGTTGCAGAAACATCCACGAAAGTCATTGCTGTGTAAGAAGCCATTTTGAAAACATTTTATTTCCTGGGCTATCTAAGCTCCACCCCTCTCAATTCCTAATGTTTACCATTTGCCTGATATTTGGTCAGTAGCAATGGCCACCTATTGAGCTAAGAATGGAGGATATATTACATTTGTTTAGTAGCTGTATATTTTCACCTGGAATAACATTTTTAGAATTTTTGTGAGTGTAACAAACTTCCATAGGATATAGCATCTCACACAGAGAGAGATGTACTAAGCCGTGGAGAGAAATAAAGTACCAATCAATCAGCTCCTGTCACTTTACAGGCTGTGTTTTGAAAAATGACAGTTATGAGCTGATTGGTGGTTGGTACTTTTATCTTTCTCCACTTTATCTCTCTCCAAAGCTTAGTACATCTACCTCCAAAACATTCACATTTCTATTTGTTCTAGCCATGTACTCACAAACCATATATACACTAGTGTTGCATTTCTTTGTTTTGTCTGACTGCATCAGTTAAAGAAAGCCATGAGGAGTATAGAGCAGAATATGTATAAGTTGGCCACTGTTTTACTACTGAGGAAACATAGTAAAATCAAATATAATTCTTTAAATCAAATGGAAACATAATTTTTTTCAAAATGAATACAGGTTGAGTCTCCCATATCCAAATATTCTGAAATACGGATTTTTTTTTTTTAGCATGACTGAGATAATGAAACCTTTGATTTTTGATGGTTCATTGTACACAAACTTTGTCTAAGGCACAAAATTATTGAAAATATTGTATAAAAGTACCTGCAGGCTGTGTGTGTATAAGATGTATATGAAACCTAAATGAATTTCATGTATATACACAAACTTTGTTTGAGCCACAAAATTATTGAAAATATTGTATAAAATGACCTGCAGGCTGTGTGTATAAGGTGTATATAACACATAAATGCATTATGTGTGTATATTTGGGTCCCATTCCCAAGATATTTCATTATGGTATGCAATTATTCCAAAATACGGAATATTCCAATATCCAAAATACCCTTGGTCCCATACATTTTGAATATGGGAGATTCAACCTGTATTACAAAAGCACCCAAAGCACTGTGAATAAGACTTGGGAATAAGGTCACAGGTGCTAGGACTTCGATATGTGTAGGAAACCATTTAGTAAATTCTGAAAGCCGTATAATGTAATTTCTTTTAAAGTTTAGTATCATCTGTAATTGGCTGACCAGTAGGTGGCACTGTTATAATGGCTGTGGGCAGGTGAATTTTTTTTTTTTTTTTGAACATTACCTTAACAAACCAGTGAACATAGCAGCTCCCATTCATGAGTATAAATAACTATTTTCAGTGAATTTCTCTCTCTAAAAAATAAATTATGGCAATTTGTATTAGAGACTATTATACTATATAAATGTTAACAATATAATAATAAAAAAAAAACAGTTTTATTTTATATACTACCATTGCTGCGGAGATTGCCTACAGCATGCACGGTTTTTCTATGCTATCTTTTCACATTAGAGAGAGGTGACTATTTATTAAAGGCCTTCCTTATTAAGTCAATGTGGAAATGGGAGTATGATTTAAGTATACATGCTATTAAAAAAGTCCACAACTACAGCGGCACAGCTACAGAGGGCACTGCCTATGGGCACAACTATAGGGGGCCCTGGATAATGGGCACTATTACAGGGGGTATTGCATAAGGGGCACTATTACAGGGGGCATTGCATACGAGGCACAATTACAGGAGGCACTACTTGAAGAGGCACAACTACAGGGGCACTACTTGAAGGGGCACAACTACAGAGGCAATACTTTAAGGGGCACTACTTTAAGGGGCACAACTACAGGGGGCCCTGGATAATGGGTACTGTTACAGGGGGCATTGCATATGGGGCACAACTACAGGGGGCACTGTATAAGGGGCACTAATTTAATAGGTTATAAACTATGTTCCCAATAATCTGGTTCTACATGGACATAAAAACTGTGCAACCTGTCTTGAGCTGAGGTGACCGACTGGCAGGAGCGGAGAAGAGGGTTGATGAAGTAGATCTGTCAGGGTGGGATGTAATGGGCATTATTGTGTGGCATAAAGTGTAATGGTCATTACTGTGTGCACAATGTGCTATTAGGGGCATTACTGTGTGGCATTATGTGATATAAGGGGAATAATGTATAACGGGCATTACTGTGTGGTATAATGTGTTATGTGGCAGAATGTGAAATAGAGGCATTACGGCATGGCATAATTTGTTATAAGGGCATTACTGTGTGGCATGTGTAAGGTGCATTGCTGTGTGGCATAATGTGTTGTAAGGGGTATTACGGTTTTGCATAATGTGTTATTGGGGCATTCTGGTGTGGCATAAAGTGTTATAAGTGGCATTACTTGGTGTGTCATAATGTGTAAGGCACATAACTGTATCATGAACATGAAACCGCACACCTTAAACGTCGTCTTTGGGTGTGTTTGTTTTTTGGGCGGGGGGGGGGGCACCTGAAAATTTTTGCCATGGGGTAGCAAAATTTATGGTTACGCCACTGCCCGGGAGGGATAGGTTTAGGGGGAGAGTTGGTTAGGATTAGACACTAACGGGGGGAGGTTAGGGTTGGTATATGATCCGGCATTACATTCCGATTCCACTGTAAGAGCTGCAATCATAATTTTGCAGTTGTAGGTGACTTTGTCCAACTTTTCAAGACACATTCACTACAGGCAGGCTATCTATTCAGGTGATTATTTCATAGATTCGCAAATTACTACCAAATCAACGAAGATCTAGTATCATCATTAATGTCGACTGGAAATTGGGCCAACAAACCTATGCAAGGAGTTTACAGTCTTTTAGACAGTTTCCTTATTGCAATTCCTGAAGATGAGTGTCAGTGTCTCTGCTACTGTGACTGTTAGCAGCCCAGACTACTGTATAATTGTGTGCCCACTGTACTTGCTATATATCTGAGCAAAGACTACTGCAGTATTGCCGATGTCTCTAACTTTTTAATGTTCAGACAAAACCTAGCATCAAATGATTACAGCTAAAATTTTAAAGTAAACTCTAACGACACAGACTTGAGTCCATCATCTTGCTGTCTTTGGTTCAAAGGTAGCTTCTGAAGGAATAGCATCAATTCGAAGAGCAGGTGGACCCAGGAATATACATATATAATTCAGCTGACCTAAACAATTATGTGACTAAGCGATACATACACCTACAATGCAGCATACATAACTTTAAAATGTATTTTATCCTGGTGAAATATGGATGGTGGGAGGTTTTTTTTTTTTCATAAAAGATGTGAAAAATACCAATATTGTTATATATGAGTGCTTATCAAATCCAGTCCTCGGGACACAGTAATACTGCTTTTATACCTAAGTTTTGGGTCTGACTCTGAGGTTGGAACAGGGTTCTAAAACTGGATCAGACCCTGAATTTAGCCGGCGCCGACCCTGGAAATTCCCGACTCAGCGCCATACACACCGGAGCATGGTCTGCAGTGACCCGGCTCTTCCGGCGTGGATGTGGACGCTTGATGATGTCATCTCCAAGCGCCACTGAAACCGGCCAATCAGCAAGCATGCGGAATGCTCCAGGTCATCGTGACCCGGATCTCGCCGTTTACGCTGCAGGTTTTCACGGGTCATTTCCGCGTTAAACCCTGCAACTTACCTGGGTTGGATTGCTAAGTCACTCGACCCGGGAATCCAACCCTGTCCCATTTTACATCAAGGAGCTACCTGGGACAACCCTGCAATAACCCAGGTTTTAGCTCTGGTGTAAAAGGGGTATAACAGTGCATGTTTTCCATATCCCCTTGCTGGGCCACTGGTGCATTCATTACTGACTGACACCTTTTGTAAAAGATCCACAGGTGGTTATAATTATTTCACTTGTGATTCTGTGTACAGCTAATATCAATTCAAAAGTGAAAAAAGTCTAAATTCATCCAAAAGGTTATCTTTTAGATCCAACACAAATTTGGAGTTAAACTTAGTTTTTATTATTGGGCTGTGTAGGTATTAGGGAATATAATATGTATTTAGTCCTTTGGTGTTCCTTTGGGAACAAAGCATGATATGGAAAACGAGTCTTTCTTCCGAATTCCACTTTTTATACATTTCATTGGTTATCTTACAAACCGTACTAATCATCATGTTAAATATAAGGCCCCTGACAATTAAGTATCCATGATTTTGTATCCACTGCTGCGAGTTGCAGCAGTGGATACAAAATCACGAGAACAATTCAACTTTAGTAGCGATGAAACATAGCACTCCAGAGTCTGACCGCAGTGCTAGTGTACATGCAAGAACTGGGGTTCACACGTGTACAAAATAACCCTGCTTCCGGAGTGAAGGGATCCGATTGGTTCCCTATTCACAACCCCGGACCTCCTTCCCATAGGAAGGAGTTTGGGTGCGGGATCAAACGCCATATAAAGGCGAATATTCCCATTTTAAGCTCTGAAAATTTTGTTTTTCCGGAGCCTGATGAATTTAGGTCCCCAGACTAGTGTATGGGGACAGACCAGGACTGAATGGTAAGCACTAAAAAACATCTAGCCACAAATAAATAAACATACAGGTTGAGTCTCCCATATCCAAAATGCTTGGGACTAGGGGTATTTTGGATATCAGAGTATTCTGTATTTTGGAATAATTGCATACCCATAATGAGATATTCTGGGAATGGGACCCAAATCTAAACACATAATGCATTTATGTTTCATATACACCTTCTACACACAGCCTGAAGGTTATTTTACACTATATTTTAGGGGTGTGCACCGGCCACTTTTCGTGTTTTGGCTCTGGATCTTTCTTCGTGTTTTGGATCTGGATTGGTTTTCCCAAAACCACCCTTCCGTGTTTTGGGTTTTGTGTTTTGGATCTGTATTTTTTTTAAAAAAAGAATAAAAACAGCTAAAATCACAGAATGTGTTGGTTTTTCTGCTCCTATGCTATTATTAACCTCAATAACCTTAATTTCCTCTCATTTCCAGTCTATTCTGAACACCTCACACCTCACAATAGTGTTTTTATGTCCAAAAGGCTATGCTAAGCGACACGAGTGGGCGGCACAAACACGTGGCCCATCTAGGAGTGGCACTGCAGTGGCAGACAGGATGGCAGTTTGAAAAACTAGGCCCCAAACAGTACATAATGCAAAGAAAAAAAAGAGTTGCAAGATGGAATTGTCTTTGGGGCCCTCCCACCCACCCTTATGTTGTATAAACAGGACATGCACACTTTAACAAACCAATCATTTCAGCGCCAGGGTATGCCACACAACTGTGGCTGAAATGATTGGTTCGTTTGGGCCCCCACAAAACAAGCTGGCAATTAATCTGTCCCTGCAAAAACTGGCTCTACGGAGGCAAGATATCGTCCTCATCCTCCTCATCCACCGATTCCTCACCCTCTTCAGTGTTGTGTACATCCTCATCCTCACAGACTATTAACGCATCCCCGCTGGAATCCACCACCACAGGTCCCTCTGTACGTTCTGGAGGCTGGTCTCCCTGAAAGAGTTGGTAATTAATTTTTATGAACATCATCTTCTCCACATTTTGTGGAAGCAGCCTCCTAAGCCTTTCGCTGACAAGGTTACCGGCTGCACTAAACACTCTTTCGGAGTACACACTGGAGGGGGGGCAACTCAGGTAAAATAGAGCCAGTTTGTACAGGGGCGTCCAAATTGCCTCTTTTTCCTGCCAGTACAGGTATGGACTGTCTGACATGCCTACTTGGATGCTGTTACCGATGTAATCCTCCACCATTCTGTCAATGGTGACAGTATCATATGCAGTGACAGTAGACATGTCAGAAATTGTTGCCAGGTCCTTCAGTCCGGACCAGATGTCCAAACTTGGTCCTGCCTGCCCTGCATCACCGCCAGCGAGTTGCTTAGGATACCTAAGTTTTTTCCTGGCAGCCCCAGTTGCGGGAGAAAATGAAGAAGGAGCTGTTGACGTGTCACGTTCCGCTTCAGCTGACAGTGTTTTCACCAGCAGGTCTTTGCACCTCTGCAGACTTGTGTCGGCCGCAAAAAGAGACACCACATAGCAAACCTAGGATTGAGCACGGTGGCCAAAATGTAGTGGTCTGATTTCAACAGATTGACCACCCTGGAATCCTGGCAAAGCGAATGAAGGGCTTCATCCACAAGTCCCACATGCCGAGCGGAATTGCTCCATCTTAGCTCCTCCTTCACTTTCTCCAGCTGCTTCTGCAAAAGCCTCATTAGGGGAATGACCTGACTCAAGCTGGCAGTGTCTGTCATTCTCCACTGCGCTTGAGTCAGGTGCATACCCCCTCCTTTGCCTATGTCATAGGTGGATGTATAGGCTTGAATGGCCTTTTGCTGCTCCTCCATCCTCTGAAGCATATAGAGGGTTGAGTTCCACCGCATCACAACCTCTTGCTTCAGGTGATGGCGGGGCAGGTTCAATAGTGTTTGCTGGTGCTCCAGTCTTCAGCACGCAGTCGCTGAATGGCGAAAGTGGCCAGAAATTTTTCGGGCCACCCAAAGCGTCTCCTGCACGCCCCTGTCGCTTTTCAGAAAATTCTGCACCACCAAGTTTATTGTGTGAGCAAAACATGGGACGTGCTGGAATTTGCCCAGATGTAATGCCCGCACAATATTGGTGGCGTTGTCAGATATCACAAATCCCCAGGAGAGTCTAAGTGGGGTAAGCCACTGGGCGATGATTTCCCTCAGTTTATCTAAGAGGTTGTCGGCGGTGTGCCTCTTACTGAAACCGGTGATACACAGCGTAGCCTGCCTTGGAACGAGCTGGGGTTTCTGAGATGCTGCTACTGGTGACGCTGCTGTTGTTGCTGCGTAAGATGATACATCTACCCAGTGGGCTGTCACAGTCATATAGTCCTTAGTCTGCCCTGTTCCACTTGTCCACATGTCCGTGGTTAAGTGGACATTGGGTACAACCGCATTTTTCAGGACACTGAAGACCCTTTTTATGACGTTTCTGTACAGTCTCGGTATCGCCTGCCTAGTGAAGTGGAATCTAGACGGGATTTGGAACCGGCGACACACTACCTCCATCAATTGTCTAAATCCCACTGCACTAATGGCGGATACCGGACGCACCTAGCAGTCAAGGCCTCAGTTATACGTTTTGCTTCAGGATGACTGCTGTCGTACTTCATCCTCCTCGCTAAGGACTGTTGGAGGGTCAATTGTTTAGTAAAAGTAGTGGTGTTCCTACTTCCTCTCTGGGATGATGAACGACTCCCAGCAGCAGCAACAGCAGCAGCGGCAGCAGTAGGCGTAGCAATGCAGGATCCTCTGGAGGAATCCCGGATAGGAGAGTCAGTCATGCCAGAGACATGGCCTGCAGGACTACTTCCGATCCTGACTAAGGAGGAAATTGACGAGGAGGGAGTTGACGGTGTGGTTTGTAGGCGCTTGGATACAACGGGATTTAGGTGTCCCTGGACTGCTTATGGTCTAAGTCAAAGTTTCTGAACTTGACAGTCATTTTTTATGAACGCGCTGCAGGTGCCGTATAAGGGAGGATGTTCCTAGGTGGTTAACGTCCCTACCCCTACTTATTTCACCTTTTACATATGGTACATATGGCAAGACAGTTGTTGTCCGGATTTGGATAGAAATATTGCCAGACCAAAGAGGTGGAATATTTGGTCTTCTCCCCAGGCATGACCGTGATGGGCTTTTTCATCCCACGGACAACAACTGTCTCCCCCGGAGCCTGATTTAAACAAACCACATCACCATCAGAATCCTCCTCGCCAACTTCCTCCTCGCGCCAGTTACACCAGTATCCTCATCCTGTTGTACTTCAACAGTGACATCTTCAATTTGCATATCAGCAAGTGGACTGTGGGTGCTCCTTTCAGCACTTGCAGGGGGCGTGCAAATGGTGGAAAGAGCCACCTCTTCCCATCCAGTGCTGGGAAGGTCAGGCATCGCAACCGCCACCACACTTGGACTCTCCTTGGGGATTTGTGATATCTTCTTAGAATGCACAGTTCTTCGCTGTGCTTTTGCCAGCTTAACTCGTTTGATTTTTTTAGCGGGAGGAGGGCTTCCATCGTCATATGAAGCTGAACCACTAGTCATGAACATAGGGAAAGACCTTTTCCGTTCCTTGCCACTCCGTGTCGTAAATGGCATATTGGCAAGTTTACGTTTCTCTTCAGATGGTTTAAATGTTTTTTTTAAGGTCATTTTCCTGAACTTTGTCATTTGGGATTGTATGTGCCCTCTACTATGACATTGGGCATCGGCCTTGGCAGACGACGTTGATGGCATGTTATCGTCTATGTCATGACTAGTGGCAGCAGCTTCAGCACTAGGAGGAAGTGGTTCTTGATCTTTCCCTATTTTATTTTTATCGGAGAAAGTTTGGTCCTCCATTTATGTTATATTGATTTGATATATACGTGCGGCTAAGGCGCACACAAACACAGAAAATATTTTTTTGTTTTTGTTGGAGACTAGTGCACTTTGTGGGTTAAACCACACTTTAAGAAATGAGCCAGCCGGCCCTTTACTTATGGGACACAGGCGCACGCTTGGCGCTGCTCCTTTGTTGATGCACATGCAGCCACAGTGCACACAATTCACAAACACAGAAAAAATATATATTTTTTTTGCACTTGGGGGGAGCACCCCTGATGGACAGAGCACCCACTGGACAACACTACAGCACCCCTTTAGGACTGGGACACTGCACAGGACTTTGGAGTGGACACAGCCCCTATGGACAACTGACTGCACAACACAGTCCAGCCAGCCCCTTTGGACTTTGAAGGAGTGGACACAGCCACTATGGACAACAGCAGCGCAGCACAGCACAGCACAGCACAACACTACACTGCACTACACTACACTACACAGCCCAGCCAGCCCTAACTCCCACCCTCCCTCTTCACTGTCCACAGCCGAGTGAGAAAATGGCGCCGACGCGGGTACCTTATATAGGATCCAAAACCCGTGAGACCCGGAAGGCGGGATTATGACGTTTTGCCTCGATTTCAGATCCGAGTCAGGCTGGAAAAGTCGAGCCTGACTCGGATCGGGGGGGTTCGGATTTCAGAAATCCGAACCCGCTCACCCCTACTATATTTAAAAAAAAAAAAAAGTTTGCCTTTAACAAATTTTGTATATATTGAACCATCAGAAAGCAAAGGTTTCACTATCTCAGTCATGCTAAAAATATTACGTATCTCGGAATATTTGAATATGGGAAACTCAACCTGTGTGTGTGTGTGTGTGTGTGTGTGTGTGTGTGTGTGTGTATGTATGTATGTATGTATGTATGTATGTATGTATGTATGTATATATATATATATTAGGGGTGTGCACCGGACACTTTTCGTGTTTTGTGTTTTGGTTTTGGATCTGGATCTTTCTTCGTGTTTTGGATCTGGATTGGTTTTGCCAAAACCACCCTTCCGTGTTTTGGGTTCTGGGTTTTGTGTTTTGGATCTGGATTTTTTCTTAAAAAATAAAAAAAAACGCTAAAATCACATAAATGGGCCTTTTTTTGTTCCTACGCTATTAATAACCCCAATAACATTAATTTCCACTCATTTCCACTCTATTCTGAACACCTCACAATATTGTTTTTAGGCCAAAAGGTTGTACCGAGGAAGCTGGATGACTATGCTAAGCGACACAAGGGGGCGGCACAAACACGTGGCCCATCTAGGAGTGGCACTGCAGTGGCAGACAGGAAGCCAATCAGCGTTATGGTGCCCATTTGCATGTAGCACGAACCCGGGAGATCCGTGCTACATGCATCTGTGTGATTGGCACAGAGCAATGACAGGTCCGTGAGACCCGTCTGTGCTGCTGTGGTAAAAAAAAAAAAAAAAACCTGTGTAAAAAAAGAAAAAAATGGCGTGCACCCCCCCAAAAAAGAGCAACCAGCCCCGGGCATTAGTAACCCAGTGCTGGGTGTGCTTAAATACAGGGGACAAACGACGTAGGGGTCCCCTGTACTTAAGCACAACCAGCACCGGGCTAGTCAGAACCAGTGCTGGTTGCCAAAATACGGGGGACAAACGACGTAGGGGTCCCCTGTATTCTGCGCAACCAGCTCTGGGCTCTGATCCGGTCCTGGTTCTGGAAATATAGGGGACAAAAAATGAGTAGGGTTCCCCTGTATGTTCCAGAACCAGCACTGGACTTTTTCTAGCGGGGGGCTGATGCCACAGCCAGGGGAGCCCTTTCACCGGGCCCCCCAGCCGCAGCATCAACCCTGACCGCTAGTCAGCCCAGGCCGGGGATCCCTGGAGAGCTGGGGACCCCCCCAATAAAGGGGTCACCCTCTCCAGGGCACCCCAGGCCCAGGCTGATAGCCCGGGGCTATCCCCGCCACCCCTGGTGGTGGTGGGTGGCGGGTTGATTGTGTGGTGTGGTGTAAATAAAGAATATCAAACATTGTCTTTACAAGTAGAACTGCAAGTCCCAGCTAGCCTGCCCCGCATGCTGGTACTTGGAGAACCACAAGTACCAGCATGCAGGGCATTAAGGGCCCACTAGTACCTGTAGTTCACCTGTAAAAAAAATGTTTAAAAAAACACAGGACACACACACCGTGACAGTATAAGTTTATTAAACATACATACACACACATGTACACATACTCACCTATGTAACCCTGTAGCATCGGTCCACTTGTCCGGTAAAGTATCCATAGGGGACCTGTGAAAAAAAACATACTCACCATCTCCTATGCGAGGTTCTGTCCTCTTCGTTCCAAAGTAGGCATCCCCGGACTTGGCAAAAAAAAAAACGAAAACGCGATCCACGAACTTAGTACCGTTCTATAGAACGGTACTTCCCGAATGAGAGCTTAGCGGCGGGGTATCACCATGGAAACCCCGCTGCTAAGCGTTCATTGGCTGAGAGAGGCCATCTCCCGTCTCTCTCAGCCAATGAATGGCTCCCTCCATTGTAGTCAATGGTGGGAACCGCAGGGTAAACTTTAATAACCTTGCGGCTCCCAGCATTGACTACAATGGAGGGAGCCGTTCATTGGCTGAGAGAGACGGGAGATGACCTCTCTCAGCCAATGAACGCTTAGCAGCGGGGTTTCCATGGTGATACCCCGCCGCTAAGCTCTCATTCGGGAAGTACCGTTCTATAGAATGGTACTAAGTTCGTGGATCGCGTTTTCGTTTTTTTTTTTTTTGCCAAGTCCGGGGATGCCTACTTTGGAACAAAGAGGACAGAACCTCGCATAGGAGATGGTGAGTATGTTTTTTTTCACAGGTCCCCTATGGATACTTTACCGGACAAGTGGACCGATGCTACAGGGTTACATAGGTGAGTATGTGTACATGTGTGTGTATGTATGTTTAATAAACTTATACTGTCACGGTGTGTGTGTCCTGTGTTTTTTTTAAACATTTTTTTACAGGTGAACTACAGGTACTAGTGGGCCCTTAATGCCCTGCATGCTGGTACTTGTGGTTCTCCAAGTACCAGCATGCGGGGCAGGCTTGCTGGGACTTGCAGTTCTACTTGTAAAGACAATGTTTGATATTCTTTATTTACACCACACCACACAATCAACCCGCCACCCACCGCCACCAGGGGTGGCGGGGATAGCCCCGGGCTATCAGCCTGGGCCTGGGGTGCCCTGGAGAGGGTGACCCCTTTATTGGGGGGGTCCCCAGCTCTCCAGGGATCCCCGGCCTGGGCTGACTAGCGGTCAGGGCTGATGCTGCGGCTGGGGGGCCCGGTGAAAGGGCTCCCCTGGCTGTGGCATCAGCCCCCCGCTAGAAAAAGTCCAGTGCTGGTTCTGGAACATACAGGGGAACCCTACTCATTTTTTTCCCCTGTATTTCCAGAACCAGGACCGGATCAGAGCCCAGAGCTGGTTGCGCAGAATACGGGGGACCCCTACGTCGTTTGTCCCCCGTATTTTGGCAACCAGCTCTGGTTCTGACTAGCCCAGTGCCGGTTGTGTTTAAGTACAGGGGACCCCTATGTCGTTTGTCCCCTGTATTTAAGCACACCCAGCACTGGGTCACTAATGCCCGGGGCTGGTTGCTCTTTTTTTGGGGGGGGGCACGCCATTTTTTTCTCTTTTTACACAGGTTTTTTTTTTTTTTTTTTACCACAGCAGCACAGACGGGTCTCACGGACCCGTTAGTGCTCTGTGTCAATGACACAGATGCAAGTAGCACGGATCTCCTGGTCCGTGCGTGCATCTGTGTCATTGAAATACACAGCAGCACAGACGGGTCTCACTGACCCATCTGTGCTCTGTGTCACTGTCAATCACACAGATGCATGTAGCACGGATCTCACGAGTCCGTGCTACATGCAAATGAGCACCATAATGCTGATTGGCTGAGAGCCGTGACAGACGGCTCTGTCAGCCAATCAGCACTTTGCCCATTAAAGGCAAAGGCATTTTTTTTAAAATGGCCGCTCGAGGCAAAACCTCGAGATCCGACAGCAGATCTCGAGGTTTTGCCTCGGGAGAGGGATCCGGGGCAGACAGGGAGATCCGAGCTTGGGCTCGGATCGCCCCGGATCCCCGAAGTTCGGGTGGGTTCGGTTCTCAGGGAACCGAACCCGCTCATCCCTAATATATATATATAATCTCTTACATGGGATTTAGGACCACTACAGTAAAATATACCACTCAGCCTATGACGGGGTACACACACACACACACCTCTATCACTACACACACACACCTCTATCACTAAAAAACATGAATGCAGCAGGCAAATAAATACAGCCAGCATGATTTATTAAAAGTCCCCCTCCCCCCAGTAGTGCCCCTTATACAGTGCTCCCAGTAGTGGTCCCACTATGCAGTGCCTCATAAACATGTCAGACACTATGACACTATGGAGTATATTTACTATAGGTCGATTTTAATATACCTAAATCGATGATGTGTTTCAGGGGCTGAATCGTACATTTACTAACAGACTATTTTTTTGTATTGACTTTTAAATGTTAGTAAATATGAGATTTAGCCCCTGAAACACAATTTAGAGCAATTTTAATGAATTTAGATCAATTTAAAATCAACCTTTAGTAAATTTACCCCTACAAATCTCTGATCCGTACTATCCACAACTGATCCCGCTTTCATGTCTATTTTATGAGGTGTTCATCACAAAGTGGATACAGACCCCACAGAGCAACCTATTGGTGCATGGTGAGTGTCCAAGCGAACAAGCCACAGGTTCTTTATTTTACCATTGTCATCCTCATCACCATTATATGCAGGGCCGGTTCTACCATTACACATGGTACGCAGCTGAGTAGGGCGCCACATAGTGAAGGGCGCCTCAGCTGCAACCATGCGGGCCGCGGGCAGACTGTGTCTCTGTGACACAGCTGCACCACGCGTGTAGCGCTGACCAGATGGAGTTCGGTCAGCACTACACAGTGACAAACACGCTGGCAGCTCTGTGTTTGTTTTGATTAGCAGCCAATGAGAGTCAGTCAGACTCTCATTGGCTACTGCGCCCACTGCCGGAGCCGGGCTGGAGCTTTCCAGCTCCCGCAGTGGATAATGGAAGAGACGTCATGATCTTTCTCCCATAATGCAGAGCGGCCCAGCCCGGGAGGACGGACTGAGGAGCGGATGGCGGCTGCCGGAGCGGGGATTCAGGTAAGTGTTTTTTCATTACATGTGTGTCTACTCGTCGGGGGGCGGCACTGCATAGGGGGGAACCTCCACTGGGGGCACAACAAGGGGGGGGACTACTACAAGGGGGGGACTACAACTAGGGGCACTATAAGGGTGGGGACTACCACTGGGGACACTGCATCGAGTGACCACTACTGGGGGCACTATATAAAGGGCAATACTGGTGCACTGCATAGGGGGGAACCTCCACTGGGGGCACAACAAGGGGGGGGGGACTACTACAAGGGGGGGGACTACAACTAGGGGCACTACAAGGGTGGGGACTACCACTGGGGACACTGCATCGAGTGACCACTACTGGGGGCACTATATAAAGGGCAATACTGGGGCACTGCATAGGGGGGGAACCACTACAAGGGACGGGAGTACCACTGGGGGCACTGCATCGAGGGACCACTACTGTGGGCACTATATGAAGGGCAATACTGGGGGTACTGCATAGGGAGAGGAACTTCACTGGAGGCACAACAAGGGGGGGGGACTACTACAAGGGGGTGGCTACTACTGGGGCACTGCATAGGGAGGGGAACCTCCACTGGGGGAACAACAATGGGGGGACTACTGCAAGGGTGGTGACTACCACTGGGGGCACTGCATCGAGGGACAACTACTTGGGGCACTATATAAAGGGCAATACTGGGGCACTGCATGGGGGGGAGCCTCCACTGGGAACACAACAAGGGAGGGACTACTACTAGGGGCACTACAAGGGGGGGACTACCACTGGGGGCACTACAAGGGGAGGGGAGTACCACTGGGGGCACTGCATCGAGGGACCACTACTGGGGGCACGATATAAAGGGCAATACTGGGGGTACTGCATACGGGGGGAACTACAACTGGGGCCACTGTTTAAAGGGCACTGCATAAGGGGCACCACTATTGGGGGCACTGCATGGGGGGACTACTACTGGGGGCACTATATAAGGGACTTACTACTAGGGGCACAAAGGGCACTGCACAAGGGGGACCACTACTGGAGGCACTGTAAAAGGGGCACTGCATAGGGCGGCACCAAAAAATATACTCGCTTACCAAAAAATTTGGGCTAGGGCCGGCCCTGATTATATGTCTCCAGACTTTTATATACTGTAGAAGTGGTGTGATTTGCTATGGTACCTTATGTTTACTTAATTTGAATGACATAGATTAAACATCCTAGCTCTCAAAACTTAGCACTTTATTTTCTGCAGACAACACAAGAATGGAAATATGACCTGACAACAGTCTGAATATTATTGCTACTTGCAGTTGGGGCAAATGCCACACAGCCTCTTATATGCTTCTGTGCTTAATTTAATAATACAGATATTATTGTACACTATGAATGTATACTAGCAATGTCAATGACAATCTGTGACCAATTAGCAAATCACATTGTTTAAGACATGCCCTTGCTACCTTACAAAGTCGTAGCCATTTGCCATAACGTGAGGCTTTGTTTGAGAAACTGCGTGAGCAAGATGAATTGTTACATGCAAAATCGGTGGAATATGTGTACATTTTCATGTATGCTCGTAGTGGACAGGCAACTAATGATGCAGATGGTCGGATAAATATTGATGAAATGAGTCGAGCTATTATTGATGAGGGATCTAGAAGGCTTTAGGAGAAGGTGAACAAGCAGCCATGGCACCACTGGTGGTGATGGGGCATTCAATATTCCAAGTATTTTAAGAATATAAGAGAAGACCATTATATTATTGCAGCCCTGTTGGTAGAGAGGAAATCTATTTTGTTGGGAATGATGCTAAATATTTTTGAAAGTGAATAAGAGCCTCCCAACTCTCTAACATATGGACAGAATTGATGGAAGCATACCTGATTTGCCTTACAGTACAGTATTTCCACCTGATTGTGATACACAGTAATATAGACAGAAGTTTGACCAATGTCCAATATTATCTAAATTTGTCATTGAAACACCCCTTTTTTTATTGTGTTGTCTGAATGTGCTTTCAGCTGCTGAAAATGTGACTATTCCTCACAATGGTCCCGATTTTGGTGGGACAGTACCGCTTTTTAGACATTGTCCCTCCATCCCACCCATGGGCCGTGGTGTACTGTGGTGGGGGAGGATGGGATGCCCCCTCACACACGCTGCTCTGCTTAGCAGAGCAAGTGGTGAATAGATGCTGTACGTATACACGCTGCGTTTATTCCTTGGAAAAAGGGACTGAGGGCATGCCCAGCAACTCCCGGGGTGCTGGTCAAGTTCCCAGCATGATGAAAATGGATGGCATGGCTATGGGAATGGTATTTGCCCCCAGCATGATGAATATGGGTGCATGGCTTGTGAGGCCACGCCCCCCTATCTTGTGGAGCACTTGCCAGGGTCCCTATTGCCAATCCAAGAAGTTGGGAGATATGCTATTAATTGTAAGCAGTTCTCCCTCAAAACTGATGAAATGCTGGGCATTCTAAAAAGTCTTGGCCTTCTGATTCACTGTGCAGGTGCCATATAGGCTAAATGGGTCATTCATGGACATAGCCCCAAGACTGACCCGGTGACATGGGTAGTTAAATCTTACCGCTCTTGGTCAGTATTGTTGAGGTAGCTATCACTTGTTTTTACCTACACTCCCAGGGGGTCAGAGAGACTTCCAATTTATTTGATGGTCCCCTTTGCCCCCAGAAGAGTGGGTGGTTTCCCGTATCCCACCCATTTCCTAGTGAAGTTAACAGGATGGAAAAATAATATCTGGAATTGTGGGTCCATAGAGAGGGACCAATATGACACAATTATAAAAGAATTGCGTTATATTAGCGTGAAGAGCCTAACCTTGCCCATGGAGTGATTTATCCTGGAGATGAGAAATGAAAAGTTGGCAAGTATCACCTCAGTTGCCCCAGCAATATTTTACTGATAAATTAGATCGATAGAAAATGACCTATCACAACGTTAAGCAACAATAGATAATCAGGCTAATCACTGCATTTTTATGATAAAGATTCTTGTGAGTGTTTGTGTTACCACAACATATGGTAGAAAAACTACCCAAAGGCCGGCGCTATATTTCACTATTTATAAAAAGGCATTCAGCAAACTAGAAGCATGTGTATGGAGCTAAGTGTCAGGCTTCAAAGATGCAAAATATATATATATAAAAAAAAAAAAATACACAGCGCTTCGTTTTGGCCTAATAAAAAATGATAGAGATTAAGTTATTCTGAAAGTATATTTTATAGTAGAATAATAGAAAATTGACATAATTTGTTAACACAATAATTTAGATACATTCAGTATATAAAATAGAAAATGTGGTATATTAATGAATGTTGATAATAAATGTTGTTTACTAGACATTTAGCACATGCAAATAAAATATATATACCAGACAGCTGTCTATAAAAAAAATTAGAAAAATAAAAATGTAACAGTTAAGATTGAGAAAAGTTATTCTGTTGCAGCCCTTAGTATTGTGGTAAAAAAAAGTATTTGTGTATCTGTGCTGGTGTCCCAGCACAGATATCAAATAGGATAAGTTTTTGTATGTATTAAAATTTCCAATAATGGCTTTCACTCCAAGTGTTTACGTAAAAAAAATGGACTCACAGTTAGAAGAATAGATGACCTGTGGCTCACGAAACCTGTGGTTCACCTCTCCCAGTAAGTTGCCGCACAGACTGTGGACGAGTGGCAGACCGATCACGGTGAATGCTACTTGCGGTCAGCGGCAAACTTCTCTTGTTTCTCTCAAGCCCTGTCAGGTCCCAGCTGTGTTCACCCAGCGCCCGTCTTGTGGAGACTTCCAGGGGTCTATGGATGACACGGGGGTATGCCTATGGGACTGAGCTGTTGCACGCCCTGTAGTGTACTCGCCTCACTGTAGTAAGTCCAGAGCTCCGGGCTACACCATATGTATGGGCGGTGGCTGGTGCTCCGGAAAGCCGCGGTTAAGCGCAGAGGATAAAGGATAGAGGGCCTGATTCAGACCCGGTCGCAAGCGCTGAGCGCTCGCAACCGGGTCGATGGTGGCCCAGAGCGCATGCGCACGATGGAGCCGGCTCCGTCGTGCGCATGCACGAGACCCGAATAGCGACGGGCAAGCCGTCGCTCCAGGTCTCGTACCAAAGGGGGCGTGCTGTCGATGTTGAGTGACAGCACGCCCCCTTTGGTGGGCGGGCCGGGGGAGTGGCTGCCCAAAGGGAGGCATTCCCATGTGAACGCCTCCGTTTGGGGCCGGCCCCACTGACCTCACGAGTGACATCAGTGTGAGAGATTTCTGCTCTGTTAGAGCCAAAATCTCTCTGGGGCTTGCGGCAACGAGACCCTACCGCAAGGGTCTCGTCGCAAGCCCTATGGTCGCGATGGTCTTGACCATCGCGACCATCTTCCTGGCCGCTCGCCAGGAGGCCGTTCTAAAAAAAAAAGACCAGCCCTGATTCAGAGCGAGCGCTCTGTCAGAGCATCCGGCTCTGAATCAGGGCCAGAGTCCAATCGGCTGTTCTCCACTGTAGAGAAGCAAAACAACCCCACTTTTCAATGCGTTTCGTCTCTGTAACTGGAGACTTTTTCAAGTGTTTGTGATAGCTGCAGTGCATCTTCGAGAACTATTCAAGTCACTTAAGATCAGAAAGTGAAGACCTAAAACAAATAGAGGTCAACATTGGTGAAATAGAAAAGGCACAGAAATTTAATACATGGGGCACATTTAATAAATAAAGGAGATTAGAGTATGAAAAAGAAATGGAAGCAGAGTACATCTTTACCTGCTATTTGTAAATACATATTTTTTGCAGAGTAGCAAGTGTCTCTACTTATTAGCTTGGCCACTTAAACAGTGCCAGCAAATGACTTCTATAGACAAAGCAAGAGATAGCAAAGTTCAGATTCACATTTTGGGCGGGATGTACTAAGCACTGCTTCCGTGATGCGGTACATCCCACCAGTCTTCGGGTACATACCGTGGTTGATTACCACTAGAATATTGCAAAAGACAGTTCTCCCGATAAGAGATACCCCTCCTGTATCCTAACTTTGACCCCTTCACTACCGCAGCCTAATCCCAAACTTCCTAAACATATTGACTTTCTGCAGATGTGGCTTTGTTCACTGTTGACATTATGGTCAACAATGATCCCCAAGTATGTGTCGGCTACCACTTATATCATTTCTAAATGTAGTAGCCAAATTGTTTTCCAAAGTGCATGGACATATCACCTCTGTGGTTAGCTCACTATGCACAGGCTATATGTAACACACCCATATATTACAGAGGGGTATTTATGCAGATATGCTGCTGTTGTTTGTTTCTAATCCCATGATATTTCGCTGACCTAGTTGTACGGTTGAAATAAAGGTTATGTTTTAGAAATTCTTTACATTAATAATAAGGGTCACCAAGACTTGTGTATTGTCCAGTTTGTGAGAACCTGATAATAGGATTACTTTTCCTTTTGTTGTCCTCACAGTCAACGGATAAGGGCCCTCATTCAGAGCCGTACGCTCTGAGCAGAGCGCACGCTCTGAATGAGGGCCGGGCTCCATTTTCATGGAGCGTCCTCCTGGACGCTCGTATAGCTGTGGGTCACCACCCACAGGCTATACGAGCGTGCTTTGTGATGGCCGCGATGGTCGAGACCATCGCGACCATCGAATTTGCGAGCCGGAGCCTGCGGTTGAGGTTTTCAACCGCAAGCTCCGGAGTGATTTTGGCTCTATCAGAGCCAAAATCACTCCCACTGACATCACTAGTGATGTCAGTGGGCCGGCTTCTGACGGGAGGCGTTCCCGTGGGAACACCCCCGTCAGGGAGGCACGCCCCCGGCACGCCCACCAAAGGGGGCGTGCTGTCAATCAACATTGACAGCACGCCCCCTTTGATCGGACACAACGAGCGAAGAACTTTCCTTCGCTCGTCGCGTCTGGTGCATGCGCACGACGGAGCTCCCTCCGTCGTGCGCATGCTCAGTGCATAACATCGACCCACTTGCAAGCGGACAGCCGCTCGCGAGTGGGTCTGAATCAGGCCCAATGTTATTAAAATTATGTCTGAACTCCTTTTCAATATTAGTATGGGTCAATAGTAAATAAATATATATTAAATAATTAGAACTTGAATACAATAGTATCCAGCTTTTGAGTGCCCAATAATAGGAATACTGTTTCTCTTTTTCTTTTTTGATACTTTATATTCCTGGGTGCACCTCCCCATTAACATATTAGTCATTAAAACTCGATTCTGGTATAGGGGAAGAACAGATATTGGTATATGGTCTGTGCGGATTGTTTTCTTCAGAAAATCACAAAGTACTGCTCTCCTTTGGTAAAAGTCCTTCTCTGCATGCGCTGAGTGACACCCACGCCGAGGAAGGTGCTGGGAGGGATCTGACTGGATTCCTCTCAGAGGGAGATATGAATAGAACCCTATAGTTTTTTATTGGGTAATACTTTCTAAAGATGGCATTGCTCAACGCTTCCAAGCTCATGAATGTATCGCATTCTGGTTCTTCCTGACCACTTACTGAATCAAGACTGGAATTTCTTAAGGCATTGAGTTAAATATGGAAAAACACTTGCCTGCAGCCAGGGACCAGAGATGGGTACTCTGGTCAGCTGGTCTCTGGGCTCCTGCACTGTGACCCTGGTCAGCTGCTACATAGAACAGCTGACGGGGGTCACAGTGCAAGAGCCCGGAGACCAGCTGGCCAGAGCCCCAGAGAGAGGGCCTCAACGGAGCACTGATCTTACCAGGCAGGTAAGTGTAACCTAGGGGGGGTGTCGGTTGCGGGGGATAGTGGCGGGTGGCGGCGCATATGCGGACACATACTTCACTGTGTTTTGATACATCCTTGTGATGTATTGTATTCAAATATAGCATTGCAATATTGGGCAAAGTTATCACAGCCAATTCACATCTGAGATGCGGATTTTGATAAATATGCCCCTAAAAGTGATGTTACAAAACATTCTACTGCGCATCTTTGAATCTTTGTTGAAAACGGTCTCATTACATTTCAATCAGCCCTCGTAGTTTGAGATTCTAAATGTGAAGATTACATGAACCTAAGCCATCGTGAAGTGACATACAGAACAGCACAATGGAAAGCTATAAGATATTATTTTTTTCTACATCACATTTAGAGTAAACTGGATCTGTTCACAAAAGTAATAGTATTTACCCTATCCAATTTTTTCATATAAACCCATAGTTTTCCTAGTATTTTTTCATATAAACCCATAGTTTTCCTAGTATACTGCAGTGCAAAGAGTATACTGCTGAAAAGAAGTAAGAAATAGAGGAAAAGGATTAAAATTTGTCCTCAAGGGACCTCAAGCAAGACCGGGTCTTCTCTTCTGACAATGAGAGGCCTTGCATGCAATTTACATCTCAATGTCTATCATTAGCATATGAATTGTATTTGCATAGTTGTGTATTGTTGGGGATTGTGCTCCAGCCATGGAGCCCCGGGGGGACAGCTTGGCTAACTCATGCCATGTGTGTATGAAGAAGCCTTTTCATTCTGGTTGCTGCCACTAGCCATTGTGGGTTTGCACCAGAGGTTCAGCTTCATGACATTAGAGGCCGTCTGATGTGAGAGTCTTTACTGAAGGGAATCAGGTTTCATTTGTCAGCAGTCATTTGTTGGCCTCTGACTACTTGTGGGAATTTTTTTTTCAAAGGATTCAGGGATTGGGCTCCTGAATAACATTCATCCTATTTGTAAAGGTGTAATACATGCTATAAAAAGCATCAGATATACTTTGTTATATTATTAAGTCTATGTAAGAAACCCTGCATGTACTGTATGATTAACATTTTTGCGTAATAAAAGACCAGTGGATGTAACATGTGAGTACACATGCCACTTGCCTGGTTTTACAGCTCTACACTAACATATTGGTATGTTCAGGTCAGTTTTCATGATACCGTTCCTGTTTCTGTGATCCTGAAAACGGACCATTTATTTAAAGTGATGTCCTGTTGAATTCATTCCCTATAAATATTAAATAGTAGGACCCAATGAATGTGGTCACCGCACACATGGATGGTGAGCGGCAATGGCTGAAGACCAGTCTCAGAGGCACCGTTGCTTTGATAATGTGCTCCTCATAAATGTGTTCTCATTTGTCTTCTGACACACAGTTTGATTATAGAACAATTTGTGATGAATCCTTTATTAATTACAAATTATAGAAGTAGTTGATCTGTGCAAATGATGTGACCTTTGCATGACACAATGTAAAAATATCAAACTATGGTGCTATAACAATAGATAGATAACAGGTTTAGTTGTTTCCTAGGTATTTCAGTATTTTTCTTTTTGAATACCATTTGAGTGAATTGAAGGGAGCTTCTGATACCCTCCATAGGTGTACATACATTTGGCCCTATTTATCAATATTATTTTTACTAAAATAATGAGACAACGGGTGTTTTCACACACGTTTCACATAATTTTAGTTCCACTTAAATGTATCAAAGGGCTTTTGAAGCCGTTTTTCATAAAAAATGACTGCAAGCCCTTTAATTTGCGTTCTTTTAGTAAGCAGATCGTTTTTCCTGTACTTGTAATATAGGCCCATTTATTAATATGTAGAGAAAACAGAGATTTTGTTTTGCTGCATATCGCAGTAATAAAATATAATGAAGCTGAGTGATATTCAGTTACTCTGTGACACTAGCTGTGCCAATAAACACAAAAAAAATAAATTACATTTATATATATATATAATGTAATGTAATATATGTGTGTGTTTGTATATATGCATGTATGTGTGTGTGTGTATATATATGTATATATATATATATATATATACATATATATATATATATATATATATATATATAATTTATTAGTACTGTGCAAAAGTGTTAGTCAGGTGAGGAGAAGAATTGATGCTGTGTTGAAGGCAAAGGGTGGTCACACCAAATATTGATTTTGATTTAGATTTCTGTTCATTCACTTTGCATTTTGAATGCCGGCGCCGGGATTCTGACAGGTGTCGAGATTCCGGCACAGGCATTATGACCATCAAAATCTCCATGGTCGGGATATTGACCGCATCCCGATCCCAATAATGTAGTAGTGGTTGCAATTATTGACCGCAATAAAGTATCTAAAAATGTTACTCCTTATTCATGAACTTAAGTTGGGTTCTGGATGAAAATAAAGTTTGGATATCCTCATCGTCACAGTTAAGCATATACTATATACAAACTGGAAAACATGAAAACAAAACTTTAAATATAACTAATCTAAACCTAGTTTTGGTGCTGAAGTAAATTACAAGGTTGGATTTGTATTTCTTTTACAGATTTTTTTTTATTTTTTTTAGATATTTTGATTATGATTTTATTCAATGTAAATGTATTTTCTCTGCTTCAGCTCGAGCCTGATCATGGTGAATGCTAGTATAGATCACTGCAGTTTAAAAAAAAAAAAAAAAAAAAGTCAGTCTCATTATAATATCGAAGGGAATCAGGTGGTCAGGATGTTGGCGCTCAGAATACCGGTGCCGGAACCCCGGCACCAGTCAGAATCCCAGTGCTGGCATCCCGATGGCAAGTGTTGGGGTTAGGGGGGAGAATTAGGGTTAGGCTGCAGGAAGGGTTAAGGTTAAGCTGCGGGGGGGGGGTTTAAGGTTAGGCTGCGGGGGGGGTGGTTAAGGTTAGGCTGTGGGGAGGAGGGCTAGACTGGTAGGGAGGGTTCAGCTGCGGGGAGGGTTAGTGGTAGGCTGCAGGGAGAGAGGGTTAGGTTTAGGGGTAGGGTGCTTACTGGCAGGTGTCGGTGTTCTAAATTAGTTGGGATGCCGGTGTCTGGTTTCTCAACGCTGAGATTTTAAGCACCGGCATCCCGTACAAACCAAAGTAGCTTTGCAACATGGTCCATTGTAGTAGCAAACCCACTTCTTATCTGCACATTAGCTGCTTGTGTCCTTCCCTTTCCTTTTGACTGCGAAATGACCAACAGTTATTAGAGAATTTGAAAAATGTGAGTGCTGGCAAGAGGCTGGGGGATACAGACTTGGACAGTTCTGAACCATGATGAGAGAAGAGATTTTGGTGAACCTGCAGAATGTAGGAAGTATACTGTAGGTTAAAACATCTGTGACTTGGTATGTGGATGGTACAATCCAGATGTAATGCAACTTATCAAATAGGGCAGGCTGGAGATATACTGTAGTAATCTTCATGCCATGAATTATGTGCCAACTGTAATACCAGCAAAGAAATATGCAGCACTTATAGGAATGGGAGAAAGTGAAACACCTTGATATGTATAATTGTTTGCACAAATTACATGGCTGTGCTGGATGCGGTCATAATCCCGACAGCTGGGATTCCGGCATTCAGAATGACAGTGCCAAGATCCCAAAGGTAAGTACTGGGGTTATGGGGAGAGTTAGGGTTAGGCACTAGGGGCAGGTTAGGTTTAGGCTGTGGGGAGGAAGGGTTAGGTTTAGGCACTAGGGGAGGTTAGGTGTAGGGTTAGGTTTAGGC
Source organism: Taudactylus pleione (assembly GCA_031769625.1). NCBI lineage: Eukaryota > Metazoa > Chordata > Amphibia > Anura > Myobatrachidae > Taudactylus > Taudactylus pleione. The sequence goes on from JAUIMM010000086.1 coordinate 2,566,774, forward strand.
ACTAGGGGAGGTTAGGTGTAGGGTTAGGTTTAGGCACTAGGGGAGGTTAGATGTAGAGTTATGGGTTAGGTTAGGCTTGCTTAACCTGGTCGGGATGCCGGCATTGGGATTCTGACCTCTGGGATCCCGAGCACCGGCATCCCATACCCATCCCGATGCAGATTTGGTTATGGGCCTATCTTTTAAAGACTTTCACTGTGCAAATGCTGGCAAGAAAGCAAAAGTTTTCCTATCCAGCCCGTTATCTCCATCTCATGATATTGATTGAAAAAAAAATGTTTAATGTTAATTGTGCATTGCTTACAACTAAGAATAATGAAATAATTGTTATTATTACATATGTATTTTCCCCTTTCTTATATAAAGTATACAAGCTTAACTGAAATTCCAGTCTCCGATTACAGTTCCACTGGCAATATGTGATCAGGTTAGGCTAGTCGGTTCACGTATGTGTAGGTGTTTTGTCGCCCAGTGAGCTGAGCATGGTCCATGAGGAGCTCTGCTCACCAAGTGGCATGGATGCCACACACAATTCTTCTGTACCAGCTCTCCAACACCTAAATAACAAAATTAATTAAAATTCAAATAATCAAGTCAGTAATTTCTCCTGAAGGGTTCAAATAAAATTATGGATACAATATATTTGCTTATCACTACTATAATTGTACAGAATGGGCTAAACTGCTATACAAATATAAAGCGACATACTATACAGCCATGTATGTGGGGCTTGGAATAGAATCTGGGGGATATGTACTAAGCATTGGAAAGTGATAAACTACCAACCAATCAGCACCAGTAATTTTTCAAACACAGCCTGTAACTTGACAGGAGCTGATTGGTTGGTAGTTTCTCACTCTCCACTTTATCACTTTCCAAAGCTTAGTACATCTGCCCCTATGTCTGAACACTCCATATTCAACCAACATCAGGTGAATGATAAAATTTAAGGGAACAGTTAGGCGCTTCTAAATTTTATATATAGCGATAAGTATGAGCTTGAAAAACCACAGATAGCCAGTTCACCTGCACAATAAAGAACTCAGTTGGAATGTTTTAAAAGCTAGAATTTCCATTTCGCTACGCCTTAAGCCTTCCTGGTATTTTCTACACTGTGGGAGGCAAATCATTTCTAGCGAGGGATATTTTCTGCTCCTGAACGTTTTTTTTTTCTCCCTGTGCAGAAAACAAAATATATCGCATGCACTTGGTATAAAACAGCAGGCTGGGAATGGACCTGTAGACTACACTACAGGAGGTGCCATGTACCATTCTGCCTGTTTAAAGCTGTTTTAAAGCTCCAAAAGTTTGCTCATTCCTGGACAAGTAGAAATGTTGAGGTTGGCAGCAAGGCTCCTTTTTATATTTAGCAAGTCCTGATAAATATTACTTTTCATTTGTATATACTTCCTTGATAAGATGTGACTTTTCCTGTACATTATATTAAGAACCCCCCATTCGGTTTCCTGATTCAAATAATGATTTACTAATCCTAATAGTCAGCAACAGAGAGATGACTGGATAAATACTTCATTTTACAACCATAGACACATTTCCTAGGGTCTTATTGTCCAGTCCTGGAATACGCCATATGAATTAGAGGTTGGTTATCATTATTTTAAGAGACAAAGCTAATGTTCAGACAAAGACCCTGCAACTTTTGACCTAGGAGACAAAAATAAGTATCTTTCTGTAAGCAGTACAAGGATCAGTTCAAAGGTGGATAAAGCTAATTTCAGTCCCTGGCTAGTACATAAACATGGACCCCCAGCTTTGTTGGTACAGGATATGTGGCATAATGTACACTGTTCAACCATAACAGTTGCCAAATATTATGTAGGCCTCCCTCCATGCCACCAAAACAGCTTTGACTGGTCGAGGCATGGACCTCACAAGACCACTCAAGGTGTCCTGTGGTACCTGGCACCAGATCATCAGGGTGGAGGAGTGGATGAGCTCCCCTGCCATAACTGGCTAAACTTCCAGTTAGACTAGTCCGAACACCATGACCTAGGTTGACAGACAAGTATCTGAGCTAGTCAGAACAGGGTGTGATACCAACCATGGTTGTCATTCTGTAGTCAAGGGTCAGATAGGCCAGTGTTTTGCTCCCAATGGGTGTTAACTTCAATGCTAACTTTAATTGTTGCACTTGCCAAGCAGCAAGTGTGCCACTTCCACTTTCTTACTGTAGAAATAGAACTATGCCCAGATGTCCATTTTAGACAAGACCAACCACCACCCATTTTTTTGGCAAACCATATCTTTTTCTGATATTTATGGCTACTCTGGAGGCATTTTGTTTCTAGCGTATATAGTTGTTTTGCTTTTCTTTAATCTCCATGAATGTCCCTAGTTCATGTATACCTGTTTGTTCATTTTTGTGTATTTAAGTGTAGTATAAAACGTGAAAGCATCACCTCATTTATATAATATGCAAATTATGCATTAGTGGAGACGGTTCTCAAAGGAAAAAAAATTAATAGGCGTTGTCCAAGATTTGTGCAGGTGGTTCTATACATTTCTGATGGAAGGGGAAAGTGATTTACAATTACTTTAGCTACAGGGGTAAGACTGTATAGTTCATTGCCTACAGTACATTTTTAACAATAAACAAAAAATCTATGAGGGCTTAAACAATTCTCCAGGAATAGAAATTATATTTAATGTAAATTGTACATCATTAGAGATGCCCTAATGTGTTTCTAAAGAGGTAAATTTGAGAAAGGTAACAGGCTTGAACCAATTTTAATAACTTTAAGTACAGTAATTGCCACCCTATGACAAAAAATATCAAAACTATGATATGTAGAACTTAGGCTTGTACAGGCAACTTTTTAGAGTTAATTTTTTTGTTTTGGTTTCATTGTGACTCGAACTATAAAAACGGTCTTTCAAATAAATGGCAGTTCTTTTGCGGCAGGTGAATTCATACCAAGCTTACCAAAACCTCAGATTTGTATCATTGCCGGTGGGCCTGTCCTTTTTGTAAAAAATTTTGGCTGGGGGTTTGGCGCTTTGCTACTACCTTTTTGGTTAATTATGTCCCATTTACCCCAGAATGGGCAATCTTTGGGATTTTACCCACAGAATTCCTAGGGAGGTTAAGAAACTACTATTAGTGATATCATCAGCTGCCCATCAAACCATCCTCCACCTATGGATTTAGCGTTCTTCGCCAAATCTTAAATTGTTTTTTTCATATGGATTGGCTGGAGGCCTCTCTCCATAAGGAGGCACGAACTAAAAACTAACTAAACAGTTATTTGCAAATTAGGGTGGTTTTGTAGAAGTTTTACCTGCTACTAAGGAAGCTGTATTTCAATGCTTCCGCAATACTATGTGGTATGAAACCCGTATCCTTCTCCAAGACCCCAGATTTCCATCTAAGACATTCCCTATGTTTGTCTCGGTTCCAGATTTTTTCTATATCATGTATGACTCCATACAATGATTTTGTCATCGCTTATATCTCAAATTAGAAAAAAATGTATAGACTCCGATATTTCCGTATATTTGTTTTTATGATATTTTGTATGCATCTAATTGTTTTTTTTCTTTGATACTGATGCTTCAATAAAGAAATATATAACAAAAAAATTACCAAAAACTCAAATTTGATCAAATTTAACATTTTTTGAATAATTCAAGCAACATTAATCATAAGAAATTACACAAAAAATGGTTGTGGAAGAGAAAGTCTGGCCTTAATATTTTGATAGCAATTGCATCTTCTGTGACACATTTTGCTTTTTTTTTTATCTTTCCTATTTGGTGGTTATTCAGCTCTATTTTGATTCACAGAAACATACTAGAACTAGAAATATATTCGGAAATGGAATGTAAAACTGGATAATTGAAATCACAGTCTCATTGCAGCACTTAGATGGTTGTACTGGTCAGTCCATATGTATTTTTTTAAGTTAAAGAGATCCAGCATATCCAAAATCGGTAGTATGCATCTGTGAGTAGTCCATGGGATATGTCACCTAGGCCAAGCTAGCTGCTAAAGTAGAGTTATGGGGAGTGGTAGTAGCCTTTGAGAAGACTCATTGGGTGTTTGCAGCTTTAAATGGGCACATGGAGATTCTGAAAGGATTTAAATAAGGAATTTGACCTCCATAAATCTAGGCTGATAGAACAATAGGTAGTGTGCATTCATTTATTAGACTGTTTTATTTGTTGTGTGCAATACAAATGTGCATATTTTGTGTATGTATGTGTGTAATATTTATTTTCCAGTTGATACAATTTTGTTCCCCAAAGAAATACTTGCAGCATGCTGTGATTATTAAATTGATTTTGTGTTGCGCATAAGGATAAGCTTGAATTTGTTTTACATACAGTATGTAGTCCTCCTGCCTTGTGTGTATTTTATTTTCTTCAACATTCAGTATCCTGTGAATTACTTATGATTTGTTCTGAGTGCTATTGGAAGAAACAACAAAGAGCCTATGGACGTCATATTAAATAAAAGAGGAGAATTATGGGCAGTAACTAACAAGTGATTCATAACATAAGTCTACACTACAGGCTTGTTCATGAGAACACTTTTCTCTGCATACTGTGAGTCAGACTTTAACCATGCAGAGAAGGACGAACTCTGCATAAGTCTGCTTACGTCATGATATTTTTATGTAGACTTTTGTTTTATACACATGTAGGCTTTTGCTTTGTGTGAGTTTTTTCCTCTTTTTAACAGAGGTATCAACCTAAAATAAAAGTATTTTATTTCAGTCATTGACATGCATTAACTATATGAAGCCCTCCTTCTTGACACAGGAAAACCCTCCTGTGTAATGTACATATTATTGGCAGATCCTATAGTTGATATAGGTGGCAGCAGGGTGTGATGGAGGTTAGTCCATGCAGTAGATTACTTATAAGAGTCTTAGGTATATTCACCAGGCAGAACCCTGCATTACCCTGTGCAGGATGACACACGGTAATGCAGGGTTGCCTACCCTCCCGATAAACGGATGCAGCTCCCGCCCCCCTGGAAAGACAGGCAAGCCTCCCGCCTGTCGCCGATCCCCCCTACGCCGCCAATACCTGTTAAACCCCCGCAGCTGGGGGGGGGGGGGCGCTGATGCGATTCACGCTGAATCGCGTAATTTTGGCCAAGCACCCTGCTTCACAATGCCTATTTTTTCGGCATTGTGTAGCGGGGGCAAAATGATGCGTTCACGAGGCCCCGCCCCCTGTCACAGCCGCAAAATGACCTAAGCCCTTCCGGCCACGCCCCCTGTTCTGCCGATCTGGCTGCTCCCTCCCGGAAGGAGCAGCCAGCTAGTCGGCAAGTATGGGGTAATGCAGTAGGTATGTATAATAGGTAAACAGTGCTAGTAGATAGTATGTGCACCAAATCCAGCCAGGATCATATAGGGAGCGCAGGTGGTGTGCGAGAATTGGGAGCACACACCTGTGTCTGTACATGCAGTGGAGTATATACACTAGCTCTGTATATATTTAGACTTTAGAATTATAGCGGTGGTGGTGCAATTAATCTATATGTTGTCACTGGCCTCTGTAACGCTGTCTCTGAGTACTCTCAGGGGCATGTCCTACTAACATGGAGGAAAGAGCTGTAGACACGCGAAGGTCGGAGGTCACACCTCCAGAAGTCCAGGGTCCTAATGCCGGATGGAGAGAGAGCGCATGGCACTCTCTCCTAACACTTATCATCTAATAGCCCTGATTTGTAGTAAAGGGCAGGCTTATGGCAAACTGGGAGGAACTTTTGACTGAAAGTGAGTTGGGTGAATGGCAGGAAGCTGGTCATAACTGGTCCCAATTTTGCAAAGTAAATGTTAGGATGTGCCGATGTGGGCATATATGGCTTCATGTATATACGGCTTTATGTAAAGGTAGATGCACCTTTTATTTCCACTAAAATTTGCCTCTAAGTGGGACCGGCAGAGGTGTTGACAGGATGGGATCGGGTACTAATTGCCTGGGGCTGGGCCTCTTGGAAGGGCCTGGTGGGGACCAGGTCAGCTGTTAAGGGAGACAAATGTCCCCTTTGCAGGGCGCAATGCCACTCCAGTCTCCGCACATATGCCCTGATTCAGAGCCGCTCGCTCTGAATCAGGGCGTGCATTTTTTTTTAGTTTGTATTTTGGAGTCCGTCGCGATTATCGCGACCATCGGGCTTGCGACGAGACCATATGGTAGGGTCTTGGCTCCCGCAAGCCCGAGTGGACTTCCTGCTGTAATAGAGCAGGAAGTCCACTACTGACATCACGAGTGATGTCAGTAGGGCTGCCCACAAACACCAGGTGTTCCTAAGGGAACGCCTGCGTTTGTGCAGCCACCCCCCCTCCTTGCCTACAAAACAGGGTGAGTTGTCACTCACCATCGACAGCTGCCCCGTCTTGTAGCGAGACCCGTAGCGACTGAGCTGCAGTCGTTGGACGGGTCTCGCACATGCGCACGCCGAAGGCGGTGCATGAGCAGTGGGGTAACATTGAGCTGCTTGCGAGCTGCTTTGAATCAGCCCCATAGTATTTTCCATTATTTTTTACTAGAGGGGGCTCCTCCCGAATTTGGCCACGCTCCCTTCAGTATCCAGACCCTGCAGCTGAGTCAAAGTCCCTGGGGTAAGCTCAGCCAGTGTACAGTAAACGGATGTTTGCAAGCAATGTATTCCATACTGACCACAAGGAAGACGTATACAGTGTTCATTCTAGAACCCTGCACCTGCAACAACACCTTGCACCCTCCCCTGGGATCCCCAACCTGGGCTGACTAGTGTGGAGTGTTAATACTTTGGCTGGGTGACCGGGTGAAAGGGTCCCCTGGCTGCAGCATTACACCTCGGCTAGGGGAGCCCAATGCTGGATTTAAAAATACGGGGAACACCATGCCATTTTTTTCAGCGTATTTTTAAAACAGTGGTCGCAGTGTGACCATTACACATTACGTGTAATCGCTCAACTGCGTGAGTTTCCGAATAGGGTACATCTCTAAATCAGGCCCTGAGTCCAGGAGGCTGTACAGGCTGCAGTGTGCATGTCTGGAATGCCCAAAGGATGCTCCAGACAGCACTGCAGCAATGATCCTGGGTGCAGTGATGGTGCCGCCCACAGGGCTCTGTGCGGGTGCACCAGTTACACACCCCTAGTTACGGCCCTGCGCATGTGTGCATCCCATATACATTCCTCGGCTCTGTGACACTTGCATATTTTCGCACAGCAGCTGTGTATGTGATCACAGCTGCAATGGCATTCATTTGTTAAAGCAAGAGTTGTTCAAAGGGAAATTACTGCCTTTGCCAGACTTGCTATGCTTTACTGTAGGTCTTCTATGCTAGGAACATGACATTGTGCTAAAGATCTCTTTAGCGGATTGGGTATGTAATCCCAGCAGTCTGGATGCCTGCTGTCAATATACTGACAGAGGCATCACGATGCTCAGGATCCCGACAAGGGTCGGGTAAGTATACTTACCTTCCCCCTTCTCTCCCTAACTCTCTGTTTGTACATCCTAACCCTAGCCCTCCCCCTTGGTGCCTAAACCTAACCCTCCTCCCTTGGTGCCTAAACCTAACCGTCCCCCCTTACTGCCTAAACCCACCCCAGGGGGGTACCTAACTCCAACCTCCCCCTCCCCTAGCCTAGCTCTAACAGCCCCCGTGATGCCTAAACCTAACCCCCCCTCCACGGCTAAGTCCTAGCCAGTCCCTCTACACTTACGTTCGGCATCCTGGCTGTCAGGATTCCAGCGTCGGGATGTCAGCTCCTGTCCGTAATCTGGTGCAGGTCTTCTAGCCGGGTAGTGGCATTCCGGTACCGGGATTTTCTGCAGCCGGGAGGCCGTACGGCGGTATTATAACTATATCCCCTCTTTAGCCATGAGATGCACCTAATTGTTTCCAAATACCATTCCATGTGCCAAGAGCTAGTTAGATATGATTCCAGTATGCTAAAAGCAGTCCCACTCATGTACTACACATGAGCACTTATGGTTACAAATGTAAATATTTAGATTAAATAATGTTCATAGCAGTATTCTTAATTTACACATTTCCACATTTTTACAGTAGAAGTGGCTAAAAAGTATTCATAAATTAGTGAACAGTTGTGCACAACTTATAGGGAATACAGTATGGTTTAAATTAAATGAGTGAAGAAGCTTTAATGAACATTGAGGATATTTGCTAAAATCGCTTAAAGATGTAGATATACTTGCCTATACTCCTGGAACGGCTGGGAGGCTCCCGAAATTTTGGGTTGTCCTCTCAGCCGCCTGCAAGGCTCCCATAGCTAGCTGTCAGCCCCCACATTTGCCAACTTACCGAGCAAGAGTGGGCAGTCTGGGCAGCTGATGGTGTAATTCATGCTGAATCGCGTAATCATGGCCCCATCCAATGCTTCACAATGCTGGTAATCGCAGCACTTGGACACAATCACGACATCAGAGCCGTAATCAGACTTTTTGGTGCCCTGTGCCAGAAAGAGCATTGGCGCCCCCCTAATTTTTCAAAGGGACATAATGCACCCAAAAAAGGGGAATGGCCTCATGGGGAAGGGCCAGGGAAGAGATAGGGTAGGCCAGGAGATGCTGGGGATGAAATAAGAGGAAGCTACAAGTGAGAATGATAATAAACAGAAATTTGACGGGCCCAAACAGCGCCCCGTGCCCTGTGGTGCCCTGTTTGATGGCACCGGCCGCACTACCCTGACTACGGCCCTGCACGACATCATGCCCGCCGGTCAGCCCACTTTCCCAGATACTTGCCTGCCCTTTCGGGACCTGTGGGAGGCTCACGATTTTTATTTTTTCTATGAGAATTGCGTCTTTTGGCCCCACCCCCTATATAAAAAGCGGTGTTCGCAGCAAATTGCAGTGGGGGCGGTGCTTAATGCTGCAAACCATCCAGCCCGCCCTCAACACCACCTACCTGCTTCTCCTCCCCGGGCTTTTCCCGGGGAGGAAAATATAGAAGTCAGCAAGTATGCCGTCAGTAGAGTAGCCACAGGGCCCTGGGGGCGACACCGTCGCTGCTCATGGCACATTTGGCTTGCTGGGTGCCTAGAGCTGCTGCAGAGCCATCAGGAGCGTCATAAGGATTCTATGGGCAGTGCTCTTCTTCCTGGTGCTAGTGTCCCCCTCAGAGTGACATCATGATATCACGTGTTTTGGTGCGTCAGGCTTGTACATGTAGTGACATTGAATCTGTCAGAAGGGATGCAGCTCCCCAAAAAAGTGACTCCACTGATGCCTGGTTGATTGTTGTAGGAAATAATATGGCAGTTTGTTTTTTTGTTTAGGCATGTCCCATAAATTCTTAATTGCATTCACATTTGATGACTGATATATCAGTTTTCTTTTCATGTAGCAATTTGGCAACTACATATCTATGTATTATTTATTTATTACCAGCTATTTATATAGCGCACACATATTCCGCAGCGCTTTACAAAGAATATTTTGACCATTCACATCAGTCCCTGCCCCAGTGGAGCTTACAATCTATATTCCCTACCCAGGGGCGGATTTTCCACAAGGCAACATAAGCGGCCGCCTAGGGCCCGTGGCCAGGCCCCACAAAACTAAATGGCATGTAGTCGAAATCCATTGCTGTGCCTCTGTAAAACCTTCCCTGAGGAGCACAGCGCGTACCCCATGACGTTATGATGTCATGCGGACCCGCCCTGCACTCCCACAGTGTCTGCACTGTAGTGTAGTCTGCTCTGCGCAATGCATGGAGGGGAGGTGAGTGGCCTCCAGGCTGAAGTCAGCCCCACTAGGGGGCCCTGCATCCACCTGCATAATGCTGCTAGTGCAGGGAAAGAGATTAGGGGAGGAGGCTGCTGCCTATGAGGAGAGCTGAGCCAGGTCCATGGCTGTGCATCTGCATTGCTGAAAATACGTCCTCTGGAGATGCAGGTGAATGATTCCAGAAACCACCTGCTATAGTCTGGGAGGGGGCCAAGGGGGAGGGGAGGAGGTTTGGTTAATGCTTCCAGCAACTACCTGCTAATGCTATAGACCTCGGCTGGGGGAGGGGAGTTTGTGTGTCGTCTTGTGAATGCATAATAAATTACTAAGTCTGTGTCAGTAAGTGTGTGTGTCAGTAAGTGGTATCTGTGTCAGTAAGTGTGCGTGTGTGTCAGTAAGGGGTATTGGTCAGTAAGTTGTGTGTGTGTCCGTAATGGGTATCTGTGTCAGTAAGTGGTGTCTGTGAGTATGTATAATAATATGCCAATAAGTGTCAGTAAGGGGAATCTTTCAGTATGTGGTATCTGTGTCAATAAGTGTGTGTGTCAGTAAGTGTTTCTTTGTCCGTAAGTGGTATCTGTCAGGAAGGGATGTATATCCGTGTCAGTAAGGGGTCTCTTTGTCACTAAGTGGTGTCTATGTCAGTAAGTGGTATCCAGACCCTCCAACATGATGCCTCCCATCAGGTACAAAAAGCTCTGCTCCTAGACTTCCCACCTGATTTATGATTACAGCCACCTATTTTCATACCTCCCAACTGTCCCGCATTTAGCGGGACAGTCCCGTTTTTCTGGGACTGTCCCGCTGTCCCGCCCACGGGCCGCAGTGTCCCGCGGTAGGGGGGGAAGTTGGGGGAAGCATACACGCTGCTCTGCTAAGTATAAAATAGCACCGGTCCATTCTGAAGATCACACAGAGTTTGATTGAAAAGTTTGATCAAATCAGGGAAGTGGGGCCGAAAACTGTCAGCATTGAGATCAACAGCGCAGCAAAGAAGCAAGAGACCTACCTGTCTCTGCTCTGGAATATCACTGCGAGACGCCTGCAGCACAAACTGGATGAACTGTGGCCAGTGCTCTAACTTCTCGCTCCTCAGAACCACTGCAGATAGCTGTGCAAGAGCATACCGGACCTTCTGCTCTGTTTCCTTTGTAATAGCTTCTAACAGAAGAGACTTCAGTTTCTTGCTGCTCTCTAGGCATCATTTTCCATCGCTTAGTAAGCTGCCTACGCAACAAAACTATGCTATGCAGAGCAGCGTGTATGCAGAGGTAGAATAGATGCTGTGCGCATGCGCACAGCATCTATTGAGAGTACGGGGGGAAGCCCATGGGCTGCCCAGCATCTCGGAGATGCCTGGCATGCCCCATTAGTGATGAAAACGGGGCGTGTCATCTGACCACACCCCTTTACAATTAGGCCACGCCCCTTTTCAGGCACGCGCCTACGGCGCGCACAAGTCCTGACTCCCTCCCAGCAAATGTTGGGAGGTATGTATTTTGAAGCTCCCTTCTCATCAATTAACTAGTTCAACACAGGTGACTGCAATCATAAATCAGGTGGGAAGTCCAGGGGCAGAGCATTTTGTACCTGATGGGTCATGTTGGAGGGTCTGGCGGTATCTGTGTCAGTAATACCCCTTTTCCACCAGAATTCCGGGTCTGACCCGGAGTTGGAACAGGGTTCCTATCCGGATCAGACCCGGAATTTAGCCAGCGCCGACTCTGGATATTCCCGAGTCGGTGCCGCTCACATCGCAGTCGGGTCTGCATAGACTCGTCTATTCCAGCGTGAAAGTGGACGCTTGGAGATGACGTCATCTCCAAGCGCCACTGAAGCCGGACCAATCGGCCGGCTTGCGGCGCACTGCAGGTCATCAAGACCCGGAATGCGCTGTACACACAGCAGGGTTTCACGGGTTACTCCCGTGTTAAACCCTGCTATTTACCTGGGTTGGATTGCCGGGTCAATCGACCCGGCGATCCAACCCTCACCCCTTTTACACCAAGGAGCTGCCCTGGTTAACCCTGCAATAACCCGGGTTTTAGCTTTGGTGTAAAAGGGGTATTAGTGTGTCTGTTAGTAAGTGGTGTCTCAGGAAGAGTTATCCGTGTCAGTAAAGGGGCACATCCACTAGCAGATAGTGGAACGATAGTACGATTACATACAACATTGTAATCGTACAGATGTTCCTATTCCCCTGTAGTGCCTGCACTCAACGATATGTCGGAAGGTGCCTACACCGAACATGGTCAATCTGTCGTTATCGGCAGATTGACCGGCATGTTTAGGGGATGATTGATGTCGAAAACCACCAGCGGGAGCACGCATCGCTGGTTGTTTCTGACATTATAGTGCAAAACGATTAATGAGCGATTGAACGATAACATTATCATTCAATCGCTCATTAATATAGGCGAGGTGTCTGTAAGTAAGTCGTGTCTGTGTCAATAAGTGTGTGTCAGTAAGGTGGTTGTGTTGGTGAGGTGTGTCAGTCAGGGCTCTATTCATCTTTAAAACATAATTATCACTTGTGATAATTCTGTTTTAAACTCGCTGTGAGTTTTAAAAAATGTTTTGTAGGCATTCATCATGCTTCACTAACAGAAGTATCACTTCTGAAAAGCTGCTCTTTTTGCTGAGTCAGCTTTTCGAGCAAGTGATACTTTCCCCCTTACACCTGCCATGTCCCTATGGATTTTTCTACAGCCGGTGCCCCCACAGCCACACTGTTGTGTGTAACCCCCCCCCCCCATATCCTTTCCTTGGTGTCCGCTCTGTCTCCCCCGTGTCCTCTCTCCTTCCCCTGTTGCTGTCTCCCATGCACCGCATACTTTCCCCGATGCTCTGTCTGCTCTGTCCCCCTCTGTGTCCTCTTTCCTCCCCCTACTGCCAAATCTTCTCTCCCCTCTGCTCCCTCTCCTGTCTCCTCCACCGGGACCCTGGGCAGGAGCATTCATCCCCCTGCTCCCTCTCACCTGCTGAGCATTCTCTCCCCCACTCCCTCTTACTTGCCACCTGGGGAGCATTCTCTCCCCCACTCCCTCTTACTTGCCACCTGGGGAGCATTCTCTCCCCCACTCCCTCTTACTTGCCACCTGCTGAGCATTCTCTCCCCCACTCCCTCTTACTTGCCACCTGGGGAGCATTCTCTTCCCCCCCCCCTGCTCCCTCTCACCTGCCGCTGCGAGGAGCTGGGGCAGTGTGTGTATGTGCCTATGGGGGCAATGTGTGTGTGTGTGTGTGTGTGTGCGGCTATGGGGGCAGTGTGTGTGTGTGTGTGTGTGTGTGTGTGTGTGTGTGTGTGTGTGTGTGTAAAATTGCATGCAGTTGAGGGAGCGGGGCCCCCAAACTGATATCTTGCTTAGGGCCCCATGAGGTCTAAATCCAGCTCTGTCCCTACCACATGCTCACGCACATACACACTAGGGTACATTTTTGTCATAATCCAGTTAACCTACCAATATGTTTTTCGGAGTGTAGGAGATAACCAGAGAACCCGGACGAAACTCACGCAAACATGAGGAGAACATACAAACTCCACACAGTTAAGTGCCTTGGTGGGAATCAAAACCAAGACCTCAGTGCTGTAAGGTGGTAATGCTAACTACTATGCCAACCTTGTTGTCCATGCACTGTGGATGGGATCATTGTTGTCCCATCAGGAGAGAAATGCTGTAACATTTGGAGAATCGCTCTGCACCATTAGGTAGTGATTGGCATGAACCTTGTCTTTTTAGGGAATAGCTGTACCCTTGCCATGACAGGAAGATGTTCCCCGGGACCATTCACTGTTAGAGAAAGCACTCGGGGCTAAAGAACAGTTTAGATTGACGCCATATTCATCCATTTGTCAAGAACATGTGAAGGATTCTTCATCTGACCATGGGCAGGATGTTTTTAGAATCACATTTTGCATTTGATGCATCCTGCCAGTCATCGCATGCATGCTGGCGTAAATAATGCTAGTATGCATGAATAAAATCGTAAAGGGCAGCTCTCATGATAAGAGCTCTCCTTTGCAAGAGTGGGACATCTGGGTTTACGACTCAGAAGTCCCCCTGGCATCTATTTGCGCATGCACATAAGTACGCACGCACCACGGGGGACACCGGGAGGAATTCGATTGGATTACTCTCAATGGAATTTGCAAATAGAAGCCAATAGGCTTCTATTGGGCAGTGCCAACTGAATATGACGTTGCCCATCAGCTCCAAGCCGCAGAAAGCTTTGCTTTCCAAAGCTTCGTGTATATGACGGGTTTGACCACATTATAGATCAGAGTGCATCCCGCCCCATATCTTTTACTTCCACTGCAAGGTTTGCTGAACAATTTCTGCTTAGTACTACAATAAGGGTCTCATTCACGCCCGGTCGCAAGCGCCGATGCGCTCGCAACCGGGTCGATGGTTAGCCCTGCGCACGCACAGCGGCCACACTGCGTGTGCGCAAGCCCCGGAGCGAGAGAGAATCTCTCTTTTGCTCCGGAGCTCGCTCGTTTGGTAGGCGGAACGCCTGCCGTTTGTGGGCGGCCGCACTGACATCATCAATGATGTCAGTGGGGAGCTTCCTGCTCGATCACAGCAGGAAGCTCCCTGGGGCTTGCGGTTGACGAGACCCAACCTTAGGGTCTCGTCGCAAGCCCCGATGGTCGCGATGGTCTTGACCATCGCAACCATCACCCTGGTCGCAAGCTAAGCTGTGGGTGGTAACCCACAGCTTAGCTTGCGACCAGGAGGCCGCACTAAAAAAAAGAAGCGCCCGCCCTCATTCAGAGAGCGCGATCGCTTCTTGCGACCGCCTCTGAATGAGGGCCTAAGATTCTTCTCTTCTCTGGAGTTCAGTACAGATCAGTTTTGAAGAAATTAGTAATCAACTGATCTAGCCTTGATCTTTAAATTTAATACACAGGTACTGTATCATGATGCTGGGGATGCTCTTCCTCACATTGATCCTTCAGAGTACTATTGTCATGTCAGCTTTTAGATGCTGTTGCTTGTAAAATATTAGCAAATCTCATGGTCCTGCTAGATGTGCTCCAGGATTCATCACTCTCTGAGAGTGCGATTCAATTGTTTTATAGGGTGCCTAAACTAATGGGCACCTGGCGGAATTGTTGCTCTGTTTGGGCGCGCATAGCCGTGGGTTAGACACATTTCTGCTCACCGCCTCATGAGGTGGCGAGCAGAAATGTGCGATAAATCGGCTGTTTGAGCACCCAAAGCAGGACTTTAGATGGGGTTAGCTGCGATACTTGGCTAAACCCTGTGCTTTTGGGTGCGCACACATGGCGTGGGCACCCAAACTGAGCAACAATTGATTTGCTCCATTTTGCGCCCACAAAACAATTGAATCACCCCCTGAAAGTCATCTCCTGCAACCATGCATGACTCTGTCAAAGCTGGGATGTTACTTGCATTAATTAATGCATAAGCTACATGGCAGTCCTTGTCTTCAATATGCTTGATACCTCTTTTACCTCATTTACCCTTGTGTAGGACATTTTTTTTCCTTTGGCCATGAAGCATGAACATTATTTATTGTCTGTATACTTGTCAATTCTGCTAGAATGTCCAGGAAGCTTCTAATAGTGACTGCAATTCTCCCAGATGGCAGGAAAAGTTGTAGGCATGATGACTCAATTAGTAAAATGTGATAATGGAAAATGTATCATCATACAGCATGGGAGGCCAGGGAAGACGTCATTCAGCATTAATGTGGGGCATGAGGTGGTGACTGGGTTCTAATGACGCTAGCTGCACCTCCCTAAATTGCCTGCCCTACCTGTGTTGATGTCCTAAAGGTCTACAAACTAAAGTCAGCAGGTTACATTTTTAGTTTTTCTTATTAACTCTTTTGAGTGTGTGCATTTAGTTGCCAAATCATGGCAGAGGAAGGCTGTAATTAATAAACCTCAATTATATTTTCAGTCTGAAATGTAGAGGAGTTATTTCTGCTAATGTTTGCATTGACTTTTCTCGAGTCATCGGATATCATCACTATGGCTAATATCACTTTTCCAGGTCTCTTATCAAATAATTTGGCATTGCATACAACGGAGGAGTAACTTAAAACACAATGCCACATCATAACAACATTTTTGGGTGCCCACTGCCTGCCCACTATGTTTTTGTATTCGCCGTTTGGTTTGCTCCCAGGCATACTCAGGATACTCAGCAGAGGCCCTCAGTGCCCATTGTACAGGGTTTATTGCTTCTATAAAGAGGCCCTGATGGTAGGTCACATGATGTCAACATGAATTCCCTGCCTATGAGATACACACTGATTATGAGGTAATAAGAGATAATAGTTATAGTATATGTATTGCTATAAATCAGTTATTTGTTACTGTACATAAAACAGAAATTAAATATCACTCCTGTTTCCTTGGCCTTTTAACTTTAAATAGCTGTTGCCCACAAATCACTTCTGCCAACTTTTTTTTTTTTTTGAGGTTGCATTGTTTTGCATAGGGGCCCTGTCGCCGGATGATAGATTTTTCTTTCATTATTGCTCAGGTTTAGTTTGACAGATCAAAATGAAAAAAAATATGAAATATGGTAAGAACTTACCTTTGTTATCTCTATTTCTACGAAGTCCATAGGGTTCCACAGGATACCTTGGGGTATAGGTGATGACGTCAGGCAGCGGGCACCATAGAGTTAAGTTTTCAGCCTCCCAGGATGCACTAGGGTCCCCCTCCTATACCCCGCCCCCGAGCCAAGATATCTCAGTTACATACCAAGCCATAGGCCGGAGGAGGAGAAGGAAGAGAGAGAAAAAAGATCTGGACACACACAAGAATCACATTCTCACCAGAGGGAGACAGAAAAACACCGTCTGCAGCACAGGTGCGACAGGGCAGGAGTCCTGTGGAACCCTATGGACTTCGTAGAAATAGAGATAACAAAGGTAAGTTCTTACCATATCTCATATTTTCTACTTCAGGGTCCATAGGGTATCCACAGGATACCTTGGGGATGTCCCAAAGCAGTATCCTTCAAGGGTGGGGACGCTCCTGTGCTGAAAGGAGAATCCGCCGCCCGAAGGAAGCATCCTGAGAGGCAAAGGTGTCAAACAAAGGTATGGACAGAGGACCACGTGGCAGCCTTGCAGATCTGGACTGCAGAGGCACCACGTCGAGCTGCCCACGAAGGACCCACAGACCTAGTGGAATGAGCCCTCATAGAGGATGGAACCGGCAGGCCTTCATGAAGATAAGCTTCTGAAATTGCCATACGGATCCAACCTGCCAAAGTTTGCTTTGAAGCAGGCCAACCCTTTTTACGAAAGCCATAGAGGACAAACAAGGCGTCCGACTTCCTAAACGAAGAAGTGCGGTCAACATAAATCCTTAAGGCCCGCACAACGTCCAAAGTGGCCTCACCCACTGACAGGTCCGGTGAGTTAAAAGCCGGCACAACGATTTCCTCGTTGATATGAAAACAAAGCACCGCCCTGTTCCCATGAAAAACAAAGAAAGGGGGTCTACAAGAGACAGCCCCTAAATCAGAAACACGTCTGGCCGAAGCGATGGCCAGAAGGAAAATTGTTTTAGCTGTCAGCCATTTAAGATCCACTGAGCCCAGTGGTTCAAACGGCGGTCTCTGGAGAGCCCTCAGGACCACAGCTAAATCCCAAGGCGCCACCGGTGGAACAAGTGGTGGCTGAATTCGAAGAACACCTTGCATAAAGGTGCCCACATCAGGGATTCTAGCAATCCTACGATGGAACCAGACAGACAGGGCAGATACCTGCACCTTCAAAGAAGCAAGGCGAAGCCCATGGTCTAGTCTCGCCTGTAGGAAGGCTAGCACTCAAGACAGACGGAACTCCCGAGGTGCATAAACTCTCGGTCAACACCATTGGAAGAATGTATGCCACACACGATGGTATATTCTTGCAGAAGACTGTTTCCGAGCTCTCGTCATAGTGCGTACTACAGAGCAGGAAAACCTCCTGGACCTTAACATGGCCGTCTCCACAGCTACGTCGTCAAAGACAAGCGAGTCAGGTCCGGGTGAAGACAAGGACCCTGTGACAGTAGGTCCGGTCGTAGCGGCAACCGCAGCGGAATGTCCACGGACAGACCCTGAAGGTCTGAGAACCAGTGCTGTCTGGGCCACGCGGGAGCTATCAACAGGACCGTCCCTCCTTCCTGTTTCAATTTCCGGATTACCCGTGGAAGAAGGGAAAACGGAGGAAAGAGATAAGCAAACCGGAATGTCCACTGGACGGACAGAGCATCCACCAGAGACACCTTTTCGTCTCTTGTACGAGACCCGTACACCGGCAACTTGTTGTTGTGCCGTGACACCATGAGGTCGATCTCTGGAAGACCCCACCAGTCCACCAGAAGTTGAAAGACGTCCTGGTGCAGAGACCATTCCCCCGGATGAACGTCCTGGCGACTGAGAAAGTCAGCCTCCCAGTTGAGGACTACCAGGATGAATACCGCTGATATGGCCAGGAGATTGCGCTCCGCCCAGATCAGGATGCGGGACACCTCTACGAGTGCCGCCCGACTTCGGGTTCCTTCTTGCTGATTTATGTAGGCCACGGTGGTGGCGTTGTCCGACTGGACCTGCACGGGATGACCCTGGAGAACCTGATGGGCCTGCTGGAGAGCATTGAAAACGGCGCAGAGTTCCAAGATGTTTATCGGAAGCTCTTTTTCCGCCTGAGTCCATTTGCCCTGGAACAAGTGTGGACCTGTGACCGCTCCCCAGCCCCGAAGACTGGCGTCCGTTGTCAATAGGACCCAGTTCGCCACCCAAAACGGACGACCCTTGTTGAGATGGGTCATCTGCAACCACCAGGCAAGGGACAGGCGAACCTCCAGAGTGAGCACCATCGTCTGGGATTTGAGACTGAGGCAGTCCATTCCATTTGGACAGGATCAATTGCTGCAGAGGTCTGGAGTGAAACTGGACATATTCCACCATGTCGAATACGGACACCATGGAGCCCAGTAACCTCATTGCCGAGAGAAGAGACACACGGCGACTCTGCAGACAACTGCGCACCCTCAACTGCAAGGCAGAGATCTTTTTCCCCATCACAAAGATCCTCTGCTGACTGGAGTCCAACAAGGCTCCGAGGTGCAGAATCCTCAGACGGGATCAGGGTGGACTTTTGCCAGTTTATCAACCAGCCGTGCCGTTGCAGTACTGCAATCGTCAGATCCAAATGGTGTAGAAGGAGCTCCGGAGATCCTGCTACCAACAGAAGGTCGTCTAGGTACGGCAAAATGTTCACTCCCTGCAGGAATAAACGGACTTTAGGCAGATCTCCACCTTACGGTCTGTGGCATCCTTTAAGGGGGACATGGAGGGCATGGGCAACGTGGCACTTCGGACCAGGCGTGTCACATGGGAATCCACCTGTGGCGGGGATTCCCATTTAGAAAAATAAAGCCACTGCTAAATGTCTTTGAGGCTGATACCGTTTGCCAGGATGTTTCCACGCCTCCTCTAAGTGGTACACCAATTGACCCGAAAGAGGAAACACTGTGGCGTCACCCTTAACATCCTTGAAAAAGGCATATTTGGATTTTGATACCGGAGGTTCATCATCCTCAATAACTAAAGCTGTGCGGACTGCACGAATAAGGCCAGGTATATAAACCTTAGACTTAGCGTCCGACTCTTTAGTACGGAGAGGTTCTTGGTCCGAAAGATCCAGAATCTCCCCATCATCGGTCGTCCCCTCATCATCCTCATAAGGAGTGGACAGAGACGCCACCGGCTGCTTGTGAGGCCGCAACACAGACTTCCCTTGTAACACATCTGACAAATGCTGCACAGAACTTGTCAGAGAATTAACCCATGCAGGCTCCTGAGAGACCTGAGGAGGGGAAATAGGGAGACTGTCAGTTGTCTCGGGAACCCTGCATGGGTGATGACACCACTGACTGCTGGGACAATCCCATCTGAGGGAACGCAGGTTGCGGAGCTAACTTGCCCACTAGGGTTGTAAGTGCCTTAGCGAAACAAGCCCAGGGCGGTTCCTGAACCGCAGCCGTGACAGTAATTGGCCGCGACAATAAAAAACACTGTCGACATAGCCCCTCCGCGCTACCCTCCGCTATAGGTACCTTACACGTAGTACACAAGCTGGAGAGGAAAATCACTCTCAGACATGATGGCAAGTATGTGAGCCCTCTCACTGATACACGTTAGTATAGTGGGAGAACCGCCCTGCAATCACCGCACCGCAAGGGCTTTAGCAGAAGAAGAGCAGGGACAGTGAAAAGGCTGACAGTAGAAAGTGAAAGTACAGGCAGCAGACGCTAGCAGCAGTCACATACAATGCAAAGAAATCAATCCCTGCACTATCAGCGCTGATCCTCAACTACGCAGACACAGGGCCTGGTAGGACACAGCGCTGCATACACAGACCTGTTCCTACGGAGGAGAGGTATGCCGGGGGACCCAGACCACGATGCCACCGATCAGCAGCGTTCACCATGCTTTCTTGTAAAGATGGCCACCAAGAAGCAGAGAGGAGGCCGGCCTGGGGGAGGAGCGCTGCCACAGGGCCAATCGGCAAGTACAGAGAGGCTGTGTGCAGCGGTGGAGGCGCCGGCTGTATACAGGGAAGGCGCGCTCCCCTGGCATGCATTTAACCCCTGGGATGCCGCAGCCCTACCGCTCAGCTGCGGTCCGCTGTCCCAGGGGGGTAGTGGAAGCGCAGGTTGTAACCTGGCTCCACGCTGCAGCCAGTCCCCAGGGAGCCACCTGCCTGGGGACTCCGGACCATGTTCCAGCTGGGACCCACCGCGGGACCCCGCTGTTTACCTGCTGTCCCCCTTAAATCCGGCCATGGTCCCAAACATCTGGGGTTACCGCTAGCTGTGACCCCAGATGCCTACCAGCATCCCCGGATCAGTACCGGCGTTCTGGTACCGGCGGGGGTGTAGGGAAGACAGCATGGACGTCAAGAATGACTGTCCATGCTGTACTTCCAGATGGGCAGCCACAGCTGCCTTGAAGAAAACTTCAGGGGCTATCCTTAGCCCCCCTCTCAACAGGTGCATCCGACTCCGAGCCGGGCACCAGCGAAACTGAGATGCCTTGGCTCGGGGGCGGGGTATAGGAGGGGGACCCTAGTGCATCCTGGGAGGCTGAAAACTTAACTCTATGGTACCCGATGCCTGACGTCATCACCTATACCCCAAGGTATCCTGTGGATACCCTATGGACCCTGAAGTAGAAAGTGCAGGTTATTCTAGGAGTTTTCACTGCACAATGATGCAGTTTTCATGAAAATTGTTTTAGTAGTTTTTGCACCAACTTAGAACAAACAGACAGATGACAATGTTCTTATAATATTAGTATAGATGAAGGAACTCACTGATCTATAATATCTTTTTTATGTACAGGCATGCTTTTATACCATGAAAGTACTGTAGTATATAAATCAAATACAACACCCTATGTAGACACCACTATCTGATCAGTATTCAGTACAGAACTTATCAGTTTGACCAATAAACAGTACAGAGAGCATTATGGTGACCTATATATATACAGAGGTGGACTGCTGCTTCAGCCTGATATTGACTGTGAAAATGTTGGGAAATACGTTGTCTGTGTCTTTTAATGGGATTACTGATTGTAATGGGGCCTATTCATCAGTGATCTATTGGGGCAATTCTGTGTTTGCAGATTATGGGGTTCATCGATTGCCGATTAAGACCAAAAAGTGATTGGTATTGGTGAATCAGGTTGTCCAACATGTTGGATGTCACTGACCAATCGTAACTATAGATTGCTAGTGTATGTTAACAATCAGCCAATTTGTAGACTGTTACTAGTATATTACTAGTAAAATGGCCACTTTCATGTTTGGCAGATCTGAACTTAGTATGAAAAAGATCTGCAAATCGCAGAAAAAAATTGCATGTATGGACGCATTTTGGAGAATTGGAAAAAAACACAGAATCTGTGATCCTTTTTATGTCATTGCTGATGTATGGGGTCTGATTAGTCTAGAAAATGTCTTCTCCAAGATCACAACCTAATTTCAAATATCTTACATTCTAACAAGCTCCTGAAAACTTTACATTAACATATATATCTGTAAATGTTCTAACTAGTGATGTGTGTGTGTCACAAGCCGCCACCTCTTGCCACTTCTTCCGGCCGCAGGATCTGACAACCTCCCTGATCACCAGACAACATGGATGCCAAACTGGGAAGGCTCCTGCAGTTGCTGGGAGACCAAGACAACGGACGGATGCGGGTGCGGTTGTGTCTGCTGGATAGATGTGCAGCATCCCAGCTCTTAGCTGTCAATCCTGTGCACTCGCTGCCCATTGGTGTGATATCCTATATCTGTATGTTTAGACCGACGCCACATTGCCGGTGATAGTTTACGCCTTGCCTGTGTGAACCCTGGTTCCTGTTCTTCCCAGTCTGTCTCCATCCACCAGTATCTTTCCAAGGTTGCTTACCTTGTTTTGTCAATCACCCGGCCGTGTTCAGCTACTCTGAATTTGGACTCGGCCTGTGGCCTCTGCTTTGGACCAGCGTTCTCCATCTCCACCCTGGTCATAGCTGCTGTTGTCGCTCATGCCTCCATCTTCGGTGTCTGTTGTGTCCTAGCAACGTATACCACCTCGGCCCTCAAGGCCGCACCTTGCCTCGTTTGCTGTACTTCTGCACTCAAGGCCGCATCTCGGCCCAAAAGGCCGCACCTTGCTTTGTTTGTCGCACCTTGACCCTCAATGCCGCACCTTGCTTCACTTGTTGCATTTCGACCCTCAAGGCCGCACCTTGCTACATTTGTCACACTTCGGCACTCAAGGCCACACCAAGCTACGCAAGTTGCACCTTGACCCTCAAAGTCGCCACTTCGCATTCTAAACACATTACAGGGACTACCATCGTGACCTTACCATCCTGTACCACCATCAGCTGTTACACATCCATTGATCACCAAGACTTCCGTGTAAGCCCTTACTGTCCCGAGTGTAAGACCAGAAGGACACCTAAGTACCGGTAAGCGTGTTCAGCTCTAAGGGAACAGCGCGTGGCTGTTATTGGCAGAAGACCTCGCCGGCGTGAGTCTAGGGGGTAAAGTTACTAAGAATCGAGTCTGATCGACATGACAATCTCTGGTGAGTTTAGGCATGTTTTTCATCTCGCAAATTTACTAAAGGCAAACTCTGGTGAGTTTGGGAAAGAGTTCTCTCGTCTCGCTCTTCTGAGATAGCTCGAATCTTATCACCATCGGGCAAACACAGAAGTACTTTTCACCTAATATACACAGTTTGCAAATTTACCAAGAATCGAGATGACAATCTCTGGTGAGATGACGGCAAACTCTCTGCCAAATTGAAATTTTAAGCACTCACCTCCGGAGCTGCGAATTTGCCAGAAACATACACAGATCAGTGTGATTTGTGTATGCTTCTGCCCGTAAATATTAAAATATTGTTTTTAAAAAAAATTAAATTACCTAGGGTCTCCCCCCATAATTTAGTAACCAGCACCAGCCTGCAGGGCTAGTGCTGGTTTTAAATATAGGGGGGGGGGGGAATTGCGTAGTGGTCCCCTTATCTTTAAAACTAGCACCAGACCCAAACCTACCAGGGTGTAATCCCACAGCCAGGAGACCCTATTACCGGGTCTCCATGGCCAAATCATACCCACCCCAAGCCAGTCAGGCCAAGCCGGGGATCTCAGGGGAGGTGGGGACCCTGAGGGGTCCCCCCCTCTCCTGAAAGCCCAGGCATGGACTGAAGCCCGAGGCTCTTCCCCGCACCCCTGGAGCGGTGGCTACGGGGTTAATAAAGTGTTAAATAGTAGTAAAATATTGTATTTTACAGTGGAACTACAGGTGACTGCATGCCTGCCCTTTGGCACTTGTGGAACTACAAGTGCCAGCAGGTGGCCGGCACCCGTACTGACACTGTAATTTAAATAGTTAAATAAAGACAGTACACACACACTGTATCTCGTAAAACGTTATTCCATACACCTAACCCACTCACACATACTTACCTGTACCAGCCGGTCAGTCCTTTTCTCCCATGTAGAATCCACGGCTGTCCCTGGAAAAAAGATCCCATACTCCTCTCCATCCTGGCGCCGCTCTCCGTAGCTTCCACGATCTTGTTAAAGCAAAAAAAAGACTTACGCGAACCATGCCGAACAGGTGTAAGTATATGTTGTCACATATACTTACACCTTGCGAAATGACAGATTACCAAAATCATCTGTTATTTCTCATGGGCTGCTTGCCAATCAGTGGCTGCTTTACATGTAGCGGCCGCTCATTGGCTGGTTCCACGTGGGTCCCATCAAACCGCTCATCTCTAGTTCTAAGTACTCTGTACTCAGGCTTGTGTTTTAGCTTTAAATTAGAGATGATCCTTTTACAGGGATACCGACAGCTGAATCCCGACGAGGGACTTAAGATAGGCGTCGAAATACTGATGACTATCTTAATCTCGATGCCGGAACGCCGAACGATGCCAACCCCGAACGATGTAAGTCCGAGGCACCCTTAGCGGTAGCTGTGGGGGGGAGGGTTAGGTTTAGGGAGCGTAGCGGGGTTAATGTTAGATTTTGGGGGGGGAGGTTAGGGTTAGGCACCCCTTGGGGGTAGGGTTAGAGTTAGGCACCAATAAGGGGGTTAGATTTAGGCACTAATGGGGGAGAGTTAGGTTTGGGCATGAACGGGGGAGGGTTAGGGTGCAGGGTGGGGAGGTTTAGGGTTGAGTTACAAAAAGGGAGGGTTAGGGGGGGAAGAGGGGAGGGTAAGTATACTTACCCGACTTATCCTGTCAGGATACCAACAATCGGGATGCCGCTGTCTGTATTCTGACAGGAGGCATCCCGACAGCCGGCATTACATACCCATTCCCCTTTTACAAGTAGTATGCGTTCCTGCCTTGTGCTCTACCTTATCCTGAAGGCCAGCAGAGGACATATTTTCATATAAAATGGTAGTTTAATAAAAACCAGGAGATATATAAACCCTATATTGAGATAAAACATTTTGTAGGTTACCGTCACATAAGGCCAAATAGATGGCTTTAAGGGATCCCAGTCATACCAACCACACCACACTGTTTCTCCTCACAATATGAGTTGTTTGAAATTTTGCGACAACTTAATTTATCTCTACCAGCAAGTATATCATTGTTTATACTGGAAAACCTTACCTGCAGTCTGGCAGGTGGGATGTAATATTTTTAGGTGTTTAGCAGTGATCTGCCCACATTGAATTCAATTTGGTCAGACTTAGGTGTCCAGGCGACAGATGCTGAAAACAAGATCTTCTTGCTGCATTGCACTGATTATTAACGCATGTCCTGCTCACAGCGGATATCCACAGTCCTACACCACTGCTGGCTTTCATCCCTTGCTCTGACAGATACAGCATGATGGTATAATTGGTTCGCTAGAAGTCATAGTGCTAGGTCGCACAGTTGTCTTTTATTTTATTTTTTTTACATATTCTGGCTCCTTACAAGCCTTATCTAGCTCTAATCAATCTTTCCTTCGCTCCAATATACTGGATCCTTCATCACAGCTTAACATTTCCTTCGTTCACTGCAACTGCTATTGGTCGTATATAAGATCCTTATATAATTGACTATCAGCACAGTAGAAAACAATCTCTCACAAAATAATACAAGATCTCATAACTAAGCCTGGTCAAGGTATCAAAGTGACTGCAATAGGACGTTCCCTCTCTAAACTAGCTTTCATCCGATTTGTTTGCAGCTCAGGGTGAACATCCTGTGAATACAGATGTGGGGGTTTTGGTACACAAGAACCTGCAAAGGTAAGGTCAGTCTAATAAGTTTGTAGTTTCTACCCTCTTACAAAATAACAGATCTAGTCATCAGAAAGTTTTTGACCTCACCTTGGGGAAAATTGTACTTTACAGTTCTGACCTATAGAATGAAGAACATCAAACCCTATTGACCTTTTGACCTTTTTTACATTCAGTACAGCCTTGTACTTTTATATTGGCTACCTCTCTTGGGTGTCAGTAAATGGGCTACCTTGACATTGTCCTTCATCTTGTAATTCATTTATGAGCTGGCCGAACAGCTGATGTCTCCGTCAGCTTTGTCCATAAAACTGAGTGTACACACGTCATTTGCAGAAATCTGCTATATATATATATATATATATATATTTATGTGTGTGTGTGTGTGTGTGTGTGTGTGTGTTTGTGTGTGTGTGTTGTTTTGGACTTTGCTAATGATATTGGGTGTAGTAGTTTGCCTGTGGGGACGATGGGCATCAACACAGTTGTTCTTTAAAGGGCTAGAACACAGACTTTTGTTATGTTCTATATGAATGTAATATATGGTGAAAATAGCAGTAGAGAATGTTGACTACATCTGTCAAATGACCACTGGGTTAAAATTCTATATTACATTGGGCAAAATCAGACTTGCTTCCCTATTTATGAGCGACTATAATGTACAGGTTTCTAGAGCTCTGTGAGATTTAATTTTTTTTTTTTTATTCAAAATATCCTGGGGAAAAAAATTACTTTACAGAAAAAAATAGCACTCAAGAAATATAAAAACAACATTGAAGCCTCAATTTTCAACCATTTAATAATGCATAGGTTGAAATCGATCTGGGATACATCCGGGGGCCGAGATCAGTAATGGTAACAACAACAAAAAACAGCAATCTAGTGTCATGACATTGACTTCAGTCCACAGAAAAAAACATTTTAATTTCAGTGGATACACTTGTATATTTATCAACCTTTTTTATTTTATTTTTACTAAAATAATGTAAAAATTGGTGTTTTCACATTATTTTAGTTTCACTGAAATGTATTAAAGGACTTTTGGAGTAGTTATTGTGAAAAACTACTCCCAAGCCCTTTCATTTTTTTACTAAGCAGATTGCATTTTCCATACTTGTAATGGAAATTCGATCTGTTTGAAATGTACTAAGGGGAATTTTGAAAAACATACATAGGGGGAGCCCTGCGATAACAACGCAGGGTGGCCCATCCGGTTCCTCAACTCCTGCTTTGTTCTGACAGGCAAAGCAGAGCTGGCCCCTGTGATCAGCTTTTTGGTCTAAAGCACACTTGCCATCTCTCCCTGATTGTCAGTGAGGCTCCCTGAAATAGTATCAATCTCCCTGATTGCACTTTACCACCATTATGAAGCTGTTATATACTTGGGGAAAAAAAAAATCAGAGGTATATACATTCAAATGGTATAATTAATGCCATTTCCCTGCATTAGTTATAAGGCACAATGAGTCCTATGGCTAGATGCATTTTCATATAAGGTTTCTTTTGGCCACTTGAACCCCTTGTAAAACACAATACATGAGCAAGCGCTGAAAAGTATCAGTGGGTTTCATCAGCAAGTAGATCTTACTAACAGCTTTTGGGACTCCTATACATTTGGATGTCCTGTAAGTCAAGTGTATGACACGCCTCTCAGATGTAGGAGTACATGTCCACTTTATCACAGCACTCATAAGTGTCACTTTCACAATCTCCCTGAAATGCTTTTTCAAACAGTTGTGCTGTAAACTGGCATCTTGGATAACAGCACACATAAGCTGACCAGGGTCACAGACCAGAAGTTTGGCGTCCAGCTGACCGGAGGAGAGACTGAGCTCCCCGATCACTGGGCAGGTAAGTGTAAGGGGTGGGGGGTAGTGCTAGCCCACTGCGATGCATGCGCGGACACCTTCTCACTGTATTTTTAGCAAAAAGAGCAGTGTGTGAAGTGCAGGGGGCTGGCAACTTTTAGCTGGGGGGAAAGTACAAGACAGCAGCCCTGAATTACCGATAATGACTCCACTCAGTAAACATTCGGTATTGTGTACAACTATGAATCAGTAGTGCCCTCAGTAGTGATCCCCCCCCCCTTTGCAGTGCCCCCAGTAGTGGTCCCCCCTGTGCAGTGCCCCCAGTAGTAAGCCCCTTATATAGTGCCCCCAGCACTAGTCCCCCCTATGCAGTTCCCCCGGTAGTAGTACCCCCTATGCAGTGCCCCTTATATAGTGCCCCCCGTAGTAGTTTCCCCCCCATGCAACGCCCCCAATAGTGGTACCGCTTATGCAATGCCCTTTAAATAGTGGCGCTAGTTGTAGTACCCCCCCAGTATTGCCCTTTATATAGAGCCCCCAGTAGTGGTCCCCAAATGCAGCGTCCCCAGTGGTAGTCCCCCCCTATGCAGTGCCCCTAGTAGTTGTCCCCACCCTTGTAGTGCCCCTAGTAGTAGTTCCCCCAATAGACACACACATAATAAAAATAAAAAAAAAAACACTTACCTGAATCCCCGCTACTGCTCCCGCCGCCGCCATCCGCTCCTCTGTCCGTCCTCCCGGCCCGCTCTGCACTATGGGAGAGTCATCATGACGTCTCTCCCATTACCCACTGCGGGAGCCGGAAGATGGAGCTCATGAGTGAGCTCCAGCCCGGGGTCGGCAGTGGGCGCAGCAGCCAATGAGTCTGACAGACTCTCATTGGCTGCTAATTAAAACAAACACACTGCTGCCGGTGCCGGTGGCAGTGTGTTTGTCTCTGTGTAGTGCTGACCGAACTCCGTCCAATCAGCACTACACGCACAGTGCAGCTGTGTCACAGAGACACAGACTGCCCGCGGCCCGGGACAGTATATGGCGATGTGTCCCGGGGGGCACATGGTACCCTGACCCCCTGCCCAGCCCGCCACTGGTGAAGCGGATTTGCAGGGACAGAGCTTTATGGCAAGCTCTGTCCCTGCATGCAAGTCTTTGTACATTCTTGTGATCTTTCCTAAATTTGGCAATGCGAATTTAGGAGAAAATATCACACTATAACTGCATTAGAAATTAACCACTGAAAAACAAGAGAGCTTTCACAAATAATGCAATAGATGTTTATTTTAGTTGTGTATCTGTTATTCATAAGAAAATAAGGCTGCGAAAACCTGCACAATCCTTAAATTGCCATGCAGGGCAGCAAGTTTCACAAACTACTAGTTATTATACCACAGCTCTATCATTCACTGCCACCGGGTCCCTGGGTAATTCCTGTTATATGAGCATTCTAGTTGTAAAGATGTTATGAACTTATCCCAAGTGTGTTTTAGAAAAGAGGATTAGATTCTGTACAGTTTGTTTATAGTAACTGATACCGCTTAGGAAAAAATAGGAGTCAATCTTTCTGCTACTGACTCAAATCTCTGTTTTCTGCAAATTGCAGAAAGAATCAAACAACTTTTTTTTTATTTTTTGATGGTCTTTCCTAGGGCAGCAGCAAGCACACTGAAGTCAATGGGGTCAATTAAATTTGGAGCACGTTTCTCATTAGTGGTGCGACTGCGCAACTCAATGCGACCATTGAGAAGTGCGTGAAAAAGTAAGGAAATCATCCTGGACCACACAAACTTGGCAACGGACATAGCAGGATATATAGAAGGCTCTTAGTGGTCATAAGGATGTACTGGAGGTATGCAGTCGGGACGCCTGTCTTTACACCCTTGCGGGGATATGACAGTCGGGAAGCCGGCTGTCGGGATTAGGTCCGCCGGCTTCCCGACTGTCATATCCCCGCAAGGGTGTAAAGACAGGCGTTGATATGCCGACACCTGTCATTAGACATACGTAGGGAGCCCGACGCCCGGCATCCCGATCGAAGGGACGCAGTGCGCGGATAGCCGCAGGGGAGGGAGGGTTAGGTTTAGGGTTCCTGGGGGGGACTTAGGGTTAGACACCCCCCCGGGAGGTTAGGTTTAGGCTAGGGGAAGAGGGGGTTAGCGTTAGGCACCCCCGGGGGGGACTTAGGGCTAGGCACCTCCCCCGGGGGACTTAGGTTTAGGCGGCAGGGAAGGGGGGTTAGGTTTAGGCACTTAGAGGGGGGATTAGGGTTAGGCACTAGGGGTGAAGGTTAGGGTTAGGCACCCCTAAGGGAGGGTTAGGGGGTAGAAATAGGTTAGTATATACTTACCTTAGGACAATCGGGATTTCCTCCTCTGCCGGGATGCCGCTGTCGGGATTCCAACCGCTGTGCATGGGTCCAACAGTAAATCATACCGATTCCGTACTGGAGGTTCTTAACATGTGTCTAATGGCTGATTTTTGCACTTTTTATTAATGGTGGAAACTGATAGCAAGCAAGTGTTTTTTCTTCTAATTAAAGTCTTTCCATTATTTGGGGTACAGAAAAGTGCCTGCATAGTAGTTTTTCAGTGTTTTATACAGGTTTTTAAACAGTTGGAATAAACACTTTTACCTCTCATCTGCATGTTCAAAAACTCCTCTCCTATCAATACTGCACTT
Organism: Taudactylus pleione; assembly: GCA_031769625.1. NCBI lineage: Eukaryota > Metazoa > Chordata > Amphibia > Anura > Myobatrachidae > Taudactylus > Taudactylus pleione. The sequence goes on from JAUIMM010000086.1 coordinate 2,596,773, forward strand.
CCACATACCTGCCCCACATGATTTACACATCCACATACCTATCCCACATCATATACACCTCCACATACCTGCCCCACATCATCTACATCTCCACATACCTGTCCCCACATCATTTACACCTACACATACTGTCCTACATCATTTACACATCCACATACCTATCCCACATCATATACACCTCCACATACCTGCCCCACATCATTTACATCTCCACATGTCTGTCCCCACATCATTTAAACATCCACATACCTGTCCCACATCATATACACCTCCACATACTTTCCTACATCATTTAAACATCCACATACCTGTCCCACATCATATACACCTCCACATACCTGTTCTACATCATTTACACATCCACATACCTGTCCCACATCATATGCACCTCCACATACCTGTCCTACATCATTTACACATCCACATACCTGTCCTACATCATATACACCTCCACATACCTGTCCTACATCATATATACATCCACATACCTGCCCCACATCATTTACACCTCCACATACCTGTCCCACATCATTTACACCTCCACATACCTGTGCTACATCATTTACACATCCACATACCTGTGCTACATCATTTACACATCCACATACCTGTCCCACATCATATACACCTCCACATACCTCTCCCACATCATATACACCTCCACATACCTGTCCCACATCATTTACACCTCCACATACCTGTCCCACATCATATACACCTCCACATATCTGCCACACACATTTACACCTCCACATACCTGTCCCACATCATGTACACATCTTCATACCTGTCCCACATCATTTACACCTCCACATTATTGAGCTTTAGAGAAATTCACCTCAAAACTGGCATGCCTTTATTGGCCAAGTTATTCTATTTAAACACCTCCTAGTGTGTCATTATTCATTGGGAGGGTCGTATCAGAGTCCCGACATCTTATATATAAAATTTATTGGTCTGTTTGTTCGTTTATCTGTCCAGTTATGCATTCAGACACACTTGCACTGATTGGGATGAAACCAATGCGAGGTGGTCCAGTTGGATTCTGGCCAGGTTTTAGGGGTGTCAATGTCCCGGTCGGACCTCCCGTTGGTGTACGCTAGGCAGAACTTTGACTGGGGGAGCCTATTCTGGGCCTTACACTGGATGGATTTGGATGAAAACTTCACAAAGGGGTGGAAATTGGTCTGGGATGCCTAATGGAGTGGTTGGGATCCCCATCGAACCTCGCAGTGGAGTGTGCCAGGCAGAACTTTGACCCAGGGAGTCTGTTCTGAGCCTTCCACTGGATGGATTTGGACGAAAACTTCATAGAGTGGTAACATTGCATCCCAAAAGACATACTAAGGGGTTAAGGTCCCAATTGGACCTCCTGTTGGTGTACGCTGGGCAGATTTTTTTATCCTGGGAGGCTGTTCTGGGCCTTCCACTGGATGGATCTGCATGACATCACATTATAAACTTAATAACTTGAAGACTTAAACCCAGGCAATGCCGGGTACTTCAGCTAGTTTAAAAAAAATCTTCTCTAACTTTTCAACTTTTCAGGCGGTTGCACACCAAAAAAAATAGAATTTCTTCTGAAAAATCAATGTGAGTGTGGAATTTGATTGCATATTTAATTCACAGTGCGAGTGAGAACAGGACTCGGGCCCTGATTCAGAGCTGAACGCTCTGACAGAGCGCTCGCTCTGAATCAGGGACGTCCCTGCTCCTTTTTGGAGCAGCCTCCTGGCCGCTCGCATAGCTGTGGGTGACCACCCACTGCTATAGCGAGCAGCCAAAATCGGGCTTGCGACGAGACGCTGCGGTAGGGTCTCGCTGCCGCAAGCCCGGGAGTGCTTTTGGCTCTATCAGAGCCAAAAACACTCCCACTGACATCACTAGTGATGTCAATGGGGCCGGCCCCAGACGGTAGGCGTTCCCATGGGAACGCCTCCGTCTGGGCAGCCACGCCCACCAAAGGGGGCGTGCTGTCAATCAACATCGACAGCACGCCCCCTTTGGTGCGAGACCCATAACGACGGCTTGGCTGTCGTTATTCGGGTCTCGCGCAGCCGCACGACGGAGCCGCCTTGGGCACCATCGACCCGCTTGAGAGTGCTCAGCGCTCACGAGCAGGTCTGAATCAGGCCCTCAGTACCCAGCTCGCCCTAATAGGATTTACCCCAATAAATCTTCTAAGTGCAAATTTACCATGTTGAAACATTTTGTAGTTACAGACTGTAATCTAACACATGGCTAGTCAAAATAATATAGACTCAATGCACAGGGGTATTATGTATTTAAAATACATTGGTCTGTTTGTTTGTCTGGTTATGCATTCGGACACCCCTGCACCCATTGGGATGAAACCAAAGTGAGGTGGTCCAGTTGCATCGTGGCCAGGTTGAAGGAGGGTTAGGGTCCCAGTCAGACCTTCCATTGGTGTACACTGGGCAGAACTTTGACCCAGGGAGCCTGTTCTTGGCCTTCCACTGGATGAATTAGGATGAAAACTTCACAGAGGGATGGCAGTTGGTCTGGAATGCCTGTCAATTGGTCTGGGTTGCCTAACTTAATAACTTGAAGAATAGGTCCTGGTTGGGCCTCCCAATTGATGTACGTAAGGCAGAAATTTAGCGCCTATGCACTCGCAAGCGGGTCGATGCTGAGACCCTGCACACGCGCAGGGGCCGCACTGCACATGCGCAAGCCCCGGAGCGAGAGAGCTATTCTCTCGCTTCGGGATTCACTACAAAAGGGGCAGCTGTCGATGGTGATCGACAGCTCACACCGTTTTGTAGGCGAGGCGGGGGGGTGGCTACACAAACGGAGGCATTCCCGACAGAACGCCTGCCATTTGGGGGTGGCCCCACTGACATCACTTGTGATGTCACTGGTGAGCTTCCGGATCTAATAGAGCCGAAAGCTCACTGGGGCTTGTGGTAGATGAGACCCTACCACAGGGGTCTCGTCACAAGCCCCAATGGTCGCGATGGTATTGACCATCACGACCATCAATCTGGCTGCTCGCTAAAGCTGTGGGTGGTCACCCACAGCCTAGCGAGTGGCCAGGAGGCCGGCTCAGAAAATAGATGCGGCCGCCCTCATTCAGAATGAGGTCCATAGTGTGTACACACTGGATGATTTGTCATTCCCATCCGTTGGAAAATGAAAAATCCTTAAAAATCTTCTAGTGTGTACCCAACTTTACTGTGGCCAGCCAGAGAACTTTTCATAGCAAACTAGGGTCAGATGTAAGCAAAAAGTGTAACATTGTTACAGAGTTACACATTTTTTAGAAGCATGAACAGTCCAAAATGTGTATTTTAGGCTTAAAAATTAGCCTTGTGTCTGACTCTAAATTACACGACTGTGTATATTAAGCATCTCTGGATTATATTTACCTATTTTTCTGCTGCATGGCACTACTCAGCTATGATATTTTTAAGTTTTCCTTTTGGGTTCCTGTCAATATGATGACATTCAGAATGTTGACAATAAAAATGTAGACATCAGAATGTCGACATGTTTATAATGTCTTACAGATGACTTTTCAACCTCAATAATGTCGACATGTTGAAATTGTCAATATTGTGAATGCCGACCATAATCATTGGTGGCACGTGCAGTTACGATTGGGGGGCCTGATACAGAGAAGTTCGCTTTGCAGATGTTTTCCCAGTTGAGCAATTATCGGCTATCTGCATATGTGCTTGTGTCGCCCTGCCAATGTGTCAAAGCCTATTATCATAGATGCAAGCAGCAAATAATTACTTGCAGAGTGACTGTTAAGTGCCCTTTGGTGGGTGGAGGTAACGGGGTGTGCCGCCAAACCATGTAGGTGTGCCACAACCATTTTCAGGGCGTGCCGCTGCCTGTGCCTGCAATGCTGTTTTGCACAAAACATGGCTCTGGGAGTTTAGGCGCTAATTCTGCATGACCATAGAGTTTCTCAGGAGAGTTACTTGGATTTGCAATAGGCCTGTGGGCATCACAATAAAAATCCCTGCTTCTGGGACATTAGCATATATCCTCGGCGTACAAAATCACAGCAGCGACTGCAATAGAGTACCTCTCTAAATCAGGCCCAGGGTTATGCTGCAATTAGGATCAGGCTGCAATTGGGTTTAGGATTAGGCTGTAATTAGGGTTAGTTACATGTTAAAATAGTCAGAATGTGGATAGTACTATTGATATGCACATTGTAGACATTCTTAAAAAGGCAGTTTTATTCGTATGTCAGTGTCAACATGTCATCTGTTGACTTTTTGAACATGTAGATACAGTATGCTGCATGTTAACCAACCATACTCAACCCTTTCATTCGTACTTGTTATTTGAATTGAAAACAATTAAATTCTATTAAATGTAGTAATTTTACATCCAGTATTTTATAGTTTAATGTCTTAAAGAAGACAAGTATAATTATTAAAATGGCCTGTGTGGATAACCGTGTCAGCAAGTTAATAACAATACTTCTGTTATGTGGGCCAAACTGTACATCAGTGCCACACTCCCCCCACCCCGATGATAATCTGCGATCAAAACTGCCAGCAGGCAGCACTGGTCGGCGATCCTTCTGGAATCGGGGCAATTCTGCATGTTAATAATCCCCGGCTTGCCAATCCCGAATTTTTTGTGAATATGATCGGCAAATCAGGAAAATTAAACATGTTCGATTTTCCCAATCCCCCGACATAAGCATCGGCGGATCGGGGAATTGCCCTAATCCATCACAGATGTATGGGCGCAATAGTGTCATCCTTTTAAATATATTTTTTCCTCCTTTATGAATAAAGTCAAAACACATACTTAAACGATCATCTCTCTTCATCTTCTGTTCTGATTATTGTTAGGATGTTCAAAAGTGTGAGCTCTGATTTGGATTTGTGTACTTGAAAAAAGTTTTGAGATTAGACATAAAATCATTTGCAATCAATTTTGTAGAATAAATCGTTGCTAACCCGATTATTTTTTACATATTTTGCATTAACATAATTCATTTTCAATCCCTTCTAGTTTTAACAATTTAAATTCTATTTGTTTTTTCTTATCACCTCCGATACTTTCTTATTGAACTCTATTACTTGCCATTTATTCCCATCAGTTTTGAAAATATATGTGGCCTGATTCGGAGACACACGGAATCCGCACGCAGTGCCAATGTTCAGGTAGTTAAGTGATTTTTTTCTGCAGCAGCCCATACGCGTAAATTTCCTTACGGCGCGTGTGTTACAGAGAATGTCTGCACAAAGGTAGTGTTGTGATTGGGACAGACTGTATCGGAAACGTAGCGCACATGAACAGATGTACACAAGGGATGGAGTTTGTAGCAGCATTTGCATAAGCTTACAAACGGGCGGCCAGTAATAGACTCTGCATCAGGCCCATAGACTGTACATTGGCATAAACTGCATCAGGCCCATAGACTGTACATTGTCATGACTGTGCACAGTAGTATACTGTACATTGCATCCAGAGCCGTAACTAGACTTTTTGGTGCCCTGTGCCAGAGAGCACATTGGCGCCCCTCCCCCTTTATTTTTTAAATAGGGACATAAGATAGTGCACCTGAAAAAGGGCCATGGCCTCATGGGGAAGGGCCAGGGAAGAGATAGGGGAGGCCAGGAGATGCTGGGGATAAAAGAAGAGGAAGCTACAAGTGAGAATGATAATAGGAAAATTGACAGGCCTAAACAGCGTCCCCTCCCCTGCGGTGCCCTGTGCCATGGCACTGGTCGCACTACCCTAGTTATGGCCTTGATTGCATCAGGCCCATATACTGTACATTGTCATAAACTGCATCAGGCCCATAGACTGTACATTGTCTTAAACTACAGCCCATACACTGTACATTGTCATAAACTCTGCATCAGGCCCACAGACTGTACATTGTCATAAATGCTGCATCATGCCCATAGACTGTACAATGCCATAAATGCTGCATCAGGCCCATAGACTGTACATTGTCATAAATGCTGCATCAGGCCCATAGACTGTACATTGTCATAAACTACATCAGGCCCATAGACTGTACAATGCCATAAATGCTGCATCAGGCCCATAGACTGTACAATGCCATAAATGCTGCATCAGGCCCATAGACTGTACAATGCCATAAATGCTGCATCAGGCCCATAGACTGTACAATGCCATAAATGCTGCATCAGGCCCATAGACTGTACAATGCCATAAATGCTGCATCAGGCCCATAGACTGTACAATGCCATAAATGCTGCATCAGGCCCATAGACTGTACAATGCCATAAATGCTGCATCAGGCCCATAGACTGTACATTGTCATAAATGCTGCATCAGGCCCATAGACTGTACATTGTCATAAATGCTGCATCAGGCCCATAGACTGTACATTGTCATAAACTACATCAGGCCCATAGACTGTACAATGCCATAAACTCTGCATCAGACCTATAAGACTGTACATTGTTCTTGATTTGGCCAACATGATAGCCCATGTCCTTTACCTTCCTTACCCTAGTTAGCATTATCTTGATTGCTGCTTTAAACTTCACACAGCCCCAAGTCCCTAGAGTAAAATCCATGTCTTCTATCTCAACCAGCACAGCAGCATCCCCTACCCCCCCCCCCCCAATCCTTGTTATCCTTATTATAACAAAGAGAGAGGAAACCCTGCTGTACTTCCTACACAAAATCACATTTCAGTCGCTGATCAACCTCCCTAAACTCCTGCTGTCCTTCAGGCATATTTGGGTAATATCCATCTACCTCTAAGTTTCCCTCTGTACCAGTATGTACCATGACTACTCTGTCCTCCCTCCACACAACCTATTCACTCAGTAGGGACAATCATCTGCACTCCTGACATTTAATTCACATACCAAATCCCTGACCATCAGCCTTTTTCTGGATTTCACTGCAATCCTATTCCCATCTTTTCTGGAGTGGCCATGCTGTGGTTGCTAGCGGATTTATCCTATTGCAGCAAATGCTACTGAACTGACATTACCAAGATCAGCCGATGTGGCATATTTTATGATGCTGTGTCCCATGCAGACTAACTACATGACACTCTTACCTTACCTCTATATATTATTCTGATTGTAACCGTGCCTCTTCAGTGGATATGGCAAACAAGTAATTTCTCTATCACTAAGTATTAAGCTCTTTTATGTTCCAGTACTTAATTGGTTAAATCTGCAATCAAATATTCCTGGCTGCTGTTCCTTTGCGATCTCTGCGGCTGAACAGAATATTTCCACCAACACAAGCAACATTAAATATAGCTCCGAGCCACAGGAGACAGCTTTAGATGGCAATTTGCCTTCCATGAATTGAATGCATAGGGTGTAAATACGGCTCTTGATTTTCCGATCCTTACACAAAAATACAGGCAGAAGTGCCTTTTTATTTTTATCTGTTATTTTTTCCCTTTTATTTATTTGTAAGATACAAGTACAGATCTACTAAATGAATTCTGGTACCGCCATTGCGAATATATATAAATCTTTGTAGAGGTCCACAAATTATATTATACTTATGCTTCTTATCACTGGCTTAACATTTGTTAGTTTGTTTTAGTACTAAAACCTATTGTCCATGGAGTATAATAACATCTATATTTCTCATGTACTACTGACATAGCTGAAGCATACATGCCTACTGTCCACGAACGCCTGGGAGACTCCCGAATCTCGATTGGTTCTCACGGACATACGGAGGAGTAGACAAGTCTCCCGGCCAGGCGGCTTGATGATGTGAATGTGCAGAATTGCATCATTGTGGCCCCACACCCCTTTACATTGCCAGTAAATGCAGCATTTTATAGCATGGGACGAGGCCCCAATGATGCAATCTTAGAGCCATGGCCCCGCTATCCTGCAACACTCATCCCCCGCAACACCCTCCTGGGTTGCTTCCTCAGGCAGATAAAAAATCAGTATGAGCTGAGCCACTTAAACATAAGGTGCATTATCACCTGGGGTATCTATTCATCATCACTTAATTTTTACAAAAGCAGGTGAAAATTAACATTTTCACCTGCAATTGTAAAAATTAAGTTATTGGGCCATTCATCAAGAAGGTAAAGCAGGAGATATCACAGATACCTTCCTCTGGCAGGAATGGCCCTCTGTCCCTATACATTAGATAGGATTCATCGAGCTCCGAAAATTAATTATTTTCAAGAGCTTGATTGTGGGAGCAGTCTCCATCTTCAGATGGTGAGTGCTCCCGCTACCCGCTCCTTCGCATCAGCTGTCTCAGCGCAGGGCTCTTTGGGCAGCACCATCCCTGCCTCACGGTACCTGCAGCTTTCTTTGGAGAATCCAGGCATGCACCTTGCAGTCTTTACAGCACCATGGAGCATCCTGAGGATGCTAACCTCAGTGCTGCTCTTCTTCCCATCGCTGGTGGCCTCACCCCCATGGCACAGGCAGGGCCGGATTTTAGGCAGGGCGACGGGCGGTCCAGGGGCCCCCACACACTGTCCCCGGCCACATTTCCCAGATGATGTTTTTTTTCTTCTTTTAATGGAGCCGCCTGCCCCTCCCAGCATTTGGCTCCACCACTCTTTAAAGACCCTCTGGTGGCCTCTTCTCCCCCCACGCACGGTGGCCCCCAAAGTATCCTCCTCCCATTGGCCCTTATAGGGTCCTCATGGTCCTCTTCAGGGGATGGCCCTTCACCTGCCTGCAGCTGTCAGGCTGTCCCTCCGGTCTCCTCGGTGGGGTCTTCCTCTTTACGGGTGTCCCTCTGATCAGCAGCAGTGTGAAGTCCTTTGCAACGGTGGGTCGTTCCCTCCGGTCCTGGCAGCAGGCTCCTTAGTGGAAGTCTTCTCATCTGCGGGCTCTCCTCTGGGCAGCCGATGGGGTCTTCCTCCAGGTCCTCCTGCTCTCCCAGCAGTTCTTGGCGGCGGAATGTCAGTCCCTACCTATTCATGTAAATGTGTGTGGAGAGGATCTATTAGTGTGTAGTGAGATCTATTTGTGTGTGTGTGTTGAGATCTAATGTGTGTGCATATAGATATACCATAGGCGGAACTAGAGATCTGGTAATGGGTGGTCCCAGTTTTAGCTTGTCAGATATTGTGTTACTGTTTCTTGGAAAAACAATTGTATCACACACCAGTGGGGTCCGTCCCCACGGTGTTATCCTGTGTGGAGAGGGATGTTGTGTGTGCGGCGTAGCCGTGCACCACCAAAAAGGGGTATGGCTTTGCCGCCTGAACCCCAGTGGTCCGGTGTGGTGGGAGGTGAGCACTGTGCAGTGCCGGCTCCCTCACACTGTCAGGAGCCGAGTGCTGCACTTAATACTACAGTGCAGCACCCGGCTCCTGTCACCTTGGTGTCACCCTCAGCGGGTTTTTGGGGCCCCAGTCAGTTTGAAAGTCTTTTCTTACCTATATGGTGGTTTCTCTGCAACTGGAAACCTCTGAGGAATTTGAGCCTCACTGGGCAGCGTCTTCAGCCGGTATTCACTATTCATGTAGGAGATCACATTGTCTGGAAAATGCCTGTTTACGTATAAATATAACCCATGTCATCATCATAACCAGATAATATATACTGTAGTAACAGAAGTTTTTGTGCAGGAAAAAGTGAATTTCCCTGATCAAACTTATATCTCTCCACAAGCACCCCTTTGTTACTCCAGACCCCCCAATGTCTCCATCCCTAGGCCCCCCTGTGGTTCTCCAGGCTCTCTGTGTCTCTTAAGCTCCGAGCCTCCATGTCTCTCCATCTCCAGCCCCCCCTTGTCTCTCACCAGGACCCCTTGGGTCTCTCCATCCCCAGGACCACCTGGTCCTCTCCATCCCCAGGACCCCCTGCATCCTTTCATCCTCAGGCCCACCTGTGGCTCTCAGCCTCATTTCCCCAGCCCCAGTGTGCATCTCTCTGCCCCATTCCCCTGGACCCAGTGTGGGGCTCTCAGCCCCATTCCCTTGGCCCCAGTGTGCGTCTCTCTGCCCCATTACCCCAGCGCCAGTTTCCGTCTCTGTACCCCATTCCCCCAGCCCCAGTGTGCATCAGCGTCATTCCACAGCCCATGTCAACCCAGCCTCCTGTGCAGTCAGCTCCAACCCCCCCAGCCTCCTGTGCAGTCAGCTCCAATCCCCCCCAGCCCCCTGTGCAGTCAGCTCTAACCCAGCCCCCTGTGCAGTCAGCTCTAACCCAGCCCCCTGTGCAGTCAGCTCTAACCCAGCCCCCTGTGCAGTCAGCTCTAACCCAGCCCCCTGTGCAGTCAGCTCTAACCCAGCCCCCTGTGCAGTCAGCTCTAACCCAGCCCCCTGTGCAGTCAGCTCTAACCCAGCCCCCTGTGCAGTCAGCTCCAACCCAGCCCCGTGTAGTCAGCTCCAATCCCCCCTCCAGCCTTCTGTGCAGTCAGCTCTAACCCAGCCCCCTGTGCAGTCAGCTCCAACCTTCCCCCGCATCCCCCTGTGCAGTCAGCTCCAACCCAGCCCCGTGCAGTCAGCTCCAATCCCCTCTCCAGCCTTCTGTGCAGTCAGCTCCAACCTCCCCCCCCCCCCCAAAGCCTCCTGTGCAGTCAGCTCCAATCCCCTCCACCAACCTCCCTGCAGTCGCCGCCGCTAACACTTACTTGCTCCGTGCTGCTCCGTACTCTTGCTGCGACGCTGCTTGTGGGAAGAGCTGCTGCTGGGCATGCGCAGCAGCTCCCCCGGTGGCCATTTATTTTATAGGTAAGCTTCTGCGCATGCGCATTGCACAAAAGCTGTAGACTAGAGCTGCCCGATCGGAGCTCAGCTCCAATTGTGGCAGCGGGTGTGGGAGGGTGCAAGGCAGCTGTTGGCCACTGCCCTGGATGGCGGAGGGTGGGCAACAGTGGTTTGGCGAACTGGGCTACTGGGTGGTCCTGTGCACCCCCAGTTTCGCCTGTGATGCATACATATATAGATGAGGGCCTCCACACGTTTGTTGTCCTGGGTCCTCCACAGACCTTAATCCAGCCCTGGGCACCGTAAAGCAAACTTGCCTACACTCCCGGAAGTCGTGGGAGGCTCTTTATTTTTCGGGTAACCCCCCGAAACCCCGTAAGTGTAGGCAGATCTCCCGCATCCTCCCCACTTCCTAGTGAAGCAGGCATGATCAGGAGATAGAATGGGGACTTTGCGGGTTCTCAAGGAGGAGACTGGGCTATACGGCGCAATTTGCGTCAACAGTTCTGTCACGCCCCCTGAACCGGCCTTCAGGAGGGATGCTCCTGGAAAGAACTTCAACAAAGTTGGTAAGTATACTGTAAAGCCCTGTTTCTACTGGTGGGCATATTTGTACAAATACAATTAATAGTAGTATTGGCATAAAGATGCAGTTGTACTACAACAAAAGATACAGTCGCGAATAGTGTGCAACACTGAGTCAGGCCCTTAATGTCCTGCATTATACAAAAAAATGTGAAAGGAAACACAGGAAGTAAAAGATATATTACAGAAATGAATGGCTGTTAAATGATTGGTAACTGTGCTATTGCTTCCTGTGTCTGGGTCTCCCTGCTGTCTTCCAGGACAAGGTTTGTCTAGATATATGTTTCAGAAGCATAGAACTGTTGTGGAAATTCTGTTTTTTAATTAATATTCGTAATAATTATGTTTTGTATTTGAGACAGAAGATATCACAAGATGCATGTCTTTCTTGTGTTCCATTGCTGAAAAAACATTATCCAGGGGCCCTTGCCAATATTAATTTTTTTAAGGGACTATATGCTGAGAGACGTACAGTGGAGAGATTCTTAAAATTCCCTACTAACAATAATACTTTCGCAAAGACTAGGTCTTCTATTTATTATGGAACAAGTCCCACCTTTCAGACCAAATGTATCTATTGTTATGTTGTAATTATTTCTTTATTTTTCCCTTTCAAAGTGTACAGTGGTTAATGTATAACCACTCATTATTGTTATTAATAATTTGAAATGTATGTTACAGTGGAATTACTTTTAGTTTAATTATAAGGATGCGAATGATACTTACCTACTTTTCCGATCTTGCCTCGGGAGATCTGGGGAGGGAAAGCGGCGGGGGTTTTGTGATAATAATAATAATAATAATAATAATAATAATAATTTCTACTTCAGGGTCCATAGGGTATCCACAGGATACCTTGGGGTATAGGTGTGACGTCAGTCGCAGGGCACCAAAGAGTTAAGCTTTCAGCCTCCCAGGATGCACTAGGTCCCCCTCCTATACCCCGCCCCCGGGCCAAGGCACCTCAGTTTAGTTTGGTGCCCGGCCGGAGTCGGGTGCACCTGTTGGAGTGGGGGCTAGAAGAGCCCCTGAAGCTTATTCTTCATGCAGCTGTGGCTGCACAACTGGATGTACAGCATGGACAGTCAGTCCTGACGTCCATGCTGTCTTCCCTACACCCCGCCGGTACCAGAACGCCGGTACTGATCCGGGGATGCTGGTGGGCGTCTGGGGTCACAGCTAGCGGTGACCCCAGATGCTCCGGACCATGGCCGGTTTCAAGGGGGACAGAGGTAAGCAGCGGGGTCCCGCGGTGGGTCCCCGCTGATCACATGGTCCTAAGTCCCCAGGCAGGGGGCTCCCTGGGGACTGGCTGCAGCGTGGAGCCAGGCGACCAACCTGCGCTTCCACTACCCCCTGGGACAGCGGACCGCAGCAGAGCGGTAGCGCTGCGGCGTCCCAGGGGTTAAATGCATGCCAGGGGAGCGCGCCTTCCCTGTCTCACAGCCGGCGCCTCCCCCGCTGCACACAGCCCTCTCTGCATGCTGCCGACTGGTCCTGTGGCAGCGCTCCTCCCCCAGGCCAGCCTCCTCTCTGCTCCTCGGCGGCCATCTTCTCCAGAACGCATGGTGAACGCTGCTGGAAGCGCTGGACGGAAGCATCGTGGTCTGGGTCCCCCCGCATACCTCTCCTCCGCTGTGGTCAGGTCTGTGTATGCAGCGCTGTGTCCTACCAGGCCCTGTGTCTGTGTAGTTGAGTGATCAGCGCTGTTAGTGCAGGAATTGTTATTTCTCTGCATTGTATGTGACTGTGCTAGCGCTGCTGCCTGTAATCTTTTCTTCATCTAAACTGTCAGCTTTATTACTGTCCCTGTTCTTTCTGCTAAAGCCCTTGCGGTGCGGTGCTGCAGGGTGGTCTCTCGCCTATTTAATACTTAATTGGTGAGAGAGGTCACATACGTGGTGCCATCATGTCTGAAAGTGATTTTCCCCTCCGGCTACAGTGTACCACGTGCAAAGTACCGTTAGCGGAGGGGGAGGGTAGCGCGGAGGGCCTTTGCCGGCAGTGTTTGTCCATGGCGCGGCCTATTACGGTTACAGCACCGGTACAGGAGCCGCCCTGGGCTTGTTTCGCTCAGGCGTTAACAGCTTTAGTGGGCCAGTTAGCTCCGCAGCCCGCGTTTACTCCGATGGGTTTGTCCCAGCAGTCTGTGGTGTCGTCACCCATGCAGGGGTTCCCACGACAATTGGTGGTACCCCACAGTCTCCCTTTTTCCCCGCTCCCGGGTTCTCAGGAGCCAGCGTGGGTTAACTCCCTGACGAGTTCTGTACAGCACTTGTCGGATGTGTTGCAAGGGGAGTCTGTGATGCGGTCTCATAAAAGGCCGGTGGCGTCTCTGTCCGCTCCTTATGAGGATGACGAAGGGACGTCTGATGATGGGGAGATTCTAGATCCTTACGATAAGGAACCTCTCCATACTAAGGACGCTGATGCTAAGTCCAAAGTATATATTCCTGGACTTATTCGGGCGGTCCGCACAGCCTTGGTGATTGAGGACGAAGTTCCCCCAGCGGCTAAATCTAAGTATGCCTTTTTCAAAGATGTGAAGGGCGATGCCACAGTCTTTCCTCTTTCGGGTCAGTTGGTGGACCATTTAGAGGAGGCGTGGAAACAACCTGGCAAAAGATACCAGCCGCAGAGACGCCTGGCGGTGGCTTATCCGTTCGCGGATAATTATTTTGCAAAGTGGGAATCCTCTCCACAGGTGGATTCTCACGTGACCCGTCTTGTCCGTAGTGCCACATTGCCGATGCCATCCATGTCCTCCCTTAAGGATGCTACGGACCGCAAGGTAGAAATCTGCCTGAAGTCCGCTTATTCCCTTGCAGGGGGGGCAGCACGGCCGGCTATGGCCATTTGCTGGGTTGCCAGAGCGATGGAGCGCTGGGCGGATTCATTAGAGGCTTCTTTTGAATCCGACTGTCCGGCCGATCAGGCGGAGTTGATTGGCAATCTCCATGATTCGGCCACCTACATCAACGAGGCGGCTCTAGACATTAGTACTCTGGTGTCTAGAATTTCTTCAGCAGCGGTAGCTGCTCGTCGCACCTTGTGGCTGCGATCCTGGAAGGCGGACGCAGATTCCAAGAAAGGTCTGGAAGCGTTGCCGTTTACCGGAGAAGTTCTCTTCGGTCCGGATCTGGATAAGATTGTGGCCACGCTGGCGGCAGCCAAATCTGCCTGTCTCCCGTCGGCCGCTGCTCCTTCTGGTTCGGTACCATCGTCCTTTCGGTCATCTAGGGCCCAGGGCAGGCCCAAACCACAGTCGTTTCCTCGACAGGCTGGCCCTAAGAAATCGGTCAAGCCCCGGAAGCAGGCATGGAGTACCAGACGTCCGGCCCCCAAGCCAGATGACAAGCCTGCGGCCTGACGGTCCGGGCCTCCCTTTGGGGGATCCCAGGGTGGGAGGCCGCCTGCTACAGTTCGCCCAGTGTTGGTCGACCACTACGACAGACACTTGGGTTCTGGAGGTGGTTTCTCACGGATACGCCCTCTCCTTCCGGCACAGACCCCCGGCTCGCTTCTTCACCACGGGTCTCCCATCAGACCGGAACAAGGCTACGGAGCTGCGGAAGGTATTGCACACTATGCTCCAGGCTGGAGTTATAGTGGCGGTTCCATTCTCCCAGAGGGGCCAGGGTTTCTATTCAAATCTATTTTTGGTACAGAAACCCAATGGGTCATATCGTCCGATTCTCAACCTCAAAGCACTCAACAAGTCTTTGCGGGTCCCGAAGTTTCGGATGGAGACCCTACGGTCCATCATTCTGGCGCTGGAACCTGGGGACTACTTGGTGTCATTGGACATACAGGACGCTTACCTGCATGTCCCTATTCTTTGGCGCCATCAACAGTTCCTCAGGTTCGCAATCAGCAGCGACCACTTCCAGTTTCGGGCGTTACCTTTTGGCCTGGCAACAGCACCACGTGTTTTCACCAAGGTGATGGCGGTCATGGCGGCTTCTCTGCGGCTGCAGGGAGTCCGCATGTTGCCGTATTTGGACGACCTGTTATTGGTGGCAGGATCTCCAGAGCTCCTGTTACGCCACTTGGACCTGACCATTGCACTGCTGCAACGGCACGGCTGGCTAATCAACTGGCAGAAGTCCACTCTAATCCCGTCTCGGAGGATTCTGCATCTTGGAGCCTTATTGGACTCGGGACAGCAAAGGATCTTCGTGACGGAGGACAAGATCTCTGCTTTACAGTCAAGGGTGCGCAGTTGTCTGCCCAGCCGCCGGGTGTCCTTACACTCGGCGATGAGGTTACTGGGCTCCATGGTGTCGGTGTTCGACATGGTGGAATACGCCCAGTTTCACTCCAGATCTCTGCAGCACCTGATCCTGTCCAAGTGGAACGGGCTGACTCAGTCTCTGAAGTCCCAGACGATTGTGCTCACCCAGGAGGTTCGCCTGTCCCTTACGTGGTGGTTACAGACGACCCACCTCAACAAGGGACGTCCGTTCTGGGTTCCAAATTGGGTCCTGTTGACAACGGACGCCAGTCTTCGGGGCTGGGGAGCAGTTTCGGGTCCACACTTGTTCCAGGGCAGGTGGACGCCGACAGAAGCGGAGCTTCCAATAAATATCTTGGAACTCCGTGCGGTCTTCAATGCTCTCCAGCAGGCACAGCGGTTTCTCCAGGGTCGCCCGGTGCAGGTCCAGTCGGACAACGCTACCACCGTGGCCTACATAAACAGGCAAGGAGGAACTCGCAGTCGGGCGGCTCTCGTAGAGGTCTCTCGGATCCTGGTTTGGGCGGAGCGCAATCTTCCGGCCATATCAGCGGTCTTCATCCCGGGAGTGCTCAATTGGGAGGCGGACTTTCTAAGTCGCCAGGACGTTCATCCGGGGGAATGGTCCCTGCACCCGGACGTTTTTCAACTACTGGTGGACAGGTGGGGTCTTCCAGAAATCGACCTCATGGCGTCCCGGCACAACAACAAGTTGCCGGTGTACGGGTCTCGCACAAGAGACGAAGGGGCGTCTCTGGTGGATGCTCTGTCCGTCCGGTGGACGTTCCGGTTCGCATACCTGTTCCCTCCGGTCTCCCTTCTTCCACGGGTAATCCGGAAATTCAAACAGGAAGGAGGGAC
Source organism: Taudactylus pleione (assembly GCA_031769625.1). NCBI lineage: Eukaryota > Metazoa > Chordata > Amphibia > Anura > Myobatrachidae > Taudactylus > Taudactylus pleione. The sequence goes on from JAUIMM010000086.1 coordinate 2,613,092, forward strand.
GCTCCTGTTGATAGCTCCCGCGTGGCCCAGACGGCACTGGTTCTCAGACCTCCAGTGTCTGTCCGTGGACATTCCTCTGCGGTTGCCGCTACGACCGGACCTTCTGTCTCAGGGTCCTTGCCTTCACCCGGACCTGACTCGGCTGTCTTTGACGGCGTGGCTGTTGAGACGGCCATGCTGAGGTCCCGGGGGTTTTCCAGCTCTGTGGTGCGTACCATGTTGCGAGCTCGGAAACCGTCTTCCGCGAGGATATACCATCGCGTGTGGCATACGTTCTTCCAGTGGTGTCGACCGAGAGGTTATGCACCACGGGAGTTTCGTCTGTCTCGGATTCTCGCCTTCCTGCAAGCGGGACTAGATCATGGGCTTCGCCTTGCTTCTTTGAAGGTACAGGTTTCGGCCCTATCTGTCTGGTTTCACCGTAGGATTGCTACAATCCCGGATGTGCGCACCTTTATGCAGGGTGTTCTCCGCATTCAGCCGCCCTTTGTTCCACCTGTGGCGCCTTGGGATTTGGCTGTGGTCCTGAGGGCTCTCCAAGGACCGCCGTTTGAACCACTGGGCTCAGTGGATCTTAAATGGCTAACAGCTAAGACTGTTTTCCTTCTGGCCATTGCTTCGGCCAGACGTGTTTCTGAGTTAGGGGCTCTTTCTTGTAGACCCCCTTTCTTGGTTTTTTATGGGAACAGGGCAGTGCTCCGCACTCGGCCCGAGTTTCTTCCCAAAGTTGTTTCCCAGTTTCATATTAACGAGGAAATAGTTGTTCCGGCCTTTAACTCACCGGGTCTTTCCGTGGGTGAGGCCTCTTTGGATGTTGTGCGGGCCTTAAGGACTTATGTTGACCGCACTTCTTCGTTTAGGAAGTCGGACGCTTTGTTTGTCCTCTTTGGCTTCCGTAAAAGGGGTTGGCCTGCTTCAAAGCAAACTTTGGCAGCCTGGATCCGTATGGCTATTTCTGAAGCTTATCTTCATGAAGGCCTACCGGTCCCTCCTTCTCTGAAGGCTCATTCCACTAGGTCTGTGGGTCCTTCGTGGGCAGCTCGACCTGGTGCCTCGGCAGTTCAGATCTGCAAGGCTGCTACGTGGTCTTCTGTCCATACCTTCGTGAGGTATTACAGGTTTGACACCTTCGCCTCTCAGGATGCTTCCTTCGGGCGGCGGATTCTCCTTTCTGCAAAGGAGCGTCCCCACCCTTAAAGGATACTGCTTTGGGACATCCCCAAGGTATCCTGTGGATACCCTATGGACCCTGAAGTAGAAAATATGAGATATGGTAAGAACTTACCCTTGTTATCTCTATTTCTACGAAGTCCATAGGGTTCCACAGGACTCCCGCCCTGTCGCACCTGTGCTGCAGATGGGCTTTGCTCTGGTCACCGGTTTTCCGTCTCCCTCTGGTGAGAATGTGATTCTTGTATGTGTCCAGATCTTTGTTCTCTCTCTTCCTTCTCCTCCTCCGGCCTATGGCTTGGTAACTAACTGAGGTGCCTTGGCCCGGGGGCGGGGTATAGGAGGGGGACCTAGTGCATCCTGGGAGGCTGAAAGCTTAACTCTTTGGTGCCCTGCGACTGACGTCACACCTATACCCCAAGGTATCCTGTGGAACCCTATGGACTTCGTAGAAATAGAGATAACAAGGGTAAGTTCTTACCATATCTCATATTTTTATTTATATAGCGCTTTTCTCCTAAAGGACTCAAAGTGCTTTACATTTACAGTACAAAATACAAAATAATCTTAAACAAGGGACATTCGTGAAATGCTTGGGTGAATAGGTGAGTCTTGAGACTATTTTTGAAGGATTCTAGAGTGGAGGCCTCTCGAACTGTGCGGGGAAGTGAGTTCCAAAAGGTTGGAGCCACAAAACTGAAAGCTCGACCCCCAGACGAATTCCGTGAGATTCTAGGTACTATTAATAGTCCTTCGTCAACGGATCGCAGTAATCGAAAGGGACGGTAAGGAATCAGAAGCTGCTTCAGGTACCTTGGGCCATGGTCATGTAGGGCTTCGTAAGTTAGCAAGCCAATCTTGAAAACAATTTGCCATCTGACAGGCAACCAGTGAAGGGAGTAGAGAATGGGTGTTATGTGGCTGGAATGTGGCTGGTTGGTTAATAGCCTGGCAGCTGCGTTTTGTACCATCTGCAAGCGGTGCAATTATTTTGCTGGGAGACCGAGGTAGAGGACGTTGCAGTAGTCTAGGCGTGATGATATAAATGCATGTATGACTTTAGGCAGATCTTCTGAGGGAATTAAGTGCTTGATTCTGGCTATGTTCCTCAGATGAAAGAATGAGGATTTGACTGTGGTTGATACCTGATGTTTAAGTGTCAAGCCGCTATCCAGGACAACACCAAGACTCCGCACATGTTCAGTGTTTTGTAATTCTGTTCCCCAAGCGTAAGTCCTGTTGGTTGGCTATGCTGTAGCCCTGTCCTTTGACCTATCATAAGGACCTCTGTTTTACCAGGGTTCAGTCGCAGCCAACTGGCACTCATCCACTCCTGAAGCTCAACTAGGCGGCGATTTAGGGTTGTTATTGTATCCTTTGTACCTGGAGCAAAGGACATGTACAGTTGTGTATCATCTCCATAGCCGTGGTAGACCAGGCCATGGCGTCTGATTATTTTACCCAATGGTAGCATGTATACTGCAAAAAACATGGGAGATAGTATAGAACCCTGTGGGACACCGCATGGAAGTGGCACTGGTGATGAAGAGTTTACTCCAGAAGAAACTCTCTGTGACCTGCCAGTGAGAAATAATTTGAACCAGCTAAGGACTGTGCCATCCAGTCCACAGAAATTTTTCAGGTGCTCAATTAGAATCCCATGGTCCACAGTATCAAATGCTGCTGAGAGATCCAGAAGGATTAAAATTGAACAATCACCTCTGTCTCTTGCCATCAGAAGATCATTAAGCACACATACCAGGGCTGTTTCAGTGCTATGTCTTCTCCTGAATCCTGACTGGAATGGATCATAAATATCATGGGTAGACAGGTGGGTTTCCAGTTGCATTGCCACCACTTTCTCAATGACCGTTCCTAGAAAAGGAAGGTTTGATACTGGTCTATAGTTGGTCATGCAGTTGGGGTCTAAATTAGGTTTTTTAAGAAGTGGTCTAACAATTGCTTCCTTTAGTGGTTCTGGAAAAATGTCTGTTTGCAAACAGCATTGAACTATTTTTGCAATTACAGGGCCAATAATGTCTATACACCCTATGAGAAGCTTGGTTGAGGCAGGGTCCAGATCACAGGTGGTGGGTCGCAACATTCTGATAATGGATGTAAAAGACATTGCTTAAATTATGTCAAAGCTGTTCCAGGCAGACAGGTGGCTTACCTTGGCAGGCTTTGTAGTTTGGCACTCCTTTGATGGCACTGTGGGGGTGATGAAAATCATGTCATTGTGGCCTTGCTATTTATGACATGGGGAGGGTCTATGATGACACACTACTCACAGCGAACCATGCCATCACATTCCTTCCCGCTTCACTGGATAAGTATGCAGGATGCTATCAGGGATTTCTACTCTCTGGGAGCCAGGTGAGTAGGTAATTATGATGCGAGTCTCTAGCTTTAACACACTTCACTTACACATACAAGAGCTCTGACAGGCCTGGGTACTGGAAAGGGGAAGGGGTGCATGACCAAATCCAGGAAACGTGGCCAAAGCCCCTACCAAAAATACCATCAGAAACTACATGCAGCGTTGGATAGTCTACAAGACCATCGGCTATCTGAGTAACCCTGAGGTTACTCAGATTGTCCCTCGCAGCTCCTTAGCCTATGCCAGGCAGTCAGACCCTGGCCTCTGCACTCCCAGGAAACAGGGGCAGGTTTTTGGAAACGCTGCTCCCAAATGCCCAAGGCCTGACAATCGGGCTGTGCCTCAGAGGGTACTGCGTGCAACAACACAGGATCCGTTCTGCACATGCACAGGCGCCCCTCCATGAGAGATGTATGCCATCCTAGGGCTGCTGCTGCAATCCTTGTCAAAAGGATGATAAAGGATGATAACGCCTGGCAGTGACGTATGATATTTATGTCTTTTCACACTTCAATATATAGAGCCCTATAAGTCTTACCTAAGGCAACTAAATTAATACAGTACATGTTCACAGAATTGGTTTTGTTAGAGAAACTGTCATAGGTAATATGATTAAATATAATATAATTAAGTACCGCTTGACAATGAAAAGAATTATAGTATAGCAGTATATAGTTTAAAGAATCAAATGCGCTTATTCATTATATTCATATAAGTTTCTCTAACCCAATGCTACAACATAACCCCCAACACTTAAGTTATTTTTTTATAGCGTACAAATATTCTGCAGCGCTTTACAGAGAATATTTCAGTCATTCACATCAGTCCCTGGGGTAGATGTATTATAGCGGCACTTAACGTGCCGCTATAGCGCTTCCCGCTTCGCCTCTTTACCGAGGCGAAGCAGGAAGCACTACCGATGAGATGTATAAACATCTCATCGGCCGGAGAGGGGGAGCATTAAGTCCCCCCTCCAGCGCTACCCGCTAGAGACAGCAGCGCATCTGTGTCTCTGTCCCAGCCGGCTCCACTGAGCATGCGCGGGATCTCGCAAGTATCGCGAGATCCCCGCGTGGAGCCCTGGAGCCGGTAGCCGCCGCAGCAGGGACAGCGCTGTCCCTGCTGTGGGGATAGGCTAGCGCCAGGCTGTAGCTGTCGATAACGACAGCTACAGCCGGCCGAACGGTCAGACGATCTGACCGTTCGTACATAACCCAGGCTATCAGCGCTGCTATCTTGTAGATAGCAGCGCCGATAATGACAGGAACGCATAGCACCCCTGTCATTTACCGCCCAGACCCCGATCATACATCGGGGAGAAGCGGTATCAGCGCACATAACGTGCGCTGATACAGTTTCTGGGCTTCATACATCTACCCCCTGTCTCAGTGGACCTTACACTCTATATTCCCGACCCTACCCTGGGACTTAACTAGGGATGTTCCACAGCACAGAGCGCAAGACATACTTTACCTACTTTTAAGCTCTTTCCTACGGGTGAAGCCCAGAGGAGAGATGCTGCTGACTGGAGGTGGGGGCGGGGCCCACATTACTCATCATTTGTAGATCGATCATGAGGGGGCAGGGCCTATATGGCCTGATTTGCATAGAAACACATGTGGGCCCCTCTCCCTCCCTGTTTACTCGCAATTTCCAGCATTGTCCTCCCCATACTGCCCACTTTGTTAGGAAGTGGGCAGGATGCGGGAGGGCTGCCTACTCTTCCTTGGTTGTGAGGGCCTGCCTGCAATTTCCGGGAGAGTAGGCAAGTATGTTGCAGGGCTCAGAGGCCGGCCTCTATCGCTGCACCATGGCCCTTTCTTCTGGCTAGCAGGGTGCCTGGAATGGCATCTTGCAGCCAGTAACGCTGCAACAGTGCCACCTGAATTGTCCTTTGGACTCTACAGACAAGCACCTTGCCGTGTATACAGCTGCGCGGAGCGTCTTTTAGATGCTCCGTGCACTACTGCACTTCTGGGTACTGGCTGGCCCTGCCCCCTATGTATACTAGGGCTATTTGTTTTTTTCAGAAGCCGATTAACTTATCAGTATGTTTTTGGATTGTGAGAGGAAACCCAAGCAAACACAGAGAGACCATATAAAACTCCACACAGATAGGGCCTTGGTGGGAACTCAAGACCTCAGTGCTGTGAGGCAGTAAAACTAACCATTATGCCAACCGTGCTGCATAATCTAGACTGAAAACTGGAACTATGGCCCTGATTCAGAGACAGACGCAATGCCAGTATTTTCACAGAACGAGCGAATGTTTGCTATTGCGCATGTGTGAACTCCACTGCGCATGTGCAGTGATTTACTGTGATTACTCTCAGACACAGAAACCACTCGCAAAGTGAGTGACAGGTCGTCAGTGTTTGGGGGTGGGACCGGGGGTTTGGTTTGAAAAACGCAAGCGTGTCTGACCGTTTAAACCAGGGGCGGGGAAGCTTTTTTTCTGCTGAGGGCCATTTTGATATATATAACATTATTTGGTGCAGGCCACGCCCCCTCCGTGTGACATCACATGGGGGCGGGGTCACAATCGCCGGTGTTTACAGCAATGCCCAGAGCATCCTGAGGATGTTCCAGAGAGCTGTAAGGGCAGCGGTGTGACCATCTGAAGCATCCTAAGGACGCTCCAGGCGGCACTGCTGCATAGATTCTGGATGCAGGGTGCCATTCTAGGCACTCTTAAAGCATACTTGCCAACTCTCCCTCATTGTCAGGGAGACTCCCTGAAATAGTAGCAATCTCCCTGTCTCCCTGAAGAGTCTAGCAATCTCCCTCATTTCATCCTTACCCCCATTATGAAGCTGTTATATTAAAAATCAGAGATATATACCTTCAAATGAGATCATTAGTGTAGTTTCCTTGCATTGGTTATTAAAAGGCACAATGATCCCTATGAATTTCTGAAAAGTATTAGTGTGTTTTCATCAACAAACAGATCTTACTAACTGCTTTTGGGCTGGTTTACATTTGGATGTAAGTCAGGTATCAGTACACGCCCACTGTAAGACGCGCTCATAGGTGCTGCTTTCACAATCTCCCTGAAATGCTTTTTCAAAAGTAGGCAAGTATGTCTTAAAGCCAGATGAGGCTAGCAGGAAAAAGCTCAGAGGGCCAGACCAAATGATTCCGGGGGCCTTATACGGCCCCCGAGCCTGAGGTTCCCCATCCCCGGTTTAAACACTGTTTCGTGGGCCTGCATAAATTAGCCATTGCATTCTCCAGGGCAGCATGAGATTTCTCTGGGAGCCACGAGAGCTGCAGTGTTTGCGGCTGGTCAGACTTGCCTTACATGCTGCGTGACTGAATCCTGTGCATCAAAGGTACCGATGTTTATATGTCATCGGACGGATATGAGATGGCAGCAGTGGGCGCTCCTATGCTCGTCTGAGCTTGGAAGGCATTAGCATATTTTAGCACTGCGATCCATAACAGAATGCAGTTGCGATTACATAACCATCCGTCTCTATATCAGGCCCAATGTCCACGAGTTACATTTCATACTCCACTTTATTTTGTAAACAGAACTCTTATTGTAATGAGACAAGTTGCAGTATTATGGAGGATCTCACCTGGCCTCCTCCCATTGTGTAATAATGCATTTTGTACCTTTCAGCTACACATTTGTGCCACAGGTATTGATGATATGCATTCATGTGTTGTTTTAGATTGAACTAAGGTCTATTTATTTTAAGTGACATAATGAAAAGTAGAAATGAAACAAGGTGTGCTTCTATTTAAAGTGGTAATAAATTAGACTTTGAAGTGACATAGAGCCCTTTCTACCATGTGCATTTTCAGGTTGATCCACATCCTGCTTAAATAGGCCCACCTGTGAGTGTCCAGTTTTCTCAGTGGTTCTGTATGGATCCTAAATGTGGTTTATAGTCTATAGCTTCTAATACTGCAATGTACGTTTTTGATTATTACTCACTGTCCATGTATAACAAGTGAGGGACACGGATGCCAGAAACAGGAGCGGGGATTTCACAGTTGTAGAAGTGCTGGCCAGTTCTGCAGCTCATTTCCTGGAGTGTCGCTTACAGAAGTGTTCCACGCCAGCATGTTTCCTTCCCCTCTCTGTGTATATTGAGCTTGCAATAAAGTGTATCCATTTGGCAATAATAGCTTTTTTTCTGTCGTTTTTTTTATTTTATTGTTTTCTTTAATAATTGTGGATTAGCTGAATATGTTTTATGAACCTAAGCCCGGAAACATTAGATTTGGGGCTGAATGAGACCTCCAAATGAATGAAACTTGGCAGAACATTGAAGTTCATGGCTATAATCGTTTCATAGTATTGTTGTATTGTGTGGGTCACTTTCTACATCTAAATAATTAGTATTTTAAATAATAGCCAGATCATCCATTAAGTGAGCTATGCTCACCCTTAGGTCCCAGTGGGTTCAGTGGACTGAGTGGAGCCCTGATTATCTTAAAATAAAAATATGGTGTTAAGGCTATATGGTGTACTTTGACACTTATAAATATATAGGCCAATTGATTAATAACATAATTACATGTAAATTGCTGTCAAGAAACAATCACACCGCTGTGCATATACATAATATACAAGTGCTTATTCGTGAAAATAGTGTGGATTGTCAATCCGTTATCACAAACTGTAAAACGTACAGTCCCATGTTCGCTAGCCGTGTGGTGTGATCATCTAACTCTGGATCAGTCACCTTCAGGCTAATGTAGTTCTCATGTTAGGCCCCGAAGGGTACACAGGTGCCCCTGCATCTGCAGGTTTAATAACCAGTTAGTTGGTGGTGAGCAGAGTATGCATGCACATGGGTATTAGGTCAGTTCACAGCTATTAAAATAATTATTTGCATACTTACCTACACTCCGTGAACCAAGTGGCGTAACAACGGCCCCCGCGGTGGATTTGGGGCGCCGGCGGTCGCATTAACGGGGGGGGGCGCGGGGTCCAGTGCTACGCCACTGCAAAACGTTTATCGCGATCTACAGGTAGCTTGCGGGGCTCCCACCGATAGCTCGAATCCAGTTTGCCTATAGCAACTTTGAGGCTAAAGAGGTCAGTGTTCCCAGTGATGCAGTGTGCTGGTGACGTTATGGTGTAAGGAGCCTGCGCGCCTGCTGGATCCAGTTAGATCAAGTCAGCGGGAGCTCTGGTGGCGTGGAGCCCGCGGTGCCCAGCGTGGTAAGGTAAGTACTGTACAGAGGTATGGGGGGGGGGCTCACTGGGGGCTGTTCTGCACTGGGAGGTGGCACTACTACTGGGGGGAACTGCATAAGGGGCACTACTGTAGGGGGCACTGCATAAGTGGCACAACTAAACGGGACACTGCATAATGCGCACTACTACAGGAAGCACTGCATAAGGGGCACAACTACAGGGGGCACTGTACAGTGGGAACTGCATAAGGGGCACTACTACAGGGGGCACTGTATAATGGGCACTACTACAGGCGGCACTGCATATGGGGCACTACTACAAGGGGCACTACTGCAGGGGGCACTGCATAATGGGCAATAACCTGATACATACAGAGTTTTCAGGTTCTAACCTATGTTCCCAATAATCTGGTTCTACACGGACATAGAAACTGTGCAACCTGTCTTGAACTGAGGTGACAGACTGGCAGGGGCAGAGAGGAGGGTTGGTGAGGTAGATCTTTCAGGGTGGGATGTAATGGGCATTACTGTGTAGCACAATGTGCTAAAGGGATATTACTATACTTAGTGTGGCATAATGTGTTATAAAGGGCATTACTGTGTGGCATAATGTGTTGTAAGGGGCATTAGTGTGGTATAATGTTTAATAAGGGCATTACAGTGTGGTATATGTTATAATGGGCATTGGGCTTGATTAAGACTTGGAAATGGAGAGAGATCTCTCTCTCAACTGATCATCTTGGTGAAACCATGCTGCACTGCATGTGGGGCACATTTAAAATGTGCAGAGAGATTTAGATTTGGTAGGAGTGTTTCCAAACTGACATCTAAATTGTAGAGTAATAATAAAGCTGTGCAGTATTTGTTGGCTACATGTAAAAGCAGCCAGTATTTCCCCTACATGTAAAAAAAATGCATATATTTACACCCCTTGCATTGCAATATGGTTTGTTCAGGTTCACAGCTGAGAGGCATATCTCACTCTATTCCCGAGTCTGAATCAGGCCCATAGTGTGTAAGGGGTATCCTGAAATCACACACCTTTTTCAGGAGTACACGTGCCAGAGGTGCGTGAAGAAAAAATTTATTATTTTGTTGTTCATTTTTTGGGGTGGTAGGGGCGGGGCAGAAACTTTTTTTTTGGCATGGGGGAGCAAAATTTATAGTTATGCCACTGCGTGAACCTCTGTGAGTCTGCCTACATTTTTGGGAGTCCCTTTGGCTCCCAGGAGAGTGGGTGCTCCTCCCACACCAAGCACGCTTACCATAGAAGTGGGTAATAGCAGAGTATCGGGATGACAGCAGGCTGGTATAACCTAACAGACCAGCCTGTCACTATAATGCGCAAGCTATACAGTATATACAGAAGTCAGGCCTGTCTGATGTCCCAGTGACAGTCGGCTCAGTCCTACTTGTCAGATGCTGGAGGGCGGCAGCGCAGGAGAGCACTACTTCCAACAGTGGGTAGGATGTGGAGAATAATGCAGAGAATCGTGGTCCATGGGAAGGAGGATGGGCCAATATGAGGTGATGGGTGCATTCGCCACCCAATCCCACATTAATACATGGGGGAGAAGCGGTATCCGCACACAAAATGTGCGCTAATACCACTCCTCCCCCATATCGCTGGGTCATACATCTCCCCCACAGTATGATAGTGGCTTATACAGATGGTCACCCGAACAGACACTCTCTCTTCCTCATGCCTTCTATGACAGAGAGCCGGGTCTCATTGTGGCCACACAGCTACATACAGCCCTATGCTCTCCCATTCCTTTCTCTCATTTTCCTGCCCAACTGTCACTTACTGGCCCTAACTCACCAGGGGCGTGGCCACATAACTTTACACACATAATTCTCAAACACAGATATTTAATTATCCATTTGAAAGGGTTATTATGTCAGTAAGGTACAGACTTTAGTGCATGGCTATTTTTCTGGAAAAATAGGTTTCGGAACTGTGAGTGGAGCTATAGAAAAACCATTTTATATATATATATATATATATATATATATATATATATCTCACCACACAAAAATAAATATATATATATAAAAACACAGTGCGGATACGGCACCAAAACACTCAGTGGTTGACCAATCAATATACTGAGATGAAATCACCCATCAAAAACTCAATTTAAGCAACCCTTGCCTTAAAATAACGGGCGTCAGCCTTATGTCAATGAAACGTGGGCTAATAGTGTTTAATAACCAAAAAATGTGTAGGAATAATGTGATTGACTAATGGGCGACCAGTTTGCTACAAAAGTGCTAATGCATAACTAAATTAATAGATCATAATTAGCATAGTACGTGATAATATATAAAGTGCAACAGTGAAGTAGAAAATATATACTTAATTTATTCTAAGAACAGGTAAAAGCACATAGATTCACAAAAGGTAATCAAACGATAAAAGGATCACTAATACATGATTCAACACATTAAAGACAAATAGAAATTACTTATAAAAAAAAAAGGAACAAAAAGGAATAAATAGCGATAAATGGATAAAAAGGAGAATATCAGCTTATCTGAATAAAAGAGGAGTCAGAGCTCATATGGTAAGAGACTGCTACCTCCAACGCGTTTCGTCCAAAGACTTCTTCAAGGGGATGCTAACCAAGTGGGGTATCTGCCTATTTATACTGCTCCATGTGCTTATTAGGGGTCAATATCGTGATCACTTCCGGGTTACCGAGAGCATCAAAAAACCTCATAAATGTCATTCAAAACATAGCCAAGATGTAACTATAAATGGCTGAATATTAAAATGTATTAGATCATACGTTTAACCAATATGTTTAGCAAGCATAGATAAGAGTTCTAAATTGGTAAGGCTATTTCCGTCCTCTGTTCATTCTAGTACTTCCGCTCAAACACTGGATCCCGCGATGTCCTATCCGTATGCTTGTGTAATTGCCAGACTTCAGGATGCGTCATCATGCGTGCTTGTTAGTTCCGCCTTTCTCAGGGTCTCAGCACTTCCGTCCTCGTGACTCGGAGTTCCGGGATTTGGGGTGCGTCACTAGTCACGTGTGCTTAGGTTCCACCCGGGTATTGCGTGCACGGAGGGCATACGTCACTTCCGCCCTTCCTGGTTGGATTGCATACATCGTGCATCCGCCCTTTCAGCGCATAATATTCTATAACTAAAGAGAATTTATATTATAAATAAAAAACTTCATATATCATTCTTTGTGTGCTTGTCCCAGAGTATACTTCCAAGTACTATTATGATCTATTAATTTATTTATGCATTAGCACTTTTGTAGCAAACTGGTTGCCCATTAGTCAATTACATTATTCATATATATATATATATATATATATATATATATATATATATATACATGTGTGTGTATGTGTATCAATATATATAAATATATTTATTTTTTATATATATATATATATATATATATATATATATATATATATATACAGTATATTATGAGGGCTGATTGAACAGTAATGAGATTGATTTTTTTTTACTCAGATGACTCCATGGGATCTAAACATTTTTTTATTTCTATTTAAAAGTAGCATCCTTCACATTCAATAAATTTTTTGCAGCGTTTCAATAACGATTCAATGACACGCAGTAGTTTTGTGACATCACTTTTAGTGTTGCAGCTGTGGCATTTTTCACTTTTACTTCATTTCACGCAGTTGTGTTTTCATGGTTGGGAATGCCCAGAAAACACACAGCACTAAGTTTGGACTATATGGAGGGTGCGCCAGTGCTGTCCCATTAATTTCAGTCAGTGCTGCCAATGCAACAGCAGCAACATGTGGTCGGGTATTGTCTTGGAGCAAAAACCACGGTTTCTTCAGCAAATCTGGTCTTTTCTTCCTCATGGCTCCATGCAAATGGGTTTTTAGGAGGTTTGCATAGTAGTCACCATTAATTGTCTGTTTACTGGGAACCCAGTGCTGTAGGATCATACCATGCACATCAAAGAACAGCAGAAGCATGACTTTACACGTCACATGGAATTTTTTTGGCGGAGGTGAATTCGCTTGTTTCCATGCACTGGACTGATGATTAGATTCCGGATCATAATGACGAATCCACGATTCGTCACATCACAATCCATTTTAGGAAATCGGGTATCCCCTCCGACATTCAAACGGTGTTCTTGCACGATTCAACTAGTAGTCGCATCTGCTCTTCTATGAGATTTCTAGTTACCCTATCGGGAGAGCTGTTCTTTGCTAAACATTTTCTGCATACAGTGTTAATAAAAGACTGTATGCATGTGATTATTGGAGGGATGCATCCATCCAAAAATGCGTTGCTTGATGCATTCTGGCCATTAATGTTTACACAATTAATGTTTACATGTTGTAATTAATCAGATTAATAAATACAATTTACACCTGAGGATAAACAATGCTTTTAAAGATGACCCTGTAAATTATACTCTCATATCCTCCTGCATTCACTCCAGTGCAATCCTTTCCTCTTCTGTCTGACAGACAGTGGCTTAACCCTACTAGAGACTAGCACCTGGGACATGGGTAATTTCATTCCCTGTCACCCAACATTTCCTGCTGCCATTTCATGCTCTCTTACCAACAGTAATATGTTTATTTCTAACTCCCTCAACCTCTGGGCAATCAAAGAAACTGCTTGTTCTCCTCCTCTGACACCACCTCCCCTGCTGTGTTCTCACATGGCGGCTTACACTTCTGCTTTGACACAAGACCAGGGAGCAGACAGGGAGGCAGGTTTGATATCTTACTGTGTTTATGCCGAAACCTTCATAATATTAGATTGTATTTTCTTCTCAGTGCACAGGTTACTGCCCTCTACTGAAACCCTTCACCATATCATCAATAGATGCGTCAGTCACTAGAAAAAAAAATCAGCGATCGAAACCTATGATAAAATGCAAATAATCAGCTTGTGACATGCAATCTTATTTATAAATATACAGTATATAAAAGAGTTCACATGCAAAATAAAACTTACTAGTACTGCTATTGCCGCTAATGACCCTTTGATGCTAGTGTGAAGCTCTGCAGTATCTCTGCAGGTGTTAAAGTGCATTCTATATCTGTACTTGCATGTGCCATGCTCTGAATATCCAGTGGCTAAAACATTGACTTAAAGGAAAGGTATTTATATTAATATTGTTCTTGTAAATATTATAAATAATTTATTTTCTTGGGTCTTACATTTTTTTCAATTGTACAACCCTTCTTATTCAAATTGGCAGAATGCCTTCTTCAAAACCCTGTGTGGCTTAAGTATGCATACAGTGATTTAAGGCTTCCCTGATCCCTATAACCTGGTATCACAATACTTCCAAATTGCACAATTTATTAAGGACAGTCTCGATTTTGGCAGGACCTTCGTCCTTATTGGCAGGAGATTTGTTGGGAGGACTTGCACTGCTGCATGTTGTGGGGGCCGGTGTCTTCATGGTGTGTGGCATAAAAAAATTGCAGTTTGGTCGAAAAATACCCACCATTAACGTGACACTCTGCTTCTCATAGATACCCCTTTAATGTTCTAAGAGTTCTTCTGTACCTTTTAGTGTTTGCTCAATTCTTTTTATCTATAAACAATCCACACTCAAATTGTGTGAAATAGCTTCTATATTGAAATTCTTAAGAAACATACAAAAGTATGGAAGTCTATTGGTTAATTTAGAGATACTTTAGAGTGGCAGTGCGGAGAAATCTTTGTATGTGTTCTATTTATAACAATCCAAAGGGCAGCAGAGGTTTTCTGAAAATAGGATGGCATTCTTTGAAATACCATAGTTGCCAAAACATAACTGGCACTTTCACTTGGCAGATTTCATGGTAGATTTCATGGTCTATATGAGAGGAATTGGTATGAAATACCGCCAGCCCGACAGGAGCAGAGTGCGACGCAGCGGAAGCCCGACAGCGCTGGAAATCCCGATCGTGGATAGCTAAGTATCCACTAACCTAACCCCCCTAACCCTCCTTAGGGGTGCCTAACCCTAACTCCCCCCCCCCAAGTGCCTAACCCTAATCCCCCCTCTAAGTGCCTAACCCTAACCACCCTCTTCCCCGCTGCCTAAACCGAAGTCCCCCGAGGGGTGTGCCTAACCCTAAGTCCCCACCGGGGGTGCCTAACCCTCCCTCCCCCTAGCCTAACCCTCCCAGGGGGGGTGCCTAACCCTAAGTCCCCCCCGGGGGCCCTAAACCTAACCCTCCAAAAAACCCCCCACGCGGCTTTCCGCTCGCGGCGCCTGGCGTCGGGGAAATGCGGGTGTCTACATCTAGACGCCCGGCATTTCACCCATGTCGGGATAAGACAGTCGGGAAGCCGGCTTCCGGTATTTAGGCAGTCGGCTTCCCGATTGCCTCCCATATGAGAGAATTGAAAAAGGGAAGAGTTTTGGACTAACTATATTCTACCAAATTCAACATCCGAAGTAACAGCATAAATTGCATAAAAGGTTGGCTTGCTGGGTTACAGGATTGACTAGAGCTTTATCCCTAATGGGATCCTGGTCTCGTTCTCTCCATAGGAAGAGCTGGCACTTAAACGCCAGTTTATCACGTGATGCCAATTGCGTCATCGACCGGGCATTGGTGCCGGGTCGGGCCGCCTGTCTGACTGGTCTCAGCCAGGTCGCTCCCGGGATGGGCGTCTGAACATCATCCTGGGTGCGACTCGGCAAACTAGTGGAAAAGGGGTATTACTGTTGCTTCAGTCACACCAAGTAGCCCCACTCAGCATGCCAGGCCCCATGCAGAGCAGTTGTTTTTTGTTTTTTTTGCTGAAAATGTGTGTCTTACTCACATAATTAAAACACATAGAAGCAATGTGACCGTACCCCACCCCACCAGATTATTTTTAATCCCACTGGATCTTGGAGTATTATACCCCTTTTACACCAGAGCTAAAACCCTGGTTTTTGCAGGGTTAACCCGGGTAGCTCCTTGGTGTAAAAGGGAGAGGGTTGGATTTCTGGGTCGAGTGACCCGGCAATCCAACCCAGGTAACTTGCAGGGTTTAACACTGGAATAACCAGTGAAACCCAGCAGTGTAAACGCGCGCGATCCGGATCACGATGACCTGGAGCTCGCCGCATGCTGGCCGGCTTCAGTGGCTCTTAGGGATGACGTCTTCTCCAAGCGTCCACTTCCACGCCGGAAGAGCCGGGTCACTGCAGACCCTGCTCCGGTGTGAATGGCGCCAACTCGGACATTTCCTGGGTCGTCGCCGGCTAAATTCCGGGTCTGATCCAGTTTGGAACCCTGTTCCAACCTCTGGGTCAGACCCAGAATTTAGGTATAAAAGCAGTATTAGTGATTCCCTCTTACTGTCAGTAACTGTCTGTCACTGACTCCTCCTACTACGCAGTGAGTGGTTAACTGCCACCACCAAGCTCCTACCAACAGCACTTGGAACCGCCTACTGCTTCAACCGCACCTGGTTGGTGTCAACTAATTCCCACTGGTCGCTCACCATGGACCACTCTCTGCAGGGTACGTGGCAGAGGGCTTTAGCTTGAAGACACCAAGCTCAATCCAGAAAAGCCAGAGAACGGAGCAGTTTTTTTTTTAAGCTATTCTGGTTGTCACGAGATACAGCAGATGAGTAGCCTTAAAGGCAAGGGGCTTATGCAATAAGTAGCGACTTGCAGCTTCTGCGGGAACTCCTCCAAGTCTTCCCGTATTTTTTAAATGTTATCATTTTTAAAGGCAAAATCAAGCCAGTTTTGTCTTTAAAATTATTGCAGCTTTAGAAATACGAGAAGATTCGCAAGAGTTCCCGCATAGGCAACAAGTCGCTACCTATTAAGTACCAAGATGTTTATTGCTCAATGTCTTGAAAAGACAATTCCCCCTTGCTGCAGGTGCTCAGGGTTTGATTTTGATTTGGTTCTTTTCGACAAATTAGCGCAAGTTCAGACTTATCTTATTGGCTATCCAAAACATATGAGAGCTGGATAGACAATAAGATACGGTTTTTGAAATCCGAACATAACTGAGTTAAACGCTTTTATCTACTAATACCTTAACCAATCATCTCTACTTTTATACATACACCACCCAAACCAATTTGTCCAAACACAATCTAATTTAGCATACAGTATAACTGTCTCTTTCCTAAGAAATCTGTATGAATGACAGGTGGATTTGATGCCGACTGTCAGAAGACCGACATCTGCATCCCGATATGCAAAATACCGACGGGAGCCGGTAAGTAGACTAACCCTTCCCCGGTGGTACCTAACTCTAGCCACCACCCCTCCCCGTTGCCTAACCCTCCCAGGTCAGTGCCTAAACCTAACCCCCCATTTCTGGGCTAACACTAACCCACATACTTACCTTCGGGATGCCGATGTCGTTATATTGACCTCTTCAAGATAGTGGTGTCGGCATTCTGACATGCGCCGGGATTCCAGCATCGGTATCTTGATGGACGGCATGCCGTCTGGCGGCATCTTAACCAGATGCCTTCTTTACACCTTATAAATTCTGACTACTCCCTGGAGCGCATTGGCTGTAAACAAAGAAAATGATGATTCCTTATATATTCCTGTAAGTACATATTCCCTACATGCATTTCCCAAGCATGATGACACTACAACCACCCGAGTTTTTCTATGCTGTGTCTCACCGTCATGCAGAGGATGGCCTTACACTGCAGCTTGGGACTAAGGGCCTGATTTAGACCCGGACGCTAAGAAGCGTTCGCTTGTAGCTGCCGATGGTTCGCATTGTGCGTATGCATCGCAGTGCCAGTGCTAAAACCACTGCGAAAGTTCGGGAGGCGTTTGCTCGCTGAGCATAGACAGCCCACCAGAATGAGTGACAGGAGAAGCCATTTGTGGGTGGTAACAGGTGCTGGCCACCAGAAACGGGGGAATGTAGATGTGAACACAGGTGTGCCTGACCAAAATAATGCCTTTTCAGAGGCGTGCATAATAACAGGCCAGGTCATAGCACATGTCACCTGGTTGTATTTCATACTGAAGCGATCGCAGTGCTTGAGGTAGAGTATAGTCTACCTCAAGAGCTGCGTTCGTGACTCTATGGATTCCCAGCTTATTTCCATACAGAGGAAAATGTCCTACATGGCGGGACGCCTAAGGCGTAATAATGTCTGTTTCGTGGGGTTGCCAGAGAAGGAGGAGGGAACCAATCCTGAAAAATTCCTGGAAAAATGGCTGTCTTACACGTTTGGCTCTACCTCTTTCTCATCATATTTCACAATTGAGAGAGCCCATCGGGTGCCATTTAAACCCCTGCCACCTGAAGCACCACCACGTACTCTAATAGCGATGTTCTTACATTTCCGTGACCGGGACTCTGTTCTTAGACTGGCCCGCACTAGTGGTCCATTACAATGGAACAGGACTCGTGTTTCTGTTTTCAAGGATTTCGCTATGGAGATAGAAAAAGATAGGGCCCAATTTCTCCCGATTAAAAGGTGTCTACGTGATCTTAATATTTCATACGCCATGTTATACCCATCCAAGCTTCGGGTCATTGCTGATGGTGAGACCAAATTCTTCACAACTCCGAGGGAAGTAGCGTTGTGGCTGGGCCACCACAGACCTGCCAGGGAAGCGCTGGCTAATGATTGATATCCTGCTATTTTACCATGTGTTACACGAATTATATATGGTTAAAAGTTTGCCGCATAATGCATTTCTGTTATAGTGTATATGGTTCATGCTTTAACGGTACTGTTATTATGTAGACAAATTATCGTTTAAGGGTCTGATGCTACTTTATATTTTATAGATATATTCATAATTATGCATAGTATTTTTGTGTAGTAGCATTTTGTATTATGTGGATAGATAGATCCGTATATGTTTTCTCTGCTGGTTAGATACCGGATAATATATATTGCATTTTCTAAATATATGTTTTCGTTCCCGGGGAAAGACTCCGTGTTCGGAGGCCTCCAGGTGTTTTGTTCTTTAGTCATTATATATTTTGCTCCATTTATCTTATGCAAGTAAGTTAATATATTTTATTTGAATTGTTTAGTTCAGATTAATCGTGTGGGGCAGGGGTGTTCAGGTATAAGGTATGCCTAGGTTGGGTGTGGTATACAGGGTTGGAGGTGTTATAGGGGATGGGTCCATGCTAGTTGTATGGGATAGTTTGCTTATTTTATTTATTTTTTATTTTTTTCTTTTCAATTGTAGTAGTTTCTTTCTATTTTGTGTGGTGTCGCATATTTATTTTTCATATGATTTTATGGATGTTTCAATATTTTTATAACTATCTGAATGACCGCTTCACACAATATTAATGTTCTCGCTTGGAACGTGAGAGGCTTGAACGATAAGGTTAAGAGATCGCTGGTGTTCAGACAGGTAAAAAAATACGCTTCAGATATAATTTGTCTAACAGAGACTCATTTGACGGGTGGGAAATTTAAGTCGTTGAAGAAGCCATGGATAGGATGGACATATCACTCCTCACATACTTCAGCGTCACGAGGTGTGTCTATTCTAGTGCGAAAGTCTGTCCAGTTCCTTTTGGAAAAGGTGCAGTGTGATGCATGGGGTAGATATGTGTTCTTAAAATGTAAAGTTAATTCTGTATCCTTATTATTATAATTGGCGGTATATATACCACCACCGTACTCCCATGATGTTCTCAAAAAGGTCGCCGAATTCTTGGCCTTATTCCCTGGAACACCTGCTCTATGCTTGGGGGACTTTAATAACATATTAGACCCTCTATTAGATAGACATAGAATGCCTGCTCCAGCTACTCAAGGGAGGGGTAAAGGTTTTTCAAATATGGTTGGAGGAATGGGCCTAGTTGATTCCTGGAGGGTGAGGTGTCCCTCTGCGAGACAATATTCCTCCTTCTCTTACACGCATTCAACATTTTCCGGGATTGATCTGGCTTTAGCTACACCAGATTTGCTACCTAGAATCCACAAGATAATATATGAGACCAGGGGGATTTCTAACCACTCCCCAACAACAATCAGTTTAGACTTAGAGGGTCAGAGGGGCCAACAATTTTGGAAAATTAATCAGTTTGGGCTGTCCCCAATGTGCACTGGAGCGGAGTTGGAGGCGGAGTGGAAATAATTTTTTTTAATTAAACAGTGGTACTGCATCTATTTCTGTTTTGTGGTATGCCTTTAAGTCGTTTCTCAGAGGCTCTCGTATTCGAAGAGTTGCTGGTTTGAAGTTTTCTTATAAAAAAGTTGAAATGGATTTGGAAGCTTCCTGTAAATCTTTGGAGTTAGCCTATATTGCTGGGTGATAGACCCGGTTCTTATCTAGCTAACTTGGCCCGAATTGAACAAAAATCACCAAATACAGTGCTGAAATTAGTTGGGACAGATAATGCTGAATATGTGCATACCCCAGATATTGTGGAGGAATTCGTTAAATACTTCTCTGACCTTTACAAATCTAGGTTGGTCCATACCCAACAGGAGGTGCGTGAATTTCTGTCTGCTGTTTCACTTCTGACACTCTCCCCGGAGGCAAGGGACTCTCTTGACTCCCCATTGACATTAGAGGAAGTAGAGGTGGCCCTAAAGTCGTTCCCAAATGGTAAAGCCCCTGGCTTAGATGGGGTCCCCTTGGATTATACAAAAAACATAACAAAACATTTGTACCTCAACTATTGGACCTATTTAATCAAATTTATGTAAACAATATGTTGCCAAATTCTATGTCTGAGGCACTGATAGTGGTCTTACCTAACTCAGGTAAAGATCTCACCAGGACTGAATCTTACAGACCCATTTCTATCCTCACTACAGATGTAAAAATCCTTGCAAAAATATTAGCCTCCAGGATTAACCGGGTTATAACCCAATTGATTCACCCTGATCAGACAGGCTTTATGCCCGGTAAGTCCACGGCAATAAGTTTACGGCGGTTATTTACACACTTACAGATAAAACGTGGGGACCCACAAACCTCTACAATCGTGTCACTGGATGCCGCCAAGGCGTTTGATTCGATTGAATGGGTATTTCTCTGGGAGACTATGGGACGTTTTGGTATTGTCCCGGGTTTTATTAAGTGGATAAAGCTTTTATATACAGACCCTGTGGCGAGGGTGTCGGTGAACGGATTTATTTCCACATCCTTTTCTCTGTATAGGGGAACAAGACAGGGATGCCCCCTGTCACCCATCCTGTTCGCTATGGCCATTGAGCCTCTGGACAGCATGATTAGAAATCACGCTGACATACATGGGTTTCAGCTAGGATCAAGGGAAGAGAAACTTGCGCTGTATGCTGATGACATACTACTTTTTGTCACGCATTTTGATACCTCTATGCCTAAGGCCTTAGAGGTTATTGACTTATTTGGAAAATATTCTGGCTTATTAATTAATTGGGATAAATCATGTATCCTTCACTTCAGGGGGACCTGCCCTGACGTTCCTGTTGTAAATCTCCCTTTAAAATGGGTGAATTCATTTAAATATTTAGGAATATGGATCTCTAATACCCCTCAACAATATTTGTCACTGAATTTACTGCCGCAAATTGCCTATCTTAAGTCTCGTGTCCCAATTTGGAGTAAACTGCCACTAACTTTAACAGGAAGAGTGAACCTTGTTAAAATGGTTCTCCCACCTAAAATCCTGTACATTCTTTGTAATTCTCCGGTGTATATTCCTCAGAAATTTTTTAAACATATTGATGGCCTTTTATCCTCTCTACTGTGGGCCAACAAAAGGGTCAGGCTCAAATTAGATACTTTAACTAGGCCTCGTGATTCTGGTGGCTTGGCATTACCTTTTTTTAAATTTTATTATTTTGCTGCACAATTTACACATGTATGGGAATGGATTAATAACAAAACTGATAATTCCTTGCCTTCCTTCGTCCTGGCTCACTATAAGACAGGCCTATCTCCATTGCGACTATTGCTGAGTGATAATATGGTTAATATGCCCTTAATTAGGCAGGCCATCACTATCTGGAGACTGGTTTCACGCCTATTACAAGCAGAGGGCATAGATCCAGATACTCCTCTTGCTCATGCTAATTGTCTCAGTGAGCTCTCTGCTCTTCAGGTCGGTGAGGCCTGGGGCCAGTGGGGTATAGTGTCTATTGGGCAGATATTTTAGGCAGAAACGTTAAAGTCCATTCACCAGTTGCATCTAGAGTTTGACATCCCCAACCATTTCTTCTTTAGATACCTCCAGCTTAGACATGCCATCAATGCCCAGTTCAATGAAGTTCCTCTATCTCTACAGGAGTCTCCCATTAAAACTTTATTGCAATCTGCTGGTTCTGGCCGCTTAATATCTGAGATTTACTCTAAATTGTTGAACAAGCATCATAAGTCTGAGTTATTATCTTTAAAACTGCAATGGGAAAATGATGTTGGAGTAATGGAGGAGGATGATTGGAGAGCATCTCTTACTAGCCCTCGTTTTGTTACCACGCCCGTTAGATACCAGCAGATACAATACTTTATAATACACAGAGTATACAGTATATGACACCCGCCCGATTAATGAGAATAGGGTGCAGGATGGACTCAAAATGTCCTAAATGTAACTCTTCTGAGGGGAACTTTTGGCATTTAATATGGTCATGTCCTCTGGTGAATTCCTTTTGGCAGGGGTTACTCCGTGTTATTATTTCTACGGGTATACCTCAAGATAATCCTTACCGCCTATGACATGCATTTTGGCTGTGATTGATGCAGACACAATCGATAAACATGCCATACGATACACTAATAACCTCTGTACGCTTGCCAAAGTATGTATAGCAAGGGAGTGGATGGTGACTTCTGGGCCAAACATGGGAACATGGCTATCCTTGGTTGGGGCGGTTGCTGCACATGAAAAGTATGTTTATACTGCCAGAAATGCAGTGCAGAAATACTATGCTACCTGGGAAAGATGGCTCGATTCTCCACATAGCTGTTCAAGGATGACTGTGCTTAACCTGTCCAGTGCTTAACTCCAGGGAGTTATGTTACTATAATACGCGTATACTGTTGTGTGAAAAGGTATTGATGTATATGTATATGTCAAAGTATATATTTGCTGTCCGTAAGTCATGTGAAGGAAGGAATATAATTCATTTGTAATTTAAATGCTGAGAAGTGAGACCACACACATTTATTTTTTTTTATTTTTGTATTTAGTAAAAAACATTGTAAATAATACAATAAAAACTACTATGTAAATTTATTATGTACTTAAAAAATCAATAAAAATGATTGGATTACAATAAAAAAAAGAGCTGCAATTGCTTCCGATGGTACCCGATGTACCGAATGGTTGCATACACTTCCTGGAGATGATGTGCGCAAGTGGGCGTCTTAAGACAGTCTGGTGGGCGTCTGCATACACAAAGTGATCAAACGCCAAGACATAGTGGGCGTGCTTATGGCTTGCCGTGCGATCGCCTGCTTTGACGTCACTTAGTCGAATTTGCATACACTGCGAAAGTGCGTTCGCATCTAGCGACTGGGTCTGAATCGAGCCCTAAGCACTCCCAGTTGTAGGGGGGATGTGCCTTGCCAGTGGCTAATACATTTACATTCCCCAGATGCAGCACACCAATGGTTAATAAACCTAGCGTCACAACTGCCAGACTTGGCTTGAAGCTGCATCACACCCTTACCAAAACATGATTAAATGTACATTTACATGGTGCCTAATGCATACTTGCCTACTATCACGGGAGTTGTGGGAGGCTCCCGATTTTTTGGGGACCACCGAAAGAGTAGGCAGATCTCCTGCATCGCACCCACTTCCTAGTGAAGTGGGCAGGATGGAGAGATTTTCGAGAAGTTTGCTGGTTGGGAGGGGGCGGGGCTAAACGATGCGAAACGCATAATTTAGCCACATCTCCTCACGGAACCAGCGAACAATGGACTTTTTCTGTAAAGGGGAGGGGCCTAAATGGGCTATAGTCTGGCCCCGCCCCTCGAAGTTGAGAGTAGCTCTCCTCTCCAGGCTGCCCCCAGAAAGGATTCGTACAAAGTCTGTGATTATGGTCTAGTGTGAATAGTTCATGTGAAAATGGCACTGCAGCACAAGGTATTAACACCCTCAGTACCGTGGTTGCCATCTTGACCATGTGGCCCGTGTCTCCAGCCACAAGCCACTAAACTGCATTGCTAGCTTACACTGATCAAAGAGGTACGACTGTGTGCAACTGAGTCTGAATTTGTGTAAAAAGGACTATGTAAAAAGGGCTAAGCTGCGGCTCTTCTCCATGCCAGATTGTGTTGTGCTTAATCTGCGACTTTGTACGTGTGTAAATCAAATTCCTGTGTGGTTACATTCGTAGCCTATGGTCTCTAGTATGCTATGAGCGACTTTACGCTGTTTCCGTAATGTAAATAAGTTCAAATTGTAAAGAAAAATATGGTGTGCTACTCCTCGAGGAGCCCAGTAGGTGAGGACACATCTCTATATGCAATCCGACTGACCACATGGAAGCAAATGTGTGGTTGGGGGTGTAAGCCCCCATTGTAACATTGCCATGTCAAATGGGATCTGAAATGTTGGGAAGTATGATCAACGGCAACACTCAATGACTCAGAAATTGGACCAGTTCAGCTCATACTTACTCCGTGAATAGGTAGGTAAGCGGGATGCAGTCAGGAAGCCGACGGTTGAAATGTCCACCACCGGCTTCCCGACTGTCAAATCCCAGCAAGGTACTAATGACAGGCGTCGAAATCCCGACACCTGTCATTATACCTACGCCGGGAACCCGATGCCCGGCATACCGAACGAAGGTAAGCCGGGTGCGGACAGCCGCAGGGGGGGGGGGGGTGTGTGTTAGGTTGTAGGGCTCCCGTGGGGACTTAGGGTTAGGCACCCCCCTGGGAGGGTTAGGTTTAGGCTAGGGGAAAGGGGGGCTAGGGTTAGGCACCCCCCCGGTGGGAGGTTAGGGTTAGGCACACCAAAGGGAGACTTAGGTTTAGGTTGCAGGGAAGGGCAGGTTAGGTTTAGGCACTAGGGAGGTTACGGTTAGACACCCCTAAAGGAGGGTTTGGGGGGGTAAGTTTAGTTAATTCTTAACTTTAGAGCTGTCGGGATCTTCACTGGTGCCGGTCTTCCGGCGTCAGGACATAGGTCCAGCGGTAATTCATACCGATCCCAGGTAAGCACAGGGCTGCAAATTGCAAAACTATGGTACTGCTTCTGTCGGTGATTTGTCGAGATTTCTGGCATTATGTGCTGGTGCGGGACTGCAGTGATGCAATTCATTATGAATTACGGCATCACGCCCCTTACCCCATCCACTTCAACTGAGAAGCAGCTGGATACAAGTTTCCCACTTTCCCCGGAGCCAGAAGACTCTCCCATAAATTCTGAGAGAGAGGGCAAGTAAGGTTCAGCTAATAGAAACAGGGCGACATGTATTAATGATCGCATTTATAATACGATCATTAACAGACATCATCATATACTTGCTTTAGGGCTCTTTCGCCAGTATGCACTATTTTCTTCTTGCCGGGACAGCTCTGCCATACCCAAATATTTTGGTGTTATATTCACTTCTGTTTTAATGACTTTGGAAAAGTCTTGCGCATGCAATAAGAAGCCCATAAGCTTCTATAGGCAACGCCATCTATAAATTCCATTGCATATCTGGGTACAAATTGCGGAATGTTACGCTTTGTGCATACTGGCACATCGCAGCCCATAATATTCTATGGGGCCTGCAATGATGGGACAGAGCGGATATCTCTGAGGTCCGTAGTGCACACACCAGGATGAACGCTGCAGCCTACTGGTAAATGCATAGTGCGGGACGCCGCCACGACACACACAAGGACATCCAAAACCCTGACAACCACTTTCAGGACCCAAAATACCTTGAAGCCTAGGGGCCCAGCCATGGGTTAATACGGCTCTGCTTCAGCATATACATAAAAAGTGTTGAGGACGAGCCACACTCATCCCCAGCACCGCAGTGATCAAAGGAAGGGAAACATACTTACAGAAAATTCTTAAAATGCAGGGATTGGGAGAGGGCATTAAAAGTCTACTATACTGGCACCGAGAGTCTCGGAGATATGTCCCATCGTTCAATCTTTGTTACCCCTTGTAGTTATTGGGCCTGATTCAACTTGGATCGCAGTTACTAATATGCACGCAATCGGATGATTTTTGAGTTCTGTGCATGCATCGCAGTGCGCCTGCGCAAACTAGCTACTGCGATCGGGACTGCAGAGGCTACACAGACCCTTCAAAGAGTGATTGACAGGAAGTGCCATTTGGGAGGCGTGCCAGTGCATTTCAACAGCGTTGTAGGGGCTTGCATATATTATCCACTGCAACAGCCTACGCAGCCTAAGGTTTCATAGCGTGCATGGCTGTTACCAATTTCTGAGTGAAGTCAGCGCTTGTGCAAGTGTGCGTATGAGTCAGTTTTTAACGATTATTTTGCTATATTGCTAAAGTATACGGATGTGAGTAAGGGGAAGTGGGCGTCCTTAGGTTTGGCTGCGATCGCAATGTGAATGCAAACATTTACATATCACCGCTGATATTAGCAACTGCGTTGCGTGCGTATTAGCAGAATAGCGATCCTTGCTGAATCAGGCCCATTGTCTGGCGTTCAGGTGAATCTGAATTTAGTAAATTTAGGGGTGCCCTCACTTAAGGTGGGTACACATTAAACGATATGTTGCCCGATCCAGTGGATTGGACCGACGTATTGTCCACATTGATAAATGTGTACCCACTATGGTTGACCATGCGCACTCCTGCAGGTCATCCATCGGGGTCGTTCCTTTGGCCTGCATGTAGGGCCGTTGGAATGTCATAACTGCTGATGCCAGGCAAGTGAATGGAGTCTGCGTCCAGCATGTCGGGCACCGGATCGTGTAATGTGTACTGGCAGACGATATGTCGGGAGTCACATCAATGGGTACACAGATTGCTAAGTGGCCTATTCAGGGCCTTATTACTGCTATACTACTTAACTGCAGTGTACCTGAAGCGGGTAGGCTGTGGTGGTTCTCCCAATCAACCTATAAATGCTGAAGATGCCGCTAAGTGACTTGTTCCAGCAGGACTGTGATTAGTGCACTGAGCTGATGGGTTTTTGCAGCTGCATCGGCTTTAAACCCACTGGCTGCCGGGCACTGATGTTGGTGATTGTTTAGCCGGCAAGTTGTTTAGAGATGCCGGCGACCTTTCACAGTTGTGTAGTAGCTGCTGGTACCACGAGCTAATGGTGCTGGTAATTGCCTGGCTGAAATGGGTAAGGGACAATGTTTTGGGCAGTGTGAAGGCTCCCGATGTGCCCCCCCTGTCCGCCCCCCCTTTATAATCTGGCCATGGGCCCATCAGGCTACAGGGGCACAAATCAATATCTTTAGATAGCGTTAGCTGCGGGGGCCAAGCTTGGTAAATCTGACAGCATCGCATCCCCTATAGAAACCTATGGGGGTTGCGGCTTGTGTCGTTAAAGGAGAGACTTCTGCGGTCCCTCCATGATACATCTGGGGCTAACTTAATATTTAGTTAATGCTAAATGGGCCTCTTAATGCATTAAATTGTCCTAGTTTCAAATTGTTATTCCTCATTATGCTGCTATATTATTCCTGCACATTTTCGGCCTGATTCAGAGCCGCTCGTAAGCGGCCGCTCGTTCGTTCCGACCGATGTTCGCACAACTGCGCATGCGTCCGGATTTTAATACGCATGCGCAAACCAGTCAGTGCGGCCGAAAATCGTTTGTTCGCTAAATAGCGAATGCCTGCTATTTTGAGTGACAGGAGGAGGCGTATATGGGTGGTAACGGGAAGGTGCTTGAAAACGGGGAGTGGAAATCAGAACGCAGGCGTGCCTAAAGGTCAAAACGGGCGTTTTATGGGTGTGCATAATTAATACAGGAGCTTCATTGACCACGTCACTTGGTTGATTTATAGTCAGAACTGCTCGCAAGATTGTGGTAGGAAAAACCAACCACATGAATAGCGAGCAGTTCATACGCTGTTCGATGTACTCGATTAATCTATTAAATAGCGGACATGACGTATGGTGCGAGCGGCCAGGGGGCGTCTTTTTCAAAATTACGACCGCAAGTTTTGTTCGCTCGTTCAGACATAGAGGCGTGAACAGACCGCAAAGTGCGAACGGTTCATTTGAATAGCCACCCCTTTTTAATGAACAAGCGAGCGCAAATAGCGTCCGGCTCTGAATCAGGGCCTTTATGTTTTCATTCAAATGCGTTAGAAAGAACAAATATATATAATTATAAAATATAATTATAATTTTCAAGTGCAGATTTTATTGTGAAATCCTGTAAAGAATCCTGCTGTTTGCTGTTTTGGATAGGTGGATAAATGCCGAACAAAAATAAAAAACATATCAGTTTTGGTGGTTAGAAAAAAAAAAAATTCTTGACATTTCAATTGCAGGATAACACTTTTATGGCTTCTGTAATGGATATTCTATACCTTGTCAGTAGGCAATAAGCAAACTAATGGTATCTTGTGAAAATTCAAAGTCGGCCGGGGAAAAAAAATGAAATAAAAGGCATAGGAACCTATTTATAATTTGTTACATTGGGGACATAAAGAATAATTTCTTGTCACTACATATCGCAGCAAAGTGGACTGATTTTTGGGGGGCTGCTTATCAAAATAACTTTTGCCAGGACAACTGCTCCAAGAGTAGCCTCTCCCAGCAAAGCGGTTGGCGTTAAAGTAATAGTTATCACTATCACTTTACTGACTTTAATGACACTGTGCACGCACTGCCATAAGACTGTGCATCTCTCTAGCAATAATGACTCCATGAAGTTGGTGTCAGCTAATGAAGTCAAGTTCTGTAAATCTAAGCTTTTCAGAGCTTGATAATTTGCGCAGTCCCTATTGTGTATAATGAGGACTGTGGTATTCTGCATTACCGCAGGAGATATCTTTGGGATCTCCTGTGTTTAGCTTATGGTAAATGCAGGGATACTGAAATAACTGTTTCTTGGTGATGTAAGGGCACACAAAACTGCTGATATTGATGTTGGAATGGGACTAGCCCTGAAAGTGCTAAATTAGCACAGGTGTTTAATTAGTAAAGGTATGCTTATTTATTTATGAAACTATGAATATGAGGCTGGTTTTTTGATGATAGAAAATCGGTAAAAAGCTAAGGTGAGTGCTTCGGTCTGGGAGGCTTAATGCACATGGAGCTGAAGGCCCAGGCTTGGATTTTCAGTTTCACTAATCAAATAAAATTAAATTATTAGACTAAATAGTAAAAGAATATATAAAATATGAAAAAAAAGTAATAAATACGTATTGAAATGTTATTAATAATTGGGAAAAATGTTTTGTTAAAATAAGGAGAGTAGGCAAGTAAGCCTTAAGTATAAGGGTGGGATATACTAATCATCGCATCTGCGATGCTGTACATACTGCCAATTATCGGGTACATGCCAGCAATAATATTGCTGGTATGTACCTAGAAAATCGCAAAGTACAGCTCTCCTGGTAAGAGCTGTCCTTTGATATAGAGGGACTTTCAGGTTTATGAACCAGAAATCCCTATGGCGTCATTTTGCACATGCCACAGGGCATACTTTCCGACATTCAGCTCCCTCCTTCTGGAAGGGAGCTGTATGCTTGCGTGCAGTGGGGGCGTGGCCGGGCACTGACTGACACTGATATGGGGGCGGGGCCAGGGGTGTGACCGCACGATAGCGTCATCATGGCCCCGCCCCCTCTTCACAATGCCAAAAATAAAAGCAGGGGGCGGAGCCATGATGCGATTCAGTGCGAATCGCGTCATTGGGCTCCTCCGCTGCGGGGGTTTCTAGTACTAGCCCGGGGCGGTAGGCGGCAGCCGGGAGGCTTGCCTGCCTTTCCGGGGGGGTCGGGAGTGGCACCCGATATTGGGGAGGCTCCCGACCAAATCGGGAGGGTAGGCAAGCCTGCACAGGAGGAGGAGCTGGGAGGGATCTGATTGGATTCCTCTCAGGGGGCGTAGCGAAAAGAAGCCCATAGGCTTCTATTAGGTAACTGCATCTAAAGATTGCATTACCGAACGGGACCAAACCGTTTTATACATATGAGAAATGCTGTAAAACCCTTGAAAACTGCATTTTTGGAGGTTTTACCGCATTTTTGACCTTGGTACATCCTGCCCTAAGTGTTTGAAACTCCTCAAGTTCGATAAAAATGAAAGATTTAAAGCCCTGTACTGGTTGATCTTCTGATTATGTCAAGGTACTGTAAGCTGTTTAAAAGGAATTTGATTGCAAGTTTTTTTGGTCAGGCAGCTATTGACAGACAATCCTGTAAAAAATAACAGTGTAGTCTACTGTACTTTATACCTCAACTCTTTTGACATATGCTATCACAGTACCAGAAAACCTGCAAAATTTGCATTAAAAAAATGTATTAATTTAACACAAGCTTTCCACACACTTCATTAACCTCTGTTTAATGCTGAGTTAATTGGTCAGGTGTTGAAAACCTGCATAAATGCTTAAAAAGATAAATGACTTCCCAAAGGGGCAATGTCTCTGTGATGTTCCTTTATTTAAGCTATATATTTCTAATCATTGTACCCTCACCTTGTGCTAGGAAATGCATTATTACTAATGGGCAGTTCTGTTTACTGACCATGGAACCTATACGTAATTCAGTTGATGCTTAAAAGCTTTAGTTTTCCTCTAGAATCTAGATACAAGCAAGCCCAGACAGGGAACCCACTGGTTGGCCATGTACGTTTCTGTTTAATGACTTTGGGGCCAATTTATGAAGTTATGAAAGCCTTTTCTCTGGCGTTGTGCCATTTATGAAGAGGTTATACTACTGCTAAACTGTTTTGCATTGAGATGACATTCACCTACAACCCAGGAGTGGAGGACCTGCGGAGCTGGCCACGCATGCACATTTACTGAGCCTTTGTCTGCATTGTTAGGCTGCCAGTGAAGAAGAGAAAACCCTCATGTTGGTTTATTGGGGCTCAATAAAAATCTATATCGCTGTGAAAAGTGGTGTTACAGATCATTAGTAAGAGCAGGACATTAATAAATATGCCCCTAAAGACAGGAGCATTTTAAGAGAGAAGGGGACCCATGTGCAGCTTCCGTGCGGACCACCCCCTCCTCTCCGGCAGACAGTAAGACTCTGGCCTTGTGCCAGAGTGTACTGCGCATGCTCAGGTCTCCAGGAACATGGTGCCTGCGTCTTATTCCTGGGGAACATCACTAGAGCACATATGCCAATGACTAAGGAGCTGATTTATGAAGTTCTGCATATTTTCCTTCACTGCTTAGGGCATGTGGATTGATCCTAAGCACTGCAGGGGTTCAAATGACTTAAGTCCCTACTTAATAGATTTTGTTGCTCTGACCCAGGGGGGAGTGAATCTAGATGGCATGGGACATGATGACATCATTAAGCCCCACCCCTTCCAGATCAATCAATTTCAACATTTTATAAACAGGGAAATAAGGGGAGATTTTTAAAAGTTAGGATTACCATTTTTAAATAATGTAACACCTGAGAAGTTCTTTTCTGGTGATCATGTGTGATCACCAGAGAACACCCCTGTACTGTAGAAATCATTATGAAGTCCAGGGATGGAGGAACAGCTTCCTTATCCAAAATTAAATTTTTTCAAATGTTGCAGAACCTTTATGGTTATTGTCTGGTAGTCTCCAGACAATTGCATCCTATACTCATACTTACTGTCCTGGAATGTCTGGAAGAGTGGACAGGCCCTCCTGCATTCAGCCCACTTCCTAGTGAAGGGCATAATTTCCTAAATTGGGAGTCCATGACCAATATGACGTTATTCTAATGACAGGAGGCACCCTGCCCCTCCCCCATTAAGAAGCAGTGGAATCTCTTCTTTTCTCTGCTCCAGGAGTAGCCAGAAGGAAAGTAAGTATGCACTACACTACAGAAACCATTAAATACAGAGATGGGGATTCTAATGGCTAAATCTCTCCCATCCCAGCATCAATACACAGAGCTCTTCATTTGATGCAGTAGGTTGTCTATTTTTCAAAAAGGTATACCTCGTTGGACTACCATATTATTCCTACACATGTTTTCTTATTATTTATGTATTTGAGTGATACACAAACATATGGCAACAGTGAAAGTTCTTATTGCCAAATAACCAAAATTTGGGAAGGCCACCAAACGTAGATTCCATTGGCGTAACTACCATAGGTGTAAGAGATGCAGCTGTAAAGTAAAGAGAATATTTAAACAAAATGACATATTATCGTTGATGCATGTAGACACTTTTTCTTCGACATTTTTTTTAAATGGTTGCTAGCTTTGTATAAGTTTTAATGCTATTGGTACATGCACTGACTATAAAGACCTATACAAAAAAATACTAATATATATATATATATATATATATATATATAATTAGTCAGGTGCATAAATATTGGGACATTGACAGAATTTGCATATTTTGGCCTCTATTCACCACCACGGCTATGAAATGAAACAATCAAGATGTGCTTTAACTGCAGACTTTCAAATTTAATTTGAGGGTAATTACATCCACATCAGGTGAACAGTGTAGGAATTACAACGGTTTCTATATGTGCCTCCCACTTTTTAAGGGGCCAAAAGTAATGGGACTATCAAGTCAAAGGCTATTTCATGGACAGGTGTGGGCTATTCCCTCGTTATTTCATTATCAATGAAGCAGGTAAAAGGTCTGGAGTTGATTCTAGGTGTGACATTTGCATTTGGAATCAGTTGCTGTCGACTCTCAATATGAGATCCAAAGAGCTGTCACTATCAGTGAAGCAAGCCATCATTGGGCTGAAAAATCAAAACAAACCCATCAGAGAGATAGCAAAAACATTAGGTGTGGCCAAATCAACTGTTTGGAACATTCTTAAAAAGAAAGAAGGCATCGGAGAGCTCAGCAACACCAAAAGACCCGGAAGACCACGGAAAACAACTGTGGTGGATGACAGAAGAATTATTTCCCTGGTGAAGAAAAACCCCTTCACAACAGTTGGCCAAATCAAGAAAACTCTCCAGGAGGTAGGTGTATATGTGTCAAAGTCAACAATCAAGAGAAGACTTCACAAGAGTAAATATAGAGGTTTCACCACAAGATGTAAACCATTGGTGAGCCTCAAAAACAGGAAGACCAGATTAGAGTTTGCCAAACAACATCTAAAAATGTCATTACAGTTATGGAACAACATCCTATGGACAGATGAGACAAAGATCAACTTGTACCAGAGTGATGGGAAGAGAAGAGTATGGAGAAGGAAAGGAACTGCTCATGATCCAAAACATACCACCTCATCAGTGAAGCATGGTGGTGGTAGTGTCATGGTGTGGGCATGTATGGCTGCCAATGGAACTGGTTCCCTTGTATTTATTGATGATGAGACTGCTGACAAAAGCAGCAGAATGAATTCTGAAGTGTTTCGGGCAATATTATATGCTCATATTCAGTCAAATGCTTCAGAACTCATTGGACGGCGCTTCACAGTGCAGATGGACAATGACCCGAAGCATACTGCAAAAGCAACCAAAGAGTTTGTTAAGGCTAAAAAGTGGAATGTTATGCAATGGCCAAGTCAATCCCCTGGCCTGAATCCGATTGAGCATGCATTTCACTTGGTGAAGACAAAACTGAAGGGAAAATGCCCCAAGAACAAGCAGGAACTGAAGACATTTGCAGTAGAGGCCTGGCAGAGCATCGCCAGAGATGAAAACCAGCGTCTGGTGATGTCTATGCGTTCCAGACTTCAGGCTGTAATTGCCTGCAAAGGATTTGCAACAAAGTATTAAAAAGTGAAAGTTAGATTTAGGATTCTTTAGTTTGTCCCATTACTTTTGTCCCCTTAAAAAGTGGGAGGCACATATAGAAACCGTTGTAATTTCTACACCGTTCACCTGATTTGGATGTAATTACCCTCAAATTAAATCTGAAAGTCTGCAGTTAAAGCACATCTTGTTTGTTTCATTTCAAAGCCATTGTGGTGGTGAATAGAGGCCAAAATATGAAAATTCTGTAAATGTCCCAATATTTGTGCACCTGACTGTATGTATGTGTGTGTGTGTGTGTGTATATATATATATATATATATAATACTTGTAACACGGGGTATAGGAATGAGGACTCCAGCAGACAGGCAGGTACTTGGTAAAGCAGTGGCTTTTAATACTAGCAAACACTGCGCCTTAGCATACATGAGCATAGGCCTCGACACACAGGCACATAACAGAAAATAAGCAAACAACATAAAAGTAAATGTCTCAGCACTCCTTGTGCTTAACAGTCAGCAGCTACAATCTCTGTGGACCTTCCAGGCCCTGGCACCCTAATGCTAACCACCACCCCTGGCCTATCGCCTGGCCAGCTTATCCAGCATCAGGTGCAAGGAGCATCAGGTGTGTGGGAGTTTCAGGGGTGTGATTATTCCAGCTGGGTCTGTGTAAATGTGAAAACCTGGAATTCCACACCTCCACTGCTAATAAGATTACCAGAACATATTGGTTACCCCGCTTTGATTTTTCCAGGGAACCAACGAGATCCATTGCAATGCGGTCAAATGGTACCCCAACAATAGGCATTGGCACAAGGGGTGCTCTCAAATGAGGCCTTGGGCTGGTCTTCTGGCACATGGGACACCATTGGCAGTATTTGTTTACTTCAGCCGTGATTCCTAGCCAAAAGAATCAGCAGAATACTTTCCAGTGTTTTCTCTTCTCCACTTTGACTCTATATAGTAAATCAGCTTTACGGACAAAATATGTGCCCTCCGGTGGGTAGGCAGCCTATATCGACATCCCATCCTGTGTTGTGTATAAATTACAGCTGCGCTCCCTGTTAGATTGGGGATTCATTGTCCACTTTAGTAAATGTGAGCTCCATTTTAGTCCATATATTCACCACACCCCTTACACATCTTCTGACCTGGGCTACAGGAGGAGCAGCTGCACTCTGGAATACGGTTGCATGGAGTTGCCCCTCTGACTCACTGAAAATCAGGTAGAGGGGTCATGGGTATGGAGTAGGGACACTATAATAAGAGAACGCAGTTCTAACTGCTTTATTCCATTTTTAAACTGTATCCTCTATTTTCACCTTTGAAAATGTTTATGCAAATCTCAGCAGAGGCGTTTATGATGCCATGGCTAACGCGCACGCGCACGTGCACACACACAGAGAAAAAAAACATTGATTAATTCATTACATTTTTCCCGGCACTTGGGAGGGAGAGCAACCGAACGAGGCAGCAGCCTCTTGATAAATGACACAGGCAGCACAGCACCCCTGCGCACCTACGTTGCTGATAAATGTGGCTAACACGCACACACAAAAAAAATTGGTTTTATTTTTAAACACGGCAGGTGTGGCTAACACGCACACACAAAAAAATTGGTTTTATTTTTTTCACACTGGAGGGGGGGAGGGGGGAAGCACCCCTGAAAGAGGCAGCAGCCCCTTGATCAATGAGACACGGGCAGCGCACCTGCACACCTACGTTGCTGATAATAATGTGTGTCTAACACACACACACAAATAAAAAAATATATTTACATTTTTTTTCACACTGGGGGTGAAGAGCACCCCTGATGGACAGAGCACCCCCTGGACCACACAACAGAACAGCCAGCCAGTCCCTATATGCACGGTATGCAGTCAGGATGCCGACGGTCTAAATGCCGTCTGTCGGAATCCCGACTGTCTAATCCCGGCAAGGGTCTAATGATGGGCATTGAAATCCTGATGCCTGTCATTTTACCTACGCCGGGAGCCCGATGCCCGGCATACCGATCGAAGGTAAGCCGGGCGTGGACAGCTGCAGGGGGGGGGTTAGGTTGGGGCTCCCGGGGAGGATTAGGGTTAGGCACCCTCCAGGAGTGCCTAACCCCCAGGAGGGTTAGGCTAGTGGAAGGAGGGTTAGGGTTAGGCACCCCCCGGGAGACTTGGGTTTAGGCTGCGGGGAAGTGGAGGTTAGGTTTAGGCACTTACAGGGGGGGTTTGGGTTAGGCACCCCTAAGGGAGGGTTAGGGGGGAGTTAGGTTAGTTAGCTGCTGTCAGGATCTTCACTGGTGCCGGTCTTACGGCGTTGGGATTTGAACCGCCGGACATGTGTCCGGTGGTATTTCATACCGATCCCATATGGACAACAGCCAGGCCCTTTTGGCTACAGTCAGCCAGCCCCTATGGACAGGACAACAGCCAGCCCCTATATGGATTATGTTATGGACAACAGCCAGCCCCTATGGACAGGACAACCTCACAACAGCCAGCCCCTATGGACACTAAGCAGGCAGCCCCTGAGTGATTGACAATGACAAGTTCAATATAACTGTAGCCAGCCCCTATGCACAGCAGCACAGCACAGCTCCCAGATCCCTCCCTCTTCACTCTCCACAGCCGGAATGAAAAATGGCGGCGATCGCGGGACCTTTTATACAATCCAAAACCTGCGAGAATCCGACAGTGGGATGATGACGTTTTGCCTCATTTTGAGGTCCGAGTCAGGCGGGAAAACCTGAGCCAACTCTGATCTGACTCGGATCCCCTAAGTTTGGGTGGGTTCGGATCTCTGAGATCCGAACCCGCTCATCTCTAATTAGTATCAGTCTAGTATGTACATGAATCAGGTGGGCAAAAACTTTGGGCAGTGTGTTGGTAAGATGATGGAGCTCCCTTTTCTATGTCATTGGAAGGCAATGCTCATCCGTCCCAGCCTGTGGACACCAATTAATGTGCCTGCTGGTCCGACCCTGGTCTGCAGTCCCATCCGGTGTTTGCATGTAAGTAAGGGGCTGGGTATCTAGATGAGTGCCAAGCTTAATTGTATAATCAAAATCACTTTTTATTGTTTGTAAATAAATATAATAGCCTGCATTAGCATTCAGCAGCACTTGCAATATAAATGTTTTAGCACATATATGGGGTCTTCCAATGCGTTTCATCCCGTCACAGGACTTTTTCAAGGGCAAATGGCTGTTAATCCTGCATGAGCGTCTTTTATACCCCATTGTTTTATCCCAGTTCGTGGTAACCGCAGCACTTCCGGGTTCTGTCTAGTCGTGCATGTGCCATGGGTCTGTCTATTCAGTCTGTATGCAATGCCCATGCTCCATCACTTCATTCCGGACTGCTGATACTTGTGTGTAAATGCAGCTGGGTGCTTATTCCTCCTACTAATTTGATTGTCCTGATGCCTCTAGTGCAGTGGTTCTCAAACTCGGCCCCTCAGGACCCCACACAGTTCACGTTTTCCAGGTCACCTATCAGGAGCACAGGTGTAGTCATTATTGGCTGACACATTTTAAAAGATCCACAGGTGGAGCTAATTCTTTCACGTGTGATTCTGTAAGGAGAACTGGAAAACATGCACTGTTTGGGGTCCTGAGGACCGAGTTTGAGAACCTGTGCTCTAGTGTCTCTACTTATGGCTCGTAAATGTCTCCACACTCTTTGTGCTTAACAGTCAGCAGCTACAAGCTTTGTGGACCTTCCAGGTCCTGGCACCCTAATGCTAACCACCATTCCCAGCCTATCGCCTGGCCAGCTTATCCAGCATCAGGAGCAAGGAGCATCAGGTGTGTGGGAGTTTTAAACCCTTCCTGTGCTCCAGATATCAACAACGGCACTCAGAAAAAGATGACAGACACTGCTGTGTAACTATAAACCAATGTTTCAATTCTCCTATTGTTGCATTTTCGTCAGGGTGTGTGTATGTGTGTGTATATATATATATATATATATATATATATATATATATATATATATATATATATATATATATAAGGTATATCCCCAGACTGGATTTGTTTGAAAGCAGTATTTGGTAAGCAACCAAGGGTCTTAAAGGAACTTCTCTCCTGCTAAATAATTTTTCATCATTGTAGTCATCTATTTTAGATTTGTAGAATATGTGCTTGTTTTTGAGTACCTACCCTATAACATGTCTTTGAAAAAATAAATAAATAAAAAGCATAAATCTATTGCTGTGTTTAGCCAATGCCTAAATCCTGTATTTGCTCTAGTATGCAATATATTCTAAGTGTACAGCAAAATGCATCTAATGGACAGTCTCCCAGTGAGACCATTACAGAAATGAACTGTTCCTCCTCCTTGTATTAGCCCTTAATGCTTGCAAAACTGGGTTAATTGAGATGAAAACACTTTGCTGATGTATTGCTTTCTTTCTGTCAACCCCTTCAGCTCCAAAGGGAGCTCAGAAGATCCATGTGTACATTTTCATAATCCATATAATTCTTTAGAGCTGTGCCCTGTATCATACCAAATTTTGGGTGTACTTCTGA
Source organism: Taudactylus pleione (assembly GCA_031769625.1). Classification (NCBI taxonomy): domain Eukaryota; kingdom Metazoa; phylum Chordata; class Amphibia; order Anura; family Myobatrachidae; genus Taudactylus; species Taudactylus pleione. The sequence continues at coordinate 2,651,027 of JAUIMM010000086.1, forward strand.
TGCCAAGCCAATCTCCAAGTGATGGGGGTGTCACATGTTATGTAGTGTTTTTGAAATACCACAAGACATTAAAAATAACAGAAGGGTTTAGGGGGCCTAATCATTATCACTTAATTTCTACAAAAGCAGGTGAAAATTAACCTTTTCACCTACTTTTAGAGAAATTAAGTTTTAGGGCCATTCATCATAAAGGTAACGCAGGAGATATCACAGATATTCTCTATGGGAAGAAGTCCCAGGGTGCAAAGAGATCCTTCTGCTGGACACCAGGGCTTAATGTGAGTTCATGCAGGTGTACTAGCACTGCCAAGTCCAGTGGCAAACGCAGGATTTGTAGAGGTGGGCTTCCAAATTCTTGATTTTAGAGTGTGTAGCCAGTCCATGAAGAGGGTAGAATTAACACTTAACCAGCTATAATATGCGTTATACAAAGTATATTGTGTGTCATAATTCCAGTATATAGAGGACCAGTGATCACAGTATGCCATTAACTACGGCAGTAGGCCATCCTGCCTGAGCTGAATGGTTTTATTTTAGATGGGGGTAGGGGCGTATCTTCCTACTGGCCTGGATGGCCCTTGCCAGGGGCGCCGGCTGAGGGGGGGGGGTGCTGTTTCAGCCCGACATCACTAGCACATGATCTCCTGTCTCCTCTGCTCTTAGTAGTGTCCTGCAGTCAGCTGCAGCAAAGATCACTGGTCTCCTCTGCTCTTACCGGTGTTCTCCATTTGTTGCTACTATGTATTAGCCTTCTTATATGTCCCTTTGTATCAGAAACATTTAAAATTAGGGAGAGTAAATTTTTTTTCATTTTTATCCCTAATATATTTCATCCCCCACAATACCCACACATACCAATCACCACTCACTAATTCCAATATGTCAACTGTGCAGGAAAAGAGTGCAAGCACCACATCAATCACAAGGCTCTATTTGCAAGGTAATTTGCATATATGCAAATCATCTTGCCCACAATGCATCCTGTTTGTTATTGATGCCCTCTTTTCCTATGTTGTTGACATATAGAAATTAATAAACAGTGCTTTTCATGTAGTAAGTGTTATAACTGAATATATATATATATATATATATACAGTCAGGTCCATAAATATTGGGACATTTACAGAATTTTCAGATTTTGGCCTCTATTCACCACCACAATGGTTTTGAAATGAAACAAACAAGATGTGCTTTAACTGCAGACTTTCAGATTTAATTTGAGGGTAATTACATCCAAATCGGGTGAATGGTGTAGGAATTACAACAGTTTCAATATGTGCCTCCCACTTTTTAAGGGGCCAAAAGTAATAGGACTATCAACTCAAAAGCTATTTCATGGACAGGTGTGGGCTATTCCCTCGTTATTTCATTATCAATTAAGCAGGTAAAAGGTCTGGAGTTGATTCTAGGTGTGACATTTGCATTTGGAATCAGTTGCTGTCAACTCTCAATATGAGATCCAAAGAGCTGTCACTATCAGTGAAGCAAGCCATCATTAGGCTGAAAAATCAAAACAAACCCATCAGAGATATAGCAAAAACATTAGGTGTGGCCAAATCAACTGTTTGGAACATTCTTAAAAAGAAAGAACGCATCGGAGAGCTCAGCAACACCAAAAGACCCGGAAGACCACGGAAAACAACTGTGGTGGATGACAAAATAATTATTTCCCTGGTGAAGAAAAACCCCTTCACAACAGTTGGCCAAATCAAGAACACTCTCCAGGAGGTAGATGTATATGTGTCAAAGTCAACAATCAAGAGAAGACTTCACAAGAGTGAATATAGAGGGTTCACCACAAGATGTAAACCATTGGTGAGCCACAAAAACAGGAAGACCAGATTAGAATTTGCCAAACAACATCTAAAAAAGCCATTACAGTTCTGGAACAACATCCTCTGGACAGATGAGACAAAGATCAACTAGTACCAGAGTGATGGGAAGAGAAGAGAAGGAAAGGAACTGCTCATGATCCAAAACATACCACCTCATCAGTGAAGCATGGTGGTGGTTGTGTCATGGCGTGGGCATGTATGGCTGCCAATGGAACTGGTTCCCTTGTATTTATTGATGATGTGACTGCTGACAAAAGCAGCAGAATGAATTCTGAAGTGTTTCGGGCAATATTATATGCTCATATTCAGTCAAATGCTTCAGAACTCATTGGACGGTGCTTCACAGTGCAGATGGACAATGACCCGAAGCATACTGCAAAAGCAACCAAAGAGTTTTTTAAGGCTAAAAAGTGGAATGTTATGCAATGACCAAGTCAATCCCCTGACCTGAATCCGATTGAGCATGCATTTCACTTGATGAAGACAAAACTGAAGGGGAAATGCCCCAAGAACAAGCAGGAACTGAAGACATTTGCAGTAGAGGCCTGGCAGAGCATCACCAGGGATGAAAACCAGCGTCTGGTGATGTCTATGCGTTCCAGACTTCAGGCTGTAATTGCCTGCAAAGGATTTGCAACAAAGTATTAAAAAGTGAAAGTGGGAGGCACATATAGAAACCGTTGTAATTCCTACACCGTTAACCTGATTTGGATGTAATTACCCTCAAATTAAATTTGAAAGTCTGCAGTTAAATCACATCTCATATGTTTCATTTCAAAATCATTGTGGTGGTGAATAGAGGCCAAAATATGAAAATTCTGTCAATGTCCCAATATTTATGGACCTGACTGTGTATGTATATATATATATATATATATATATATATATATATATTGTCTCCCTATTTCTACAGGTATGTAAATTGAACTACCCCCAGTGTAAGTGTAATAAATTTATGTTTTCCTCATTTTGGGGGACTGGCTATGATCTTTTTATACCCCGTGTTGGGAATAAGACACGATCCATATGGACTGTCTTCATTCTTATATGGGAAAATATGAAAGATCTATCATCCCAGTAAATTAAAGGTGGAGTGTAGGTATCAGTTGTTAAAAAGCGTAATGCAGTATAGATAGCCCAATTTGAATATATGTAAATTATGTTACCCATAATGCATTTTGTTTGTTTTTGATTCAATGTTTTTAAGCTTTTCCCGTGTTTTTTTGCATAAATAAATTTATATACAGTGGTTTTTGCAATGGAGTAAGTTCTATAAAAGATATATATTACAAAGAGAAATAAAAATTATACTCTCCCTATTTCTTCACATGTGTGAATTAAACTACTCCCAGTGTGTGTTTTTTTTGTACTTTTTTAGTAGAAGCAGTCATTGGGGGGGGGTGCCAATCCCTTAGTTTGCCAGGGGCGCTCGGACCCCTAGATACACCCCTGGATGGGGGCACCATTCCAGAGCATGGGAGCAAGTCCGGGAGTCTGGGGGAGCAGCAGAAGAACCTAGCACTGTCCTGGACATATATGTACATATTGGGCTCTATAGCTGCACATCCCTAAAAGTGAATGTTTTCCAGATCTCCTAGTTGGTGCACAGGTTATTTATTACTGGCTGATACATGTTAAAAGATCCACAGGTGGTGCTAATTATTTTATTTGTGATACTGAGAAGAATATGCAGCACTAGTAAAATTCTATTACATTACTATTTCTATTGTGGTCATGGTGTGGGCTGGGGAGGGGGGTTTCCAGGCAGACGGAACCCCCCCTGCGTTTGCCTATGGAGTCATACTCGGCAGTGCTGAGTTCCACTGCTAAAAAATGAGCAGTAAAAACATTCGGGGAGACGGCTGATTTTCAGATCAGCTGTCTCCATGCTGGAGCAATGATGAATTGCCCCAGCACTCGGCACGAGTTAGAATGTTAATTATCGAGGTCCGTCCAGACACCGATAATTAACATAATGAATAGACCCCTAAATATGCTACACCTAACACTTGTCCATGCTGCAGATGCAATGTAAATGACCCTTCTAATGCACAGAGGGCCTGATTCAGACCAGCTCGCGAGCGCTGATCGCTCGCAAGCGGGTCGATGGTGGCCCAGTGCGCATGCGTACGACGGAGCCGGCTCCGTCGTGCGCATGCGCGAGACCCGGATAGCGATGGCCAAGCCGTCGCTCCGGGTCTCGTACCAAAGGGGGCGTGCTGTCGATTTTGAGTGACAGCACGCCCCCTTTGGTGGGAATGCCTACCGTCTGGGGCCGGCTCCACTGACATCACAAGTGATGTCAGTGGGAGTGCTTTCGGCTCTGTTAGAGCCGAAAGCACTCTGGGGCTTGCGGCAACGAGACCCTACCACAAGGGTCTCATCGCAAGCCCGATGGTCGCGATAGTCTTGACCATCGCAACCATCTTCCTGGCCGCTCGCTATAGCTGCGGGTGGTCACCACCAGCTATGCAAGCAGCCAGGAGGCCGCTCTAAAAAAACAGAAGGCCGGCCCTGATTCAGAGCGAGCGCTCTGTCAGCGCGTCCGGCTCTGAATCAGGCCCAGAGAGTGAGATTTTTCAGGAGTGTTTGTGTAGTCAAATGACTTTGGGACCTATTCATTAGGCATTATTTAAAGGCAATTCCCAGAATATGGAGGATTCCTGCATTGTTTAGTATCTGGGCCATTTAACCTTGGATTCCCACTGTAGAAAACTGCTGCTGTTTCTATATTTTGTCTTGCAAAAGCATGCCTCAATGTAACAAACTCTACAAAGCTTAGCTTTTCCACCCTGACACCCGGCAGCTAATAACATTTTTATATGGCATTGTAGCCCATCGGCTATCAGTTTGCACATCTTTTGCATCCCTCCCCATCAGCTTACATGTGCACATGCGTGGACCAATGCAGTGGCCATAAGTACGTAGTAGGTAGGCTGGTTTCTGACACTGCAGTAAAGTGATAACGTAAACCAGGGATGGCCAGACTTTTGGACTTGATCGACTCTAAAGGGTGAAAATCGTTCACAATATACATAATGAGGGTGTAGCCTCACTACAAGGAGCATGGAGACATGGAGCCAATGAAACCTAAGCTAACATAATATATACATTTTAACATAATTAAAGAGTGTTATGTAGCTGGATTATGTACTAAATACCACCAGAAACTCCACATATTGGCAGACACTGCAGTGGTAGGTGGCAGCTGTGTGCAAAATGGAAGTTGGCTCACACGGCAAACTGATTTAACCAGGGAATTGGTTTATTAACCAGGTAGAATTGGGTAGCAGGATAATACAGGGTTAACAGTAATGTAGCATGTACAGGATGCAGAGACATCGTAGTTGCAACCAGGAGCATACAGGATATTGTAGTATGTCAGGTAGGTATAGTACACTGGAGGCATCTATGCTGCAGTGGGATGCTAATAAGCAGTGATGATACAGTAGCTATTGTAGTCACGCTATATGGGGAACACTCTCGAGGGCACATCCATAATGAAGGCACTGTGTCCTTGTGCCTGGCGGTTATCACACAGTACACAGGGGCAGCATGGAGCACGCCTCTAACACCACACCTGATCTACATCCAATTGTCACCACTGTTCACTAACCTATAACTCACATGCCACCCATGCCCACCCAGCCTGTCACTCATATGTTGTCCCTGTTCAATAACCTGTCACTCACATGCCACCCATGCCCACCAACAATGTCACTCAAATGCCTCTCCGGCTCACTAACCTGTCACTTTCTATGAATGCCTTTTTGCCCGCTAGTTTTCCCCTCATATGGCACCTTCTTTCCATCTGTGTGGACTAAAATGGCCATTACATTTACCCAACCCGGGAGCATGTTTTAGAGATTTTCCTTTAGGTGGAGAGGGTGCTGCCAATCCCATTGTTCTTTTTTTAATCTTCTGGTAGTGTATTGCACAACAGTAAGCTCCTGGAAGTGGTTGTGGGCCCCCCTGGAAGGAGGCAGGGGGCACGTGCCCCCCCCCCCCTCTCACACACACTCCTCTAATCCGGCACTGTGGATGCTGTTACCTGTGACAGCCTCAGCCAATAAGAATTAGCCTGATTCTTATTGCCCATTGCTGTCACATGTGACAGCCGACAGGAACAGCCACAGCTTCAGCATAGCAAGCAAATAAGAATCAGCCTGATTCTCAATGGCTGCTGCACGTCACCTTCTGCAGCTGTCCGCTATCTTCCAGTCGAGTTTTCGCAATCAACGTTGTGGACACCCCTGGCATAAGCTATCACTTACTTTTCCATCTTCGCCAGGGCAATCTCTTATTGTCTTGGCAAATGTTTTAATAAATAGGCCAAACATTTTATTGCTTGTAACTGTGATAGGCAATGAAAAGTGATGCTGCTTTTCATGGCTACTGTAAATTGCGAAGGGGGATAAATAGTTCCCTAAGTCTGGCTATAGACTGCACAGAAGAGGGGAGGAGCCATGGCTGCAGTGGCGTCATAAAGGGGATACGGGCTGCACACGGGTGTCACCCTCGAAAGGGGAGACACCAAAATACCGGCTCCTCTGCAGTGATAGGAGCCGGGTGCTGCAGTATTACATTCTCCTGCAGCACCCGGCTCCTGTCATAGAAGAGAAACCTACAGTGCTGACAGCCCAATGTCCGGGGGGCAGCCCAGCATCTTTGGCACGTGGTATATAAGTAATATATTGGTCCTACATAAATATTTAATAATATATTTTATTTAGGGCTCTATTCTTTATCACTTAATTTCTCCAAAACCAGATGAGAATGTTCATTTTCACCTGCTTTTGTAGAAATTACATTTTCGGGCCCTTCATCAAAAAGGTAAAGAACGAGATATCACAGATATACACCCCATACACTAGTATCACATATATCTCCTGCTTACCTGTCTCTCCCGGCATGGCCGCTGTCCCCATACACTAGTATCACAGATATCTCCTGCTTACCTTTCTCTCCCGGAATGGCTGCTGTCCCCATACACTAGTATCACAGATATCTCCTGCTTACTTTTCTCTCCCGGCATGGCCCACTGTCCCCATACACTAGTATCACAGATATCTCCTGCTTACTTTTCTCTCCCGGCATGGCCGCTGTCCCCATACACTAGTATCACATATATCTCCTGCTTACCTTTCTATCCCGGCATGGCCGCTGTCCCCGTACACTAGTATCACAGATATCTCCTGCTTACTTTTCTCTCCCGGCATGGCCCGCTGTCCCATATACTAGTATCACAGATATCTCCTGCTTACCTTTCTCTTCCGAAATGGCCCACTTTCCCCATACACTAGTATGATGAATTCAATTATGAATTGCTCCTGCGCTCGCACCGAGTTGAAATATTAATTATTGGGGTCTGTTCGGGCACCGATACTTAACATAATGAATAGAGCCCTTAAACTTGAAAAATTGCAAGGGAAGGTGCAGTTCAGCAAAGGGGTTGAAGGAATACACAAGGAAATGTTAAATATACACTGTACTCTATGCCAAGGTGAATTAACTTAACGTAAAAAAAAAAATAGTATACACCCATAAGCCACAACATTAAAATCACTGACCGGTGAAGTGAATAGCATTGATTATCTCATTACAATGGCACCTGTCAAGGGATGAAGTTGATGTGTTGGAAGCATGAAAAAATGGACACGCTTAAGGATCTGAGTGACTTTGACAAGGGCCAAAGTGTGATAGCTACACGACAGGACCAGAGTATATCCAATATGGCAGGTCTTGTGGGATGTTCCCGGCCTGCAGTGGTTAGTAGCTGCCATAAGTGGTCTAAGGAAGGACAACCGGTGAACCGACGACAGGGTCATTGGCGTCCAAGGCTCAATGATGAGCGTGGGGAGCGAAGGCTAAGCCGCCTGGTCCTTTTCCACAGAAGAGCTACTGTAGCACAAATTGCTGAAAAAGTTCATGCTGGCTGTTATATAAAGGTGTCAGAACACACAAAGCATCAAAACTTTTTCTGTATGGTGCTGCGTTGCCGCAGACTTGTCAGAGTGCCCTTGTTCACACCTTTCCACTGCCAAAAGTGTCTATAATGGTGGGCATGTGAGCGTCAGAACTGTTCCCTGGTCTGATGAATCGCATTTTCTTTTACATCATATGGACGGTCGCGTGCGTCATTTACCTGGGGAAGAAATGGCACCAGGATGGGAAGAGGGTAGGCCGGCGGAGGAAGTGTGATGCTTTGGGCAATGTTCTGCTGGGAAACTTTGGTTCCTGGCATTCATGTGGATGTTACTTTGACATGTACCACCTACCTAAACATTGTTCCAAACCAAGTTGACTAGTTCATGGCAATGGTATTCCCTGATGGCAGTGGCCTCTTTTCGTAGCATAATGTGCCCAGCCACACTGCAAAAATTGTTTGTGAAGGGTTTTCGAAAAATGACAGAGTTCAAGGTGTTGACTTGGCCTCCAAATTCCCCAGATCTCAATGCAGTTGAACATCTTTGGGATGTGCTGGGAAAACAAGTCCAAGCCATGGAGGCCCCACCTCGCAACTTAGAGGTGTTTGTGCCAGATACCACTGGACTCCTTCAGAGGTTTTGTATCTTGATTCATCCTTGTGTTTTGGTTTTGCAAAACCACCCTAAAGTTTTTTGTTATTGGTTTTGGATCTGGATTTCCATTGAAAAAATATTAAAAATAAAATAAAAAAAGTTTAAAAAAACCCCCGAAATTCGGATTTAAAATCATCCGAATTCCGAACTGCAAAAGAGATCAGAACCGCAACTCCTGATTTACCCGGATCTCATCAGGAGATCAGAACTGCGGCCTAAGATTTACCCGGATTCACTAAATGTGGATGGTTTTGGATTTCTGGAGAACCGAAACGCACATCTCTAGTTTTAATGTTATGACTAATGGGTGTTTATTTGACTTGTGTACTGTAAATGTAAATACTTAGCAATTGCCTTATGTTAAGTATATAGTTGGTACGACAGGAATTACATTTACTATTCATAGAATGGCTAAAACGAATTCAAAACACCTGTGCACTTAACTTCCCATCATATGTGGTATACACATATAATAATAAAGGAAACAGCTACGAGCTTCGAATAGCTGTGATTACATATATTAGTATATATGTGTGTGTATATATGTATGTGTGTATATATATATATATATATATATATATATATATGTGTATATATGTGTGTATATATATAGGTAAAATTGAACTTTCCTGTGTGTGCTCTTAAGTAATTTTCTTAAAAAAAAAAGTTTTTATGTCATCGATACAAGCAAAAGTGACCAATGAATTGACCTGTGTGAAATTGCTATTGAAAGAGTTATATCTTACTTGTCTTCTGTGCTAATTGCGTCTGTTTATTTCAATCCAGCATGGAATTTGCATGCCCTCGCTAAATGGTAATAGAGAACTCGCAACATGTAATCTCATTTCATATCTATTTCTGTCATGACTACAACATACATTCCATGATTGTGATTATACTGTATGTGCTTGGGCTGTGGAAATATCCCTTCATGGTAAATATGAATCTAGAACACAGATTTGTATTTTATTGTTTAAGTTTAGCATCTTAATAAGTATAAGGCAATGCAGTAACTTTATTTTCTTGTTCCTTTTCAGATTAGCTTTATATGTGTACGAGTATTTGCTGCATGTGGGTGCTCAGAAATCTGCACAGACTTTCCTGTCAGAGGTAAGAATCCATTTACATTTTTATTTTAATCTTTTGGTGCCTTGTCAATCAATAATATGGAATGCGCTATGTATCCCAATGTATACAGTTGATTGTTTGGAACCTCGCCAGGGGCGGATTGGGATGGAAAACCTGACCGAGAAATATATGGAAGCAGCCCTAATGGGGGTGGGGTCTTTTGAGGTGGTGGGATCTATCGACGGGGTGGGATCCCTCCTCATAGGGCCTGATTCTGAGTTGGAAGCAGTTGCGGCCTTCATCTTTGCAGCAGTTGCATCTGCAACTTTTTGCTAATGCCGCTACATTGCCCTTCCCTGGCAGTGGCGTAACTAGGGCAGGGCGAACGGGGTGCGTGCCCTGGGCGCCGTGGGACCGGCCCGCCCTAGATAGCCAGTGTAGCGCCGACCGCAGTGAGTGCGGTCAGCGCTACACATTTACACAGGACCGGCGCTAGGCTTCCAGCGCCGGTCCTGTGCTGCACAGCTGAGCCCCTTCCCTCCCCCTGAGCGCTTGCCCAATAGCGCCAGGAGGAGGGTGGCAGGCGGGCTCAGACTGTGCATACCACACACATCGCCGCCAGCACTGGCGGTGATGTGTGTGTTAATCAGCAGCCAATGAGAGTCAGACAGGCTCTCATTGGCTGCTGCTGCTGCACACACATCACTGCCGAGAGGCAGCGATGTGTGTGTGAATCAGCAGCCAATGAGAGTCAGATAGACTCTCATTGACTGCTGCGCGCCCACTGCAAGAGCCGGGCTTCCGTCCGGCTCCTGCAGTGGTAATGGGAGAAACGGCATGATGTCATGACGTCTCTCCCAGAATGCAGAGCGGCCCGGCCCGGGAGGATGGACGTGCGGACAGCGGCGGGAGCAGGAGCGTGGATACAGGTAAGTATTTTTCTTTTGTTTCATTTTAGTGTGTATTTTTTGGGGGGGGGGCGCGCTCTATTAAAAAGAAGGGGACTACTACTGGGGGCACTGCTGGGGGGGATACTACTGTGGGCACTGCTTCAGGTGGGGGGGACCAGTACTGGGGACTACTACTGGATGGGGGATACCACTGGGGGCACTGCTTCGGGGGGGGGACCACTACTGGGGACAACTACTGTGGGGGGATACTACTGGGGCACTGCCTCGGGAGGGGGGACCACTACTGGGGGGATACTACTGGGGGGATACTACTGAGGGCACTGCATTGTGGGGGACCACTACTGGGGACTACCACTGGGGGGCGATACTACTGTGGGCACTGCATCATGGGGGACCACTACTGGGGACTACCACTGGGGGGGGGATACTACTGTGGGCACTGCATTGTGGGGGACCACTACTGGGGACTACCACTGGGGGGGGATACTACTGTTGGCACTGCATCATGGGGGACCACTACTGGGGACTACCACTGGGGGGGATACTACTGTGGGCACTGCATTGTGGGGGACCACTACTGGGGACTACTATAAGGGGCACTGCATCAAGGGGGACTCCTACTGGGGGAACTATATAAAGGTCACTGTATAGGAGGGACTACTACTGGGGGCACTGCACAGGGGGGTCCACTACAGGGGGCACTGAAAAGGGAGAACCACTACAGGGGGCACTGCATAAGGGGGACAACTACTGGTGGCACTGTATATGGGGGATCACTACTGGGGGCACTGTGTAAGGGGAACTAATAGGGGCTGCATAAGGGGGACCATTACAGGGGGCACTGTGCAAGGGGCACTGCATATGGGGGACCACTACTGGGGGCCTGTATAAGGGGAACTAATCGGGGCCTGCATAAGGGGGACCACTACTAGGGGCACTGCATAGGGGGGAGACTGTATAAGGGGCACTGCATTAAGGTGCAAATGGAAAGAAATGTTCCCAGTGACAAATTTGCCCTGGGCTCCAAATACCCTAGTTACGCCACTGTTCCCTGGTGAGCATCCAAATATGCAAGGACAAAGACGCACACTGTCAGTCTCTACAGACGCTGCAATCATGCTTTGTGCTTCTTTAAACGCAAAAATCGGTTGCATCATTAAAACATTCACCTGCCCTATGCTAGGTGCAGATCATCCATCTGAGTATGGTCTCCAATGTGAGCAATTCAGCATCTGTATATGCAACTACTTTCAGCAACACGCCCATGTCACTCCAATAACACGGCCATACTATGTTACATCTGTACTGCACTCCCATCGGGACGCATGCATCATAGGCACACGCAGGGGGGGTTTCCGGTTGCCTGGAAACCCTCCTCCCCAGCCCATAATACAATTTTACTGCATGTTCTTCTCAGAATCACAAATGAAATAAATAGCACCCCCTGTTGATCTTTTAATATGCGTCAGCCAGTATTAAATACACCTGTGCACCAACTAGGAGATCTGGAAAACATGCATTGTTAGGGGTGCAATGCTATAGACCATCAATAGGGTAAATTATTAATATAGTATAATACACTATTCAGTGCATAAGAAGACCAATATGTACATATATGCCCAGGGTAGTGCTAGGTTCTTCTGCTGCACCCCCAGACTCCCGGACTTGCTCCAATGCTCTGGAATGGAGCCCCCATCTGAAATAAAAACATTTAGCTCAGGCAGGATGGCCCTACTGCCACATTTAATGGCTTACTGGGATCGCTGGTCTTGAATATGCTGGAATTATGATGCACATTACACCTTGTACGACACATATTAAAGATGGTTAAGTGCTAATTATCCATGGACTGGCCCACTCACTCTAAAATCAAGCATTTGGAAACCCCCCTCTAAATATCCTGCGTTTGCCACTGCGCATGGTGCATCTCAGACGTATGCACAGACAAAAAACATTGCACAAGAAAAAAATAAAACACATTGGCCCCCACAGAACACAATAAAATGCTTTGGCCCCCAACAGGAAATAAAAAAGCACATTAGCCCCCACAGGAAAAAACTCAAAAACTTTGCCCCCCACAAGAAAACGACAAAACAAACACATTGGCCCTCACAGGAAAAAAATTAAAGCACAATTACCCACCACAGGAAAAAAAAACATACACATTGGCTTCCTCAAGAAAAAATAGGGTAGTGTATTTCCCTGAGTTTGGTTTAGCTGACCTCCAGCAGCCCCAGGGGACGGCCCGTCCCAACCCACGGCGATAGGTGGTGGACAGGTGGTGAAAGCTGAGGGAGGGGCTAGCTGGCAACTTTTAGACTTGGGTACAAATGCGATCAAGTGGTCCCGACTTTTCAGCCCTGTCTGCGTGGACAGGTCTGGTGTGTCGCAGGGTGAAAGAATCTGTGGTGCAGGTCTAGTAAGTGACAGGGTAGGAAAATTTGCGGATACTGGTCTGTTGGGTGACAGGGTAAGAGTCTGCAGGGACAGGTGTGGTGAGTGACAGGAAGAGAGAGTCTGCAGGGCAGGTGTGGTGAGTGACAGGATGAGAGAGTCTGCAGGGACAGGTGTGGTAGGTGTCGGTAAGAGTGTCTGCAGGGACAAGGGTGGTGGGTGTCAGGATAGAGTCTGTGGGGCAGATGTGGTGGTTGAAAGGGTAGATTATGTCTGCAGGTCTGGTCACTGCACCCCCCCCCCCCCAGCCCCTTCAATGTCTACCTCTCAGCATTCCCTTCCCCCATTTCAATGCACTCTCCAACCTCTAATAACCACTTCCTAAGACCCCCCCCTTTAACAATCAATAACACAGCACCCTTGCCCCTGTCATTAGACAGGGGCAAAGGTGCTGGGAACCCGACACCCGGTAAGCCGGGCAACGGGAGCAGAAGACAGGTTAGGGGCTCCCGGGGGTGACTTAGGGTTAGGCACTTCAGGGGGAGGTTAGGGTTAGGTTAGGGGTAGAGGGGGTTAGGGTTAGGCACCCCCCCGGGACACTTAGGGTTAGGCTGCGGCCGAGGGGAAATCATACTGATTCCGTTCCAACAAATTTTGCTGTCAGGTTTTGTGTACACTGCACAAATTCTATTTATCTGTTTAAAAAGTTAGTGTTGGTCAGTTCGCCATTGATAGCATATTGGTTCTGAGGCAATTAACTGTGGGGCTCTATTGAGCGGTAACTCCACCTAAAAGGTTACATGTGGAGTCTCTCCAAGAAATTGATGTATTGCTGATGTAATATGTGGGAAGAAAAAGGAAAACAAATGATACACTGGCTGCTACTGTCAGTAGTTATTTAACTCTGCTCTTGAGCATTCACTTTCTGAAGCCAGTTCAAGAGAGCCATTGCTGAGGATTCCCTGGAAGAGAAGTATGGCATCCCAGAATTCCTTGTTTAGTCTGTATCAGGTTGCCTAACACGATATATTACTTTGTTAGTGGATGATGTAGGCATAACCTGTTTCCAGACATTTCTGTAGCTTCTTCGTAATCTGTAGATGAGTTACTGCAATTGCTGAACATGATGGTTTGGATTAGCTCTCATGGTTTTTATTCAACAAGATATCTGATCATTGTGTAAATGTAAGCATTCATATCTATGTACAAAGATGTCCCTATCTTGACCATACACCTCTGGCAAAGGAATTTCACATTTTTTGAAACAAGTTGCCCATGTTTATATAACACCTGTAGAAGTAAAATAGGTCTATCTCTATTTATTGCACTGTAGGTAAAAGTAAAAGCTGCCATCCACTGATCCATGCAGTGAGGGTGCTCTTACTGTAATTGGGCAGGCACAGTAAGCAATAAAGTCAGGTGTCACTGTCCAGGAGGTACAGTAGAATACATTATTGGGCCTCCTCTTTAGATGCAAAGTGTTAGAAACGGAAAGTAAAATAACATGTGTAGATAGCAAGTAAGCCAGAGTCCATCCAAAGTGCTTACTAGATTTATTCCCTTTTGTACTTCTCTATGCACGATTCCCTACCCTCCAACATGACACCTTTCACCAGGTATAAAATGTTCTGCTCCTGGACTTCCCACTTAACGTATGACTGCTGAACTAGTTCATTGATGAGTGAGGTGTTTCATTCACCACAGGTGACTGCAATCATAACTTAGGTTGAAGTCCCGGAGCAGAGCATTTTGTACCTGGTGGAAGGGGTCATGTTGGATGGTCTGCATCCCTGTGTGCCAGTATAACTCAGTAAGGAGGATGGTGGGTGAAGGGCACACAGCCCACACCATATCAGAAACATAGCTATGATGTTATGTTCCCTTGCTGTTATGGCCTGGCACATGGAAGAGATTAAGAGCAGACATTCAGGTCACATCCTATCCAGATGTTTAAGATCAGTGTATTACGCTCTCATACTGTCCTAAATCCTGCCTGCTGATTTTGTAGTTTGTTTGTTTAAGGCAGCAGAGTTACATAAGCTGAATTTTAATTCCTCCAACTGTACAATTGTAAATGTGAATGTACTGTATATGTTCCATTTTGACATTGTGTTTTGCCATGTGGATAAACAGTGACTCTGACAAATAAATTGGATGCCTGCATATATTGTCAAGTTCTTTTGTTCCTGCTAACAGCATGTTGATAGTTTTGTTTGCAGATCTGTAATTTGTACGCAGGGTTCACCAGATCGTGGTTTAGTACTGTAATGTCATTTAGTGACAGGGAAAACAAAAAAGGTCCCTACACTTGCCACATTTCTGATATCCCTACCTGACCCGCTACTTCTGCAAGTTCATTGCTTTCACTGGTCCTGGATTCAAATTTCCCTGGTTCCAGCTTCTAACATACCCACATTTCCCCAGAACATAAATGGGCTGATATAGAGGTATTTGAAAAAAATGGATTTAAATTGCTCTTTTAAAAAAAAAGTACATGGAAAAGTAACTTATTTCCCTGCATATGCAGAGCTGTACACATCTCAGTGTGTATTTCTACAGTACCTGCCCTATAGAAGGTGCAAAAGATATGCCTCCTAATAGCTGTATGTGTATGTAAACACCACCTACTTTAGAACATCCCTTCCCTCCCTATTCCCAGGCCCAAATGGGTGTAAGTAGCAGGAACACCCAAGTTCTGGACATGATCAAAGGGATTTCATTTCTTGTATACAGTACGTCCAACTCTACTCTCGGCAGAAGGTCCTGACTGCTGAAACCTAGAAACTAGGATTACTCTTGTCTAGCCTGTTTATGATTAGGGCCTGATATGGTCTGTTTAGTTGCGCTTCCAACTGTGACTCTGATCAAGGAACCAACTGTTATGTGAGAGATGGTGATATGTATCAAAGTTATTTTTGGGTATAATTATCAAATATTTGCGGCAAATCCACTAAAAACTTGTCTTTGACGGATAGCCGCAAATATTAAGGATTCAACTAATGTATGAAGGAGGTACCGCAGCAGAAATCTCTATGTGCAGAATGTCGACAAGCGACTATTCTCCATCAAATGCACAAACGAACGGTTTGTTATGTCAGAATTGGTGCGATTAGGTCTGAGCATTATTAAACCTCAAGCCCATCAGTGTATGGCTCCTTTAAGAGATTGGATTATTTTACTGACATATGCTAATGTGGTGTATGAACTATCACATTTATGTAGGTGTGTTTAGGTGACTTACAGTATATGAGTGTCCGGCATCCTCTCTTGCCTTTGCGGAAAACTCTCCCTCGCCTCCTTTTTGTTTGGATGTTTTTTGTTATGTGGTGGTGGTAAGAACGGTTATGTTCAGTTGATAGTTAATTGCTTTAGTGGGTGTGCCCTCCTTTACCAATGGTGTACGTTCATATGATTACGTCCCGCCAGGGCATTCGGCACCATCCGTCCGGGTGTGTCCTATTCGGGGATTTGTACACCATTTACTGATTTTGGAATGCATGAATGTTTCAAGTTTAATGTTGTCCGTTTCTGTTGTCCACCACCTTACTAACGTTAATTAACATCATATTAATTATATCAAATAAATTAAGTCTACTTTGAGTCCAACTCCTGTTGTGATATGTTTTATTTATTAGATATGTGGTTAATATTTAAGTTTTGAATTAAAGGGGTAACCATATCGGCATCAGCCGTTTATTAGTTTATAACAACAAGCAGATACTGTATACCAGCCTGATTGTTAGAGAAGGAAGTGCCGCTTCCACCAGATAAATGTTATATATTATGTTTTGGAATTTGAAGCAGATTGTTAAGACAGAAGGATTTATGTGTTTATGATGAGGAAAATGAAAAACCGGAATCAAGTGTCTAATTTGAAACCTTCACTAATTCCATTTGGTTCTAGAGCTTTAGCTTGTTTAATTTAAACATGTAACATAAACCAGGTAGAAGGAGTTACAGCTCTAGCAGCTGTTTATGTGAACCTGTCTGGAATATTTGAATAATTATGCTTAGAGTAGAAAGGTCATGTTGGTAAAGTTGATTGTGCTTGTATATGTTTGTCTGCAAAGTACGTACAACAGTTTGTAAAAAGAAAAAGAGTGGGTCATTGGTGACTTTGCAAGTAAACTAAAAAGCACATGCATAATGTTGTCAACAGCATGGCACACTTGGAGTGATATCTACGGTCTATCTGTTGGCTTAAGACCCAATGCGTGTCAGTTGCTAATTTCTGGTATTGAAGGGTTTATTTACCTGCTCTGGTGGCCAGGGTTTAGTTGTCCAAATGATCATGGGAACAAGTGAGTTCTCCATACCATACTCTTGGGATCAGCAGACTTAAAGCAGCAATAATTTGAAGACAAGAGCAGGATGGTTTCACCTTTAAACTAATTGCTACTAAAGTATATCTTGCTGAAAACTTGCCATTACCCGCAAATCGGGAGCTATGACATTTGGGCCTAGAACTGTAAATATAATTTCTATAAACTTTTTTTAAATCAATAGAACGATTTGTGGACATGTTGGTAAAAGTTGTCAGTGCATGATCTCTGTGTGTATGGTTATCACTAAAACATGACTCAGTGATGTAGGAGAAGACACAGCTGTATTCTGGATCCCATTGTATGTGTGTCACCAAAGGGAGTCTGTGTGCAACCTTTATTGATCACATAGGACATATTTATGTTGGGTGGCTATGTGTGACTGCACATCTCTCCAATAATTATGGTAGCTCAGTATCGCTCAGTTTACTGCACACCACTAAAGGAGTGCCAGGTAAAATGAGCAATGTTGTCTGTTGTGATGTGTCTTCATTACAAGTCTGAGTATGAGACTGAGAGACACTGGGTGGGGAATGAGGGGATGAGGCTGGAGGGGCGAGGGCGAGGGTTTGGGCCGGAGCAACACAGGTGAGGATGAAGCTAAAGAGATACAGGAGTTGAGAGAGACATTTAGGGATGAGGATGGAGAGACAGTTGGGTATGAGCCAATGGCCAACCTGCATGTACCTACTGGGAGGGGATAGGGGGCCCCAAAAACATGAGTGTACCAGGTCCCAAGATTTCTGTTGCTGGCCCTGGCTAGAGGAGCTGGAAAACATGCACTGTTAAAGTTCCATGAGGACCGGCTTTGAGAAACACTGCTGTAGGGCATGATTCAGAGTTACATGCAAAGTGCCCACATCTGCGACTGTATTTTCATTGCTTATGGTCAATAGGCCGAATGGGACGCACCTGTGCGGATCTGCAGTGCTATTCAGAGTAGCACAGAAGTCAACCAGATCATCACTTGCGGCTAAATGGGCGTAACTGGACGTCAGTCTGTCATTCGCACCTAGGAGTAAATATACTAAAGGTCGATTTTAAGTGATCTAAATCGATCAACATTGATGTTGTGTTTCAGGGGCTAAATTGCACATTTACAGATGTGATCTCGTGTTTGCTGCAGTCATTCCAAACAGCCCCTCTTGGTGCTCCAGGTCCTGTGGGACTCTGCTAGCATCTTTTCGCATCTATTTTGCCGAAAATGCTTCTATGTCACAATGCGACACTTGAATATCTGTGTGCAAATTAGTCTCTCAATCAGCATACTAAGTGCTAAGAAACAACAGCCGCAGCTTTTTTCCACACCAAATTCAGCACAGTCTGCTGGTGCATCCGAGTCACTTTGTGTTGCAACTAACGTATTTTCAGCAAAAAAATGGCACCTGACGCTAGCAGAGTTGCAGGGGACCTGGCGGCTCACTCGCATATCGCGCTACGTGGTGTTTTGAGGATAGATGTATAAGGACACATCTGTACTATCACTTAAAAATCAATATAAAAAATTAATTTGTTAGTAAATTTGTGATTTTAGCTCCAGAAACACAACATCAGTGTTGATCGATTTAGAACGATTTTTAATCAATTAAAAATGTACTTTTAGTAAATTTACCCTTTAGCATAAGTTTGCCATGGGCCATACTTGCCAACTCTCCTTGATTGTCAGGAAAACTGCCTGAATTAGTAGCAATCTCCCTGAAGAGTCTAGTAATCTCCCTTATTGCACCTTACCCCCATTATGTAGCTGTTAAATAAAAAATAAAAAAAACAGATCTATACATTCACATGGGAAAAGTAGTATAATTTCCCTGCACTTGTTATAAGACACAATGATCCCTATAGCTACATGCATTTTCTGAAAAATATGTGTGTTTTCATCAACGGATCTTATTAACTGCTTTGGGGCTCATTTACATTGGATTTAAGGCAGCTTATCAAATGTAGCAGTAAACGTCCACTTTACCACCGCGCTCATAGGTGTTGCTTTCACAATCTCCCTGAAATGCTTTTTCAATAGTAGGCAAGTTTGCCGTAGGCATGTAGACAGAATTGTGGTCTAAAGTGCACGCAAATATTCGGCAATTTTAGGCTGATCTCTTGCTCTCAGGATAGGGCTGGAGCAAATGAATGGTGATAGTGATGATTGCTGCTCTACCAAGCAACTGCATAGGTATGGTGCAGCCACAGAGACCTGGATGACTCTGAATTCAGGAGGAAAATTGCTGTTACTTTCAAGCATCCAATGCAGGAGCAGATTAATCAAGAACGTGGTGGTGACTTTATTGATTTACATACTTGCCTACCCTCCCGATTTGGTCGGGAGCCTCCTGAAAATCGGGTGCCGCTCCCGACCTCACGGGAAGGCAGGCAAACCTCCCGGCTGCCGCCCACCCCACCTATCCCCCTCCACATTTACCTTAGAAACCCCCGCAGCAGGGGGGCCGGTGACGCGATTCATGCTGAATCGCCTCATTTTGGCTCCGCCCCCCTGCTTCACAATGCCTGTAATATCGGTATTGTGTAGCGGAGGCGGGGCCAAAATTACTCGTGTGACCCCGCCCTCTTGCTCCACCCACAAGTGCACGTCGTCTGGCCGGCCACTCCTCCTTGTGATGGCCACGCCCCCCTGTCATGTTGATCTGGCTGCTCCCTCCCAGAAAGTCGGCAAGCCTTTGTTTTCCTAAATTATGCTATACAAATGTGCAAGGTGCCCCAAGACATACAATAGAATAATTGTGGCCTCCTGGTTTGCTCTAACCATCTCAATTTTTATTGCATTGTCATCTGAAGGTCAAGGGGTGTATTGAGCAGAGAAGCAGCATTAGTCGTGCATGAAATTTTGTGGTAGTGGCACATAATATAATATGTAACAGCTAATTGGCTGTTTAAATATTGGGCATCATCCTGGCAGCTCACATGATTAGTTGTGTGAATATAATTTCAGATGTTGTGTTTCCTTCCTTTTACTTTGGCCAGCTCTCCACTCACCCCCTAAGTTTGTTATGATGTTATGTGCATTATTTAGTGGGTTTTGTCAGACATTGTGTAGGCTGTTTTAATTGCTTTTAATGTGTTTTGATTCGCTATTGTTATATGCTTGAACATGTTTATTTAAATGCTATGTACAAGTATTTATTCATTTGTAATGTATTCACTGAATAATTGTTGCATTTTGTGATATGAATCAAAACCCATAAAGTAGCGAGGTGGTCAAATTATGTTGGCAAAATGTAAATTACTGTGTCTCTTTATTTATTTATATATATATATATATATACAGTCAGGTCCATAAATATTGGGACATTGACAGAATTTTCATATTTTGGCCTCTATTCACCAGCACAATGGCTTTGAAATGAAACAAACAAGATGTGATTTAACTGCAGACTTTCAGATTTAATTTGAGGGTGATGATGATTATCCGTTTAGTCGACATCGACTTTTGGACACTTTATGGATCAGTGAACGCCACGCTTCTCTTTCTCTGACCGCTTCCTTCAGGTCATTTATGGGCATGTTTGTGTCAGCCTTTATTGTGTCCAGCCAACGAGTTCTTTGGCGTCCTCTTCTTCTGGACCCACTGACGAATCCAAGCATTAGCGCTGTTTCTAGGGAATTAGCCCGCATGACATGTCCAAAATACGAGAGTCGTTGTTTGGTGATCTTGCCTTCTAATGATACTTTTGGTTTGACCCGCTCTAGGATTGTCTTGTTCGTATTCATTGCTGTCCATGGTATGCGCAGCATTCACCTCCAGCACCACAATTCAAAAGCGTCAATTCTCTTGCGATCTGCCTTCTTGAGTGTCCAGGTTTCGCATGCATACATAAAGATCGGAAAAACAATTGCATTGACCAACCGTGCTTATGTTGCGCTGCTGATATTGTTGCTCTTCCATATCTTCGTTATTTCTAGCATAGCATTGCGGCCAAGTGCAATTCGTCACTTTATTTCAGTAGATGATTCTCCACTGCGATCAATCTTAGAACCCAGAAAGAGGAAGTCTCGTACCGTTTCGACTTCCTCATTATCGATTGCAATATGGACTGCATTGTCACTTGCCGTAGTCATTATCTTTGTTTTCTTGATGTTGAGGTACAGTCCCATGCTCTCGCTTTCTTCTTTGACTCTTCTGACCAGATATTCTAGGTCTTTTCTAATTTCAGCAAGCAGAGTCGTGTCATCGGCATATCGTAGATTGTTGATGTTCCTCCCTCCGATTTTTACTCCAATTGTAGACTCGTCCAAACTGCATCGTCTCATGATCATTTAGGCGTAAAGATTGAATAAAGCTGGCGAGAGAATACAGCCTTGTCGAACGCCTTTTCCGATCTTGAACCAATCCGTGTTGCCAAAAGCTTTCCTGACTGTGGCTTCTTGACTCATGTAGAGCGGTCGCATCAGTTTCTCCAGGTGCTCCGGAATGCCCATCTGCCGTAAACATTTCCTTAACTTGTCGTGATCAACGCAATCGAATGCTTTGCTGTAGTCAATGAAGCAAATGTACACGTCCTTTTGATACTCTCGTGTCTTTTCCATAATCCACTGCAGGTTTGCGATTTGATCTCTGGTCCCCCGACCCCTGCGAAATCCAGCCTGCGTGTCTGGGAGCTCCTTCTCTACAAAGTAGGCCATGCGTCTTTGAATAATCTTCAGCAATATTTTGCTTGCGTGTGATATGAGTGCAATAGTCCGATAGTTGGAAGCGGGACAAAGACTGATCTATTCCAATCTTTGGGCAATGAGTTCTTTCTCCATATCTGCTGGCAAAGTGCTGTTAGTGTTGAGACAGGTACTGGCTTGAGAAATTCGGCTTGTAAACCGTCGACGCCTGGGGCTTTCCTGTTTGGTAGTTGTTTTAAAGCCCAGGCAACCTCCTCCTCTAGAACATCTGGTTCATACTCACTTCAGTTTTCCTGGCCGATGGGCTGTTTTGGTCTATTGCCTGCATATAATTCCATTGTGTATTCCGTCCACCTGTGCTTGATTTGGTCTTCATTCAGTAGGATTTTACCATTCCAGTCTTTGATGGTCGCTGCTTTGCGTGACGTAAATGGTGCCTGCTTTACAAAGGCGAACAGTTCATGAATGTGGCCTTGCTTGTTTGACTCTTACAATTTTGTGCACTGTTCATTCCAGTAACGTTCCTTATCTCGTCTCGCTTCTATATGTGCCTCCCACTTTTTAAAGGGCCAAAAGTAATGGGACAAACTAAACAATCCTAAATCTAACTTTCACTTTTTAATACTTTGTTGCAAATCCTTTGCAGGCAATTACAGCCTGAAGTCTGGAATGCATAGACATCACCAGATGCTGGGTTTCATCCCTGGTGATGCTCTGCCAGGCCTCTACTGCAAATGTCTTCAGTTCCTGCTTGTTCTTGGGGCATTTTCCCTTCAGTTTTGTCTTCATCAAGTGAAATGCATGCTCAATCGGATTCAGGTCAGGGGATTGACTTGGTCATTGCATAACATTCCACTTTTTAGCCTTAACAAACTCTTTGGTTGCTTTTACAGTATGCTTCGGGTCATTGTCCATGTGTACTGTGAAGCGCCGTCCAATGAGTTCTGAAGCAATTGACTGAATATAAGCATATAATATTCAGACAAAAATAAAGTACACTTCTGCGCCCTCCAGTAGGATATTTGATATATGTATATTAATACATTAATTTTTTATCTCCACGTCTGTCCGACTCTTAGAATGATGAGTCTTCCTCAGGATGCACCCTGAGGAAGACTCATCATTCTAAGAGTCGAAACGCGTTGGTGATTTATGTGAAGGGCCCTTATATCGAGGTTTGACTGACAGCTTCCTGGAAATGCCAGCAGATCCTTATTGTCCATCCCGGGAGACTCTGAGGTTTTTTCTGCACATGCCATTTTGGGTGTCCAGGAAACTGCACCCTAACTATACGGTACGGGGCCACACATATATATTATTCGGTGACAAGTTTTATGTTTATGTGAATTATGTATGAATAAAATCATTTTTAATCTTATAATACTACACTATATGGAGCTTCTCTTCTTCTCTTTTATATGATTGGACGGAGCCTCTAAAAATAAGGAATACTCTGTGGTGGTCAGAAGAGGAGGAGTCCATTTGACTGTAGATACTTTTTGTCTGGGAAATTTTAATGGACAGACGTGGAGATAAAAAATTAATGTATTAATATACATATACCAAATATCCTACTGGAGGGCGCAGAAGTGTACTTTATTTTTGTCTGTATATGGTTTGTGAAGTGTGAGAGACCACTTCAGTACTGTACTGCTGCCTTCCTGTTGAAGCGCAAGTGATCATATATTTTAGTGTTAAGCATATAATATTGCCCAAAACACTTCAGAATTCATTCTGCTGCTTTTTTCAGCAGTCACATTATCAATAAATACAAGGGAACCAGTTCCATTGGCAGCCATACATGCCCACGCCATGACACTACCACCACCATGCTTCACTGATGAGGTGGTATGTTTTGGATCATGAGCAGTTCCTTTCCTTCTCTGTACTCTTCTCTTCGCATCACTCTGGTACAAGTTGATCTTTGTCTCATCTGTCCATAGGATGTTGTTCCAGAACTGTAATGGCTTTTTTAGATGTTGTTTGGCAAACTCTAATCTGGTCTTCCTGTTTTTGTGACTCACCAATGGTTTGCATCTGGAGGTGAACCCTCTATATTCACTCTTGTGAAGTCTTCTCTTGATTGTTGACTTTGACACATATACATGTACCTCTTGAAGAGTGTTCTTGATTTGGCCAACGAAAGGAAGGGGTTTTTCTTCACCAGGGAAATAATTCTTCTGTCATTCACCACAGTTGTTTTCCGTGGTCTTCCGGGTCTTTTGGTGTTGCTGAGCTCTCCGGTGCGTTCTTTCTTTTTAAGAATGTTCCATACAGTTGATTTGGCCACACCTAATGTTTTTGCTATCTCTCTGATGGGTTTGTTTTGATTTTTCAGCCTAATGATGGCTTGCTTCACTGATAGTGACAGCTCTTTGGATCTCATTTTGAGAGTCGACATCAGCTGATTCCAAATGCAAATGTCACACCTAGAATCAACTCCAGACCTTTTACCTGCTTAATTGATAATGAAATAACGAGGGAATAGCCCATACCTGTCCATGAAATAGCTTTTGAGTTGATAGTCCCATTACTTTTGCCCTTTAAAAAGTGTGAGGCACATATTGAAACCATTGTAATTCCTACACCGTTCACCTGATTTGGATGTAATTACCCTCAAATTAAATGTGAAAGTCTGCAGTTAAATCACATCTTGTTTGTTTCATTTCAAAACCATTGTGGTGGTGAATAGAGGCCAAAATCTGAAAATTCTGTCAATGTCCCAATATTTATGGACCTGACTGTATGTGTATATATATATATATATATATATATATATATATCAGAACAGGAAGGCGGCACTCGGAAATCAGTCACCAGACTCAGGCAGAATAATGCTTCAACGTTTCGAGACCATTTATTATCTCGTCTTCAGGATCCTGAAGACGAGATAATAAATGGTCTTGAAACGTTGAAGCATTATTCTGCCTGAGTCTGGTGACTGATTTCCGAGTGCCGCCTTCCTGTTCTGATGTGTTGGATACCTAGGAGGGCACCGGAGCATTATCTATTCAAGGTGGGAGTGCTGCCTATTGTGGATTTAAATATATATATATATATATATATATATATATATATGTATGTCTGAGCAGACCTGAATGTTATCCCGTGAGTGACATATTGTATATATTTGTAGTTACGTGTTTCACCACCTTTTGTACACGGTTGCCTGTGAAAGTTTTTTTTATTTACATTTTTTTGCTATCTCATGATGGGGGAAAATTGCATTAAGGTGTCCATTTAATTTATTGCAATTAAAACTTGGATATAAACTATTAAGATCACTTAACACTAAAAATAACGACAATGATACCACTGCGTTGGATTAAAAATCAAAGCTTTTTATTAATTGTAATGACCAAATTTTAATTCAAGAAGAGTGGTAAAGGACGCCACCAAGAACCAGCTCTAGCCAACTGAATCTCTTAATAAATTGGGGGATGATTAAAATGCCCCCCCCCTGCTCTGTAAAGACATAACCAGCGGTGTGAAGGACTCACCACCCTTTACTATAGCACAGCACAGACGCTCCGCAAGGAAATGCCCTCTGTACTTCCGCAGGGGTAGGACACACCCGCCATCCTTCAAAAGGGTAAGTGCCCCACAATGACCACTTATGCCATATATGGCCATTGGCTAGTAGGCCTTCCCGCCTTCCGGCTCTGCTTAACATTACCAAAAGGTTAGTAAGACAAACCAACAGATGGTAGCTGAAGCTTTGGGTGGGTGGGACTTCCAAACTGAAAAGAGGCTATACATTCAAATCTCCCCTTAAATAGCATAGCCCCCTTGATGGTATATGCCCCAAACCATACCCATAGACTAACTCTCTTAAACCAATCAAGAGAGAAACCAACAAAAGAATCTACCCAGCAACAGGTTCCTAACCCATAACAAATTACAAATATGTATGTTTTGTTAATTGACCTCATTGACTTTATGCTGGTTGGAAAATAGTTGTTATTCTGTCTGCTACATTGTGGTCAAAATATTAAAATAGCTTAACTTTATCACAGCCTCTGCAACCTAAAGGGTTAACCATTTATGGATAAAATAGATTCCCTTGTTTGAAAACTGTCTGCCCGCCACAGTTGTTGGACTGCATTTGTCAGAGGTACGATAGTGATGGCTCTAGGAAGAGCTCAGTAATCACTTTAATTGTCTATCTTGAAACATACTTAAGCTGGGTACACATTAGACAATATATTGGACGTTTTGTTGTTTTGAGGCGAATCAGCACAACAAATCGTCCACATTGTCCAGTGTGTACGCACTATTACACGCTCCCGCGCATCGTTTGTCGCATATTAAGATCTGACTGCTGTGCAGGCCAATCTGAAGATCTGACGGATGACTCCATGCTTCTGGATGCAGCGGGGGAATGATATATTGGGTGGTCGTACACCAGATCGTGCAGTGTGTATGGACCGCCCGATATATTGTGCCGTCGCATTGCGCAGCACTGGGTACACACATCTCGTCTAGCGTGTACTCGGCTTTAGTCATATGGTGACTGGTTGCTTGAGTCCAGGCATAGGTCATATACTGTACCGCCTTCTCTCTTAATCTGTCCCTGTAATATGTTAGAATGCAATTTATATGAAATTTATCAAACACCATAATTAACATAATGAATAGACCCCTAAATATGTTGATGTTCATAAATATGTAAAGTCCATAAGTATTTCTGAATTCTGCCCCCAGCATCTTGGTATTATAGTAATTGCAACATTTAGTGCAAAATATATTCTTTTTATATAGAAAAAAGCAACACATTTTCAGAAACAGAAACAAGTCTGTTGTAAAAGGGAACATCAGAAAATGCAGAGACACTGGCATAGATAAAAAAAAAAAAAACATCATCAGTGAGTCCACTAAAAAAAAGACCCCACATATAATAAATAGAATATAAATGAATTACAAAGTAAAAACAATTACATCAAGACAATAGGGAAAGAGGGGGAGAAAAAGAAAAAAGAATAGAGTGAAAGGAAATTAACGGAATTGCAGTATTTAATTAATTAATCACCAACGTTTGCATTAACATTTTCATTGGCTCATCTACAGGGAAACAAGTGGGTTTGTAAACTTTGTATTGGTTTCTTGAATTGTTTACTTTTGATGTTGTTAAGTCCTGCCCCAGATGGGGAGCTTGATTAGATTAACCAATCTTATGCTGTATACACACAGGACGATCTGTTCAGCGATTGATATCGCTGAACGATCTTCCTTGAAATTCCCGGTGTGTTGGTTGACTCCGGTGTCCGGCACCGCTGCACAGCTGCAGCGGTGGGGGTTCCCAACCTCCCGATTTGACCACCCGCTTGCCACTGGTCGAACACCCCTAGAGCCGCCCCTGCTGGCACCCCGCCGGGTCTGTTGCGAATTATGTCGTAGCGGGGCACACATTATCTAATGTGCACCCAGCTTTAGTATAAATATGTGTAGCTGAGGTTGGAGGAGGTCACACCACTGAAGATGTCACACATTTTTCCTGTTGGTCTAACAGTTATCTGCTGTCTCCTGGAGCTGTGCATTGGTGCAGAGGAGGGACATCATCTTGGTTGTGCATCTGTTGCAAATGCATGAAGGATGTTCGGGATAAGCAAAATTGTCAGGGCCATATAAACAATAGTATATTACCATTGTATTTCTATTTTCCTCATAAAATTATGCAATTCATCTATTTTTACACATTTAGGAGGCGGAGTCAAAGTCTATATACCTGGCCTTATACGGGCAGTCCGTGCGGCCTTGGTTATTGAGGATGAGGATCCCCGGGTCCAAATCCAAATATGCCTTCTTTAAGGATATTAAGGGTGATGCCACTGTATTTCCTCTATCTGGTCAGTTGGTGGATCATTTAGAGGAAGCGTGGAAAAATCTGGGTAAATGGTTCCAGCCTCAAAAACGCTTGGCCTTTGCTTACCCTTTTGTGGATAATTATTTTTCAAAGTGGGAAACCCCTCTTCAGGTGGATTCTCATGTCACTCACCTAGTGAGGAGTGCTACATTGCCCATGCCCTCCATGTCCTCCTTAAAGGATGCCCAGGATCGTAAGGTGGAAATATGCCTAAAATCCATTTATTCCCTTGCTGGAGGGGCGTCCAGACCAACTATGGCCGTGTGCTGGGTGGCCAGAGCCATGGAGCGTTGGGCTGATAGTTTGGAGGCAACTCTGGACACCTACTCTTCTGCTGAGCAGGCGGAGTTAGTGGGAAATATCAGAGACTCAGCCACATACATTAATGAGGCAGCCTTGGATATAGGTCTCCTCACTTCCAGAATCTCCTCGGCAGCAGTGGCCGCTCGCCGCACCCTATGGTTGCGCTCTTGGAAGGTGGACACAGACTCCAAAAAGGGATTGGAATGCTTGCCTTTTAATGGACAGGTGTTGTTTGGCCCTGATCTGGACAAAATTGTGGCCACTCTGGCAGCAGCTAATTCTGCGTGTCTGCCATCGGCTACAGTCCCATCAGGGTCTGGTACTTCATCCTTTCAGCCCTATAGGGCCCAGGGTAAGTCCAAAGTGCAGTCCTTTCTGAGACAGTCTGGGGCCAAGAAGTCTGCCAAGCCAAAGAAACAGGCCTGGACTACAAGATGCCCTGCCCCCAAGTTGGACGACAAGCCTTCTGTCTGACGGGACGGGCCTCCCTTTGGGGGATCCCAGAGTGGGAGACAACCTGCTTCGGTTCGCTCAGTCACCCACCTGACTACCAAGGACACTTGGGTACATGAGGTGGTCTCTCGGGGGTATGCCCTCTCCTTCCGGTGCAGGCCC
The DNA here is from genome assembly GCA_031769625.1 of Taudactylus pleione. Lineage (NCBI taxonomy): Eukaryota > Metazoa > Chordata > Amphibia > Anura > Myobatrachidae > Taudactylus > Taudactylus pleione. The sequence continues at coordinate 2,679,542 of JAUIMM010000086.1, forward strand.
CCCAGCAGGTTTCTCACCACAGGCCTTCCGTCAGATCAGAACAAAGCCCTGGAACTACAGAAAGTGTTGCACTCTATGCTCCAGGCTGGAGTTATAGTGCCTGTTCCATTCTCCCAGAGTGGCCTGGGTTTCTATTCCAATCTTTTTCTGGTGCAGAAACCCAATGGATCTTACCGACCCATCCTCAACCTCAAATCCCTCAACATGTCCTTGAGGGTTCCTCGGTTCAGGATGGAGACCCTGCGTTCCATTATACTGGCGATTGAGCCTGGGGATTTCATGGTGTTGTTGGAAATTCAAGACACCTACCTGCATGTCCCCATTATCATAATGCACCAGCAATTCCTCAGGTTTGCAGTACTCGACCAACATTTTCAGTTCCAGGCACTGCCCTTTGGTCTGGCAACAGCGCCTCGAGTTTTTACCAAAGTCATGGCGGTAATGGCAGCCCACCTGCGGATGCAGGGGGTCCACTTTTTGCCTTATCTGGATCACCTTCTGTTGTTAGTAGAGTCTCCAGAGGTCCTCTAGCTCCATCTGCAACTGACCATCTCTGTGTTGCAGAATCACGGCTGGTTAATAAACTGGAAGAAATCCACCCTAGTTCCCTCGCAGAGGATGCTCCATCTCGGGGCCCTGTTGGACTCTCAACAACAGAGGATCTTTGTGACGAAAGAAAAGATCCCTGCATTACAGGCAAGGGTACACAGTTGCCTTCAGAGGCGCCAAGTGTTTATTCACTCAGGGATGAGGTTACTGGGCTCCATGGTGTCACTGTTCGACATGGTGGAATATGCCCAGTTTCACTCCAGACCTCTGCAGCAGTGGATCCTGTCCAGATGGAATGGGTTGCCCCATCGGATAAAGACACAGACCATGGTGCTTTCTCCGGCAATACGTCTGTCTCTGCCCTGGTGGTTGCGGATGACTCACCTGATCATGGGGCGTCCCTTTTGGGTGGCAAACTGGGTCCTTCTGACAATGGACGCCAGTCTCCAAGGCTGGGGAGCAGTGACTGGTTCACACTTGTTCCAGGGCAGGTGGACCCTGGTAGAATATGCGCTTCCAATAAACATCTTGGAACTTCGCGTGGTATTAAATGCTCTTCAGCAAGCAAAACATGTTCTCCACGGAAAACCCGTGCAGGTACAGTCAGACAACGCCACCATGGTGGCTTACATAAACCGCCAAGGAGGAACGCGAAAGTGGTCAGCGCTGACAGAGGTGTCCCGCATCCTGACTTGGGCGGAGGGCAATCTCCCTGCCATCTCGGCGGTGTTCATCCCGGGAGTCCTCAACTGGGAAGCAGACTTTCTCAGCCATCAAGACGTGCATCCAGGAGAATGGTCTCTTCACCAGGAGGTGTTTCAACTCCTGGTGGACAAGTGGGGCCGTCCAGAGATAGACCTCATGGCCTCCCGACACAACAACAAGCTGCCTGTGTACAAGTCAAGGACAAGAGACACTGAGGCTCTTCTGGTGGACGCTCTGTCGGTCAGGTGGACCTTCCGATTTGCATACCTCTTCCCACTGTTCTCCCTTCTTCCTCGAGTGGTTCGAAAATTCAAGCAAGAAGGCGGCACACTCCTGTTGATGGCTCCGGCGTGGCCCAGATGTCACTGGTACTCAGATCTTCGGAGTCTCCCTGTAGACACTCTGATACTATTGCCTCTACGTCCGGACCTGTTGTCACAGGGTCCTTGCCATTACCCGGACCTGGGTCATCTGTCTTTGACGGCATGGCTGTTGAGACATCCCTCTTAAGGTCCAGGGGTTTTTCCAGCTCTGTAGTTAACACCATGCTCAGAGCTCAGAAGCCTGCATCTGCAAGAATTTACCATCGAGTATGGCATACTTTCTTTGAATGGTGTCGCCCTAGAGGCTATGATCCTCAGATGTTCCAGATATCCAGAGTGTTGGCTTTCCTACAGGCGGGCTTAGATCACAGTCCTCACCTTGCTTCTCTGAAGGTGCAGGTTTCTGCCCTTCAGTGTGGTTTCAGTGTAGGATTGCTTCTCTTCCTGATGTCCGCACCTTTCTGCAAGGTGTACTTCGTATTCAGCCTCCCTTTGTTCCACCAGTGGTTCCTTGGGATCTGGCTGTGGTCCTGAGGGCTCTCCAAGGACCGCCATTTGAACCACTGGGCTCCGTGGATTTGAAATGGCTTACAGCTAAGACTATATTTCTTCTGGCAATTGCTTCGGCAAGAAGGGTTTCAGAATTGGGGGCTCGATCATGTCGGCCTCCCTTTCTCAATTTTCATAGGGACAGGGCGGTGCTTCGCACTCGCCCTAGTTTTCTCCCGAAGGTGGTATCTAGTTTCCACATTAATGAGGAAATTATAGTCCCGGCCTTTAATTCTCCAGACCTCTCGGTTGGTGAGGCCACCTTGGATGTGGTACCGGCTCTAAGGATTTATGTTGACCGTACCAATTCTTTTAGGAAGTCGGACTCCTTGTTTGTCCTCTATGGCTTCCGGAAAAAAGGTTGGCCTGCCACCTTCAACACAATTAAAGCTGGGCACTAATTGAAATTCTGTGGACTAAATAAATATAACAGCAGCCATACACCTTTAGGTTTGTGTGAACCTACTAAAAAACAAACTATCCTAGGATAGTTGTAAATACAATAGAATTTGCTAGAATGATGTTGTGCTAATGTTTAAATTAAATCAAAAAAATATATAAAACCTTGACATGACAGAAATTAGAACCAAGACGCCAATAATCAATTCAAAATATAAAAAACACATAATATCAATAACAGTATAAAACATGTAATCATGCATATGATAAATGTATAAATATATAAAGACCACTCCAGAAATCCTTAAATAGCTGTATAAATAAACACAGCACTAAGTCCACAGTATAAAGGATTTCCTCACAAGGTATCAGATTAAGGTGTGGTAACAAAGTCACGTAACTCTCACGGCACTTGTGTATGTTTATGTTTTGGAATCTCATAAATCAGACCTCTCAGGCTGTGATAATGGGAGACTCACTATCACTAGCATAAGGTAGGGAGTCCCGGCTTGAAGAAACAAGCAACCCAACGATCCCGGCTTATGTGGCTTTTGAAGGCGAAAATTCAGTCAGCCCATGAGCGCCTTTATCCAGGCGCCTCTGCGATCCAGGTATTTGGGATTTTGTCTCCACTTGTAAGTGCACAGCTCCCACTCTGTATATTAAGACCTCCGGCTGAGGTCAGATAAAGTCCGGCAAGGTAGTGTGACAATGTCAATAGTAGAGCCACCATGCAAACTTTGGCAGGATGGATTCGCATGACAATTTCTGTGGCTTATATTCATGAAAGCCTTCCTGTTCCATCCTCTGTTAGGACTCATTCCACTAGGTCTGTGGGTCCTTCGTGGGCAGCTTGACATGGTGCCTCTGCTGTTCAGCTTTGCAAGGCTGCCACGTGGCCTTCTGTCCATACTTTTGTGAGGTATTATGCATTTGACACCTTCGCCTCTCAGGATGCTTCCTTTGGGCGGCGGATTCTCCTTTGAGCACAGGAGCATCCCCACCCTTATAGGATACTGCTTTGGGACATCCCCAAGGTATCCTGTGAATACCCTATGGACCCTGAAGTAGAAAATGAGATATGGTAAGAACTTAAGAACTCACCCTTGTTATCTCTATTTCTACGAAGTCCATAGGGTTCCACAGGACTCCCGCCCTGTTGCACCTGTACTGCAGATGGGCTTTGCTCTGGACACTGGTTTTTCCATCTCCTTCTGGTAAGAATGTGACTCTTGTGTGTTCCAGATCTTTCTGCTCTCTCTTTCTTCTCCTCCAGCCTATGGCTTGTTACGTAACTGGTTTGCCTTGACTCGGGGGTGGGGTATAGGGGAGGGACCCCAGTGCATCCTGGGAGGCTGAAAACTTTTACTCTGTGGTGCCCGATGTCTCTGCCATCGCCTATACCCCAAGGTATCCTGTGGAACCCTATGGACTTCGTAGAAATAGAGATAACAAGGGTAAGTTCTTATCATATCTCATATTTTAATTTTTTTATTACAAAGTAAATTTATGAGAGGGGAGGGGAGGAGGCATTTACAAAAAATATTAAATAATTCACACCAGTCCTTGCCCCAGAAGAATCATTGAGCGCTACGCCTGCTCCTGGGAGTGGATCTTAATCCCAGTAGTTTGAAAAACAATTGAATGTTAAACAATCCTTTGCAAGAGGGAGCAAGTATGAAAGCAGTCACCCAGTTGCACAGCAGATCACTGACTCCATATTAGATGGTATTAGATGTGCGTCCAATATCCGCCAATAATGCAGTGGTTTTTAGTTTTAGACAGTTAATTGAGGTCCTGTGACCCCGCTACCAAATCCCATCTAGATTCCACTTCACTAGAAAAGCAATTCCCAGCCTGTACAGGCACGTTAAAAAAAAATTAGTGTCCTTCAAAATGCCGTTGTCTACTTAATCGCAGATATGTGGACAAGCGGAACAGAGCAAATGCAAAATTTCATGACTATAACAGCCCATAGGGTGGGTGTATTGTCTTCAGCGGCACAAACAGCAACAGCAGCATCTAAGAAACAGCAGCTCATTTAGAGGCAGGCTACTCTGTGTATCACTGGTTTCACTAAGAGGCATAGCGCTGACAACCTTTTAGAAATACTCAAGGAAGTCATTGCAAAATGGCTTACCCCGCTTGGACTCTGCTCAGGATTTGTAATTTCTGACAATGCCACCAATATTGTGGGAGCATTACAGCTGGGTAAATTCCAACATGTTCTATGTTTTTCTCACGCAATCAACTTTAAAAAATTATAGGGCTGTGAAAGAGGCTGCTCTCTCTGGCCCGAAAAATACTGGCCATTTTCGTAATTCAGCAGGTACATGTAGAATGCAGCACCTGCAAGAAATGTTGAATTTTACCCTGCCACCAGCTGAAGCAAGAGGTAGTTACAAGGTGGAACTCCACCCTTTATATGCTTCAGCGGATGGAGAAACAGCAAAAAGCCATCCAAAGCTACACAGCGAACTATGACATAGGAAGAGGAGGGGTACTGCACCTTACTCAAGTTCAGTGAAAATACTTTCCGTGTTGTGCAAAGTGCTTAAACCCTTCAAAGTAGTCACCTGTGAAGTGAGTTCAGATACTGCCAGCTTGAGTCAGGTAATTCCGCTAATTAGACTGTTGGAAAAGCAACTTGAGAAACTGAAGGAGGAGCTGAAACGAAGCGATTCTGCAAAGTACATTGGACTTACAAATCAAGTCCTTTATTTGCTTCACCAGGAACCAAGGGTTGTCAGGAACTTCCAATGGGATCAATACATTTTGGAGACTGTGCTTGATCCTAAGTTTAAGTCATATGTCGTGTCTTTCTTCCCAATGGACACAAATCTAAAGAGATGCAAAGACGTTTTGGTAAGCAAATTGTCAGCTCAAGTGGCACATGATGCAGCGATTGTTCCTCCTTCAGTTTCTCAAGCAAGTGCGGCTGCCAAGGAAAAACTAAACTTTTCTAAAAGACCCACTGGTGATGCAGGTGAGTCAACACAAACAAGTTTTGACATCTGGTTGGGTCTAAAATAATTGCCTACAATTAAATTAATGAGACCTCTACCGTGACTCCATCTGATATGGTCACCATTCAAAGAATGGTTGAGGACTATTTTTAATGACCGCATCCAAATAGGCATGTTAGACAGTCCGTTTGGTTACTAGCAGGAAAAAATGGCAATTTGGAGGCCCTTGCACAAACTGGCTTTGCTTTACTAGAGCTGCCCACCTTCCAGCGTGTACTCAGAAAGAGTTTTCAGCACAGCAGGGGACTTTGTCAGTGATCGGCGTAGGAGGCTACCTCCTCAAAATGTGGAAAAGATGATGTTCATCAAAATTAACTACAAATTCCACGTGGAAGACCTTTACTGCCAATTACATCCAAAAATTACAGAGGCACCTGTAATGGTGGATTCCAGTGAGGTATAATTAATATTGCGTGAAGAAAGATGATGTATACACTGATGAGGGTAAGGAATTGGGTGATGGTGATGACAACAGCTTGCCTCTGTAAAGCCAGTTTGTGCACATAGAGATCATTGCTACCAATGTCAGCTGCCTTCTGAGGGCCCAAACAAACCAATTGCTTCATGATTGAGGATATTGTTGATTACGGTGTTGGTGGTGAAGATGGCAGGTGCTTGGATCTAGCAGAGAGAAGGGAGCTAGCTGACGCTGGACTGCTTGTTGGTGTGAGGTTCTGGTTTTTTGTGGATCCGGGGTGGTAATAGGAGCAGACACTGAAGCAGATTTAAAAATAAACGTGGAGTTTTTAATGAGTGGCTAACAGACATGCATGTGGCAAAACAGAAAGTCCGGGTTTAACACTAAAGTGCACTTGAACTGTAGTGATGCAATGGGAAAAAGTCCAGGTAGTGATAACAGAAGGCAGTCCAGTATTCCAGGTTTTGTGAGGCTGAAGTGAATGGCAGACTGAAGTGAATGGCAGGCTGAAGTGAATGATAATGTCCAGAGGATTTGCAAGTGGAGGCAGGGTGCAGGGTAACAGCTGACACAGGTACTCAGACAAGGGAGAGGCAATAGGAGGAGGCAGGGGATTCCAGCAGGGTATGGAGCAGGTCAGGTAAGCAGGCTAAGGCAAAAATCCAACAGGCAGGCGGACAAGCTCAGGAACTCTCTATCAGCTTGCGCTGAGAAACACGTTGCACTGGCAATGAAAGGAAGCTCTTCACTCCCTTAAATACCCAGTGCTGCACTGTGAGAGGCTAGAGAGAGCATGTGACACACCAGGATAGGGCAACTAGGTCACATGTCTGGAGGCAAGATGGCGGCGTCCATGCCAGAACGGAAGCACCACCAGGCCTAACCAGACCAGAGTGACAGTATGCCCACACAGGACTACGCGCAGCCAATGCACCCTGCCAGACACCAGCACCACCGCCAGATGCCCCTCGCCATAGCATCCTCACAGGTATTACCCGTCGACCACCATGACGAGAAACCCTGGTCGTGACAGTTGGTACTTATTTAGCCAAAGTTTCTGAATTTTAAAAAACTTTTTTGATGGATGCACTGCAGATGATGTAACAGGAAGTGGGTTCCTAGATGTTTAAGGTTCCTGCCTCTACTTCTGGCTTTATAAAGGGTATGGATGGCTTGACAATTGTTGTCCAGATTGTTCCACATATAAGAATAAGTGGACTTTTTTGTTTTATGCCCAGACATCACAATGGTCTTTACTTATCAAGGGCAACAACTGTTTCTTCCATTGGTGCCTGATTTACACAAACAACATCCTCATCAACAACAACATCGTCATCATCAACATCCTCATCATCAACATCCTTAATAGCGGCAGCTACACATCCTACTCACCCTGGTGCACTTCCACAGAAGAATCCTCGATTTCTATGTTAGCATGTTCACTTGTGCTTAAATCATCATAAGCGACAGAACCACCAGTTATAGATAAAGGCCAAGGACTTAGCCTTTCCTTGCCACTTAGGGCCTGATTCAGAGCCACTCGTAAGCGGCCGCTCGTTCGCTCCGAGCGATGTTTGCCCAACAGCGCATGCGTACGGATCGTTATACGCATGTGCAAACCAGTCAGTGCGGCTGAAATTCATGTGCTCGCAGAATAGCGAATGCCTGATAATTTGAGTGACATAAAGAGGCATATGTGGGTGGTAACAGGGGAAGGTGCTTGAAAACGGGGAGCGGAGATCCGATCGCAGGCGTGTTTAAAGGTCAAAACGGGTGTTTTATGGGTGTGCATAATTAAAACAGCAGCGTCATTGACCACGTCACTGGGTTATTTTATAGGCAGAACTGCTCGCAAAATTGTGGTAGCAAAAACCAACCACAAGAATAGCGAGCAGTTCATACCCTGGTCGATGTACTCGATTAATCTAATAAATAGCGGACATGACGTAGGATGCGAGCGGCCAGGGGGCGTAGTTTCCCAAAAAACGACTGCAAGTTTTGTTCTCTCGTTCAGACCTAGAGGCGTGAACAGACCGCAAACAGCGAACGGTTCATTTGAATAGCCAATCCTATTTTCTGGACGAGCGAGCGCTAATTGCGTCCGGCTCTGAATCAGGCCCTTAGTTTGGTGAAAGGCATATTGACAATTTTATGTCCTTCTGCAGCTAACTTTCCCTTTTTTTTTTCTTTACCAGTGTAAAAGATTGGCTTTAGATGCCCTGACTTAAGCCCTATATGCGATTGAGCATCGGCTTTAGTAGATGATGTAGATGTACTAGTATCATCATGACTGGTGGCACTGGTAGCAGCTTCAGCACTAGTATGTGGTTCCTGCTCTACTCTCAACTGATCGTTCTCCATATCAGCAAACACGAATGAAGTGGGGTACACACGTCAATTTGTACCAATTTTAAATATAACACTGCAGTATCAATGACCTACAGTGTCACAATATTTTTTCTGAATAAGAATAACACACTGCGCTATGATTTATAGTTTCACAATACATGTATGATAAAATGAGGTCTGGTCGGCAGTGTCACCGAACAATATTTTTTTTTGCACTAGGGAAGAGCACACCTGGACAAGGCAGCAGCCCCTTAATTAACAACACAGCACCCCTTTATGGACAAAAAAGCACCCCTGTGGAGTGCGAACAGAACACCTGCAGATTCACAAATACGTTGATGATAAATTGAAGTCTGGCCGTCAGTGTCACAAAACAATAATAGCGTAGCTAGCACACACAAAAAATTTTTTTTTTATTTTTTGTGGAATGATAATTATTAATTTTAACTTGTATTTATTTACACTGGGGAAGTGCACCCCTAGATGACACAGCACCCCTTTATGAACTGCAACCCTAGCCCCTTGATTGACAGGACAACAGTGTCACAGCAGCACCACCCACAGTGACACAGCCCCAGCCCGACAACACTGCACCCTTGACCAACAAAGCAGAACAGAGCACGTCTGTTCTGTACACTCTCCACAGCCGCAGTGAAAATGGCGCACATCAGCGGGACCTTTTGTAGAATCCAAAATTCTCCACAGCCGCAGTGATAATGGTGCACATCACCGGGATCTTTTGTAGAATCCAAAACCCACAAGAATCCGACAGCGGGATGATGACGTTTTGTTTCCTTGGCATACCACTGCATCTACGGTCCTCAACATTGCCCATTTCTTTGTGCTTCTTCAAAAGTACTTGAACAGTACATCTTGAATCCTCAGTCTGCTTTGAAATCTTTGCCTGGGAGAGACCTTGCTGATGCAGTATAACTACCTTGTGTATTGTTGCTGTGCTCAGTCGTGGCATGGTGTATGACCTGTGACATGAAACTGTCTTCCACAACCTCACCTTTGTAGCCCGCGTTTGGCTGTTCCACACCCAGTTTTAGGCCTCCTACACAGCTGTTTCTGTTAATGACTGTGTTTCAACCTACATATGAAAATGATGATCATTATCACCTGTTTGGTATAAATTGTAAATCATAAACCTGACTATAATCCTACAAAATCCCTGACTTTGTGCTAGTGTACCTAGAAAAATTGATGCTGTTTTGAGGGCTGGCCACACCAAATATTGATTTGATTTAGATTTATCTCCTGTTCATTCATGCTGAAAATTGATACAAATAAACTATTAACACATTTCTATTTTTGGAAGCATTCTTACTTTGCAGCATTTTTTCCACACCTACCTAAAACTTTTGCACAGTAATGTGTGTGTGTATGTGTCTATATATATATATATATATATATATATATAAACACATATAAAACAATCCTCCGGCACTCCTCCGCGCTGTGTCTCTGGACACGTAGTCCGTCCTTGCTCCGGTGCCCTCCTTAGGAGGACAGCACCCCTAACGCACAATGCACCGAAAACAAAGGCGGCACTCGGAGACTGGAATAACAAGTAACACCCTCAACAGAGGGACTTTATTGAGTCGACGTTTCGGGGTCTTCCGCCCCTTCCTCAGGACAACAGAACTGTTGTCCTGAGGAAGGGGCGGAAGACCCCGAAACGTTGAGGGTGAGGGTGTTACTTGTTATTCCAGTCTCCGAGTGCCGCCTTTGTTTTTGGTGCATTATATATATATATATATATATATATATATATATATATATATAAAATTGTGCGTGAATACGTCTTACATGTCTTTTCGGGGACACTTATATTATTAGTAGTGCAGTGCCACCTTCGGACCTCGCAGACTTGCCTTATCCACTGTAGAGTTCTCTTTAATCTCTGACCTCTGACTTATTACTGTCCCCACTCCACATTCTGAGAACTTTATAGAACAGCGTTTTTCTTGTAAATGTAGTATACCTTCTAATGGAAGAGTTATTTTTAGATCTACTACGATAGTAATCACATTTATGAGGTGTTGCTCTCACAGCTAGTTCGATACTCTACTTGCTGGCAGTCCAGGGAGATAAACGTTCTCCCATCTGAAAATTTGGACTTGTTATGAGGTAGTGTGCCTGCTCCTGGAGAGTAATGATTTCTTGGGTGGATTCATTATAGCAGGGAAGTAATTGTTACTAATGAAGAATCGGTTAGAAGTCCTGCTAATGATTACTATCCTATGCTTCACAGATCATTATAGTCCATTACCACACTACAGTCTGTTTGCCAAGGTGATCATTTGCTAAAGGAGTTAAGACAAGTTTTAGGCAGCAGGTCAATGAAACTGCTAATCCAGATGCATGTTTTTCCATTTGGTCTTAATCCTTTCCTGCTGCTTCTAGGCAGACGTTATTGATACTAAGTGGCCGTTCACTCATTATAATTGAGGGATGAATCGTTTAAATTGCACTTCAACTAATTTGGGATTTGCAGGATCTAGTCTGAGTGCATGGATTCATTTTAATGGAATGCAGACAAAGTACCATACAAGCAGAACAAAGGCTGGATGCTGTTTTGTTTTGCATGTTGTTTACTAAAAATGTGCTTGGAAAAAGTGGTATTAGATGTTAGAGCAGTAAAATGACATGGGAGGCTGTTTTATATTTATGTTTAAGCATTTTTGAAATGTATAATCTTTTGCAAGGATCACTAAAATATAAGTTGCAGCCAGGGTCGGTGCTAGGGTGTTCGGCGATATCCTGCAAACTATAAATTTGCATCCTCTCTCCCAGCTTTTATAAAGGGATAGCATGTGCCTTCAACGCACACAACACAAAAAATGCATGTGGCCTCACAAGGAAGGGGCGTGGCTTCACAATAGTACCCCCAAATCAAATGACTCCACACTGTAGCACAATCTTATTCACATAACACTGCACAGATGGCCTGTTTCAGTAAGGATCGCTATTGCGATCGTAGCTCCGTAATCGCACGCAGGTCTGCTGCAAAAATATGCTAATGACTGCAATCACAAAGCCGTCGCACTGCCAGCATAGAGATGCCCACTGCCTCCCACTACCGCTATCTCACATCCGTAATACCTTGCAGTCCTGCATATACATTGGTAACATAAAGTACCATCGGCCCCTCACACAGAATTACAGCAGCCCTGACCTTACTTATAAATTGCTAACCTTGTTGCACACACTCAAGCTGCGTATATGCAATTGCACTGGCTAATTTATGCACGCCCATGCAACGGAGTTCCAACGGACTGGCACGTCTGCGTTTCTTTGACTCCCCCCCCCTCGTCACCACCCCCAAACAGCTCACTGCCTGTCAATCACTCTGGGATTGATCTGCGTGATTGCAGTGGCGTCTTTGCGCACTCCGATGCATGCGCAGTACGCATCAATCGCCCAACTGCGTACGCATTAGCAATAGCGATCCTTGCTGAATGAGGCTTATAGTGCCCCTGATTCACAATACACCACATAGTAGTGTCCCTTATGTTACGACACACAGTACTACCCTTTATACACATTATGGCAACAGTTGTAGTACCCCTTATACACAATGCCCACAGTAATACTGCCCCTAACACAATGCCCAAAGTAATACTGCCCCTTACACAATGCCCATAGTAGTACTGCCCCTTACACAATGCCAACAGTAGTGGTGCTCCTTACACAATGCCCCACAGTAGTAGTACCCCTTACACAATGCCCACAGTAGTAGTGCCCCTTACACAATGCCCACAGTAGTAGTGCCCCTTACACAATGCCCACAGTAGTAGTGCCCCTTACACAATGCCCACAGTAGATGTGCTCCTTACACATAATGACGCACAGTAATAATGCCCCTTACACATAATGAGACACAGACAAGCTATACTTACCTGAAGCCCTGGACCTGTGCCCGCTGCTGTCCGACAGCTCCTCTCGCTCATCATGATGTCTCTCCCTACACACACTGCGGAAGCCAGAAGAGTTCAGAAATGAGCTCCAGCCTCTGGCTGCAGGGAGGGGACCGCAGGACGCACGCTAGTAACAAAATCTCAGCGGGCACCCGGCATATAGAGAGGGCGGCAGTGACGCATCTCCTGCCTGGCACCACCCTGCTGGCGACAGACACCTCCCACATAAGTCACCCTCTCAGCCATCTCCTGGGCTGTTAGAAAAGCAAGCAATTTCAAACATTTTAAACAGCAAGTAAACTTATAGGATATTATTAGGAAAAGCTGTATATTACTGAGCTAAATCATGACACTATAAACCAAACAGATAATGAATTCAGGCAGCAGTGCTTGAGTCAATGCCCCTTACTAACCATTCATGTAATCTCATGTACATTATTATTAGTTTGAAATAGGCCCATCTTAGTACGAGAATAGCTTGCAGCACTGTGTAGCTTGGGTGGAGTTAATTTTTATTAAAGGTGACTGCTAGATAATGCAGAGTCATGTAAGGATCCCCAGATAATTTATACTGATTTATAAGTTTGTCTGGCTATGGTGGGCTACTGACATATCTAACTGCAGAAAGCCAAGTGTATGCTAGTAAAGGTGATAAAGAATTATACATTTAAGCATACTTGCCAACACACCTGGCCGGGAGGCTCCTAAAAATTGTGTGGCACTCCTGGCCCCCTGGTCTGGAGAGGTCCAATGACATGATTTGTGGTGAATCGCATCATCGTAGCCCTGCACATTGCTTTACAAGGTCTCAAATAGCTGAATTGTATAGCGGGGGCGGGACCCATTACCGCTGCCACGCCTCCTGCAGCACCAACCTCTTATACAGTATACTGTAGGGCCGTCAGCTACACACTGGCAGATACATTGGCTGACTGATCGGCCAATATATTTTGTGCCCGTCGGCCAGTGTGTACCAGTGATGTCTGTGAACGGCGTCGTTCAGACATATTGCGTTGGCTGTGCTGCATAGGCGATGGCAGATATATCTGCCCATAATGCAGTGCATACTTGCCTACTATTGAAAAAGCATTTCAGGGAGATTGTGAAAGCAGCACCTATGAGCGCGGACATAAAGTGGGCGTGTACGGATACCTCTTGGAAGCGTATCAAAAAATGTACTTACATTCAAATGTAATCGAGCCTGAAAGCAGTTAGTAAGATCTTCTTGTTGATGGAAACACACTGATACTTTTCAGGGCTTGCTCATGTCTTGTGTTTTACAAGGGGTTCCATAAAAGTGACCAAGAGAAACCTTATAAGAAAATGCATGTAACCATAGGGATCATTGTGCCTTATAACCAATGCAGGGAAATGGCACTGATTATACCATTTGAATGGTATATAAAAAGTACATAGGGGCAAATGTACTAAGCTCTGGAAAGTGATAAATCGGAGAGTGAAAAAGTACCAACCAATCAGCTCCTGTCATTTTTCAAACACAGCCTGTAACATGACAGATAGAAGCTGAGTGGCTAGTAGTTTATCACTTTCCTATGTATCACGTTCCAGAGCTTAGTACATCTCCCCCATAATGAGGGTAATGCACAATCAGGGAGATTGCTAGACTCTTCAGGGAGTCAGGGAGATTGCTACTATTTCAAGGAGTCTCCCTGACAATCAGGGAGAGTTGGCAAGTATGGTGCTGTGTGTATGGGTGATCAGCAGACCGCCCCTACACTTGCAGTGGCAGCCACAGGTAGGGGTTCGTGGCACGACCCCCAGCCAGCGGGACCCGCTGACAGATGGAAGATGATGGTTGTTCAGTGTGTATGAACAACCACCATCTGCAGATTACTCGATCTGTAGATGTATCTGCCAGCTTAAGGGATTTCATACATGGGTGTGTCGAATTTACAGGGTGAATTATATAAATAATATTGAATCATGTCTGCAGATAAAATAAACAACATTGTAAGCATTTGTCTTAATTTATGTTTGTTTAGACTTGGCAAATTGTGATTCCGCAATTAAAAGCACAAATTAATTGGAACATAAATTTATGTTTAATTGTTCAAGTGATTTTTACTTTTGCCTAAGTTTCGTTTTATGAGATGATCTGTGGAAGAGTTGTCCTCTTTAGGTAATTCATAGATCAAGATGTAGTCACCATCCCGGTGCAGACAACACCGGTGGACAGAATCCCGGCAACGGTATCGCGACAGAGGGCCTGATTCAGAGCCGGACGCTCTGACAGAGCGCTCGCTCTGAATCAGGGCCGTCCTTCCTGATTTTTAGAGCGGCCTCCTGGCCCCTCGTATAGCTGTGACCACCCACAGCTATAGCGAGCGGCAAGGAAGGGCTTGTGATGAGACCCTTGTGGTAGGGTCTCGTTGCCGCAAGCCCTAGAGTGCTTTCGGCTCAAACAGAGCAGAGAGCACACCCACTGACATCCGTCTGGGAACGCCTCCGTCTGGGCAGCCACGCCTCTGGCACGCCCACCAAAGGGGGCGTGCTGTCACTCAACATGCGCACTGGGCCAACATCGACCCGCTTGCAAGCGCTCAGCGCTCGCGAGCGGGTCTGAATCAGGCCCAGAATCCCTAAGACTGCGATCCCGACAGTGAGGGTTAGGGTATACTACAGGGGGGGTGGTCAGTTAAGGTTAGGCAGCGGGAGGGGAGGGTTAGGCTGTGAGAAACGTGGGGTAGGGTTAGAATACTTACCTGCTTTGTTGATTTCTGTCAGTCGGGTTTACACTGCCGGAATTATCAGTGCCAGGATCGCGTACCCAACCCAATTGATCTGCTTTCAGAATATTAATTTTTGTTAAAGACAACAGAGTTTCCCAATTGTTTTTGGTGATTTTTGGCCTGAAGTGTTATGCACAGAGGGGGCGATTCAGCCCCAGACGCAACGCTGCACTCGCACGCAGCCGCCAGGGGGCCAGGTATGCAAATCCTGCGATCGCACAGCAAGACACCCTGTATGTGTTAGCGTGTGGCGGCAATGTCCTCGCAAGCCAGTGTAATGACACCCACTCGCCCCTCGTTATGCATGTCATCTCCAGGAAGTGTATATAACAATCGGTAACATCGGGAACCATCGGAGGCATACGCAGACCCTACCATACCGCAAGCACTGCGAGTGCTTCAGTCAAATAAATAAGCCAGGTGACATGTACAGTGACGCAGCCATGTAATTATGGACGTCCATAAAATGCCGTTTTGCCGCTCAGACACTGTTGCGTTAGCACCACCACTCCCCCGTTTTCCAGAACCTTCCCCTGTCACCACCCCAAATGGCACATTTTGTCAGTCAAACTAGCAGGCCGTCTGTGTTATCCGAGCGATCGCTTCCCAATCACTATGACTGGCTCGAGCATGTGCATTTTGCCGCATGCGCAGACGGACGACAATCGCCCATAGCGTGCGAGCACAGCGTTGCGTCCGGGTCTGAATCGGGCCCAAAATTCCCACTTTCACCATTGTCTAAGCCATAGTACAAACTGCCTCAGAATACTATGAAGTAACACTGCTGTTGTCCCTGCCTTATTATAGTGTGACACTCCCAAATGGACTGACGGATGCTTCTGTGTGAAGGATTTACTCACAAGTCTTTTGATACTTTGTAGTGTCAGGATGAAGGAGAGTCCTCTCTCTGTCTCTCTCTGTCTCTCTCTCTCTCTCTGTCTCTGTCTCTCTCTCTTCCCCCCCCCCCCCCTCCAACTCAGCTACAATGTCACTCCTTCCTTTCTTCACACCACAGCAGAGAGACCAGGGTTGCCACTGTCTCAGGTATAGTAAATAGACATTTATTTATTTATTACTAAGGGGATAATCAATCCCCCGGGGCTATACAATTAGCCCTGAAATCAGCCCGCAGCACTGCACTTAACACATATTTCTTTTCGTCTCAGACCCAAAAAGATATATGCAATAATTAGCCTGTTATCGGGTGCAAACAGTGGGTTAACACATAGGTCCGGGAACTTTTTCTCAAATTCTATATGTTGATGCCCAATAACAGATAATTTATCGGGCTGTAATTGAATAGCTCCAGACGTAATTTGAATACCACAGTATCACATTAATTTACAATTTGTTTCCTGTTTACATTACCTATATTTCCTATCACCTAATTGTCACAGAGGAAATTCAAGATAACTACTTACACAACCAAAAAAAGCCTATGAATATATTACCATATTCCCCTTATTCAATAATGTTACCTTTTATTGCAAATAGACTTTCTGAAATAAATGCCATTATTTTATATTCTTGTTTAATTCGGCCACCAGTCACAATCCCGACTGCAGAATGCCGGCAAAGGATTTATGATAGGTATCAAAATACCGACGCCTATCATAATCCCAATGCTGGAATCCAGGACAACGCGTGCCTGAACGAGGTAAGTCCGGGGTGCCTGTCCTGTTAGCCGCAGGGGGGAGGGTTAGGTTTAGGGCAGTTAGCGGGATTAGTGTTAGTTTTTTTTTTGGGGGGGGGGGTTAGCGTTAGGCACATCTAGGGGGAAGGGTTAGGGTTAGGCACCCCCCAGGGAGAGGTTAGGGTTAGGCATCCAGGAGGGTTAGTTTAGGGAGCGATAAGGGGAGGTTAGGGACCCCCTGACAGAAGTTAGGGTTGGGCACCACCCCGGGAGTTTAGGGTTAGGCACCCCTAAGGGAGGTAATATACACAGAAAACGGAGTTGCAGATGCAGTATACGATCATTACTGTTCACATTTAAATGTATTTTGTAATTAAATTTAATTTCAGAGGTAGTTAGCAAATCAGTGGCCAATGATACAGGCCTGCCCACCATCGTTAAGGTCACCTCATTGAGCAGGTCCCTAACACTCTGAGGTTCACATCTGGGACGCAGGGCACCCCAAAAGACAGCCCACCAAAGACCTCCCCAGGGCATCACACGTAAAAAAAAATCACTGTGAAGTGTTATAAAGTACCAGGTGTGTAGAAGTAATAAGTGTTAAAAATAGTAATAAATGTAAAATATATGTGAAAAAATACATGAATAATAAACAAACATGAAAAGTGATATACAAAGTGACTATGGGCCTGATTCAGAGGCGCATGCTATTTGCGTTATTAGGGTTAGGCACCCCCCCGGCAGCGTGGAGGGGGGGGGGTTAGGGTTAGGCACTTAGAGGGGGGATTAGGGTTATGCACTTGGGGGGAAGATTAGGGTTAGGCACCCCTAAGGAGGGTTGGGGGCTTAGATTAGGCTAGTTTATACTTACCTTAGGGACAATTGGGATTTCCAGCGCTGTCGGCCTTCCGCTGCCGGGCTCTGCTGATCTGTTGGGCTGCCACTGCCGGCCATGCGGCTGCCGGGATTCCATACCGATTCCGTGTATAAATACACATAATATAGAGTATAGGGAGGGGTTCTAGACTGCACACCCTAATAGTAATGAAAGGTGCGATCATGTTGTTTTAAAGTAATATTCACAGATAACTTAATATACCCCCCTCCCCCCCAAGAGAGGGTTAGGGGGGGAGGGTTAGATCACTTACCTGCCGCTGTCGGGATTTCCTGCTGTCTTTCCTGCTCACGCTGTCGGGATTTGAATCGGTGGCTAAACAGCCGCCGGCATTTCAATCACATTCCCTCCTATCTATAAGGCAAACATTAATACAGTGTTGTACACAAAAAAAACTATTGCACTTGATAAACTTCACTCAATAAATACAAGTTTAAATAATTTAAAGTTCTAGTTTTCTAAATATAGGAATAACTTTAACGGTGGCAACCTGAGTTGCTTAATTGTGGTTACTGTGACCATATACTATAATATAATGAAGTTTGTTTGTTTGTAAAGTAACCTATTAGACCACATACCGAAAACGTGACAATGCGACGGAGTGACAAGTCATTTTATATAAATTCATTGGTCTGTTTGTTTGTCCGGTTATGCATTCGGACACCCCTGCACTGATTGGGATGAAACGATTGCGAGATGGTCCAGTTGCATCCTGGTCAGGTTTAAAGGGGGTTAGGGTCCCAGTTGGACCTCCGGTTGGTGTACTATGGGCAGAACTGACCCGGTGAGCCTGTTCTGAGCCTTCCACTGGATGGATTTGGGTGACTTCACAGAGTGGTAACATTGGATCCCAGAAGACATACTAGGGGCTTTGAGGTCTCAGTCAGACCTCCCGTTGGTGTACGCTAGGCAGAACATTGACCCGGGGAGCCTGTTCTTCCACTGGATGGATTTGGAAGATATCACATAGTAAAACTTCAGCTAGTACCTCAATAAAGCAATATCTCCCCCTTAATAAGGGTGGAACAGTCCTTCGTATAACACTAATCTCCTTGGTGAATAATATATATGTAAACAGTAATAACGAGCTTCCAATAGTAAGAGTAAATTTAATATTGCAGCATGATAATAATTATGAAGCTTCATAACAGATTATACTTGCCAACTTTTGGAAAGTGAAAAATGCAGTGGGTGTGGTGTCATGATTGGATTATTCATGGCCCTGCCCCATGTAGCACAGGGGTCTATTTACTAAGCAATGTTAGGAGACAGAATGAAAAGTGATAAGGTGCCAGCCAATCAGCTCCCACCTGCCATCTCACAGGCTGTGTTTGAAAAATTACAGTTGGGAGCTGATTGGCTGGCACCTTATAACTTCCTTATCACTTTTCACTCTGTCTCCTAACACTGCTTAGTAAATAGACCCCTTAGTGTCATGAAGCGCAGCATCACACTGCATGGCAGGGGCCATGATGTGATTCACATTGTGTATTCAAGCCTCAACCACTTCAAAAGGGAAGAGGCTGAGATCCATGAGGGCTTACTGCTCTCCCATGAGTCAGAGAGAACTATCGGACATTCCAGAAATGTAGGCAAATATGTCTGATATAGTGCTGGATTCCTCAATGGTTCTTGCTAGGGGTGAGCGGGTTCGGACTTCTGAAATCCGAACCCCCCCGAGCCCCCCCAATCCGAGTCCGATCCGAGTCAGGCTCGACTTTTCCCGCCTGACTCGGATCTGAAATCGAGGCAAAACGTCATCATCCCGCCTTCCGAGTCTCGCGGGTTTTGGATCCTATATAAGGTACCCGCGTCGGCGCCATTTTCTCACTCGGCTGTGGACAGTGAAGAGGGAGGGTGGGAGTTAGGGCTGGCTGGGCTGTGTAGTGTAGTGTAGTGTAGTGCTGCTGTTGTCCACTACTTCAAAGTCCATAGGGGCTGGCTGTGTTGTGCTGTGCTGCTGTTGTTAATAGGGGCTGTGTCCACTACTTCAAAGTCCATAGGGGCTGGCTGGACTGTGTTGTGCAGTCAGTTCTCCATAGGGGCTGTGTCCACTCCAAAGTCCTGTGCAGTGTCCCAGTCCTAAAGGGGTGCTGTAGTGTTGTCCAGGGGGTGCTCTGTCCATCAGGGGTGCTCCCCACAAGTGCTAAAAAAATAATATATTTTCTGTGTTTGTGAATTGTGTGCGCAGTAGCCGCACGTGCATCAACAAAGTAGTGCCAAGCGTGCGCCTGTGTCATAAGTAAAGGGCCGGCTGGCTTGACCGTTAAAGGGTGCTGTAACCCCCAAAGTACACTCCAGTCCAAACCAAAAAAAAAAATATTTTCTGTGTTTGTGAATTGTGTGCGCAGTAGCCGCACGTGCATCAACAAAGTAGTGCCAAGCGTGCGCCTGTGTCATAAGTAAAGGGCCGGCTGGCTTGACCGTTAAAGGGTGCTGTAACCCCCAAAGTACACTCCAGTCCAAACCAAAAAAAAAATAATTTTCTGTGTTTGTGAATTGTGTGCGCAGTAGCCGCACGTGCATCAACAAAGTAGTGCCAAGCGTGCGCCTGTGTCATAAGTAAAGGGCCGGCTGGCTTGACCGTTAAAGGGTGCTGTAACCCCCAAAGTACACTCCAGTCCAAACCAAAAAAAAAATAATTTTCTGTGTTTGTGAATTGTGTGCGCAGTAGCCGCACGTGCATCAACAAAGTAGTGCCAAGCGTGCGCCTGTGTCATAAGTAAAGGGCCGGCTGGCTTGACCGTTAAAGGGTGCTGTAACCCCCAAAGTACACTCCAGTCCAAACCAAAAAAAAAATTATTTTCTGTGTTTGTGACTTGTGTGCACTGTGGCTGCACGTGCATCAACAAAAGAGCAGCGCCAAGCGTGCGCCTGTGTCCCATAAGTAAAGAGCCGGCTGGCTCATTTCTTAAAGGGTGGTGTAACCCACAAAGTGCACTACTCTCCAGCAAAAATAAAAAAATATTTTCTGTGTTTGTGTGCGCTTTAGCCACATGTATATATCAATATAACATAAATGGAGGACCAAACTTTCTCCGATAAAAATAAAATAGGGAAAGATCAAGAACCACTTCCTCCTAGTGCTGTTGCTGCTGCTGGGAGTTGTTCATCATCCCAGAGAGGAAGTAGGAACATCACTACTTTTACTAAACAATTGACCCTCCAACAGTCCCTAGTGATGAGGATGAAGCAAAACGTATAACTGAGGCCTTGACTGCTATGTTGGTGTTAGATGTGCGTCCGGTATCCGCCATTAGTGCAGTGGGATTTAGACAATTGATGGAGGTAGTGTGTCCCCGGTTCCAAATCACGTCTAGATTCCACCTGCATCCTCAAAGCAGCAGCGACAAGCGTGCGTCTGTCTGTTAAAGGGTGGTGACACCCTCAAAGTGTGCTACACAAACAATAAAAATATTGTTCTTTTTTTTCTGTCTTTGTGAAATGTGTGGGCTGTAGCCGCACCTGCATCCTTAAAGCAGCAGCGACAAGCGTGCGTCTGTCTGTTAAAGGGTGGTGACACCCTCAAAGTGTGCTACACAAACAATAAAAATATTCTTCTTTTTTTTTCTCTTTGTGAATTGTGTGGGCTGTAGCCGCACTTGCATCCTCAAAGCAGCAGCGACAAGCGTGCGTCTGTCTGTTAAAGGGTGGTGTAACCCTCAAAGTGCGCTCCACAAACAATAAAAATATTCTTCTTTTTTTTTCTGTCTTTGTGAAATGTGTGGGCTGTAACCGCACCTGCATCCTTAAAGCAGCAGCGACAAGCGTGCGTCTGTCTGTTAAAGGGTGGTGACACCCTCAAAGTGTGCTCCACAAACAAAAATATTCTTCTTTTTTTTTCTGTCTTTGTGAAATGTGTGGGCTGTAGCCGCACTTGAATCCTCAAAGCAGCAGCGACAAGCGTGCGTCTGTCTCTTAAAGGATTACATCGGTGACAGCATCCAAGTAGGCATGTCAGACAGTCCGTACCTGTACTGGCAGGAAAAAGAAGCAATTTGGAGGTCCCTGTACAAACTGGCTCTATTTTACCTGAGTTGCCCCCCCTCCAGTGTGTACTCCGAAAGAGTGTTTAGTGCAGCCGGGAACCTTGTCAGCGAAAGGCGTAGGAGGTTGCTTCCACAAAATGTGGAGAAGATGATGTTCATAAAATGAATTATCAACTCTTCCAGGGAGACCAGCCTCCAGAACGTACAGAGGGACCTGTGGTTGTGGATTCCAGCGGGGACGAATTAATACTCTGTGAGGATGAGGATGTACACAACACTGAAGAGGGTGAGGAATCGGCGGATGAGGAGGATGAGGACGACATCTTGCCTCCGTAGAGCCAGTTTGTGCAGGGACAGATTAATTGCCAGCTTGTTTTGTGGGGGCCCAAACGAACCAATCATTTCAGCCACAGTCGTGTGGCAGACCCTGGCGCTGAAATGTTTGGTTTGTTAAAGTGTGCATGTCCTGTTTATACAACATAAGGGTGGGTGGAAGGGCCCAAGGACAATTCCATCTTGCACCTCTTTTTTTTCTTTGCATTATGTATAGTTTGGGGCCTAGTTTTTCAAACTGCCATCCTGTCTGCCACTGCAGTGTCACTCCTAGATGGACCACGTGTTTGTGCCGCCCACTCGTATCTCTTAGCATAGTCATCCAGCTACCTCGGTGCAACCTTTTGGACATAAAAACATTATTGTGAGGTGTTCAGAATAGACTGGAAATGAGTGGAAATTAAGGTTATTGAGGTTAATAATAGCATAGGAGCAGAAAAACCCACAAATTCTGTGATTTTAGCTGTTTTTATGCTTTTTTTCAAAAAAATACAGATCCAAAACACAAAACCCAGAACCCAAAACACGGAAGGGTGGTTTTGGCAAAACCAATCCAGATCCAAAACACGAAGAAAGATCCAGATCCAAAACCAAAACACAAAACACGAAAAGTGGCCGGTGCACACAACCAGTTCTTGCATGAGCTCCTCATATAAACTCAGCAAGAGATCAGAATAAGAACTTAGACATCAATAGCTCCAAATAATGTGAAATAACTTGTATATAGTTTAGTAAACTTTAAAATAGTTTTAATAAATGAATAAAATGAAACACATCAATAAAAAATTTATACATAATTACACACTGTGACAACTTTCTTAAGCTGGGTACACACTAAGACGATGTCGGCACAATATGTAGTTTCCAGGCCTAATCGGAATGACATATCGTCCGCATCTCCCAGTGTGGGAGTGCCAATATGCGTGCTCCCGCGGTCGAATTCGGTATCGTTCGGTCGGTCATGCTGCACGTCCAACCTAATGTTATCGCAAGCGGACCCATTGCAGGAAATGAACTATGGAACAAGGGATCGTTCCATCGTTCATTACCTTATTCTGATGTGTACCCAGGATCCGATATGTAGGCCCATCGGGCAGACATATCTGCTGTGTACACATCGTTCAGTGTGTACCCAGCTTTAGAGTAAAAAAAAAAATACATATATCTGCCTACAGTGTTCTATAATATAGCAAGGCGGCCACAGTGCCACCCTGTACTTGCTGTCAGTACAGCACTGACGCTTGCTGACTTCTAGCCATACAGTATCTAGAAACGCTGGTTTTACCTACTGCTAACCTTCTGCCTGTGGGGTTTACTGAATTATGAAGGTCAGCTCACAGCAAATTGCAAATCTTTATGAGACAAACAAGTGGTGCTAAGACCTTCTGGACCTTTGGAAAGTACATGTTTATGACATGATCTTTCTGAGTAATAAAACCACTTCACTGATGCTGGCGGATACTGAGCCAGCAGGCTAAAGTGGAGGAGAGTGTGTATTACCTTACATGAAACATTATATGAGCAGCGGGTTAATACATTATAAAAAAAAAAAAGATCCACACCCATTTCTTTATTAATTTGTATGCTTTATGATGACTCTCTTTAGCATTAATGGTTAACAAATTTTGAATTTTAAAGTTGTCATATTGCTCTGATTGATAACAGCTAGGTGTTATGTTGTAATAAATAATGCTAGTAAGAATGAGGGGCTTGGAAATGTTTCTCAAATCACTTTTATAAAGGTTACCCGTAACCTCTTGCAGTCAATGTGTTAAAATGTATATGTGTAAATGCTGAATTATCCACCATAAGGATATAAAAATAATCATTATTTACAAATCATGTTTTTATAAATGGGGGGTATTATAAAATGAATATGTTGTTAGATCTGTAGATTTGAAAAGAGTAATTAACACAAGATACTAGGTCAGCTTAGTATAGCAAGAGGGGCAAAAGTTAGAACATATATGTTTTGTGCCTTAAACTTTCATGCTAACACATTCAATGTTCACTTACAATCACTTATTTAGTTTAGTTTGCTGCTATACAGTTCATCCCTAACAGACAGAAAATGCTTCATTAAGGGGGGTCTATTCATTGTTAATTATCGGAGTTCACGCAGGCGCACAAAGTTCCAGGGGAAGGAGCCGGACGGGGCGGAGGGATCCAAAAGATTCCCTCTTCGCAACCCAGGTCCTTCCCATAGGGAAGGAGCAGGGTAGGTGCCTTGTGCAGGAGCAAACACCATCTGAAGATGGTGAATGCTCCCTCAGTCAAGCTCCGAAAATATTGTATTTTCGGTGCTTTGTGAATTTAGGTATTAGTGTAGTGAGCCACATCGGGAAAGAAAGGTAAGCAGGAGATATAACAGATATCTCCTGCATTACCTTTTTGATGAATGGTCCCAAAACTTAATTTCTACAAAAGCAGGTGAAAATGTTCATTGCAAAAGTAAAGGTATAGATTTTTTTTTTGATTTTTTTTTTTTATTATTATTATTATTATTATTATTATTATTATTATTATTATTATTATTATAACCACTTGATCCTTAGGATTCCTCCCTGGTAGAATACACTTGTAAATGCATGGCCTGATGGTTTTTAATTATATAAAACTAGTCACCAGCTCTGGTTTCGCATGGGAGCAATTTCATCCTGCCACAGCCCCCTGCATCTCATAACAACCTACACCATGTCACTACAGTCCCCTGCATCTCACCAAAGCTCCCTGCATCACTCAACAGCCTCCTGCTTCTCACTACTGACACATGCATCTCACAAAGCCTCCTACTTCTTACTCCTACCCCCTCCATCTCACCACAGCATCCTTATTTCACCACAGCCCCTTGCATCTCAACACAGGCCTCTGCTTCTCACTACAAGCCATTCCTTTTTCCTCCTGCCCCTGTATCTAACCAGTGTCGCCACAACCCCCCTGCAGCTGGCTGGAGCCCTGTCACTGGGATGTGCTGGGAAGAGCAGGAGGATAATGGATGACAGATTTATATTGCAGCTACTGTAGGCATTATCAGCAGCATGTCCCCGGGACTGGGACACCTGTGCATATTTTCGCAGCCTCCATGCGCACCCCTCCCCAGCTGCCAAACATGGCGATGAGCAATGTCCTCTTTGCACAATGTAACCTGAATGTTCTGGGCTTCCTGTTAAGTTTCCTCGCCGTGGTGCCCTTGTGTGAGAACTGTGCTAACTTCCATGGGAGGTGCCTCCTGTTCACTGAGAGCATGTGTCTGAGCGGGAACATCACACTGGAAAGGGAGCACTTCATGGTGGTGGTGTGGTAGTCAGAGTCTGTCTGCAGGTTCAGCGTAGGGATGGAGTCCGATGGTTACTAACCATCAATGTTTTTGTTCCAATGGTAGTGTTTGTACCATTTGATGGAGGCGATCCGGTGTTTGCCACCATCGAAATGGAAATTATTTGATATTGTTCCGATCGTTGTATGTTTATTTTTATCAAATTCTGATATCTATGCCTCCCCTGGCTCATTCCTGGTTACTGTGTCTGCACCAGGGCATCTTAATGGGTTTGTTGGAGACTCTCTCACTATCTGTCTGCCTTAAATGTGACCTTGTTCATTCCCTGACTCACTCCCCTCTCTAGGCTGCTGCTAAGCAACAGGGCACATTACTATATCTGACTTTCACTGTCTCTTGCTGTTTCAGCACCCTGGCCAGCTCCTACACAGCAGCGTGGTGCAATATTTTTTCTTTGCCTCACTAAAATCGGCACTGCTCGACTCCCTTTTGTCACAGATGAATGGTTCATACACCTAAACCTTCCTTGAATAATGCTGTATAGAATAGTGAAAACCCCATCAAATTCCATCCAATTATTCAAGAGTTGAGCTCAAACGAACAGGCAGACCCCTAAACTGGGGTCTTTATTATATATAACAATAGTATGAAAATATTGTAACTTCTTTTTACTATGTTGCTCTTTTATCCTTCTGACTAAACTGACACACACACAGTAATCTCATATTTGAACTTCAAACATTACAACAACAAAAAATAAAAATAAAAGAGCTAAACCCCAAAAGTGTTTTGTTATACAGATGGGTGAAGTTTATTGTTTTGCCTTTCCTTGTATGTCGGTACAGCTGTTTTTACTAGATCATTCAGGTGTTTGTCAAGGTACACTGTGGGCCTGTTTCAGAGTTCCACGCAATTCTGATGTTCACAGAGATGAGCAATTTTTTTTTGCTACTACACATGCATGAAAATCTCTAAAAACTTGTACAGCACTTGTGTCCTATGGTGTGTACTCACAAAGGCGCCGTTGCGATTAAGACGTACAAAATCAGAAATGTATTGGCCATTCCTGGGCGGTAACTGGGAGGTGGCGGTTCATACGCACAAAGATGATCCGTCTTACGGGTGTGTTTTGGGAGTGTTGTGGGTGTATTAGAGGCAGGGAATAACAGCCGCTAATATTAGGGCAGGACTGGTGCTGCTTTTACTTACATCTACTTGGTGAATGCAGACATGTAATTAGTACAGGTTTCTGTTTTATATGATTCTGCACAATGCATTTCTACATTTATCGATTCATTTATTTTTAATCAAATCATTCCTCTCTTGTAGGTGTTGGCAACGGTTACTTATCGGTCCATGGTGTTATTTAAGATATAAGGAAGGTTTAGTGTTCCAATACAAACAGAAAGTAGCAGAAAATCTTTCAAAGGGTTTATGTTTGTCTGGTAACTTCAGCCTGGGGGACTTATGTGATATCTTCCGACTTCCAGCCACTGCAGGAGCTCCTGCCAGTCTTCCCATATTTTTAAAGCGGCAATCATTTTAAAGGCAAAACCAAGCTGGTTCCCGCAGCGGCTGGAAGTTGCAAGCAATTACATAAGCCCTTAGGCATCTCCACCCTACTCAAAATGTTCTGATCCAAAGCTCACTTATTTTTGTATAGCAGTTGCCAAGGCTTCAATTAATGGAGTTAATAGGATGTCTATAAATATCTATTAATTCAGTCTAGGTTGCTGCAATAGGACAATAAGTAGGGAGCTCGAGAGCTGAACATTTTGAAATATGTGGTAGAGGATCATGTAGGGTCAGGTCAGGGGGTCAGATTTATTGTAGATGAAGTGAACTTTCAATACTCACTAGTACTGAACAAAAATAAACATCTTTTGTATCAAGCTGTAATATGCTGGATTTGTAAAGCAGTTTGTTACATTAGACTGGCCAATAATTGTACATAACCTGAATTGCACTTGTTATTAAGAGCATAATAGTATTACTTTTATAGAATGTTTTGTAGACAGCAGCAACATTCTTGCATCAAAAGTACATTATTTCTTGCTGCTTGTCAACATCTATTGTAGTGATAAGTGAATGGAGGGATGTGAGTGAGAGTGTACACTATGGGCCTGATTCAGAGCTGCTCGTAAGCGGCCGCTCGTTCGCTCCGAGCGATGTTTGCCCAACTGCGCATGCGTACGGATCGTAATACGCATGCGCGAACCAGTCAGTGCTGCCGAAAATCGTTTGTTCGCTAAATAGCGAATGCCTGCTATTTTGAGTGACAGAATGAGGCGTATGTGGGTGGTAACAGGGGAAGGTGCTTGAAAACGGGGAGTGGAGATCCGAACGCAGGCGTGCTTAATGGTCAAAACGGGCATTTTAAGGGTGTGCATAATTAATACAGCAGCGTCATTGACCACGTCACTGGGTTATTTTATAGCCAGAACTACTCGCAAGATTGTGGTAGCAAAAACCAACCACAAGAATAGTGAGCAGTTCATACGCTGGTCGATATACTCGATTAATCTAATAAATAGTGGACATGACATAGGATGCATGTGGCCAGGGGGCGTATTTTTTCAAAAAACGACCGCAAGTTTTGTTCGCTCGTTCAGACATAGAGGTGTGAACAGACCACAAAGAGCGAACGGTTCATTTGAATAGCCACCCCTATTTTCTGGACGAACGACCGCAAATAGCGTCCGGCTCTGAATCAGGCCCTATGTACTGTCTTTTCTCTCAGTGGGTAGGTCATCTGCAATCTCCAGCACATAGGTAAAGGCTAAAAACAAACAATTTTAATGTTTTTTTTCCACCAAAGGACAGCAGAATGGTTCATGAGAATAGTGACGTATGTATGTCATGGTTTTTTGCGGTATTATTTTTCTGTTTTGTGGGTTTCCATTTTAAACCTAGGTTAGCGATTTTGTTCTTGCCCAGATGAAAAAACTTTCAGACTGAAAGTTTACAGTAATCAGAACTAAGCACCTTTATAATTCTGATTCTTTTTTTATTAGTATTTTATATATCTAGTGTCACATACCATGCAGCACTTTACCGGGAATGTTTAAACGTTCATATCAATCTCTGCCTCTGTGCTACTTAGTCTAAATACCCTACCATAAAAATGCATGCTCTCTGACATCAGCCTACCAAGTATGTTTTTCTTACTGTGGAAGGAAACCACAGCACCAAGAGGAAACCCATGTGGTGGGTATAAAATAATAATATTAATAAGTAAGTGTGTGTGTATTTCACATAGTTAATTTTTTCTTTTTTGTTCATTTTTTTTTAAAACTTTTATAATGGCAGGCATTATATTTTCTTTTGTTTTCTTAACTTTTACTATGAAGTTAAACCGTATGGTGCTGGTACATGGTTTAACATACACCTGATTGTGGATTGTATGTCTTTGTACTGCACATGCTCCAAAAATGGGCATATGCCAGTAATTGTACAACTTTCAATTACCTCTACACTTATGACCAAAGAGTTAAGTGGGCGACATGTAGGCAAAGTTCACTGAGGCTGTGTCACTGCTACTGCAGGCTATACAGAGTTAAACATAAGCGAAATTACCTTTATTTTCCAGATATATCTTATCATGCAGCTATTGGTAACAAACCAAGTGTACACATACGGCTCAGGTGCATCCAACTCTGCATACAGGCACATTTACACATTTCTTTCCATGCACACAGTATGGTAGAATAGAACATATGATATACTTCCAATTGTGCATCAACCCCTAAGTGATCAAATAAAGTAGCCGCAAACTGGCTTGTCTTGCCAGTAAGTGCACGAATATGCCGCACTTACTGTTATCCCCATAGGGCTGATTACAAAAATATGTGATTGTGGGGTGTAATGGTGGCAAGTTGATGTGCTGTTGCTGGCATGGTTGTGGCCAATTGATTCGTCCCCTTTATTTTTATCATCAAAGCCTTATCTGTGGAATATAAACTAATTTTAAGATTGTTAATAGAAGGGGACCTGTTTGATAAGGCTCTGGGTCATACTGGAACTAAGATGCTCTCTCTGCTATATATGGCAATCCCTTCTTATTTTCTGTTGGCCTGGAACCCTTGTAAAGGTTCCTGGCTTGTTCACAGGAATTGAAGGCTGACAGCCCAGATAATGCGTGGATGGCAGAACAGCATGGGGAATGGATTACTAATTGCATAGATGTACATAATTGCCCTCTAAAGGATTGTGTCACTGGAGCTTTTTCTACTGTGAATTTTTCACCAGCATTGTTTTAACAGTGTGTCCTCTTGAAGTTAATGGGTTTTCCCTGGAGAATGTAGAAAAAGTAGATTGAAAGCAGCGTTTAGGGCCAGCAGCAAAACACACACTGGTGCTTAAACTTAAATGTTGCATAGATACTATGTAGGTTGTAGAACATTGCAAGTAACATTTTCCCTGCCAGCAAAAAAAAATAAAATAATGGAAGACCACCGTTTTCCAGCAGTTTTTGTGATGTATGAAACGCTCTTGTATGACACAATTCAGCAGGAAGTTTACTTATGTTCTGGTGCTGAAACACGTTAAATACCCAATCTCTTAGGGGAGATTTATCAACTAGTGGAGAGAGAGAGACAATGTACCAACTAATCATCTTCTACTGTAACTGTCATTTTTCTAGCACAGTCTGTCAAATGACGGCTAGAAGCTGATTGGTTGGTACTTAATCACTCTCCAAGATTTGATAAATCTTCCCTTTAATGGTGTGTTTTTCCTTTGCACTTGGCTGTAGACATATTTGATGCAAAAATTTTTGTAATTATATACAATTTTGAATAGCAGAACATATGTTGCAATCACAATTTTTTTGAAAAACAATATTTATAATGGTTGCTTCACACATGATTACATTGTTACTTTTCTTATTTTACCTGATTAAATACTCACACTTCTAAGCATTTTGTCAACTACATTATATGGCAGTTTTATAGTATTATCTATCCTTTTGTGGATTTATTCAGACATATACATCATATTAACGTATTATTGCTCACACATTTTAATTTTCATGCAATTAAAAAAAATTATTGGATTTTAACGTGCTTGGCCAGGTTTATTTTACTTTTATTCATGGACATATGTCAAAATATTCAGCTTATCAATATAGGAAAAATACAGCTCAATAAAAATCAGATCCCGAACACTACAAATACCGTTCACAGACATTCAAAGATGCAGATGTAATACTGTAATAAGATGTAATCCAAATGTAGTACCGTAGCTAGCAGGCTTTTGGAAGTGCAGATATTTCACAGAGGTTGCTGCCGGATTTAAAGCGGCAATGTTTATTAAGGCAAAAATATCCTATTTTTGCCAACTAAACACTTCTGTTTTGAACCTGACTGCTAACTTGTGGAAATCTTGGCACTTTCAAAAGTCCGCTATATATTACATTTGACCCATAGAATGTGTGTTCAGGGGATAGGAACTTTTTTCACTGTCTCTACTACTTTGAGTTTGTCACACTAATAGTGTGACAGATGATTTATGAAAGTAACGACAGGGGCTTAGAGCTGATATGGCAGTAGCAAGGAAGCAACCTTGACAAATGATATGCTGTAAAACAAGGAAACTTTAATACTGTGGTGGTAGCACAGAGAGATAAATTGGCATGGAGAGTGATATGGAAAAGACAATATGTGTGATGCAATACAGTACTAGGGGGTCTATGTACTAAGCTTTGGAAAGAGATAAAGTGGATGTAGATAAACTACCAACCAATCAGCTCCTAACTGTCACTTTTCAAACACAGCCTTTAAAGTGACAGGAGCTAATTTATTTCTATCCAAGGCTTAGTAGTGTACATAAACCCCGAAGTCTGTTACACATACAGTATAAGCTCTAATGGTAGAAAATAAGCAGACGTGTGACTTAATAGAGTTCCAGGGGTACTGTATACAGAGCAGACAAACATTAGTACATGGTCAGACAAAAGTGTAGTCAAAGGCAGTTTTAGGGATATAATACACAGCGCTGGCACATAGTAGCAAAGAATCGGGTAGGAGCTTGGTGTGAAACTGTAACAAAGGCCTGATATTCTGTGCAAGCAAACAGTATTGGGAACATCCAAAGAGCGTAAAGCCGCATACACA
Organism: Taudactylus pleione; assembly: GCA_031769625.1. Taxonomy (NCBI): domain Eukaryota; kingdom Metazoa; phylum Chordata; class Amphibia; order Anura; family Myobatrachidae; genus Taudactylus; species Taudactylus pleione. The sequence goes on from JAUIMM010000086.1 coordinate 2,710,773, forward strand.
CTAGACGATTTTTATGAATGATATGGTTGATAACGATATTGTTCAACAATATATCGTTCAGTGTGTATGCAGTGAATGATCAACGATGCGCGCTCCGGCGTGTCGTTAACGATGTCTTCTTATTGCTAGTATTACATGAGCATTAAGGAACATGGTGTATTAAAGGCCAGTAGTTGCACATAAATAGACATTATTAGGAAATGCTGTGGAAGATATATCAAATCTTCTAAAGAGAACAAGTAGAGATATGGGCCCTGATTCAGAGCTGGACTCTCTGACCAGAGCGCTCGCTCTGAATCAGGGCCCACCTCCATTAATATGGAGCGTCCTCCTGGACGCTCGTATAGCTGTGGGTCACCACCCACAGCATATACGAGCGTGCAAAATGATGGTCGCGATGGTCTTGACCATCGCGACCATCGGAACTGCGAGTAAAAGCCTGCGGTTGGGTTTCTCAACCGCAAGGCCAGGCGTGATTTTGGCTCTATCAGAGCCAAAATCACTCCCACTGACATCACTAGTGATGTCAGTGGGGCCGGCTTCAGACGGTAGGCGTTCCCTTGGGAACGCCTCCGTCTGGCAGGCACGCCCACCAAAGGGGGCGTGCTGTCAGTCACCATCGACAGCACGCCCCCTTTGATGAGACACTCCGAGCGAAGGAAAGTCCTTCGCTCGTCGGGTCTCACGCATGCGCACGACGGAGCTCCCTCCGTCGTGCGCATGCACAGTGGGGACCATCGACCCACTTGCGAGCGGACTGCCGCTCGCGAGTGGGTCTGAATGACCCCCATTGTCCAGAGTTAACCAATCAGTTTCAAGCTAGCAATTATCAAGTACATTCTGTAAAATGATAGCTAGTAGTTGATTGGTTTCTATGAACAATTCTTCCCCTGTTCTCTTTAGAAGGTTTGGTACATCTCCCCGTCAGTCATACTAAGTCCTTAATAACACTTTGTTATGTAATAGGATCAGAGTTTTCAGAAGTGGCGCGACTCCAGTGGGCTCTGTGCAGATTTAAAGTGTCGAAAATTTAAAACAGCAAAACCAACTTGGTTTTGCCATTTGAGTTATTGCCACTTTAAATCATTAAACGAGATTGCCAGAATCCCGCTATCTACGAAAAACCGTGACCCTATTATGGACTAAGATTTTCTTGAGTTAAAGGGAAACTGTGAGTTCTATGTGTTCCAACATGGGCATCGGAATGCCAGGTTATTATTTATTTTCTTCAAATGTTAATGTGACACTAGCTTAAGGCTAATAAAAACACTTTGCTTTTCCAAACAGAAAAACATAGTGTTAGTAAGCTCCCATTATGATGCCCAGTGATAACAGGAAACATGATTTCCTTGTCACATGGAAAGTGTTTGTGCTACAAGCTCTACATAAATATGCCCATGTGATACAAGCCTAGGATGGCTCTTTGGCACTTTAAACATGTACTCCTAGGCTAAATAGGAATTCCCATGCAGCACATTTTTTTTTTAGCTCTTCCCAGGCATTTTCCTTTTTTTAAGGTGTGTTGACGAACTGGAGGGTTCCACTACAGCGGCGACTTCTCCTGGGTGCAGTTAAAGTGGATTTTGCAGTTAAAGCTGGCATATAAATAGAAGATGTTATTTTAACGCTATGACACACTTTCTCTGTTGTGATGCCAAGCACTCTACTCTACCTGTAATATTTAAGTGCGGTGTGTGGCAGAAGGGTCTAATTCCCACTTTATATGAGGGAAGTAATAGGTGTGAAAACCTGCAGAGTGCTGCCATTGCAAGCTAACATTACCTGCTCATAACACTTGTACTCACAGCAGGTACCTGTGCAGATCAGCCGCTATAGGACGATTGCATTACTTTCCTTATTACCGGCTTTTAGCTAACATAACTACTTCATTATCCTTGTAATATAACAAGAAAAATCACTGACGAAAGAAGCAAACTTGTATGACTTCCTTGCAGATTCTGGCGCCTTTTCTGGATTAGAAATGATATGAATGCAAAGGAGGGATATAAATATTTAATGTTTGGAATGTAGTAATTTATGAAGCACTCTGCAGAGAGTAGGACACACACAAGTTTCCAAGCAGTGGTTCTCAAACTAAACACTTTGAAACTACTGACAATTTATTACATTTTGCAGGCACTGAAGTATTGTAACAAAAAAAGGTCATTATATTCTATATATTTTCTGTGCTAAAGTAGTTATGAGCTATTGACAATCCATTAGCCATCAACCTCTTGCAAGGGCTTTATCCCAAAATTCTTGCAGCTCCCCCTGACTGGTGATGGAACCCTGGCTAGATGCAGGAGATAACTGTATTATTTATTTATCTGCAAATTACCATTTATTTATATAGCAGCAGTAGTATATTCCAGTGCTCATTAGAATCGGGAAAGAATAGTAGATTACTATCAGGTACTGTAATAATTGGCCCATGTAAAATAGATATTCCTATTCTCTGTGTAAAGTAAAGGACATTTTGTGTTTTAAATGTTTATGATGACGACATGTCTTTACAATGCTATTCATTTAAGACAAATTCAACTTTTTACAGTTAAAGAGCTGAAAACCCTTTGTCCTGTTTACCATAATGTGCTAATTACAGCCAGTGGCATGTACATACCATTGCCAGCTCCCTCATCAGGATGCAACACACAACTTCTTGATAAGAACAAGTGCCTGGAACATATGTTAATCATTCAGTGTATTCACCTAAAGTATTTCCTTCTAATATTAAATGTCACAAATGAAAGAATGCTATCAAGCAAACCATAAGTGATCTATACTGTATATACTTATCTCTGCAATGTTGCAAAATGGGTTGTTATTCACTACTGGGACCCACATTAACCAAACAATATTTAATTTAATCGGACTGGGGCGAGACTAAAGAGAGCAATTACTAGAGAGTCTGTTTTTTTTTTTCCCCCAATGGCTTTTCTTGCTGTTTGTTTACATTTTTTTTCTTTACAGATACGATGGGAGAAAAATATTACGTTAGGAGAACCTCCTGGGTTTTTACACTCTTGGTGGTGGTAAGTTTTTTTTTTTTTATTATTAAATATTTATTCTTGTTATTTTTATAAAAAACACTTTACTATTGCAAATATTATGATTTTGTATGTTAAAACTGTAGGAAAAATCTTAATTTTAATAGTAAAAGCAGCAACCTCATGACAAATTATGTAAGAAGCAGCTTGGCAATTTCCTTTTTCCTTGGTTTGTTTCAGTAGAGTACTATTAATCCTACTTGCCTACCCTCATGAGGTATATAAAGTTGTTCAACCTCTAATTCTAGGATCATGGAAAGTTAGACCTTGTGTGACTACAGTGCATGCAGAAAAGAGCAAGACCCCTGAAGTCATACATTGTAATGATTTTCTGTTCAGTTTAGGTCTCCGTGTCCTAGCATTCACTGTTCTTGGCTGAGAAGCTAACTGCTAAACACTCTACGGAGTTTCTGAATATTTGTTATCCTCCTGCTGTGCCTGGATGCCTCAGTCAAACACTCCACCACATTCCTTCCTACAGCTCATACATAACGGGTCTCTCGAGGTGAAAATGTACACTGTTTCAGGCAACTTATATTGTATATGATAAAGAGCATACAGCTCAGCGAAATGAATAACATGGCGTTACGCTCATTGTAGGTGGCCAAAAAGTCATCTATTTTGCCACAATTGGCTATTCTTAAATTATCTTACCCTTTATATAGTTTACCTTGCTGTGTGATGTTTGGAAATTGCCATCACTAGAAGAGCCGGAATAGGATGTTTCAAAAAATTACTATAAAAGTCACACTTCTGTTTTATGTTTTATATTAAGCATAATAAAATATATACTAGTCTAATAAAGATTTTGGGCCCAAAGTATATACCAAAAATATTTTTTCATCTCCGGTTAGTCAGATTTATTGTTCGCTATACGTAATACAATCTCTAAATAGTTGTACTGTATATTTTGTCGTTTTATATGCTCCATATAATGTAAGTTGGCAAGAAGTTTAGCGTAATGTATTTTTGTACAAGTTTGTCTTGTCAATTGCTTATGTGTACTGTATGTGCATGTATGCAAATCTGTGCAAAGTGTATTTCTGTATTTATGATTACACACACCATCTGAAATGTAAAAGACAAAAATGGGGACAAACAAGTCCTACCCACAAAACACCTAAACTCATCCCCAAGCTTCTCTAGCATACCCACTTTTTGCTGGTCTCTCACCTAATATTTTATTAGACCCACTCCAATTCTTCTCCAGATAGTAACAAATCCAAGATGATTGCGAGGTATAATTTACAGTATATAGCAGTGTGCTTATCCATGCAGGTATGTCTTTCTTTGTCTGTACTTGTTTAGCCTAGTAAATTTATTATTGCAGTAATAAATATTTTTAATGTATTTCTTATATATTCTTATGTGAACAAACTATATATTTAGCAATGTACTGTATACATTTAGCAATGTAATGTATAGTGTCTGTTAGCATGATGTCACAAGTGCTTTGGTAAGGGAACCCAAACCATTTTATGTTATAATAGACTCTAATATGGATAATGGAAACCAACAGACAATAACTCTTTGGTATGCACTGAGGGGAAACAAGCTGCTGCTTGGGAATCAATTGTTGTAGAGTGGATTAGGTCTCCCTGGATGTTTGGATTGGCTTATCGACCGTTTTCACCAAGGGGCCCAGTAATTTCCACTTATGACTTGATTCCAGTTGCCAGAAATGGATATCTTCTGGACTTTACTGTACTATCATACATTTCACAAGCCAAAAAAACCTCCTACAGTACGTTTAACATTCAGGCTGTTAGTGGGTGTTATGCTTAATGCAATTGAGCATAAAGTATCACTGTATTCAATACACTAACATTGACTAACCCACACATTTCTATGCCTGGTTTGCTGAATCAGAATAGACTTTGAAATGTCACATTATTGCTAATCGTTAAGTGTAACTAAAAACAAAATGGATCATTTAGAAACCCTGGGGGGAAAAATACATGTGTAGGTGCTGTACAGTAGCTATTTCCTCATACAGTGTGCCATCATTTGTCTACTTTAAGTTAGAGTGGACACTATAGTCTATAGACACATGCACATGAGTTATCATGGAAGACTGAGTCGGTTTCATGGGGCTCAGATATCTGTCCTAATTCACCAAAAAGAGTGCAGAATAATTTATGCTCCCTGGAAAATTGTTCTGTCCATCACCACTTACAAAGTAGAAGTGACAAGTGATAACCTATTGCAGGAACTTGGGTGCTTTACCATTATATTCTGTGTAAGCTAACTATGTGGCAATCTTGTACCAATTTGACTTCACAGAGGAGGCAATGATTTAAGCATACCAAATGAATCAATTTGTTTTTGTTCTTTTTACATTTTTTTTAAATCACTTATAAAATGCATTATGTAAACAAATAAAATATTAATATACAAAAAAAAGTGTCAATGTTCTGCCCTCACTAAAAAAAATGGTCAATGATCCCCCATCACTAAAATCTCCAACCAGCCAGGTGCTAACCAGTCTAGACCAATGGTTCCCAAACTTTTTGGAATCATGGCACCCTACAATATCACCATTGTTTTCACGGCACCCCTAAGACAAAATTTTGTTATTGAGAAATTCAGAAAAAATTTAGTAACGTAATAAAGTGAAGTAAATTGTACCTACCTGTTATTCTTAGGCTCAGTTATGTGGTGGTGGACAGTTTGGCACTTCTGTTTGCCTACATATTGACATTAAATTGACCATAAATAATTTGATTTGGTGCTGGACTGATTCAGTGTACACAAACTTTATTTGATACACAAAACTCTAAAATATATTGTAAAAAATTAATTTCAGGCTATATATATATATATATATATATATATATATTACAGTGTATATGAAACATAAATGCATTCTGTGTTTAGACTTTGGTCCCATCCCCAGGATTTCGTATTGTGGTATACAAATATTCCAAAATATGGAAAAATCAGATATCCAAAATACTTCTGGTCCCAAGCATTTTGGATATGGGAGACAGAGCCGTAACTAGACATTTTGGTGCCCTGGGCCAGAAAGAGCATTGGTGCCCCACCTCCCCCCCCCCATATTTTAAATAGGGACAGCGCGCACCCAAAAAAGGAGCATAGTCATGTGGGGATAGGGTGTAGTCCCACGATAGTACCCTCTATTTAAATTACACCATAAAGTAGTGTGACCTTATTCACCTTATACCATATAGTACTGTCCCTTTTTCATGTTATGCCACACAGAAGAGCCCCTTATACACATTATGCCACACAGTTTTCCCCTTTACACATTATGCGACACAGTAGTGCCCCTTACACATTATGCCACACAGTAATGCCCCCTTCCATAGGGTGAGTCACAGTGACGGCACTCACCTGGCCTCCAATCTCTCACTGTTACTCACTGACTGGTGGTCCTAGTCATCTGTCTACCCTGCCTGCAAAACCAGATGCTACTTTGCTACACCCACCGCTCAACAGTTCCTTTGTGCTCTTGGCACTATGGGATGGGGTTCTGCGGATGAGAGGTGGAGTTTGAAATTGTGCAGGGGGAGAGAGCAGGAAAGGGGAACCTGTGATGGGGAGGGGGGGGCGTGGATGGGGGGATAGTTTGGAACGGTCAGGGGAGATGGAGGAGAACCTGTGTGGGGGAGGCGGTGTCAGGGGTGCCGCCAATGGGGTGGGAGAGGAATTTGAAGCTGTGTGAGGGAAGAGAGAGCAGGAGAGGGGAACAGGTGTGGGTCGAGAGTTTAGAGCTGTGTGAGAAGGGAGAGAGCAGGGAAGGTTAACCTGTAGGGGGTGGGTCGGAGGTGCCACAAATGGGGAGGGCTTTGGAGCTGTGTGAGGGGAGAGAGATCAGGAGAGGAAGGAGCTGAACGCAACGCTAGTAACAGTGCAGCGGGCACCCAGCAAATGGAGATTGTGGTGGCAGTCAGTTCCACAGCCAAGGCAACCTGGGCTTTGTGCGGTGGCAACAGCCGCACCTAGTTACGGCTCTGATGGGAAACTCAACCTTTGCTACCTGTGGGGTACACCTGCAGTAATGGAAACTAAACTCAATAGGTTAGGGAATTTAACACAAGTGGGACCTCAGTAGTGGCAATCTTGCTATCCCAGAGAACACAATATAAACAACCCGATTCTCTAAGACACATGTATAAGTTTAAAATACAGTTTAGTTGAATAATATGTCCATTAAACTTTTATTTTCTTCATTTTGATTAATCCATTGTCTTTCAAATGGGTGAAAAAAATATTCTCATCCATACAGATGTCCTCATACCTTCTTTCTGCATTCTTGCTGTAGTTGCGCCAACAGCCCCTCTTAGCGTACCCGGTACCAAATCTGCTAGTGTAGGGCGTCTTTTTCACCCAGAAATGAATCTTAGTCACAAATCGATGTACTAGGACGCACCAGGAGACACTGCAGATTAATGTGATATGCAACAGAGTCGCTGAATCTGCATAAACTGCTATGTGCAGCGGCCGTGGCTTTTTTCCACGCCAAGTTTAGTTGTGCTTCATTTGCAGTCATTTTAGAAGTGACAGCCCAAGGCTGGCATTAAATAAACCAATGGGACTTGTGTCCCTATTATAATTAAAAGTATGTATTTATATAGCACACTGTGCATATGGGTTGTTTTAATTCTGGTGGCAAGTCCGTCTACAAATGGGTCCCATTAAAGCATAGGCCTGTGCCTCCAGAACCCTCCCTAGCAGTGGCCACTGCACATGTGCTGTCACTTCACTCTGAACACATTGCAGAGATGGGCTCCTTTTGGAATCCCTGTTCCTGCATGTGAATGTTAATACATTTGGGCTGTATATAATTTCTTATTGCCATGAATACCGGCGATAAGAAACTACAATTATCGGGTCGGAAACCCTGACAATTCATAAATGTGCCCCACTCGGTGAGACTTCTTCCCTAGCCATTAGTGATGTTGCTGCATGGCAATCATGCAGTAATTATTGGAATTCCACAGTGTCACATGGAGAGGTTTATCCCTAAACAATACACACATTAACATAACAAGATTCTCTTGCTAGTGAAACCCTTAACTTTGCTTTTCCCAGAATTCTGGTGCACTTGCTGTAGATTAAGAACAAAAGCTCAGGGAATGTTTAAGTCCACCTGTGCTATGTACCACTTGTATAGGTGAAAGACAGAAGACAGAGGTGGGTAATATCACGGGTGTAACTGTAACATGGGCTTCATAGCAACATTTTCAAAGGGTTCCCAATGCTTTTAGAGAGACTCCTCTCTCTACAGCTCTTGACCGGAGTGAGCATATGTAATGATGCCCAGGGGACGTGCTTACTAACATTTTAATGTATACACATCTACACGTCTCTTCCTCATCTTCGCATTTTCTCATATTAACATTATCACAGTTAATTTTATACCCCATAGTAGTGCCCTCGATCAGTTAATGCCCCAAAGTAGTGCCCTAGTTTATTCTATGCTCCATAATTTCCCTATGTATAGAATTCCTCACAGTAGTGCCAGGGACCCAGTTCATAATAAACCCCATAGTAGTACCCCCCTATGTTATCTCCAAGCTTGTGTGGACCATGTCAGTTCCCCATATTTAATTTACCTGGTGGACTGGTGCCACTTCAGCTGGCAGCTCCTTTGTCTGTCTCCTCACTAGCGAGACATACATCAGTGAAACACTGGTAGCTTTTCTCCCAGCAGCGTTGGGCACCGATGCTAATGTGAGCCCCTAAGCCTGCAGGCCCCATAACAATGACGCACCCCGGGTGAGATGCCAGTGTCATTGGTATAATATATCCTTAGGAGCTAAGTGCTGTTAATGCACAGGGGGGGGGGGGGAAGTTCCTTCACATATTGCAGAGCAAATGATAACACAAAAACACTACATGACTTTTTTTGCTTCTTGTCCACATTAGTACAGCATTGTGTTATCCTGATGTCACTTTTATGGGATCTCTAGTGTGATCATGTCTCTCTTCAATTATAAAAAATGAGATGCAGCAAGGTGCTCAACTGTATGGAACAACAGCAATTTGAAACAATAGTAGTTACTGTCTGATGCCGACTTTATCTTCTAACATTATAAGAAGACCTTTAATTGAGGACAAGTGAGTTACTGTTTTCGCTGTCAAGCAAACAAATGTCCAAGGGGTGTCTTTTTAAACTGAATTATTAGTGGCTCCTGGACGGGAATTGAGGACCATCTGACGAGCTCTATAATGAGGAACAGCTTTTAGTAACTTTAATTTAACAAATTACAATTCACAACAGAATGTCTTCAGACTCTATTCAAAGTGTAAGTGTATTCTGCTCTTGTGTTTCATTTCACTCTTGGGAGACCACAGCCATTCATACTGCCTCAGATAGAAGCTGGGACCTGTCTATATTCTGACTACAATGGGGAATCTTTGTAAATGATGTCCCTTCTGAACACAGGGGACCCATCAATTATGAGACAGACATGTATGTCAAATAATTTATAGGTACACTGCTGGGACATAGCATACACACAATCACACACACGTCTCTCTAGCTGTATCTGTGGAAGTGAAATAATTTCCTATTGCATTTTGTACAGGGTAAACCCTTCACCCAGCATCAAAGGTCACAACATTGGGACTCAGAGACTTTAAGACTTTGACAAGTAATAAAATGTATCACTGTTGCCTCTAGGTTTTATTCATGCTGTCATCTTGAATATGAGCTTGTGATAATGATAATATAAAACTTATAGTGAAGTTTGGTTGGTTTTATCTGGTTTATAGGCCTCACATTCTACTAAATTTGCTGATTTTTTTGTGTGGCCAGAAACAAATGGACAAAAATGGATATCTTATTCTAATTATATGGAAATAGAAAGTGCTGTCTTAGAGAGGAGAAAGAAGATGTTTAGTCTGAAAATGTTTTGGATGTATGTTGCAGGATATGGCTAAACATTGGATGTGGGGGATAAAGGATAATTTTGAGTCAAGGATGACAGATAGGCAGCTAGCCTGAGGGGTACAGTTTATTGTTCTGTGTTAAACAGGAATAGAGGTGTCAGGTAGCTTCTGTTGACCAGTGGGAATATTATTAACTTGAAAGATTGAAAAGAAAATGACAGAAAGACATTCATTGGTATGGGCCAACACAGAGGTCAAGAGATCCGGAGAGGAAAGATACATTTGGGCATCATTTGCATAGAGATGATACTGAAATCCAAAAGCGCTTATTTAGGAGTATTTTTTTTCTAGAAAACTGGACAGTAGTAGGCAACAGGCAACCTATGGGCTGCCAGCTGCTCAGCAGGTTTTCACCTGTGTCCCTCCAGCTATGTGCCCCAAACAGAATAGGAGCAGCATCACATGATTTCCTCTATACAATGCATGGAGGTCATGCAGCATACATCAGGGGAGGTTTTTAGTGCATGTGAAAGTAAGGCTGATGTCAAGAAAAATAATTTAAGTGAATGATTTAGGTTTCTGGATTAGTACTGAGGTTATCACTAGTATTCCCAGTGAGTGGGGAGCACGTTGGGAGGTCTGAATGTCATATGAGGTACATTTGATGAGTTCTTGGTGGCATGTTGTGGATGTGAGTGTGGGGAGGTCTGAGTAGTGATCGCTCCACACACACGATAGGCAATGAGGAATGCGGAATTGCATGTGGTGTTTTAAGGTACATGTGAACTCTTGGAACATATAGGACATTTTATGGAAAGCGGGAGGTCTGCGTTTAATGTGTGGCCTCATGGAAATAGGGACATTTTATGGCAAATGGGGATCTGATGGAATGTGGAGGCATTTTTGGCAAATGTAGGTCTGATGGGCATGTGGGTTTTTTTTTTTTTTGGAGCAAGTTGAAGAGTCTGAAGGACATGTGCGGCATTTTGGGATGAGTGATTTGAAAGTGTCAAGGTGCTTTAGGGCGGCTGTTCTATTTCTGAATGTAAGGATAACGTTGGGTAATGTAGCCCTTGGAGAGTATTAGTTTTTTATAACTGGCGTAGGACCTAGCTATGTAGTTACCTTTTTGAGGGAAGCTTGCTGTGAAAGCTTGTCGGAAGAGGCTCCAATATTTTTGTGAGGAAAGGAAGTGTACAATGCTACTTTAGGCTAGCCTCCCAAGAATTTTTGAGGTTTATGCGAGTTGATGATAATTTGAGAGGTTTTTTTTAAATATTTTTTAACTCCAAGAATAGGAGCAATAATTGTATGCTTGAATTATGATAGAAAGACACCAGAAGATGTAGCAATGTAATTATGTGTACTTGAAGGTTGATGTTATTTAAGGTTAATTAAGAAGGAGATGGACTGTCTTACCCGTGATGTGCATTGAAGCTGGCAGTCACATATAATTTCACATTTTTGCATCCGTTGGGTATAAAGGATATTGAAACCTAGCAATCTGGTTAATAGTTCAGTCTAGCTCCATTGTATTTGACTACTTGTTACCTGCTCCCGTCCTAAATATTCTATTTTTGCTATTCACATATGCTTCTGCATTGCGTTCAAGTGTACCAGCACTTGGACTGTTTTGAGAACCTTGGATTGTGCTTCTATATGATTCCTTTTGTACATGCTACTTATATGTATTACCAATTACCATAACTGTACCTCTGTCAGGAATACCTGCTTTGGCTAAACTTCTTACTTGCATAAACTCACCTGTAGCCTTGCCTGTGACTATAGCACTCTAACTATTGGGGCTCTCCATGAACATATTAAGGTAGAAATCTTTCTTATTAACATGACAAAATAACCTCTGCTTCAGCTTCTACTGCTGCGGTGGCTCTAGTTCACTACTCTAAGGTCAGTTGGCCACTATGCACAAATTACAAGCCCTCATATGGTTCAGCCCCAATGGGATTTCTTCTGCCTGCTATTAGCAGTGATCGTGAACCCCTGATTAAACACCATTAAAAATGATGTTGGAGATGGGACTCAATCAGCAATTTATGAATCAGTGTCAACTAGTTAGTGATTCCAGTCGCTTTCTTGAACATATTCTACAGACTCTTTGATAGTGGAACTTATTATCGCACTGCTATAGACAATGCTATGGCTTAGGCAACACCTTACCTGAATAGAATCCTATTCTGAATCCCCCCCCTGCTGTTTCTATATACATTTGGAAAAGGTTTTGGCGTCCCCCATTGTGCAACTGCAGCGAAAGTTAAACCATCTAATCTGCAACAAGGTTTTCTTTCCATTTTGGAATATACTATTGAATTTAAACAATGGATGGAAGACATTAAATGGAATGTGACTGCTAAAAGTCATCAGTACCACCAGGACCTTAATGAAGAAACTAAATATGGTATGGGTTCACAAATTAATGAATCGCTATATCATCACTGACATCTGAACAGTGAAAGGAAGAGTGTAAAGCTCAGCTTCTAACACCACCCTACATTTTAGACATGTTTACATTTACACTATTATGCCTGCTCCTAAGGCGTTGTTTTCGGACCCTATGCAGATTGCAGTGGTACTGGCTTCCTTTTCTAATCGAGAAACTCAGAGCCTGATTCAGATATGTATGCTAATCCGATGGTTAGAGGAAATCTCCGCTGTCTAGGGGCCTGTCTCCCTCTTTAATAAGTTGGGGTCATGGCATTTCCTTCAGGAAACGTCATGACCACAGCTCCTTAAAGAGGTGGAATAGGATCAGTAAGTTATTAGCTCTTTTAGTCAACATAATTCAATCAAATGTTTACCAGTCTGTTTTATTTAATTACAAGTCACTATTTAAGTGAAACATAAAACATTGATACAGCAGCCCGGGTCTATAAGAATTACTTTGATAAAGGGTTGTTACAAAAATATATAAGTATACCATTGGAGACAATTGATGGTAGTACTGTGGTGCATTCTCCCAAGTTCCTGATAGTCCTTGGAATGCCTTGGCTCAGTAAACACTTCCGTTTATTGATTGGGAAAAAAATTACATTGAATTTACCTACTGTTAATTGTTTTGGTTAATGTATCAAGTCTCCTAAATGCCTCTCACTTGAGTTATTCTATACCTAACCGGAGCCAAGCCCAAACTCTTCCACCACATTGTTCTTATGATTGGCCAATAGACTTGCTCCCAGGTGCCCAGATTCCATCTGATTTTTTACCCCAGGCACATTAAGAATACATTAAAGACTATCTAGTCTGTCTTTTATGACCCTTCATTTCACTAGTTTGAGCACCAATCTTCCTTTTTAGAGACGAAGGATTACGGCCATGAATAGATTACAGGGCTCTAAATGCAATAATTGTGAGAAATGTGTATCCTGAACTCTTTGTAAGACTCTGGAGAGCTAAAATTGTCACTAAATTGAATTTGGCAGGTGCTTAGAATGTGAACAGAATATACTCTGATGAATCGGAAATGGATTTTAATAGCAGATATAGACATCCTGAATATTTAGCCATGGAGTTTGGTTTACTTAATGCTCCAACTACTTTACAAGACTTTGCTAATAATGTCTTCCAAGATGTTTTGGGCCAGATATATACCTAGGTTACATCCTTATTTAATCACGGAACCTTGTTGAGCATCACAGTCACAAAAGGACTAGAATTTCTAAGGGCTGATAGACTATACACTAAATTAGATAAATGTATTTTTGAGACTTGTATACAGTGAAAATGGCTACCCAGAGAATTGAAATTGCCGCTAAAAATACAGGTTATTGAAATACCTGAAGATCAAATCAATCCAACACTTCTTGGTGTTCACTAACCATTATAGATGCATAATCAGAGGCTTTTTCTAGGTGTTGCAAACAATTACTGAACTAACCTGGAAGGCTCAGCATTTAGTCAATTGAAATATTATTTTCCACTTTTGGTTTATCCAGATCCCCGACAGTCATTCATTTTGTAGGATGATGCTTTTGAAACAGCTATTGGAGCAATTATTTCATAGGCACAGGTCTTAAACAACTTCCTTTTTCATCCATCTGGGGGATGCCTTACATCTGGGTTATGCATAGTGAGGTGTGGAGTCAGACACTAGCTAATTGAAAACTGTCTCCCACCCCCTATATAACCCCTCCCCTTCCACCATTCGCTCAGTCTTGTTTTTAGTGCTTTGGAATAAGGCACTGGCTAGGTTCTAGTTTCTTTATTTTGATGTTTGGTTTGGGTGCTTAGTTCCTGGCAACATGCGACAAGCACTAGCAGAGTGGGAGCTATATATATTAGAGGTCTGTGTGGACCCTGTATCCCACTCTAAAGACAGCCCATGAGTGTGTCTCCAAACTACGCAGTCCCTGGGTCTCTCTCCATGCTAGACACACATCTGAGTTGGCCACTGGCAAAGAGAAGGTTAGCTTATTACAGAATGTGTAAAAATCTTATTTGCCATTATGTACTGCTTCCCGACACACTGCTTTTGAGCAGATTGGCCGGGCTTGTTATTTCTCACATGCACTGTAGAGCCAGCATGTCTCACACCTCCACGGGGCTCAGTGGCAGATCTAGACTTTTCTTTTAGAGGGGGTGGTTTATGGTTTAGCACAGACTCCTCCCCTTTCCAGCCCCGACTCCTCCCCCCTCACCTTGCCAGCCAATGAGGTGGGTGTGATACTAGTACAGTACGCAATATATCTGGGCCCTAGTTTGAAACCATGTGAAAGCTATAATGAGGCAGAATCACAGTCTTCACCATTTCCAACAAACCTTTATATATTACAAACAGGACATATAAGACTTTGGCAAAGCATAACACACACATAGCCACATATATACACACAGCCACATATGCACACAGATGACATCATATATACACACAGCCCACAGCCACATATGCACACAGATAACCACATATATACACAGCCACATATGCACACACACCCATATGTGGTTACACCACACCCATCTTGTGGTTGCATCAATGATACAATGTCGCGACATTGTATCATTGATGTAACCACAAGATTAACATCAATTAATCTTGCGGCTACGATGTAGCGGTTCCCACAATAGACGGCTATGGGGATTTCTCACCATAGACGTCTATGGAACACACAGGCTGCCCACATTCAGCTAATCAGGGAGCTGCTCCGATGGAGATGCTCCCTGATCGGCTGGCGGCCCCTTCACTGACGGGGCACACATGTGCCCCGGTCATTTACGCGGAGCAAAGGTATGTGTACACACATACCTTTGCTTGGTCCGTATGGTTCGTTTTTTTTTCCGTTTTTTTTATTTTAACCCCTGGATTGCCTACTTGCAGAAGAGGACGTGATCGACGCATAGTAGAGGTGAGTATGGATTTTTTTTTTCAGGTACACCCCTATGGATTACTTCGGATACTAGGTGAGTATGTGTGAGTGTGCATGTATGTTTTATTAAAATTATACTTTCACAGTGTCAGTTTGTTTATTTACGTATTTCTTTAGTTGTGGAACTACAAGTGCCAGCGGGCCCGTAATGCCCCGCATGCTGGTATTTGTGGTTCTCCAAATACCAGCATGCAGGGGAGGCTTGCTGGTACTTGTGGTTCTAGAAATAATGACAATATGGAAAATTAAATTTTACACTCTACACTTTACACTATCAACCCGGCACCCACCGCCCTAGGGTGCCGGGGATAGCCCCGGGCTATCAGTCTAGGCCTGGGGTGCCCTGGAGAGGGGTACCCCTTTATTGGGGGGGTACCCAACTCCCCAGGGATCCCCGGCCTGGACTGACTAGCGGTCAGGGGTATTGCTTTGGCCGGGGAAACCGCTGAAAGGTTTTCCCTGGCTGTGGCATTATCCCCCCGCTAGACAGAGTTCGGTGCTGGTTCTGGAATTTTCAGGTGACCCCTACTCGTTTTGTCCCCTGATTTTCCAGAACCAGTACCAGCTCAACAAAGCCCTGTGCTGGTTCTTAATATACAGGGGCCCCCTACGCATTTTGGCCCCTGTATTTTTAGAACCAGAACAGGCTTAATAAAGCCCGGGGCTGGTTATGCTTTTGGGGAGGGGGAGCACGTTTTTTTTTTTTTAACACACACAGAAGCCATCACGGATCTCACTGATCTGTGATGGCTTCTCTAAAACTCGCACCTTTTAATGCTACTCGCATTAAAAGGTGTCAGTTTACATAGTCCTAAACTCGCCTGCACTCGCAAATGCAGTAGCCTTGAGCTGAAAAGTTCGCAGGCTATTGAATTTGCGAGTTTCAGTACAAACTCGCACTTTTTGAAAGTGCGAGTTTGTACTGTTACTAAAACTGACTACCTATTACATTTGGCCCAATATGTGCCTCCCACTTTTTAAGGGGCCAAAAGTAATGGGACTATCAACTCAAAAGCTATTTCATGGACAGGTGTGGGCTATTCCCTCGTTATTTCATTATCAATTAAGCAGGTAAAAGGTCTGGAGTTGATTCTAGGTGTGACATTTACATTTGGAATCAGTTGTTGTCAACTCTCAATATGAGATCCAAAGAGCTGTCACTATCAGTGAAGCAAGCCATCATTAGGCTGAAAAATGAAAACAAACCCATCAGAGAGATTGCAAAAACATTAGGTGTGGCCAAATCAACTGTTTGGAACATTCTTTAAAAGAAAGAATGCACCGGAGAGCTCAGCAACACCAAAAGACCCGGAAGACCACGGAAAACAACTGTGGTGGATGACAACAGAATTATTTCCCTGGTGAAGAAAAACACCTTCACAACAGTTGGCCAAATCAAGAACACTCTCCAGGAGGTAGATGTATATGTGTCAAAGTCAACAATCAAGAGAAGACTTCACAAGAGTGAATATAGAGGGTTCACCACAAGATGCAAACCATTGGTGAGCCACAAAAACAGGAAGACCAGATTAGAGTTTGACAAACAACATCTAAAAAAGCCATTACAGTTCTGGAACAACATCCTATTAACAGATGAGACAAAGATCAACTTGTACCAGAGTGACGGGAAGAGAAGAGAAGGAAAGGAACTGCTTATGATCCAAAACATACCACCTCATCAGTGAAGCATGGTGGTGGTAGTGTCATGGCGTGGGCATGTATGGCTGCCAATGGAACTGGTTCCCTTGTATTTATTGATGATGTGACTGCTGACAAAAGCAGCAGAATGAATTCTGAAGTGTTTCGGGCAATATTATATGCTCATATTCAGTCAAATGCTTCAGAACTCATTGGACAGCGCTTCACAGTGCAGATAGACAATGACCCGAAGCATACTGCAAAAGCAACCAGAGAGTTTTTTAAGGCTAAAAAGTGGAATGTTATGCAATGACCAAGTCAATCCCCTGACCTGAATCCGATCGAGCATGCATTTCAATTGATGAAGACAAAACTGAAGGGAAAATGCCCCAAGAACAAGCAGGAACTGAAGACATTTGCAGTAGAGGCCTGGCAGAGCATCACCAGGGATGAAACCCAGCGTCTGGTGATGTCTATGCGTTCCAGACTTCAGGCTGTAATTGCCTGCAAAGGATTTGCAATAAAGTATTAAAAAGTGAAAGTTAGATTTAGGATTGTTTAGTTTGTCCCATTACTTTTGGCCCCTTAAAAAGTGGGAGGCACATATAGAAACCGTTGTAATTCCTACACCGTTCACCTGATTTGTATGTAATTATCCTCAAATTAAATCTGAAAGTCTGCAGTAAAAGCACATCTTGTTTTTTCATTTCAAAGCCATTGTGGTGGTGAATAGAGGACAAAATATGAAAATTCTGTCAATGTCCCAATATTTATGGACCTGACTGTATATACACACAGCCACATATGCACACACAACCACATATATACACAGATAACTATATATATATATATATATATATATATATATATAGATATATATATATATACACACAGCCACATATGCACACACAGCCCACAGCCACATATATACCAACACTGAAATATAAGGAACATATGTGCTGTTATTACCCTGTTATGGTACCACGTTATCCCTGAGCCGGGTGCTCTCCTGTGATGTACTTAACTACCTCCACAGCCTGCACTCTGCCTGTCTCCACCGCAGCACTCTCCCCAATCAGTTCCCTCTTTCAGTCTCACTAGAAGCTCTATCCCCACAGCTCCTGGACTCCACCTAACAGAGAGGAAGGAAGGGGGGGGTTGGTGTATTCAGCATGCAGGACTCGGGAGCCGAACATGCTACCCTGATGGGAGATGGTCCTCGGGAAAATAGCCACCGCTTCTTAACTCTTGCACACAGACAGGGGACACCTGCTACTATACATATTCACACTCTAGTACCTGGACCTCCCCCTAGTGCCTGCAGCAGCGTGACATGACCAGCTGCTGGATTCTATGGTAACACGGAGCGCTGTCCAGCGGCAGCGGAGTCTGTGCTGCTAGGAGGTGACTTATAGGGGGGGGCAATCGCCATAATCGCCCCCCCCCCTGGATCCGCAAGTGCCGGGGCTTCCACAGCACCCTGTTTCCTTGTTGAGCCGCCGGGGAATGCCGGGGGCTATGATTACACAGGTACCCTGAGTGTGCAGAACGCCGCGCTCTGGCCACACCTCTCCCAGGTATTGTTAGCAGCTCACGTGGCTGCAAAGCCATGCATTACAACGGATGAGAGTGGCTGAAGCTGTGTAAAGGAGCTCACAGCAGATACTGGGGGATGAAGGCTAACAAGATAAGCAGTTATCTAGGATTATAACTTATATGTATTAACCTGGTGTTTTCTGGGCTTATAGTTATATAAGCATCTTTTAATAGGTAAATATGATTTTTAGAGGAAAGATATGATAAAAATAAATATTAAACGAATATATATGAATAAAAATAATACAATGAATGCAATAAACTCCTCATCGCCTCATGAGTGTTCTCTTCTAACAGTGCAGGGTAAATCATCAACCATAGTCATAATGAAATAATGACACAGAGACTTATATAAGGGGAAAGGAAGGTCAGCTTTATTTAATTTTAAACTAATTAAACTATTTAATGTATAACTGAACTAACTAATAGAATAAGAAAGAAAGACAGACAAAGTGTGGTGGCGCAGAAAGAATGGCCCCACAATGCAAGATCACCAACTGCATACTCACATCGATCTTCTAAATGGGAGGCGAGCAGCCAGCCCATTACCACGCCCAAGGTATCCACCTCCCACCCCAATGATACGACATGAGGCCCACCTGGTTAGGTGGTTGCCGCTGACTCCAGTAGGGTAAAATCAGCCTAAGCCATGTATTGGAAGGGAGAGCACCTCAAGCTCCAAAGATGGCGACTGCTACCGTTCTTTCCCGCCAACAGCGGTTCCCAGCTAAGAACCGCACCGCCACCATACCCTAATCTACAACACCTTGACTTCTTCTAACTAACTCCTCAATAACTCCATTCCAATGCACCATCCATCCTTAAAGAGGACATCAGTGGACCTAATCAAAGCATGTAAAAGGACCACTCCTCCAAAACCCTGGACACTGCAACTCACAGCCAGGTTTACCCATCTTCTGACCACCTACAGGGTCCCAGGAGACAAAACCAATTCTCCAAACCTGCTGTGGAATGATATCAAACCACAAAGCTCTGCAATAAATAGGGGGCACATGGCAATGATCATCCCCAAATTAGCTGAAATGGAACACTCCAAAAACCCTAAACCATCTAACCCTCTCCAAAACTGGAATAAATTCTGTAGATTAAATAAATACACAACAAAAACACAAATAGGAAAGACAAGAGTAGCAAAGACAGAAGCCTAATACAGGGAGAGAGAGGGAGGGCGGGGAGGGGTGATCCTAACTTGACCTGAGGCAAAACACAAAGCGTCCACCAGCCGGCATGCAGCCAAAGTTATAAACTAGTGGTAAAGCAAAATTCCTCAGGACCCCCAAATATGACGAGTAGCTAGTCCTCAAGTTAGGATGTAAAGCATATTTTTTACCGTAGTCTAAGGTACGTTTTTAATCAAAAAGGTAGAAACCCAAAAGGGAAGTCCCTATTTGGCGCTATGGAGAGAGTTTTTAAGCACTAGACTTTCCTCCGCTCATGGCCTAACTCTGATCAACGGAAAAAAACCTGACGCAATAGTCAATGCAGCTGCACTGATCTGGACTCTAAAACCGAAAAACTGACGAAAAAACTTGTAATAACCATGCAGGAAGACGCAAATAGAGTGGGTGCTGACCAACAGGAGGAGCAGAGACCAACTTGTCCCACCCCCTTCAAAGCTCTCTTGACCAAGAAACACTTCGAAAGGTCCTCCAGGCCCAAGACACAGAACAAATTTGGACAGGCCTGCTAACATCATTACCACTATAGCACTGGACCTATCCCCATGCAAACAAGCTCTACGCAAAAGCAAGAATAAGCTTTCAACTGGCTCCCTCCATGGGCCAAAATGCAACGCCATGCCCACCAAGCAACCTGATAAATTGCATGGTCCTGGGAGCTAAGGACTGATATGCTAGCCCCTCCATGCTGGCTTGATGATATGCTGTACAGCAGAAGGGCAAAAATCGCTGATCTATCTAGGCTAGCAGGGCCAACTCGCAAATATGCAACTAATCAAAATGCGACAAGGCATACGCAAGCATGTTCTAACACTAGGGGTATACTTGGCCCGAAATAGACTATTAGAACAATGTACGGCTTCATCCAAGTCCTCCAATACGGAAAAACTATGGCTGCTAGGCTTATGCCTTCGCCGTCGCTTTGACCAAGTACGCCACTGAATCTGCATAAAGCGCAAAAGTTGTCTCATCAGAGCTGACCCTCTGTTCGCTATGTCCAGAAACTGCAGTTATATCTCCATCCCGAGCGGGAGCACCATTCTCTGGAACCGCGGCCTCTGAAAGAGAAACAGAAACCAAAAGAACAACAGGACCAGCCATCGTAGACCTAGCACTATCCTACAAAGGAGTGTAAGAATATTGCCCGCATTTGTAGCAGTATTAGGGCTCCCTTCATGGAATATCGTAAGGGGGGGGCTGCGGTTACCGCTACTGCCAACGGGGTCAAAGTGTATTATACGGTGTGGTGTGACCAGTGCAATTTTCCGAGAAAAGTAGGTTCAGGAACTGTGAGTGGCGCTACTGGAGGAGGAGCTAAAGAAATTAATTATAAACACACACATAGCCCTGTGTGTGACCATTATCCGTGTATACTTAGTATTACCATACAGAGCGGTGTGCTCACCATCAGTTCTCACCTCAGTGTTATAACTACAAACCGTGCATACTGAGTATCATTATACGGCGTGCACTGTGTAGAGAGTGTTGTGTTCATCAGTGTTATCACGATACACTGTGCATACTCAGTAATATCAGTAATATCATACAGAGCAGTGTGCTCATCATCAGTGTAATAACTATACCCTGTCTATACTCAGCACTATTATACAGAGCAGTGTATCTTACCTTAGTGGTGTAACTATACAATGTGCATACTCAGCATTGTTATACTCAGTACCATCAGTGTGCACACCACAGTGTTACAACTATAAAGCGTGTTAACTCAGTACTACTATACAGAGCAGTGTTATATCTATAAACTATGTATACTCTGTGCTCTTATACAGAGCACTCACCCCACTGTTATCACTATACCGATAGCTATATAAATAACTATATATAAAAAACTATTTGTAATATGTTCTATAAGATCCCATTTATGAGACATTTTACCACAGTATTCGATATTCCGCTGTGGGTCCTGTAATGTATGTATTTCTCCTAGCAATCAAGCCAGAAAAATTTTAGAAATCACATCATATGCCACTACACAAATGTTTAAAAATTAAAGATTTTATTACGTGCAACAGTACCAATTGTATTTATGTAATCGAATGTTTGTGGCCTGCAATATATTTGAAAAACCACAATCAGATTCCGAGAAAGACAGGCAGAACACCTGCGGAATATTAAAAAAGGTGTTGCCAACCATTCCCTCAAAAATAGCAAAAGCATTATAGGGATTAAAAAGATTGAAGGCAATTGGCGTACAAAAGGTAGTTATACATTTTTAGCGAAGGCAGTAACGAAATCCATATACGAAATTAAAACACTACAGCCGTGGGATTTAAATACAGGTTTCGAACTAAAGTGGTTTTTATAGTTTTTAACATTTTTAAATGGTTTTGATTCATATAATAATAATAACTAGGGGTGTGCACCGGCCACTTTTCGTGTTTTGTGTTTTGGATCTGGATCTTTCTTCGTGTTTTGGATCGGGATTGGTTTTGCCAAAACCACCCTTCCGTGTTTTGGGTTCTGGATTTTGTGTTTTGGATCTGTATTTTTTTTTAAAAAAAGCATAAAAACAGCTAAAATCACAGAATGTGTTGGTTTTTCTGCTCCTATGCTATTATTAACCTCAATAACCTTAATTTCCACTCATTTCCAGTCTATTCTGAACACCTCACAATAGTGTTTTTATGTCCAAAAGGTTGCACCGAGGTAGCTGGATGACTATGCTAAGCGACACGAGTGGGCGGCACAAACACGTGGCCCATCTAGGAGTGACACTGCAGTGGCAGACAGGTTGGCAGTTTGAAAAACTAGGCCCCAAACAGTACATAATGCAAAGAAAAAAAAAAAGGTGCAAGATGGAATTGTCCTTGGGCCCTTCCACCCACCCTTATGTTGTATAAACAGGACATGCACACTTTAACAAACCAATCATTTCAGCGCCAGGGTCTGCCACACGACTGTGGCTGAAATGATTGGTTCGTTTGGGCCCCCACAAAACAAGCTGGCAATTAATCTGTCCCTGCACAAACTGGCTCTACGGAGGCAAGATGTCGTCCTCATCCTCCTCATTCACCGATTCCTCTCCCTCTTCAGTGTTGTGTACATCCTCATCCTCACAGAGTATTAATTCGTCCCCGCTGGAATCCACCACCACAAGTCCCTCTGTACGTTCTGGAGGCTGGTCTCCCTGGAAGAGTTGATAATTCATTTTTATGAACATCATCTTCTCCACATTTTGTGGAAGCAACCTCCTACGCCATTCGCTAACAAGGTTCCCGGCTGCACTAAAGACACTTTTTCGGAGTACACATTGGAGGGGGGGCAAATAGAGCCAGTTTGTACAGGGGCCTCCAAATTGCCTCTTTTTCCTGCCAGTACAGGTACGGACTGTCTGACATGTCTACTTGGATGCTGTCACCGATGTAATCATTTAACAGACAGACGCAAGCTTGTCGCTACTGCTTTGAGGATGGAGGTGCGGCTACAGCCCACACAATTCACAAAGACAGAAAGAAATTTTTTTTTGTTTTTTGTGGAGCGCAATTTGAGGGTTACACCACCCTTTAACAGACAGACGCACGCTTGTCGCTGCTGCTTTGAGGATGCAGGTGCGACTACTGCGCATACATTTCACACACAAACACAGAAAAAAAGATTATTTTATTTTGGTTGGAGCGCACTTTGGGGGTTACACCACCCTTTAACAGACAGACGCACGCTTGTCGCTGCTGCTTTGAGGATGCACGTGCGGCTACAGCCCACACAATTCAAAAAGACAGAAAAAAAATAAGATTTTTATTTTTTTTTGGAGTGCACTTTGGGTGTTACAGCACCCTTTAACGGACAAGCCAGCCGGCCTTTTACGTATATGACCCAGGCGCAAGCTTGGCGCTGCTCCTTTGTTGATGCACGTGCAGCCACAGTGCACACAATTCACAAACACAGAAAATAATTCCTTCACCATTCTGTCAGTGGTGACAGTATCATAAGCAGTGACAGTAGACATGTCAGAAATTGTTGGCACGTCCTTGTGTCTGGACCAGATGTCCAAACCGCCCTTGACTTATGACAGAGGCGCACGCTTGGCGCTGCTGCTGTGTTGATGCACGTGCGGCTACTGTGCATACATTTCGCACACAAACACAGAAAAAAAAGAATTGTTTATTTTTTGTGGAGTGCACTTTGGGGGTTACACCACCATTTAACAGACTTATGGGACACAGGCGCACGCTTGGCGCTGCTCCTTTGTTGATGCATGTGCGGCCACAGTGCACACAATTCACAAACACAGAAAATATTTTTTTATTTTGTTTGGAGTGCACTTTGGGGGTTACAGCACCCTTTAACGGACAAGCCAGCCAGCCCTTTACTTATGGGACACAGGCGCACGCTTGGCGCTGCTCCTTTGTTGATGCACGTGCAGCCACAGTGCACACAATTCATAAACACAGAAAATATTTTTTTTTTTCGTTTGGAGTGCACTTTGGGGGTTACAGCACCCTTTAACGGTCAAGCCAGCCGGCCCTTTACGTATGACACAGACGCACGCTTGGCGCTACTTTGTTGATAACTGTGCGGCCGCAGTGCACAATTCACAAACACAGAAAATAATTTTTTATTTTGTTTGGAGTGCACTTTGGGGGTTACAGCACTGTATCATATGCAGTGACAGTAGACATGTCAGAAATTGTTGGCACGTCCTTCAGTCCGGACCAGATGTCCAAACCGGCCCTTGACTTATGACACAGGCGCACGCTTGGCGCTGCTGCTGTGTTGATGCATGTGCGGCTACTGCGCACACAATTCACAAACACAGAATTTTTTTTTTATTATTTGGAGTGCACTTTGGGGGTTACAGCACCCTTTAACGGACGAGCCAGCCGGCCCTTTACTTATGACACAGGCGCACGCTTGGCGCTCCTTTGTTGATGCACGTGCGGCTACTGCGCACACAATTCACAAACACAGAAAAAAATATTATTATTTTTTTGCACTTGGGGGGAGCACTCCCTGGACAACACTACAGCACCCCTTTAGGACTGGGACACTGCACAGGACTTTGGAGTGGACACAGCCCCTATGGACAACTGACTGCACAACACAGCCCAGCCAGCCCCTATGGACTTTGGAGGAGTGGACACAGCCCCTATGGACAACAGTAGCACAGCACAACACAGCCAGCCCCTATGGACTTTGGAGGAGTGGACACAGCCCCTATGGACAACAGCAGCACAGCACAACACAGCCAGCCCCTATGGACTTTGGAGGAGTGGACACAGCCCCTATGGACATTAGCAGCACAGCACAACACTACACTACACAGCCCAGCCAGCCCTAACTCCCACCCTTCCTCTTCACTGTCCACAGCCGAGTGAGAAAATGGCGCCGACGCGGGTACCTTATATAAAATCCAAAACCCGCAAGACCCGGAAGGCGGGATGATGACGTTTTGCTTCGTTTTCAGATCCAAGTCAGACGGGAAAAGACGAGCCTGACTCAGATCGGCCTCGGATCGGGGGTGGGTTCGAATTTCAGAAATCCGAACCCGCTCACCCCTAATAATAACATGATTTAAAATTATTTTTATATTGTGTTTTTATGCTGGTTATTTTAAAGATCTTATTACTGTTTACATACATATATGCACTTTTATTATAATTGATATGCAGTTTTATATTGTCTATAATACCAAAGCCGCTTGCTATATACTAATTATATTAGAGAATTACCTATTTTGTATTTTTATCAAAATAGTGAACTCATGTTATACAATGATGTCTCCAGGGTAGTTATTTCCGGTGGACGGATAAGTGCTGGCACGCAGACGTACACGCTGACTTGTCCAGTACTTTGCCATAATGTTAGACCTAGTGGTCCTGTGGTTTGCGTCATGTGCTCCATGGCGTTGCACACACACCGAGTCCCCCGCCACCACTTCATGTCCGTGGGTCACGTGGCCGGCAGTATGCGTTCCATTACTAGGCACGCAGGAAGCGTCCTCGAGTTACAGGAAGTGATGATTATCACTAACAAAAGGGCACTATGGCTTGCTATATAAAGCAGTAGCTGAGGATACAGCGTACCTAATTAGCGGTGAGCTTATATATTAGTACTTTGGATGTGTAGAGGTTTATTTTTATCTATACCTATGTCCGCACACGAGACAGGAAATGGGTGGAGACTTGAATCCGTATAAAGACCTGATCCTGGTCTGATATACAAACACACCTAGAAAAAGACCTATAGGTTGAAACGCATTGGTGGGGTATTTTGGTACAGCTCAGTAGGGGGAGCTAATGAAAAGTTCCCCTATATGTATTGATTTGTACCTTTTCTAAAAAGGACTTATATGGTATGCCGCCATTTATCATGTGTATTTTATGTTGCAATAAATGATTTACTGCTTAACACTATGGATGTGTTCCCCTTATATTTTTTATGACGTCTTTACGAGGGACAATAGAATATTGAGGGACACATAGTATTGAAAACTGCTTTTTGGAGGATTCAAGTTTGGATTACTTTATGACTTTCTGGATCATATTGTAGTATTGGTGACATCACTATCCGGAGGAAATTAATATCCTATGAAAAACGTGACTATATATCAAAGATCTTATATTCGTATCTTTGAAACTGTATGTATTTATCCTTACCCGTTAATTCTGGGATGTGGTGTACCTTTTTAAGGTAGAGCACTTGGAACTTTTTATTTTTTAAGAATTTGTATCTTTTGATCTGGTGTTTATCACTTAGGTATTAAGCAGCCTTCCTTCAATGTGAGTGCACAAGTGTGCATTTATACTGTGTATGTATACCCTGTACTATAATACACAGCAGTATGCATACCTCAATGTAATCACTACGCACTGTGTATACTCTATACCATTCTACATAGTAGTGTGTACACCTCAATGTTATCACTACACACTGTGTATATACTGTACTATTATACATGGCAGTGTGTACCGCTCAATGTTATCACTACACACTGTGTATATACTGCACTATTATACATGGCAGTGTGTACAGCTCAATGTTATCATTACACACTGTGTATATACTGCACTATTACACATGGCAGTGTGTACAGCTCAATGTTATCACTACACACTGTATATATTCTGTACTATTATACACAGCAGTGTGTACACCTCAATGTTATTATTACTACACACTGTGTATATACTGCACTATTATACATGGCAGTGTGTACAGCTAAATGTTATTATCACTACACACTGTGTATATAATGTACTATTATACATGGCAGTGTGTACAGCTAAATCTTATCACTATACACTGTGTATATACTGTACTATTATATATGCTAGTGTGTACACATCAATGTTATTATCACTACACACTGTGTATATAATGTACTATTATATATGCTAGTGTGTACACATCAATGTTATTATCACTACACACTGTGTATATACTGTACTATTATATATGCTAGTGTGTACACATCAATGTTATTATCACTACACACTGTGTATATACTGTACTATTATATATGCTAGTGTGTACACATCAATGTTATTATCACTACACACTGTGTATATATATACTGTACTATTATACATGGCAGTGTGTACAGCTAAATGTTATCATTACACACTGTGTATATACTGCACTATTACACATGGCAGTGTGTACAGCTCAATGTTATCACTACACACTGTATATATTCTGTACTATTATACACAGCAGTGTGTACACCTCAATGTTATTATTACTACACACTGTGTATATACTGCACTATTATACATGGCAGTGTGTACAGCTAAATGTTATTATCACTACACACTGTGTATATAATGTACTATTATACATGGCAGTGTGTACAGCTAAATCTTATCACTATACACTGTGTATATACTGTACTATTATATATGCTAGTGTGTACACATCAATGTTATTATCACTACACACTGTGTATATAATGTACTATTATATATGCTAGTGTGTACACATCAATGTTATTATCACTACACACTGTGTATATACTGTACTATTATATATGCTAGTGTGTACACATCAATGTTATTATCACTACACACTGTGTATATACTGTACTATTATATATGCTAGTGTGTACACATCAATGTTATTATCACTACACACTGTGTATATATATACTGTACTATTATACATGGCAGTGTGTACAGCTAAATGTTATCACTACACGCTTTGTATATTCTGTACTATTATACACAGCAGAGTGTTTACCACCAGTGATCACCTCAGTGAGGATAATTAAATATATACACAATGGAAAGAAGGACAGGACAGAAATGGAGGCAGATATATAAATAAATGGGAAAAGAAAAAGGCAGAATACAGGGTATAAGAACAGTGAAAACAGGCAGAGGGGCAGAGAGAAGGAGATGAAAAGACAGAGAGAAGAAATAGAAGTAGGCAGAGATAATAAATAGAAGTATAAGTCACATAAAGTGAAATTTTCCTGTCACTAGCACAGCACCTGCTCAAACAGCCGACCAGAGACATTTCTATAAAATGGCTGCCAAGCAGCAACTCTGAAATAGCACTGACCCACCCTCTGCCAATCCTATAGGCTAACCAAACCTAACCCCACCCCACAACACTACCTCACTAAACAACTAGCCCCTTCTTGTCTAGAAGCCGACACCCACAGGCTCGGGTGTTTACTTTAACTCCTTGCATATGAAATGCACTCCATCCTAATTATAATAAAAAAGTGAAATAAGTAAAAAAAAAAAAGTAATAATTTTTTTTTAAATACAAATAAAATTCAAAATTGACTGGCACCTGTAAAAAAGAGGGTTGGTAGCAGCAATGCTTATAACTCCTTTGTAAATAAGTGGGGGGGGACCGTTTGCGATCATAGTGCGGGGGCTTTGGCGGGCCGCGTTGGAGTCTTGGAAGGGATTGAAGCACATAGCTGCTGCATTCTATCCACTGCTCGCCTGCCGGATTGACGTCATCGATCGCGGCCCGCCAAAACCCAGACGCACCAGGAGAGCAGACGTCAGGAGCCGTGCTGGACCATCCCTAACCTCCTCCACATACATCAGGAGGACAGAGGCAGGGTAAGCTAGGGTCAGCACAGCCCCTGGACTATGGATCTGATTCAGAAAGGATCGCTGCTGCAATCGCAAAGTTCTGCTGCAAAAGTATGATAAAAATTGCAATCGCAAAGCACTCGCACAGACAACATGCAGATGCCCACTTTCCCTCTTGCACATCCGTAATACCTTGCAATCCATCCAATACATCGGTAACATCGAAGTACATCTGAGCCTCTCGCACAATTATGGCAAGTCAGCCCTCACTTCTAAATTGTTAACTTTCCTGTACGCAGTGAGCAATCAAGCTGCGTATGCCGTCGCAGGGGCTAATTTATGCACACCCCTGTAATGGCATTCAAATGCACTGGCACACCTGCGTTTCTCCAACCACCTTCTCGTCACCACACCCAAACGCTCTCTGCCTGTCAATCACTCTGCAATTGCACTGAATGATCTACGTGATTGCGGTGAAGCATTCGCGCACTGCAATGCATACGCATGCTCATTACGCAATAATTGCCCAGAATTGTCCAGAATTGGAGGTGCATGGCTGGCGCTGGCCAGAATTGGAAGCAGCTCCAGAGATTCGGCTGGATCATTAATTTCCCCAAATCAGATTTAATTCCATCTCAGAGGATGATATATTTGGGTCTTTTCATCGGCACCCAGTGTCACTGAGTTTCTTCCTCAGGTAAAGATTCAGGATCTGCAATCCAGAATAAGGACCATTTTACAGATGTCTCATATCTCAGTTCTCCGGGCTATGCAGATACTGGGAAAAATTGTGGCTTCATTCGAAGCTGTTCCTTTCACCAGATTTCATGCCCGTCCACTACAAAACCAATTGCTTCATCGATGGGTTATCTCTGTATCAATTATCTCTGTAGACCCGGCAGTCTCTCCGCTGATGGCTACAGGATGTAAATCTGAACAAGATTGCCAATTGTAAAAAATAAAATTGGACCATTGTCACCACAGATGCCAGCCTAACAGGCTGGGGGGCAGTTGTTCTAGACACACTTACAGGGTCTTTGGTCTGTCTGGGAAGCCTCGTTCCATCAATATACTGGAATTAAGGGCATTTTGATATGCATTGAGTCAGGCTCAATGCCATCTAAGGAATTTACCAGTGTGAATCCAATCAGACAATGTCACGGCAGTTGCTTACATAAACAAGCAGGGTGGCACACGTAGCTGGCAAGCAATGAGAGCGGTTTCTCATATCCTTCATTGGAAGAAAATTGGGTTCCAGCTATTTCAGCAATTTACATTACAGGAGTGGACAGCAGAGATGCGGACTTCTTAAGTCATCACAGTGTGCATCCAGAGGAATGGGAATTGCACCAGGAGGTGTTTGCAGAAATGGTTGCCAGATGGGGATCTCCAGACATAGATCTAATGGCTTCTCCTCTCAAAAAGAAGCTTCCACGGTATGGATCTTGGTCCCGGGATCATCAGGCATCTCTGGTGGATGCCATGACAGCACCTTGGGTATTCCGGCTGTTAATGTTACCAAGGTAATTCAGCGGATTCGATCGGTGGCGCAGCCGGTCATTCAGGTGGCTCCAGACTGACCGGGCCATCATTAGTACACAATTCTTCGGACCATGTTGGCAGACGTTCCATATCATTTCCCCTGCATCCAGATCTGGGGGCGTGCTGTCAGTCACCATCGACAGCATGCCCCCTTTGGTGCGAGACCCTGAGCGACGTATTCCTCGTCGCTCGCCGGGTCTCGCGCCTGCGCACGACGGACCCGCTTGCGAGCGTCCTTTGCTCGCGAGCGGGTCTGAATGACCCCCTCAGTACACAGTCAGCATCTGATACAACAGTGCTATTCCCCAACGCTTTTCAGTGGCTTCAGTATCAACTATACAGTATTTTCAAACTTGTTATTAGGACTTTAGTTTCCTCACCTCTCTCAGGTATGTACCCCAGGGGGCCATGACCTGTTCACCTGGTGCAGCGAAACCCACAACCCACTTGGAGGGGTCACTGATGAATACCATCAGGTGGACTAGACACCGTGCCTCGGGCTAGGGCTTGCCACCTGAGTGGCATATGAGGAAGTCCTATATTCTCCCATCCCATTTCCAGTCTCCTGATCTCAAACTAGCCCTCCGGCCACCGAGCTTAGTACAGAAGACACATTATACCAGGGTGTGACAGTTTGTACAGGCCAATGGAAGCTGGGTCACAGGGTGAAGGTGTTTTCCAGAATCTCCTTTCTCGTCTGGAGGTTCAAGAAACTACCCAGCAACACATGGGACAACATCTGCAGGATGTGTCCAATCAGCTTACATCCTGTTCTGCCCTCATTAGTGCCGTCTCAGCCCTCAGCTGGGAATTCTTCTGTTGTACCTGTTTACCCCCAGTCTTGTCTAAAGCCGGTTCATCCAAATTGTTTCGATCGTACCCCTGAAAAATTGCAGAGGGTTCATTAACTAATGCGAAATTCATTTTGAGTGTTTGCCCCAAAATGTTCCTTCTCCTCGATCCAAAGTGGCCTTTATTATCTCCCTCCTCACTGGTGCGGCTTTGGATTGGGTCTCTCAACTGTGGGAATGAGCTGATCCCTTGGTCTCCAACTACATCAACTTTATTAGTGCTTTCAGAAGGATTTTTGATGAGCCCGGTAGATCCATATCCGCCTCTTCGGATCTCCTACAACTAAGACAGGGCTCTTGCTCCGTAGGGCAGTATGTGGTGGCATTCATGACCACTGCGTCTGAACTTAAGTGGAATGACGCAGCCCTCAAGGCAGCATTTCTGCATGGTCTTTTTGAGAGGATGAAAGATGAACTGGCCTCCAGAGATTTGCATGATACCCTTGCTGATCTCACCTCGTGTATCAAGATTGATCTCCGTCATCAAGAAAGGCAAGCTAGCCGAGGACGGGAGGTGCACTCTCAAGCACGGCCATCTGTTGCTCCTGTTACCCACATTTTGGCTCCACCTCGGCAAGATGAGCCCATGTATATTAACAAATCATCTCTTACTCCTGCTGAGCAGACTCGTCGCATGCGCAACCAACTCTGCCTTTATTGTGTCGGTCCTGATCATTTTCTAAAGTCCTGTTCTTTGCTGTTGGGAAGCGAGAAACCTTAACAGTTCAGGGAGGAGTTTGGTTAGAGATAATGCTTCGATCCTCACATTTAATAGACCCACTCCTACCAGTTACTCTGGCAGTGGGACCCCAGGTTAAAAACCTTCTAGCATTAGTTGATTCTGGAGCCGCTGGAAGTTTTATCTCTGAGTCCATCGTTCAGGAGCTTGGAATGCCCGTCGAACCCTTCCAAACAAATTATCTTTATCCGGAGTAGATGGGAGTCCTCTTCTAGCCGGAGTAATTTCCTTCTGCACTACTCCTGTCACATTACATATTGGTGCATTACATCAAGAGAATATGGAATTTTTCATTCTGCCTAGTAGTGCTCATGATCTAGTTCTAGGGCTGCCTTGGTTGAAGGTCCATAACCTCACTTTGGATTGGTCTACTATGCATATATTAGTTTGGTGTTCTCACTGTCATGTAAACTGCCTCTCCAAGGTTGTTCCAGTTCAAACAGTGCCAACTATTGCTTCTGAACAAAAGATTCTGCCTTCTTCCTTGGATTCAAGTTCTATTTCCATCCCGGATCCATATCAAAATTTTGCAGATGTTTTTTGTGAATAAACGGTAGATAAATTGCCACCCCATCGCAAATGGGATTGTGGTATAATCTTAGTCCCTGGAAAAATTCCTCCCCATGGTCGTATCTACAGTCTTTCCATGCCGGAGACAGCGGCCATGTCCGACTACACAAAAGAGAACCTAAAAAAGGGATTTATTAGACCATCCATTTCTCCAGTGGGTGCAGGGTTCTTCTTCGTGGAAAAGAAGGATGGAGGCCTCCGGCCCTGCATCGATTATAGAGGTCTCAATGAGATAACAATCAAGAACAAATATCCTCTTCCACTTATTCCAGAACTTTTTGACAAAGTGCGAGAGACCTCTATTTTTACAAAACTTGACCTCCGTGGAGTTTATAATCTCATCCGCATACGTGACTGGGATGAGTGGAAGACTGCTATCAACACCCGTGATGGGCATTATGAATACCTTGTGATGCCATTCAGGTTGTATAATGCCCCTGCAGCCTTCCGGCATATGTCAACGACATCTTTCGAGATATACTGTATTGTTTCATTATTGTTTACTTGGCCGATATTTTAATTTTTTCTAGGGATCTTCAGTCTCATAGTCTACATGTCCGAGAAGTTCTTTCATGCCTTCGAGAACACCAACTATATGGAAAAATCTCCAAATGTATCAAGCCTGCAGTACCATTTCTGGGCCATATCATTTCTGCGATTGGATCTCGAGAAATTGAGTGCTGTACGAGATTGGCCTCAGCCGAATTCTTTAAAGGGCATCCAATGGTTTCTGGGATTCAGTAATTACTATAGAAGGTTCATTCTTAATTTCTCTTCCATTGTAGCCCCCATCTCGGCTCTCACTAGAAAAGGTGTAGACCCTGCTCACTGGCCTCCCTCTGCAGAAAGTGCTTTTCAAGTGCTCAAGGAGGCTTTCACATCAGCTCCTATTCTGCATCAACCTGTTTTGGAAAAGCCTTTCTTTGTTGAGTTCAACGCATCCTCATTTGGAGTAGGGGCTGTTTTATCCTGTTTAGCTGCTGATGGACGAAATCACCCTTATGGGTTCTTTTCGTGAAAGTTTTCCCTGGCAGAAAGGAATTACTCTATTGGCGACCAGGACCTGCTGGCCGTGAAGCTGGCCCTTGAAGAATGAGACATTATTTGGAGGGAGCTAAACTTCCGTTCACCGTAACTTTGGCTCATAAGAATCTTCTTTATATAAAAACTGCCTACTCAATCCTCGAAAAGCCTGGTGGTCACTTTTTTTCTCTCGTTTCAATGTAAGTGTTGTTTCGCCCTGGAGTTCTTAATAAAAAAAGACACGCTGTCCCAATCACTCGTTCCATCTGAAGAGGATGAATAACAAGCCAAACGTCAGACAATTCTTCATCCTTTTGTTTTCGCTCAGACTAAATTTTTGTAGCCCCAGGCCTTAGGAAACAGCTTCTTATTTGGGGACATTGTTTTGTGGACACTCCGGGAACCGTATAACCTTCCTATTGGTGGCCATCAATGGCAAAAGATATCAAGGATTTAATTGCTTTGTGTGCCCAGCACAAGTCAAGTTGGAGGAAAATGATGGGTCCTCCACGGCCATTACCTATCCACACCAGATCATGGTCTCACCTCTCCATGAAGTTTATCAGTAATTTGCCACCCTCTAAAGGTTATAAATATGGTTTGGGTGGTTGTGGATCGTTTTTCGAAGATGGCCCACCTCTATTGGCCAAGACTTTTATTCGTGAAATTTTTTGACTTCATGGACTTCCTACGGGGGAGATTGTTTCGGACAGGGGGTTCAATTTGTGGCAAGGTATTGGCATGTGCTTTGCTCCTCCTGTGGAATTTGCTTGCAGTTCTCCTCTGCTTACCACCCCCAGACCAACAGGCAAACGGAGCGAGTGAACCAGGAACTTGAGACTTTCATTATATTGTTTGTGTCCCCTTCCCAGGGTGGTTGGCTGGAAATACTGCCTTGACTTCCATTACTATACCTCCACTAACTCAACTCCGTTTTTTACTGTAATCGGCAAACATCCAAGAGTTCCAGAATTCCAAGCCTTACCACCACTAGAAGTTCCAGCCGCCTCCGATTTGCTAGAGTCTTATTCTGCCATTTGGGGAAAAGTACATGAGTCCTTAAAGAAAACTTCCAAGAAGTACCAGATATTTGCTGACCGTAGACAAAGTACTGTTCCTATGTTGAAACCTGGTGACAAAGTGTGGCTGTCCACGAAGAACATTTGAATGAAAGTTCCGAGCATGAAGTTTGCTCTGTGGTTTATTGGACCTTATCCAATTTTAAAGGTCATTAACCCGGTGACATATAAGTTGGACTTGCCTCCACATTAGAAATTATCAAATTCCTTCCACATTTTGTTAAATCGACCTCTGGTCTTAAATCAGTTTTGACGCTCTCCACCAAGGACTCAATTAGTTCACACTCAATGTGCAGTCGAATTTGAAGTTAAGAGAATACTTGATTCCCGTCTTCGTCTTGGACAACTCCAGTATTTGATTGATTGGAAGGGCTATGGCACTGAGGAGCATTCTTGTGTCAAAGCTACTGATGTATATGCTCCATTGTTTAGTTGTACATTCCACAAGAAATTTCCTGATAAGCCATCTGGGTGTTCGTAGTCCGTCCTTAAAGGTGGGGTACTGTCATGATGTGGCCATGATCGGCCACTGCTTACCTCTGCTCTAATGTCTTCGGGCTCCAAGCTGTCCAGAAGTCAGGCGCAGTTCAAGTAGTGGATCGGATATTCTCTCGGGGACTGCTTGGCCTTCATGAGCACGTCCTGTTCTCTGCAGTGTGGGCATGGGCGCCGCCATGTTGGTTGGTATAAACTGACCAGTTTCCGCCAAAGGGTGTCCAGTGGTCGGTCAGCTGAGATCATTGTCCAATAACCAACAACCTTAGGGTATTTCAGGAAGTCTCGTAGGACAAAGAATTGCCTGTACAACATCGCTTTACTAATGACTACTAGCCATTGCTGCATCCCAGGCTCATTGCTACTTCCAGAGCAAGTTCTCTACTTGTTCCTTTCTCCAGCGTCAGGATCTCCAGTAGTGGTACTCCATACACAGACAGCATCTGATTCACCAGTACTTTCCTCATCGCTTACCAGCGTCTACTTCATCAAGTAGTGGAACTCAGTACACAGACAGCATCTGATACAACAGTGCTAATCTTTATCGCTTTTCAGCGACTTCAGTATCAATTATACAGTATTTTAAAACTTTTTATTAAGACTTTTTAGTTTCCTCGCCTCTCTCAGGTACGTACCCCGATGACCGCAACCTGTTCACCTGGTGCAGCAAAACTCACTTCGCGCTTGGAGGGGTCACTGGTGAATACCATCAGGTGGACTAGACTCAGCGCCTCGGGCTAGGTCTCGCCAACACCTGAGAGTGGCATATGAGGAAGTCCTATATTCTCCCATCCTGTTTCCAGTCTCCTGCTCACCCTAGCCCTCCGGCCACCGAGCTTAGTACAGAAGACACATTATACCAGGGCGTGACATATATATTTCTTGGTGTGAACAACATAAGTTCAAACCTGAAAGATTCCGAGTATCTCATCTCTTGTCTTTTCTGCAAGAGGGGTTGGTTAAGGGACAAAATTCAGCCCTATCCTGTTTCAGAGAAAATGTGCCTCCATTCTTGAAGTTCAAACCTTCTTGCAGGGTGTTCTTCGCATTAAGCCTCCTTATGTCCTGCCAGTTCCTCCTTGGGACTTTAATTTGTTTTTGAGGAACTTCAATAAGCACTGTTTGAGCCTTTGGAAAGTTTAGAATTGCGATATATTACTTTGAAGGTTGTTTTCTTATTGGCTTTGGCCAGAAGGGTATCTAAGTTAGCGGCTCTTTCCTGTAAATCTCCGCTTCTCAACTTTCATGAGGATAGGGTAGTGTTACGCACTAAACCTTCCTTTCTTCCTAAGGTGGTATCAGCTTTCCACATTAACCAGGATATTGGGCCTCATTCAGAGGCGGTCGGAGGATGCAAGCGGTCGCTCAGAAACTGGGTGGCCACTTGCATCCTGACCGCCCGCCTCTGTTGCGGTCGTTAGGCTGTGGGTTAACACCCACAGCTCTAACGACCGCTCTGGTGATGGTCGCGATGGTCAGAGACCATCTCGACCATCGGGGCTTACGACGAGACCCTAGGGTAGGGTCTCCCTTGTCGTAAGCCCCGGAGAGCTTCTGGCTCTATCTGAGCCGGAAGCTATCCACTGACATCACTAGTGATGTCAGTGGGGCCACCCCCAAATGGTAAGCGTTCCCATGGGAACGCCTCCGTTTGGGCTGCCACCCCCCCCGGCCCGCCTTCCAAACAGGGCGAGCTATCAATCAACTTTGACAGCTCGCCCCCTTTGGATCGAGACCCGCTACGACCGGCGCTGTCGGTCGTAGCGGGTCCCACGCATGCGCACGACGGCGCCGTCGTGCGCATGCTCTGTGGGGGGCCATCGGCCGGGTCTGAATGACCCCCATTGTCCTTCCAGCTTTTTGTCAGGATTCAGTAACCAATGAAGATTCTTCTTTAGCACTGTTGGATGTGGTACGTGCATTACTTGGACTGTACTGTATCTTTGAGGCGTATGGATTCCGTGTTGGTGTTGATTGATGCACCAAAAAAAGGCTGGCCTGCATCGAAAGGATCCATAGCTAGATGGGGTCACTTCTGCCATTCAGCAGGCATATTTGTCCTCAAATGTGATGCTTCCAGCATTAATTTGGGCCCACTCGACTCGTGCTGTCGGGGCTTCTTGGGCTGTATGGCATGGTGCCTCGGTTGAGCAGCTGTGCAAAGTAGCTACCTGCTCATCTGTACACACTTTTACTAAAGTTTACCGCTTCCATACATTTGGTGCAAGGGATGCCAGTGTTGGACGAAAAATTCTTAGAGCAATCGGTTCCGACGCCCCCCCCTTTAATTGGCTTGCTTTGGTATATTCCAGAAATAATGGCATCCCCCAGATGTTGGTTTCTGTTTTCTCAGCTCTTCCTTAGACTGATCTTACGGTGGAAGGGGAGGGACTCAGTTTTCAATTAGCTAGTGTCCAACTCCACACCTCACTATGCATAACCCAGAAGTAATGGCATCCCCCAGATGGACTCCAAGGAAGAGATTTTGCGGTGAGTAAAAATCTAATTTTTGCATCCCAGGGGAATATTTCTAAACCAAGCGCTCTACAGCCAAACAAAATTTCTTCATTGGGTATCAAGAATACTGGAATTGAGGGAGTTGAGACATCTTCTGGAAGTAACCTCCAATAACTATGTACACTGACCACCACAACCTTGAATAACCAAGTCAGCTAAACGATTAAATGTTCAGAAAGCTTTATGGGAATTGTTCTTTACCCATTTCAACTTTGTAGCCCCCTTCAGGCCTGGCTCTTGAAATAATAAAGCCAATCCATTTAAGAAAACAGGGCTTTCTCAGATTGATTTGCCATCAAAGGCCCTGATTCAGACCCACTCGCAAGTGGGCGTATGCACGTTCGGCGTACGTAAAAAAATATTTAAATTCAAGCACTCGCTCGTATTTTCGTACGCAGCTAAAAATCCGCCCCAAACTCAGACGACCCCTCCTCTGACTAACGAGCGTGCCAAATAGCGAGCGTACATCCCCGAAATGGCTTGAAGGGAACGCACGCACAAGTACAAACCGGAAGTGGGACTGTCAGATTCCGATTACCTGCTCGTTTTTTCGGCCTACCTCCCTCAATCGTATCATGCCAATCAATGTATCAATTAGCTTAATTGGTTTTTTTTTTTCAACACAATGCAATAAACTTTAATCTTGTCCGTGTTTGTATTTGCTCGCAGAATACGTACGGCTGAAACCTTCGCTTTTATTGTTCAAAAGACATGTTAGCCCCAATTAAACAATTGTTCTATTTGTTTGTCTCCCCACAATTTTTCTGTGGTTCATTTCTTTATTTAAATTTGCTTACGCATGTCACTGCATCAAGCCTATCATAACTCTCAAGAGATTTGTGGCCCTGTCGAACACATGACTCATACACTAACCAATAGAATTTGTCCTGTTAATTTCCCAAATACATTAGCCAATCAAATTTTTTTGTGGTGCTTTATTAAAAATATTTTGTCAAAAAAACACCATTGCCATCATGAGATCCGCCGCATTCACCAGGCGCGAACTGCTGGTGCTGACGGAGGTGATGGACAGGAGGATCACCAGTCAGCCTCCACCCATCTCCAATAGGCGCAAGCGTTCCGCATATGCGGAGGTACGTCGACGCCTGCGCTCCTTCGGCTCACGCCGACATATTGGCCAGCTGGAGCGCAGGTGGTCGGACCTGCACCGGCGGACGCCCCGCTTGCTGGCATGCTTTCGCATGCAGATTGCGGAAAGTAAGTGTTCTGGACTGTGGTTTTCAAGTTTATCTTGTGGGCCCTAACTGCGTGTGCATGTTTTCATGTCTGTCCTATTGAGTCATTGTAGTCATATCTGCATGTGCATGTTTTCATGTCTGTCCTATTGAGTCATTGTAGTCATATCTGCATGTGCATGTTTTCATGTCTGTCCTGTTGAGTCATTGTAGTCATATCTGCATGTGCATGTTTTCATGTCTGTCCTATTGAGTCATTGTAGTCATATCTGCATGTGCATGTTTTCATGTCTGTCCTATTGAGTCATTGTAGTCATATCTGCATGTGCATGTTTTCATGTCTGTCCTATTGAGTCATTGTAGTCATATCTGCATGTGCATGTTTTCATGTCTGTCCTATTGAGTCATTGTAGTCATATCTGCATGTGCATGTTTTCATGTCTGTCCTATTGAGTCATTGTAGTCATATCTGCATGTGCATGTTTTCATGTCTGTCCTATTGAGTCATTGCAGTCATATCTGCATGTGCATGTTTTCATGTCTGTCCTATTGAGTCATTGTAGTCATATCTGCATGTGCATGTTTTCATGTCTGTCCTATTGAGTCATTGCAGTCATATCTGCATGTGCATGTTTTCATGTCTGTCCTATTGTGTTTTTTTTTTTGTTTTTTTTGGTTTCCTGTTGAAACTAACCACAATATTTTTGTCATTTTTTAGGGGCACAGCAAACACTACGGCGGCATCGCCACACAAGACGCCGGTCCCGGCCCCTCTCTCCAACCCCCAATTCCTCTAGTACTCCCTCCTCCCCTGACCCTGTGGCCGAAATTTCAGGCCTACTTCCCCTCCAGCCCAATTCCCCCTCTCCTCCATCCGTCCCTCCTCCAAATACCCCCTCCCAGGATCCCGAAAACACCTTGCCCCTCGGGTTGGGGAATGTAGCCACCTCCGAGGTGGTCCAGGGAGTGGCTTCTGGCTCTGTCGTTTTGGAGAACGGTATGTTTTTAAAGTTTATTTTGGACACCACAAACTGTTTGTATGTAATCATGTGTCGTCCCCATTTTTTTTGACTTTTTGTCGCCTTAGGGTATTTTTGGGGGTTGTCTTTACCTGTTCCTGCTGATGTCACCATACACATATCACAC
This sequence comes from Taudactylus pleione, assembly GCA_031769625.1. Lineage (NCBI taxonomy): Eukaryota > Metazoa > Chordata > Amphibia > Anura > Myobatrachidae > Taudactylus > Taudactylus pleione. Next base: position 2,750,655 of record JAUIMM010000086.1, read on the forward strand.
CTGTGTGCCTTTTTTTAGGGCCCTTGTATTTTTGCCCTTAGACATTTTGGGGTGCTGGGTTTTATCCGTGTAATGTTTTTTTGGCCCACAAGCTTGTAAGTTTTGGTTTGCTTGTTTTGTGTTTTTTTAGAATGTTGCTTCATTATCGATTTATTAATCCCCAAACTTTTGTCACCCACAGAGGAACAGAGGCGTCGGGAAGAGATAGTGAATTGTGTGGGCCGTATGCGGGAGCAGGTCACCGGGCTTATGCAGTGCCTTGACCATCTGTTGGTCCTCCTTAGGAATTATTATTTTTTTTTACAAATTGTTTCTTAATAAATCAGTTTTAAATCAAGCTCTGTCTCATGCGTTTGGAGTAAATCCAAGATTCTTTACACTGACATAAGTAGACTCTTCAAGCAAGGTTTGCCACAGAATCTCACTACAGATTGTGTGTTGTATTTTGAATGCAAACAGGCACAAGAAACACCTCCCAGTACCAATGTCATTTTCCTTTTTTGTGGTGGTCAACATGATAGTTTACACCATTTTTCAGGTTCCTATTTGGTGGCCAAACTGCTTCGGACAATCTTACGAAGGCAACTGATTGTACACGATTCCTTGTTGTGTTGGTTAGTACCCCGAAAACATATTACATTTTAGCTCCACTTGCTTCATTACTGGGTTAACGTTTGGGAGTTTGTTTACACTTGCTTCTAACGTGCCCAAAAAGGAAACAAATTACACTCTCCAAATATTTATTCACAACAGAAATCAAAATACAAAGTGGTCACTCACAAACAAAACACACAGTGATAATCAGAAAAACACCACATACCAAAAACACTAAACAAACACACAACAAATCAAGAACTGGTTGACGAAGGTCCATGCCCACATGATTTCAAAAATATAGCGTTGCAATATTGGTGTCAGAATATATTCCCGAAGTTTCAACAGAAAGGTTTTTGAAGGGTAGCAGGAAGTAGTCATCGTGGGAGTGCCAAAGATTATGCAAACAAACAGAAGATGGTGCAAGAATTAATATCAAAAAAGATGAACGTTAAAAAACCGTAACACATTGGGTATACACACTGTTGTTTGATCAATAATTACCTAAAATATCGGCCACCACATCATCGCGTATGGCCCCCCCACATACTGACCTCCGACCAACCTCGGGGGGGCCATCCTCAGGTAAGGCATCCTCTGGCTGCATTGGAACACCACTCCTTATGGCGATGTTGTGAAAGATCCCACACAGGACTACAATTTTCGAAACCATATCCGGCAAATACATGAGCTCGCCACCAGAGCGGTGGAGGCATCTGAATCGGCCTTTTAAAAGGCCGATACAGCGCTCCACCACTTGCCTGGTGGCTGTAAGTGCGGTATTAAACTCACTTTGTGGACCTGGTGTGGGAGCCAAATAAGGAGTGAGCAGCCAGGGCATGCAAGGGTATCCACTGTCTCCTGTGAAAAAGAATAGACAACATCAGGATCACTGTGTATCAAGCTTAACATTGTTATGTACTAAAGGTCTCCACTTACCCAGAAGCCACGCATCACCAGCTTGTAGGTTGGTTAATTTGTGCCATATCCCTGATTGCCGGATGACGAAGGAGTCATGTGCACTTCCTGGTAATTTTGCATTCAGGGACAGGATCTGGAGGGAGGCATCACATACCACCATTACATTCAGGGAGTGATAGTGTTTCCTGTTTCGAAATATGGCCTCCAGCCATGCAGGAGGCTGAAGTGGTATGTGAGTACCATCCACAACCCCTGTGATGTGTGGGAAGCCAGCTATTTGGTAAAAATTGGCCTTGGCCACACTAAGGGCACCCATATCCAAAGGCATTTGAATAAAATGATGGAGGTGCTTGAAAAGTGCCTCCATCACTGCCCTCAGGATCCGGGAAAAGGAGGATTGTGAGATGCCCGCCACTATTCCCACCGTTGTTTGAAACGATCTTGAGGCACAGAAATGTAACACCGCCATAAATTGCGTAAGTGGTGGTATTGCTGTAGGACTGTCAATTTGCCGCTCAAGATCACTCTCTATTAATGAGAGAGTGTCTATGATGATTTTGGGAGGAAGACGGTAGCGTCTTAAAACCTCATCATCGGGCATTCCAAAAAGGGTGACACGTGTTCGAAATATCTGGGGCCTTGCACGCCTACGATGCCTACGCCTGGGACGAGATTGAGGTTGGTCGGCTTCCGGGAGCATGGCCAGAACAATCCGCCCAAGATCAACCTGAAATGGCAAGATTGGAATGTAAGGCTTTGGACCCACCCCAAAAGAAAATTAAAAACAACTTAGCTTGATGATACCATCCATTGCTGCTTACATGCCGGGGTATTGTCATGATACGTCCAAACTGAAATTAATCACAAAAATAATTTGACAAATTTCACTCTGTGCATTTTTGTTTCTAAATTTTGTGCTAGACAAAACTTAAAATATGCGAAACACATTTGGCAAAAGAGCAAAACGACATTGCACACAGTACATCAAAATGGGTTGAAATGTTTGCCAAAAAAGCGAAAGGGCAACCACAAAAAATTTGACAGGATTAATAAGCATTTAAAAATGCGCTAATTAGTTCGCAAATACAAGTCACAATAGTAAGTAGTAAAAATGTGCTAATTAGTTCGCAAATACAAGTCACAATAGTAAGTAGTAAAAATGCGCTAATTAGTTCGCAAATACAAGTCACAATAGTAAGTAGTAAAAATGCGCTAATTAGTTCGCAAATACAAGTCACTATACAAACTGAGAAAAATGCGCTAATTAGTTCGCAAATACAAGATAAAAAATGGACTTACCAAGAGCAAATATATAAGAGTCCAAATCAAAAGGTCTTTGGGTCCGAAATGAATAAAAAGCTAAAATATATGAAATTATGGATCCAAAAATTAAAAACAAGAAGAAACACAATGAGACAACAATTGATCAAAAGTTAGACTTCACTAAACTTACCAAATCAAGGAACGAGGCCAAAAAAAGAAAAGCAAAAAAGAGAACGGAAAATAAAAACGCAAATCTAGCAAACAAAATAAACTCCAAACGCCAACTCCTTTATCCGCAAACAAGAAACTCCAGCCAAGGTAACCTCCAACAATCCAAAAACGCCACCTCGACTCGAGACACACCAAGCCATAAATAGTGTTTCGTTTCCCGCACAAATTAAGGAGGGATCATAGGAACGCACAATCAATGATGCGGCCGCAAAATAAGGACGCATGTATAAATACGTCACGAAAACACATTAAAATTCTGGTGTATTTCTTGTTTGGACCTCAGACATGGCGACAGACCAGGGAAACAATGCCCAAGAGTCAGGCGGTAAGTCTTTCATGCATTTTGTATCAATGATTAATTTGAAACATAAGATTGGGCAAGTTGTGAATTTGTGAAATCTGAATATTTACACAAATAGGTGAGGAGGATGACATGGAAGAGGCTGCTGGGCCCAGTATTCCGGCCAAAGCTGCCAAAAAAAAAAGGCAGCCACATTTCACAAGAAAGGAGATGGAGGTTTTGATACAGAAGTGTGTGGACATCCTGCCACAGGCAGACAGGAATATGAGTCTAAGCCAGAAGGGGAGAATGTGGGAAGAGGTAGCCGTTGCTGTCAATAGGGTGGGTGATTATGTCCGTCTAGCCCGGGATGTCAAACGGCGGTAAGTAAACACTTGCCCCCCCTAAAAACAAACACCATTTTAAACAAAAGGATAATGGCTTCCATTTTTTCCCACAGATGGGGCGACTTCAAATATCGCCTCAAGCAAAAACTCGCGGACAGCGCTAGGCATGCAAGGGGGACAGGTGGGGGTCCCACTCCTTTGTCATTGGAGTTGACGGATTTAAAAGAGCTGGCACAGGGGTGTGTGCAGCCTGTGGAGGTGTTTGGCGTGTCCAACATGGATACGGACATGCCAGACTTTGCGGCTCCTCATGTTGTCCCAGGTAAATCTTTTGATGTCACCAACTCTGAAATGTTATTGTGCCAATATGTAGATTATAATGTGAGTCTTTTCTCTTTTTTCCTAACAGAGACACAGGCGGATGAGTCTGCTCCAGAGGGGAGCCTTGGCCGAACCTTTCTGCTGGCTCGGCAGGGGAGGAACCAGTACATCCGGCTGGGGACCCTGCAGAAGCCAGTCCAGGGCAATCCCCCTCGCAGGCAGTGTCCCTCCTCACAGAACTCAATTTCAAATCGGATTTCCATACGGAGATTCTGCAGAGGATGGACGCCAGTCTGCTACGGGTGGCTGAGGCCCTGGAGCAAAATGCTGCGGCCAACGTGACCTTTGGTCAGGCCCTGGCGGAAAATACCAGGGCCAACATCCGCATCACCAATGCCCTGGAGCAGCTCGTTCGCCAGCACATGGTGGAGCCGACCTCCCTTCCTGCCGGAACATCAGGATCCTCCACCTCTGGCACAACATCAGCCAATCCTCCAAATGTGCCTAGTCCAGAGGCCACAACATCTGCCTCTGGACAGGCCAGCCCGATGACATCCCGGACCCGGTCTGGCGCCCTCCCTCCCCCATCCAAACGGGTGAAAAAACGGTGACAGCAATGGCGACTTTTCCCACAATCCTTCTGTGCTTGGCTCATATTCCTTTCTGGTCAAAACTTCCCTCTCCTTTCTTGTGAAATGTTTTTAATTTTTTGTTGTATGTTTATGTCAACAGTTATGTTGGGCCAATTTGTTTGATTTTGGGACAGATCTTTGCCAAAAAAAGATGTCCCCAAATTTTTTATTAATTTATTTTTTGTTTGACCAATAAATTGACACCAAAAATCTGACATTGGATTGTGAAATTATTGTACAAATGGGTTACATTTAATCCTGGACCAAAAGGCAAAAACTTGCCAAAAAAAATAAAAAAATTTTTTTAAAAAATGGGCTCTTTAAGGAACGTTTAAAAATTCATATAACGAGGCAAATTCAAGAGGCAAAAATAAAATGGTGAGAAAATTAAAACATGATGACATTATTGTTACAATAGGCCCTAACCACCAAATTGAGGCCAAAATAAACCCCCACAAATGTACGCAAATTGATTGTGTCATCCTGACATTAGCAGCTCTGATTTCCACCTGCGTACGGTTTTGTGCTATCCCAAAAAACTGATTTCAAAACACATACCAAGCCGGTTTTCAATCCAACACTAATTGCTTTTCAGCCCTCCCGCGATTAATCGCAACAACATCGTGGAGTCCCGGGACGGAGGAGAAGGCCATCGCCAATGCGGTCGAGTAATCCAGACCCTAAGCTGTGCGAGCATTTTGAAGGGAAAGAGGATCATCCAGTGACGTATGAGTCGGTCCGAACACATTTTACGCTCGCATCTGCTAATGTATGTACGCCCCAAAAACGCCTCGCCACGCCTGCGTTTTTCCATCTCCACCCCTGTCAACACCCAAAAACGCCCTGTTCTGTCAATCACATTTGACATGTCACTTCCTGTACGCTATTTGACGAACGAGACCAAAAAAGCTCGCAATCTGCCGTACGCACATGCGCGACGCATGTGCGGTTATTCCAACATCGGAACGCAACGAGCGTACTGCTGTTTGCGAGTGGCTCTGAATGAGGGCCAAAGTCTTAGCAGTCATTACACCACAGACTTTAAGCAAGCACAGAACAATGGTAAAGATAAATGCCTCTGTTGCTAAAAGAAAATTGCTGGCTTCGTGGATACAGGAACTGGAGGATGGATGTTTTCTGTTTATCTTTTTCCAGCTCATCACTGTCATGCAACGGTATCATTACTTGGATTAATAAAACTTTAGAATGAATTTCCCACCAGTATTGCTAGTCTCAGTTTACTAAATCTGTTCATCGATACATAAAAACTGTTCCACCTCTATCCGAAAAACAAAAAATTCACTCTGCAGAAAAGCAACAACCTTTGCTGGTACCTTCTAGCTCATGGAAGGATAACTTTGAAGACTTTATCGTGGATTTACTCCACTCCATGGGTTTTACTGCTATATTGGTTTCTGTGGATTGCTTCACTTAGATGGCGCACATTGTTTTCCTTGCTAAGATACCCACAGCTCCTCAGACTGTTCAGGTTTTCAATAAACGTACATAAAATTACATGGCTGCCCTGAAATAACCATCTCTGATCATGCTACTCCATTTACTTCTTGCTTCTGGAGAGCTTTCTGTGACATTACATGTCCAATTGAAAATGTCCTCTGCTTACTAATCAACCTCAAACAAATGACCAGATTAAGAAGGTAAACCAGTGTTTGGAGCAATATCTTCATGTTTACAGTAACTTCAGAAGGATAACTGGGCTAAGTATTTTCTATTGGCAGAGTTTGTTTATAATAAAAAAAAAATCCTCAACTTAGTACACTATGGGTCTCATTCAGACCCGGTCGCAAGCGCCGATGCGCTCGCAAGCGGGCTGATGGTTAGCCCTGCGCGTGTGCAAGCCCCGGAGCGAGAGAGAAACTCTCTCGCTCCGGAGCTCTCTACAAAAGGGGCGGCTGTCAATGTTGATCGACACATCGCCCCATTTTGTAGGCGGGCTGGGGGGTTGGTTTCCAAAACAAAGGCGTTTTGTGGGTGGCCGCACTAATATCATCAGTGATGTCAGTGGGGAGTTTCCTGCTCAATCAGAGCAGGAAGCTCCCTGGGGCTTGCGCTTGCCGAGACCCAACCTTAGGGTCTCATCGCAAGCCCCGATGGTCCCGATGGTGTTCACCATAGCGACCATCAACCTGGTCGGTCGCTAAGCTGTGGGTGGTAAAACACAGCTTGCAACCAGGAGGCCGCACTAAAAAAAAAGGAAGTGGCTGCCCTCATTCAGAGAGAGCGATCGCTTCTTGCAGCCGCCTCTGATTGAGGGCCTATGTTCTTTTCCAATTCTGGATACTAGTCTCACTTCTTGATGATATATTGTAAAATAATGTGCTTGCTGTACAAGACTGTCATAGAAACATAGAAGTGATATGGGCAAAATGAGTAGATAACTGCTCAACAAAGATACAAGAAATAAGCATATGAGAAACACCAGGCCACACCTTTTATAAATGTGGGTCACAAGAGCTTGAAGTTTCCACAGCCTTTAACAAAATTTAAGTTTATCGGACATTTTGCTACTGTGTCCTACTGTTTCAAGTAGCAGTAAAAATTAAATTACCACAAATGTGTATTTCATATACTGTATCTGGATCCCTATAGATTGTAAGCTTGCGAGCATGGCCTTCCTACCTATATATCTGTCTGTTATTACCCAGTTTTGTAATGTTTACAATTGTAAAGCACAACGGAATATGCTGTGCTAAATAAGAAACTGTTAATAAATAAATAAATAAAATATGGCTTCACCTACAGTCTTCAATGGACTGCCACTGTTCTTTCTCCGTTTCCTCTCATGACTCCACTTCTTCCCCACTTCCTCTCCCAGTGTGTCCCCGAAGGTTCTGTTCTTGGACCTCTCTTATTCTCCCACCATACATCCTCCTTAGGTGAGCTCATAAGCTCTTTTGGCCTCCAATATCATCACTATACTGATCTACCTTTCCTCTCCTGACATTTTTCCTCTCCCCTCACTCGTATCTCCAACTGATATGATAAGACTTGATAAGGCTAAGCTGATAATCTTACCACCATCCTAAATAACCTCACCTCCCACAATTGTATTAACAATTGACAGCACAACCATCTCCTCTAGCCTGCAAGTGTGCTGTCTTGGATTTATTCTTGACCTCCCTCTCCTACAAACCACACATTTAATACCTTTCACAGTCTGTTCATCTCAGAAATTTCTCCAGGGTCAGACCCTTTTTCCTCCTGGAGGCAACTAAGACCCTCATCCACTTGCTGGTTATATAAAGACTTGTTTACTGTAATATGATCTAATCTTGTCAATTTGTCCTCAATGCTGCTGCCCAGCTCATCTTCCTCTCTAAGTGTACCACGTCTGCCTCTCCTCTCCTACAAGCCCTATACTGGCTTCCCTTCCCCTTCAGAACCCAGTGCAAACTTATCACACTCACTTACAAAGCCCTCAACCAATCCTTTTCTATTTACATGTCTGACCTTATCTCACTTCACACTCCCGATTGTCATCTTCGCTCCACAAATAAATGGCACATTTCCTCCCAACTGATTACTTCCACCCACTCCTGATTTGCTGCTCCTTACCACTGGAAATCTCTACCTCTCCATATCAGGCTCTCCACCTCTCTACAAAACCCTTGTCTGTCTGCCCCTCCTTATTAGAGTATAAGCTCTCACAAGCAGGGGTCATCTTCCCTCATGTGAATTTACTTCCCTCATTTATATCATCATCTCCTCCCCACTGCCTTCATCTGCACCTATCCCTTGGGTTCTACCACCCTGCTGCACATTTGGGTATTATGACTGCTGTTGACTACTGATGCAGCAATGCAGATTTAAAAAATTGACAGGACAACAGAACTTGGCGCAAAAAAGGATTACAAGCTCCCGATATCTAGTCTGGGTTAACGCCCCTTAATCCAAACAAATCTAACAACAATCATAAGGTGACTAGAACTCTGGCGCTATTCCCACCAAGACAAAATTCACTATATGTCACTGAAGATAAATGAATAAATAGGCACTTCCCTTAATATGATGATCTCCTTCTCAACCCGATGGGAAGTGTCAAGTCATAAGCAGATGTTTTCCATATGTAAAAAATATAAAGCAACATAGTGCAATAAGATACAGTTCAATAGTAGTAAAATCCACAGTAAATTAAACAATTACATTCTGATAAAATTCCTCATGTATAAAAATCCCTATCACAGGTAATGAGTGGAGATGTTATCAGAGAGTCGCGATAGTGGGGCATATATGATGGTTAAGAGTTAGAGGCTCTGGAACCTCAAGCTCGGCTGCCTCTGTAATGGTTGTCCAGTACTTTCTCCAACCCAAAGCTGAAAGGTCCTTCTGTCACAGGCCAACGCGTATCGAGCAACGTTCTTCCTCAGTGCATGTGACAGAAGGGACCAGGAAGTCTTTTAAATAGCATGGCCGCAAATTTCTAAACAGTCAAAGTGCACCTGTGCTTTACAACCCAAAAAAATAATTAAAGAATACATTTTAAAAATTCTCATATATAAAATCATAATTATATTTGTCCATATATTTATCCTGTTGATATTCCGGTGAAACAAGGACCTCTCCACTCATTACCTGTGTGATAGTGATTTTTATACATCAAAAATGTTATCAGAATGTAATTGTTTCATTTACTGTGGATTTTTTCTATTATTAAACTGTATCTTATTGCACTGATGCAGCAATATTTATAAACCATGTGCATATTCTGCTATGTTCTGTACTATGTTATTTTTTTTTCTTGTTTTGTTCATACTGTTTCTTTTTATGTACTGTGGGCCTGATTCAGACCCGCTCGCGAGCGTGTCGATGTTTGGCCAATGCGCATGCACACGCCGAAACCGGCTCCGACGTGCGCATGGACGAGTCCCGGCTTGCGACGGGCACTCCGTCGCTCCGGGTCTCACACCAAAAAGGGATGGCTGGTGTTGTTGATCGACAACTCACCCCGTTTTGGAGGCGGGCAGGGGGGGTGGCTGGCCAAACGGAGGCATTCCCAATGGAACACCTGCCGTTTGGGGGCGGCCCCACTGACATCACGAGTGATGTCAGTGGTGAGCTTCCAGCTCTATTAAGATCCAGAAGCTCACCGGGGCTTGCGGGAATGAGACCCTACCGCAAGGGTCTTGTCGCAAGCCCCGATTGTCGCAATGGCCACCCACAGCTATGCGAGCGGCCAGGAGGCCGCACACAAAAAAAATGCCCTGATTCAGAGCGAGCCCTGTGTGTGGTGCTATAGACCCCTTGTGGCGCCTTAGAAATAAAATTAATAGTAAAAAAAATTCAGAAATTGTATTGAAGATCCTAGACTCTTGTGTGACCAGGGGACATTAATATTTCCTCTCAAATGGAAAGGATATGGATTCAAAAACGGTTAATGAGAACAAATGGAAAATATATATACACCCAGACTGATTAAACTTTTTTCTGAAATATCCTGCAAAGCCTGTGGTATATAGAAGTCTCCTAGAATGGAGGGGCATGGTGTCAGGAAGATGCATCACTGGTTCCAACCCAGTCACCTCCTGCATTACCGGTTCTAACCCGGTTACCTAATATTAGAATCCATCTACTTCATCTCTAAGGAAGGACTCACATCTCAATATTTCCTCTTCCAGTGCCTACTTCTCTTCTCAGTACTTATTCAATGCAGAGAAACTTCATTAAGCCTCCTAGCTTCAGGTAGCCTCCAGTCCAGCTCTTACTATAAACTCCAGTCCTGAAAATAGTTAGAGATGTGTGCAGACCCCCGTCTTTATGTTTTTGTTCTAAATCATTGTTGTGTTTTGGAAAAGCCACCCTCAAGTGTTTTGTTTTTGTTTCTTGATTTCTTTTTAAATTGATAAAAACAGTTAATCTCATGTAACTTGGAGACTTTGCCAAACAGCAAATCACAGGCCTCAGGCCAATATAAATTGATAATTGTAGAAAGTAGAAATCGATAATTAATTAATAAGTTAATAACATACTTCTTCAGCCATCAAATCACAGGCCCAAGGCCAGTGCAGGCAATTCAAGGCAGAGAAACAGCCTAGTAAAAATTGATTATTAAATAATAAGTTAATATCAAACTTCTCCAGCCAGCAAATCACAGGCCCAAGACCAGTACAGGTGATTAGAGATGGAGTATTATTTAGTGGAAGATAAAACATTACTATTAATTTCACTATACGGAAAAGTAAATAGGAAGCATGGAAAAAAATTAAACCAAGTTTTCAAATGCAAATCTAGCAATGGTTGCCAGAAGCTATGCAAGCATTATGTGCTATATCAGTGGGGGCTGATGTCACAGCTAAGGCTGTAATCAATGTGTCTGTGGAGAAACAGCAGGAAATGGGGCCTATACACCTGGATGAGAAGCTGGTGTTAGAAGGTCTTGCAAGATACAGACCATCAAGCCTGTGACAAGTGGCTGTCCAGAACAAAATGTAGGATGCAGTCATGACCTCTACAAGAGAGTGGATAAGCTGGAGCTGATACAGTAATTCAACATCTACTGAAGGAGGAAAAGCTGAAGTAAACAACTCTGAAATCTGTACTCATCCTTTTTAATTAGTGAAAATATAAAAGAGATTATCATTACCAGGGGACACCTATTAGTATTTCCATAAATTCGGTTTGATTGAGTTTATCCGCTGACAACTTTATTTTCCATAATAGTTTACACGTATTCATACTGTCGCCATCACTATTCACATTCATTGTACAGAATCATAATTGTGATAATTGCATGGAGACTTGTATCCTTGTCTTCATATGGTCAAAATTTTGCATTGTAAAAATATAATTTTGATTCGGGGCCAAAAAACCCTGTAAAGTACAAAAATATCCGCTGCCTCTCAATAACACACACTCTGGACAAAGTCCATGATGAAAAGTGGTGCACAAAGGAAGTGTTCTTGAGCCCTCCCATCCTCCCTTATGTATTAAAAGGGGACATGCACAGATTAACCAATAAAGCACTTCAGCGATAGGGACTGCCACTTTTGTGGCTGATGTACTTGGTTTGTTTGGGCCCTGTAAAAGAAAACATTTTTGTTGCTTTGGTTAAACCAAGCTACCAGTGGGCTTAAACCTAACAGTCTTAATCATCCTCAAAGTTCAAGATGGCCTCATCCTCATCATTACCCTCATCTCTGTTGTTAATGTCAAAACTCAATATTTGCTTATCCCCACTGGATTCTACCATTACAGTCTTTGTTTGTAATTGACAGCAATTTACTCAAACAATTTGTAGTTTATTTTGATGAACATTTTAAATTTTTTTGGAAGTAGCCTCCTACGCAAATTGCTCACAATGTTCCCGAGTGCTAAACACTCTTTCCAAGTACACACTGGGGGGTGAGCAGCTTAAGTACACAATAGCTAGTTTCTACAAAAAAGTACCAAATTGCCCTTTTCCCTCCCAGAATTCAAATGGACTGTGTGAGATACTATTGAAGCTTACTGTATCAGATTGAGTCACGGTAGAGGTGTATGTAATTCTTTTATGCCTAATCAAATGTCATAATGTTTCTCTCTGGTGTGATGAGTTGACTCATCATCATAAGTGGGCCTCTTAGAAAAGGTAATTTTTTTCCTGGCAGTAACATTTGCAGGAGAAACTGAAACAGGATATGTTGTGTCACTTGAGCTGACAACTTGCATGCAAGAAGCTCTTTGCATCTCCTTAATACTTAAACATGGACCAAGCATGGTTGCCAATATGTAGTGATCCAATTGCAGGATCCATTGATCCTGGCAAAGCAAATAAAGAACTTGATCTACAAGTCCTACATATAGAATGGAATCACCTCATTTAATCTCCTCTTCAGCTTATCTAGCTGATTTTCCAGTAGTTTAATTAAGGGTATTACCTGACTCAGGCTCTCAGTGTCTGAACTCACTTCACAGGTTAATTTCAAATGGTTTCTGTAGCTTGAAAAAAACAAGAGTATTTTTCAGTATACTGCAGTAAGGTAATAACATGTCCCTCCTCTCTGTACCTTGACATGTATGTCATGATGGCTTCTTGCTGTTCTGTTCCAGTTACTGAAGCATATAAAGGTTTCTACCTCTTTCTTCAATTGGTGGCATGGCAAATTGAAGTGTTCTTGCAGTTTCTGCAATGTTCTACATGCAGTTGCTAATTGCCAAAATTTCTGGGCATTTTCAAGGGCCACAGTCAGCAAGTCCAGCACTGACCTGTAATTTTTTTATAAATTATGAACCACCAAGTTTGTGTGTGCAAAACATATTATGTGTTGAAATTCACCCAGCTGTAATGGTCATGCAGAAATGACAAATCCTGAGGAGAATCTTAACTGGGTAAGCCATTTTGTGATCACATCCCTGGGTTTTTACAACAGATTAATACAGTTATGCTTCGTAGGGAAGCCAGTAATACAGAAAGTTGTCTGCCTGTGAATGAGCTGGCATTGTATGTTAGATATTGCTGTTGAAGGAGATACACCCATGCAGTGGGCTATCACGGTCATGTAACCTTTGTTAAACCAGTACCGCTTGTCCACATATCTGAAGTTAAGTGGATAGTCAGTACAATGGCATTTTCTAGGCAATTAATAACTTTTTGTTTAATGTCCTGGTACAAGTAAGGAATTGCTGTTCTAATGAAATAGAATCAAGATGGCAATTGGTAGCATGGTCACATGACCTCAACTGTCTATAACCTGATGCATTTATGGCGGATTTGGACACAGATTTAATGCTAACATAGCCATCATGGCTTCAGTGATCCGCTGTGCAACAGGGTGGTGGCTTTTATTTTGTTCCTCTTGCAAATGATTGTTTGAAACTACTAGTCTTTATGGTCTCCTCCTGTGATGAAGATTCACCTCCAGCAGCAGCAGCCCTAGCATGCAAGTTTTCTTCTTGGGAATCGTAGATTGCATTAAGGGAGTCAGTTTGTCTTTGCAAATTGGATGCAGGACTACCATCAATAGCTAATGAGGAGGTTGATGACGAAGGTGTTGGCAGTGGAGTTTGCATGGTCCATGATGTTGGTAGCTGAGGTTGAACTGCTTTTTATTTTATATGATTTTCCAGATTTTTATACCACTTGAATGAACTCACTGCAAATGACGTAACATAGAGGAGGTGCCTAGATGGTTAACGTCCCTATCTCCTCTTACTTTGGCACTACAATTGCTATAAATACCTTGGCAAATGTTGTAAGGATTTAGGAATAAAATGTTTCCACATGGGAGAGGTGGTTTTTTTGCATTTTGCCCAGGCATGACAATGTCCTCCTTCTTATCACTGTCCAGAACTGCCGCCAGTGTGGCTGGCTTATGCTGGGTACATACTGGCCGATATATTGGTCGACAATTGATCGGCCAATATATCTGCTGCCCATCGGACAGTGTGTACAGACGATATGTCTGTGAACGATATGTCTGTCACGCCGCCATAACATAATCATCCAGGGGTTGTGGCCTAAAGCTCCCGAATTTAAAACCAATATGTTGGGAGGTATGCATAAAGGGTTACTTAATTTATGTGGAAATCCTCCAAAAATGACTGTTAATACATATGAAAATTTTATTAAAACCCATTCATAGTACAGGTGATACACTTCCTCAATGTACACAGACTTCAGCAAATTAATTTGTTATCATGTTGTTTGATAATTATGTAACAAATCTATGCCTCAGAACATTTGTAATATCACCGTTTGCAGATAAAGTAATAAGTGAAATGTTGAACAAAATAAAACTGGATTAAAGGTTCATAAATTAAGTTCTCATGGCTACAAGTACATCAGATTTAAGAAATATTTCCACACATAAATAGTTCTGAGGTACTGAGACCTAAACTTGAAACTATTTAATGATGGTATAGTTTTGGGCAAATCCTGTGGATTCAGTGTGTCTTGGAAGAAGCTTAGGGGGGTGTCTTGTACCCTACCGTGTCCATAGACCCCCATTGTAAAATTAACTCCCCTCCCTAGTGTCGATAAATAATAACTTCCCCAGCAGTACCAGATCCCTAGTGGCACAAACCACCCCTCCCCCTAGTGTCAGTACTCCCTGTGTGTTACTTTATAACTGTAAAACTCCCTCCTCCCAGGGTAAATAAAATCTTTTTGGGGCCATCACTCTTCCCCCCCAGTAGCTAAAGAGCACCCTCTATTACACCTCCCCACAGACACTAATGCCCCTCCCCCTTTGCATTGCCCCTCCCTCTGACTGCAGAGCGCTTGTTATGCAGTGCTGATCATCACTCACCTCTGCTGCAGGTGATCCCTGCACTTGCAGATATAGGTCACACAGTGCTATAAGGGGAACTAAGTTCCCCTCTATGCACTTTGTTTTCAGTACATGCCGTTCACACGTCATTCTGGGGCATGATTTAGTCAGAGATGTAGTCCGTCATTGACCACAACATCAATGCGTGAGGGCCGGAGGAGAAGGAGGGGTCCCATTCTGCGCCTGTGCATAATGAAAATCTTCTGAAATCACCATGGGACGCAGCAGCAGGCATCCCATGTAACCATGCCAGGTAAGTGGTTAAAAGGTTTGGAAGTCATCATGTGTTAAGCTTTGAGTGGTATTGTGGGGTTACGTTGCTAACCTCACTGACTTATTCAGTTTTCCCGAAACCTTTACTTTATCCTTGTGGATTTCATCTCCAGACCTTGTACCACAGCTTAAAATGCTTTTAACAGACCAGAGCAATGTGGTATTTATTATTTTGAATACCATTGTTTTCAAGACCAGAAAAAATGTGCCACTGAGCCCTAAGTGCTGACTTTACTGCACTCTCAGGTCTTTGGAATGTATATGTTGCTGGCCTGTGCAGGATCTGAGTTAGATGGTCCTCCCAGGGCTTCTTAGTCATCAGCCACAACCTTGATGCCCGATAAGTGGGGCGCAGCAACGATATCTTGAGTGTGTGGCAATGACTCCAGGTCCCCTCTAGGCACCCCACAATCTTTCCTGTATACCAGATGTATGCCTAGCCCCCACTCTTAGGAGACCCCTCCACAAATAGAAATGCACCTAGGTCTGCAGAGTGGAGGGAAATCTGAAGTGGGGTTCTGTGTAAAAATTTGTATTACATGAAAAATGAACTCCTCTACTGCTTTACATTCTATCCTGATATTGAATAAACATTTTAGTGTTCTCCTAAAACATTTATTCATTTAGCTGCATTTAAGGCTTAAATTAATCATAAAACTGGAGGTAGATACATTGAGAAATGTGGAGCTTTGGTGTGTTTAATATTGAGCAATGTGCTTTTCCTTCAAAGTCAACTGGCAAGTAAAAAAAGCAAAACTAACCATCTTACTTCCTAATTGTACAGTGTGTCCTGTGGCATGGCGCCACCTAGGAGTTTGTCTCAGACATTGGTAACGGGCACTGCTAAGCACAAAGAAGTGCAGCCAGTATCTGCAAAATGTGTTCAATTGTAAATTCAGGAACCTTTGCTCCTATATAAGAAAGAAAAGGTTATGTGTACATCTGTATAATGGGTAACAGCACTAAAACATACAAAAAAATCATGTTGGAAGGTTCAGGAGACTCCTAATTTTCCAGGTAGTCCTCCAGACACCAGCAGAGTGGGTGGAACTCCTGCATCCCGCACACTTCCTAATATAGTGGGTAGGATGAAGAGAAAATACCATAAATCGAGGGTCTGTAGGGAGGGGTTGCAGCTAATATGGTGTGATTCAATTGTTAAGAGCCCAGCCACACCTCTGGAGTGGTCATCTGCATCTCTTCTCCGGGCTTCTCCCAGAGAGGAGAAATTTAAAGTCAGCAAGTTTGTTCTAAATATGCACATTTATCCCTACCAATTTATTTAAATAATCCCAAACTGGAAAATTAATTCTTGGCTTTATCAAGGGAACTAATTTCTGTGCATTCGTGCAACCAGGGGCAGAACTATGGGAGACAATGGTGGCGCCTGCCGCCAGGCTCCAGCTCTGAAGGGGGCACCTCCTCCATTGTCCACAACATATTCACCCCACTTAGGGCTGTAACTATGTACCCGGTTTGTTCTGTCACGGCCGCCCAATACATGGCACCTCTTTCCGGGATCTGAGAAGCCACCATACACTAGTGGAGAGCTCCGTGTCAGACCATCAGCTGCTGCCTTCAGCTATCTATAGCCTGTCTGCATGTGAATTGCTACAATATGGTATCAGCGGCTATGACGGGGGGGCACCAAATTATAACTTGCCTCCGGGCGTCTGGGATGAATTTACGCCACTGCGTGCAACAGTAGGCATATGACACTTTAAAATACTTCTAGGAAATGAATCTTATCTTTCATTGTGCAGCAAGAGGTCATTGAAGAACAAACAATCATGTGATTACTATTCAGTAAGGTTGCAGGTAACTATGAACCTACCTTATCACCTGTCTACTTCCTGGTAATTCCATTTCTGGTTGCAGCCAAACACAGAACTTTATCACTATGATACCCAACCTCAGCCACTAAGGGAGGAATTCAATTTGCTGTGAGACGTAACACTGCATTTAGATCCTGGTTTTCACTATTTCCTGGCATATTAAAACTTTCCACAATTTTGCCTTGATTTGAGTGGTGCTTAATACTATTATACCCCTTTTACACCAGAGCAAAAACCTGGGTTTTTGCTGGGTCTACTTGGCTCAGTGTAAAAGGTTCCCTGAAAAAAAACCTGGGTCAAGTGACCCGGCAATCCAACCCAGTTAGCTACCAGAGTTGGACCCAGGTAATGGTGCAGTGTAAACGGCGCAACCCAAGTTATTATACCTGGGTCACAGCTTAGCAGGGCAGACCCAGGTTCAGTGTGAACGGGGCTGACCTGAGAATAACCCAGATTGATGGTGCGGTGTAAACGGTGTCTGACCTGGGTTGGAACCATGTCTGAAAACCCAGGTTGGACCGGGGTTTTTGGTGGAAAAGAGGTATTATTGTATATCCAGCACAATATTGTTTTCAAGCCTTCCATTTCCAAGCAACAGCAACTATAACAGGGCATTTATAGGTAAGTTTCCCACCCCATTTGAATACCTGCAGTGCTCTGGACAAGTCCCACTTTTCCATAGCAGTAAAATTTAATACGATTATATTAATTTTTAGTGCTTAAATATGGAAGTTAGATCAGCAGGTTTGCTTAAAGACCACTTAATTGACCCACCACCCTGTATGTTTTGTCTCCCAGTCAAATCAAATATCTGTTGCTAAGGCAGAAGTTCCAAAACTCCTCCATTACAATCCATGTATTGAGAATATCCATGCTTGAGCACAGGTGACTTTATTAGTACCTCCGTCAATTTGATTTACGATCTGGACTCAAGCATGGATATCCTTAAATCCTAAACTGTAATGTGCAAAGGTATGAATCTGGACAGTTGATGACTTTATTAACATATGAATCGACACATAACAGGGCACCAATAGAGGGAGAGATCATAGTTTCATTAAATTATTTATTTGCTCATGAAAGAATGGAGGATTACACGGGTTTTCAACTCCGTCCCTCAAGTATGCTCCAACAGATCATATTTTCAGAATGTCTCTAATCTTCCACAAATGAGTTAATCAATTAGCTAGGTTATACCCCTTTTACACCGGAGCTAAAACCCGGGTTTTTGAAGGGTTAACCCGGGCAGCTCGCTGGTGTAAAAGGGGAGAGAGTTGGATCGCCGGGTCGAGTGACCCGGCAATCCAACCCAGGTAACTAGCAGGGTTTAACACGGGCGTAGCCCGTGAAACCCTGCTGTGAGAACAGCGCACTCCGGGTCACGATGACCTGGAGTGCGCTGCTAGCCGGCCGATTGGTCCGGCTTCAGTGGCGCTTGGAGATGACATCATCTCCAAGCGACCACTTTCACTCCGCAAAAGCCGGGTCTATGCAGACCCGACTGCGGTGTGAGCGGCGTTGACTCGGGAATATCCCGAGTCGGCGCCGGCAAAATTCCGGGTCTGATCCGGATAGGAACTTTGTTCCAACTCTGGGTCAGACCCGGAATTTAGGTGGAAAAGGGGTATTAGTAATTATCCCTCCCATTAGCACAGAAATCTTGAAAACATGGCCTGTTGGTGGTACTTAAGAACTGGAGTAGTAAATGTCAGGGGTCAACAGAAATTAGTGTTTCTGTCGGACTTAGTAAATTTTGGATTCTCATCTACAAGACAACCTCTGTTCTCATCTGGATGAATCTTCTGAATATCCATATTGATTGTGTGATTTTTGATGTCGCTGCACAAGATCAATTTATGCAACACTGGGTTTCTTCTTATATGTTTGTATCAAACACGGACGTAATTCTTCTATATCGTGTCCGGTGTCCTAGGCAAAATCTTGAAACAAATACAAGTATTTTGTTATTGTATTTTCTACTCCATCAATACTAGAAGATATTGGTTATATAGTCAAGGAAAATAAAATATGAGTGAGGATGTAGATAACAAGGTAATTTTTTAATAGCCCCTTGTGGCCAATTCCTTCCCTTCTGATGTTTGGTGTTAGACACTGGCACATTGCTATAAGTTAAAATCAACTATTGTTTCTTGCAGTTTTTAGACTCTTCTTCTTTTCTATTAAGGCGTCACTGAAAGGTGCACTCTCTCATTATCCCCCCTTGATGTCTTTCAGCGTATTTTGGGATTTGTACTGTGCAGCACCTGACAGAAGAGAGACATGTGAACACTCCAGTGAAGCCAAGGCGTTCCATGATTATGTAAGTCCTACTATGCCACTCATATTTTACTGAGTTTTTGGTTATTTGAACCATTCGTAAAGGTTTCTATTCATTTGCACTGCAATGAATAACAGAAGACAAACAATGCAATTGTTTATATTTATTCATTTCAAAGTTAAATTATTATACTGGATACAGTAGGTTTATAAATATGTTGTCTTTTATATGATTGATTCAGATTTGTGTTTTTAATTGTAAGATAAGTATTAGTAATGCAAGATGCTCAACAGTTCTTTTCGTGCAGATTATATAATGGCTGGTCATTATGCAGCTACAATTGTTTAAGCGGAAAACAAAAATATACACAATGCAATGCTACACTAGTCTCTAAGTAGGGCAGTATATTTTCTCTTTGTATTTATTCCCCTCACCTTAACCACATTTTACAGATCTTTTATTAGACTCTGGTTGAACATAGGAAAACAGCTGGAATGGCTTTAAGAAAAAAAGTAAGAAACAGCAGCAATCTGAGCCAAGGAAAGCCTGTTTGCGTGCAGCTATTGTACTTGGCTGTGGCACATTTGTGTGTGATTCAGGCTGAACATAAATTCTAGTGGGCAGGCTGTGGGCTTTCTCTTTAATTGGAGCCTCAGTGGGTCAGGAAATACATTCCCCATGGATGCTTGGTGAAAAATTCAGCAGGCACCTTCTATGTATTTAGTTAACCCTTCCTCTACTAGATACATAATATGGTATAAAGTGTGGGATAAAGTAAGAAAATCATTGAATACATCTTAGGGTGCCAGATGTGGTTTTATTACTCCATCATTTTGAAGCCAAACAAATGTAGCCGCATTTCCCTGCACTGCTATAATCGCAAAGTGATTGCAGGTTCCTACCTTATATAGACTTACATTAAGATCATGTAATGGAATATTCCTACAGTATCCCAGAATTTACATAATTACATACCTCCCAAGTTTTTATGTTAAGGATTTGGGACAAACGCCCTTGTGTCGCTGCACCATCACCCCCATCTCATTCCCCTCCCTTAAATCCACCCTTTGAATGCTGCACACACAAAGGCCCGATGGTAAGGCATCGGATCACTGCTATGAAGATCAGCTGTGATTGAGACCTATCTTCTGCCCTATTCGCAACAGTGGGGGTTACTGCCGATGTTTATCCCTCGATCAGTAGCGCTATTGGGTGTATTGCCAGACAAAAGGCATTCTCTGTTTGATAAACAAAATACATTTCTAAGTGGTTTGCTTTTATAAAGGTTACTTTAAGAGAGTTCGGTGAATAAACTGTTTGTGAGTAGTTGCATGATTGTGTACTGTATATATAAAATATGACATTTATTTAGATTTTTCTTATGTTTATGTACGTAGATGTTTAAAAATAACAAGTGTCATAAGCATGGAAACTGATTGTAAGTTTGCTGTATGCATATGGCAGGAGACATAAGGGGAGATGTACTAAGCTCTAGAAAATGATAAATTGGAGAGTGATAAACTACCAGCCATTCAGCTCCTAACTGTCATGTTACAGACTGTGTTTGAAAAATGGCAGTTAGGAGCTGATTGGTTGGTAGTTTATCACTCTCCAATTTATCACTTTCCAGAGCTTAGCACATCTGACACGATGTTCCACCTTTAAACTGTACACATACAGTAGATTATACTGGACATACTGTATTTTGATAACAACCATGCAAATATAATTGATACCAAGATAAAAATCTTCCCTTGCATGAATACATGTATAGGGGGATTTGTAAATATGTACATTTGTACTGATGTATGTCAATGAGATAAGGGCATCTCCGAAAATCATGCTAATTACATTGCTGATGGTAGTAATATAATATTACAAAATGATCCTTCACTAGCATTACAGAGGAGAACACTGTGTTGGGCCACTGTGGATTAGATGTCTTTATTACAAGTTTGTCCATTGGAGAGTTAAAAAGGGCTTATTCAAAGGGTTTTGTTCAGCATTTATACTGTGACTACAATTCAGCTATTCATTTACAGGGCATTATCATCAAGGGTGTGGTATGATGTGTGGAAATTCATTACAGATGTGCCCTTGCTCATCTAGCCTCAATACGCCATGCAGCGCAATATGCCTTGCGTGAGTGAGCCATCGTCAGGTCCGGTGCACCTCTGCTAGCTTTGTCTTTTTTTGCCGAAAATGTAACTAAGTCGCAATACCGAACTTGGTGTGGCAGAAGGCTGCAGCCGCTGCATCGGAGCACTTCACATGCTGATTCATGGACTCAGTCGTACACATATATTCAAGAGTCACATAACAAATTAATCAGCAAAGTCTCCTGGTGTCTCTTAGCCGTATCGCATTGCAAATTAGACACGCTCGGCGCTAGCAGAGTCTCACCGGACCAGGCGCGCCAAGAGGAGCTGTTTGGCACGACCGCAGCAAAAATAAGTGAGGACACATCTGTATGTTGACACCATAATGTCCACATGTTTAAATTGCTGATACTGATATTTTGTTCTAAAACTAATCCTAAAGCTGGGTACACACTGATAAATATATCTATAGATTGTAAGCTTGCGAGCAGGGCCTTCCTACCTCTATGTCTGTGTGTAATTACTGAGTTTTGTTCTATTAATATTTACAATTGTGAAGCAGCGCAATGCAATATTTTGTGCTATATAAGAAACGGTTAATAAATAAATAATGATTAATTATATAGAATGGGTGATAAATCTATAGTGTATTGTGCACAGCGGATATGTCTGTAAATGACTTCGTTCTCAGACATATCCAATCTGCTGTGCAGCACAGCAGATTGGATATGTCTGAGAATGATATATCTGAAAGATATATCGGTCATCTGCTGGTGTGTACGGATGACCTGACGATCGAGCTGTATACATGACAGCTCAACTGGACAGGCAAATTTAAATGCCCACCCATTTCAGCTGTTAAGCACGGCACATCGGGCAGACGATTGGTAAGTGTGTATACACTTACCAATCGTCAGATAGGTCGGCATGTTAGTCGAACGGCTGACCTGTCAACCTAGTGAGTACGCAGGTTAGCTTCAGACTAACCCTACTTGTAGCCTAACCCTTATTGCTTGTGTCAACACTGTGATTTTGAACATGTCAACATTATGTCAGTGTCGACATACTGAACATGTTGACATCTTGAATGTCAACATTCAGAACAGGTCAACATTATAGTATTGACATTCTGAATGTCTACTGGGAGTGGGACCCATCATCACAAATAACAAAATATTTTCAGCACTATTTTTAATAATAAAATATTAAAAATAATAAAGTTACTAGCTATTTTGTGTGAGTATTATGTTGCAAAAAGTACAGTACCTTTATGGTTTTATTGTTGGAGCTGCAGCTGTTGTTTTATTGTTGTCGCTATCCTACTATCTCAATGACCTGTCACTTTTTACTGTGTTTTAAACAATAGCTACTTAGTATTATCACTGATAAACAGATCTGTTGTCTATAGCCTAGGTAACGTGTGCAGCTATCAAGTGCAGAAACAAAATGCGTTCTAGTTGCTGGCTTGGAAACACAAATATTCCAAAAATAAAATGGAGGAGAAATGTAAATTATTATTGTTGTTTTTTTTTCTTAACTAAAGTTATTTAATTAGTAACAAAATGAGTAAACAGAACAATATGAATTCACTGGAGTGGGCCATTTATTTAACTGTTCTACAGAAAATTGTGTAGTAATTGATCTCTGCTTTCATTTTAAACTGTACTATAAAAAATATGTGAGTCTGAATGGTTGCTAAGGGAAACACCTGTTTTTTACACATCACACTTATGTGTCAAGCCGGGTGCACACTAGACGTTATGCCGTCTGATACGGCGGATCGGACAGCATATTGTCAACATCGGCCAGTGTGTACCGGTTATGTCGCTGACGATGCGCGGTCCCGCTTGTCATCAGCAACATAGCCTGTCGGAGCTGCATGCAGGTGCGACAGGCAATATTGTCAGCGGGGGCTATGCTGCCGAACGCTGCATGGTCCCCGCCACCGGCAAGTGTGTATTCACTTGCCAATGCCGGAACCCCTGCCAGGTCCCGTTGCGAACAAGATAGTGCTGGGTACACATTCTGGGTACACCATTCTCAGATATATTCCGCATTGTCAGAGATGGAACATTGCATCACTGGGTCCCCTAGCAAAATTTAATGAGGGTTACTGGCGATGCATTCCATCCTCCCACGGCCCCTGCTTCTTCTGAGCATGTGTGGGGAAACTCTACATGGAAAGTGATGCTCAGTTTCAGCTTCACTGCACTTGCGCTGACTGCGCTGACATGATAGTGGTACAAGTAGTGGCGGAACCTTTGCTCTTTTCCAGGTCCTGTACCCGCTGCACGCCCTGCAATGGCAGTAATTCCACCACTGCCTATTGTTTTTGAGTGGCTTCCATCTATTAGGTAATTGAAGTATTCCAGTTCAATGAAAAAATCAAACTTTGTAAAGGTTGATATTTTTCTATAGGTATCATTTTCCTTGAAGGTGTTTTGATAACATCTCCATTAATAATGGCACAGCTCTGTGCATTTCATTCCTTCCTGTGTAGAATTTCTCTAAAAGAGCAATTTCTGGAAGGTGTTTGGAGCCAAATTGTTATTTTGTTGGCATAGAGATGAGGTAGGAAGATAGGTGGGAACCTCTTTTACTCAAATGTAACTTTGACAATATTTTCAAGGTTTGTGAGAGGTTTTAATTTAAGCTCTTGGCTCTGAAATTGGCTTTTCCAGTGGTCGCCTCAGTACGATGGCTTTTCAGTGGAAATAAGAACCATACTGCACAATTTTGTGGTATTACTCCTGTAAAATTACACATTTATAGCACCATATACCCATATCAATGCAGGCATAGAAACCATTACAGAGAGTAGATTTATATACTATGGTTCTATTTAGTATCTTGTACAATACTCCTGAAG
This sequence comes from Taudactylus pleione, assembly GCA_031769625.1. Classification (NCBI taxonomy): domain Eukaryota; kingdom Metazoa; phylum Chordata; class Amphibia; order Anura; family Myobatrachidae; genus Taudactylus; species Taudactylus pleione. The sequence continues at coordinate 2,774,863 of JAUIMM010000086.1, forward strand.
CTGCTGTGCAAGAAACACCCAGATGCTATGAGTACTCTGGTGCCAAATGGTGTGTGCCCTGCTTCACCATCTAACTTGCTCAATTGGCGTACACTGTGCTGCTCAGGGGCATGTGCAACACCACCAGGAGGAACATATACCCCCCCCAACCCTTTTTAGTACATTTATTTATTATTTAATTACCATTTATATAGCGCACACATATTCCATAGAACTTTACAGAGAATACTTGACCCTGCCCCAGCAGAACTTACAATCTATATTCTCTATCACATGTGCACACACTAGGGTTATTTTTTGTTTCTGGGGGAAACCAGAGCAACCAGGGGAAACGCGCGCAAGCATGGGGAGAATATGCAAACTTCACACAGTTAGGGCCCTATTGGGAATTGAACCAAAGACCTTAGTGCTGTGAGGCAGCAATGCTAACCCTAACATCAATCGTGCTGACATTTATCCCACTGTCTCTCCACTCACCCTTTTCCCCTCCTACTTTTATCCCCTTTTTTCCATAATTGCTTTCTTCCACCTTTTTCTATACCCACCTCTCTTCACCCATATCTTCCCTCTCCACCAGTCTTCCTCTCTAACTTCATTTCCCTAACCAACCTCTCCTCTCTATTATCTCAGCCCCTATCCTCCATTTGACACTTTTTCCCACCTCACCTCCTCATACCTCTTCAATCTCTCACCTCCTGTTCTCCAATCAGCATTCAACACAATAATGTAATATCAGAGCACAGGTTGCAGGAACGGTAGATTTCGTAGACATTCCAAGAGTGTATGCACCTATGCTTCAGTGTTTCCTGAGGGAAAAGACTAGTTCCCCTTCAGATACTGTACCTGGAAGTGACGTGAACTGAGGGCCGAAGTGCAGTTTCCTGCCCACACAGTCCAGCAAAAAAAGAAAGTTGGCCCCTCGCGGGCTCGCCACGCTTCGGGCTTGGTAGCTTGCTACGCTCGCCACATGATTATATTCCCCCTCTGTGCCCACTTGCATGGTAGGGAATGACGTTGGACACTGGCTGATGATGTCCGGGTCAATCTACAGAAGGGGATCTAGCTGTTTCAGTTTCCTGAGGATAACTGGCTAGTGAGATTGTGTTGCACAAATAATATAACCTTGAGATTCAGCTCTAAATCTATAATGATGACAGGATATTGCCTTTATTAAATAAAGGGAAAATACTGCATATACTGTAATATAGATCTAGAGCTGTATCTCATTCTTATATTCTGTTTGCAACGTAGTCTCAATTGGCAGCTTTCCTAAAGAAATGCTAGAGAAGAGAAAGCCATAATTGCATCTATGTACTGGAGAGTTTTACCAGAAGGTGATGTGCTACAAGAGAATGGAAACCGCTCTCCAGCATACAGATGGTCCAGGGAGAGTGATGACATCATCACACTGTGCTTCCTGTATCCCAGCCTCCAGGAGATTGTCAGTCTCTCAGGAGTCCAAGAAATCACCAGCAATTGTGGTATAGATGAAGGACAATTGCCTGACTAAGCATATGAAAGGTAAAACATCCCCCCAGTAAATATCCTACTCATGAGAAGATCATCACGTTTCACTTGACTTTAAGTTATCATCATACTTTATTTAATTTTGTGCAGTTTTGTTGATCCCCTCAATGTACTGTACCCTCTACAATAATAAAGGAGGATAATCAAAGCAAGAATGGTCATTGTTCTGCTGAAGTATCAAAAAAACTCCAGCAAAACTATTATGAAGCCTGGCAGCAAACATCTCATTAAGCTTCTTTTATTGAGCAAATAACATAATTTATGAAGAGGTACTCTACTTATAATTTTACTACTCCACCAACTTTTCTGTGTAGATACTGAATTTTTTTGTCCTGCTTACAGCAATAGGCTGTGTATGTTCAGTTGCTCCTAGCTGTAAATTGTTATGCTAACAGCCTTTGTTAGAGTGTCCAGTTTAGGGCTTCCTGCTGAGAGGGACCCACAGCAAGTGCAGAGGGGGACAGCAGTTATAAATTAAGCTTGGCTAGCATCTTCTATTAACATAAGACACTATCGATGTTGGATGGGCAAGAATATATGTGGAAAACCCCTTCAAGATGTCCCTTTAAGCATTTTAACTTTTATATGCATTTTAACAGTTTCAGAGGTCGTTTGAAGGGGCAAAGTATATATATATATATATATATATATATATATATATATATACATACATATATATATATATATATATATATATAGTGTATATATAGTATATAAATGCTACTTGCCAATGAGCTGCAAGCATTCCTGAATTTCTAGCGGAGTATGCTTTCACTCACAGTCACGCAGAGTGCTGATGAACAGGAATTAAAGCTGGTCATATACAGAAAGCGATCAAGTGTTGACCTAAACACCTGTTTGCATAGTAGTACAAAGACTACCCGAACTCTGAGACACTGTGTCCTGCACTGCCAGAGGCACTTCCGGGTACTCTGAAACTCATCATCTGACACTCTCATGCTGGGTACACACTGGCCAATGTATTGGCCGATCAATTGATCAGCCATTATATCTGCTGGCCGTCAGCCAGGGTGTACAGGCGATATTCTGTGAACGAAGATCACTCGATCTGCAGATATATCGCTATAGTGTGTACCCAGCATAAGGGAGACATATCAAACCTTGAAGACAGATAAAGTGGAGAGAGATACCAGCCAATCAGCTCCTAACCGTCATGTTACAGGCTGTATTTGACAGTTAGGAGCTGATTGTTTTGTACTTTATTTCTCTCCAAGGTTTGATACTTCTCCCCCTAAGTGTCATATTATTACTAAAGCATCCATGATAACCCAGCAACCTTTTATAGCACATTTACATGTTAATACACATTTTTGCTTGCTTTAAAAACACGCAGAGAAAAATTATATGCTTTAATTCCCCACACATATACAGTAGATCCTCCTGCTAATTAAGTACACATATTTAAGTAACTCTAATAATAGATAAAACATGGATTTTATTTGTGGGTTAAATTATGTGTGACACTTGCTAATGAAACAATCATGGAAATGAGTATATGATAATATTTGGCCTATTTTTAAAATAATAATAATTATAATAATAATAAATAATATGATTAAAATTCACTTTGAATGACAGAAATCATCATTGACACAACTGATGCACCCCTAAATAATGAACATTATACTGGTCTCCTGAATGAGCACATCCACTTAAACCTTTAGAATTACAAAGTTAGCAGTTTATACATGATTATTTTTAGACATAATTATGTGACACGGGTAATTTCCCTCTATCCAAGTGTTACAAACCTAGCTTCAGCACTGGCTTGTAAAGCCACTATACTGTAGCTAACCAAAATTCTTTCTTGATTAGCCATCACTGTAATTTCTATATAATATCAGTAATGTCTAGAAATTAGTAGCAGATATATTTACAAACCATGTAATGTGTTTGGGTATGCCACTCTATGGATCAGTGGCTGTCTGTCAACTATGTGTTGTATGTTTATCGGTGCCTAATTTGGAACCACTGAGAGTGGAGAGGCTGATCTGGATCCTACACAACAGGTCGGTTTCTGAGCCCTGATACACTAAAGCTGGGTACACACTAGGATGATGTTGACCTATCTGATGATTGGTAAGTGCATACACACTAACCAATCATCTGGCTGATGTGCCGGGCTTGCCAGCTCAACTCGGCAGGCAGTTAAATTTGCCCACCCAGTTGTGCTGTCAATCACTGCCAGGTCCCTGCAGCATGTGTTGGGGTGATCGGCGGGTCACCCGTACACGCCAGCAGATATATCGGCCACCTGCTGTGCTGCACAGCAGATCGGATACCGTATGTCTGTGAACGACGTTGTTCACATACATTTCCACTGTGCACACCCGGCGATGCACTATAGATATATCTTACTTCCTATGCAGATGGCTTACAATATAGATTAGGATCAGCTGCTTGCTTTCAGCTACTATTATTGATCATTGGCAATTATTATATTGTTTGGAGCCCTTAACTGAACACTGCATGTCTGTGGATTACCTAGTGTTCATGTATTCCTACATATAGAGCCCAAGAGACTTTGGGGACATTTATATCTCCCCATAAGGTGTAGTTATAGGTGTGTATGGTTATTATTCTAGAAGCACATTCTTCAGGTCCCTGCATTTCTTTATGTTTGCTGTATCCAAAATCAGATCTCTATATCTAACACCATATTGGGTTCCCACCTCAGTCCTTTAAGTTCCTGCAAAATTGGTAAATTGACCCTTGTCGTTTAAGGTTAGATAGGGCTCAGATCCACTAATAACAAAATAAAATAAAAATACAATAATAATTATTCAATGATTTTCTTCCATTATCCCCACGCTGAGATGCTGTTGTGATGATGCTTGTTCCCCATGCAAATGAATGGGAAAACTATCAACGGCTAATCCTAACCCTTCTAGCTATAGCATTGCTGTTGCCAGCAATAACACCTTGATTTATAAAAGCCATAACAGTTTTTTTTCTTCTGCTAATAGAGTTTTTCATCCTTTAAATATATCCCCATATTGGTGTTATTTTGTCAGAAACGCATTTCTTTTATTACCAAACGACACCAACATACATCTCATTGCTTATGTCAAAATATCTCCCAGCTGAACCTCTTCACTCTGCACATGATCTGTGTCTCTCATCCACACTCACTACCTGCTCCCATTCAAGGTTACAGGACTTTTTTCAGGCTGCATCCACTCTCTGGACTTCTAGTCTCCAAGCTTTCAAACGTTCCCAGAAAACTCCCCTCTTGAGGCAAGTTTATAAAATTCTAGAACCCCCGACATAAACTCCGTGAGATATTCTATCGGTTACATCCCTTCTACACAGTCCACACATAACTTTACACATACTTGCCTACTTTTGAAAACTATTCTCAGGGAGGTTATGACTGGTAGTTGAATGTGCTGTTGAAGGGGTGTGTCATGCTTTGCCCAAAGGGCATGTCTAGCTACACCTATGGGTGTATCTATTGCCACTCAGGGGTGTGTCCTGCAGTGTAATTTCCCCCTGAGCCTCCACTCTCCATGTCTCTTCCTTCCTCTCCCATTGTAGCATTGTCCTCTCCCCCTGAGCCCCCACTCTCCTCATGTCTCTGCCTCCCTCATTGCAGTGTCATCAGCCCCCATTCTCCATGTCTCTGTCTCCCCCTCCCTTCATAGCATTATAATCTCTCCCTGCATCCCCACTCTCCATGTCTCTGCCTCCCCCTTCCCCCATTGCAGTGTCATCTCCCCCTGAGCTCCCCCTCATCCAGCTCTTAAGACTTCTCCTCTTTGGTGTGTCCCATGCTGTCTGTGTGTGGCTGGGGCAGGTCTTTCTGCTTTGTGTGCTCTGTCTGGCTCTGGGAGCCCAGCCTCAGGCAGGAAGCGAAAGTAAACACACTATGGGCAGGATGTACTAAGCATCGCATCCGTGATGCGGTATATCCCACCTGTCTTCGGGTACATACCGCGTGGTTCATTACCGCAGTATGTACCTAGGATATCGCAAAGGACATCTCTGCTGATAAGAGCTGTCCTTTGCAATGGCTCCAGACAGAGGGACTTCCAGGTCTAACATCCATAAGTCCCTCCGGTGTCCTTCTGCGTATGCGCACAAGGATGCGGGCTGTGGGGGGTGATGGGAGGAATCCGATCAGATCCCCCCCAGGGGGAGTATCCTGATAAGAAGCCCACAGACTTCTATTGGGCAATGCCACCTGAAGGTGGTGGTACCCACAGCGACAAAAGTGCTTTGTACATATGGGGAATGCAGTAAAACCTCGAAAACTGCATCTTCGGGGGTTTTACTGCATTTACCCCATTAATATATACTGCCCTATCTGTCTAGTCTAAAGGCCGGTACACACTAGATGATGTCTAGTGTGTGCCAAGCTCGTCAGCGTCGGTCCCCAGTGGGGTGCCAGTATCAGCAAGTACACACTTGCTGATGCTGGTTCGGCAGCGTGGCCCCCGCTAACGATATCGCCCGTCAGATCTGCATGTGATGTTGCATGGGAGCAAGCATCATCAGCGACATAGCGGATACACACTAGACGATGTGCCCAATATGTCGCTCCGATCCACCAGTTCAGACAACATATCGTCTCTAGTGTGCACTCGGCATAAGGCTGAACAGAGCATGGAGATGTGGAGCTCCCTCCAACCGGACATCTCCTCAGATTGTTCCACCACTGCGTGGGGTGACGTCCTCTCCTCCAGGGCCCCACCGCCCGTCACATCTGAATTTGCGCATGTGTTGTAGGGATTTCCTATGGGGATCCATGAAGATGTGGGAGGGTAGGAAACTTTTGACTTTACATATTTTCTCTTTCTACACTCACACAGCCCACTGACCCCAGGCCAACATTGCTGTGTGCCTGGATCATACAGCCCAATAGTGACCTCAGAAATCTGGCTGGATCAGTCTGCTATATGTAGCACTTATCCTTGTATATCAATGCCTATTTCCCTATAGGATGTAAACTTTCAAGCATGACCGAACGAAATATGGAGGCACAAAATAAGGAAATGTTCATAAGTTAATTAAATTAAAAAGTATATGATAATGAAAAAATAATTGTAGAAGTTGATCAGAAAGCTGTTATGTTAAGAATGTGTTTATTTTTTCTTAATCTTTGTAGCAATAGTTTAAGCCATGCATTTGTGTCATATGCAGTGGCGGATATTACCTAGGGGCTGATATGCACATGCACTGTTCTGCCTGTGTATGTGTGCATTCACAGGTCAGCCAGTGCCTGCCAGATCCATTGTGCATGTGCAATGGACCTGGCAGGTGGTGGGACAGGAGCACTGCAGCCCTCCTCCTCAAGAAGGAGCTGGTTATATGTGATAAAGTTGGGCAGGCAGTTTTTGGAAAACTGCAGGGTAGGTATGAGGACTTTGGAAACAATTGTTTGGATTCCAGGCTAATATTTAAGCTTTAATTGTGTTAACACATTCTAGTATATTACACAAAACTGGTGTCCGTTGATATGATGCTTAGTTTGTCAGAAATAATTTTTTGCAAAACTTGAGTGAATATAATAAATCAACTCTTTTGTTAACTAATTGTTGCAAATTTGTTTTTATTATTGCAACAAACACCCCACTGCCCTGTATTGTATAGCTGGTAACACCTCTATTTCTAGATACAGTAGTTGTGAGCATAGTAGCACTGGGCATTGTACTAGTAGAGTCAAGATTGCCCCAGAAAAACATTATTAATAATTGACTGAGAAGTGCCCACTCTTTATAAAGTGTGCTACAATGATTTCTCATTATAATGCATAGATTAGCAGTAGCGTACAACACAGGTTTCTGAGGGGTTTTTTTGTGCCTTAATCGCATGCATTAGATAGAACAGAAAAGTGTACAAACAGCCCTGATTGCTGGCACATCTAGCTGTGGCAGGGTTAATGCCATCATTTGTGTACAGGATTTTCTAAGATTTTCCTTGCTCAAGAACTGGCCGCTGTCCCAGATAGAATGATTTCAGATGATGGAAAGATACAGAGCGTTGTGTTTGTCCAAGACAAGATTGCAAAACTGCTGGTACTTTGGGTACAGGTAACAAAGTGCATCTGGCCAGCACAGGCATTCATGACCTTAAAATGCCCTTCAGGCGTTTCACTGTGTGACTTCCTATCACAAATTACCCCTGAAATGACATTCTGTATCAACAAATAATCTCATTGTTTAAAAGAATTGCAGACACATACACATCTTTTGTGCCTTATACATGCCTCCTAATACAAGGACATTGTGGCAAGAAGTAATAATTATGTAAAAAGTATAATGGAAATATTAACAAAAAGAAAAGTGATGGCAAATTGTTAGACATTATCTAGGTTCACGGAGTGTTCTAAAAGTTTCTACTGCTTTTAGATAAATGTAAATTTTACGTTGATTTAGATGGCGCAGTGGTTAGCATTGCTGGTTCAATGGGCATGAGCACTGGGTTCAAGTGTTCCCCCCACATTCCAAAAACATACAGGTAGATTAATTGGATACTGACAATATATTATTTTCTGTAAGTGCTATATAAGTGACTAATAAATTTGATCCAGTATAAGTTGGGTCACCTCATTCTACCCCCTGCCCATGCTTCCCTGCCCCTCCCCGATGCTGTCCCCCCCCTCCATACTGTACTAGTTACCTTAACTCATTCTCAGCGCAGTGGTCTTCAGACTCCGGCTCCATTGATTATGTATTGATAGATCTACAGTAAAAAGGTAGACAATGTCGGATGTTAGAAAGGCAATAGGTCGACACACTAAAGGTAGACCTGTAAGAAGGTCGACAGGTACAAATGGTCGACAGTGTCAAAAGGTCGACATGCATATGGGCGACATGAAAATGGTTGACACCTTTTTTTTCTAACCCTAATCTTCATCCTAACCCTCCCCTTGGTGCCTAACCCTAACCCTCCCTCCTGGTGCCTAACCCTAACTGTCGGGGGAGGTGCCTGACCCTAATTGTCTCTTCTAGTGCCTAACCCTAACCCTCTGGTAAGTGCCTAACCCTCAAAAAAAAGTTATTAAAAATCATGTGTCGACCATTTTTATGTTGACCTTTTGACCCTGTCGACCATTTGCACCTGTCGACCTTTTTACATGTCTACCTTTAGTGTGTCAACCTGTCTAACATCTGATGTCTATCTAGACATTGTCTACCTTTTTACTGTAGGTCTATAGACCGGATACCTGCTCCATTTCGACTAGTTTGTCCAGCCTGTCCCGTTGTTGCAGTGGGAGCCATTGGGGGCAGGTGCGCACACCAGCTCCCACTGCGCATGATGTAGATGGGGCAGAGGGTTCCAAAGGCATCTCAAGGCTCCCCAACAGTTCTGGTTTTAGAGATATCCATGGCTGAGCGCAGGTGACTTAATTAGTACCTCAGTCAATTTGATTTAAACACCTGTGCTCAACCATGGATATCTATAAAACCTGAACTGTTGGGGAGCCTTATGGTGCATAAACACATAAAGATTTTCTGTCCAACCATCCAACTAGCTGATTGGTTGGAATGAAAATCTTTTAAGGTATGAAAGCAAATGACAATCAGCAATTTTCTCCCAAATGCCAGAAAATGGACAAAAACTGTTGTTTGAAGAAATTGTTTAGATCAAACATTTATCAAACTTGTCCAACAACCATTTTCATCTGTTTTCTGGCATTTAGGAGCAATTGCTGATCATCATTTACTCCCGTACGTTACCAGATTTTCATTCCAACCAATCAACTAGTTGGATGTTTGGACCAAATATCTTTACGTGTGTACAGAGCCATAAGGACCCTCTTTGGGAACCTCTGGATTAGGGCATTATATAATAAATTGTTAATAAATAAATTGCAGAAAAATAATAAATGCTTCAATATTAAAGTTTATGTTGTCTGAAAGTTGTTGTTCTTTTCTTCTACAGAAGGTGCATGGCTGTCAATTTAGCATTTTTTCATGAACTAATTGCAAAAAAAATTAACTAAAGTGTATAGTACTGTAAATAAAATATAAATTTGATATTGTTTAATATAACAGACTAAGCAAATACATTTGTGACATTTTTATTACAGTCATAATTTTTTTTACTTATGGATTAATTTGTTAAATTATTTATAAATGTTAATGTCCACTCTTTGAACCCTGGTATTTTGTAAGTTGTGGGGTACAGATCTGCCAAGATTTCAAGGAGATGACTCTGGCATTTGATTTCTAGAGAAACTTCAGAGAACTGTTAAAACAGAGTCGCCTGGAGCCACCCCCTGCCTCCTGCTCTAAGCATCAAAGCGGGGCACCATTTGGTACAAAACGTGAAATTGAGGCAGGCCTCCCAGTGTCATGACATTGCATTGTACAAATATGGTCAGAGCAGGCACACAGGGAGCTATCTGCCAACAGGGGAACCTTTTGGTGTTGTTGCTGTGATACTGATCAAACTGGGAGGTAATGGCTGTGTCGGAGAAGGGGGAACAGACTCGCAGTGACAGCTGGCAGATCAGTGGTAGCAGCAGGGACTGAATAAACTGGGGACATGCCGGGGCAGGAGGGGGAGATGAGAAAGGAGAACAGCCCACTGTGTGCTGTAGACAAACCTTCCTCATGAGACTGCAAATATATTACTGAATCTGAGATACTGTTCTGCTTTTCAGATACTGTGTATGGCCACAGCTCCAGTGTTCAGCTTGGATCGGTCAAACTAAATGGATTTGACTTGTCTCACCTTTTATCATATATATATAGAGATGGAGAAAGAAAGATCTTTGATATGCTTTATCAAGGTGGTCTGTGTGACGTGTTATAGAAGGTTTGATAGTGTACTAGTGGTGATAATGCTTCTGTTTACAGGATAATAGGAAATATTCACAAATATATATGGAGACATTTCAGAAATGACAGATATTACAAATTTGACCAATGGGGAAGAATGTGTCCTGGTGCACCACCAGACTCTTTGCAGGAAATTTCAATTGTTTTTTGCACGTCCAAAGTAATGGGCACACAACATAACTATTCTATTGTTGTTGCGGCGAGCACTAGTGCGGGGGGGGGCACCCATTACTTATCGTGCATGTCGCACACAAATTAACTAAGCCCATCTAAAGTATTAAACATGCTGCCAAAATAACAGTGTGGGCACCCGAACAGCCAAATTTTTGCCCATTTCTACTCACTACCTCAGGAAGGTGTGAGCAAAAATAATGAACGCCTGTGGAAATAATCACCTGATCAAAGCAACAATAGAATAGCTCCGTTGGGCCCCCAAATACAATTGAATCTCGCCCTTTGTAGGCTGGCCACACATAGATGGATCTTCTTAGACTGGTGGCCAAACTGGACCAACATCCTTCATGAGTGAGTTCAAGATGATTGTTTAGCCCAGGGGTTTTCAACCTTTGGCCCTCCAGCTGCTGTGAAACTACAGATCCCAGGATGCCCTGCCACAGTTTTAGCATGTTGTTATAATCAAAACGGTGGCAGGGCATGCTGGGATGTGTAGTTCCACAACAGCTGGTGGGCCAAAGGTTGAAGACCCCTGGTTTAGCCCAATCAATATCATTATTATTCATTTGTAACCTGCATAAGTTTATATTGTATGACTTGACCATATGGATAGTGGTTTGTTCACAGCTACTTTGTCGAATATCTTAAATTCTTTTCAGTTTGAATTGCATTTATGATTCTTACAGGATCTGTTTCTTATTATTATCTTCTCCTAAGGGTTTATGACAACTTAACAAAGGATAATAGACTAGCAGAACTAAGGTTTGCAGTAGAACAGACCATTTTAGGTTGATATAATATTCTGCTTTTAGCTTTGCCATGTTGGACTGTATGTGTACTGTAAACTTGCAGGACCTATCACACAATAGAGCGAGCTAATTCATGAATGGCTGTTGTGTGAGATGGGAATCTTTATAAATAATCCTTTGTAGGTGCATTTGACCAAGTCCTGAGTGCTTATTGTCCTCATTCTTCAAAACAGGGGTCATAAGTGACCTTCTCAACTTAGCCAGCTCCTGCATTGTCTTTATAAGCAAGTTGGAAGCAGGATAGACTTGGACAACTTTAGCCAGTCTGAGCATGTAAATGTTCACAACAGCACTCAGCAGTGATATGAGGCTCCTGTCAGTCTGATGAGGAAGTTTGAGGTGTGACTTACAGCTCCATATAATTCATCCATTGTATCACGATTAGTTGCTTAAATACAGCTCCTAGTTTTAGCATAGTATAGAAGCCAGCATTTCACATAAGTGACACTGGCATGGACCTAACCTATGAATATGAAATTAACACTTTCAGCTGGTTCTGCAAATGAAGATGTATCTCCCTTTTAAAGGGGTGTTTGCAAAATCCAGCAAGTGAACATGTGTATTAAAATGTACTTGGCGGGAAAAGGCGCACTTGTGGGAAAAGAGAAGCATTGCGTGTCAGCTCGCTGTGCATTTTTTGAATAACACATACTGACTGCAGTTAGGTAGCAAACTTTAAGTATATTTTAGTCTTCTGTTGCATTGCTATGGGGCCTTCAAATACCTAGTTACCTTGAAATAACTAGCCCTTGCCGTTACCTTGTCTTCATGGTATGTGATGCATATATCCATAACTGTAATTTGACTGCAATTCCCACCACTACATATCGGCTGACAGTTGTATCCAAAAGTGTCACCTGATATTTTGTTTTAAATTTAGGTACTTGTTAGTTGCACTCTATTCCAGCAAATTGTGGGGGGCCACACTGGCTAGCCGGAATGCTGGATCTAGCAGTTTTACTTGGCATGTTCCATCCAACTGAGTTTTCACTTCTGGATGAAAATTTGATTTAATACAGGTAAAAAAAAAAATCATGTTTTGAGGCAGACAAAGTTGAGCGGTTGCACATAGATCACAATACTCCGTTATGACCTAACGAGTAGTCTTATTATTTGACCATTAAAATCTTCGAAGTGGGCCTGTGACTTTGACTGACTCAGTAGATTCGAATGTCCTCCTGAGCGTTTACCTTGTACTTTCTATCTGCATGGTCACCAGCTGAGAGAGCTGGGGAGTCTATTTCTAGCAAGCGATACTGTCAGACATCAAATATTATTGTATGTGACACATTCTTACCATCCTGTGAATGAGATCATCTTGTTTTTTCTCTATTGAATCTTTTTTTTATTTTCAGGGTTTTTTGAGTTTCTGTTAACTCTTCACGTGAGATATATACATATATATATATATATATATATATATATATATATATATGTCAGGTCCATAAATATTGGGACATTGACAGAATTTTCATATTTTGGCCTCTATTCACCACCACAATGGCTTTGAAATGAAACAAACAAGATGTGCTTTAACTGCAGACTTTCAGATTTAATTTGAGGGTAATTACATCCAAATCAGGTGAACGGTGTAGGAATTACAATGGTTTCTATATGTGCCTCCCACTTTTTAAGGGGCCAAAAGTAATGGGACAATCAACTCAAAAGTTATTTTATGGACAGGTGTGGGCTATTCCCTCGTTATTTCATTATCAATTAAGCAGGTAAAAGGTCTGGAGTTGATTCTAGGTGTGACATTTGCATTTGGAATCAGTTGCTGTCAACTCTCAATATGAGATCCAAAGAGCTGTCACTATCAGTGAAGCAAGCCATCATTAGGCTAAAAAATCAAAACAAACCCATCAGAGAGATAGCACAAACATTAGGTGTGGCCAAATAAACTGTTTGGAACATTCTTAAAAAGAAAGAACGCATCGGAGAGCTCAGCAACACCAAAAGACCCGGAAGACCACGGAAAACAACTGTGGTAGATGACAGAAGAATTATTTCCCTGGTGAAGAAAAACCCCTTCACAACAGTTGGCCAAATCAAGAACACTCTCCAGGAGGTAGGTGTATATGTGTCAAAGTCAACAATCAAAAGAAGTCTTCACAAGAGTGAATATAGAGGGCTCACCACAAGATGTAAACCATTGGTGAGCCACAAAAACAGGAAGACCAGATTAGAGTTTGCCAAACAACATCTAAAAAAGCCATTACAGTTCTGGAACAACATCCTATGGACAGATGAGACAAAGATCAACTTGTACCAGAGTGATGGGAAGAGAAGAGTATGAAGAAGGAAATGAACTGCTCATGATCCAAAATATACCACCTCATCAGTGAAGCATGGTGGTGGTAGTGTCATGGCGTGGGCATGTATGGCCGCCAATGGAACTGGTTCCCTTGTATTTATTGATGATGTGACTGCTAACAAAAGCAGCAGAATGAATTCTGAAGTGTTTCGGGCAATATTATATGCCCATATTCAGTCAAATGCTTCAGAACTCATTTGAAGGCGCTTCACAGTGCAGATGGACAATGACCCGAAGCATACTGCAACAGCAACCAAAGAGTTTTTTAAGGCTAAAAAGTGGAATGTTATGCAATGACCAAGTCAATCCCCTGACCTGAATCCAATTGAGTATGCATTTCACTTGATGAAGACAAAAGTGAAGGGAAAATGCCCCAAGAACAAGCAGGAACTGAAGACATTTGCAGTAGAGGCCTGGCAGAGCATCACCAGGGATGAAACCCAGCGTCTGGTGATGACTATGCGTTCCAGACTTCAGGCTGTAATTGCCTGCAAAGGATTTGCAACAAAGTATTAAAAAATGAAAGTTAGATTTAGGATTGTTTAGTTTGTCCCATTACTTTTGGCCCCTTAAAAAGTGGGAGGCACATATAGAAACCGTTGTAATTCCTACACCGTTCACCTGATTTGGATGTAATTACCCTCAAATTAAATCTGAAAGTCTGCAGTTAAAGCACATCTTGTTTGTTTCATTTCAAAGCCATTGTGGTGGTGAATAAAGGCCAAAATATGAAAATTCTGTCAATGTCCCAATATTTATGTACCTGACTGTATGTGTATGTGTATATATATATATATATATTATATATATATATTTATTTAGAATTGTTTTCCCTATTCTTAATGACATTATTACTTTATCTTGTATATTAAGTGGTTGCATATATTCATTTCGTGTCAAACAATAAATTATTAAAATGTGCTCCTAGAACAGTGGGCGTAGCACATGCAGAGTTATACATTATATATGCCAGAATACTGAACTCATCTGTGGCTATACTGTGTCACTGTTAGATGTGGGAATAGAAGTACTATGTTCTTATTGGTTCATAATGCTTAGATTCAAAGATGGTATACGTGACAACATCAACATACACCATTGGCACTAGATCTGAATGTCTGTACAACTCTCTAATTGGGACACAATTAATTGCAAATGTACACCTAAAAAGCGATATATCCTCAGGGAATGCATGAAACTTACTTCACATGTACTACTTTCACTAAAGTAGATCCACTGATGTACAGGGCTAGGTTTTAGGCCAAGGCTAAATGGGGGCATTTGCTGGGCAGCTGGGCTGACAGGTTCCAGAGTGGCCCACAATCAGGATTTTCTGCAGTTGCAATAAAAAATGTCATGTTCAAATTGTAATTGATCATTAGCGACCAGTGGAGCCATAGCTAATTTTCTTCCCTAAACCACTCAATTATAATATTGACTTTGCTGATGAATTTATGTTCTATACTGCGTTTTACTCGGTACATATGGCTTGCAAAAGATTGGGGCAGATAATCATGCTTTTAAGAAATATGTTATGTATGTTAGACTTACAGATGTATAAAGTGCATAAATACCTTTAACCAAGTAGGGTTGGCATATACTTTGCATTGGCAGTTGCCCCATATGACAGCCCTGTTACATAAAGACAGAACTGTTCTATTTAGCAACAACAATTCTTTTTCTTATACATACTGATTTCCAATAAATAAAATTCACTCTGTAGGGCTCCCATTTGGGTTCATGATTGAACATGGAACTCAAACATGCGTACCGATAAAACAACAGGGGCTTAATCAGAAATAATGCAGAGTCCGGCTGACCGTAGTTTGGTTCTAGAGATGGAGAACTAAATAAAATTAAAATTAAAACATGAGCTTTCAGCAACCAAAAATCAAAATTTAGCATCCCTGCCGTTAGCATGTTTCTATTTGGTCTGGACTCAATAGTCAAGCAAGTAACCTTTGGGAAGCACATATTTTAAAATGTATTGAATTTAGCACATTTTGTTTTGTTGATTCATATTGCCTGAGCACTCTACAATATCCTTCTGCATTAAGGCTAGTGCTTTTGTAAAATGAATAAAATTGTAAGAGAGTGAGGACCTTGCAGTATTAGCTCAAAAATATGATTCCATCTGCTGAGGCAGCCCGGCACCTTCAAGGTTAAACGAATTCCCTGCCAGCACTATCCTCACCAGGCAGTGACATGTAGAATAGATGTGACCTATTTTTATACTCATGATGGTACTGGAGGGCTAATCCCCCAAGGACCCCTCCTTCCCCAGTATGGCTGTTCTCTCTCCTGCTTCCCCTCCCTCCCACAGCCTCTCCTCCTCCAACACAACAGATAAATCTCTGCATTGTTCTGCATTTTTGGTTTGAAACTTTCTCCTCTTATAATCTGCCTTAGTTTGTTTCTTTTTATTTATATTGCACAATGTATTATTTTTTTAGTTCACTACAAATGAAATCGCTTAGTAATACTTAGTACTTAAAGTATAATCTAACAAAAACTTACTTGTGAATTGCAAAAGTGCCCATTGTGTATCAGCAAGATGTATGTAGGTTCTTTATATAGAGGCCTATAACACATTCATACCAAGAACTTAGTGGTCCTAGTTTAAAGTTATATAGACTTGCAAGTGCTCAGCTGCAGTTTAATGTGGCTGGGTCTGTATGGAGCATGTACCTGTAATATATTCCAAAATTGTATTGCATTCTGGGAATTTATGTTGTGTGCATTACGCTTGCACTGGCAGAATGCTACATGTAAGTACTTCAAGATTGTTCATTACTAGCAGTTAAAATACTGCATAAATAATTGTAGTGCACAGCGGAGTGTGCTGGCACTATATAAATGACGATTAATAAAAATAAATAATTTAAAGAAATGTCAGGTAACAAAAATGGTTTAACTTGGTAAGATCATATTTTTTGCAACAGGGATGGACAAACTGGGATTCCTGTAGCTATTTTGTCTCAAAATGTACACCTACAGCATTATTCCCTAGATCACTCCGTGCTCCATGATTACACCTCTTTCCTGGTTAAATCAAAGGTCCTGAGATTTTAAGATTTTACTAACTAGCTCCTGTATTTCACAATATTTTGCCCACCCCTGTATGCTTGTTTTAAAAAAAGTTTGTTTCCAGTAATAGCATGCATGCTTGTAATTGGGAGAGAGCCTAAAAGGAAGCATGCTCTGAATGCAAATATCCTGGCTTTGCTTCCCCCATCACAGCGCTCATGCCTAATGAGCATTCATGAGGATGAGAAACTATATGAACGAAGCACAGTATACATCCAACACACTTTTTATTTTCTTCTATTTAATGATTTGCAAAAAAAAACAGAGTAGATTAACTTTTTGGGGGAGGCTTTGCACATACATTGTACACACAGCACTATATAAAAAATACTATTTATTTAAAGCTGTCAGATTGTCTTTAAGTATTTGCGATATCTAGACCAGCAGTTCTCCACAGGACATGAGGCTGATTGCTGTGAGATGGGCTACCCACCTGCGGGTGATGATCCTTCTCTGTTATAGAAGTGGCATTCTCAAGTAAATACCATTGTTTGCTGCATACCTGCCAATTAGCAATGGAGCTTCACTGTACAGTATAGTCAATGAAATGCATTGGGAACAAGGGGCTGTGATTATGGATAGGGAAAATAATGGGGCAGAGAGTGCATCCAGGAACAGATGGGAGAGTTGAAGAGAGAGAATTTATGAACCAGGGAATGGGAGCTGGGAATTTTATAAGATTAATAAGGGGAGTGCATTTAGAAAACATGAATCAAGGGAGCGCATTTATGAAACTCTGCTTTATGGTTCCATATGTATAGCAATGTAAGATTTTGATTTTGTATTGCTTACCTTCTTATTGTTTTTTAGACATGTTTTAGGATCTTGCTCTAGAACATCTTTAAACCAAATCCTTATGGCAGATAATGGACATAAAATTGTGTTTTCTTTTCCTATCAATTATCACAATTTAATTTTCATAAACGATCATTCTTCATAAAGCACAGTGAAGTAGGTGGAATGGTGGTGTCCTTCAGTCACAGCTCCTTACCTAGTTTAATGATTTAAACTGCTCTTTCCAATGATTATGATTATAGTGCTGGAAACATTAATGTTGTTGTCCATTTGGTAAGGAAACTAGAGGGTACTGATCACATAGTAAGGGATGGTAGGGGATGCTGTTTGTCTAGCTATCGCTACTTCACATTTATACACAGGACCGTTAAGAGCCGGCCCGGGCCTAAGGGTGAGGGCATGGCCTAATCGCGGGAGGCGTGGCCACAGCCCCTTATTAAAAAAAAACAACTTAGTTGCAGTGCCGCTGCGCGCTGGGAAGGTCGCTTCTGTGCCCCTCAGCCCAGCACAAATCTATGGGGGGGCGTGCAGCCCAGCACACAGCAGCCTGTGCTGGGCTGCTGACAGGTAAGAGGGAGAGGGGGGCGGCGTCAGATCCGGGCCCCTTCAGCAAGCCCAGGTAATTAGTACCCCCCCTCTCGGTGCCCCTCTTTGTACCTTTTTTCCACTGCAACCGGGTCAACCCAGGTCGCTTCTCAGTGAAAAAGGGTTCTTGAAAATTATTTGGGTTAAGTGACGAGCAGGGTAGTGAGCAGTGTAAAAACGGAACAACCTGGGTAACGATCCAGTGTAAACGTTGTTTGGTTGGCTTCAGTAGCGCTTGGAGTTGACGTCATCTCCAAGTGTCCACTGTAACAGTGGTATACGCGGGTCCGGTGTGAACGTCTGGACCCAGGAAATAACCCGGGTCCAGCCACTGGTGTAAAAGAGGTTAAACCCGTCTCCAACCCGTGCTCACTCTGTGCTCCGTATCTTGGGTTGTAGCCGAGTTTTTGGTGAAAAAGGGGTTCTACTTGTATTTATATGTGAAGAATGACAATAGTTGCTGTAGAATCATTTTGGATGCAGTAATAGCTATGGTACCCTGGGACTATGTAATAACAGTTTTTCAAAAACTTTTTGAAGTCTCATTGAAATAGATTAATCAAGTGCAAAGCGATCAATGGTAAATTCATAGCTCCTGTAATACTGCAGATGACAATTTTTCTAGCTTTGTTCTTAGATATATGTTGGACTGTTTTAAAAAGTCTTTGGACCCTTTCACCCCTGTACACTTGTTTGCGACAAACACATACTATACTTGAGTGATTGTCCATTTTCCCTGCATCCGACCTCTAAATTAGAAAACCTGTAGCAATAAACGAGGAGCACAAGACCGTATCCAGCCTAATTCAGCTAATTGACTAAATTGAGACCATTAACCAATTAATTTAGATCAAAGCAAATGAGAGCTACCGTGTCAATTAAGTGTAGAGCATGTGTAAACAGAGACAAAATAACACATTGCTGAAACAAAGGAAGGGTGACAGCCTAGTTGTAGCCAACATTTTGTTAACATTTTCAGGTAATTTGTTCGGACTAATATTCTTTTTTTTTTTTTAATGGCTGTTTGTATTATCATGGAATATACATATGGTTTATTAGGCAACAACAGCAATATTTATTTTTGCTAATTAATCCAATAATTGGTTGGAATTGGTGCATCTCAGTAAATTGCTCTGGGGTAAAGGAGCATGCTCTCATAGTAATATGCACATATAAATTCCCCTGCTCACAATTTCTTAAGCGGGGATTAAATTCCCGTTTTGTGTTCCCCTACATATGTGTTATGAACCAGCAGAAACTTGACACATAGCTGTCGAAAAGGGTCATATAAGGGACACTCTGCAGGTATGCACTAAACATTAAAGTGTTAACCTTTCTATGAAGTATTTGGTTTGGCAATAAACTAATGAAAATAGATCTACTTACAACATAAATTGCTTTTCACAAAGCAGCTTTTCAGACTCACTGATATCAGCGCAGTGACATGGCAGTGGTGGCTGCTAGGTCTAAATAACTTTGCGGAGTGCCCAAACTAAACACAATTCTTACATATTAGATGCAGGTTACAGATACACACTAGTGTCATACTTGCCAACTCTCCCTGATTGTCAGGAAGACTCCCTGAAATAGTAGCAATCTCCCTGACTCCCTGAAAAGTCTAACAATCTCCCTGATTGCACCTTACACCAGTATGTACCTGTTATATACTTGGAAAAAAAAATATATATATATATACATTCAAATGGGATCATCAATGCCATTTCCCTGCATTGGTTATAAGGCACAATTATGTATCACTGTGTTTTCATCAACAAGTAGATCTTAATGAGCAACAATTGCTTCTTTTGGGGTTCTGTACATTTGGATGTAAGTTAACTTTATGACACGCCTCTCAGATGTAGCAGTATACGCCCACTTTACCATTGTGCTAATAGGTGTTTCTTTCACAATCTCCCTGAAATGCTTTTTCAAAAGTAGGCAAGTATGACTAGTGTCTCTATGAAATGTATGTAGAAAATTTAGCTAATAGGCCTATTACATCTAATTATTAAAAAAAACACAGTATACACACAAAAAAAGTCCACACCAGATCAGTAGTAAGGAACCCCTCAACCAAAATAGTACTTTGTCCACTTTTCCTATTTTGGATTTATACATCCAAAACTTGTAGATATTAATTACACAAAACAGAGATTTTTATTCCTATAAAATTGCACTTGAGGCCTTATCCCTTAGTGCACTGCCATAAAAAAAATATTTTTTTTTCTGTTATTTAAAAAAACAAAAACACAGAGCAAGTGTGGACATACCCTCTGAATTCTCTCAGTTATTTAGTGAGAGTAGGGCCTTTACTATTGTATAACAGAGGCATGTGTTTTTGTTTTGTTTTGGCAAACCCACGCTCAAATGTTTTGGTTCAGTTTTGGTTTTGAATGTCTTTATAACAGATAAAAACCGTTAAAATCTTGTCATTTGGACCTGTTTACATGCAATCCAAAATCCGATATTCTGTTTTTGCATCCGAGTACCAAACTTACAGCAGACCCGAGCCGAGACTCCGTTCTACTTGGAACCCCAAAGTTCTGGCGTGTTCGTTTTTCAGGAAATCCGAACTGCACATCTCTAGAGTATTTTCTGCTTTAATGCTTTTAACCTTACCCTAGCATAAATAAAGTGTTTGTGTTTGAATGGAACAGGGCCAAAAACAATGGTTAATAGTTGCAATTAAAAATGGATGAGAATAGGATTCATAGATCAAGGTGCCAAACTCAATACAATATGGGGGAGCTTTTTGCAGTTCTTAAATTAAGTTTATAAAGTTTTCAGTGTGTGAGTGGACAGTGTTTTATGGCAGAAACATTTTCTTTTAGCCACCTCAGCCTAACCTATTTTGATGCGTTGTCTTTATTATTTATAATTGCCACAGACCTATAGCAAGTACACCACATTACCTAAAGTTATGAGGTCAGTCACTCAGATACTGTAATAAAGGTACCCCACTACTTATATAGTAGGGTAGGTACTTGTTCAAATGGAGACTTTTTACTTTATTGGTTGATCTATAGGGATTCATTACAAGTCCTAAACCATAGAAGCTACTAATGCTTATTTTGCAGTGTTGCCAACTAATAATTGTGAAACCGTTCCTTGTGTTGCACTACTTATCTAGCTGGGATGTAGTTAACATACCTACAACCTTCATCCCGGCTGACGAAATCGCGGCGCCGGAATGCCACTATCCGACCAGAACACTGGCGCTGGAATACCGACAGTAGTGGACATCCCGACGCCAGAATCGAGACAGCCAGGATGCCGATCGTAAGTATAGCAAGGCTTGTTAGATCTTAGCCGTGGGTCTTAGGGTTAGGTTTAGGTGTCACGGGGGTTAGAATTGGGCAAGGTGAGGGGGAGGTTAGAGCTAGGTACCCCTGGGGGTGGGTTAGGGTTAGGCACCACTGGGGGGGGTTAGGCACTAAGGGGGAGGGTTAGTGCCTAAACCTAATGGGGAGGGTTAGGGTGGGGGTGGGGAGGATTAGTGTTACGATGTAGGAACAGATGGTTAGGGCGGTATTCAATTAGGTGCGAAAAGGCCGTTTCTGCGGAAAAGTATAGCTGGTGACGTCATTTCGCCAGCCGAAAACTAATCCCCGTATTCAATGCCAAAGACTTTTCGCTGGTGCGGAAATTCAATGCATTGGTATAAGCTAAAAAGATTTGCCTATGAAAGCTGTCGAAAAAAAAAAGGTGCAGAATTGGGGTTTTGGGGTGCAAACTTTTGGGAATTACTTTGCACCCTTGGGACAGCTCCCCAAAGGTAAACTGTGTCAATAAAAGATTCAAAAATACTTAAGAACACCCCAAAAAATTACTTTGAAAAAGGGGGCGAAAAAGTACAAAGTTGGGGGACAAACTTAAAAACTAGCGAAATAGACTCCAGTGGTGCCCCAAATCTGACAGCACTTTTTTCGCCAGGTCCGAATTCGCCGGGTCCCGCTTTCGCCGATTTCTAATTGAATATGGGGATAAGCGGGGACGAGCGCAATACTTTTTCCCATGGAAAACCAGCGATGTCGGTGAAAAGTCCTAATTGAATATGCCCTTTAGGGGAAGAAGGGGGGATGGTTAACATATGTACCGGACCCTTGTCGGGATCATGCGCATCGGGATGCCGCTGTCGGTAAATTGACAGCAGGCATTGCCAGTGCTGGAATTTCATACCGATACCATCTGGCTGTATAGATTTGTTCTAAGCATCAGTGGTGTCTGGATGCATAACAACAACAGAAAAGTATGCATATTACTACCTGCAATATACATCAGTATGCATATTTCAGTGCTGGAGGTTGAGCAGAGTAATATTCCATCGTTCTCTAGAGGCATACGGAAAGGTAAAAGTTTTTAAATGACTTGCTCCTGTGTCTGTATATAAACAGATTTGTGTACATTATGTAAAATCGATATACCCATGGATAGATACATAATGTACATGTATAATGAATATAATGTATCGAGAGAAGAGAGATAGTGATTCGAAAACTAGTCCATTTATCTTCACACATCCCCAGTGTCCTGAGACAAATCATGAGTGGAAGAGTGCAATAGAGGCCATGGGGGATAAGAGAACAGTTCATTCCTGTTGCTCTGAGTCACCATCTATGTCCTTTATGCATCTAGAACTTTTTTTTTTTTGTACTTGTTCAAAACCATTCAAGTATAGGACAGAGCTGAGGACTGCATTATTTTACTATATTTTATAGGGTTTGTATTTTACCATTATGTTGTTGAATAAACTCTTCTGTTGTTAATGGAGAGTAACTATTTAAACCATCAATACAGTATGTCATCTTTTAATCCTCTAAGGATACTGGAACATGTTACACTTTATAAGGTAATGATGAAAGTAGAGGTTAGTTAGGTATCTTTTATCATTAATACTTGGAACTTAGGGATTTTAACATACGTTGTTTTTTTTTTTTTCCTGAGATTTGGTGCACTATATAAAATATACAAAATGACATATCTTTCTCTATATGGCTCCTGACTACTTCATCTTTATTAAATCGTTTAGCAGTGCTTTTCTATTTGTTATATATGCAACATTATTATTGATAAGTAGCAATTGTTAACTTATTTGTATTTATGGGTTGTTGGGTTTTATTTTTTTCAATTTCTGAATAATGGTTTTCAGATAAAAATATACTGGCATGTGTTTGGTGTTCATGCAGTTTTCATTTTATTTTAGTTACTGTTTGAGACATCATCCATCTACTTGTTAAATATCTATCACTACCATTATACAATCCTGTTCAGCCTGACTACGACACATAAATTAGCAATTTCCATATATGAGTCACAGAGTAGATGGTAAAACCAAAAGGCATAAATTATATAGTAAGCGTTAACCAATCAACAATGGTCAGAAATGGTGTCTCCTAACTTAAAATTCAAACAATTGCCATCCACACATTATCACACAATACCAGAGTTTCTCCTAACATTATAATCAGCAGTGTTACTAAACATTATCCCAACTCTAACAGTCTATTGATTTATACCAGCCATGTGCATGACTAGCTAGGGGTGGTCACCCAGGGGCCCCCACACATAGCTACATCACCAGTGTGGGTTGACACTGTGGCATATGTGAACTGTGGTTCCTGTATTGCATAATGTGAACTGGGGCAGTACAGTGTTTTTAATACATTTGTTTTCTTGGGAGTATTTACACATTATACTTTTTAATAAAATAGCCAGCAATTATTATTGACCCTAGGGCCGCAACAACCCTTAAGCCGGCCCTGCAAGCTTTAAACTAATTTGGAGTTGAGCACCTGTATTTCTTTTTGTGTATAAGCTTTAAACTGTACCTGCCTGTTACTTATCAAAGATATATGCCTCCTCATTACCAGGCCTGGGAACCCCAATATTTTTACCAGTCCTGCTTATTACTTGTTGTTCCCTTTGTCCCTCCATCAATTGTACCAGCCCTTTGCCCTATTATTTGTAAAGCCTGGTCACTATATTGCTGCTACCTACCCAATTAAGACTGTCTTACTGAATGTGCTGTGTATCCAGCTCAGGATGCTTTCTGGGGAAATGCATTTACAAATGTTGTCAAGTTATTTGCTAGAGCAGTAACTGGAGCTGTGACCCGTGTACCCCTGCTAATGGTGTTTTATAGATCAGTCTTAAGCTGGGTACACATCAGGAGGACCAGAAAACCCAGTGACACAGCAATGCAATGTAATGATTTATCGCATCCACATACACAATGCACGATCCACTATACAATGGTGCAACATTTCTAATGTAAACGGTACCAAATACTGTAGTCCATGGCATCGTCCCATCTGATGTGCAGCATATCAAATCGGAAGATACAACCACTCAATTTATAATATTATGAATTGGGTCAGGATACACACTATATGATGCTCATTCCGATCCGTCACGAACAACAAATCAGATGATACTGTATATCATATAGTGTGTTCCCAGCTATACTTTGTTATAGGGAACAGTTCTAACTTTAGTACTGGCAGCAGCAAAATGATGTGGAAAAGGGACCTCTCTTTGAGCTTTGTTTGCAGCTTTAAATATAAAAAAAAAGTAAAGTGGCTGGAGTATTTTCTTCTGGAGAGATGAGTGACTTCACTTTATCTCTGTCGAAGGTTCAATATATCCAGTGGTGTCACTGAGGGGTTTGATCCGCACTGGGTGACACCAAAATGCCAGCTTTCCTCAGTGACTGGGAATCAAGCACTGTACCATAACGTCACAGCGCCTGGCTCCCGGTCACTGCGGAGGAGCCAGCAGTGTGGGGAGAGTCTCTGGGCCGAACACGTCCTTAGAGTGCTGAAAATGGGGCGTGCTGTGAGGACACATTGAATCCTATTTGGCGCACTGTGTGACACGTTCCCCAGTGACGCCACTGGATAGATCTCCTTTTCTATCACAACTAGCAAAAAAAAAAGAAAACATCCCACATATCTTAAACAATGTTTCAAAACATCTTGTAAAGGACAGAGAGCTCAAATGTCAAAACATATAACTTCCATTATGCTTAAACTGTGCATCAATCCACCAGTCTATGAATTCACCAATGACAACATTGATTTCAGCTAGGATACTGGATGCCTATCACTCGCACTGAGGTTTTTACATTTGCAAAAATAGAAAAACTTTGATATTCTGAGCGGAATGGGTATGTAATACAGGCATTCGGGATGCCTCCTGTCAAAATATCGACAGCGGCACACCGATGGTCCCGACAGCGGTCGGGTTAGTATACTAACCCTCCCCCCTTCTCCCCCTAACCTTCCCTTCTTGTAGCCTAACTCTAACCTTTACCATTAGTGCCTAAACCTAAGTCTCCCCCCTTAATTCCTAAACCTAACCCTCCTCCCCCTTAGTGGTGCCTAACCCTAACCCTCCCTAGGGGTGCCTACCCTTAATCTCCCCCCCCCAAACAAAACCTAAACCTAACCGGCGTCGGGATTAAGATAGGCATCGGTATTTCGACGCCTATCTTAAATCCCGTGTCGGGCTTGCACCGTCGGGGTTTATACCGGCAGCATTCCGTCCGCCGGTCTGCTAAGTACATACCATTCTGGGCTAATATCTAAGAGACTCTGCAGTCAGAATAGTGGTCGGTTATGCATTATGTCGTGTATATATATATATATATATATATATATATATATATATATATATATATATATATGGATTTATCCAGCTATCAAAATGGTGGTTTGAACTGAATGTTTTACTGGCTAAAATCAATTTTATACCCTTAGCAAAACTAATCTATTGCAGTGAATTGTCAACTGAGAAATGTAATGGTCCTTCTTTGAGGACAAGTGTGTCCAAAGCATGATGCTATTTATGAATGAGTTGTGGCCACCAAGTAGTTTTTTTTTTTTTTTTTGTTTTACCAGCAAACATTTGACAGACACCCGAAATTGCATCTATGGCACTAATAGGAAGCTTGTATTTTTATCCTATATAATGAACTGTTGCACAATCCAATTGTAAATCAACAAATTGTGTGCCTGATTCAGCATGGATTGCTATTTCAACAGCTTATGCAGATCGATCAGTAGTAGCATATTTTCACAGCAGACCTCCATGCAATTTGCAGCTGCGATCGCAATAGAGATCCTTGCTGAATCAGACCCAGTGTCTGTACATTATACCTTTTCAAACACACTTTACTGTTGTTGGTGTTTTACATATAAAGGACAACTTAGGTGGGCATTTTGCACATGAACATCAGTATCTGAGTGTCTCTACAATAGCAATATAATATTGCGCATTGCAGTGTGAAATCAATTACTTCACAATCTGAACACACACAAGCTCAGCTCCTCCACCCTGCCAGCATCTCCAGGCCGTAAGTCAGAATGCACCAGGGGTGGCTTCCTATTGCTGAGCACTATTGATCCTCTACAGATCTCTGCTTAGAGATATTCCCCATGGACTATTCCACACCAACAGCAAGTCTGCCGTTATCATCCATCTCTGACAGCAAAGTCAACCAGTGAGCCAGAAGATGCATGTCCTCCTTAGAGCCTGACATCACCCACTTGCTGAAAGTTTTTTGGATTGCATTATGGGGCACCCGATGCAGTTTTGCACATATTGGAACTGATGCAGAGTTGGTGACAAAATAGAATTAAATTAGTGAGTGTAAATATCCTGTATTTCCCCACATATGCAGAGCTGTACTGCTCAGCACCGACATCATGTGCGGCTAGCTTACTATACACCATTGTCCAGAGCCGTAACTAGACTTTTGGTGCCCTGTGCCAGAGAGAACATTGGCGCCCCCTCCCCATTTTTTAAATAGGGACCTAAGATAGTGCACCTAAAAAGGGCCATGGCCTCATGGGGAAGGGCCAGGGAAGAGATAGGGGTACCCCTGGGGCAGCCAGGAGATGCTGGGGATAAAAGAAGAGGAAGCTAGAAGTGAGAATGATAATAAACTGGAAAACTGACAGGTCCAAACAGCGCCCCCTGCCCTGCGGTGCCCTGTGCCATGGCACAGGTCGCATCACCCTAGTTACGGCCCTACTATTGTCATCAGCATGTAATTGATCTCCCTGTATGAAGTGCAAAAGATACACCAGCTAACTGGATATATATCGGCATAACTGCTGATCTGCATGGACCCCACTTACGTGAACATGCTGTTACCGCATTTTGCCTACATGAGAACGCACCTTCCCAGCCCTGTTCCACCTCTCCAATCCTAATTGATACATACTGTACAAAATGCCTGCACTTCTGCAGTTACACATATGCATGTGTTGTTTTTCTGAGCATACGTATGCTATACAAATTGGCGTATTATGCCATTGTGAGGTTTAAATGTTTCAAGATATTTTTAAGAAATAAGTGAGCCCAGTTGTGCTTGGTGTGCAATGATGTTTTTGTGAGGTCCACTTGAAAGTACTGTACTGTTCTACGTCCTAGGCAGTCCTGTGCCTCATCTCTCCACTGCACTTTAGATATGCATAATCTTTCAGGTTTCAAGGGGGATGTGAATAAGGTCATACAGGTCATACACATAACATACAATATATGTAACATATCATTTTTGTGTCATTCACCTCTTCACCACTTGTCTGGTGTGGTCATATCAGATGCAACCATGTCAGGCTGGGCTTTCCCTGACACTGTCACATCTGATGCAACCGTGTCAAAGAAGTCTGCCAGCAGCTGCTGGAGGCTAATCTTCAAGCAGCTGCCGAAAATCTGCCCACCAGGCTGGCACCTTTTTGCTGCTGCAGGAAGACAGTCTTCCTGCAGCAGAAGCAGGGGCACCGAGGTAGGGGAAATGGGTACCACTTACCCAGGCCCAGGCCGGTTGGAGGGCCTGGCCCAGATCAGCTAAGGTTCCCTTTTACTGTACCAAGGCAGGGGCGGATCCAGGGGAAGGGAGGTCATCAGTGCTATCTCCCCTACCTGTAACATTTCTCTGCCCACTACTGCTGCTGGCACATCCAGCAGGGAGAGAGAGGAGACTGTTGCTGCTTAAATTTGCCAACGCCCTTCCCAGTACATGGTCGTGCTGAGCTCTCGATGGCCTTGAGTACGGTCTCAGGGGGATCAAGGCAGCTGCGGCTGCAGGCTGCTATTGCCCACCATCCTGTGCTGCTGACTGCACTGCAGGAGCCCAGCCTCACCCTTCCCTCCCAGCCAGCAGTCATGGGTGACCCTTAGGATCACCCCCTGCTGCTGGGTGCTCTTCTTGCAGGATGTTTTATCAGAAATGGATATGAAGCTCCAGCTCACTTCCAATTCCAAATGTGGACATTTTCTAATTTACAGATGGAATTTCCCCCAAAGCGACACTGAAGTTTATGCCCTGTTTCCAGAAAATTAAGGCCAAGTGCGCACACAAACAATTAGCCAAGATCCATGGGTGCCATTCATTACTCTAACAGGCTTCCTCTGTTTTGTATGCTCCACAGCTAGTAAATACTGGTAAATATCAGAATAAATGCTTGAGTATAATTGTCAAAACAAATCTTTGCTTGTCCTGTTAAGTCACCAACATGCTATTTTTTAATTAATACATTGGGTTTTTTTGTGTCAAATAAGTCTGTTACCGTTTTCACCAGGTTGAAATATCAGTGAATGTAAGGCTTTTAATCAGAGCTGCTGTGTTGGATTTCCCCTGCTAGGAGAGAGTCAGGCAGCACCAAAGGTGATAGGCTGAGATCTATGTAAGTGTCATGACCCTGCTAAATACAGTGAATGATAAAGGTCCCAGTGGAGGAATTTCTATCAAAGTACTATTAAGAAAGAAGGGAATTTTGTAAACTACTTCAACTAAAAAAACAAAAAACCCTTGCAATTAATTTACATAATTTTGAATGAAAATAATAAAGGATCCACATAGTGGATTATGGCCCTCATTCAGAGCCGTACGCTCTGAGCAGAGCGCACGCTCTGAATGAGGGCCGGGCTCCATTTTCATGGAGCGTCCTCCTGGACGCTCGTATAGCTGTGGGTCACCACCCACAGGCTATACGAGCGTGCATTGTGATGGTCGCGATGGTCGAGACCATCGCGACCATCGAATTTGCGAGCCGGAGCCTGCGGTTGAGGTTTTCAACCGCAAGCTCCGGAGTGATTTTGGCTCTATCGGAGCCAAAATCACTCCCACTGACATCACTAGTGATGTCAGTGGGCCGGCTTCTGACGGGAGGCGTTCCCGTGGGAACGCCCCCGTCAGGGAGGCACGCCCCCGGCACGCCCACCAAAGGGGGCGTGCTGTCAATCAACATTGACAGCACGCCCCCTTTGATCGGACACAACGAGCGAAGGACTTTCCTTCGCTCGTCGCGTCTGGCGCATGCGCACGACGGAGCTCCCTCCGTCGTGCGCATGCTCAGTCCATAACATCGACCCACTTGCGAGCGGACAGCCGCTCGCGAGTGGGTCTGAATCAGGCCCTATATCAGTACAGCGATTTATCTTGCATTATTCCTCTGAATCTATCTATCCTTCTATAGTTGTACTCTCTGGGCCTGATTCATTACAGATCGCAACTGCGAATGCAATAGCGATTTACGCACGAAGGTCAATTGCAATAGTATGCTAATCCATTGCGATCGCTATACCATCACAGCACTACATAAGAACGCCCACTTTACCTTACACACATTTGTAATATTTAGCAAGACTGCGAAACCATCGGTAATATCGAGTACCATTGCAGCCTCACACACACTTGCACAAGGTCTGACCTTACTCAGAATTGCTAACTTCAGCTCCTGCTGTCAGGTTTCAGGCTGTGTAGGGCATCACAGTGGATAATTTATGCACACCCATGCAATGGCGTTCAAATGCACTGGTACGCATTTCACCGACCACCCCCCATCACCAACCACAAACAACACTTTCTGCCAATCACTCTGCAATGGGTCTGCGTGGTCACTGCGATCACAGTGGCTGGCTCGCGCACAACGATGCATGCGCGGATCACAATAATCAACCAAGTGCGTGCGTGCGTGCGTATTAGCAACTGCGATCCTTGCTGAATCAGGTCCTCTGATGCTTTTGTTAATGTATATACTAACAGTCTTTAAGTCCTATGTTGATCTAGATTTTTCTTTTCAGCAACATCCTGTAATATAAGATATGTATATACAGGTTGAGTCTCCCATATCCAAATATTCCGAAATACGGAATTTTCCGAATTACGGAATAATTTTGGCATGACTGAGAAACCTTTGATTTTTGATGGTTCAATGTACACAAACTTTGTCTAAGGCACAAATTATTAAAAATATGGTATAAAATTACCTTCAGGCTGTGTGTATAGGGTGTAAATGAAACATAAATTTATTTCATGTATGTACACAAACTTTGCTTGAGCCACAAAATTATTGAAAATATTGTATAAAATGAGCTGCAGGCTGTGTGCATAAGGTGCATATAACACATATATGCATTCTGTGTGTATATTGGGGTCCCATTCCCAAGATATTTCATTATGATATGCAATTATTCCAAAATACGGAATATTCCGTTATCCAAAATACCCCTGGTCCCAAGCATTTTGGATATGGGAGACTCAACCTGTACTAACAAATAGCAATCATATACCTTAGACTCTCTTGTTCTATAATATCTGCCAACATTGAAAAGGATTCAGACAATTCAGAAATTCTACTGAATTTCTGGGATTCACAAATCAATCCTGAGTCACCAAATAAATTATGTGCACTAAAGAATCTGGCCAATCACAGTGCATGGAACACAAGGAAGCCAATCTGCAGACATCAACAAGTGTTTCACACCTAAAGCCATTTTTGACACTCATTATTCCCGAATTATATTGAGGGAATATGCAGGGTCATACCACTAAATGTGTGACCAGTGCCCAGCCTAGGGTGTAAGACCAAGGAAAAGCATGGTTAATAGTACCTGAGGCTATCTTGTGTGCCTTCAGAGGCACCTAGCTGCCAGGAGATGCACCAGGCAAATCTTTTGGACGCTCATGCTGTCCTGCTGTCCTGCTCCTGAGCTCCTCTCTCCAGCCTACCTGATATAGCAGGACACTTACGCACCCTGTGCTGGCTTA
This sequence comes from Taudactylus pleione, assembly GCA_031769625.1. Classification (NCBI taxonomy): domain Eukaryota; kingdom Metazoa; phylum Chordata; class Amphibia; order Anura; family Myobatrachidae; genus Taudactylus; species Taudactylus pleione. Next base: position 2,806,021 of record JAUIMM010000086.1, read on the forward strand.
TGACACCTCCCTCCTCCCCCGCGTACATGTAAAATGGGACCTGCCAAAGGTGGATCTGTACTAGGAAAACATCTGGGGTATGTTCTGTGTTAGTAGCCCTGACAAACACATATTGCACATTCAGTACAACATACAGTACTCGCTCACAGCAGTCAGTTGTTTTTTTTACTTGTCAATAGCACCATTACCTGGCTAGGTGTAAAAATGCACAGGCAATTCTCTGTAATATCAACCATCATATGTGTTAAAAAGCTACAAGTGGAAAATGGGCAAATTGCTACATCTTTGCTTTCCAAGAAACACAAGCTCTTCAGTCATTCATACAGCAAGAAATATGTCCCAGATAAAATGTAGCAGTCTGTTTACCACAACCTTATGGCAGTGCTAATGATAAAACTCCGCAAACTGTCACAAAAAGTCAGTAATTTGGAATAATTAAATCTATTAACAATCCAAATGTATTCACTTTTGGACAGAAAATGGTGGAAGTGTATCCACATTCCCTGCAGTTAAGGGCTGGCTGTCAAATTTTAGCATGGGAAAGCACACAGTACTAACCCACCCTGAAAGATAATGTTATGCATACGCGCCTACTTTTAATTTCTCCTCTGGGTGATACAGCAGCAGGTGGCAAGGTCATGATGATGTGATTCGTTGAAAACCGGACCGTCCACTTCACTGGTCTACTTTCCCGGTAGTACGGTTGTCTTCCGTACATCCTGGGAGAGTAGGAAATAGGATAGAAGGTATAGGATACAGGGGCTGATTTATCAAAGCCAAAAAGTCCAAGCTGGAGTAAAAAAAGATGTTCACACCAGCAAAAGAGCCTGTTTTCACTTTGCCCTTTATATTAATAGGGTTAACTCCAGTGATAAACCCTGATGGTGGAGTCTATTTATTAAGAATTGAGGTTCTATCATCAGATATTGTTACCAGAACAACAGGATTATAATATTTTATCCTTAAAATAAAGCTTTATTTTCTATTACTGTACTATTTTCATTCATTTTATTGATTTATAATAAAAAGAATGGTACTTATCAATTTTTTGTTTGCACATCATTTTATGTACTAAGCTCTGAAAAGTGTTAAACTGGAGAGTGACAAACCACAAGCCACTAAGATCACAACTGTCATGTTACAGGCTGTGTTTGAAAAATGACAGTTGGGAGCTGATTGGCTGGTGGTTTATCACTCTCCAGTTTATCACTTTTCAGAGCTTAGTAAATCTGGTCTTAATTGTCTTTTCAGGGAAGAAGAGGGGAGGGCTAACTGGGATGGTTCATGGCTGTTGAGGTGTTATGCTGCCCACACACATAGCGATATTTTACACGATTTGGCCAATTTCAACGAATCGTGATGACAAATCGTGTAAAATATGCCCTAATCGTGAGTCCCCACTCACGATCACGATACGATGCACGTCCCCGCAGGTCGCACATCGCATCTTCAGATCTGCTGTGTTGTAGGGCAGATTTGCCAATCTGGGACACAATGCACTGGAGAACAAAAAAAAAAAGTCGAGATGCACAATAGATCTTAAGTCAGATTGAATATTTTTCACATAAATTGCGTGTAGGATTGCCGTGGGAGAGTTCAAGGGAAATCATACACTATGTCGGATCGTGTGCAGATCGCTATGTGTGTGAGAACATCCAAGGGGTGTAAATTATGCCTGGTTCTTGGGTGCTGGCTGCTACCACTTTGCACTGTCTGTCCCGATTTGCGGGAGGTATATCTTAGGATCTATATAATATCTGTGGCAGCATGTTATCCCCTTTCACAAAAAGGAAAGAAATAAAAAAAGCTTATTTTATTCTTGACTATAGGCTCCTTCATTAAAAATTCACTATTATAGCTATTGATTAAAAATCATTCAATGCCAAGGTAAGTAGCTCTTTGCTGGGACCCACAACGGATATGAATGCAAAGTCTCTTCCAGGAAGAAATGTCTGCGATATCATTCTTCTCTGCAAACACGTCCAGTGTTATAGGGGTTAATGTTTGGGTGGTAGCCAACGGTCTCTGGCAATTCGCAGGTCTCTGCACGCACACCTCCCCCTACTCACCCATTCTATCTCTAACCCCACCACCCCCCTCTCTCTGGCTTGGCAGAGAGAATAGAGTTTTGCTAGGTGAAAAATAATATGGCTTCCTGCCAACAGAAAGGAGAGAGTTTAGAGAGAGGATGAGGGAGGGTAATGGAAATGGAGGCTGACTCTCCCAGACAAAGAATTCAAAGGTGCAAACAATTAACCCTTTTAAGTGTTTCCAAACTTTTTTAAGTTCTCGTCAGGAACTGAATAACAGACATACAGTACATTAACAAACTGCTTTCAGTTCTCTGCTAAAATAAAAATATCACATACTTTGCAACAGTCTCCATTTTTGAAGCACAATCCCCCTTCCCTTTCTCAATCCAGGCCTGATATATAGATTGGCATAAATCAAAGTCTCGGGTCATTTACAAACTCCACATACTACACAGCACAGCACACACATACGTCTTTCTTTGTCAGAAGTCAGTTAGCCTATTACTATGCTTTTTTTAATTTAGATGGAAATCACAGCATCCATGTAAACACGGGTAGAGCAGAGCATACTATATAGATATGTAATTTTGTCTACATGTGTTTAGCTCAGATACATACAGTACACAAATATAATATTAGACAATTGATGAGCTCAATTATTAAGATTTTATAGGAGAGTCTCACAAATACATGAGTTTCCCGTCAGTTTTGCGATGGATCAGGCAGTTTTTAGAACCCCATGCTCCGTAGATAAGCACATCTTGAAATCTTATGATAAGCATCTATAAACTATAGGTTTTATTATTTGTGATATGGAGATCTATTGCTTGAAGTTTATGTTGTGATTGTAGATATATTGAATGTGTACAAATGCTTGTGTGGGATTGATCAGCAATTTGTACTTCAGTGTGATTTTCACATTACTGTTGACCTAGAAGCAGGGGCGTAACTAGTAATTTGTGGGTCCCATAGCAACATTTGTAAGGGCCCCATGTACTTCCCAATGGCAAAAACAACTTGAATAGAAACATGGGACAGACAAATAATACTGGCCCCCTCAGCTGTGGGCCCAAAGTAGCTGCAGATACTAGTAGTTACACCTTAGTTACATCCTGTTAGTATGGATGACGATTTTTCACTCATATTCATTCAATTTGGAAACGTCTTTCCCTCCAGAATAGCTTTATCATCACAATCCTGCTTCCTGCGCAGTGTAATCAGTAAAGGGCTCTCACTACCATATAAACACCAGTAGATTTTGTATGCTTATAACGTGTTCAGTTCATAGTGAATGCAGCATAAATAGCTCATTAATGAAGAATTAAGCCCTAATGCAACAACATACCATACCCCTGAGCCCTGAGGCAGCATTGGAACTCCAGCCACCATTTATCCTGCCCCAACGAACACAACAAAAAATACATAATAAGGCACCTTCTCCCTCTCTTCATGGTAACCTAGCTCATGCTAATTGCAGAAGTGAACGCAGCATGATAATAATGACCTGTGCCCCCTCCCTCTGCAGTCACAACCTGAGCAGAGTGGAAACATTCAGCACAAATGGAAGTATTGCAGTGGGTCTGCACAGTCACTGCGATCGCAATCCCGATCGCAGTGGACTGTTCACGCACGAGCACTGCGATACATATGCATGCGCAGAATGCAACAATCGGACGATTACTTGCGTAATCGCAATTGTGATCACTCCTGAATCAGGCCCAATATTATGGGGCATAAAATGAACAGCCACTATGGAGAAAGGTGTTTCTTTAGAACAATTAGGGAGGGGCTCCTCCAAAATGTTGCTATGGGGCCTACAAAGTTCTGGCCTCTGGATTCCAGGCAACCAGGTGACCAGTGTTTTTCCAATCCTGGATTAATAGTTTACGAACTCTTTCTGTCAGAAGAAAAAAACTACACCTTGACAGATAGAACCAAAACTTCATTCACTTTGACTCTATGCCCCAAAATTTAGTTTTGGGTGGAATGTAAAGTATCCACGCACAACCTGCGGCTCCTGTGGGTCGCATGTTACCCTCTGATGGGAGCCATAGACAGGACTGATGCCCTAGTGGTGGTTATTTTTTCCTGCACCATTGTTTTCAGCAACTGACACTGGGCAGAGGGGTGGTTATTACTCATCAGGGCGGTACTTGACAGAGACATGCCTGTTACAGACGCGATGTAGTCTTTAGATCAACATTAATAGTGATGACATTCATAATGTCGACACCACAATGTTGCTGTAGCCGCGCCTGTGACTATATGCTAATGCTAGTATCAGCCCTTCCTCTGGTGTACAGCCATGCATCTGAATGAGACATCCACTTTGAGGGACATATTTACTAAAGTGCAGGTTTATAGAAGTGGAGATGTTGCTCATAACAACCAATCAGATTCTACTTAACATTTATCTATCCCCTTCTAGAAGATAATAGCTAGAATCTGTTTGGTTGCTATGGACATTATCTCCACTTCTAAAAACCGACACTTTAGTAAAAATACCCCTGAGTGTCTATAGAAACTGTAATATCACTAAGTGCGTCTTTAGATGCCACCATCGGTCGCACCATCGAAACTTATACTAGCCCTCTTGCAGAAGCAGATTTTCCGTTCAAGTATGTGAGTGATTTAAGGGTCTATTTATCAAGCCGTGAAAAGTGTGGAGAAGTTGCCCATAGCAACTAATCAGCTTTTAAGTAGCATTTATCAAGTACATTCTATAGGTAGGAGCTGATTGGGCAACTTCTCCACTGGTCCACTTCTCCACACTTTTCACTGCTTGATAAATAGACCCCTAAGCATCTGTGTACACAGACACTTCAGTGACACACCCGCAACACTTCCATAACACAGCCATGAAACTATTTCTGTGCCTCTAAATAGCCACCACCCATAAACGCATCACTTCTGATACCATGCGCCTTAATTGCAACTGCTCCTTTGGAAGTGGAACGCATGCACGTGTCACGTGTTAGGGATTTTTGCACATGCACATCGGCACTTTGTGTGACTCTGAATCAGGGCTTGTGTGTGGTAAGTGAAGTGTAGAAAGTTTTTTATTTTTACTTTATTTTGCCAAGATTTAAAGACTGATTCTGAGTTGGGAACAAAGCAAAAAAGGACAAGTAAGTTTCCACCGCTAAGTAATGGGCGCTCATTGTAGCAATTCAATTGTTTTTGGGCGCCTAAAAAGTATTGTGCTTGTCGTGCCCAACTGAACTAGGTATTAGCCCGTACTTACCGACTTTGCAGGGCACCATTCCGGGAGCAACCGGAGAGGACCTGCTTCTTTCATCTTTGAGGGGGCAGGCCAGACAATAGCTGGCATAACGCGATTCACATCATTTAGCCACGCCCCCTCTATATGGACCCGCAAACATCTTGTAGAAAATCTCCCCATACTGCCCTCTTCACTAGGAAGTGGGTGGGATGCGGGATATTTGCCTACTCTTTCAGGGCTGCGGGGGGTTACCCAAAAAATTGGAAGGCTCCAGCGACTACCGGGAGAGTAGGCTAGTAGGGTTTAGCCGCTTAAAACGGCTATACCCATCTAAAGTCTTGGCTAGTGCGCCCAAACAGAAGTTTTAGTGCCCAAACCACGGACATATCGCACATTTCTGCTTGCCACCCCAGGAGTGTGCAAGCAAAAATATGTGCTCCCGCGGGTATATGCACCTGAATCGAGCAATAATTGAATTGCTCCATCGGGCGCCCATTAGAAGCTGCCATGGGTGCTATCAATTGAATCTCCCCCCCCCCCCCCCTTTGCAGGGAGAGGCGTCCAAACTCAGATTTAAATTGCAGTGTAGCATGGTCTTAATGCAAAAGCAGCCAGTATGTACCTTACATACAAAATTTAAAAAAATGTATATGCAACCCCTTGTAGTACAACATGGTTTGTTCCAGATACAACGTGACTTGCTTTTTTTTGCTTTGCTCCTAACTCATAGTCAGCCACTTAATGCTAGCCCTAATTCGATTGGTGAAAAGAAGTGGCATCTTGATACACATCAGGACCTTCTTCGTGGACAACTATTTGCATCAGGCATTTTAACAATCACAGGTACAAATATGGAATATGTGTGATTTATTTTAGAAAAATGCAATGTTAATTTAAGCTACTGGCAGTTTATTTTTAAAAGGTGTAACATAACTGTTATATTATACCATTCTGTTGTTGTATCTGTTCACAACATGCACAACTAACCAAGTCTCTAGGACAATTAATATTCCTCCATTTTGCTCCACTGACTCTGTTCCCACAGAGAAACCTCCAGATTATTTAAATCTACAATGGATGATTAAGAAAACCTAATTAAAATGATGATCCCTTTTGTAGGTTTCAATGAGCTCAAGCTGCAGGTGGGGCATCTACATTACACTGGGACTGCACATCACATCTATCATGTAATGGCCACAATTTAAACAAACACAATGAAAATCCTATTTAAGTATGTTTATTGCCAAAGTGCTTGAAAATAAATACAGATTTGCAGTAGCACTAAAATGTTTATTTATCAAATATGCGCTATGTAATGGTATTAAAAACACAGTTTAAGTTATTTACTAAAATGTGCAGAACAACCAGTAAACACATTTACTTTACATTTTCTAATTGCATTAGATTGATTAACAGCTAATTGCTGTTACTGTGGGTTACTACTGCTTTGCACTTTATAACCCTCAGTCAACTTGTGCAATATAAATACAATAACCTACTTTAATGCAGGTTTTACATCGCCTTAAATATAATTACATTAATTTTAACTGTACGCTACTAGGCATAAGATGACTCAAATAAGCACTTTCCATGTGAATATTGTTCTGTACATTGCTACTGTATTTCCAGATGCAATACCTATTTTTATTGTGTATTCCAAAACTATGGATACCTCAACCTGTTGCTAATTCCAGGAGGTTCTCAGAAAGTTATTACGTGAACCAATATTGAATACAAGTCAATATATAATGGTTACCTGTACCAGAACATATTATGTCTTGTCTGACACTTGTCAGAATGGGCTATGCATGGTATACTGGTCACCAGAATAAGTGTTTTTGTGTATGGATGGTGTAATGGCACTACTGCCTCACAGCACTGAGGTCTTGGGTTTGATTCCCACCACGGCCCTAACTGTGGAGTTTGTATATTCTCCCTGCTTCTCCAGGTTCTCTAGTTTCTTCCCACAATCCAAGAATATACTTATAACTGAATTAGCTCCCAACAAACAATGAACCCTAGTGTGCATGTATGGGGAGCGTGTGGTAGGGAATATAGGGACTGATTCAGATGTGGATGCAATGCCAATATTTACTCAAATTTCAGCAATTGTTTGCCATTATGCATGCGCGTAAGTCGCACGCATAGCGATTGATTTGCATTTATGCTCACACAGGGGATCCACACGCAAAGTGAGTGACAAGTAGTCAGTGTTCGGGGAGGTAATAGGGTGGTTAGTAAAATGCAGGCGTGTGGAACCATTTACATTTACAAGGAAGGCCCTTTCCATGTCTGGAGAGCCGCTATGTTTGCGACAGCTTAGACTTGCTCAGAAGGCTGATGGCCACATGATCTGCCCTGGATGTTTCTGGTTTTGTGCATGAGCAGAGGATGTGAGATGCTTTCAGTTGGCGTCTCCAAGCTCTGGATGCCAAGTGAGTCATTAGCACATTTCGAGAGAAATTGTAGCTGCGATGGCATTTGCATCCACATCTGAATCAGGTCCATGGATTGTTAGCTCCACTGGGGCAGGGACTGATGTGAATGGCCAAATATTTTCTGTAAAGCATATGCACTATATAAATAACTGTTAATAAATAAAAAATATTGCTCATTATGGGAATTCAAAATATATGTAATGGTTTTAAGATGGGGCTATGTTACATATGTTGGTTAATAATTCAAACTCTTCCTTGTACTGTATATTGGTGAGCACATGAGGCTCTATATTTGATTATTTGTCATCAGAAAAGACTGCTTTGCATGCTAAGAACCACACAAAGGCTCTGTATTGTTGTGGACCTTGTTATGTTCACTGGTCACCAGGGGCGTCAGAACAATATGGGGGGGGGGGTCAATAATATAATTTAGTTCTGGGCCAATTGCTATAATGCACAGCCCCTGACCGTCCGCGGTTGCCGCTCCAGGGGAGCCTCAGAGATGGCTTTGGAACTAATACCAGAACTATTGTAGCATGCTTAGGAACTCCATCCTTTTAAAGCATCTTTGCCAATTCTCCCTGATTATAAGGGAGGCTCTCTGAAATAGTAGCAATCTCCCTGACTCCCTGAATAGTCTAGCAATCTCCCTGATTGCACCTTGCCCCCATTATGAAGCTGATAGATAGATAGATAGATATATATATATATATATATATATATAAAGAATAAAACATATATACAATCAAATGGGATCGTTAGTATCATTTCCCTGCATTGGTTATAAGGCACAATGATCCCTATGGCTACATGCATTTTCTGAAAAGTATCAGTACATTTTCATCAACAAGTGGATCTTACTAACTGCTTTGGGTCTGGTTTACATTTGGATGTAAGTACATTTTATTGCACACTCTCAGATGTAATAGTACACGTCCACTTTACCGCTGCGCTCATAGGTGCTGCTTTCACAGTCTCCCTGAAATGTTTTTTCAAAAGTAGGCAGATATGCTTTAAAGTGTATTTTAGAATGTGGCAGCCATGATTCTAATTGCCTACTAGCAGACATCAGAAAAAAATACAAATCCATGTGATAGGATCAGAAACAACGTACCGTTTTCTTTGAGTTATGACTGTAAAGGTTCATTTCTGGTTTTTATTTTTTTGTTTGGCACAGGTGTAAAAGAACCCTCGTTCCACATTGATGCAGCCATGCTACTGTGTTACCAATTAATACAGTACAGGAACAGGATTTCCTAGCAACACTTTAAAGAAACCATTTATTAACACCTAGTTACCTGTAGGTATCTTGGAAACTGTTATTGAGAACTGCAGAATGCTCTGCTACTTATAAGATAAAACCGCTTTTTCGAAGTGTTCGCCTATGGTAGTATTTCCTCCCCTTTTACTGCAATCAGACAAAGCCGCCTGCAAAAGTCACGGACAATTCCTAAAGTAATTTTGATGGCTGTGTTATAGGAAAGATTAAACAATAAAACATAGTATGTCACACGTGTGCTGCAACATACTAGCAATGCTCCTGTGTATGACGCCAACAATCTGTAGTCTATAATAAAAAAATTATTCTGATACCTAAAAGTTAATCCCAAAAACACTGGCATTCCAAAGATCCAGACTGATGCAAGAAAGAGAAGCACTATCCTCATGTTTTCAAGATAGCAGGGTGAAGCAAGCCTGGTAATGTATTTATATGTAACATATAGAGTATGCTCAACATGAAAGCAGCACTCTCTCGAAGACAGAAGGGGTACAGTTTTGATCCTCTTTGCCTGCTGAAAAATATATATATATCCCTAGGTATCGTATTGTAAACAAAATAGTAGTTCATGATGTGCTACTCCAAAAATGACAATTAACATACTGGCATGGGTTTTTCAGAATTTGTAACTACTAAACTTTTTTTGTGCCAGTCTATATAAAACAAGGAAACCTAGATGGTTTCACATTTAATGCATCACTCTTGACTTTGAGAAAGAGGTCCACATGCTATGTAGAAAAAGTACAATAGTGGAATATTGGAGGTTTCCATTTCTTTTTTTTTTCTCTTGCAGCAGCTGCGGTCGATAATGATCCGTATTTTTTAAAATGCACATTTCCAGAGCTCTCAGACCATACAAAATGACATAAGAACAAAGGCGGCTTTGGATCTGTACAAGTAGAATACTTTCCTTTTCTAGTTACATAGTCAGAAATGCAGGGTGTGTAGGTTCCAGTCTGCCCTCACCTTATATTTTTGTCTTTGGATGAGATAGCCTTGCTGATATTTATCCGATAAAGAGTAGATGGCGACCTCGGCAATTGGATACCCAGATATGTGATGTGAGATTTAGCCCAAGACAAAGGAATATGTCAACTCCATAACGGTTGGACCACCCCTAGTGTTAAACATAAACCCACAGATTTGGACATGTTTAGTTCAAAACAAGAGATCTTTCCAAAATCATTCAAAATATTTAGAACTGCATATAGGGAATCTTTAGGATCTGATATGTACAATAAGACATCGTCAGCAAATGCCATGAGTCGAACCTCGGCATTACCTATCGGGATTCCCTTAAAGAGAGGAGAGGATTGTAGGATCCTAAAGAGGGGGTCAATTGCTAAATTAACCTCACCTTATTTTATACTTGCGTAGTCATATGATGCAAATTACTTGCGCAGTAATATCTTGCTACAGAAAACTATGGGGTCTATATATTAAGCATTGGATGGAGATAAAGTAGACAGAGATAAAGTACCACTATGTTGGTAAATATTTACTGTATATGCTTTCTTATTGGTGATAAGCTAACCTTTACTGCTTCTTTTATAATACTATCATAATCTTTATTTGTGATATCACCAGTGGCGGATCCTACCTAGAGGCTGCAGCCCGCCCAGTAAAATCCTCCACTGTTCAGTGAGCCAGTGCAGTCCGTGACTACACTAGCTTCACTGGAGGTAGCTTCCCATTGGAAGCGTCACCTGCCAGTCACACTGAAGACAGGCAGCTAGGGGGAGGAGTCTTCTCCCCCTGGGACTGCCACTCCGGGCTGCGATCTTCAGGGAGTGGCTTCCGCTGCTCTGCCTTTTGGGCAGCCCTACAGGACTTCTTGGGGCTGCAAAGAATGCAGCCCTGAGAAGCTGGTGTTAAGCGTGCGGTTGCACTGCGCCACCGCCGCTCATGCGCCGATTTCGACAAAGCCAGCAGCGGCAGCCCCCCTCAGGTAAGAAGGCAGGAGCCACTGCTGGATATCACTGGTCCCCACTACTGTAGCTATGGCTATGCATGGTTGCATCCACGATGAGATGACCCTGGACTGGTGAATGTACAGTATAACACTTGAACCATGAAGGAACCTATTAGAACACGTATGTATGTGTATGTATATCTGAAGTATCATACTTGCCACCATTTTTGCCCACTTCACAAGGAAGTGGGTGGGACGCAGGAGATCTGGACACTCTCCTGGGTGCGCGGAAGGCTACCCAAAAATTTGGGAGCCTCCCGCACCTTCCGTGAGAGTAGGTAAGTTATTTATATATATATGTATATGTGTGTGTATATATATATATATATATATATATATATATATACATATATATATATATATATATATATGCATATAATATATATATATTTTTTTTTTACAGTATATTTGTGTGTGTATATATAATATTTAGGTGCACTACTATTCGTCTGTAGGAAATATCTCCCTACGCTTTGTGTATCGATTAAAGGCTTAATCCAGTCTGAAGCTGTGTATGTCTCCCTCTTGCTTCATTGCTAACAGAGGGACACATAAACACCTTCAGACTGGATTAAGCCTTTAAGAGTCGATTTAAGAATCCCATTAGGTTAAGAGACGGAAAATAGGCCCACATCGCTGAGTGTGTATTCAGACCAATTCTAATTGAAGTTTTGTACCCCGGAAGAAGTCCCTTAAGCGGACCCTTACGGGTGTGAGCTCTTAGGTGGACTTCTCATGTGATGGCTGCAGGCTATCAAATTGATGACCCTACACATGTCGTCCGTTTAAGGGACTTCTTTGTGGGTACAAAACTTCAAATAGAATTGGTCTGAATACACACTCAGCGATGTGGGCCTATTTTCCGTCTCTTAACCTGATGGGATTCTTAAATTGACACTCTTAAAGGCTTAGGGCCTGATTCAGTCTTCTGAATAGAAAGAGATATCTCTCTCAACTGTGAACCTGAACATGTTGCAATGCAAGGGGTGTAAATACATATTTTTTTTTACATATGGGGTAAATATTGGCTGCTTTTACATGTAGCTCACAAATACTGCACAGCTTTATTATTACTCTACAATTTAGATGTCAGTTTGGAAACACTCCTCCCAAATCTAAATCTCTCTGCACATTTTAAATCTGCCCCACCTGCAGTGCAGCATGGTTTTACCTAGATGATCAGTTGAGAGAGAGATCTCTCTCTATGCCCAACTCTGAATCAGGCCCTTAATCCAGTCTGAAGGTGTTTGTCTCCCTCTGTTAGCAATGAAGCAAGAGGGAGACATACACAGCTTCAGACTGGATTAAGCCTTTAATCAATGAGACAAAACGCGCGGGGTCATCGATTTGATAGCCCGCACCCATCACATGAGCGGTCCACCTAAGAGCTCACACCCGTAAGGGTGCAGGTGGTGCATAACATCATCTCTTCAGTATGGGCAAGTTATAAAGACATATTATGCTACTCATGTATTTATCTATATTGTATATTATGTAAACAATTTTACCAATGTTGATATACCTGAATATTTTATATTTGGTATAAAATTCTTTGGTGCCATAAGGCTTTTACTTTTTCAACATAAATGGGTGTATGAGTTAGTTATCAGCTGACATTTTAAAAAAACTTGTTATAAAAATTCCCCTGTAGTGGAGATTCTTCCTACAGATGAATATTAGTGCACCTAAGGTGCCCCAATCCTCTATTTAATGGCCTCTACTAGCTGAGGTCCACCTGTAAGGTGCTGCTTGTGATATACGTTAGCGCAAAATAAATGTTTTATTTCCCATTATATATATATATATATATATATATATATATATATATATATAATAAAACAGAAACTGTGTGAACAAAACGAGGAACAAAAGTGACCTAAAATACTGTTTATAAGCATTGCTGCATCAGCAGTCATAATGCTCAAATAATCAGCAGGGTGGCAGAACTGAAAGGTTGGGTGCCGTTGTAAGCAGTGGGTAGGATATGGTATATTAGAAACGAGGGAAGAAAAAGCTTATGAAGGAAGAGGACCCTGCTCGTGAGAGCTTACAGTCTATTTAACACCTGCAGTTAGATTTCTAACTGCAGCTGCATTGTTTACTTTGACAAAATTACTTAACTCTTTATCTTCCTGTATCCAAACTTTCATTGTATAGCCCTCTCCTCTTCACTATAGAATCTATTCCCTCATCTGTCACTGCTTTACGTTTATTTTTCACCTTCACCTTAAGCCCTTCTTCCCTCCTCCATCCCACCTGCCCCCAGGCGTGTGAGCATGCTCCATTCCACGTCTACAGGAGACATTAATATTTCATGGACCACGCTGTGCAGTGCTTTCCTGCCTGAGACCCACTAAACACATGAATAATTTTCTAAGAGCGGAGAGCAGGATCCAGTCCCAGCCTGGTGGGAATAGTCAGGCACGCTTCTGAGACTGAGACCAGCCGGCAGCATGAAGACAAAGGACCTTTTATATCTGCAACATGACAACAAATTGCATGAAATAACCAGAATACCTGTGTTTTTCCCTTTATTTCACAGCTTCTGACTAGTCTGTCAGATATGGGAAGCCGTTCTACTTCTTTTGAATGTCAAGTTACATCACGGAAAGAATCACTCCGTCTCTCACACTGAATGCATGTGTATAACCAGAAAATCAGATATTGCTGTTGTGTCCAAGCGTGTGTGTGTGTGTGTGTGTATATACACCAATCAGCCATAATATTAGAACCACTGATAATGAAGTAAATAACATTGATTATTTTATTACAATGGCACCTGTCAAGGGGTGGGATATATTTAGGCAGCAAGTGAGCAGTTAGTTGTTGAAGTTGATGGACAAGTGTAACTATCTGAACAACTTTGACCCAGTCATCTAGCCATCACAATTTAGCCCTTGTCAGAGCATCTACAAAATGGCAGGTCTTGTGGGGCGTTCCCAGTATGAAGTGGTTAGTACTTACCAAAAGTGATTCAAGAAAGGACAACTGGTGACAGGGTCATGGGCGCCCAAGGCTCATTAATGCACATGGGGAGAGAAGGCTAGCCCATCTGTTCCAATCCCACAAAAGAGCTGCTGTAACACAAATTGCTGAAAAAGTTAATGCTGGCTATGATAAGTGTCAGAACACACAGTACATCGCAGCTTGCTAGGGCTGTATAGCCGCAGACCGGTCAGAGTGCCCATGCTGACCCTGTCACCGATTCACTAGTTGTTCTTCTTTGGACATTAGGGGCTCTATTTACAACAATCCGCATTTGTAATGCAGATTGTAGTGTGATTGTAGTGCGAAATCAGGCAATATCACAGGGATTTACTACAAATCGCTTGAAGGGACAGAGTGTGCGATAAAGCTCTGTCCCTGCGATTCCCCTCCGCACACTTATCACGGTATTTTTGCAAAAAATACCATGACAAGTGCCGGCGCATGCGCCGACCGACCGTCGCCAAGCCCCGTCCCCGGCACTAAGCCCCGTGAACCCCCCCTCCCTTAATTACACTTACCTGCAGTCATCGGTGCTCCAGTGATGTCCTCCGTGGCTCCGGTCAGCTGACATCCCATACTGCACTGGGACTTAGTCAGGTGATGACCGGACCCCAGTGCAGACTGGGAGACCAGCTGACCAGAGGGAGGACATCACTAAAGCCCCGATCTCTGGTCCCTGGAGTCGGGTAAGTTGTTTTTTTTTTACTATTTTTTTTTTCTTTTTTTGTAGCAGAGATCAGCGTGTGGTCTGTTTAGTCCACACAGCTGATCACTGGGGCCGGCTCCGGGCTCTGCTCTGCCTGTTATAGCGGAACAGGAGTCTGGTAACCGGGGAGACCCTTGATAACACCACCTCCAGGTAGCATTATTATCACAGGGCTTTCCCCCGGTATTTTTTCACATTTTATTTTTAATAACTTTGGTCAGATCACATTTCCCATCACAATTATGGGAAATACGATCTGATTACTAAAAATAAGTGATAATTAGGGCTTGGAGTAGAATTTTACGAATTCTGCTCAGATGTGATACTAAAATAATGTGAAAAGGGTGTGAAAACTCCCTTTTTCAGTTTATTTTAGTAAAAATAATGTTAATAAATAGAGCCCTAGGTGTGATGTGCGTGACAGGAGAGAAGATGCCCGAGAGTGGGGGAGGGTAAGTATTAGTAGCGGGAGGGAGAGAGCAGTGAGTGGGTGGAGATTGGAAGGGAGGGGGCGGAGAGTGGGCTAGGAAGGAGCGGGTGAGATGGGGGTGGCTGAGGTTGACCCTGCAGTTGTGCATAATTTTTATTGAAAATTTTCAATATGAATTCAATCCAGCAAGCAACACAAATAGAAAAATATAAGACAGACAAAATCAAAGACTAAGCTGCTTAAGAATCCCAAAACACAGCTGCCAGACAGAGGGGGTATCACAATACTGGTAAGCGAGCACTGCAATAATTGCAGCCAGTGGCGTAACTATAAATTTTGCTCCCCCATGCCAAAAAAGTTTCAGGCGCCCCCCCCCACCCAAAGATCAAACACACCCAAAGACTACGTTTAAGGTGTGTGGTTACATGATACAGCAACATGCCTTACACATTATGACACACTAAGTAATGCCACTTATAACACAGTGTGCCACACCGGAATGCCCCTTACAACACATTATGCCACACAGCAATGCCCCTTACACATCCCACACAATAATGCCACATATAACACATAATGACATACAGTAAAGCGCTTATAACAAATTTATGCCATGCTGTAATGCCCCTATTTCACATTATGCCACACTGTAATGCCACATACAACACATTATGCCACACAGTAATGCCCCTTACACATTATGCCACACAGTAATGCCCCTAATAGCACATTGTGCACACAGTAATGCCAAATACACATTATGCCAAACAGCAATGCCCATTACATCCCACCCTGACAGATCTACTTCACCAACCCTCCTTTCTGCTCCTGCCAGTCCGTCACCTCAGCTCAAGACAGGTTGCACAGTTTTTATGTCCGTGTAGAACCAGATTATTGGGAACATAGTTTATAACCTGTAAACTGTGTATCAAATTAGTGCCCCTTATACAGTGCCCCCTGTAGTTGTGCCCCAAAATGCAATGCCCCCTATACTAGTGCCCCTTATGCAATGCCCCCTGTAGTAGTGCCCCTTATGCAATGCCCCCTGTAGTAGTGCCCCTTTTGCAATGTCCCCTGTAGTAGTGCCCATTATGCAATGCCCCCTGTAGTAGTGTCCCTTATGTAATGTCCCCTGTAGTAGTGCCCATTATGCCATGCCCCCTGTAGTAGTGCCCATTATGCAATGCCCCCTGTAGTAGTGCCCCCTGTAGTAGTGCCCCTTATGCAATGCCCCCTGTAGTAGTGCCCCTTTTGCAATGTCCCCTGTAGTAGTGCCCATTATGCAATGCCCCCTGTAGTAGTGCCCCTTATACAGTGCCCCCTGTAGTTGTGTCCCAAAATGCAATGCCCCCTATACTAGTGCCCCTTATGCAATGCCCCCTGTAGTAGTGCCCCTTATGCAATGCACCCTGTAGTAGTGCCCCTTATGCAATGCCCCCTGTAGTAGTGCCCCTTTTGCAATGTCCCCTGTAGTAGTGCCCATTAGGCAATGCCCCCTGTAGTAGTGCCCCTTATGCAATGTCCCCTGTAGTAGTGTCCCTTATGCAATGTCCTCTGTAGTAGTGCCCCTTATGCAGTGCCCCCTGTAGTAGTGCCCCTTTTGCAATGTCCCCTGTAGTAGTGCCCATTATGCAATGCCCCCTGTAGTAGTGCCCCTTATGCAATGCCCCCTGTAGTAGTGCCCATTATGCAATGCCCCCTGTAGTAGTGCCCATTATGCAGGGCCCCCTGTAGTAGTGCCCATTATGCAGGGCCCCCTGTAGTGCCCCTTCTAGCAGTTAGCCCCCTGTAGTGCCCCTTCTAGTAGTTAGCCGCCTGTAGTTAGCCCCCTGTAGTTAGCCGCCTGTAGTTAGCCCCCTGTAGTTAGCCCCCTGTAGTTGCTCCCCCCCTCCACGCGCACACAAACAAACACACACACACAAAAGAAAAAAACACAAACACTTACCTTTATCCCCGCTCCAGTGCTGCTGCCGTCCATACCCCGGCGTCCGCTCCTCGGCACTATGGGAGTGACGTCATTACGTCACTCCCATAGTGATCTGCGGCCCCGGAAGACGGAGCTCACTCCTGAGCTCCGTTCCTGGCGTCTGTTCCTCGGCACTATGGGAGTGACATCATTACGTCACTCCCATAGTGCCGTGCGGGACCCGGAAGACGGAGGGAGCTCCGTCCTCCGGCTGCCGCTGGAGGTTTGAATAGGAGCCGGGCGCCCGCTGGCAACACACTCAGCGGGTACCCGGCAGATGGAGGGTGCAGGAGGTGCGACCGCACCCCCTGCACCCTCCGTAGTTACTACTACTGCCC
The DNA here is from genome assembly GCA_031769625.1 of Taudactylus pleione. Classification (NCBI taxonomy): domain Eukaryota; kingdom Metazoa; phylum Chordata; class Amphibia; order Anura; family Myobatrachidae; genus Taudactylus; species Taudactylus pleione. The sequence continues at coordinate 2,823,394 of JAUIMM010000086.1, forward strand.
CCGCCGCCCCCAAGCTACCCAGCGCCTCCAAGCCACCGCGGGGGCTGCGGGGGCAGTAGTTACGCCACTGATTGCAGCATGCACTACATATATGATTTTGTACCTTGCGTTTTGCTTTTTCCTGTCTTCCTATTGTCTTCTTCACTGAATCTGCAGATATATCTTTCTGGTGTGTTCCCACCATTAGACACATGGGGCTGAGACGTCATGATGTCTTATCCTAAGTAGATGAGTGAGGTCTCATCTCCATGTATTTCAATCTGTCACTATAAGAGAGCCCTACAGTGAATACACCAGAGAGGATTAGCCGAGGACAGCCAGGTGCATCGCTCGCACACTATATCATAACGGGCGCACGACTGGCACTACATGTTGGCTTAAGTTTACAGGGCCATTATGGGTTAGTAGGCAGGGTGTAGACGGCGCCCAAGTCGCAGCCGTGGGTCATTAAGTCCCCAGGGGACCTCGGTGTACCGCATCAGCTGCACAGCCGGTAGTTCTGCCCCTGCCGCTGCGGTTATTGTTTGGTGATCACTTGTTATCACCAGACAATATCAAACTACACTAAAAAAATACTAATAGGTGGATGGGCAAGGCCATTTAACAAGTCCTTTCTTTCAAACAATATTCCCCCTTTAGTATTTTTCTTGTGATCACAAGATATTATCACCCTATTATCACCCTATACTACTGAAGCCCATATTTCCCCCATCCTGACATCAGTAAACACATGATGTGGTAAGTTGTCTCATTTTTTTCAATTTTTGTGCCTTGTTGGGCTACTACTTTATTCCTGCACATTTTATGCATTCCATTTAAATGTGCAGGTTATTTTATGAAAACGTGTAGAATATAGTTTTTTACAATTTTGAAAAGGTAGATTAATGCCAAAGGAAGAATTACAAAGTATGTCTTGATGGTGGTTAGACAAAAAAAATACACACATTTTGGCCATTTTCAGTAGATTATATTTGCCATATGAAGTGAAATAAGCAAACTAATACTATTTTCTGGAAACTCAGTCTTCTGAGAAAGAAATCAAGTTGTGTACTGCAAAACAGTTACTGATATTAATGTTGGAATGTTACCAGCCCAAAATGTGGCAAAGTAGGCTCATCAGCGAAGGAGTAAAACATGTCTAGACCTTTTTACCAAAAATATATTACAGTACATAGGGCTTGATTCAGCAGTGCACGCAAGTGCACTGCTGAACGCAGATTCCCGATTCTCGCGAATCTGCGCATGTGCAGGACTCCCAGAGACTGTGCGGACGTACGCAGTCTGCTGGGCTCACAAGCCGGCCAGCCTGAGTAAGCTTAGGCTTACTCAGCTGGCCGCCCGCCCAGCGCCGTCCACCATCGCGACCATCGACCACTGTTGGTCATGATGGTGATCCCAGCCTGCGACCTCCGTCTGCAATTGCATTATTGCAAGGATCGCAATTGAAAAGCTGCCTGCGTGCTGCTATTGCGATCCTTGCTGAATCATGCCCATTGTCATGAGAACTATGAAGCATTAAAGAACACAAGTCAGGGCAGACAGAGACGTGATGGTAGGAGAATGATTTGCAGTGCGATGGTGCCACTGACATCATCACTGTCCTTCTACGAAGGTCTGATGGTGCTCTTTGCATTATTGCACTTCATGGAGTGGGGCATTACGATGCATTAGCAAGAGTTATATACTAATATATGTGTGTATAAACTGTATATATTTATATTTCAATTAATTTTATCCTTTAACAACACCACACAGACATCAGTATGTTCCTAGTCATATGTCAGGTGAATGCTTCTATTTTACATTTGACCCCTAGGGCAGATGGAGCCATTGCTTGTTGTGTAATAGTGGGCGATGTGATTCCCACCAGACAGGGTTAATTCCAGTTCTGCCAAGCTGCCCCTGCATTAACAGAGTAGTAACTTGATCTCCCCAACGGCATACATAATAAATGTGGTAGCCAGGCAGCAAGGTGTTTGAAAATCTGCTCCTGTAGGTTAGCGCTGTATATCCATATGTATCAACACAGGCTGCAACCAGCTAGACTATTCCTTAGAGGGAGAACATCCTGTAGGATCCTAAAAGAGGAGCACTGCAGTTTGAGAGGGTGAATGAAGATGTATGTCTTTAATTATCTTTTCTGCTGCCTTTTATGAAAAAAAAGCATATTTTATAATAGTAATGCCTCTACCCTTATCTACTTGTGCGTTGTAGATTTTAACATATTTGTCAAGTGAGCTAGAATATGTAGTTCTTTGTGGAACCTGCTATTACATGTCATTGTAATCTAAGCTTTTCCCACTGAGATTACTTAATTGGAGGATAGTGAATGAATGCAGAACTATGATGCCATTCCAATCACTGGCAGTAACTGTGTTCATTATGTTAAAGCCCATATCCAACAAGAAGAGGAAACAGGGTTGTGTCGTGACTACCCATTGATTGGCAGGAGGATGAATCTTGGTGTAGTTTCTAATTCTATAGAAGCGAACCGAACAGCTATGTTCATCAATGGTCTTGTTCCACCTGACAACTGACCCTCTAATAGTGTAACCCGGGATGCCAAGAAGGGGTGAGGGCGGGTACTGATTACCCAGGCCTGAACATGTTAGAGGGGCCCGGGTCAGCTGCGGAGGGGAACAAATGCCCCCTTTGCAGTGCTGCTGCGTGACCACGCCTCACGATATGGCCAGTGCTCCAGACCAGTGCAGCTCATGGTGGCCCTGAGAGTAACAATATATCATTTGAGTACACAGTCTGGAACCTGACCACTAGAGGAGCGGGTGCACCCTCAGACAGTAGGGATCACTGGAGATTTCCCCTGTACCCATATGGGCTAGTCAACCCTGGGACACAAGCATTGGACAGAAGGGAGAAAGCCCTAATAATACAGTGAAGAGCAAGCAACAGCAGTGGCAGGGAAAATACACAACTTTATATACTCAGACCATAAGTAAAACACATATTTTGGAGTGTTTCCTAAGTTACACATGTTGCATATTAAACATGTACAGTATGTTTCGGTTGGAAAATTGTCATAAATCTTATTTTCACAAACTTCCAACTAAACTGAGAAAAATACAGTTAACACTTTACAAAATTCACCATAAATGACTTTCATTGGGGACTGAAAACTTTGTTTCGTGTTATATATAGAGTTAGCATACTGTACAATACTAGAGAATACAATATTGAAGAGGTTTATGTGTGGAAGAATTAATATTAGAATTGCCCGCCAACTTGCTTTATACTCAACTCACAATTACAATGGAAGACAGTGGCATGATGTCCCAGAAGTTTCAGGGAAGTCGTGGCTAGCCATTTATATGCCACCTTGCCCACAAAATTGCACTCTCCCCCTTTGCAAGTTGACCTACATCCTGGTTGCTTTAAAATTCAGTTTAGTTCAGGAAAAATGGATAAATAATGCATAATTTGATTCTGAAAAGATGTCCGACATCTTTTTAGTTACATTATTTTTTCCAATCGCCTCAAATCATATCTCAGGGAATCTCCAACATTTTGAGTTTACAATGTATTCATTCTGTTGGCATTTCCTCTGCACATTTCTCATCTTGCAAGATCCCCAAGTAGGCTGTGGAAAATCAGCAGAATGCACACTGAATGCTGTGATTTAGGACAAGTGAAAGAGTTTGCTCCGATATCCTTCTACCCTCCACAAACACTTGTTGGCATTACAGTACTAATAAGGGTTTAGAAAATCATTCAAAGCAAGAGCATTTTATATAAAGATGCCAACACATTTTTTCAATTGATAATTTTTGCTGGAATCCTACAGCCATCTTGTGTGGCGCACAAAAGATATTGATCATATGTACATTACCAAATATAATTTTCTGCCATGAGTTGCTTATTCTAAGAAATCAGGAGTAGAGTGCCTAGTGGCGTGAAACAATCATCAGTTATGCCAGCCATGAATAGAGCTTTGTAGTTAGGTGTATACAATCTGTGGCAGGCAGTCACTAACACCCACTGGACATTGATATATTAGTACTGTATTTTTCATATTTGGCACATTGAAATATTGGATTAATGTTAGTATTCTATTTGTGTCTTTAATACATTAGTCACTCGTGTGACTCATACAGTGCTTCAGATATATGCATTCCTTTTTTCAAATCCTATACAGTGTTAGATCATTGCTATATAGTGAGATAGTTATGCATATGTATTTTTCCTGCAGTATTTCAAACTACAATTGAATTAAATGCCTTTAATAAAAATTGCAGATGTAAGCCCCTCTGGCAAAATTGCCGCAAACCAGAAATTAAAACTAAAACTCTGTACAATAAATAAACCCCATGGTCAAACTGATGAGAAGAAACATGTATCTTTATTAGCTATTGTTCTTTATAAAAACCTAGCTGTTGCCTGCAGCTACACCCACGATGCTTTTGCCAACATTTTTTCTTTTTTATTTGAAGTCTTCTAGTTCTATTGTTTTACATAGGGGGCCCTGTCGCGGCAGTGGCCCACGTGACCAGCAGCGCTATACAGACTGCTTGCAGCAGCACCTTCACCAGGGGCAGAACTATGGGAGACAATTGAGGCACCTACCGTCGGGCTCCAGCTCTGAAGGGGCACCTCCTCCATTGTCTACAACATATTCACCCCACTTAGGGCTGTAACTATGTACCCGGAGTGTATCGTCACGGCCGCCCAATACATGGCACCCCATCCCGGCACCTGAAAAGCCACCATACACTAGTGGAGAGCCCATGTCAGATCATCAGCTGCTGCCTTCGTCTATCTATAGCCTATCTGCATGCGAATTGCTACATTACAGTGTCAGCGGCTGTGACGGGGGGGGCACCAAATTATAATTTGCCTCCAACGCCACTGACCTTCACCCACCACTCACACCAATGTGTGCCCTGGGCACAGAATGCTATGTATCCTATCCTATTCAAGTGGGGTGTGTTAAAAAAGTTTGGCAATATAAAGGTCGACTGTCAATGGGTCGACACCAGATGGCTGACGGGGACAAGAGGTCAACAGGTTCAAATGGTAACCTAACCCTAGCCTAACCTTAACCCTCCGTGTAGTGCCTAACCCTAACCGTCCCCTCTTCCAGCCTAACCCTCCCCCAAGTGCCTAAACCTAACACTCGCCCTATCCTTAAGACTTATGTAAAACCACAAAAAAGTGTCAATCATGTTTGTATCGACCTTTTAACCCTGTCGACCTTTAGTACCTGTCGACCTATTGCATGTTAACCATCTGGTGTTGACCCATTGATGTCGACCTTTACATTGTTCACCATCTATCTGGATACCATTCAAGTGAACACAGGTCTAAAGCACCTCTCCCCCCACCCCTTACCGGCCGTGCACTTGGTGCCACACCTATCTCTTGCATTGATGATGTCTATAAATTTTGTTTTTGTTATTGCTCAGCTTTAACTTGGATTGGATCAAGATGAAACAAAGCGCAGGTCAAAGCGCAGGTCAAAGCGCAGGTCATTCTAGGAGTTTCCACTACTAAATGATGCAGTTTTCATGAAAAGCGATTCAGTAGTTTTTGCGCCAACTTGGAACAAACAAACACAACGTTCTTATTATATTAGTATAGATGTAGAAGGGCAAGTTTAAATAATACAATTAATTCACTTTTCAGTGCCTTCTTGAGAGCATGAGGTTCTCTGAGAAGATTTTGTTTTGAAAGCAACCTTTGGCTGGGAATTTAGTCAAGAGAAACCTGCTGGATCTGGTATCTGTTAGTTTCAGACAGATCTCAGTACAGAGACGTAAAGTACAGTAAAATACAATATCAGTCTGACATTCAGAACAAGGCAATGTTTGTAGTGTGGACAACACCTTTATAGAAAAAGTAGAAATCTGGTTTTTATATATTGGATTACATATAGGCTATAGCTAAAGAACAAATAAATTCTCTAAACAATCTTATATTGTACTAAAATGGGGTAGAATATGTAAACAAACAAAACACACGTAGAAACAAACCATGTAATTTTAATGTATTGCACTGACATCCAAAAAACAATCGGGACGCCTTGAGAATTAATTTTAGGCAGCCCAGGGGGACTTAGGGTAAGGCTCCGGGCAGGGTGAATTAGGATCAGGCACCACCGGGGAAGTTTAGGCACTAAGGGGGGGGGAGGGTTAGGGTTAGGAATTTACCAGGAGGGTGCGGAGTAGGGAGGGTTAGTATTAGGGTGCAGGAAAGGAGGGTTAGGGGGTAAATAGGACAGGGGAACATTACTTACTGTTCCCCTGTCAGGATTTGAAGCATTGGGATGCCACTGTTAGTGTACTGACAGCCGGCATCCCGTCCATCGGTATTTCATACCGATTCCCTAAAAATGAACTCTGTAACACAATGTAACTTTAGTATGCTCTAACAGTTATTTCATTTGTTACAGAGAAATGAGCGAAGTGTGCTTTGGCCTGGAATCACCCACCCTCCTGGCTGCCAGCATGTACTGCAGTGGGCCAGTCACATCTGGACATCATTACTGCAGCAGACAGGCTGGAGGGACAGGCAGAAGGTGGTTGTGCAGAAGCCAGCAACTATGCTCCTGATCATCCCTGCTGGCTCTTGTGCATGTGGACCATTTCTGAGTGCGGAAACATGCCAGAATAACCTCACTGTTTGAAGCTAGACCTTAAAGTGGAACCTGGCTTTGTTAAACTCCTAATAGCACACAGAGCTTTTGAAAATGGTTCTTGTAAAATGCTTAGAGCACTTGTAGAAACAAATGGAAGTGCCTTATTTTGTGTGGACTGACAGGAAGAAATTCCTTGCAACATATTTTTGTAGTTGGGAGGGGTGTGTCTAGAATGAAGCAACCTGGGTCATCGGAGGCATCTGTGTGGGTGATGCAGGTACTTCAGCACCCTCAATATTAGTACTGACACTTACTAATAATTTTTTAGAAATTGGTGCTTATGACCTACAAATGTATCCTCATACATCTAGCCTCAATAAGCCATGTGGCAAGAGACGCCTGGCACAAGTGAGACGCAAGGTCCTGTGTGTGTCCTAGCGCAGAGCGTTTATTTTTAGTCTTTTTTTTTTTACCTGAGAATACGCCTGTTTTATTTACAATGTTTTTAGTCCCAGTTCTGATGATGTGTATATTATTACATTTAAAGAACAGAATATTTATTTTTGGGCTGTATGTCTTCGGAACTATAGGGGCTTTGTTAGGTAATGGTAGTTGTTGCTATTATAAGGGGGCTCACTGTGCATCATGGACCACATTTTGGGGGAAGATCACATACTGTATATGCGTTGTAGGAAGATAGCAAAGCATATGGTATATGCACACAAATGCAAAAGTAGGGTTTCTTTTTTCAGGAAGAATAAGGTGGTAAACTGCAGGGGCTGGACACAAGCACATTTCATTTCAATCTGCCAGATTCAGGTTTCTGAAGATACTATAAAGGGCCTTAAAATGACCTTTATTTTGGGTGATGGTAATCTGTACAAATTCTGTTGTTTCTGCTAAGTGCAATTTCAGTTGTTTAATAATAAAGTGAGCATCACATAAGACCTAGGTCTGGAGTTTAGGAGGAAAGAATCTTTACATTGTCAACTTATTGTGCAAACCATCTGTTTCCAGAAATCATAGGAGCGTATTCCATTATATGCACTTAGTGGAAAGTAAATACACCGACACATTAAAAAAAAGTCTCTTTAACTGGATTGACACATTGCACTCACAAGTCAGATTAGATTATAAAAGCGATAATTGTCCATGTAGTGTCTTTTTCTTTTATTAGAATTTGTATTTACTTTATTAATATCAAAGTTTCTCAAACTCTGTCCTCATGGAACTTTAACAGTACATGCAGATCATATAGCTTCAGTACAGGATGCATGACGCATCCCGCCGGTCTTCGCATGCATGCCGGTGTTGGTAATGCCGGTATGCATGATGAACACCGCAAAGGTAAGATCAGCCCTTTACGATGGAGGGACTTCCGGGTCTATGACCCAGAAGCCCATCTGGCATCCTACTGTGCATGTGCAGAAGACCACACGATCACTTGAGTGCCTGCTATTTTTGTGCTGTAAATGTGAAGGGTATGAATTGATTAAAGAAACACAAATGGGAATACCCAAGTATGAATTCTGCAAAACAACCTATACCACATAGTGAAGATTTACCTGTACCATCATTCAGTTCTTTGTGGGAAGTTGAATGTGATGATATGGAAATGTTAATTTCATCCAGTGCTAGTGACAACACAGATGAAAGTGAGTTTGAAGAAAGTTCCTCTACTCCAAACAAATTTTCTCAAAAGGAACTAAACGATTTAATTCGTGACTTGAATTTATCGAAAAAAGGAGCTGAGCGTTTAGCATCCAGACTTAAAAAAAAGCACTGTCTTCAGCCGGATGTTACTATAACGTCGTATCGAAATACAGAGCAAGCCATACTGCCGTTCTTTAGCCAAGATAACAATCTTGTGTATTGCAACAATATTCCGGAACTTCTCCAGATGATGGGCTTACCAGAATATCGAGCAGAAGACCGGATAGTTCTAAAAGGAGCTTAAAATGCATATTACTGCACAATGGGAATACATTTGCGTCAATTCCTATTGGTCATTCAACAAAACTTAAAGAACAGTATGAAAATATCAAGTTATTCTCAGCATCAGTGGTCTGTTTGTGTCGATTTAAAAATGGTAAACTTTCTTCTAGGGCAGCAAAGGGGATATACTAAGTATCCTTGTCACATATGCTTATGGAGATAGTCTTGCAAAACAAAAGCACTGACAGCAAACCGTATTGTCTCCAAGAGAAGTTATAACTATAGGAGAAGCCAACATCATTCATGAGCTCTTAATTGGCAGGAAAAAAAATCATACTGCCACCTCTCCATATCAAACTGGGTTTAATGAAACAATTTGTAAAAGCATTGGACAAGTCAGGCGATTGTTTCACGTATATTTGTCGAACATTTCCATCTCTTAGTATTGAAAAAGTAAAGGCAGGAATTTTTGACGGCCCATAGATACGGAAACTGGTAAAGGATCCAAATTTTACCACATCTATGACTGAAACCGAATCGGTCATTCAAAAATTTTTGGCCAATCACAAGGCAGACAACTATCATGAATTAGTCCACAACATGCTAAAATGTTTCGAGAAAGTAGGTGCCAACATGAGCATTAAAGTACATTTTTTGTACAGCCATTTAGATCACTTCCCGTCCAATCTAGGAGATTTAAGTGAAGAACAGGGTGAACGGTTCCACCAGGGTATTCAGGTAATGTAAGAAAGATATCAAGGAAGATGGGATCATCACATGATGGCCGATTACTGTTGGACTCTGCAGAGGGCCTGCTCACAACAAGAATACAAAAGAAAATCCTACAAAAAACGGTTCTCATAGCTTCCTAGCACTTATGTATGTAATTATCCTGGATCTTTTTATAACATTTTACGAATCAAATTTAATCATAATTAAAAAAATAACTGTTTAACTATTTTTAACATTGCTTAATTAAATTTTTCATAAATATTAAATACATATGCATATCTCAAAGACTAGAGCCAATTGAAAATAAGCATGGCATATTCATGATCAGGAGCACAATAGTAATCAAAATCAACTCTTAAATCCCTGGCAACAGTTTGACTGTTCCCCAGTGTAATAGATCTACAGGGGTACTAATTATTCCTGAGGATACGTTGCAAACACACACTGTTAGGGTTCCATGAGGACCGAGGTTGAGAAACACAGATCTAGGGTTAATACAAATAAATTAATTCTGATATACTTTTAGCTAATATTTGGGAAGCATAATAAAGTATTTGGAAGAAGACATCAAATGATTGAGATACTGTGTTTCCCCGATAACAAGACCTACCCCGAAAATAAGCCCTACCCTTACTTTTGAAAAACGGTCCAAAATAAGTCCTACCCCGAAAATAAGCCCTAACAAAATCCCCATTTTGTCCGGTCCCTGCGCTACACTAAAATGCCCCCAGCTCTGCTTGGCATCCAATCTCAGCTGCAGTGTCTCACTCTCTCACAGTGAGCGAGCGGCAGCTGGTGTGCGTGGCAGCGTCATTTACAGCTGCGCCGCGGAGGAGAGTAGAGACCATTTTTGAATAAAGGTAGATTTTTTTGTTCACACTTACCTGTTTATTGAAATTGCTGTCAATGTTAATTAAAATAAGCCCTACCCCGAAAATAAGCCCTATGGCAGAGGTTCCCATACGCGGTCCTCAACGCTCCCCAACAGTTCATGTTTTAGTGATATCCATGGTTAAGCACAGGTGGCTAAATCAAATTGACTGAGGTACTAATTAAATCACCTGTGCTCAACCATGGATATCTCTAAAACCTGAACTGTTGGGGAGCCTTGAGGACCGTGATTGGGAACCTCTGCCCTATGGAGTTTTTTTGAGCAGAAAAAAAAAATGTGTCTTATTATCGGGGGAAACACGGTATGAGGTATGAACTGTTGTCCCATCGTCACCCAGCAAAAACATAAACAAGGTTACATACTCAGCCTCAGTCACTTGTAATGACAATGGCTACGCAGACTCATCACAGAGCGATTGACAGGAAGTATCATTTGGGGGTGTTGCCAGGGGGGGTGGTCAGTGAAACGCAGGCGTGCCAGTGCATTTGAACGCCGTTGCATGAGCGTGCATAACATATACACTGCGATGCCATACGCAGCTTGTGTACTCACAGCGTGCAACGAGGTTAGCAATTCCTGAGTAAGGTCAGACGTTGTGCAAATGTGCGTGAGGCTGTGATGATACTCTGTTACCGATGGTTTTGCAGTCTTGCTAAACATTATGAATGTGTGTAAGGTAAGGTGGGCATCCTTATGTTGTGCTGCGATGGCATAGCGATCGCAATGGATTAGCATATCATCGTAGTGAGACTGCGTGCAAATCAATATTACATTCACAGTAGCGATCCGTAATAAATCAGGCCCATTGTCCTTAGCTGCCTATAACAATGTTATTAGGTTGAGAGGCAAAATACCAGAGAAGTATCATAGGGAAGGAGCGTAATCCTCAGCTGGAAGACAAGATAGCTGGGAGCATGGGAGAGCCTAGTGACAGTATAAGAGGTAGGGAATCATGGGAAATATTGAGGGTTAAAGTGCTAGATGGACTCAGATGGGGTCATTGCCTTTTGAAAAAATGCAATAAATTTTTTTTAATTAAATGTTGGGGCTGTGGCCAAAATGTTTGTCTGCAAAATAAATGTTCCCTAGATTAGTATTACTAATATAAGGAAGTTCCCTAGATTACTATTACTACTGTAAGGAAATGGACAGGTTGAGAATTATGTGGTTCAATTGCATTAAGTCTTCCTAAGCCAACGTTTATACTCCTAAACCCTAAACATTGGTGCATCATGTACTGCGTCCACAATGGGAACTGCTGAGACTGAATGTGACTTGCTTATCTACACAGTTGGGCTACCGCTTAGTTAATCAATGACTGAAGAGTCAACAGGAAAGCCAGTATGACGCATATCTTGTGTGTTTGATTAATATGTTAAATATATGTACACAGTGTGTTTCTCATGCTGGGTCTCCCTGATGAATATAGCATGGACCAGTGCTGCATGGGTCTCAGTTCCTCCTTTCCTATGTGGTCTACATTTATTGCCTATTCAACTGTCTAAAGCCTAGAGGTGGATACATTTTCAAATGAATTTCCCTTTAAAGCACTGTTCGAATGCCCTAAAGCACTGATGGTTCCTCTAAAAATCTGTATGACTCCTGCAGAGGTATGCCATGTAAATCACATTGCCTGTGGTTGTATTTCATTTTCTTCTTCCCGGAGGCTTCCACAGCAATATTGTCCACTTTGAATTGATGGGGCAGATAATGTGTGCCCAGGACTCTAATGACCATTTTGCTGATGCATACTGTTTTCATTCAGGCCTGTGGCAACTTGACTCTTCTAGTATTCAAAGCCCACCCATGTGACCAGGGCACTTACTCTCCCTAAATGAATAGGTGTTCAACAGCAAATGTGAACTTTAGTACTATATAACAAAATTGGTTGATTGCTATACGTCAAAAGTGAGGTTTCCTTTTTCACTGTGCGATAGGTGAAGGGAATAGGTTTAGCAGTAATGCAGTTATCAATGTTTAATGTGAACAAGGAGCGCACAGTATTACAAAGAGTCCTATAGTACTTTATCATTCTGACTGGTTGTTCTATTATTTTGGCAGCTGCTCACAACTCGCAGGCCGGTTAGATGATAAAGCCGGATGTGTTTGCTAGACTCCTGCTCGCCATAACTGAGGATATGTTGTAGCTAGGAATGTAGCAGTTCTGAACATAATTTTTTTCAACTTGAATATTTAAACTTAAGCTGGGTACACATTAGACAATGTATTGGACGATTTGCCAATTTTCGACAGATCGGAACGACAAATCTTCCACATCGTCAAATGTGTACACTTTCTCGCGCGCCCCCACGCATCATTTGTCACATCTTCAGATCTGACTGCATAGCATGCCAATCTGATGATTTGAGGAATGACACCACGCTTGTAGATGCAGCGGGGAAACAACATATCGGGAGGTATGTAGGACCGTCTGATATATCGTTCAGTCGCATTGTGCGCTGCTGGGTACACACATCGTTTAATGTGTACCTAGCATTAATCATGCAAATCCATTATAGCCAAATTGGGTCCTCACATTGTAACTCCCGTACTACACCTTTAGAATAGATGTTTCAGCTCATTCCATGTTTTAGCCTTCCTGAGCAAGAGAACATTCCATTTTCTCCAAATTATGCATGTACATAGACCATTTTTTAAAATGGGTAAAGACATTTAGCAACATGAAAAGATGGCTGACACAGAAGGAGCATTTTTAACAAGGGGGGCTGTGTGCAGTTGTTTTCTGCATGCCCCCTCCCATCCAAGTTACCAGTCTACTGGAGGTGCTGTCTTTCTGACAATTATTTTTTTTAATATGGCACCTGCGCAGAAGATGGCAAAGACTTGTGCATAGTGACAGAGCCTTGGATATCTTCTGTGCCATATTAAGGAAGACTTTGCTAGAAAGATGGTGCTGCCAGCAGCCTGTTAACTTAATAGGTCATTTCCAGGTGCAGGGTGAGTGGAGCAAGGACCCCTTTGACCCAAAGCTTCGTGTACACTGCACACCCTGCACCCATTATAGATATGCCAATGAACCATAGAAATAGCCTTATGGGGGATAGTATTTAAATTTATCTGACAGGTGAATGAGGAATTGCAAAGGCATCAAGGAACAGTAGGTAACGTGAACATCTCCCAAAAAGGTCTCCAGGCGGTATGCAAGTTGGTGTGAGAGAGATTTAACATGTAAATATATTTGGGGGATAGCCATTTCTCTAAACTGTACATATCATCATTAACCACCTCAGTTATCATGCTATTTATGTTATATTGACCTTTAATTCTAGCCACAATGGCTTATGATCTCAAAAAACTGTACCCTAACCCATGCTGGAATAAGGAGACAAGTGAGGACTTCTGCATCTCTCAGACTAGAGTGGCGTGTGTTTCAGAGTAACAGCAGTAAAATAACACATGAATGTGATTTAGGGGCTGGAGGACCGTGATAACTTTCTGCCTAGCAACAAAAAAGGTTGTTTTCTTACCAACCATTCTTTTCACATGCTCTCCAGTCAGTGGCAGATGGTGAATGTTGTTTTGTGAATGATAACCACTAGTCTCTGCATACGTTCTTCTCATAGATTATATTTTTGCTACACAGATGTAGATCTATATACTTAGATACAGTGTGTGTACACAGGCTGGGTGACAGCTTTCTCCTGCAGAGGTGGCTATCATGTAAGTCTTACAGAGCAAACAAACCATAAATAGAATGCACTTTCCACAAAATGTAGTGTGAGAAAAAGCTTAAAATAAAGACGTTTCAAGTCTGTAGCTGCAGATCTAATAAAAGCTAATTCATTTAAAAATTACACTCTACTTAGAGTTTTACAGGTGGCACATTAGAAACCTGTCAATCTGTGGACATATTGTTATCTGTGGATATTAAACTTGTTTAGATATATCTGTTGTGATCTATTTATTAGAAAATTGGTTAATTGTTAATTATACTGGCACATCACTGTTAACTCATTAGTCATTAGCGATCCCTGCAAACATGTTAACGCTCACTCTAATGGTGTATACACAAGGTCAGACTTGCTAGATCAACGATGAACGATTTGACCAACGATTTCATGAACAATTGAACGATTTCTGACAGTATTAAAATGAATGAAATTGTCCAAATCTATCTGCAAACACAGTCGATGTCAGATATCGTTATCTGACATGCGGGAACGTGCATCGTTGGGCGATGCATGCCCTACATGTCAAAGATATGGACGATTGAACGATTTTTACAAGTGAATAAACGATCAAATCAGCCAAGCTGCATTCTCGATCACTGCTGGACTTTCCACCATTTATCACATTCGCTTTTAAAAAGCTGGGATGTGTTACAGCTAGAGATGAGCGGTTCGGATTCTGTGGAATCTGAACCGCTCTGAACATAGGGGATCCGAGTCCACCCGAACCCTGTTCGGGTGTTCCCTGCCTGACTCGTATCCCCGTTCGGGGCCGAACGACGGCCTCCTGATGTCGGCTTCTCTTGAGAGAATCCGACGTCAGGGCTCCTCTAGTGTAGGGCAGACCGCTGTGATAGCGATCTGCCCTACACAGACACAAACACACAGCCGCCAGGGGCACTACTGTGTGTTGTAACATAAATAAGGGACACTACTTTATGGTGTAATGTGAATCAGGGACACTATGTGCGGTGTAATGTGAATAAGATTGTGCACTGTGACTCCTAGGGCAGTAGCCCACTATGTAAACAAGTACTGTGATTCTGCTGGCCGTACCCCACTGGGTGGGTGCACTACTTTTCATTTCTGCCACTGCTGTGTGGCAATGTGTCATAGATGTGCTTTAAACTGCGGTGTCTGTGCCGCTGCTTTGTCGCTTGGTAACCAGTCAGCTCACTGCAACCTTTGGCCAATAATGGTGAAAACTATAATTTAAACTGTGAGATGGTCTAAATTGACTGTAAATGACTGGAAATTAAGGTTATTAAAAGCCCAATTTATGTAATTTTAGCTTTTTATTGTTAATTTTTGTAAAAAAATCCAAATCCAAAGCCAGTCACCGCAATTTGGCAAAGCCAAATCCAAAGCCGGACGACGAATTACAACCAAATCCAAATCCTTCAAAAATGGTTCGGCGCACATCCCTAGTTACAGCACAATAGTGAGCCTGGAAAATTTGCGGAAAGGCTATACAGTAGTAACAAAAAAAAAACCAGGCGGCGTGACATTTGAAAGTGTTTCATCTGTATAATTAAATATGTACCGAAAATT
Source organism: Taudactylus pleione (assembly GCA_031769625.1). Classification (NCBI taxonomy): domain Eukaryota; kingdom Metazoa; phylum Chordata; class Amphibia; order Anura; family Myobatrachidae; genus Taudactylus; species Taudactylus pleione. Next base: position 2,838,782 of record JAUIMM010000086.1, read on the forward strand.
AGGGTTTTGTTTGGGTGCTATTATTATTTAATAAATGTAGCAATAAACAAAGATGATGAAAACACCTGGGTAATTTAGGCACACCAACCATATTAGAAGCAAAGGCTTCCACACAGGAATGGCTCCTAGGTTAATTAAACAGATCATCGCATGATCAGGGTCAAATAATAAACATCAGGAGTCAGGACTGTCCTGGTCAGGGGCAGATCCAGAAGAAAATGACAGGGGAAGAGGGGGAGGGCTCTCTCTCCTGGAGAAGTGGGTGTGGCCTTGAACAAGGGGCGTGGCCTCAAAGGGAATGCTGTATTTATAAACCTTGCACTCATTTTTAGCATGCTGGGGGCATGGAGTACATGCAATAACTAAGACCATGAAAAGTTATGTCCTACTGTACCTGTGAGTTGGTGTTTTAAGCTCCGTTCATAGTTGTCTAAATCTTGGAAAGTTTTGGACCTATCTGGAAAAGAGAGAGGGAATAAATGCATTTAATAAGTGTCAAATAATTTAGATCCCTCCCCCTGAATCTGCAACTGCCAGGGAAACATAAAGCATTAGAATGCATGGATGCCCTCTCCCTGCCCATATCTATATTACTGCCCCGTCCATAGCTGCCTATTTGCCCTCTCCCTCCATTTCGCTCTGATTGCCCCTTCCATTGTTGGCTCATTGCCCTTGCATAGCTTTCTGATTGCTCCTTCCATAGCTGTCTCATCAAGCCCTCCCTGCATATCTCCCTCATTGCCCCTGGGTCCCTTGTCACAGCTGTCTCATTGCTCGTTTACTTCATATCACACTGACCCCCTCACAGCTCTCACTGACCCTCTCACTGCACTCCTCCCAGCACACTGACCTCCCTCCCAACTCAAGCATTGCCCCCCCACAGCACATCCAGCGCCTCACAGTGACCCACCTCACTGCCCACCTTACAGCACACATTGCCCCTTCCCAGCACTGATACCCCCCACAGCTCACTCTGACACTCCTTCCAAAACCGCACACTGTCCACCTCAGAGCACTCACGGACACCCCTCACAGTCCCTTTCATTGTCCACCTCACAGCACTCCTTCAATATTCAACTCATGGCACCCTTCAGCCTCTTTAATAACCACCTCTGGCCCAGGGTCTATTAGCACCCTGTGCAAAATTGTTACAGCCCCTCCCTCTTCCAAATAGATCCATAATTAATACTTTCATTATTATTTATATTATTAACAAACACACACATTGTGCCACACAAAAATAAAAAAAACACATTGGCCCCCAAAGAAAAAAAGCAAACATATTGGACAGCACAGGAAAACAATAAACACTTATTAATTGCCCCAGCCCCCACAGAAGATTGACTTAACTTGTCAGTAGCAGAACAGAAGAGAGGGAAAGGTTCACAGTCCCCTCCTTTCTCTCATTCTAAGGCAGCACCGGCACCCGCAACGGCTGCATCCTGTGTCTGCGGGGACAGGTTTGGTGTTTGGCAGGGTGGGAGAGTCTGTGGAGATAGGTGTGGTGGGTGACAGGATGAGAGAGTCTGCATGGGGACAGGTGTGGTGAGTGATAGGGTGAGAAAGTTTTGCGCAGGGACAGATATGGTGAATGATGCTGAGAAAGTCGACAGATGTTCTGGGTGACAAGGTGAGTGTCTGCGCCAACAGGTGTGGTGGGTGACAGGGCAAGAGTCTGCAGGGCAGATGTGGTGGGTGAGAGTCTGCGAGGCAGATGTGGTAGGTGACAGTGTGAGAGAGTTTGCGGGTACAGGTGTGGTGGGTGACAGGGTGAGAGAGTCTGCAGAGAGTCCGAGCGGACCCCGATATTAACATACTAACCCACGGTGAGCATCGGAGCAATTCATCATTGCTCTGATGCAGAGACAGCTGATCCGAAAATCAGCTGCCTACCCTATCAGAGCAGTAATACTTAGCACTGCCGAGTCTGACTCGCAGGCGCACAAAGCCCTGGCGTCTGTCAGAAGGATCCGGACAAGGGCGGAGGGATCATGAAAGGGATCCATAGGGAAGGAGCGGGGCAAGCGCCGAGTGCGGGAGCAAACACCATCTGAAGATGGCGAATGCTCCAGTAGTCAAGCTTCGAAAATATTGTATTTTCGGAGCTTGATGAATTTTTGTCACCATACTAGTGTAGGCAGAGACGTAACTAGATTTTTTGGTGCCCTGTGCCAGAGAGAGCATTGGCGCCCCCCCCCCCCCCATTTTTAAAATAGGGACATAAGATAGTGCACCTGAAAAAGGGCCATGGCCTCATGGGGAAGGGCCAGGGAAGAGATAGGGGAGGCCAGGAGATGCTGGGGATAAAAGAAGAGGAAGCTACAAGTGAGAATGATAATAAGCAGGAAAGTTGACAGGTCCAAACAGCGCCCCCTGCCCTGCCCTGCGGTGCCCTGTGCCATGGCACTGGTCGCACTACCCTAGTTACGGCCCTGACAGCAGGCCACATCGCAAGTGAAAGGTAAGCAGGACATATCTGTGATTTCTCATGTGTTACCTTTATGATGAATGTCCCGAAAACTTAATTTCTACAAAAGTAGGCGAAAATGTAAATTTTTAAGTTTTTGTAGATATTAAGGGCTCTGTTTATTAACATTATTTTTACTAAAATAAAGTGGAAAAGGGTGTTTTCACACGCTTTTCACATTATTTTAATATTACCTAAAGTTACTACAATTGCCTAAAGGGCAATTGGAGTAGAATTCATAAAATTCTACGCCAAGCCCTAATTATCACTTATTTTTAGTAATCAGATCGTATTTCCCACAAATGTAATGGGAAATGTGATCTGGCCAAAGTTACTAAAAATAAATTGTGAAAAAATACCAGGAAAGCCCTGTGATAATAACGCCACCTGGAGGTGGCGTTATACAGGGTTTTCCCTGGTTACCGGACTCCTGCTCTGCTATAACGGGCAGAGCAGAGCCTGGAGCCGGCCCCAGTGGTCTAAACAGACAAAACGCTGATCACTGCTTAAAAAAAGAAAAAAAAAATAGTATTAAAAAAAAAAACTTACCTGAGTCCAGAGACCGGTGATCAGGGCTCCGGGTGATGTCCTCCCTCCGGTCAGCTGGTCTCCCAGCCTGCACTGGTGCCTGGTCGTCACCTGACCGAGTCCCAGTGCAGTATGGGATGTCAACTGACCGGAGCCACGGAGAACAGTACCGGAGCACCGATGACTGCAGGTAAGTGTAATTAAGGGAGGAGGGAGGTGGGGGTCACGGGGGGTCCGCGATCACAGGGGGCGGGGCTTAGTGACAGTTGTTCGGCGCATGTGTCGGCACTTGTCACAGTATTTTTTGTGAAAATACCGTGATAAGTGTGTGGAGGGGATTCGCAGGGACAGAGCTTTATCACAATCCCTGTGATATTGCCTGAATTCGCAGTGCGAATTCAGTCTTTAATATCACACTACAATCTGCATTACAAATGCGGATTGTACTAAATAGAACCCTAAGTGATAATGAATAGTCTCCTCAGAAAAGTAGATGTAATGTGCTATATGAAGGGGGCGGTAGGACTAGTCAACATTCAGAAAGTTTACATTCAGAATGTAGACATGGACATTAGGTTGACAACCAACATGTTGATGTACAATTATGTCAACATGATTAAAATCTTAACACAATCAGAATGTCCACATTTAGCATGTTGACAGCAGAATGATGACATATGGTTTTTGCTTATTTTAGCCCCAGTATAACCCTAACTAATCAACAAAAAATATGTCGACAACATTCCGGTGTCAACATCTTGAATGACGAACTTCCGAATGTCAGCTAGCTGATTGCATACCACATATGAATACAAAACTAAATGACAGTTGTTGTCAGCACTTGTTACCACCAATTGCTTATCTATACATAGCTTGCAAATTAAAACATGGGGGATTTGTTCATTTTGATATACAATATAGAAAACATTCAAATTATGTCGATACAGGTTGAGTCTCCCATTCCCAAAATACTTGTGACCAGGGGAATTTTGGATAACGGAATATTCCGTATTTTGGAATAATTGCATACCATAATGAAATATCTTGGGAATGGGACCCTAATATACACACAGAATGCATTCATGTGTTATATACACCTTATACACACAGCCTGCAGGTAATTTTATACAATATTTTCAATAATTTTGTGGCTCAAGCAAAGTTTGTGTACAGAAATGAAATTCATTTATGTTTCATATACACCTTTTACACACACAGCCTGAAGGTAATTTTATACAATATTTTTAATAATTTGTGCCTTAGACAAAGTTTGTGTACATTGAACCATCAAAAATCAAAGGTATCATTATCTCAGTCATGCTAAAAATATTCCTTATTTCGGAATATTTGGATATGGGAGACTCAACCTGTACCATATAAAAATTAATTGTAATAATTACTATGCAAAGCAGTAAGAATTTTATTGTCCGATGTGTAATACATGATGTATACTAATGACCACTGTTCAATGCAGACCCTACACTATATAAAAAGGAGACACCACTTATCTGATAACTATACAATGCCAGTGGATATACTATACAGTACAGAAATCATATATATTGTGGCAATATAATAATGACCCCTTATGCACGCCCACTTATTGAATACTTACCTTTCCCACAAATGCCAGAGGAAAGCTACACTACTACTCTCACAATGTACCCCATGAAGGTGGCCTAGCACAGCTGCACATAGCAAAAGGAAAATAATTGCATCAGGAAGAATAGTTAATGATTTGGTCCTGTATACACTCACTGGCCAGTGAGATCAGGTGTACATAGTGTAATTGATCTCATTGGCTGATGTGTTTATGCAAGCTCCTGATATTGGCCATCTTTTCCATTATGTAGTTTCTCTGACAGGTCTCAAGAACAGCAACGGTCTTATGCCGTACAGGCCTTGTTAATCTGAAACTTCCAAATTGAGAGTTGGTACTATATAGCGGGAAGCTCACGCATGAATGTCTTTGGACAATGGCATTGCCCTCTAGTAGAGCAAGGGAATAGATTGTCTAGGAGTTTTCTTCTGCCTGCTTAACCACCAAAAGTTGGGTGGATGGTAGATGACCCCCAAAACATTAATGCATGTTCTTTAATCTTAGCAAGTAACTCTAGGTAGAGAAACTATTTTAAAATAGTCATTACAGTGGGTTGTGGTATATTTTGTCGACATTCATCATGTCAACACTGATGAAATTTCGACCTGATTAGAATATCGACAAAATCACAGCCTTATCTAGACATTCTGGTGCCCTGTGCGAGAAAGAGCAATGGTGCCCCCCTCCCCAGATGCAGCACTCACCTGCCCAATAAACTAGAATTATCATAATTGACTACCAAATATACAATAATGTCTTCTTGTTTGCCATCATCTTATTTAAATGAAGGTACATTATTGTATATTTGGTGGCCATCTGCTACATTAATACCCTATACTTAGCACAGTATGGATAATATTAATATAATATCAGGTCATGTTGTAAATCAACTTTCTCCCAAACTCCCCCTTCCTCCCCGTGGATCTCTCTCCTATATGCAGTCAGCAGCACTCACCTGGTCAATAATAGTCTATGACCAGGCCTAGGCTGAGTGACTGACACCTGTGTTTGGAGTAGGACTGACACTGTCAGTCTAACTGGAGTACTGCCTGGACCGGACCCTACCTGTCGTCGTGTCTGCACGCCCAAATACAACTGCTCCTTACTGTTGCCAGTGCCACCGTGGGAGTGTGGAGCGGAGAAGTCATGACCTACAGAAAGCGCCAGCCGGGGAAAGTGGAGCTGAGGGAGGTTTACAGACGCCAGAAGCTGCTGTGAAGGAGCCTGGCGCACACTGCTGCTGATATACATGGCAGCGGTCGGCTCAGCAAATAAAAATTGTGGTGGGCGGACGGTTTTCACCCCAGGGCACCCTGCGGTCAGTGCGATTGCATCGGCAGCACCACCCTAGTTATGGCCCTGGACAAAATGTTTAGTGCTGACTTCCCTGGTTTGGCCACTCAAGCAGTGTCTTTCAGGTCCAGTGATCAGGTGATGATAACTTCATGCGGATCCAGCTGCACTGCCAGTGGTGAGTATGTCTAACCCTAACACCTAATTCTTACCCGCCCCCTAGTGCCTAACACTAATCTCCCCTCCCCTCCCCTTCCACAGCTTAATACCAATCTGCTTTTAGTGCCTAACCCTAGCTCTGCCCTCCCGTAGACTAACCCTCCCCTCCTGTACTGTAACCCTAGCCCTCCGCTGCCAGTCCTTGCATTTCACATGTCGACATTGTGAACATGACTTCATTCTGCACAAGACGACATGTTCAAAGTGACATTTCAACAATGTTCACATCATAACTTTAGACAATATGACTGCATCCTTTAGTGATAACTAGGTTTCAAAATTATTCCAAACCAAGCCTACATACAATGTGAGCATTAGGTGTATGATTCTTACAGAAGCGGGAACCGCGCCCTGTGCAGAGAGGGACCCGGACGCCCCAAACACAGAAAAGGGGTGTGGCCTAATTACCATAGGCCTAAATGACGCTATTTGGGAGCAGGCACGTATGGCACTCCTCCCACTTAACGTCAGGCTGGGGAAGAGCCCAGCACTACGTCAGTAGTTGGGCTGCCCCAAGCTCTCTCCCTGCACTTAATGCATGCGCGCGGCATCCATTCTTCTTCTCCGGGGCCGGCACCGCCGCACAGCTATGGCGGAGGAGGTGCCCAACCTCCCTAGCGCCCGCGGGACACTTCGTCCCGCGGGTGCAACAGCAGGGCAGTGCCTGAAAATGGTATTGTCCCGCTGAAATCGAGAATGGCTGGGAGGGGTGCGGCCTCTATGAGGTGGTGCCTCTGTTCGACTGCACTGGTCGAACATGCCTCGAGCCGACCCTGGCGATGAGTGTCTCTCTGTTACATTGCATAACTTACACACCCCACTAAAACTCAAGATTCACCGACCAATCTATGATTGACAAACGGAGATCTTCACAACCAACTCTCACATCAGTTCTGATCCCCAATGTGGTCTTGCATTCTGGTATTATTTGTGTACACAGTACCACAGTAAGGGGTCATTTCACCTGCTTTTATGAAACTTAGGGATAATGAATAGACCCCTATGGGACTTTTAGACCTCTGCTGACCACTAGACAAGCTTAACAGGATCTTCATGGGTCCAAGTTCAAAACTGCACAAATATTAGCGATAATATGCCACCTGCCAACATTTTAAAGAGGTAAAGTTAAGAGTTTTGTTAATGAAAATTAAAAATCTGTTGCATACTGACGATTCAAAAGAGGAACCATTTGGATGAAGAGTTGTAAAGTAATATTTGCTGGAACAGTTGGAAGGACTTGACTTACAACACTTTTTTTTTAAATTTAATACAGACCTGTTCATGTTCATATCAGTCAGATGTTTTTAATTTGTGCAGTAAAACATGTCACTTCTTCTTTGTGTGTATACATGCAACATGTCAGATATTCCTATAACACTGGCCTGCTACTGCCTTCTTGCACATTAAGACAGCCTACAGAAGTAAAACAGCCAATCAGGCTGTTATTACCAGTTTGCTATTGCGGTTGGGAGTCCTTATGTTTCATTAGGCATTTCACAACTTCACAAGTGACAAATGTCATTTTGTCTGTACCATGCTGCTGCAGTGTGCTTACCGGATTGTTGCCTGGGATACAAGACATGTCTCTCTCCTCCTGCATTGCCCCGCTAGCCCAACTCTACCCTCGGCAGGAAGCCACCGCTCTCTGCTGCGTTCCTCTGGAAACCCATTTAGTATTGACAGCTCATGAAGGAATAGAGTGGGAGGGAAAAAAGGGGATTCATTACTACACGAATGAGGTTTGCAATATGTGCTTCTTTTTAACCGTTCTATACACTGGAAAGCAAATCAGCTAATCCTTCTTTTAATATTTTTTCTTTTAAAGCAATAGTCATTCCAGTGCTTAAGGGTATATAATTAAAGGTTATATTTAACACTGTAAACATAATGTGATTTTATTTATTTATTAACAGTTATTTATGTAGCACACACATATATTCCGCAGTGCTTTTATAGAGAATATTTGGCCATTCACATCAGTCAGGCTTGCCTACCCTCCCGATTTGGTCGGGAGCCTCCCGAATATTGGGTGCCGCTCCCGACCCCGCCGGAAAGGCAGGCAAGCCTCCCGGCTGCCGCCTGCCCTCCTGACTACCTACTAGAAACCCCGGCAGCGGGGGGCCTGATGACGCGATTCACGCTGAATTGCGTCATCGTGGCTCCACCCCCTGCTTCACAATGCCTTTATTTTCGGCATTGTTAGGAGGGGCGGGGCCATGATAATGTGATTGTGCAACCCCGCCCCCAAAAACGGACCAATTGCCCGGCCACGCCCCCCGCTGTATGCAGGCATTCAGCTCCCTCATGGAAGGAGGGAGCAGAATGTCGGCAAGCATGACATCAGTCCCTGCCCCAGTGGACCTACAATCTATAAGAATGTAATCTATTTAGAAAGTAAGCTTTTATGAGCAGGGCCCTCTACCCTCTTGTGCTTCTCCCTACTTTACTTTCATCTAATTGTTTGGTTACTTATTCTCTGCTGCTTATGTGGGTGTTATGGTTGCTAATCTAGCAATGTATATTATCCATGTCCTGCATTGTATTGTATTGTACTGTAAGTCACTGGTCACCTATTTGTTTATGTACTTTGTAAGGCGCTGCGGAACACTTGTGGTGCCATATAAATAAATTATAATTATAATTCCCTACCACATGATTGCACCTTACCCCCATTATGTAGCCGGCGTCTCTACTGTGGAGGGGGCCCGTGTGCAGTCTCCGACACTGAGCTGTGCGTGGCCAGCGCCGGAGTTACAGACTCTGGGCGCTAGAGTTCGCCATAGTCTATAGAGTATGCGCAGGTCACCGGGAAAATGGCCACCGCGCCCATTTTCCCTGTACTGCGCATGCGCGAACGACGAAAAAATGGCCGCTGCTGCCATTTTCCAGTTTTTACAGCGCCGGACCCCCGCGCCGACGTGGGACTCCGGAGAGGTAAATAATAATATGGATGCAGGGTGTGCGGTACGGGGGCCCCCCTGAACCGCACACCCTGCACCCATTATAGATACGCCCCTGGTAGCTGGTATATACTTGGGGGAAAAAAAAGAAATCTGAGATATATACATTCAAATGGTATAATCAGTGCCATTTCTCTTCATTGGTTATAAGGCACAGTGATCCCTATGGCTACATGCAGTTTCATATAAGGTTTCTCTTGGTCACTTATATGGAACCCCTTGTAAAACACAAGAAATTGGCAAGTCCTGAAAAGTATCATCGACAAATAGATCTTACTAACTGCTTTGTGGCTCATTTACATTTGGATGTAAGTCAAGTTTACGGTCCGCTTCTCAGATGTACACTTCCACTTTACTGCCGCGCTCATAGCTGATGCTTTTTCAATTGCCCTGAAATGCTTTTTAAAAAACAGGCAAGTTTTGATACACACTAGGGCTAATTTTTCAGTTGGGGGCCAATTTACCTACCACTATATTTTTGGGATGAAACCGGAGGAAACCCACGCAAGCACAGGGAGAATATACAAACTCCACACAGTTAGGGTCATAGTGGGAATCTAACCTAGAACCTCAGTGCTGTGAGGCAGTAATGCTAACCATTACACCGTCTGTGATGCCACTGCTTTATTTGGTAGAGGGGAACAACAGATAAAGGGCCTGATTCAGACCCGGTCGCTAAACTGCACTCGCTCGCTGCCAAAAGGGGACGGGTATGCAAATCCCACGATCGCACTGTCTGGCTTAAGGACGCCCTCTATGTCTTCGAGGGCGACGGCAGTGAGCGTACTCTGGTGTATAAAGCCGCCCACCTCTCTCTCTTAGCACATGTCATCTCCAGGAAGTGTGTGATTAATCGGGAACATCGAGACCCATCGGAGCTGCACGCAGCACTTGAGGTAGCCCCTACCCCACCGCAAGCACTGCGATCAGTTGAGGCTAAAATACAACCAAGTGAAGTTTACAATGATGCTACTTTGCTAATTATACATACCCATTAAACTCCGTTTTGACGCTCAGACACGCCTGCTTTCGCACTTCCACTCCCCTGTTAACAAGCACCTTCCCCTGTCACCACCCACAAACGGCGCAATCTGTCACTCAAAGTACCGTCCAGTCTGTGTACTATGAGCGCATGATTCCCGGCCGCAGTGACAGGTTCGCGCATGCGTACTTTGATGCATGCGCAGATGTGTGATAATCACCCCTAGCGAGCGTTCACAGCTTAGTGACCGGGTCTGAATCAGGCCCGAAGTTCAAAGGGAATATAATATACAGTAAATGTTTCCCTGACCATAGTAAATCCCCTTCTTTGGATCTATCCCTATTAACTCCTATGTTGTACAGTGATGTAATCATACAGTACATGTGACATAACTCGATAGGTATGTTTTCTCATGAGCATTAGACATATACGAGAAATAGCAGCCAGCTCCTGATTGGGTGGCTCTGACACTTGTCCAATTAGAGTAGCAAATAAAGGGGGAGACCTGAAGTACTGGTTCCAACTCAAACCATAGGATAAAGTAAGTAGCGGTATCCACAATAGAGAGAGAAATATCTTAGCCCAAAGGCCATATGTAGTACATGTGGAGGTTTTTCCATGACAGTAAAATGGAATGATGAAGGCAAAGAAAGAAAAATACTCACTTGTTTTAATGACATAATAACTGACATTCAACTTGTCTAATTAAAATCTGGTTGTAAGTTTTGTTCCTGAATAAGATTCCTCTCTCCAGCAGTTTTCATTAATTGCTACAACGGATATCCCACAGAGATGCCCTGCCACTGCACATAATGGCGTGACTGCCATTTTCCCGAAGATCTGCACATACACAATATAGAAAACACCAGGAACATGGCACGGGTGCCATGATCCCGGAGACCTGTGAATACACAGTAGACTATGGCACTGTAACAGATGTAAATGCATTTTGTTAATACAAAAATAAAAATCTCATTTACTAGGGGCAGTAAGAAATTGTTAATAGCAATCAGTGCAGCTGGTAAGAAAACCATTCTCCTAATCTGGATTCAGAGGGAGTCCCCTTCTTTTGCTCTTTTCACCCCCAACATGTATTCCCCTGGGCACACACACATTTTATTTATTTCTTGTTGTCTACGTTTTATTACCTTTCCAGTATATTGGCAGCAGCTTTTCAACTTGTTTATGCACCCACTATTTTCCTGTGCATATAATTTATTCCCACTGTCATTGTCATTGAACTTCTTTTGACTTCTTTTACTGTGTTTCTATGCACGTGTTGTATCTAATGTGATGTTGTAGTGATTTATTCTTCAATAAACATATTTAAAATAAATAATAATAAAAAAATAAATAAATCTGGTGCAGAGTAGGCAGGAAATACCAGACCGCTCCTGATTAGGTAGCTCTGGCACTTGTCCAATTAGAATCATTTTTGTTTCTGAAAATTACGGCAAAATCTGTGTTCAATTTTAAATAAGTGACTAAGGGGCCTATTCATCAACACTAAATGGCCCAGCAACCATGCGTATTTTAGTTACCGCGCCATTCATCATCAGGGGTTCGAAAAGACGGCGCTTGTTCTCGGATCCCCGCTCCTTCCAATGGGAAGGCGTAACGGGGATGCGAAGAGGGATCCCTCCACCGCCTCCTCACTACCTCCCCGGCTGCTGTGCGCATGTGTGACCTCTGGTCACGCATGCGTAGCCGGTATGAATTCCTATTAATCTTTATACCCTAATGTCGCTATTTAGCGTTGCGTATGCACAAGAAATAATTGCTTTGCAGACTTTGATTGTGGTTCCAAAGCACAAAAAGATATTATTCACATAAAAGCATATAGTTACACGCCTTGATCTATAACACAATTAGCGCAAATGTTATACAAAATACAAAGTACAGTCGATACATACGCATGCGCTCTGGATCCAGATTTCCCGGCATCAACTAAGAAACCTCCGCCAACAGAAAGAAAGATGACGAACTACCAGATCTAGAGTGCTTGCATATGTATCCTTGCAGAGATGGGCAATACAATAGAACGAGTTGGCATAATCCCATTGGTTCTTCCTCCTGGTTCTTCTGTTACGATACAGTTCATAGGTCAGTTTGTATTGTAATAGTTCAGCCCTCTAACAGCTCTTTGTGTGCGTTTTCCCGCCGAAGAACAAGTCTAAACTGGCTAATAAACATTACATTACAGAGTACATTTCAATGCCTATCTCTCTATGATCCATAACTTTCAAACGCATGTTGCGATTTCCTTGCCGATGGAACCGGAAGTCTGCAAATAAACAGTGGTTTAGAATGGCACCAAACATGGTCTACTTATCTACTTATCATCTAAACCTTAGATACCAAATATATGTATTTCACAATAGACTTGATAACGTATAAAACCTCTAATATTAGCCTTAATGCTTAAGGAACCTTTTTATAAGTTTTAGTATATATAAGTGTAAAGATATTGTGTGTAGTCGCTAATATGCGTGGTGAGTTTTATGTGCAGAGTGTTTTAATAAACAGCGCAACTGTGCGCTGTGCGTCTTGAATATTATATGTATGATTTAATGTGCGTATGGGGTATGGTAGAACTTTTAACAATATGCGGTACCAATGCAGTCGCACGATGCTAATAATAGCATATTAGCATCGCACACAATGGTTTCATGCTGATGACGCAAGATGGCGTCGTCAGGGGCAACATAAAATGGCGTCGCCCGATATTAACTTGAGATCTGGTCAATCATTCAGCTTCGACACCGGGACGAGGAGGAGGCGGTAAGTAATGCATCTGTAGCTGCGATACTAACTGAGGGGACAGCTGCTTTTCGGAGCAGCTGTCCCCTCACCGGAGCAATGATGAATTGCTCCGGTGTAGTCTATCCCACGCAGCGAGTTCAATACTTCATCATCAGAGGCCATACGGCCTCCAATGATGAATAGGCCCCATAGTCTAAAACTAAATTTAAAATCCTGTCAAAATTAATACTGATACTACATACACTACACTACTTTCTATTTTTGAAGTAGGGTTATTTTAATTTTTCAAAGAACAAGTATGTGTTCTAGATAAAATGCAGAAAATACATATGACCTGTAAAGGAAATATGATTATGTATTGCACTTGTTCTAACAAAAGTAAGGCATTTATTTGCATATGATAATATGGGAGGAGTACTACGGTAAGTCAGTATGTAACACATTCTCAGCCTTCTGAGCCTAGATTACTAAACACACATAGGTAAAGCAGGCTTGCCTATCCTCCTGATTTGGCCGGGAGCCTCACTATTTTCGGGTACCGCTCCCGTCCCCCCGGAAAGGCAGGCAAGCCTCCCGACATTCCCTCCCGACCTCCCCCAGGTATACACTAGAAATCCCCACAGCAGGGAAGCCTCCCGACATTCCCTCCCGACCTCCCCCAGGTATACACTAGAAATCCCCACAGCAGGGAAGCCGGTGATGCGATTCACGCTGAATTGTGTCATCATAGCCCCGCCCCCTGCTTCACAGTGCTGAAAATAACGGCATTGTGAAGAGGGGGCGGGGCCACGATGACGCAATCACGCCGCCCTGGCTCCGCCCCCAACTTGTCACGGCTGTCCGGACACGCCCCCCGCTGTTAGCCGACAGTCAGCTCCCTCCCGGAAGGTGGGAGCTGATTGTCAGCAAGTATCAGGTAAAGGTATGCTGACTTCAAGTTCTAAAGGGAATTTAGAGCAAAGTTCTTCAGTAAAACACATTACAGCATCATTAAACTTTTGCTAAATTATAACCTATAGATTGTAAGCTTGCGAGCAGGGCCTTCCTACCTATATATCTGTCTGTTATTACCCAGTTTTGTTCTATTAATGTTTACAATTGTAAAGCGCAACGGAATATGCTGCGCTATATAAGAAACTGTTAATAAATAAATAAAATAAAATAAAACATTGACTAAAATTAGACTAAAATAAAACTAAGGTTTCACTGACTAAATCTTGACTAAAACAAAGCAAAAGAAAAAAAGGGACTAAAATGTGATTTTAAACCAACTACAATTTTAAATAAGCGTCTAAGACTAAAACTAAATTTAAAATCCTTGTCAAAATGAACACTGTTTCTGAATAAGATTCCTTTGTCCAGCAGTTTTCCTACATCAGATATCCCGCAGAGATGCCCTGCCATAATAAGCATCACTTATGTGCTACTGTAAAAACTTGCTGAGGGGGTGGGTGGGTTGGTGGTAATATTTGGGTGTCTACAATATTGGAAATATATTTTTACTGCTCTAATAAAGGCTTAATGCAGGATGTGGGAAGACAGAAATATATCATGCGTATTATTGAAGTCTATTAGAATCTTGTAAAAAAATAATGTATTACATCAGGTAGGCAGCCCGGTTAATCTGTGTTTCTCAAAGCTTTGCATGTGGGGAAGGGTGATATGAAAAGAGATTTGGATATAGACATAATTTGTGTAGAGCAAGGGAAAGCCATATACAGGGTACAAATTAGCACTTGGTCAAACTATGTTCCATTAGGGATGTAGTCAGGATGCAAACGGTTGAAATGTCGACCGCCAGAATCCCGAGTATTTTGTTTTTTGGAAAATTTTGGTTTTTAGAATATACGGATATGGGAGACTCAACCTGTATTGCACTTGATAAATTAGTACTTCATGAGCAGGGCCAGATTAAGGGAAGGACGATAGGGGCGGTAGTCCCGGGGCCCCCACCACTAGAGCACGCGGGGGGGTTTCTGAGTACCTAGATATCCCCCCTGACTGACCAATTCCCCCTTCTGGGCTGCTACCGTTGATGAAATGGGGGCAGGGCCAACACGACTAGCCCCACCCTCATATGACCCATGAAGTGAGCAGCAGCTGCATAGAATGTAAGTGTACTGTATGTCTACTGTTTTATTGTTTATATATGTGTATGTATGTGATTGTGTGTGTTATTGTATATACATATGTTATTGTATATACAGTATGTGTCAGTGTGTGTATATATGTGTTATCACTGGGAAAATGGTGTGACTGCCATTTTCCCAAAGATCTACGCATTCAGTGTAGAATAATAAGTAACATAGCGTGGAGGAATCGTAATCAAATACTGACACCGGCAGGCCGGCGGGTCAAAATCACGGCAGCTACAGGTAAGTAACCTAACCCACCCCTCTCCCCACCCTAACCCTCTTTTAGGGGTGCCTAACCCTAAGCTCCCCCCTTAGTGTCTAACCCTAACCTCCCCCCAGGGGTGCCTAACCTAACCCCCCTCCCGGCACCCTAAACCTAACTCTCTTGGGGGTGTGCCTAACCCTAACCTCCCCCCTAGTGCCTAACCCTAACCCCCCCCTTCCCCTAGCCTAACCCTAACCTTCCCTTGGGGGGTGCCTAACCCTAAGTTCCTCCAGGGGTCCCTAAACCTAACCCCCCCCCATCCCCGGGCTAAGTGTTATACTTATCTGTCCGAGGACGATCGGAATGGCGGGGTTCACTGTTCCGGCGTCGGGATTAAGATAGGCATCGGCATTTCGACGCCTATCTTAAATTCCTTGCCGGGCAGGAGGAATCGGGATTTAGACCGGCGGCATTGCATCCGCTGGTCTATTAACTACATCCCGGCATGGGTGCCATGATCCCGAAGTCCTGTGCGTACGCAGTAGATGCTGGCACTGTGCCAGCGTGCCCTCTCCTCACTTAAACCACCCCTGAAATAAATACATCTTTTTTAGATACAAAAATAAAAATCTTCTGCAGTGTAGGCAGGAACTACTTAATTCTATGAGGAAACAAATTTATATGAACATAGCTAATGGCATCATATTCATTATACCATATGTCACAGGTGACTTAACTAGTACCTCAGTCAATTTGATTTTAACCATCTGGACTCAAGCATGGATTTCCTTAAAACCTGGACTGTAATGGTGGAGTTTGGAAACCTCTGCCATGGCCCATATGTTGATAGTGGCTTTAAGCACTGGCACCAAAAAGATCTATTATACAATGGTGTTTCATTATATATGAGGGCTGATTGAAAAGTAATGAGACTGCCTCTGTTTGTCTGTCCCATAGGTAGACATGGCAATGCTATGCTGGTTATTGTGAAGCTCATACATTGATGTGTCTGTACCTGCGGTTGGACTGCTGTAGTTTTCTTTGTTTGGTCACAGCAAGTGGAATATCTTCATATGTTTCATCATGGCGGATGAGGAAGACATGTCTGTGAGAGATGTGTGAATTAATTTTGTGTTAAACTTGGAAAAAGCTGAAATGAAACTCATGAAATGTTATGGCGGTGGAAGCACTTCAAAGAGTGTAATATGCGAGTGACTGACTAAGTGCGTTCTGGGAGACAATCCACTGTGGAGATGTTGCAAAATTGTTGTCTGAGAGGATTCCCGATTTCCTGGATTCGTTATTATGATCCGGAATCCAAACAGCCCAGTGTATGGAAACACGTGAAATTTCCTCCGCCCCAAACATTCCGTATGATTCCTTCGGCATGTAAAGTCATGCTTCTGCTGTTCTTTGATGTGCACTGTATAATCCTACAGCACTAGGTTTCCTGTGGACAGACAATTAATGGTGACTACTATGCAAACATCCTGAAAAACCATATGTGTGGAGCCAGGTTAAAGAATAGACCACATTTGCTGAAGAAACAGTTGTTTTTGCTCCAAGACAATTCCTGACCACATGTTGCTGCTGTTGCATTGGCAGCACTGACTGAAATTAATTGGACAGCACTGGAACACCCTCCATATACTGTAGTCCAGACTTAGCACCTTGTGATTTCTGGGCATTCCCAACCCTGAAAAAAACAACTGTGTGGAAATAAGTTCTCAACAGATGATGAAGTGAAAAATGCCACAGCTACAACACTAAAGTGATGTCACAAAATAGTCTACTGCGCGTCTTTGAATAGTTTTTGAAACGCTGCAAAAAATGTATTGAATGTGAAGGACGCTACTTTGCAGGACGGCGGCTGGTTCTGGGAGACTTGCCCAGTCTTCCAGAAGGCCGGGAGCGACCACCTTATTTTCGGGAGACTCCTGCCCATTTCGGAAGAGTAAGCAAGTATGATATATAGGTGTTTGGTTCCCCCTAACTTGGCTGGAAGAAAGTTTTGCGTCTTTAACTTTAAGTTTCGGGAAGTAAGTTGGTAATTATATCAACCACTTTGGGAAATTCTGACTGTAATAGAATAGAAGTTTGTCAATACTATGCCCTTTTTTGTGCTTGTAATTGTTATTATTTGTGCTATTTACAGTTAGAGTCAATATTGTTAGAGTTCTAAAAAGCCATGGTAATGTATGTTGGTTTATATAAAACATTTTTAAATGTCCTACTCTCTGTCCATTTGAGCTTTGACAAATTGCAAATTCATTACTTTTCCCCTATGAGTCTCTTTCATTTAAATATTAAAACTAAATGTCCATTAACCTTTAAATTGGAAACATGCACTGTAACAAGAGTAATTTACTGGGGTAGAGGGTGCGGAGGGTGCGCTCGCCCTATGGGTGCAATGCTGGAGTAATAGTGTGTTGTGGTCTTTTGTGTTCGATGTTGTTTGTGGAGTGATGGGGTGTAGGGAGGGAAGGGGGTCTAATGGACTGGAGGTGGTGGGTGAGGAAATGAAGACAGAGGCAGAAATGGGGGCCAAAGGGTTTATTGGAAAAAAACAGTACTAATCCTGTTTGGTCCCAGGCACCCAGGTGGGGTGAGCGATCCACTTGGGGGTGTGTGTGGGTGGAGACTGGGGAGGTGAGTGGACCCTTTTAGGGGGCTCCTTTCCGTGCAGTTCAATAGACCGGCACGTTACCCCTGCTGGACCTTTGGTCAACAGTCTTAGGATGTCTCGGGGGGAGGGGAGTGGTGGGTTGGCAGTGGGTCTGGCGGTTGTGGATGTACACCCTGGCGGCGTCCCGCGCAGGGGTATAAGTCTCGGAGTCACTTACCTACCGGTAGGAATTGTTGGTGAAAAAGGCTTGGGCTGCTGGTAGCTGGTGTTAGTTTCCTTTTGCAGATGCGGTGTTGGATGGCTGTTGCGGTGTCAGCGGTTGGAGGAAGCTCTGTGTGTGGTAGTGGCTTGCTGGTGCACTGTGGGGCTTGGTGCACCGCGTTGCTGGCGTTCTGTTCCCGCTGCCTGGTGGGTGCCAGCTGGTGTGGATCGCTTAGGGATTGCTGCTGGACGAACAGCTGTGAGTGGAGCTGGTGTTGGTTGCTCCCAGGGGGCGGTGAGTGGTCGCCTGGGTCTAGCAGGTGGAGTGGTGATCAAGAGGGGTGTGAAGGGCTTTGCTAGGTGTGATGCCCAGCGCGGCCCTGCGGGTGGTGGGTAGAGAGGCACGTTACCCCTGCTGGGTTCTGGAAGCAGCAAGGCTCGACCGAGTTCTCCACAGGAATGAAGAGCTCTGGTGTAAGCTGGCTGTGGTGTCAGAATGTAGGGGGTCTCCAACGCGTTTCGGCAGGGGCTCTGCCTTCTTCAAGCCCCTGCCGAAAGGCGTTGGAGACCCCCTACATTCTGACACCACAGCCAGCTTACACCAGAGCTCTTCATTCCTGTGGAGAACTCGGTCGAGCCTTGCTGCTTCCAGAACCCTCTCTACCCACCACCCGCAGGGCCGCGCTGGGCATCACACCTAGCAAAGCCCTTCACACTCCTCTTGATCACCACTCCACCTGCTAGACCCAGGCGACCACTCACCGCCCCCTGGGAGCAACCAACACCAGCTCCACTCACAGCTGTTCGTCCAGCAGCAATCCCTAAGCGATCCACACCAGCTGGCACCCACCAGGCAGCGGGAACAGAACGCCAGCAACGCGGTGCACCAAGCCCCACAGTGCACCAGCAAGCCACTACCACACACAGAGCTTCCTCCAACCGCTGACACCGCAACAGCCATCCAACACCGCATCTGCAAAAGGAAACTAACACCAGCTACCAGCAGCCCAAGCCTTTTTCACCAACAATTCCTACCGGTAGGTAAGTGACTCCGAGACTTATACCCCTGCGCGGGACGCCGCCAGGGTGTACATCCACAACCGCCAGACCCACTGCCAACCCACCACTCCCCTCCCCCCGAGACATCCTAAGACTGTTGACCAAAGGTCCAGCAGGGGTAACGTGCCGGTCTATTGAACTGCACGGAAAGGAGCCCCCTAAAAGGGTCCACTCACCTCCCCAGTCTCCACCCACACACACCCCCAAGTGGATCGCTCACCCCACCTGGGTGCCTGGGACCAAACAGGATTAGTACTGTTTTTTTCCAATAAACCCTTTGGCCCCCATTTCTGCCTCTGTCTTCATTTCCTCACCCACCACCTCCAGTCCATTAGACCCCCTTCCCTCCCTACACCCCATCACTCCACAAACAACATCGAACACAAAAGACCACAACACACTATTACTCCAGCATTACACCCATAGGGCGAGCGCACCCTCCGCATCCTCTACCCCATTATATCGTTACACAGGACCCGGTACTCCTGCTTTTAGGAAGGTGCAGCACCCCGACACAAACAATACATCTCACATCCCATCTGCCCATACAGCAGAGCGCAGTTCTAACCCATCATTTGCAGAGTAATTTACTAATCAAATAGTTCCCATCACAATTGATGTACAAACGGTTACCTTCACCTTAATTTTATATATACATAATTTTACTCAGCTAAAAAAAAAAAATACTTTGTCTCTTTTACATTTCAATATAGGCAAAAGTTCACTAAGATGGGCCTAACAATTAAAGGAGTTTCCACTTTATACTGTAGGTGGTTGGTGGAGACATCCAAGCAACAACAAAGTTGATTGGCAGCGATCTCTGATTTGTCCCCCATGTTTACCTTTCTGCCGGTACCCAGCTAAATACAATGAGCAGTACTAATATAAGGACAATACAGCATATTACTATTTAAAGTGGAAACCCCTAGTGTAACCAGAAGAATTTAATCCTCAAACAGGTCTATACTTCAATCTTAATTTTAATCTATATGGTCATTAAATAATAAGTTAAAGGGGAACTCCTTTTGATTACAAAATGTCCAAAGAGTGGGACTTTCACTTTTAATTTATATTTTGTACAGCAATAAATCAGAGTTTAAAATTAATTTCTAAAATTGAATAGAAAAATTTAATTATGCAAATTGTGCTATGATTTTAAATAACCCACAAAATGTAATGAACTGGAGTACATTAATGGGGATGTAGTCGGTATCCCGACAATCCAGATGCTGACGGTCACAATACCAACAGCGGCATCCTGACTGTCAGAATCCCGACAGAGAACCGCATTCAATTAGCGGTAAAAACGGACAGGGTTTTTTTTACCAGTGGCAAAAACGGCTAGTAACACGGCACCATTTTTACCAAAAGAAAAAGGCGAAAACCGCATCAGGAGAAAAAAAACTGGAGAAAAGTTTTCTCCATCCCAGACAAGGAGAAAAAAAATGCAAAATCCCTATTATGGGCTAAAAATGTGGGGATTTCTTTAAGAACCATTTGGACAATCTCCCCCCCCCCCCCCCGAATTGATAAATCACCAGAAAAAAAATCATAAGTTGCGTACTTTGGCGAAAAACGACCGTGCGATTTGGACTTTTTTGCCTTTTTTAAAACAAAAACAAAATTTTCAGACGTAAAAAAGGGGATTAATTGGATACCATGAAAAAAACTTTGACGAAAAAGACCAGAAAATCGGCGAAAAAACCCCCCTGTTTTTTGCGTCTGAAAATTTTTCACAGCTAATTAGATACCAGCCGTAGAAGTAAAATGTCAAATAAAAAAATTGAGGCCTAAATTAAGCTGTACATGAATGTAAAACCCCATTTTACTAAATGAATTCTACTCTACTAAATTAATATTAACGCCCATTCACACCTAATTAAAATAAAAAAATAATAAAATTATAGTAATAGTTACCCCGTTCTTTACATCACTAGACTGTAGAGGAGCACAGGTCATTTACTTTCTATCTGCCAAATCAGTTATTGTGGCTTTTTCGTTTTTGAGAATTAGTTAATTTAAACATAGACAGATACTCCTGAAATTAATATTAGACTGCTGACAAAATGGGTATAATTGACAAAAAGAAAACCCATGCTCCCATAAATAGCGTATTTCTGCCCATATGCTGAGTCATACACAGAATTTCCTGTTGGTAGCATATGCCCCTTGTTTATGCCTTGCATATGTCTCATACACTTGTCTGTGTTTTATTAAGCATTTGTTTTGATTATAATATACACATCCACTATTGAGCATAAATAAAAAAAAATTATAATTAAAGCAGAAACATCTCTGTCTTATATAGTATTTATTTATTTTTTGTGCTAAAACACAAACATAAAAGCATAATATATTGTGATGACCAAGCAATAAACAATGCACCTATCTCCATCAGTGTTGCTTTCAAAATCAGCCAATTACCAGTAGGTCACTAGTGCTATTGTCATCAGTGCATTTTCTCCTGACCAACGTCTAGTAATACTATTTTTTTGGGGAGATATAGTCAAAAGATCGGCAGTGATTCATAATATCGACACCACAATGTTGACAGTTACTGCAGCCATCAGGAGCAGGTAAGTGACCGCTGGGCCACCAGGGACACTTTGTCATACTTGCCAACCCTCCCGCTTCTTGCAGGAGACTCCCATTTTCTTCACAAACTTTCTGCTCCCCCTCATCCCTTATTAAATTCCATGCATTCCCCACAGCCTCGTCTGAAATCTGGACTGCGCATGTGCAAGTCTGGATGTGACAGAGGCCGGGTCACAGTCTGACCTCCGTATGTAAAATAGGCTGGCCATGCACCGTGGGGTTGTGAGTAACGTCAGCCGCCTCGTCCAGGAAGGAAGCAGCAGCCAGCAGAGCCTGAGTTGTCAGTGTGCAGGCAGAGAGGAGAGGTGTTCTCTCCTGCTTCAGCAGCGGCTTCTTCTCCCCCCACCCCCCCATGTCTAAGTAAGTAATTAACAGGTAGGAGTGTTTAGTGCTCAGGAGATGTGTGCCTGTTGTGGAAGCTGCGCTGCGGGCAGAGATAATAACCGTGAAGGGCAGAGATGGAGGCAGGAGAGCAGTATTGTAGTAATAACAAGGGTACAGAGCTGGATTAAGGGGTGGTGGAGGGGAGCACAGGGGGTAAGAGAGCCACCGAAAAAAAGGTGTTGCTATGCAGGAAGGGGTGGTGGCCAGGCAGCCCGCATCCCTGTGCCTATTACTGGGGGGTGGGGGAGCAGGGGGTACCTGTGTGCAGTGCCGGCCGGCTCCCTCAGTGTCAGAAGCCGTGTGCTGCACTTAATGCTACTGTGCAGCACCCGTCTCCTGTCAGTGAGGGGGAGTCTGCACCTTGGTGTCACTCCTCGGCGGGTGCCACTCGGGTGCAGACCGCACCCCCTTGTGATGCCATTGATGTGTGCTACTGTATGTATGTATGTATACAGATCAATAAAGGATGAGACAAGCCAAAGCTTAAATGAACATGCGAAGACTGTGCCTGTGTGTGATTGTGTGGGTAAGCTAGTATAAATATGAATATAAGGTATAAATATTGATATCAAGCTGACACACAAATAAGGTAAAATAACTCCTTTATTCGAGTCACAGTGCTGTCGGGAATGAATTGGTGAGTAAGTCCTGCAGTGTAAATGGTACAATCAGATGGAGCCAAATAAACTGAAATAAAACTGGGGGGAGAGGGGGGGTTGCAGGTAGGTGTGGACAGGAATATGTATGGGATGAGGAGGGGGGATGGAGAAAAATAGTTTGGGCGGTAGGCGTCCCTTACCCCCCAATAGTGACAATGCGTGGAAGTCTAAGGTGTCTATTTACTAAGCAGTGTTAGGAGAAGTGAAAAGTGATAAAGTGCCAGCCAATCAGCTCCCAACTGTCATCTCACAGGCTGTGTTTGAAAAATGACAGTTGGGAGCTTATTGGCTGGCACCTTATCACTTTTCACTCTTCACTTTTAACTTCTCCTAACACTGCTTAGTAAATAGACCCCCTAATAGTGAAATACAAAAGTCAAAAGTCCCAGTGAGGCCTCACTTACTTTGATCTTCTTTCTTCTGTCTTCTTTCTTCTTGTGTGATAGTAGTTCCGGACCCTATTCCGATGAACACCTAGCACCGGGACACGTGTCGCAGTTGCGCTGGGACACGCGTCACTTCCGGCAACGTGATTGGCTGGCACCTTATCACAGACTTATCACTTTTCACTCTGTCTCATAACACTGCTTAGTAACTACACACCTTGGTGGTATATGGACGGGGGATGTAGGGAGGATAGGTAATACTCCCAGGGTAGATGGATGGATGTCTGAGATGGGTAATCCCAACGCATCACGGCCGTCAGGCCTTCTTAAGGGAGTGATGTGGCCCCATCTTGGAGGAGGGCAATATATAACTGAATAATGGATGACGTCATGAGGCTCCATGGTAATGTGGGCGGGGCGTTGACAGGATAGGTGTATGTGATTGAGACAGAAGTAATCTGTCCTGACAGACTGTAGTTGCAAAAATGCATAAAATAATAATAATAATAATAAAATAGAGGCTGTATAAAGGAGAATCTTAACATATATGTGGGCAATAATTGGATTGGTAATCCGAAGGTATAGTTCATTTGTCCAATGGGGGTGATCACACTTATCTTTGCATGGCTATACAATTAAAATGGGGATTAAAATGTACCTATGTATGTATATGACTATGTGTGGGTGTGGAACTGTATGCATATGTGTATATGTTGGACTGCATGTATGTGTATATGTGTGAACTGTATGTGTGTGACTGCTCCCTCCTGCACTCCCTAATCCCCCTTCCCACAAAGCCCCTCCATTCCCCTCTACCCTGCCCGTGCTGCTATTAGTACTACAGTTTTTACCTGCCACTGCAGTATACACCCTTGAGTGAAAAGATATGCCCATAGGTGGAGCTAGATACTCCATTGGGTGGAATATGACACGTCCCCTCAATGGCGCAGCGCATTCTACTATTGAATATAATCTACCTGAAACTAGTTTTCAAGAATTGGCAAATATGCGATATGTCAACATTCTAACATATCGACATTTCATCACTGTCTACATGGTGAATGTTGACATACCATACCCAAACAGATTTTTTGGATATGTGTGTGTATATATATATATATATATATATTATTCTGCATATGTTTGCAGTTACGTGAACACCCATTTACTGTACTCCATTTATGTTAGGATGCCCATTTCTGACCCCTAAAGGTGCAGACGGCCATAAGTGTACAGAGTTGTTACACAAGCTATGCTATGTAAGTTGTCATGCAGGAAGTAATTGGAAGCCAATGGATCTAGTGATTGCAGCATTAGGTGGGGATGCCAGTCAGCGATATGTGTAGTTCTATCACTGCATTCATTTATAGTTCATGCCACCTACTTTAGCCAGTTAGCTGGTCGATATGTCTCTCGGTATTTGAATACATTGAACTTGATTCAGAGATGGCATGTACTGCACAGCTGCAGAGAAGCGGTTGTGCAATACCGGCAGGAGGTGTCTGCATGAAATAGAGACCTCCTGCTAGTGTCTGTGATCTAAGTGCAACATCCATAGACGCTGCTTCGGATCACTATCCTTTGGTCGCAATGGTCATTGTCCTTGGCCAGTCTGCATAAGCTGAAGCTTACCCAGCCTGACTGACGGAACCCCGCTGCCGGGTCCAGGAAGTTTTCATCCGATTGATAGAACGGTCCTGGTCACTGCTCCCACTCCACCCTCCAAGCAGCTAAGGAGGGACTGCAAGTGATTACGCAGGACCCCTCCAGCACATGCGCAGACCCAGAACTATTGGATCTGTATGTAAAACATCTGGTTTGTGTACAAATCCGAATCAGGCCCATTGCCCGTTACGTGAGACAGGTTTCAAGTTCCCAGCATTGTTTGAGTGTCTACACATGTGCTACCAACTATCCTGTCTGTGATCAGAACTCTGCCCATTAGCAATTATATTGAGACCTAACCTAGAAGTCAGTGTTAGGTGATCGTTCTGTGAACCTGTACTTGTGCACACCGGAATTAGTAGGTGTGGCGGTTCAAATCCCGAACCCGGAAGACCAGAAGTGAAGATCCCAACGGGGTAAGTAAATTAACCCTCTCGCCCCCTCCCCAACCCTCCTTTAGGGATGCCTAACCCTAACCTCCCCCCTGTAAGTGCCTAAACTTAAACCCCCCTCCCCGAGCCCTGAGGCGTAAGCCTAACCCTCCTGGGGGGGGTGTGCCTAACCCTAACCTCCCCCCCTGGGGTGCCTAACCCTAAGTCACCCCCGGGAGCCCCTAACCTAACCATCCACCCCCACGGCTGTCCGCGCCCGCCACCTGGCTTTACTTGTTTGGTATGCCAGGTGTCGGGCTCCTGGCATAGGGAAAATGATAGACGTCGGAATTTCGACGCCTATCATTAGATCCCTGCTGGGATTTGACAGTCGGGAAGCCGGCGGCCGGCATTTCAACCTTCGGCTTCCTGACTACATACCGTGCACACCATGTAAACTTTGAATTAACATTGGCTGCTGACTTGCTATTTGCCTACAGTCCTGTGTGCTCTGTTATTGAATTATTGTGTACTGACCTGGCGTTTTACTTGACCTCCACTTATACCCTTCTCTGATATTACAACTGCAATGTACCAAACATTGGACT
Organism: Taudactylus pleione; assembly: GCA_031769625.1. Taxonomy (NCBI): domain Eukaryota; kingdom Metazoa; phylum Chordata; class Amphibia; order Anura; family Myobatrachidae; genus Taudactylus; species Taudactylus pleione. The sequence goes on from JAUIMM010000086.1 coordinate 2,864,488, forward strand.
TGTCTCTGAATTACCCTCTTACCTTTTCACTGCCTGCTTCGAATGCCTACCCATATACCAGACCATTCAACCTGTCATTGGTCTTTGTTTCGCCAAACCATTTTTTTTGCTGATGTCTGCTTGCTGTGTACTGACTCTGGACTGTGGGCCTGATTCAGAGCCGGACGCTATTTGCGCTCGCTCGTTCTGAAAAAAGGGGTGGCTATTCAAATGAACCGTTCGCTCTTTGCGGTCTGTTCACGCCTCTAGGTCTGAACGAGCGAACAAAACTTGCTGTCGTTTTTTGGAAAACTACGCCCCCTGGCCGCTCGCATCCTATGTCATGTCCGCTATTTATTAGATTAATCGAGTACATCGACCAGCGTATGAACTGCTTGCTATTCTTGTGGTTGGTTTTTCCTACCGCAATCATGCGAGCAGTTCTGACAATAAAATAACCCAGTGACGTGGTCAATGACGCTGCTGTATTAATTATGCACACCCATAAAACGCCCGTTTTGACCTTTAAGCACGCCTGCGTTCGGATCTCCACTCCCCGTTTTCAAGCACCTTCCCCTGTTACCACCCACATACGCCTCCTCCTGTCACTCAAAATAGCAGGCATTCGCTATTTAGCGAACAAACGATTTTCGGCCGCACTGACTGGTTCGCGCATGCGTATTACGATCCGTACGCATGCGCAGTTGTGCAAACATCGCCCGGAACGAGCGGCTCTGAATCAGGCCCTGTGTGACTAATGGTGCATACACACGTTCAGATCAGACAACGTTTGATCGTTCTACATGTGCTGGATAATCTATATCGATCATCCAGCACAGCACCAACCCCCAAACTACTATAACGACCCACGATCAACGATCGCGAGTCCCTATAGTAAACTGATTAACCTGATTGGTCGATATCGACCAAGTTGACCAGCATGCACTGGCGATGGTCGCTATCGTTATCGACCATTTCTGCCAGCGCATCAATGGTAGCTGGAAGGGGCCCAAAAATGCACGATTTGTACGATAACGATATGAACGATATCGTTATTGTTCAAATCATGCATTTAGATCTGACTGTGTGTATGCACCTTAAGAATAGTTTGCGGCCTGATGTTTTGAGACAAGTGTGCAAGATAATTGAGATAGGTGAGAAACACCTTTATTAGTCTGGTGGATCACTATACATTGCCATAGCTAAATGAGTGTCCTTGCCACTTGGGTCCAACGTGAGAAAGTGGGTAATGATACATAGTTGCTGTGATTGGGGAAGACCACCTAAGTGTGCAACTCGAATTTTGTAATAGTATTCTTGTATTATCACTTCTTGTCTGTCATTTAATTCCAGTGCTTGTATTTACCGTTTGCTTCGTATTCCTGGGATGGCTTACTGTTGGGCATTGCTCTGTATTTATGCTGCTTAATGACCTTGTTTTATGTTACCGCTTGTACAGCACCAGGAACACCTTGTGGCGCCTAACAAATAAAAGATAATAATATTATTCTTATATAGAGTTACCATATTACGTGGCAATATACAGAGAATGTTTATACATATCCGTGTCTGACATTGAGTTTACAGTCTAAGGGGTCTATGTACTAAACCTTAGAGAGAGCATAAAGTTGATGGAGATAAAATCAGTGGCGTAACTAGGGCAGGGCCGCCGGGGCACGTACCCTGGGCGCCCTAGGACCGTCAGCGTGGGGGGCGCTGCCGGCCCGTCCTATTTAGCCAGTGTAGTGCCAACAGCAGTGAGTGCGGTCAGCACTACATATTTACACAGGATCGGCGCTAGGCTTCCCTGCGCCAAGCGCCATCCTGTGCTGCACAGCCGAGCCCCTTCCCTCCCCCTGAGCACTTACCCAATAGTGTCAGACGGAGGGTGGGAGGCGGGCTCAGACTGGTGCACTTTTACACACACATCGCCAACAGCGCGGTGGCGATGTGTGTGTTAACCAGCAGCCAATGAGAGTCAGACAGACTCTCATTGGCTGCTGCACCCTCTGCAAGAGTCGGGCTGGAGCTCACTCATGAGCTCCGCCTTCCGGCTCCTGCAGTGGGTAATGGGAAAGACGTCATGACGCTGCATAAGGGGGACCACTACTGGGGGCATTGCATACTGGGGTTACTGTATAAGGGGAACTAATGGGGAGCTGCATAAGGGGGACCACTACTGGGAGCATTGCATACTGGGGTTACTGTGTAAGGGGAACTAATGGGGAGCTGCATAAGGGGGACCACTACTGGGAGCATTGAATACTGGGGTTACTGTATAAGGGGAACTAATGGGGGGCTGCATAAGGAGGACCACTACTGGGGGCACTGCATACTGGGGTTACTGTATAAGGGGAACTAATGGGGGGCTTCATAAGGGGGACCACTACTGGGGGTACTGTATAAGGGGCACTACTAGGGGCCTGCATAAGAGGGACCACAACTGGGGACATTGCATACTGGGGGTACTGTATAAAGGGCACTACTGGGGTTAAGATGCATATGGAAAGGAATGTTCAGAGTGACGGGAAAGGGCTGTGTGTCATGTTGATACGCCCCATTTTTAAGTGACCACACCCATTGTGACGGCGCCCATTTTTCGCCATGCGGGCCAAAGGCGAGCGCACATAGGGGGGGTGGGGTGCTCCGTTTTTAAATTTGCCCTGGGCTCCAAATACCCTGGTTACGCCACTGGATAAAATACCAACCAATCACCTTCTAACTGTCATTTTTCAAACACAACCTGTAAAGTGACAGGAGCTGATTGGTTCCATCCACTTTATCTCTCTCCAAGGACTACTGTACTGTAGGGCCTTATTCAGTATGGTTCGTAGCTGCGTAATTGCATGCAATGATGCTGCGAAAATATGCCAATGCCTGCCACAGCTCAGCCAGCATAGAGACGCCCACTGCTGCTTTCTCACATCCGTAATACCTCGCAGTCCTACGTATACATCGGTACCATCAAAGCACACCGGCCCGTCACGCACAATTACACCAGGTCTGACCAGTCGCAGAAACTGCAAGTCTCGTTGCATGCAGTGAGTACTCAAGCTGTGTATGCAATAGCAGTGGCTTATTTATGTACGCTCCCATGCAACGGCATTCAAATGGAAAGACACAACTGTGTTTCTCCAACTACTCCCCCGTCACCACTCCCCAAACGCTCACGACCTGTCACTCACTCTGCAATGGATTCCTGTGTGCAGTGCGATTGGATTAAACCCATGGCTCACCTATGTGTGCCAGTAATGCTAACTACTGTGCCACCTTGCCAACAAGTTTTTTGTTTCTGAAAAGCTCCAGATTATGCAGCAGTTTGTCAGCTACTTTTTCAGAAATGGACACCTTGTCATGATATTAGTTTAAATGAACTACAATTCTAAAAATCTTTAAAAGAATAAATTCACATTTACATAACATTTTTGTCTGTTTTCCAGTTTTTGGGAACAAATGGTTGATTATCATGTGCTCCCATACTGTACATTACCAGATTTTCGTTCCAACCATCCAGATTGGACAGATAATCTTATGCCATGTATCCACTAGGCTATTAAATTGAGCAATTGAACGATAACGACATCGTTATCATTCAATCACTCATTAGTCGTTCACAAATTGGAAAATGTCAAACGACCAGCGACGTGCATTTCCGCTGGTCGTTTTCGACATCAATTATCACCAGAACATGCCATGCTGGTCAATCTGCCGATAACAACAGATTGGGCATGTTCGGGGATGAGGGAGGGTGCCTGCACTGAACGACATATCGTTCAGTGTAGGCACTACAGGGGATGAGGAACGACTGTACGATTACAATGTTGTAATCATACTGTAGTTCCACTGTCTGCTAGTGGATACGCACCTTTATAGTGTGTACCTTGTTAAGAATGGAAGTCACAGCTGAATGACTCAAGCTTGGATGATGTCTGATATGTACAGTGTAAGTACATTCCTCATGGTTGCAGATAAAAAAAATCTCTTGTCTGTCTATTTAATCTACTTACCATGTAATTATTCGATTTTATTCCATTATTTAGATATTTATATGTAGGTTAAGTTTTTGTTAAGGTTAAATGTAGGATAGTGGCCTATTATGCCCCCTACATATTCCTTTCAGTACCATGGACAGAGAACTGGATATAAGATTTCTTGCTCTGGGTTCTAAGAACTAACTATTTGATACAATGATAGAAAAAAAAAGAATTGTGTGTGTGTATATATATATATATATATATATATATATATTATAGGGATGTAGTCGGCATCCTGTCAGGTAAGGATCCCGGCACCAGTATCCCGACTGTCAGCATCCCGAATGGTGAGTATCGGGGTGCACAGGGATGGTAGCGTTAGGTTTAGGCATTAGGGGGAGGGTTTGGGTTAGTCACCGGGAGGGAGGGTTAGGATTAGGGTGCGGGGAGGGGGAGGTTATGTTTAGGCATCGGGGAGGGGATCTTAGGTTTAGGGTGTGGGGAGGTTAGGTTTAGGCACTAGGAAGGGGGGGGTTATGTTTAGGCACTGGGGAGGGAGGGTTAGGGTTTAGGGTAGGGAAAAAAATTACCTTGCGTTACAATGGGTGTCGGTATTCTGGCTGTTGGGATACCGCTGTCTGTATTCTAAACAGCGGCATCCCGACAGCTGGTAAATCACACCCACTAAATCAAGCCAGCATTCATCAGATGTCCTATGTTTACTTGTGGTGTCCTGAAGAAGACCACATGTGTGGTCGAAATGTTGACTTGGAACCCTGAATTCATACTGTGACCAATAAAGTATGTTTTATCTTTGAAACTTTACGATGAAGTCCTGATGAGTGCATTCTGCCTTTTGCAAATATGAAATATTAAAATGGTGGCGGCAGCGGACCATTGAATGGTCACCCCAGATATGCATAAATATTGGGACATTGACAGAATTTTCATATTTTGGCCTCTATTCACCACCACAATGGCTTTGAAATGAAACAAACAAGATGTGCTTTAACTGCAGGCTTTCAGATTTAATTTGAGGGTAATTACATCCAAATCAGGTGAACGGTGTAGGAATTACAACGGTTTCTATATGTGCCTCCCACTTTTTAAGGGGCCAAAAGTAATGGGACAAACTAAACAATCCTAAATCTAACTTTCACTTTTTAATACTTTGTTGCAAATCCTTTGCAGGCAATTACAGCCTGAAGTCTGGAACGCATAGACATCACCAGACGCTGGGTTTCATCCCTGGTGATGCTCTGCCAGGCCTCTACTGCAAATGTCTTCAGTTTCTGCTTGTTCTTGGGGCATTTTCCCTTCAGTTTTGTCTTCATCAAGTGAAATGCATGCTCAATCGGATTCAGGTCAGGGGATTGACTTGGCCATTGCATAACATTCCACTTTTTAGCCTTAAAAAACTCTGTTTGCTTTTGCAGTATGCTTCAGGTCATTGTCCATCTGCACTGTGAAGCGCCGTCCAATGAATTCTGAAGCATTTGACTGAATATGAGCATATAATATTTCCCGAAACACTTCAGAATTCATTCTGCTGCTTTTGTCAGCAGTCACATCATCAATAAATACAAGGGAACCAGTCCATTGGAAGCCAGACATGCCCACGCCATGACACTACCACCACCATGCTTCACTGATGAGGTGTTATGTTTTGGATCATGAGCAGTTCCTTTCCTTCTCCATACTCTTCTCTTCCCATCACTCTGGTACAAGTTGATCTTTGTCTCATCTGTCCATAGGATGTTGTTCCAGAACTGTAATGGCTGTTTTAGATGTTGTTTGGCAAACTCTAATCTGGTCTTCCTCTTTTTGAGGCTCACCAATGGTTTACATCTTGTGGTGAACCCTCTATATTCACTCTTGTGAAGTCTTCTCTTGATTGTTGACTTTGACACATATACACCTACCTCATGGAGAGTGTTCTTGATTTGGCCAACTGTTGTGAAGGGGTTTTTCTTCACCAGGGAAATAATTCTTCTGTCATCCACCACAGTTGTTTTCCGTGGTCTTCCGGGTCTTTTGGTGTTGCTGAGCTCTCTGGTGCATTCTTTCTTTTTAAGAATGTTCCATACAGTTGATTTGGCCACGCCTAATGTTTTTGCTATCTCTCTGATGGGTTTGTTTTGATTTTTTAGCCTAATGATGGCTTGCTTCACTGATTGTGACAGCTCTTTGGATCTCATATTGAGAGTCGACAGCAACTGATTCCAAATGCAAATGTCACACCTAGAATCAACTCCAGACCTTTTACCTGCTTAATTGATAATGAAATAACGAGGGACTAGCCCACACCTGTCCATGAAATAGCTTTTGAGGTGATAGTCCCATTACTTTTGGCCCCTTAAAAAGTGGGAGGCACATATAGAAACCGTTGTAATTCCTACACGGTTCACCTGATTTGGATGTAATTACCCTCAAATTAAATCTGAAAGTCTGCAGTTAAAGCACATCTTGTTTGTTTCATTTCAAAGCCATTGTTGGAGGTGAATAGAGGCCAAAATATGAAAATTCTGTCAACGTCCCAATATTTATGCACCTGACTGTATATGTGTGTGTGTGTATATATATATATATATATATATATATATATATATATATACATATATATACACACAGTACCACTCAAAAATTTTGGACACACCTTCTCATTCAATGGTTTTTGTTTATTTAAAATTATTTTCAACATAGTAGGTTACTACTGAAGACATCAAAACTATGAAAGAACACATATGGAATTATGTTGTATACAAAAAAGTGTTAAACAAATCAAAATATGTTTTATATTTTACATTTCTCAAAGTAGCCCCCTTTTGCTCTGATGACAGCTTTGCACACTCTTGGCCTTCTCTCAATCAGTTTAATGAGGTAGTCTCCTGGAATGGTTTTGAATTAACAGGTATGCCTTGTCAAGAGTCAATCTGTGGAATTACTTGCCTTCTTCATGTGTTTGAGACCATCAGTTGTGTTATGCAGAGGTAGGGTTAGTACACAGTGGACACCACTATTTGACTACTGTTGTAATCCATATTATGGCACCAACCACTCAACTCAGTAAAGAGAAACGACAGTCCATCATTACTTTAAGACATGAAGGTCAGTTGATACTGAAAATGTCAAGAGCTTTGAATGTATCCTCAAGTGCAGTTGCAAAAACCATGAAAGGCTATGATGAAACTGGCTCTCATGAGGACCGCCCTAGTAAAGGAAGACCAAGAGTTACCTCTGCTGCAGAGGATAAGTTCGTTAGAGTTAACAGCCTCAGAAACTGCTACTTAACAGCACCTCAGATTAGAGACCACATAAAGGCCCTCATTCAGAGGCGGTCGCAAGAAGCGAGCGCTCACTCTGAATGAGGGCGGCCGCTTGTTTCCATTCAAGTGCGGCCTCCTGGTCCCTAGCTAAGCTGTGGGTTACCACCCACAGCTTTAACGACCGACCAGGTTGATGGTCGCGATGGCCAAGACCATCGCGACCATCGGGGCTTGCGATGAGACCCTAAGGTTGGGTCTCGGAAACAGCAAGCCCCAGGGAGCTTCTTGCTCTGATCGAGCAGGAAGCTCCCCACTGACATCACTGCTGATGTCAGTGTGGCCGCACACAAAACAGCAGGCATTCCTTAATGCCTCCGTTTGTGAAACCACCCCCTGCCACGCCTACAAAACGGGTCGAGCTGTCGATCAACATCGACAGCCGCCCCTTTTGTATTCTCTCACTCCGGGGCTTGCGCATGCCGGTTGCGAGCGCTCAGCGCTTGCGACCAGGTCTGAATGAGGTCCAAAGTCTTCACAGAATTCAAGTAGCAGACAAATCTCAACATCGACTTTTCAGAGGAGACTGCGTGAATCAGGCCTTCATGGTCATATCGCTGCAAATAAGCCACTACTGAGGATGAACAACAAGAAGAAGAGAATTGTTTGGGCCAAGAAACACAAGGAATGGACATTAGACCAGTGAAAATCTGTACTTTGGTCTCATGAGTCCAAATTTGAGATTTTTGGTTCCAACCGCCGTGTCTTTGTGAGACGCAGAGAAGGTGAGCGGATGGTTTCTGCATGTGTGGTTCCCACTGTGAAGCATGGAGGAGGAGGTGTGATGGTGTGGGGGTGCTTTGCTGGTGACAATGTTGGTGATTTATTCAAAATTCAAGGCACACTTAACCAGCATGGCTACCACAGCATTCTGCAGCGCCATGCCATCCCATCTGGTTTCCACTTACTGGGACCATCATTTGTTTTTCAACAAGACAATGACCCCAAACACACCTCCAGGCTACTTGACCAAGAAATAAAGTGATGGAGTGCTGCGTCAGATGACCTGGCCTCCACAATTACCCGACCTAAACCCAATTGAGCTGGTTTGGGATGAGTTGGACCGCAGAGTGAAGGAAAAGCAGCCAACAAGTGCTCAGCACCTCTGGGAGCTCCTTCAAGACTGTTGGAAAACCATTGCTGGAGACTACCTCATGCAGCTGATTGAGAGAATGCCAAGAGTGTGCAAAGCTGTCATCAAAGCAAAAGTGGGCTACTTTGAGGAATCTAAAATATAAAACATATTTTGATTTAACAATTTTTTTGTGTACAACATAATTCCATATTTGTTATTTCATAGTTTTGATGTCTTCAGTATTAATCTACTATGTTGACAATAATTTAAATAAACAAAATCCATTGAATGAGAAGGTATGTCCAATCTTTTGACTGGTACTGTGTGCATGTATATATATATATATATATATATATATATATATATATATGTGTGTATGTATATATATATATATATATATATATATTATATACTATATACACACTCAGGATAGGGTGCACTCACCAGACTTCAAGTAGAATCATTTTTGTTTCCTTTGTTCACATCATAGGTACAGACAGCATCGAAGTTTCAGTCCACCTGTGGAATTTTATCAAGAGGTGGACTGAAACGTCAATGCTGTCTGTACCTATCATGTGAATAAAGAAAAAACTTTTTTTATTCTACTTGAGGTCTGGTGAGTGCACCTCATTCTGTATCTATACACTTGGAGCCGCTGTGCTCACTTAGGTTGCTACCCCAGCAATAGTTGGACCCTGGAGACGTGTGTGGTGACCTATACATTGTGTGTGTGTGTGTGTGTGTATGTATATGTGTGTGTATGTAAGTGTATATGTATACATGTCTTGATAAAAGTGTTAATACACTGAAACGTTGACTTATAAGCACAGTTGCTTCCCTGTGGTTCTTCTATGGAGTCTCACTGAGTGCCGTCCGGTCTTCTACTCTACACATTTTCCCGTTTGGAAGGGCACCGGAGCATTGTTTTTACTGATCGAGTGCCGGGTACTCTGGTTTTGCTATATATATATATATATATATATATATATATATATATATATAATTTTTTTTTATATATATATATGTATATATATATATATTTATATATATATATATATTTATATATATATATATATATATATATTATATATATATATTTTTATATATATATTTATATATATATATATATATATATATATATATATATATATATATTAAAGGTTGAGTCTCCCATATCCAAAATGCTTGGGACCAGGGGTATTTTGGATATCGGAATTTTCTGTATTTGGAATATTTGCATAGCATTATGAAATATTTTGGGAAAGGGACCCAGATCTAAACACCAGAATGCATTTGTTTCATGTGCACCTTATTCACAAAGCCTGCAGGTCACTTTATACAATATTTTCAATAATTTTGTAGCACAAAAAAATGTGTACATACATGACATTCATTTCTTTCATATACACCTTATACCCAACGCCTGAAGGTAATTGTATAAAATATTTTTAATAATTCTGTACCTTAAGTAAAGTTTGTGTACATTGAACCATCAAAAACCAAAGGTGTCACTATCTCAGTCATGCTAAAAACAATTCTGTATTTTGGAATATTCCTTATTTCAAAAATATTTGTATATGGGAGACTCGACCTGCATATATACGGAATCAGTATGATTTCGCAGCGGCAGCCCGGCAGGGGTGAAAATCTCGATCATCCAATGGTATTTACTAACCCTATTCTACCCCCTAACCCTCCCTTAAGGGTGCCTAACCCTAACTTACCCCAAGTGCCTAACCCTAATCCTCCCTCTAAGTGCCTAAACCTAACCCCCCTTCTCTGCCGCCTAAACCTAAGTCCCCCGGGGGGTGCCTAACCCTAACCTCCCCCCGGTGTGCCTAACCCTAACCCCCCCTTCCCATAGCCAAACCCTAACCTCCCGGGAGGGGGGGCCTAACCTTAAGTCCCACCCGGGAGCCCTTAACCTAACCCTCCCTCCCTCCGCGGCTATCTACGCCCGGCTTACCTTCGATCGGTAAGTCGGGTGTCGGGCTCCCGGCGTAGCTCTAATGACAGGTGTTAGAATTTCGACCCCTGTCATTAGACCCCTGCCTGGATTACACAGTTGGGAAGCCGGTGGTCTAGATTACGTCCGTTGTCTATACATATATACATATATTTAACACATTTATATTAAGGCTATCCTTAACTACTGATTTTATTTAAATATAATAATTACAACAAGCTTTTTGTCTTATATGTTTTTCTCATAAATTTCCAATGGAAGCCTAAAAAACACACTGCTTCTTATGCTTTTTTTTGCTTTACCCAAATAGATTAGGTAGAAGTGTTTTGTGAATGACCATTAATGAATGGTGTCATGTAATAGGAAAGCAATGCAGTGTGGGAAATGTTCACACTCCTTTGCATGTGCAGCTATTGGTCAGCTATTTGTACAAAGCTCTGCAAGTGGCAAATATGGGCACACGCTCCATAACATGCACAGAAACACTTGTAGACTAACAACAAAATAAAAATGTTTATGAATACGAAACTTTGTAAAATAATGTAATCGTGATTAGAACTTTAAAACTTAAATTATGAGCGGTGTGATAAGCAGAAACTTAGCCACGCTACTCTGCATAAGGTAATCGAATAGAACTTATAATGAAAAGGAAGAATATTGACCTGTTTGTAAATAGGCCCCTGCCATACATGTAAAGTTGAAATAAAATGTACTCTTCATCAATAATAATGGAGGTAGTTTGGTACTGTAGATAGTGATACACATTTTCATACTAAAATAACATTTCATAGGACAAATTTTGCTACTAGCAAAAATATATATATTTTTAACAAAAAACCCCCAACTTTCTTCCCTTAGAGAGGGAGGGGGTATGTACGCTGTATGCATAAATGATTTCTATTTTAGAATTAATGAGATTCTCCTGAACGGAGACATACTGCTTCAGAAGCCAGTCTGCCTCGCAGGTCAGCTGGCAGGTTTAGGCCTGGTTGCCATGGCAGCCGCTGTCTTGAATATGGAAAAGCGGAGCCCGCTCTGAGACTGTGTGAGGCATCAGGCGCCCTCAGCCCGCCCAGGGTTAGTTAGATCTGGATAAACAATAGACAAAGGGAGGGGGAGGGAAATGAGTGGGGGTGATACAAAGGACAGACAGAAAAATAAAACCATGGGCCTCATACTTTCACTGTTAGTGGCATAGGTAGCATTCTGGAAATAAGGTGCTTCATATATATCTGTTAATAATAGGTGTGCATCTTTATAGATATATATTTTTTCGCTATATACCTCATAATTATAAAAAGAAGTAAAATAACACTGTCTGGGAGAGTAAAAAAAAAGTATTATTTCCTAAAATCAGCAAGACCTTATATTGTTCTATTTCTTTTTAGCTGTACATATGCTGTACTGTATATTGTAATTATACTGGTGTTTTATGAAGTGCAGCGTTATCATGATGCAATGTTATGTGTGGCAGAGGTATCTGAGTGCAATACAATGGAAACCTTGTTCTCCACTAAGCAGTGTATAGTATAACAGTACAGAGCATCTCACCATCAAGCAGACTCCTTTCACAAATCTGTATGATTATGGGTATGATGTGAAAACAGGATTTTAGGGAGAATAAAGAAAAAATGAATCCTATGAATGGAGAGTGCATGATCTGTGACCATTAGATCCACCAAACCAATACTGTGTGTCCTGTAAGGAAGCAGAGTTGTCTGATGCAGCGACAGCAAATTCTATGTCATTAGTCTTATAAATGTACATTTGTATGATTCTTTTCCCTGAATTAGTGGTTTTTCTATTGATGATTGCTCGATTATCATATAAACTGATAATATCATTATCTTGCAGTCTAAAATGCACTTAGCAAAATAATTGTGTTGCATTCTGAAAGGAATAAGGATTGCACTATTTTAATTGCCACTTTAGGTAGCAAAATTAATCGTTCTAAACTTTTTCAGTGCCCCAGTCTGTAAAATAATGTCTGTTTATCACTAGGTGATAACTATTGCTTTGTCCACTCAATTAAATGGTCTTTGTTTTAGGGCTCTATTTACTACAATCCGCATTGGTAAAGCAGATTGTAGTGTGGTATTACCGAGTAAATTCGCATTGCGAATTCAGGCAATATCACAGGGATTTACTACAAATCCCTTGCAGGGACAGAGCTTGCGATAAGCTCTGTCCCTGCTAATCCCCTTCGGAGCCTTATCACGGTGTTTTCGCAAAAAATACCGTGATTAAGTGCCCGCGCATGCGCCGACCGGTCGCCGCTGCTACCCCCCTCTGGCGCTAAGCCCTGCCCCCGGTGCTAAGCCCCGCCCCCACGATTGCGGACCCCCCCTTATAAGCCGCATACACACTAGACGATGTGCTGTTTGAACGATATTGGTGAAAGATTTCCCTTAAACTTTCTGTAGTGCAGGACAAACGATATTGGGTGTACACACTGAGAGATATCTTTCAGTGAAGTCATCCTGACACATCTCTGAACAGGCAATTCTTGACGATATCGTCAGATTTGCCGCATGTATAGGCGACCAAAGATATAGTTAATGTCCAGCGGGAGCGCGCATCGTTGGTCGTTCATTGCATACACCCTGGATGATATATCGTTGAACAATATCGTCCATACCATTCAAAGATATAGTTGTATGTATGCCCCTATACACAGTGGCAGCTTGAGAGGTGGGGCTGCAGCGCAGTCCAAAATTCAAAGAGTGGAGTCACACCAACTGCCACCCCAAACGCTACCAAACATCACGAGTCGAGACTCACTGGCAGTTGGTGTGGCTCCCCTCACTGAATTTTGGACTGCGCTGCAGCCCCACCTCTCGAGCTGCCACTGCTTATACATTTACTTATACAGCCGTGGCCAAAAGTTTTGAGAATGACACAAGTATTGGTTTACACAAAGTTTGCTGCTTCAGTGTTTTTAGACCCTTTTTGTTAGATGTTACTATGGTATACTGAAGTAAAATTATAGGCATTTCATATGTGTCAAAGGTTTTTATTGACAATTACATTAAGTTTTTGCCGAGTCAATATTTGCAGTGTTGACCCTTCTTTTTCAAAATCTCTGCAATTTGCCCTGCTGTCAATCAACTTCTGGGCCACATACTGACTGATGACCGCCCATTCTTGCCTAATCATTGCTGGGAGTTTGTCAGAATTTGTGGGTTTTTGTTTGTCCACCCACCTATTGAGGATTGATCACAAGTTCTCAATTGGATTAAGGTCTGGGGAGTTTCCTGGCCATGGACCCAAAATTTCGATGTTTTGTTCCCCGAGCCACTCCATCATGCTGGAAAAGGCATTGTTCATCACCAAACTGTTCTTGGATGGTTGGGAGAAGTTGCTCTTGGAGGATGTTTTGGTACCATTTTTTATTCATGGCTGTGTTCTTAGGCAAAATTGTGAGTGAGCCCACTCCCTTGCCTGAGAAGCAATCCCACACATGAATGCTCTCAGAATGCTTTACTGTTGGTATGACACAGGACTGATGGTAGCGCTCACCTTTCCTTCTCCGGACAAGTGTTTTTCCAGATGCCCCAACAATCTGAAAGGGGATTCATCAGTGAAAATAACTTTACCCCAGTCCTCAGCTGTCCAATCCCTGTACCTTTTGAAGAAAATTAGTCTGTCCCTGGTAATTTTCCTCTTTGCTGCCCTTCTTGACACCAGGACATCCTCCTAAAGTCTTCGTCCTGTGTCATGCCAACAGTAAAGCATCCTGAGACCAGTGGGTATAGGGCATCGCCAAGCTGCGGCTGTCGATATCGATAGCCGCAGTGGGCGGAACGGTCGCATTTCCACCATCTGCGGCAGGAAAGTCTGGGTGCAGATTAGGCAAATCAGTGTGCCCAATTTTGTGCTTAAGTAAATAAAAGTATTAGTTAAAAAAGTAATAGTATTAGGCAAACTGACCGTTCATGCATTGCCCTGCCCATCGGCGCTGCTATCTTACGGGTGGGGGAGGGGGTGCCGGCATAAAGGGTGGTCAGCCACCCGATTGCTCCGTGTGTGGGGCCCGCCCGATATGTTGGCTGTCAGATAGCAAGTCGCATAGCAAGTTGCACATCGCACCATGTATGGGCAGCATAACAGCCATTCACAAGCAATAAAGAGACTATCTTGAAAACTAGGAGGTTTCCTATAGCACAATGATTTCATAAAAGGTTCTCAGGAGCACACTTTAAATACTACAGCCAGGACATTGAATGTTTACTTCTCTCTAGGGGGTAAATTTACTAAGATGGGAGTTCTATTAGGAAGTGATGTTGCCCATAGCAACCAATCAGATTCTACTTCTCATTTATCTAGCACCTTCTGGAAAATAATACCTGGAATCTGATTGGTTGCTATGGGCAACATCACTTCTTAATAGAACTCCCATCTTAGTTAATTTACCCCATGAATTAATGAATACTTAATTTTCTATGGAAACTGAGTACTGGTAGTGCACTTAGGCCCTGATTCAGATCCACTCGCAGCCGCTGGCCGCTTGCTGGGTCTGTGGGCGTTTTTTTTTTATTCTCTCTGGCCGCTCGCAAAGCTGTGGGAGACCACCCACAACTTGTGCGAGCGGCCAGGAGACCATCGCGACCATCGACCTTGCGACAGGACCCTACGGCAGTGTCTAGGCTGCCGCAAGGCCGAGTGGACTCCCTGCTCTTACAGAGCAGGAAGTCCACTACTGACATCAGTAGTGAGTAGTGATGTCAGTCAGCCCTCCTACAAGCGCCAGGCGTTCCTAAGGGAACGCCTGCGTTTGTCCGGCCACCCCCCCTACCCGCCCACAAAACGGGGCAAGTTGTCAATCAACATTGACAGCCACCCCGTCTTGTTGCGAGCCCCGTAGCAACTGAACTTCAGTCGCTCAGCGGGGCTCGCGCACGCCGGACGCAGCG
The DNA here is from genome assembly GCA_031769625.1 of Taudactylus pleione. Classification (NCBI taxonomy): domain Eukaryota; kingdom Metazoa; phylum Chordata; class Amphibia; order Anura; family Myobatrachidae; genus Taudactylus; species Taudactylus pleione. The sequence continues at coordinate 2,879,718 of JAUIMM010000086.1, forward strand.
CATGCGCAGTGGGCAACCATCGGGCCGCTTGCGAGCGGCTCTGAATCAGGCCCTTAGTCTGTGAGGGATGAGGTGAGTGCTGCTGTACTTTTACTTTATGGACCGTGCACTATTCTTATTACAACACTGACATACTTGCCAACTCTTCCTCATTGTCTTTGAGACTCCCTAAAATAGCAGCAATCTCCTTGACTCCCTGAAGAGTTCAGCAATCCTTCTGATTGCACCTCACCCCTATTATGAAGCTGTTATATTAATAAAAAACAGATCTAAACATTCAAATGGGATCATTAGTATCATTTCCCTGCATTGGTTATAAGACACAATGAATCCCTATGACTACATCATAGTTGCAGACTTTCTGGCTGCCCCTTCCGGGAGGGAGCAGCCAGATCGGCATGACGGGGGGCGTGGCCGGCACAAGGGGGCGGGTCAACCAGATTAATGTAATTTGCAGGCGGAGCCACACGATTGCGTCATTTTGGCCCCGCCCCCGCTACACAATGCCAATATTACAGCCATTGTGAAGCAGGGGGCGGGGCCAAAATGACACGATTCAGTGTGAATCGTGTCACCGGCCTCCTCCTGATGTGGGGGTTTCTCAGGTAATCGCGTGAGGGTCGGCGGCCGCCAGGAGACTTGCCTGGCTTTCCGGGGGGCTGGGAGCACCACCTGATTTTTGTGAGGCTCCCGGACGAATCGGTAGGGTAGGCAACTATGGGCTACATCCATTTTCTGAAAATTATTAGTGTATTTTCATCAACACACATAGATCTTACTGACTGCTTTGGGGCTCATTTTCATTTGGATGTAAGTCAGTTTTATGGCACACCTTAGCAGTATACAGCTCACTTTACCTCCGCGCTCATAGGTATTGCTTTCACTATCTCCCTGAAATGCTTTTTCAAAAGTAGGCAAGTATGCACTGCTGCGGGTACTGTCTCGGACTAACATATATATGTTGTCAGTTCCAATATCTGTTTAATGTAAGGGGTGGCCTATTCCAAGAGATTTTGCCATGGCTCCTAAAAAAATTAATCAATTAAAAATACAATGCATGCAATTGTCCCCTTCCACAGCTAGCTGGGGTCCCTCAAACAAGCATGTGTTTAGGTAATTAGTGTCTACCCTTGGCCTCCTCTTACTGTGTAGTTATTTAATGGTGACGGGAAGGTTTGATATAAACCTTAACTTTTCCTTATCAAATTTTAATTCATACTCGCCTAGTTATTGAGCTCCTTTTGCCTAAAAACATGCATTTCCCCATGGTTTAGAAATCATGGTTATTTAACAAGATCCTAATGCAGGAGATATCTCTTGCATTAGTAATGTTAAAGACTACAGTACCCATTTTCCTCAGCAAGGACCGCAGTCTGGTCCCTATTTTGTCAAGCTTTCCCCATTGGCTAATACCACCTTTAGACAACATTAGCTGTTTTATGTCTATAGAGACATTCTTGCAGGAGAGGGATCTTTCAATCCACCCCAACAGCTTCCTTCATCCATTGCAGGCTTTTTTGAAATATTACGTGAAATATTATACTGTGCATATGTGACTTATCTGTCCGCATATGTGCCATGTCAGAAAAGGTAGTGACGTGATAATGGAGCTGTTGTCCTGGTAATACATCTTTGGCTACCTTTTTCGATAAATAGGAGACATAGGCTTTTCATTTGTTGGGTTGTGGTCTTATTTTTTTTTACATTTATTTATTTATTTTTCCAGTAAACAAACTGTAGTGTCATATGTTTGGGATGCTTGTAGAGTACTTGTCACCCCAGGAATTCTAGAATGTCTTGTATGATATCGTCCTCACCTCATTAGCCTGACTGCCAGGCATATTCACGAATTTTGGACAATGCAGTCTGTTAAATGGAATTGACTGAGACATTACTTTTAAGATTTGAGGTGTTTAAACAGCAAAGATAATCAATGCTATCAAGAACAGAGAAGCTGTGCCATTGTGTGGAGAACATTAGAGCAGTTAGACCTTATTCATTGCCCACTGATACACACTAATGCCATACTGACAGGCCTCATAAATTTGTTACAGGCAGGAGAGACTGCCCCTGAGAGAACCCATGGATCAAATGTGCAGATTGGAAGCAGGTTGACTTAAGACAGTCTCTGTTTATTTCCTGTAGTTCACTAATAAGGTTGCTGTCAATTAAACATAGTGTTCTGCTTCCTGCACAGAGCCACAAGACAAAGTGGGAAGTCTTGGTGCCAAGAAAGCAAATTGTTTCAAGTTCCTTGTTTGGAATATTTCCCTGCTGATCTTTTAGATCCCCTTTATATAACACCTTCTACATTGGAGTGGATACAGTAAAGGGATAGTGTTCAATGCTAAAACAACCTTCAGTGCGTTAATTGCATTATTTTCAGAGGTACGTTTTGAGGTTTACTTCTCAATTTATTTTATATATCTAATAATCAATTAAGCAGAAAATTAAAAAATATATAAATAACATAAAAAATAATGAATTTTTAAATAAATCATGCATCCAAGGCTTTATTGTCATAGAAAAAGAAAAGAGTTTAGGTGTGCAATTGAGAAGTTTTTTTTCCTTAAAATCCATTGTGTAGTTTTGCTATGGTTATGCAATGGACCTACAAAAATAAATAATAATATCTAATAATTCATCATTTCCACTCTGCTTTATTATCTGTGTATGGAAGAGTAGCAACATGTGTTCTAGGAATTGCTTAGAATGTGCAAAACTCCTTTGAAACCAAACTGACTGAGCAGACCTCACATTGTTTTCTGCCCTTGGTAGAAATACTTTTTGATTTTGCTTATTTATGGCTTAATTTAGTCATAAGATTGAGTGGACATTGGTAGGGGATAATTATATGTGGCACTTTTGTTTGTTTGAATCCTTGTTGTAGAGTGTACAAAGCATATAAATGCATTCTTTCACTAAAGTGTAACTGGAAGGCATAAGGAACACCCCAATGAACTGAAAGGACAAGGGCTGTATACTGGGATTTGTGGAGCCTGCAGTGCAAGTAACTTGTGGGCTCCCCCTCCCCTACATTTTTCCTTGGGGTACTGTGTGTGTACCTTAGAGGTTAGTGACCGTGCAGCAGGGGTGTATATAGCGCCCCTGGCAATGTAATGGACTGGTGCCCCCCCCCCCATGCAGTGCCCCCAGTAGTAACCCTCCAGTAGCAATCCCCCTATGCTGCATTACCCCCAGTAGTAGTCCCTCCTATACAGTGCCCCCAGTAGTAGACCCCAGTAGTAGTCCCCCCTATGCTGCATTGACCCCAGTTGTAGTCCCCCCTATACAGTGCCCCCAGTAGTAGTCCCCCCTATACAGTGCAACCCCCCTAAATTGCCCCTAGTAGTGGCCACCCCCCTAAATTACCCCCAGTAGTGGCCACCCCTATACAGTGCCCCCAGTAGTGGCCACCCCCCTAAATTGTCCCCAGTAGCATCCACCCCCCATAAAGTGCCCCCAGTAGCGGCCACCCCCTATTTCAGTGCCCCCAGTAGTGGCCACCCCTATAGAGTACCCCCAGTAGTGGCCACCCCTATACAGAGCCCCCAGTAGTGGGCACCCCCTCCCCATAAATTGCCCTCAGTAGCGGCCACCCCCTATTTCAGTGCCCCCCCTACACACACACACACACACACAAAGAAAAAAAAATACAACTTGCCTGATCCCCGCTCCTGAAGCGACCGCCGCTGTCCAGTCAGAGTCCCGCCCACTCATACGTCATGATGTCTCTCCCATCACATGCTGCAGAGGGAGCCGGAAGACGGAGCTCATTAGTGAGTCTGTATGACTCTCATTGGCTGGCTGCTATTACAAACACACAGCCGCCGCTGGCGGCTGCGTGTTTGTAAACTGTGTAGAGCAGACCGCTATCACTGCGGTCTGCCCTACACTTGTGGGGCCGGGGGACTTGTCCACCCCTTGGCTGCTGGTGGCACTGCCGGACGGCGCCCCCCCTTTGGTCGCTGCCCCTGGCGAGTGCCATTCTGGCCAATGGGTAGATATGCCCCTGCCGTGCAGATCAGTAAGAAGCCACAAGAGCTCTGCTTGTCTCATCCTATTACAGCACCAGCACCCAGTTATATGCACTCCGCCTAGTGGGTATGACTACAAAGATCAATTTAAAGCTGCACGCTCTATGCAACTTTCTTCCCATTAAACTAGACTCACTGTTGCTGCTACACCTCACAATACGACCTCAATCCACCAACTAAGTACAAACTTCAGCTCCTCCGTTATTGCTGCTGTTTTCTGCTTTGAGAATGAGGCCCAGTTTGTTTCATCATGCAAGGTAACATAGAGGAGCATGGCGCAATTAGCTGGGAAAAATAATTGATTTTTAAATGATGTTCTAGCTGCAAAAATATGGAGCTCAATATATGATAATAGGATTCTAATGCAAAAAATTTAGAAACGCAGCCATCCATTAAGTATTCTATATAAAGTGTCACTTGTAAGTCTATTCATTCATAATTTACTAGGTTAAAAAACCGACATACATATATGAGAGAATTCTTTGCACAAATCCACATTTAAAAAGTAATCCCATATGTGAAATGGTAAGGGGCCCGGGCTTGCTCCATGCAGACACAGAGGGTTAAGAAAAGACTGAAGCCCACTTGCCATTTATAATCCACAACACTGACTTTTTATTTCCCCTTTCTAAAGCCTGACTTCCAACTGCGGAAATGTCTGTAATTAAAAAGAGACAGCTCCAAAGTTTTTAACATCTGAAACTAACTAACGAGACATAGTTTTGTTTCCTGAACTTGACTCATGTCCCCTAGAAGTCCCAGTGCTCAGAATGCATTGTAATAGTTCTAGAAGGTGATGTTCCAATCCTTGCTTGGGGCAATTTTGTTCTTGGTAAAGATATAGGGCCTAATTCAGTACGGATCGCAACTGCGAATGCAATAACGATTCCGCACACAGTCTCACTGCGATAGTATGCTAATCCATTGTGATCGCTATGCTATAGCAGCACAACAGCAGCACCTTACACACATCTGTAATACTTGGCAAGACTGCAAAACTATATGTAACTTTGATTACAACCGCAGCCTCACGCACACTTGCACAAGCTCTGACCTTACTCAGAAATTGCTAACCTCGTCACACGCTATGAGTACACAAGCTGCGTATGGCATCGCAGTGGCTAATTTATGTACGCCCCTGTAATGGCATTCGAACACACTGGCACGCCTGCGTGTCGCCAACCACCCCCCCATCACCACCTTAAAACGGTACTTCCTGTCCATCACGCTGGGATGGGTCTGTGTAGTCACAACAATTGCAGTTCCGACGCAGTGTTGTGTTCACGCATTGCAATGCATGCGTAGAATGCAACAATCGACCGATTGCGTGTGTAATTGCAGCTGCGATCCTTGCTGAATCAGGCCCATAGTTAAGGCCCATAGTTTGATTTTTTTCGTTTTAAATGTTTTTGGGCTGATAAATGTGTTTAAATATGTGTATGATAGAAATAACATTCCCTGTTCTAGACCGAGAGAACAATCTGGTTTACTTTATCTGTTCTTCTGTACTAAATACAAAACATTGGACTATATGTGGTCATCTTTTGGCACAGCATAAACCCTGTGTTTCTCAAAAGAAATGTACTGTAGGCTGCCCACCCCCTGCATCAGACTACATATGTTATATTGAAATTCTAGCATTCCTAAAAAATTTAAAGCTCTGTCGTCTATTAATAATTATAATAGTTCTAGTGGCAAAAAGGATAATGTTTTTATAGCAGTGATTAAAAATAAAATAAAAAACCTTTGTCCCTGAATTTACCATTGTTTTATTGCAAAGGCAGCTGAGAATCCAGAGCAATAAGGATTAATTATGAGTTATGACTCTGGTGGGCTCCTTTCTGCTGTACTCTACTGTGCGTGTCAAAGGTCGGGACTTTGTTTCAGCTTCCAATTCCACTACTTATTTACTTTGTTTAAATGCTATAAACAGGTATCACATTGATACTTGTTAAATTAACTTCTTCATGCAAAGGTAAGCTTTTGCTGGTCGACTTTTATGGCTGTCGGAATTACTGTCAGCTGTAAACTCCTTGATGCTTAGGCGGAAGTAAAGGACCCCATACATCTGCGACGTCGCGATGTAGCGATCCTGCAACCCGGCATCGCAGGATCACTGAAATCCAACATGTTGGATTTCATAAATATGCCGATCGCGATCAAAAAATTATCGTGATTGGCAGATCGGTGAAATTTAACATGTAGCAATTCATCGATCCTGCGACGGATCGCGGAACATCGATGGCCAGAGATTGGCATTTCCGACCGGTGGATCAGTGTTTCCGATCCCATCGCTACATTGCGACGGTCCGTCGCAGATGTATAGGGGCCTTAAACTGCTAAATACATTATTATATGGTACTGCTTGGTTTTGCTAGCAATGTTTTAGAGCAGTTACCAGAAAATGTTGTTGTAGTCGTGACACTTATAGAGCTTTTATGTGGCCATCGTGTTGGTGTGGCCGCACTCACAGAAGGCTCTTGGACACCACATGTTTCTTTCAAGTGAATTCCAGCAGATAGTTACAGTTTGCAGAACTTCTGTGAACCCCAGTTGGCTTGTGGCTTGTACCCAGCAGTTACCCCAAATCCTGTTTTCATACTGATGAGCATCGTCCGTACAGAACAAAATTAGGGATTCATGCATTGGTGGGTACTGCCAAATTATAAGACCTTCCCTGTGGGAAATCCCAAATTGAAAATCCATGTTCATAGGATCTGGTAATGAGATTTGTGTCATTATGGCTCTGCCACCACAACAAAAAGTTATGAATCATAGCATAACAGCGCAGGAACATCATGAAGCAATTTGCTGTGAATTATCTCGGAGCTTGATTTGCTGTGAATGGTGTCATCGACCTCTGATCCGGGATTGTTGCCTTCTTTCCCGGGAGTCGGGGATAACTTCCAGAAATTCTCAAGTCTCCTGAACACTACGGGAGAGTAGGCAGATATGCTGTAAAGTGTTTAGTTGTGGCTGCATTGTATACTGGTGAAATTGGACTGCATTGTATACTGGTGAAATGGGACTGCATTGTACTGTATGCCAGTTATGTGACCCTGCTGCGTACAGTGCATACAGAGAGATGTATATGTTTGGGCAGTATTTTGGAACCGTCATTAGCCAGGTTGTGAGTATGTAAAATGCATGAAATATTGGAACTGCATAGGTAACTGTAGCTGTTGTGCCTGGGGTTGCAAGGCTTTATTTTTCCTATATCTATCTTCCCCCCAGGTCCTGCACTTTCTGACCCTCTCACGTCATAGTAAATCCAGTACTTAGGACCATTTCCTCTATTAACCTTTCCCATTGGTTATGTAATACTTGCCTACTCTCCCAGAATATCCTGTGTAAGCCACCATTTTGGACCCTGATTTTATTTCTTGTGAAGTGGGTGTGGCCTTGGTGACACAATTCAGTTATTAAGCCACGTATCTGCTGCACATCTGCTGTGTGAGGACACAAATTGTGCCATCATGCAACTGTGCTTGGGGCCCAATGATGGGAATCGTGTTATTGTGCAGCGGCTGATGGGCAGCAAAAACTGCAGCAACAATCCTGTTAACAAGACCCTACACACAGCACAAAATAGACTACCGGATACTTCTGAAGCCAGGTGTAAAAATTTGGCAAGTATGGATACATTTACTGCACACTGGTCATATTGGGCTGCATCATATACTAAAAAGTTACTTGTTAATGAAATGTGTTATTGTGCAGATGCACTGCACAAGTTTTTAGTGACTACCATTATTATAATTCCCAGTTTGGCTCTGGAAAGCTTACTGGGCTCTATTTACTCTAATTCGCATTTAAAATGTGGTTGTAGTGTGATATTTTCACCTAAATTCGCATTGCGAATTTAGGAAATATCACAGGGACTTGTGATATTCCCTCGCAGGGACAGAGCTTGCAATCAAAAAATACAATGAGAAGGTGTCCGCGCATGCGCCGACGACGACTCACCCCACCCTGCTCACTTACCTCGGTCAGTGGCGGGCTGGGCCGGGGGGCAGGGTGCCATGTGCCCCACGGGCCGCAGCGTCATGCGGGCCGCGGGCCGGTGCAGTCTGTGTCACTGTGACACAGACTGCACCGCGTGTGTAGCGCTGACCGGACGGAGTCCGGTTAGCGCTACACAGCACAAACACACAGCCGGCGGAGCCGGCAACTATGTGTTTGCTGTAATCAGCAGCCGCTGAGAGTCTGTCAGACTCTCAGTGGCTGCCGCTGCTCCCACCGCGGGAGCCATCTTCCGGCTCCCGCAGTGGGTAATGGGAGAGACGTCGTCATGACGACGTCTCTCCCATAATGCAAAGCGGCCAGAGGAGCCGGTGGAAGCGTCGGGACCAGGAGCGGGGTTTCAGGTAAGTGTTTTTTTTTTATTTTTTTATTAAGTCTCTCTCTACTATGGGGGCACTACCAAGTGGGGGGATTACTATGGGGGTACTACCAAGGGGGGGGATTACTATGGGGGCACTACCAAGGGGGGGGTTACTATGGGGGCCCTACCAAGGGGCGAATTACTATGGGGGCACTACCAAGGGGGGGGATTACTATGGGGGCACTACCAAGGGGGGAGTTACTATGGGGGCACTACCAAGGGGGGGTTACTATGGGGGCACTACCAAGGGGGGGATTACTATGGGGGCACTACCAAGGGGGGGTTACTATGGGGGCACTACCAAGGGGGGGGATTACTATGGGGGCACTACCAAGGGGGGGGATTACTATGGGGGCACTACCAAGGGGGGGATTACTATGGGGGCACTACCAGGGGGGGATTACTATGGGGGCACTACCAGGGGGGGATTTCTATGGTGGCACTACCAGGGGGGGATTACTACTGGGGGCACTACCAGGGGGGTGGATTACTATGGGGGCACTACAAGGGGGGGGACTACTACTACTGGGGGCACTACAAGGGGGGGACTACTACTACTGGGGGAACTACAAGGGGGGACTACTACTACTACTGGGGGCACTACAAGGGGAGGGGACTACTACTAGGGGCACTGCATAGGGGGGCGGGGACTACTACTAGGGGCACTACATAGGGGGAGGGGACTACCACTGGGGGCACTGCGAGGGACCACTGCTCGGGGCTCTATATAAAGGGCAATACTGGGGGTACTGCATAGGGGGGAGACTACACCTGGGGCCACTATTTAAGGGACATTGCAATAAGGGTTACCACTATTGGGGGCACTGCATGGGGGGGTGGACTGCTACTGGGGGCACTGCATAGGGGGTACCACTATTGGGGGCACTATATAAGGGGCCTACTACTGGGGGCACAAGGGGCACTGAACAGGGGGGACCACTACTGGGGGCACAAGGGGCACTGCATAGGGGGGGATCACTACTGGGGGCACTACTGGAGGCCTGCATAAGGGTGTTATCTCCTGTGGCACACGGGGGCACTGCATATGGGCACTACGACAGGGGGCTGCCCCTAATCTTTATTTTTACCTTACATTAATCCCATATGGACCCGCCTCCTCCCTGAAACACTTGAGGGGGGGCGGCGCCGTAGCACGCACGTTCTTCGGGCACCGTAGCTACACGCTACTCCTCTGCCATGGCCGCCTGCATGCATTTGCCCCCCAGGCTAAAAGTTGCCAGCCAGCCCCTGACCTCGGTGATCGGTGCTCCGGTGATATCCTCTGGTCAGCTTGTCTCCCATCTCTTGCACTGTGGCCCCGGTCAGCTGTTCTATGCAGCAGCTGACCAGGGTCACAGGGCAGGAGCCAGGAGACCAGTTGATCGGAGCCCCAGAGGACACCACCAGAGCCAGTGGCCTAACTAGGGCAGGGCGAGTGGCAGGCGGGCAGGCTCAGGCTATGCTACCACACACATCGCCACCAGCGCTGGCGGCGATGTGTGTGTTAACCAGCAGCCAATGAGAGTCAGACGACTCTCATTGGCTGCTGCTGCTACTGCACACACATCACCGCCGAGCGGCAGCGATGTGTATAAATCAGCAGCCAATGAGGTCAGACAGACTCTCATTGGCTGCTGCTGCACACACATCACCGCCAGCACTGGCGGCGATGTGTGTGTTAAACAGCAGCCAATGAGAGTCAGATAAACTCTCATTGACTGCTACAGCCGCAGTGCCCTCTATAAGAGCCGGCTCCTGCAGTGGGTAATGGGAGAGACGTCATGACGTCTCTCCCATAATGCAGAGTGCGCCAGCCCGAGAGGATTGACGTGCGGACGGCGGCGGGAGCCGGAGCGGCCGCACCCCCTGCACCCTCCATTTGCCGGGCGCCCGCTGAGTGTGTTACCAGCGGGCGCCCGGCCGGAGGACGGAGCCGGAGCTCACTCCTGTGCTCCCTCCGGCTTCCGGGTCCCGCAGTGCACTATGGGAGTGACGTCATGACGTCACTCCCATAGTTCCGAGGAGCAGGCGCCGGAGACGGATGGACAGCAGCAGCACTGGAGCAGGGGTTTAAGGTAAGTATTGCAGTGGGCACTACTGGGGGCATTGCAGGGGGCTTACTACTGGGGGCACTACTGGGGGAACTACTGGGGGCATTGCAAGGGGGACTACTGGGGGCATTGCAGGGGGCACTACTGGGGGCATTACAGGGGGCTTACTACAGGGGGCTTACTAGGGACATTACAGTGGGCTTACTACTGGGGGCACCAGAGAGGTCTTACTACTGGGGCATCAAATGGGGGAATTACAGGGGCCTTACTACTGGGGGCATCATATAGGGGCACTACAGTGGCATTACTACTGGGGGCATCATATGGGGGCACTACAGGGACCCTTACTACTGGGGGCACTACAACTGGGGGCATTGCAAGGAGCATTACTACTGGGGGCATTGCAAGGAGCATTACTACTGGGGGGCACTACAGGGGCATTACAACTGGAAGCACTGCATAGGGGGACCACTACTGTAGGTACTGCATAGTGGGACCACTACTGGAGGCACTGCAAAGGGGGACCATTATTGGGGGGCACTACATAGGCGGGCACTGCCTAGGGGGACCTCAATTGAGGGCACTGCATAGGGTGACCACTACTGTGGGCACTGTATAAAAGGAAATGCATAGGGGGCGGCGGCAGCTGGGGCTGGCATAGGTGCTGGGGGGGGTGGTAAATTTTAATGTGGGAGGGGGGGGCACCAACATTTATCTTGCCTCCAGGCACCTGGGATGAAGTTACTCCGCTGGTTAGTGTGTATATATCGGGGGGGGGGCTACTACTGGGGGCACTGCTTCGGGGGAGGAGACCACTACTTGGGGGGGCACTATTATTAAGGAGGGGACTACTACTGGGGGCACGGCTTCGGGGGGGGACAATATTACTAAGGAGGGGACTACTACTGGGGGCACTGTTTCTGGGGGGATACTACTGGGGACACTGCATTGGGGGGGACTACTACAGGGGGCACTGCATCAAGGGGGACTCCTACTAGGGCCAGGGCACTGTATAGGGGGACTACTACTGGGGGCACTGCATTGGGGGGACTACTACTGGGGGGGCCACTACTGGGGGGGGACTACTACTGGGGACACTGCATCAAGGGGGAATCCTACTGGGGCACTATATAAGGGGCTTACTACTGGGGGCACTGCACAGGGGGGACCACTACAGAGGGCACTGAAAAAGGAGAACCACTACAGGGGCCACTGCATAGGGGGGATAACTACTTGGGGCCTGCGTAAGGGGGCATCACTCCTGGGGGCACTGTATAAAGGGCACTGCATATGGGGGATCACTACTGGGGGACTGCATATGGGAGATCACTACTTGGGGCACTGTATAAGGGGAACTAAGGGCGGGCTGCATAAGGGGGAATACTACAGGGGGAACTGTGTAAGGAGCACTACTGGGGGCCTGGATAAGAGGGACCACTACTGGAGGCATTGTATACTGGGGGTACTATATAAGGGGTACTACTGGGGGCCTGCATAAGGGGGACCACTACTAGGGGCACTGCATAGGGGGGACTGTATAAGGGGCACTGCATTAAGGTGCAAATGGAAAGAAATGTTCCCAGTGACAAGAGAGGGGTGTGTGTGTCATGTTGACACGCCCAATTTTTCAGTGGCCACGCCCCTTGTGACCACGCCCATTTTTTCACCACACGCGCCTGCAGTGCGCGCACATAGGGGGTGGCTCCATTTACAAATTTGCTCTGGGCTCCAAATACCCTTTTTTACGCCACTGACCAGAGTACCGAATTTTTACAGAATTTTCTTATTGACTTTGTGTGTCAGGAACTTTATTATTATTATTATTATTATGTATTTATGTGTGTATCTGTACCTCTGCTGGGGATGGTGGCCATAGATATATTCATTTTTCTACAGATGGGGCTTGGTATACATTAACGTCATGGCAGTTTATAGCTTTTGTATGGATTTGCCATTTTGATCTGATATCATATATAATACAGGGATAGACTACAACATACCTCCCAACTGATTTAGGTGAGACAGTCCCGATATGATGGCTCTGTCAGTCGCATGGTGGGAAAGTTGGGAGAGATCTTACTGCTGTTCTTAATAGTGAGTGTGTGCAGCAATGCTGGGAGGTAGCTAAGGGGCAGCCTAATGTTTCATGAGTGCTAGGCGTTACTCAGGGTCCAGGACATGACCACACCCCAATTGTCACTCATACCCCTTTCAGATATACAACCCGGGAAATTTCCTGCTCAGACCCGGGAATTTCTCCTGTGCAAATTCCCGGGTATTTGGTCGACACCCCCCTTTCACACTACAGTGTCTACCAAGGAAATTCCCAGGTAGACCCCTTTCAGACAAGAGCAGGGTTTTTCTGCTTACCTGCCTCTTCTCTGCCGTCTGCTCCTCCTAGCCTGTTCCCTCTCTGGCTGATGATGATGATTTCATCATTCGGCAGCCAAAAGCCGGCCAATCGTAATGCAGTTTTTTTTTTTTATAATTTTTTTTACATTTTTCATTCCCTGGTGGTCCAGCGGGAGTACGGGCGGCCCTCTGTGGCACAGTCGGCCGATGCTGGGGGTGGTGAGCAGCAGTGCTGAGCGTCCTATAGGACGCTCTGCGCTGTCAGCTACATGCAAAAGCTGCTTGGTGCTGCCCGGTAGTAAATTCCCGAGTAGCACCATTCAGACAGAAGCAGGGTAATAAGTCCTTGAGTCCCGGGAAAAACCCTCGTCGATTGCAGGGGCGGCTACCCGGGTAGGTACCTTTCACACAGACATGAGACCCGGGACTTTTTCCCTCTGGTCCCAGTTCCTGGATCTGAAATGTTGGTGGGTATGCCTATAAAGTTTTATCTATAATGAGATAAACTAAAGCTAGGTACACACTGGATCGATGAGCATTAGTTCCTACATTGGATCGAATGCCCTTGAACGGGGATTACCCGTCCACACTTGAACGAGTTAATGAACGACGGAACGGTCACTGTTCCGTCCTTCATTAACTTACTATAGGTCTCTAGCGATGTCGTCAGGTTTGATTTGCAGCACATCGAAGCTAGTGACCTACGCAAGCGACCATAGGAGCGCCCAATCGCCGGTGCACTCTGAGCGATGTAGGTGATTTGTCATTACAATACGGCAAATCGGCCAAACATCGCTCCAGTGTGTACCCAGCTTAAGGCAACTGACTCAGACAGCAACATTTATTTACCAAGGTATAGGAAAGAAGGGAAATTATTAATTATTTAAACAATTATACATTTTCTTGTTGCCATATTCTAAATGATTGATTTTCTAATTTCTTTGGTGGTAATTTAGTAATAAATTAAATGTTTGCAATTGGTTTTCATTTTACAGTATGGTTACATACTATAGTACAATAAATATAAGCATTTTTTATCCTTTTCACTGAGATCCACTACATAAAAATTTTCTTCACTTTAGCATTAGGCATCTACACTTTTTATTGGCAATAAGCATTTGACTACTTGAGGTTACTGTATGTCACAGTAGCCAATGTGCTATCCGTTTGGAGTGCAGTGAGAGCACTTTCCATTGCATACAGCAGTTTAACTTACATTTTCCATCTGTGGGAGGTACAAAATGTAGCTAGAGAGACTAGTGTTTTTTACCTATTTTACATGTTAACCTATTAAAATGTATAATTCTAGCTACCACATGGAGATTACCGAGCTTGTCATATCGCCTTGTAACAGAGTTTACTTGCAAGGCATTCTGGGAGACAGAGAAGAGTCTGATATTATTTCTGTAACCATACACTTGTGCTCACCCTGTGCCAAGCATAGGCAGCAGCAAAAACACAATACAGTCCTAACTTCTCAACATACAGTATTATATCTGGGAGGCATAAACAAGGGAATAGAGGGGAGGTGTTTATGTTCCATAAAAGCCATTTGATTGTGTTATACTGTAGCTACATATTGGCTGATCCTCTGTTTGTGCGCATTGTGTTGTATCTATTTCCTATATTTTTCAAAACCTGCAAATAAAAATTATCCAGCCTTATTTGTTTTAATGGCAATGTTGATAATATCATGTTAATTTTAATAATAATTATATTAATTATATTTTTCATGCTAGTAAAACAAAAGCAAAAACCTAATTTTAAGACCTACGCTATAGGTGTCCACAGCTTGCTGCATCTATTCATGCTGGAAAGTTAGGTTCTATGGGACGTCTCCAGTGGAAACGTCCCATAGAACCTACCCTCAACCGATGAAGGACTAAATGTAATCTTCTCCTATAGTGCCTTTTATACATTATGTTCAATAGTAACAGTTTTATGTATTTATTTTTTTAATTGCGTCAAATTTTCCACCATGAAGAATACATGACCGTTGGTTTGTTTCACCAGATGCCTTTTGTGGCAGTCGCCTAGTCATTGGCAGATGTACCTGATACTTGAAAGCAAAGGGCCTTTGTGGAAGTGCTGTGGATAAAGGGCTTTGGCCCCTAAACACTCCATTTGACTGTGTTATGGCTCACTTGGCAGACGCAATGGGTCATCCCTGTAACTGAAAACCAAAGCAGTCAGGAAGTCCAGAGGATATCCTGTGAGAAGAAGGTCAAGGTAGAGCAGCATCAAACAGTTTTACAGACCAAGGATCTGCTAACAAATTAAATGCAAGAGAAGGAAATTGCATTTAGCTGTTTAACTCTATGAAAACTTGGGCAATCCATGAGAACATTATGGAATTGGAGATATGGGGTCTTTCCACAACGCTTCTAGGGAAAGTAGGACGTCTTCAATTGAGTAACCACAATAAATGTGAATTATAATTTACTGGGTTTTTTTTACCCACTAAACCTCTAACCGCAGAGTATTAATTTATAATTCGGTTACTGCCATATTTTAAATATGTGGTTTCTAATTAGAAATAATTAAAGTGACAATACTTATGTTAAATAGTGCAGTATATACTACTTATATACATGTTATAGTAAATTGTGTAAGGGCTAGAGAGGCCCATACACTAGGCGACAGATTCTGCGATTGTATCAGAAACGCTGATCCGACCGGCGGCCATTGATCAGAGGATCAGTGAAATTATGAATGTTAAATGTCACCGATTTGCAAGTCACGATCATATTTTGATCATGATCGGCAAATCTGTGAAATCCGACATGTTTCACCTCACTGATCCTCCAACCCAGCATCTCTGGATCGCAGGTTAGTGAAAATTCGTCGCTAGTGTATGAGGACCATAAGATAAATTACTAAACATACACCTGATAAGTAGCCTCTATGATTTATTGATATAATAAAATAATAAAAAAAGACACTAAATAATTTTCGGAGAAGTGAAGTGTTAGCCAGCACAAGTTAGTAGGACAGTTACACGTTCACATTTTCCTGAGTTAAGGTTGTGTATTTCTAAGGCTTGCATAGGATGCTGAAAGCAGGAGCAATGGTGCAAGAGTTAAGGATACTGAATAATGCTGCAGAAGGATTTTGAGAGGGGGATGTTTAGAAGGAGGGGAGATACACAGGGGGTGCTGGGCTGCTGGCCCTGGAGGCTGTTGGTTTTGGCTGCATCAACAGACTGGCTGTTGTCTTGCAAAAGGATTTCTGTGTGGACTGTTAAGTGATCTCAGCTGGAGCAATCCAGCCAGGACCCTCCAATCGATCAATGATAGGTGCTAGATACAGCGGATTTACAGCTACTAGAGAAAGGATGCCAATCAAATTAGCTAATTAGCATCCTAAATTGATTATAAACTTTAGTAATGCTGTTATAAGGTAAAGCTGACATAGCTATTTTACAACCCGCTTCTAGAATGCAGAAATAGATAAGTAACTCCTGGTAGTTATAACAGAAATTCACAAATGATCTTATAATATATCATGAACATATATAAGGAATATATAGATAAACACTGTACCATTTAAGGCCTCCCTACAAGTCAGCCATTTGTTTTCTTGCAATAGCTAGGCCAGGCTTGCATTTGCATTACTGGTAGTCCAACTATATATGTGGTTATCTGTCTGCGTAAAGCTTACAGTCTAATAGAATGCTAATATAATTTTGTAGTCAACAATGATAAGTCTGTCAAGCATCACTTTTTCAAAGCTTCAAGGTACTCAGTATAATATGGGACCTGGAAGGTAGGCATCCATCCAGCAATAGCATAACAATGTGCTTATGCCAGTGCTGTTTTGAATACAAAATAAGACTAACAGCCCAGAATATGGCAACCAGGGGAGCTACAAAAGCAGAGAGCTCTTTAGCCAGGCTGAACGGCAGTCTGCTCCACGTCTCTGGGAAAGAAAACACCGGATCTGGGTGTCCAATTGGAACAGAATGTTCAGAATCTACACACAATACTTATTAATATGTTTGTTTGTGCTAATACGGGGAGTTTATATATATATAATAGTTCATATATTCTTAGTTACCTACTTATATTTGTATCCTATATGTGTACTATTTATCTGCTTTATAAAAGTCTTGGGTTTTGTAATATTCAGTACACATTATGTCTATGGTGATCAACATGTGGCCAACATCTTAGAGAAGAACAGGACCAAGCGTCTCACTGGAGCTGCCCCACATACAGAGCATCAGACAAACTCATGCCCCTTCAGTTGCAGCCAATCACACCATCAAGCATTGTGTAAACATCCTACAAATTGATAAGCCCATTTCCGCACTGGCGGCTGGTTCTAGTCAAGATGCTTGGAGAAGACACAAGGTCTAATGATAGCCGCTCTGTCCATCTCCTCACTGGCACTTACATTGTAGAGATACATACAAAGGAGTTGTCCGCAGCAGTGCTATAGTCAGTACTTTTATTGGCAGTGTGACAATGGCAAAAAATAGAATTGACTGTAGCGCCGCTGCTGAAACATCATGTCTGCTGGCCGATCCTCCTGTCAATGTGTGCTGGGCAACGGGGGTGGGCTACCGTGCCTGCTGGGCACCCTCTGGAGTAAAGATGCCCTAGGCATTCGTCTATATGGCCTATGACCAGGCCCAGATCTGCTCACATGTACATACATTCCAAGCATTGGGATTATCCATGACTGGCACTGTCATTGGTTGTGTAAATTAACTTTTCTGGTTGATGGGATGTGGCTCTTGAAAGTGGCGTACCTACTAGCCATTAATTAGAAAGTAGTTTGTCACTGTTTATTTGTGTGCTCAATTTCACAGCTAGGGTAATATACCACTAGTAGTAATTCATATCAGTGGCAATTTGTGTACTTCAGACTTTCGAACTGGACACTTTATATAGATTTTTGTTTATTCTATATAAGGTTCTGCCATATAATTACCAGTACAGGCTGTTATTGATGTTAAATTATCAGTTAACCTGTTGTAGTTTATATACTTTATGACTAATTGTGCATTTCTGTAAAGGCACTCCACTTCATTCACTGGAAGTGTATGGGTTAATGCTACATTTCAAACTGAGGATGCTGGTTTCCATCTAATACCCCTTTTCCACCAAAAATCCGGGGTCTGACCCAGGTTTTGGAACACTGGTCAGACTCGGAATTTACCCCATTTCCATTGCGGTGTCGACACCGTTCACACTGCACCCAGGTGCAGTGCCGGTGCTTGGCAATGATTCACCAAACGCTGAAAAATCCAGCTCTCCCCTGAACGCCGGACCGGAGCGGGCTGGCGACCAGAGGTGGTTGTCCTTCCCGAGGAGGGGTTCCTTCCCTGGGGAGGTCATTCAGGAGGCTGTCTGTGACAGCTGTCACGGGGCAGGAAGAGATTACAGCCTTCACGTATGAAGCGGGGATGGGGTAAAAACCGGAACAGTCTGGACCATATGGGGAGGCTGTAATCTCTCCCTCCTCGGTGACAGCTGTCACACAGACAGCCTCCCGAATGACAATCACCATGCGGGAAACCCCTTTCCACTGAGCCTGACCAGGGTTTTACCCGCGTAAAACCCTGCTCGAGACCCGGGATTTTTTCCTAGTACCCTTTTCCACTGAGCCACTACCCAGGTTGACACTGCTATAACCCAGGTATTTTGCCCAGTAGAAAAGGGGTTAGGTAGCTCGTTGTAGAAATCTTGTAGCCATACATGATTAATATGGAATGCATCTGTGATCTGTAATAGATTTGAAACAATGAACAAAAGAAAAAAGCCTTACAGTCTTGATAAGGTTAAATAATCCGGACCACAGAGAGTGAGGAAGTTTAGTCTGCCTCCCAGTCCTGACACATCCCTGCCCATCTAATCATTATGGAGGGGCCGTTTGCAAATGAAGCCGCTTCCCCTGCCGCTGCCGCTTGCTAAATTGGTGACATCTGTCAGAGAGAGGATTAGTCATATTTCATTTAAATAAGTCACTGACTCCTGAAATGAACTGCAGGGTCTGACGAGGAGAGGGGGAGGGCTGTGGTGCTCATTGTTTGCGCCTCCAGCCTCCCTACTTTTCTCCCTTGCCTGCTGTGATGGCTCTGACAGAGCTATGCTGTGTGTGTACTAAAGATGTGAGGAGTGGGGGAGTAGAGGGCTTACCATTTTCAAGAAAATGTACAACAAAGGGCTACAGTGTTTACCTGATAGGGAGTGATTCAGATACACTTGGCATATAATTAAATAATAGAATATTTGGTTATTATTCATGTGCACATAAACTCCTACATAAGACACCATTACTTACATCCCTTGGTGAGCAGTGAGCACTAATACCACAAGCTACAGGTTACAGTTATTTCCCTGAGATGTACAGTGCCTTCCGTAAGTTTGATGATACCTGTTAGAGTAGACAATGTTCCACTGTGCTTTTATATCACAGTCCTATTAATCCGTGCATTCATCCCTGTTTACTTCTTTCTTTATGAATAACGTTTACATTGCCAAATACATTAAAATTAAGGCCCAAATAGCCACACCTGACCCTTTCTGAGGCAGCATAAAATGTGCAAACAGTGAAAGAGCTAATGGTATTCACTGTCACTCTGCGTTTGTTTATGGGCACAGTACCACATGCGGCTTAAAGCCATACTTGCCTACCCTCCTGATTCGGCCGGGAGCCTCCCGAAATCGGGTGCCGCTCCCGCCCCCCGGAAAGACAGGCAAGCGTCCCGCCCCCCTCCGCCCTCCCCCCGCGGTAACGAGAGAAACCAGTTCCAGTGACGCGATTCACGCTGAATTGCGTCATTTTGGCCCCCGCTCCCTGCTTCACAATTCCGGTAATCTTGGCATTGTGTAGCAGGGGGCGGGGCCAATATGACGTGGCCGCCCCTCACCCGCTCCGCCCACAAATGTCGGGTAAACTGTCCGACCCCGCCCTCTTGTGCCAGCCACTCCCCCTGCCATGCCAATGTGGCTGCTCCCTCCCGGAAGGGTCAGCCTGAATGTCGGCAACCCTGGTTAAAGTTGTGTATTGTTATGTATTTTCTTTTTTTTATTAAAGGACATTGATTTCTACTTATGAAATCTTATGTAAGACTTAAATGTAAAATGAGGGACTCGATCAGGACCAGATTAAAAATGGGGTGGATGTACTGTATGGGTGTAACTATAGTGGGTGCAGTTGGTGCCATTACTATGGGGCCCAGAGGCTTAGGGGGACGCAAATTGGTTCTATTGCCTGATCTGAAAAGAGAAATTGGCAGCACTAGATGGCAATCTCAGTCTCTCCCTCTCAGTAAAGCTCCACACTGATATTATTCATCTCCAGTAGAACACTGCAGGAGGGAATGTAATGTGACATAAAATGACATTGAAAGGTTGTACAGTAGGAACTGAGGACATTATGGTGTGGCACAATATAAATTTGGACACTGTAATGTGGCATAACATGAATTAGGATATTGTAATGTGGCACAATATGAACTGTGGGCACTGTAATATGGCATAAAATGAATTGGGGGCATTGTAATGTAGTACAGTATGTACTGGAGACGTAATATGAACTGGGGAAACTACTGTACAGTATGACATAATAGGAACTGGCAGCGCTACAATGTGGCATATGAACTGAGTGCACTGTGGTGGTGCATTGTGAACTAGGGCACTACTATGGTTCAAAAATTAACTAGGGCATAAAATGAACAACTGCCGCATAGAGATGTGTTTCTCTAGTAGCATTGGTGCAGGGGCCCCATCAAAATGTTGATATGGGACCCACAAAGTTCTGGCTATGCCCATGGCCATCTGCATGATAATGACCAGCCCCATCATAATTATTAAAACTGTATTTCTATTTTTTTCACAAAATGATCGTACTTTTCTACTTTTTTTGTACTTATGTAGACATTGGGGCTGATACCGCTGGTCACACCCACACAACACTGGTCACAACACCTTTCTTCTCACAATAGTTCCTTGCTCATATTCAGCCCTGTGGCTCTTAATTCTGGTGCAAAAATCTAAGACGGACATAAAAATATAAATCAAAAGATTTAGTTATATTTTTATGTCCGGGTTATGATTTTTTGATTCACAAAGTTTCCTGCTATTCTGTAGCACAAAAGTATCTAATATTAGTATGTACAACACAAAAAACAGTTGCCCTTGTCACCATGTTCCATTGGAACATGTGCTGTTGAAGGGACGTGTCATGCCCTGCTCAAAGGGTGTGTCTAATTCCACCTGTGGGCATATTTATTGCCACACAGGTGTGTGACCTGCACTGAACCAGGAGACTCTTGCAGGATGCGGGAGGGTAGGCAAGTACCCATAGTGTTAAGTATACACCCCCTATACTTACATAGTCCCCAGCATGCAGCGCCCCCATATCCATACAGTACTCAGCATGCACCCTCCCATACCCACACAGTGCCCAGCATACACCCCCTCCATACCCACACACTCACACAGTGCTCAGCATACACACACACCCCATATCAACACAGTGTTCAGTAAATACCCCCGACATATACCCATACAGTGCCAGGCATACATCCCCTATACCCACAGACTCAGAGTGTTCAGGATACACCCCCCATACCCATACAGTGCTCAACATGCACCCTCCCATACCCTCACAGTGCCCAGCATATAACCCCCACATATATCCATACAGTGCCAGACACACATCCCCCTACCCACCACTCGCACAGTGCCCAGCATACAACCTCCCATAGCCATACAGTGGCCAGCATGCACTGCCCATACCCAAACACTGACAAGTTGCCCAGCATACACCCCCCATACACATACAGTGACTAGCATGCACCCCCTATACCCATACAGTGCCCAACATACCCCCTCTATATTCACACAGTGCCCAGCATACACACCCCACACCTATAGCGCCAGACACACACATTATTATTATCATTTATTTATATGGCGCCACAAGTGTTCCGCAGCGCCTTACAAAGTACATAAACAGTACAGTACAATACAGGACAAGGAACATGGATAATTTACATTGCTACATTAGCGACCATAACACCCAGATAAGCAACAGAGCAAAGCAGCCAAGTGTTTGGTGCCCTAGTGGGGAGTAAGAAGTAGCTGAAAGTAGAGAAGGAGAAGTACAAGAGGGTAGAGGGCCCTGCTCGTAAGAGCTTACATTCTAAAGGGGAGGGGCAGACAAACTGGTGTGACACAGATGGGGTAGGCAGGGAGGAAGGAGTATGTAGCAGCAAGTTAAGATGAGAACTGGAAGGCTTTGATGAAGTAGTGGGTCTTGAGAGTCCATTTGAAGGATTATAGAGAGGTGGAGAGTCTGATGGGAAGAGGGAGAGAGTTCCAAAGGCGGGGAGCAGCGCTGGCAAAATCTTGGAGTCGGGAGTGATAGGAAGTAATTGGCATGAGAGGCGGTGTGCATTTGTTGAACTAAGAGGGCGGACAGGAGAGTGAAGGGAGATGAGATCCGAGATGTAAATTGGAGAGGAATGGGTGAGGGCTTTGTAAGTGAATGCAAGATCCTTGAATTGGGTTCTGAAAGGGAAGGGGAGCCAGTGGAGAGCTTGTAGGAGAGGGGAGGCAGATGCAGAGTGTTTGGAGAGGAAGATGAGCCGAGCAGCAGCATTGAGGACAGACTGGAGAGGGAAGAGAAGGGAGTTGGGGAGGCCAGATAGGAGGAGGTTACAGTAGTCCAATCTGGAGATGACCAATGAGTGTATGAGGGTTTTAGTGACATCCTGGGTGAGAAAGGGTCTAATCTTGGAAATATTTTTAAGATGAAAATGACAGGACTGCAAGAGATTCTGGATATGTGGTTTGAAGGTGAGGAAGGAGTCCAGGATAACTCCAAGACAGCGCACTTTGGGGCTAGAGGAGAGAGTTGTGACATCAATTGATAAAGAAATGGTGGGAAGTAGAAATATCTGGGACATCCAGGAAGAGATAGCAGAGAGAGAGTTGGAGATACGAGTGAGGAGAGAGGGGGAGAGGTCAGGGGAGGAAAGGTAGATCTGAGTATCATCAGCATAGAGATGATATTGGAGGTCAAAAGAGCTGAACAGTTCACCTAGTGAGGACGTATAGAGTGACAATAGGAGAGGTCCAAGAAAAGAACCTTGGGGAACACTGTAAGAGGCTGTGGGGGGGGGGGAGAGGAGTCATGAGAGGAGACAGAGAAGGATCAATCAGAAAGGTAGGAGGATAGCCAGGAGAAGGCAGTGTCACATAGACCAAGGGAGTGAAGGAGTGAAGGAGAGGGTGGTCCACAGTGTCAAAAGCAGCAGAGAGGTCAAGGAGAATGAGCAGAGAGTAGTGGCTCTTGGATTTGCAGCAAGGAGGTCATTGTTGACTTTTGTGAGAGCAGTTTCAGTGGAGTGGAGTGGAACGGAAGCCAGACTGAAAAGGGTCAAAGAGGGAGTGGGAGGAAAGAAAGGTGGTATGGCGGTTGTAAACAAGGAGCTTGGAGGCAAAAGGGAGAAGAGATGTGACGGTGGTTGGAAAGAGTTTTAGGATCAAGGGTAGGTTTTTTTAAGAATGGGGGAGACAATGGCATGTTTGAATGCAGAAGGGATAGTGCCTAATGATAGGGAGATTTAGGAGGTGGGCACGATGGGAGCAGGCAGAAGGAGAGAGGAAGCGGAGGAGACGTGAAGGGATGGGGTCATGGGGGGAGGTGGAAGGTGGGAGGACCAGATGAGGGACATGACTTCCTCTCCAGATACAGGGGAGAAGGATGTCAGAGTCTGTAAGAGCTGGGGGACTGGTAGGATATGATGTCCTGACGTATGGAGTCAATTTTAGATGTAAAGTAGGTTGCAAAATCAAGGGCAGAGAGCGAGGAGGCGAGGAGGGGGTGGGCAGAGGAGGGAGTTGAAGGTGGTGAAGAGACGCTGGGGATTTGAGGACTGAGAGGAGATGAGGTTCTTGAAATATGACTGTTTAGAGAGGGAAAAGGAAGCACTGTAGGATGAGAGCATAAATTTGAAATGGAGAAAATCTGCCTTAGAGCGTGATCTTCTCCCCTGTCGGTTGGCGGTTCGTGAACACTTTTGCAGGTATCTGGTGCATTTGGAATGCCAGGGTTGAGGTGTGGATTTGCGATGGTGAATAGTGATTGCCAGGGAAACAGAGTCCAGAGCAGAAATAAGGGAGGCATTGTATAGTGAAGTGGATTGTTCAGGGCAGGAGAGAGACAGGATAGAGGAGAGAAGTGAGTTAAGCTGGAAAGAATAAGAAACAGTGTCAATAGCCTCAATGTTACACTTAGTGATGGTGGCCTTAGGAAGTAGAGGAAGGGAAGGACAGAGGGATAGGTTAAAAGAGAGAAGGTGATGGTCAGAGAGGGGGAATGGGGAGTTGGATAATCAGAAATATCACAAAGGTGAGTGAAAACCAGGTCAAGTGAATGCCCACTCACATGAGAGGGTGAGGATGTCCATTGGGAGAGACCAAATGAAGACGTGAGAGTAAGGAGTTTGGAAGCAGAGGCTTCTGTAGGGATATCAATTGGAATATTGAAGTCACCTAGGATAATGGAGGGGAAGGTCTGAGGAGAGAAAGTGAGGGAGCCAGGAAGCAAAGTTGTCAAGGAATTTGGAATATAACAGTACAGTAATACTTTACTATTCTCTACCTGTACAGCATCTGTCATAGCCCTCTGTCGAGCAGCAGAGAGCAGGGAAAACTAGAGGAGAGGTTAATTACTATCCTCACTACAGAAGAGTTGCGGCCAGTTCTGTAATACCGGATACTTCTCTTTCATATGCGTTCCCTCTGGTGGTCGCCAGCGGCAGCTGCAGCTGGAGAGAGTGCTCTACAGCGGTTTATTTCGGATAGCACTGCGGCGGGGCAGAGGAATGTGGGGGTTTTAATTAATTTTCCAGGGCGGTGGGAGATGCTACCTTGATCTGGGAGTCTCCTGTAGGATGCGGGAGGGTAGATAAGTATGCCCCAGCTGCCGGGAGACCTGCCCACCTTTATGGGTGGCTGGGAACGCCACACAAATTTCACCAGCTTCCCAGCTGTTCCAGGAGGTGAGCAAGTATGCATACAACATGAAAAGTGGCACACTCGCTATAAACTTGCTTAGAGGAATAAATATATGCCATATACCGCAATTAAACAGTGATAAAATGGCAATTCTATATAAAACAATGCTGTATTCCATGTGCTGATATTGGTACATTTTAACAAGGGAAAGTAGCAAACAAGGGCGTCATTCCTGCTGGAAGAGCATCTGCAGAAAGATCTGACCTAACGATCGTTAGAGCGTACACACTTCCTGGTTTGTCAGACATTTGTACCATCGTAAACAAACAAAAATAGCAGATGCTCAATCAATCTAGCAGTACTAATCAGGTGCATGAAAGGGAGGGGTCATACTAAGTAGAAAAAGGAGGGGAGTTTAACCCCCTATTGTTCCTCAGCACACTGAATAATACTTGCAACAATATTTGAAGACTATATGGTCATAGAAATTTCCCATGTATTTGCAAATGCATGCAACCAATATCTATGACCATATAGTCTTCTCCTTTTTCTATTTGTACCATCGTATCTGATGAATATTAGTATGCCCATAAAACCAGATCTTCAGATGCGATCAGTTTTCTTCCGATAAAACATGATCATATGTACGTACACTCTCTTAAGATAGCTAACGAACGGGTCGGGAATCTGAAGATCTGTCTGACGATTATATAGGTGTGTACCTATCTTAAGGCCCCCAAGCTTCTAACTGTGTCAATGCCTAAAGATGGTATTGCAAGGTACAGTACTGTATTTATTAATCACAGATGTTTTTTTACAAATTTGAAACCTACTTTATTTTTTTGGATTCCTGCTTTTGCCTATTGGATAATACTAATATTGTACAGTGAACTTCTGCAGCGGTCAATCGCAGTAAATAATCTGGCCATGTAATCTTGAGAGAAGTGTAAGGTCACTGACACTCTGGTATAATAACCCTAGGATTCCTGGTATGCATACCAGACATGTATAAAGTTTCCAATAGATTTAATATGGGAATGTTCCTTCTTTTATATGGCCCAAAATGTTAAGTGCTGATTTGCCAGCATGATTGTTGACATGCCAATCAACAGGCAGAGGGACAAAGCAAATGTAGATAGGAGAGAAAATGTTCTGAGGGTGTTGAAAAACAGATTAAAGGTTTAACTTTGCCAGCATTTCAAGATATCAGAAGTCTCTTTAGCTATTCAGACAAGATCCATTCCAAGAGTCTGTGCCTTTGGGTGAACAAATACAGCTAGGAGGGATTTTTTCACTTTTTATTTTACAATTCTTTTCACAGCATGTTCTCACTGTATTTTTTGTGAAAAAGGGACAGAGCTTTTTCCTAAATTCGCAATGCGAAAATGTATGATGTATGTTAAAGATTTACCATTCACCAGCCAGCCAATGAAATCAACCTTAAATTGGTGAACATTTTCTCGCCCTGACCTGAAATAGCTTTGTTTGTGCATGTATTATTTTGTTTGTTTGCATTATCTTTTTACTGAAATATTATGCTAGTTTTGTTTAATTTAAAATGTTGGTGATTTCTAAAGCTAGGTACACACCTAACAGATATATATGCAGATCGATTGCGGCGGCCTCCACTGCTAGCGTACAGGCAGTCGGCAGACCACCTGTACACACAGCACGACACCCAATTTATCTGCAGTTATATTGGGCAGGGATGTAGTCAGGAAGCTGGCGGTCGAAATGCCAACCGCCGGCTTCCCGACAGTGAAAGCCCGGCATGGGACTAATGATAGGTGTCTAAATACCGACGCCTATCATTAGCCCCACGCCGAAATCCCGACGCCCGGCATAGCAAACGTAGGTAAGCCGGGCATTGGGAGCTATTGGCCACGGGGGGGAGGGTTAGGTTTAGAGACCCCAGAGGGAGTTTAGGGTAAGGCACTTCCCCCGGGAGGATTAGGTTTAGGATGTGGGGAGGGGGGATTAGGTTTGGTACCCCTGGGGGGGAGGCTAGGGTTAGGCACTAGGGGGGAGGTTAGGGTTAGACACCACTAAGGGAGGGTTAGGGGGCGGAGGGGGGTAGGGATAGGGTTAATACTTAACCTCTCGGTATCTCCATCTGCCGGCCTTCCGGCGTCGGTATTTCATCCGCTGGGCTTAGGTCCGGAGGTATAACATACCGATTCCATTGGGCATCGGCTCTGCAGCACAGCCAACGCGATTTGTCTGTGAACGATGTCATTCACAGACATATATCGCTGGTACACACTGGCCAACGCACACAAGATATATTGGCCGATCAATTGATCGGCCAATAAATCTACCAGTGTGTACCCTGCATAAGACCTGGAACAATCACACTTTCACAATGAAACAAATACAGAGACTATTCAATATCAACAGGTGTGTAAATACCTTGTTATAATGGCACACATCCACTTGCAGACCAAAAAACGACTGCACGATTGCAACATTGTAATCGTGCAGTAGTTTCACAGCCTGTGCTGTGCCTACACTGAACGTTCAGTTGTTCAGTGTAGGCACATCAATCATCCCCTACCATGCTTAACCTGACGTTATCCTCAGGTTGTACAGCATGTTCGGCTGATGATTGATGTCGGAAACGACCAGCGGGAGCGTGCATCGCTGGTCGTTTCCGACATAAAAATGCACGATTTGTGCACGATTGCACAATTACGATGTCGTAATCGTGCAATCGCTCAGTATTATCAGCATGTGGATATGCGCCTTAAGTCCACTCTTGTAATAATGAGATAGTGAAATCATATCTCTCATGTTGTAGAAGTCACTTTTTTTACTTTATCTTCATTTTATTGAATCCACCTCTCAGAAAGATTTCCTCACTACTCACTGTTATATTTGGTTTCACATTATCCATGTTGCTTAGCCCCTGTCCTCATACGGGAATGCTGTTTCCACATTTGTATCCATAACATTACTTTAAGACTTGATATGATTGCAACATGTATGTCTGCTGTCTGTGTAATTAGAATGAAACTCTGGATTTATATTTCATACTTCATAAATGTTTTGATACACTATATACTACCCCATGAATAGAGGGCACAGAAGCTCCAGATATGCAACTGGGAGGAGTAGGGTTAAAATGGCTATAGGAAACAGTACAGTCATAGGTGTGTGTGTAATGGGTGCAGTGTGTGTGGTCCAGGGGGGCCCACACCGCTCACCCATACATTATACTTCCCTCTCCATCGTTGATGCAGGCAGAAATCACTGGGAAATGTCCACCAGCGATAGTCTCTATTTAACAAAGAGACACCTGGTTGCACTGCAGCAGAATTATTAACATTTTGCTTTAATTATTTTTTTGACTTTATTTGCAATTTTCTCTTATTTCACCTGTGCGCAAGTGGATATACTATACTTAGATCAATAAAAACTGTTAGAATACCTGAAGACTGAGTTTGAGAAGCACTGTGCTAGTCTGATGCTAAAAACTGTACTTCTAAGCTCTCAATGGAAACTGGTAAAGCAGGAAAACAATTTATTTTATGGAATCACCAATTTTAGCTCAAAGGGGAATTTTTTTTATTAATTATGGTCTAAAGTGGAAATCTGCTCTGAAATAATAGTAAACGATCAGCAATTTGCTTGTACAGCATCTGCCTAGTGCAAATTAGACAATGAAAGCAAATGGATAGTATACTGTTAGTTCAGACGCTACACTAGAACTATAGTGGAGTTAGTCACTTTAGGTAGGTTAGGAAGAAAAGTGGAAAAATGAGGTGGGACTTTGTGAACATGCGGCATGCAGGATATCTGCACTCCTGAGAATAGTGTTTAAACTTTAGATAAAGGAAAGTACTTATGTCATTTCCCCCTGCTTTCTATCTCAAATGATGGGATCTTGCACTGCCACCTACAGGACAATGGCTATATGAGTAAGTCGTCTCGGAAACAATTGCCCCTTTTTTATCAAAATGTAGTACGTTTATTATTTTTTTTGGCATTTATCCTATCAATAAATGAAATACTTATGACTGCAATTTACCAATAAAATATTGCTTGGGCAACAGAGTGATGCTCCAGTTTACTGGCGATACTGGTCTGGAGTGATCAGGCCAGGCTAACTTACTGCTGCTCCAGGCCAGTCTCAGGAGATACATTACTGCCATAAATGCTTACTGCAAGTCTTAGTAATGCTAGAACTCCTTAATGCAGTGGTTCCCAAACTTTTTTGACTCACGGCGCCATAGAGAATCAGATTTTTTTTCCACGGCACCCCCGAGCCAAAAGTTTCTTATTGAGAAATTCATAAAAAAAATAAATGAAAGCAAATTGTGCTTCTGTGTCACCCGTAGGTTCTGTTATGTGGTGGTTGACAGGACCGCCCTTCTATTTGTCCACACATTCTTGCCTATCACACTGGATAACCAACCCAAGGCAACTCTGCAAGTGCCCTGAGGCACCCCAGGATGCCATGGCACACAGTTTGGGAACCACTGCCTTAATGTATCGGACAAAGCAGCGAAAAGTAGAGAAATATATTTTGCTGTCGGTAAGACTTTTCATCCTTTGATAAGTATGCCCCATAATTTGAGAAGTACATCAGAAATTAGGATCGAAAGGCTGCAAAAAAAAAAAATAGAGATCAGTTACAAATATAAACTTTTTGTTACTACTATACTATTGATAGTATTCTCTAAATCACGGATTTGGGTCTGCATAGGGTAGAGCAAGAATGATAGTGGGATCCTATTAGGGGTGTGCACCGGCCACTTTTCGTATTTTGGTTTTGGATCTGGATCTTTCTTCGTGTTTTGGATCTGGATTGGTTTTGCCAAAACCACCCTTCGGTGTTTTGGGTTCTGGGTTTTGTGTTTTGGATCTGTATTATTTTTAAAAAAAGCATAAAAACAGCTAAAATCAAAGAATGTGTTGGTTTTTCTGCTCCTATGCTATTATTAACCTCAGAAACCTTAATTTCCACTCATTTCCAGTCTATTCTGAACACCTCACAATAGTGTTTTTATGTCTAAAAGGTTGCACCGAGGTAGATGGATGACTATGCTAAGCGACACGAGTGGGCGGCACAAACACGTGGCCCATCTAGGAGTGACACTGCAGTGGCAGACAGGATGGCAGTTTGCAAAACTAGGCCCCAAACAGTACATAATTCAAGAGAAAGAAAAGAGGTGCAAGATGGAATTGTCCTTGGGCCCTCCCACCCACCCTTATGTTGTATAAACAGGACATGCACACTTTAACAAACCAAACAAGATGTCGTCCTCATCCTCATCCACTGATTCCTCACCCTCTTCAGTGTTGTGTACATCCTCATCCTCACAGAGTATTAACTCGTCCCCGCTGGAATCCACCACCATTGGTCCCTCTGTACGTTCTGGAGGCTGGTCTCCCTGGAAGAGTTGATAATTAATTTTTATGAACATCATCTTCTCCACATTTTGTGGAAGCATCCTCCTACGCCTTTCGCTGACAAGGTTCCCGGCTGCACTAAACACTCTTTCGGAGTACACACTGGAGGGGGGGCAACTCAGGTAAAATAGAGCCAGTTTGTACAGGGGCCTCCAAATTGCCTCTTTTTCTTGCCAGTACAGGTACGGACTGTCTGACATGCCTACTTGGATGCTGTCACCGATGTAATCCTCCACCATTCTGTCAATGGTGACAGTATCATATGCAGTGACAGTAGACATGTCAGAAATTGTTGCCAGGTCCTTCAGTCCGGACCAGATGTCCAAACTTGGTCCTGCCTGCCCTGCATCACCGCCAGCGGGTTGCTTAGGATACCTAAGTTTTTTCCTGGCAGCCCCAGTTGCGGGAGAAAATGAAGAAGGAGCTGTTGACGTGTCACGTTCCACTTCAGCTGACAGTGTTTTCACCAGCAGGTCTTTGCACCTCTGCAGGCTTGTGTCGGCCGGAAAGAGAGACACCACATAAGCTTTAAACCTAGGATCGAGCACGGTGGCCAAAATGTAGTGGTCTGATTTCAACAGATTGACCACCCTGGAATCCTGGCAAAGCGAAAGAAGGGCTTCATCCACAAGTCCCACATGCTGAGCGGAATCGCTCTGTCTTAGCTCCTCCTTCACTTTCTCCAGCTGCTTCTGCAAAAGCCTGATGAGGGGAATGACCTGACTCAAGCTGGCAGTGTCTAAACTGACTTCACGTGTGGCAAGTTCGAAGGGCTGGAGAACCTTGCACAATACGGAAATCATTCTCCACTGCGCTTGAGTCAGGTGCATACCCCCTCCTTTGCCTATGTAGGCTTGAATGGCCTTTTGCTGCTCCTCCATCCTCTGAAGCATATAGAGGGTTGAGTTCCACCGCGTCACAACCTCTTGCTTCAGATGATGGCGGGGCAGGTTCAAGAGTGTTTGCTGGTGCTCCAGTCTTCGGCACGCAGTCGCTGAATGGCGAAAGTGGGCAGAAATTTTCGGGCCACCCAAAGCGTCTCCTGCACGTCCCTGTCGCTTTTCAGAAAATTCTGCACCACCAAGTTTGTTGTGTGAGCAAAACATGGGACGTGCTGGAATTTGCCCAGATGTAATGCCCGCACAATATTGGTGGCGTTGTCAGATATCACAAATCCCCAGGAGAGTCTAAGTGGGGTAAGCCACTGGGCGATGATTTCCCTCAGTTTCTCTAAGAGGTTGTCGGCGGTGTGCCTCTTACTGAAACCGGTGATGCACAGCGTAGCCTGCCTTGGAACGAGCTAGCGTTTCTGAGATGCTGCTACTGGTGATGCTGCTGCTGTTGCTGCGTAAGGTGATACATCTACCCAGTGGGCTGTCACAGTCATATAGTCCTTAGTCTGCCCTGTTCCACTTGTCCACATGTCCGTGGTTAAGTGGACATTGGGTACAACGGCATTTTTCAGGACACTGAGGACACTTTTGTTGATGTTTCTGTACAGTTTCGGTATCGCCTGCCTAGTGAAGTGGAATCTAGACGGGATTTGGAACTGGGGACACACTACCTCCATCAATTGTCTAAATCCCACTGCACTAATGGCGGATACCGGATGCACATCTAACACCAACATAGCAGTCAAGGCCTCAGTTATACGTTTTGCTTCAGGATGACTGCTGTCGTACTTCATCCTCCTCGCTAAGGACTGTTGGAGGGTCAATTGTTTAGTAAAAGTAGTGGTGTTCCTACTTCCTCTCTGGGATGATGAACGACTCCCAGCAGCAGCGGCAGCAGGAGGCGTAGCAATGCAGGATCCTCCGGAGGAATCCCGGATAGGAGAGTCAGTCATGCCAGTGACATGGCCTGCAGGACTACTTCCGATCCTGACTAAGGAGGAAATTGACAAGGAGGGAGTTGACGGTGTGGTTTGCAGGCGCTTGGATACATCAGGACAACGGGATTTAGGTGTCCCTGGACTGCTTACGGTCTTAGCCAAAGTTTCTGAACTTGACAGTAACTTATTATGAACGCGCTGTAGGTGCCGTATAAGGGAGGATGTTCCTAGCTAGTTAACGTCCCTACCCCTACTTATTCCACCTTTACATATGGTACATATGGCAAGACAGTTGTTGTCCGGATTTGGATAGAAATATTGCCAGACCAAAGAGGTGGAATGTTTGGTCTTCTGCCCAGGCATGACCGTGATGGGCTTTTTCATCCCACGGACAACAACTGTCTCCCCCGGAGCCTGATTTAAACAAACCACATCACCATCAGAATCCTCCTCGCCAACTTCCTCCTCAGCGCCAGCTACACCAGTATCCTCATCCTGTTGTACTTCAACAGTGACATCTTCAATTTGCATATCAGCAAGTGGACTGTGGGTGCTCCTTTCAGCACTTGCAGGGGGTGTGCAAATGGTGGAAAGAGCCACCTCTTCCCGTCCAGTGCTGGGAAGGTCAGGCATCGCAACCGCCACCACACTTGGACTCTCCTTGGGGATTTGTGATATCTTCTTAGAAAGCACAGTTCTTCGCTGTGCTTTTGCCAGCTTAACTCTTTTGATTTTTTTAGTGGGAGGAGGGCTTCCATCGTCATGTGAAGCTGAACCACTAGTCATGAACATACTAGGGATCGACCTTAGCCGTTCCTTGCCACGCCGTGTCGTAAATGGCATATTGGCAAGTTTACGTTTCTCTTCAGATGATTTAAATGTTTTTTTCAAGGTCATTTTCCTGAACTTTGTCATTTGGGATTGTATGTGCACTATGACATTGGGCATCGGCCTTGGCAGATGACGTTGATGGCATGTTATCGTCTATGTCATGACTAGTGGCAGCAGCTTCAGCACTAGGAGGAAGTGGTTCTTGATCTTTCTCTATTTTATTTTTATCGGAGAAAGTTTGGTCCTCCATTTATGTTATATCGATTTGATAGATACGTGCGGCTAAACACAGAAAATATTTTTTTATTTTTGCTGGAGAGTAGTGCACTTTGTGGGTTACACCACCCTTTAAGAAATGAGCCAGCCGGCTCTTTACTTATGGGACACAGGCGCACGCTTGGCGCTGCTCCTTTGTTGATGCACGTGCGGCTACTGCGCACACAATTCACAAACACAGAAAATATATTTTTTTTTGGTTTGGAGTGTACTTTGGGGGTTACAGCACCCTTTAACGGTCAAGCCAGCCGGCCCTTTACTTATGACACAGGCGCACGCTTGGCACTACTTTGTTGATGCACGTGCGGCTACTGCGCACACAATTCACAAACACAGAAAATATTTTTTTTTTTGTTTGGAGTGTACTTTGGGGGTTACAGCACCCTTTAACGGTCAAGCCAGCCGGCCCTTTACTTATGACACAGGCGCACGCTTGGCACTACTTTGTTGATGCACGTGCGGCTACTGCGCACACAATTCACAAACACAGAAAATATATATTTTTTTGGTTTGGACTGGAGTGTACTTTGGGGGTTACAGCACCCTTTAACGGTCAAGCCAGCCGGCCCTTTACTTATGACACAGGCGCACGCTTGGCACTACTTTGTTGATGCACGTGCGGCTACTGCGCACACAATTCACAAACACAGAAAATATATATTTTTTTGGTTTGGACTGGAGTGTACTTTGGGGGTTACAGCACCCTTTAACGGTCAAGCCAGCCGGCCCTTTACTTATGACACAGGCGCACGCTTGGCACTACTTTGTTGATGCACGTGCGGCTACTGCGCACACAATTCACAAACACAGAAAATATATTTTTTTTTGGTTTGGACTGGAGTGTACTTTGGGGGTTACAGCACCCTTTAACGGTCAAGCCAGCCGGCCCTTTACTTATGACACAGGCGCACGCTTGGCACTACTTTGTTGATGCACGTGCGGCTACTGCGCACACAATTCACAAACACAGAAAAAATATTATTTTTTTTGCACTTGGGGGGAGCACCCCTGATGGACAGAGCACCCCCTGGACAACACTACAGCACCCCTTTAGGACTGGGACACTGCACAGGACTTTGGAGTGGACACAGCCCCTATGGACAACTGACTGCACAACACAGTCCAGCCAGCCCCTATGGACTTTGAAGTAGTGGACAACAGCAGCACAGCGCAGCACAGCACAGCACAGCACAGCACAACACTACTCTGCACTACACTACACTACACTACACAGCCCAGCCAGCCCTAACTCCCACCCTCCCTCTTCACTGTCCACAGCCGAGTGAGAAAATGGCGCCGACGCGGGTACCTTATATAGGATCCAAAACCCACGAGACCCGGAAGGCGGGATGATGACGTTTTGCCTCGATTTCAGATCCGAGTCAGGCGGTGAAAAGTCGAGCCTGACTCGGATCGGCCTCGGATCGGGGGGGCTCGGGGGGGTTCGGATTTCAGAAATCCGAACCCGCTCACCCCTAGATCCTATGTGAGCAAAAAAAAAAAAAAAACAACTGCCCATAAAGAGACAACCCCCAATAGTGTCCCTAATACTCAAATAATGAAGACAAACATCTAAGGTGGGGATACTCCCAACAGGTGCCGAAACATATCACAATGTGTATCTAAATGAATCCAAACTACAACCCTTATTACAAGATGACGTGTTGTGTGTTCTCTTTTCCTTTTCTTGCTGTGTCCTCAAATTTTTAAATGTATGAGAAAATGCAAAGGAAATAAAAGTGCATATAGTACGTCCATAAATAGTAGAATAACTTTAAGAATATCAGTATATTCCTCCACCATGGAGTTCTTTCTTAAATATCCTCCTCGCTCTTGGATCTGATTGGAACTCCGCTCATCAGTTAAGTAGACCCAGATTGCGTAGAAGAAAGATGCAAAGTATAATACCATTTAATAAGAACTTAATAAATCACTTAAGACACATTAAAAACACACCACCTCCCTTTCTATGTCCCGAGAGCTGTAGATAGCCGGCCCAGGCCCCATTACTATGGAGGTGTGGCCTAATCACGGGAGGCATGACCATGCCCCCTTAGAGAAAAGAAAAAAATATTTGCTGCGTCACGAAGCGGCTCACGCTGGGGAAGGGGGCGCTCTGAACCCCACAGCCGGGCCAAAGCCAGGAGGTTGAGCGATCAGTGTGCTGGGCTGCTGGCAGGTAAGAAGAAGGGGGGGGGTGGCATTGGACCCGGGCCCCTCCAACAAGCCCGGGCCATCAGTACCCGCTCCCTTACTCTCGGCTCCCGTGTGTATCCCCCCCCCCTTTTGTTCTTATCAAAGTTTTTGTTTATGAAAATCTTAAATAAAAATATTGAAGATAAAAAAGTTATTTTTAAAGCCAGGTAAACATCAGACCAACGTGTATCCCAGCCGGCCCGACACCAGCTGGATATATATCGAGCAGCCGTACACACTGCATGATTCGATATACCCTTCAATCCCGCATTCATCTGCATGCCGTCGGGCATGGTCAGCCCATCTGTGTAATACATCAGATGTGATAACGATGCTGACGACGCAATTTAACGTGCAATTGGGTGTACACACTGAGCAATATGGGCAATACATCATTCTGATCTGCGTTGGAACGATATATCATACAGTATATCGCCCGATGTGTACCTGGCCTTAGTTGTGTGCAAGGTCTGGGATGCAGCAATGCCATTGAACTGGGTAACTCATTAGGCGTAGTAAGTGGAACTTTGAATGCAAAATATATATATTTTAAAAATGACCCTGATATCCTTAAAGTTTGAGGCATAGTTGCCTACTTTCTGCGAATGCTCAGAAGAAGAGGGCGAGATAATAATGGGGGGGGGGGTGTTTGAGTGAGAGACAAGTACAGGTTATAGGTGCTCACGTGTATGTGATGAAGGTCTGTCCACACAGTAGGTAACTTAACCAGATTGGTAAAAGTGGTTTATTAACTGGTAGAAAACAGCTGCAGGGTAACACAAGGTTAATTGGTATGCTGCAGGTACACAATGCAGGCATATAACAGATGTAACAGCAGGTAAGCAGTATGTCCAGCAGATACAGCCAGGAGCATATGAGGTTAATGCACATGGTGTGTATGTGGTGTGGCACACACCGGTATATACTGTACAACTAGTGCTGGTGATATAGTGTATACTGGCAGAGTCTCACTGTAGAGGCCGCACAGTAGCACACTTTGGTCAGGGTGGAGATCTGTGATACACCGCCGTCTCCAAGATACGGAGTACCCGAGGGACCCAGCGACCGTGAACAGAGGGAGGTGCAGTGCAGAGCCCACCCCCCTCTCAACAACAAGTGTGGGAGGGAGACTGACATATAATGGAGTGTAGGGAGGTGGTTGAAAGAACTGATGTCCGCCAGACAGAATGTGGGGGAGAGGTAAGGTAGAGAGAGAGTGTAACAGGGGAGAGCTATAAATGGGGGATAGAGAAAGAGTGGTGGAAGTTGGATAGTGCGTCTGTTGGTGAGAGGTAGAGAGAAAGTGGGGGAAAGGTA
Organism: Taudactylus pleione; assembly: GCA_031769625.1. Classification (NCBI taxonomy): domain Eukaryota; kingdom Metazoa; phylum Chordata; class Amphibia; order Anura; family Myobatrachidae; genus Taudactylus; species Taudactylus pleione. The sequence continues at coordinate 2,916,383 of JAUIMM010000086.1, forward strand.
GTTAGAAGAGTTGGGAGGAGAAGGAAGGTGTTAGAGGGCTGGCACCTCGCTGTTTGTTACACAATCTCCCTGAAATTATTTTACAAAAACAGGCAAGTATCCTATTAACATTCATATTCTTAGGTGTACTTTAAATACTCCAGAAATGTGTAACAAGGCAATAAGACCGCACATGCTTCCTGAAAATAAGACATATTGGTTTGACACATTGTAATGGCTACGACAACACCTATCTCTGGCCAATCAGATAGACATGGTCCTTATTTGATGTACGCCCATAAGTTTTTAGACCATGAGATTTAATATTTTTACTATACAGGTCTTTGCCAGGTAACAGATGTCAACTCTTCAACACATGCGTCACATAGATGAGACACATCATGTAACTTCAGTTTATCTGCTGTCTTCCAACTGGAAGGTCACTTACTTTATCTCCTGCCTGGCTTTGGAGAAGTTTAAGAGGGGAGATTTAAACCAGCAAACAGACTAATCTGTTTTTGTTATCTTAAAGCCACAAAGACTGTGCTGTGACCTACTAAAAGGATGACAAAAGCCAGATACAGTAGCAGAATAATTTTTCCAAGCTTCTGTAAATATGGGTCACAACAGGCGTATCTAGTGCAGTTCACTTGCATCCCATTTTCAGTAGTTACCTTTCTTTAATCCACATAGCAAGGTGCTTCAATACCGCAAGATCTCCACTTAATTCTGAATATTTCTGTATGTCGCTAATGTACATCATAACTATGTATTGCCTGGCACAAGTAGTATATCCCCTGCAGCAAAAATCAGAACCCAGCATTTCCCAGCTCTCTCTAGGAGCTTAAGACAGACAGCTAATATTTGCTTTAGGCTTTTATTTATAGGGTTGGTGGGAGTTCATTTAGGCTGCAATACAGTCACTAGACAGTAGTATATATAGAAGCACTGTATGAAATATATAACTACACTACATAAAATATCACAGTTGTTAAGATGACCTATTTTATCCATAAGCCACTTGTTTGCTCCAGTACTTACCACAGACTTTCTTACTGTCTTAACTCACATTTCATTCACTGATGTAACAAGCCTTTAGCATCAATTAATTGAACCCAGGTTAAATCAGTGATAAATTGTTTCTCCGAAGAAAATGTGTCAAATTGACTTGTATAGCTGCATACACACGTAATGATGTTAGTAACCATGGATTTTCGGTAACCATTTTCGTTCAGATTTCCCTTGAAAAAGTGAATGAAAATTGTTTACAAAAATTGTTGGTTACTAAATTAATGAACGATTTTGTGAACGATTTTCATGAACGATGAACGATTTTTTAATCATGCATACAGTGAATGGACATCGTTCATCGTTCACTCTGTACAACATGAACGATTTTCTGATTCAATTCCAAAGACTTTTCGCCGGTGCGAAGAGTCTGCGCCTTGTAACCAGCGGGAAAGATTCGCCTCAGAAAGGAGGTGGAAAAAAGTGCAGAATTGGGGGTTTGGGGTGCAAAGTTGCAGAAACACCCCTTGTGTCTTGGTACAGTCCCCCAAAGGTAATCTGCATCAAAAAAAGTGGGAAAAATACTTTAGAAAACTCCAAAAAAGTACTTTCTGTTTTTGGGGGTGAAAAAAACAAAACTTGGGGTACAAACTTAAAATCTAGCGAAATAGACTCCAGGGGGTCCCCCAAGTATGGCCAAGCAGTTTTTTTATTGCAGGTGCATGCTAAAGGTGCATTTTTTAAAAATACACTTAAGCGATTTTTAACCATGCTTGCACCCATTTCTATGTACCCTAAATTTGCTGGGACTAGTTATTTTTGCCAAAAAAAACCCCCTGCTCAATGCTATTCACCACTTGTGCAAAGACGCTAAATAGCACCAATTGAGAGCATTTAAGCACCCCAACAACCTTCAGCAGGACTATTCGGGGGTATCCATAGTGAGCCCCCATGTCAGTGCATCTTTTGGAGGGTGTCAGGGTGATTTCCCCAAATCTGACAGGACTTTTCAACGATTTCAGTTTCTCCGAGACGCGTTCTTGCTTCCTTTGCAATTGAATAGGGCGAATCGCGATGACAAGCGCGATACTTTTCCGCAGCCAAAACTAGCGATGACGGTGAAAACTCCGGGAATTGAATACGGCCCTTTGTTGGAAAGTACAATATAATTCAAGTTCACACCTGAACACAAGTAATATCAGTTTCCCAATCCGCAACTTAGTCAGGGAAGCTCTTAGCATGAATACCTCATCAGTGGCATGTGCATGTTCATCTGTACAGAGAATATAAACAACAGCTCATGTCATGTGATCAGTTACTAAGCTATATATAGTGTGTGTATGTGTGTGTATATATATATATATATATATATATATATATATATTATGTAGGCTTGCCATAATAATCTGGGACACCTATAATTTCCGTGGCTGATTAAAACCAGGTGAAATCCAGGCTTGAATTTAGCCAGCCACAGGACCTATGTAATACCCTTGCACACTTGCTGTAATAACCCAGGTTATTGCACGTGAACGCGCAGGAACCCGGGTTACAGTGCAGTGTGAACGGGCCAGGTTGAATAAGCCAGGTCACGAGAAGGGTTGAACATGAGTTCAACCCGGCTTGTGATGCCGCGTGAAAGGGTAACCCAGGTCGATGCGACCTTGGTCCCGTTCACTGCATAGAAAGAGCCGGAGCTTCGAGATGATCTCATCTCCAAGTGTCAGCTCAGCACAGTGACGTCATGGACCCGGGTCGGGCCGCCAGTCTGAAAGGGGTCTCAACCGGGTCACATCTGGGATGGATCTGTAACCAAAATCCTGGGTGCGATTTTATATATACATATATAATTATATATATATATATATATATATATATTATAGGTGGTCTGGCACTCCCAAAAACAAACTGGTAACTGCTGCTGAAACCCTCACAAGAAAAGGTATATACTGCGGGAAGTGCGGCACTCCTGGCCTATGTAATGAAGAGGCGAGAAGTGGCCGTATAGATCATATACATCTATACGTCCACGTCTCGCCTCTTCATTAGATATGCCTGGAGTGCCGCACCTCCCGCAGTATGTGTATATGTATATATATATATATATATATATACCGTCAGGTGCATAAATATTGGGACATTGACAGAATTTTCATATTTTGGCCTCTATTCACCACCACAATGGCTTTGAAATGAAACAAACAAGATGTGCTTTAACTGCAGACTTTCAGATTTAATTTGAGGGTAATTACATCCAAATCAGGTGAACGGTGTAGGAATTACAACGGTTTCTATATGTGCCTCCCACTTCTTAAGGGGCCAAAAGTAATGGTACTATCAACTCAAAAGCTATTTCATGGACAGTTGTGGGCTATTCCCTCGTTATTTCATTATCAATTAAGCATGTAAAAGGTCTGGAGTTGATTCTAGGGCCCTCATTCAGAGCCACTCGCTATTTGCGGTCGTTCGTTCTAAAACAAGGGGTGGCTATTCAAATGAACCGTTCGCTGTTTGCGGTCTGTTCACGCCTCTAGGTCTGAACGAGCGAACAAAACTTGCGTTCGTTTTTTGGAAAAATACGACCCCCTGGCCGCTCGCATCCTACGTCATGTCCGCTATTTATTAGATTAATCGAGTACATCGACCAGGGTATGAACTGCTCGCTGTTCTTGTGGTTGGTTTTTGCTACCACAATTTTGCGAGCAGTTCTGGCTATAAAAGAACCCAGTGACGTGGTCAATGACGCTGCTGTTTTAAATATGCACACCCATAAAACGCCCGTTTTGACCTTTAAGCGCGCCTGCGATCGGATCTCCACTCCCCGTTTTCAAGCACCTTCCCCTGTTACCACCCACATACGCCTCTTTCTGTCACTCAAATTATCAGGCATTCGCTATTTTGTGAGCACATGAATTTCGGCCGCACTGAGTGGTTCGCGCATGCGTATAACGATCCGTACGCATGCGCAGTTGGGCAAACATCGCTCGGAGCGAACGAGCAGCCACTTGCGTCCGGCTCTGAATCAGGGCCTAGGTGTGACATTTGCATTTGGAATCAGTTGCTGTCGACTCTCAATATGAGATCCAAAGAGCTGTCACTATCAGTGAAGCAAGCCATCATTAGGCTGAAAAATCAAAACAAACCCATCAGAGAGATAGCAAAAACATTAGGTGTGGCCAAATCAACTGTTTGGAACATTCTTAAAAAGAAAGAATGCACCGGAGAGCTCAGCAACACCAAAAGACCTGGAAGACCACGGAAAACAACTGTGGTGGATGACAGAAGAATTATTTCCCTGGTGAAGAAAAACCCCTTCACAACAGTTGGCCAAATCAAGAACACTCTCCAGGAGGTAGATGTATATGTGTCAAAGTCAACAATCAAGAGAAGACTTCACAAGAGTGAATATAGAGGGTTCACCACAAGATGTAAACCATTGGTGAGCCACAAAAACAGGAAGACCAGATTAGAGTTTGCCAAACAACATCTAAAAAAGCCATTACAGTTCTGGAACAACATCCTATGGACAGATGAGACAAAGATCAACTTGGACCAGAGTGATGGGAAGAGAAGAGTATGGAGAAGGAAAGGAACTGCTCATGATCCAAAACATACCACCTCATCAGTGAAACATGGTGGTGGTAGTGTCATGGCGTGGGCATGTATGGCTGCCAATGGAACTGGTTCCCTTGTATTTATTGATGATGTGACTGCTGACAAAAGCAGCAGAATGAATTCTGAAGTGTTTCGGGCAATATTATATGCTCATATTCAGTCAAATGCTTCAGAACTCATTGGACGGCACTTCACAGTGCAGATGGACAATGACCCGAAGCATACTGCAAAAGCAACCAAAGAGTTTTTTAAGGCTAAAAAGTGGAATGTTATGCAATGGCCAAGTCAATCCCCTGACCTGAATCCGATTGAGCATGCATTTCACTTGATGAAGAGAAAACTGAAGGGAAAATGCCCCAAGAACAAGCAGGAACTGAAGAAATTTGCAGTAGAGGCCTGGCAGAGCATCACCAGGGATGAAACCCAGCGTCTGGTGATGTCTATGCGTTCCAGACTTCAGGCTGTAAGTGCCTGCAAAGGATTTGCAACAAAGTATTAAAAAGTGAAAGTTAGATTTAGGATTGTTTAGTTTGTCCCATTACTTTTGGCCCCTTAAAAAGTGGGAGGCACATATAGAAACCCGCTCACATATATAATTCCTACACCGTTCACCTGATTTGGATGTAATTACCCTCAAATTAAATCTGAAAGTCTGCAGTTAAAGCACATCTTGTTTATTTCATTTCAAAGCCATTGTGGTGGTGAACAGAGGCCAAAATATGAAAATTCTGTCAATGTCCCAATATTTATGGACCTGACTGTGTGTATATATATATATATATATATATATATATATATATATATATAAAATCTTTAACAAGTCCCCTGTTTGAATTCATATGATTTTAGAAGACTTATTTTTTCACATGTTCTATACCATGGGCCGCATTCAATTTGGAGCTAAAAGCCGCTCTAGGCGAAATTTTTTCGCCGATTTGAGTTATCCCCGTATTCAATTTGTCAGACTTTTTGCCGGTGCGAAAAGTTAATGTATCAGACCCTGCGATAAAGTATCACCTATGAATAGGTGGAGAGAACATGTGCAGAATTGGGGTTTTGTGGTGCAGACTTCCAAAAACCTCCCCACACCCCTTGGACTATCCCCCAAAGTTATTCTGTATCAAAAAATTGTAAAAAAAATTCCACAGGACACCCAAAAAAAGGTAGTTTCATTTTGGGGGCAAAAAAAAAGTTGGGGGACAAACTTTTAAACTAGCGATATAGACTCAGCGGGGTCCCCAAGTATGCCCCAGGTGTTTTTTTGATTGCAGGTGCTTGCGGCAGGTGGATTTTTATAAGTTCACTTTAGCCACTTTAAAATATGCTTGAACCCATTTTCAGGTACCCCAAATTAGATTGGACTACTTATTTTCCCCCCAAAAAAGTAGCTAAATGCTACTCTTCACCACTGTCCCAAAGACGCTAAATAGCACCTATTGAGACCATTCAAAGACGTGGATACGCGGGGACGATAACTTTTCGACAGGAAAACCTCCGATGATGGCAAATAGTCCGGCAACTGACTTTTCGCTCCAAATTGAATATGCCCCTAAATGTAATGATAAACTAGGATGGGATGGACCTGTATTAATATGTGCACACAAGATTTGCTACGATTATCAGGAAAACAGCCTACAGCATTGGTTCCCAAACTGTGCGCCGTGGCGCCCTGGGGTGCCTTTGGACACTTGCAGGGGTGCCTCAGGTTGGTGGTCCAACACCAAATCAAATTATTTATGGTCAATGTAATGTAAATATGTGAACAGAAGTGCAAACCTGTCCACCACCACATAACTGAACCAAAGGATGACAGGTAAGCACAATTTACTTCACCTGACTATTTTTTTTTCTGAATTTCTCAATTACAAACTTAAACTTAGGGGTGCCATGAAAACAATGCTGATACTTTAGGGCGCAGTGATTCAAAAAGTTTGGGAACCAATGCCCTACAACCATATTTTCACAGCTGATGTTACCATGGGGGTCCTGTGCTTGGAGGCAGAGAAAGGGTTATTGGTGAGTTAATGAAGAATGGAGTTTCGCTATCAATTCAGCCATGATTTTGAGTTATCGTAACCCAATAACTAAAAGCAACAATGTGCATCATTTTACATACGAACACTTTTCTATTCAGCAAGTGCTTTTTACCTATATGTAAGTGTTTTGCCTACTCATGTTCCTGTTGTGAATTGCTAATTAGTTCCATTAATTCCTTTCAATTAATCGCTCGTTAGCTACCAGAGCGGACACAGCAGGCTATATGGGAAATGCTTGGGGAATGTTGTTGTGTGACACAGTCCTTCTCTGTACTGATGAATAGACAGGGGCAAAAATCAAACGTAATTAACCTGTTTGATGCTAGAGGGCTGTTTGCAAGCTATGCTAATTTTGAAAAGGGCGTGAGTTTAAAGAATATCTGCAGGAAATGCATGGAAGTGCATCTTCAAAGTTTTAAAAGATTTATAAAACTTGTTTAAATGTTTTTATTTTATACAATTGAGCAATGAGTTTAGGGCAGAGGTTCCCAAACGCTGACATTACAGTCCACATTTTAAGGATATACATGCTTGAGCATAGGTGATTTAATTAGTATATCAGTCAATATGATTTAACCATCTGGTCTCAAGCATGGATAGCCTTAAAACCTGGACTATAATGGCGAAGTTTGGGAACGTCTAGTTTAGGGGAAAGACACATTCCTTAACTACCATTGTCATTCCAGCAGCAGCAAACTCCCATTGGTGTATCTATAATGGGTGCATGGTGTGCACTGCACACGGGCCCCTGGGTCCAGGGGGGCCCACACCACACACCCTGTTTTTTTACTTTCCACTCCAGAGATCTGCGTCGGCGCTGCAGTAGCGGCGCAAATCACTGTGAAAATGACACAGCAGCCATTTTTCCGGAGATTTGATCATACACAATAGGAAGTCCCTGGTACCATGGTGCGGGCGCCATGTTACTGGAGTCATGCGCATGCACAGTAGACTCTGGCACAATGCCAGAGTCTACTGTACCACAGAGAGGTGGGGGCCCGCATGGAGTAGTCTGCACATGGGCCCCCTCCTCTCTTAAACCACCCCTGAATGTGCTGTTCTAGTTTACCTCCACTTTCCTCAGTAAGTCACCGCAATAGGTAGGCATGTTTTTATTTGTACTATAATATTATTAATTATGTATATTTCCATGTCGTCTTAAAACTAAATTAAATTAGAAAGATACAGTGGGATCTATTTAGATCTGCGGTAAATAATTGTTACTTATCACTATAGATTGCATCAGTTCGATGCGATCTTTAGTTTTGATAAGTAACTATCATGTACACTTACCTGATATGTGATGCAATGCTGTAAATGCAGGTTCGGCGATCTGGTCTTCTCTGTGCGCTGCTGTCATCTGGCGGCTTTTTTGCTGTGAATCATCAGTGCGCTAGCATCTGTGTGGATGGAGGTCATCTCGGCGGCATCAGCAGGGAATTGGGAGTAGGGGCAGAGCGGAGGGGCGTTGGGACATAAGTGGTAGGTGACTTGGCATATGCCAGGTCACCTTAGCGGTAGCAAGGGTAGGAACAGGGTGGGGGGTCTGCGGTCAGTATGGGAGATAACCTGGCATATGCATGTGCCCTGGGCTCCTCTGATTGGTACAGAAGGGGGCGGAGAGACGTGGGAGAAGGCATGGTACAGCCGTCTTCAGTCCTCTTCTTCCCTAACAAGAATCCATTCGCCATCCTGGGATGGTGAGTGGATTATGCGAAGTGAAACAGAAAGTAGAGCTTTCCGTGCTTCTATGATTTGCGCTCACTATACAAAAGTATGGTGATGCGATTCATCCAGGAGGCGGGCAGTAATTAAATTCTCCACGGTAACCCGCTCTGTGAATAGCACCAAACAGAGAAAAGCCCTCTTTACCACAAAACAGGGCTTTTCTCTGCTCCATGACTATACCCCAGTATGCGTACTAAGAGCTAAAGGCTGGCCAATGGCATGCTGCATGCATTCATTTATTCACCATGAGCCATTTCACCTTGATCTCACAGCTTTCTTACCACCCATCTACTTTCACCTACCCATGTAACTGTTATCGGTGCTTGCTTTATTTAGGTTTAAGGCCACATAAAATCCCACAACAACAAACTATGTTTTACCTTTACAGAAGGACAAACACATAACTAATTAAAAGGCTAATTTCACTGAATTTAAGGCTCGAAAGGTAAACAAAAATGTGAAATTCATCATACTCTGTCACCTTCATCTTTACGTTTTTGTCACATTACACTCTGGAAAATAAAATAAATGAAATCAAACTTCATACAGTTTTATTTATAAATTTCACCTTACAACATTCAGCTAATGGAAATAAAATGGCAACAATTCTGAAAATGAATAAAAAAATTTAAAAACTAGATTAACAGGGTTGGAAATGTAATCAGTCCCCTTTGGTGGTGGCTATGGACTGCTCTCTTCAAGTCTGTCCCCAGATCTTTATCGGATTTAGGCCAGGGCTCTAGCTTAGCCACTTGAGGTCATTCACCTTCCTATTTTTTAAACCACTGCACTGTTTTCTTGGCCGTATGTGTAGGGTTATTGTGGTGCTGAAGATGAACCTCCTGCCCATCTTCAACTGTCTACAACAGGGTCACAGGTTTTCCTCAACAATTTAGGTGTACTTGGCAGCATCTATATTACCTTCAATCCTGACCAAGTGCCCAGTGCCTGCTGAATAGAAAACCCCTCACAACATAATGCTTCACAGTAGGTATGGTGTGTTTTTGGTGGTGTGCTGAGTTTGGGTTTTGTAAAAAACAGCGCTTGAAGATCAGTCCAAAAAATTCTATCTTGATCTCATATGACTATACAACCTTTTGCCACATGGCATTTTTGCAAACTGCAAATGAGACCTTCGGGGCTGGGGGGCCAAAAGCATACTTAGGCACCCCCAGGGGGAGGTTAGAGTTAGGCACCCCCCTGGGGGACTTAGGTTTAGGCAGCGGGGAAGGGGGGGGTTAGGTTTAGGCACTTAGAGGGGGGATCAGGGTTAGTCACTTGGGGGGGAGGTTAGGGTTAGGCACCCCTAAGGGAGGGTTAGGGGGGTAGGTTAGTTGATACTTACCTAGGGACGATCGGGATTTCCAGCTCTGTCGGGCTGCTGCTGCCGGGATCTGTTCCAGTGTCGGGCTGCCGGGAATCGATTCCACCATGCCATTTCGAAGCTTCTGTATGTTGTCATAACTTAGAGTTGTGTCCTTGCTCATCTAGACTCAAATTACCATGCAGCGTGGCACGAGTGAGCCATTTTGCCAAAAATATGTCTTTGTCGCAATCAGATGTGACTAGGATATAGCAGGAGACTGTGCTGATGCCGAAAATGTGTCTAAGTCGCAAAGGGATGTGACTAGGATGCACCAGGAGACTGTGATGAATAAGTTGATATGTGACAATTTTATATCTGTGTCCCACTGTGTGTAAACGGTACTTGGATTTTAAAAAGCTGCAGTCACTGCATCGTAGAACTTTGCATGCTGATTGAGAGATTCAGTTGCGCACAGATATACAATATCAAATTAATCAGCACGGTCTTCAGGTGCGTCCTAGTCACATCCAGGGCCAGATTATCAATGGGGTGGATGGAGCTACAGCTTCAGGCCTCCAAATAAAAATAGGCCTATCATCATGACAGCATGATGTTGACTGACCAACTGCTGTCCACATGGACAGCCATAAATCATAAGTAGTAAAATTGTATTTCTAGTTACCTCACAAAATAGAATTTTATTTTTTTTACATATTTATGGATACATTGGTGTTGAGATTATAGCGGGTGTATATGCCCATGTGTCTCTGGCCACACCACACAGCACTGGTCACACCTCATCTTCTTTTCAAAATAGGCCCTTAATCATTTTCAGCTCCAGGCTCATGTGGCCCTCACTCCGGCCCTGGTCACATATCATTGTTACTTAGACGCATTTTTGTCAAAAAAGACACCTGGAGCTAACAGATTTTCTCGGGACCAGGCGCTGGGATGGGCTGTTTAATGCGACTGCAGCAAAGACGAGTGAGGACACATCTGTAGGTGTCCTAGTCTCCTGAGCCACAGCTCCATTGATTGGTTGGATTCAGCAACTACCATCACACGACATTCCACTATGTCTAGGGTATAGAGTTGTTGGTACCGGGTTGCTGCAGCAATTCCAGTTCCTCTTTGGTTGTTCACAATGCACCGACCCTTTGCAAATTGGACTCTGTGACTTTTGTGGCATCTAGGATCTTGTCTCCTATTCCTCTGACTTTTACCAACTCACACAGCTTTAATGACTTTAACCACCCTTCATTACAGCTAAAATACCTTGTGGCTCCCGAGTCCATGTACCAACAGTCCTTACTGTGACTATCTCCTACATTTAGGGCTGACTTATTCCCGCTGTCACTTTCAGGTGCTGAGGTGCCACATAATACACTTGATCTGCAATGTGATAGCCCTTCTGTCCTAACTTGGGACATTTAAAACATCTATGTTCAGACTTTCTGTGCTTTGAACTTTTAGACAGTAGGACAGAATTTTCAGCATTTGTTTCTGTAGGTATGTGCTTCTAAAACTGCAATAATTTAGCATGTATATACTCTGTGGTTTGGCATCGTAGTACTAGACTTTCATGCTACTACCAGGAAGTCATACTCTTGCGTAAGGTTTTGCAGCATCGCCACAGCAACCTTCTTGTCCTCTATTACAACACCAACTGCAGTCAATTACTGAGAGATGGATAACATTCTGTCAATATACTCATTGATGTTCTTGCATGCACTAAGCTTTTTGGATTATAATGTGTTTCTCATTCTCATTAACCCTTTATCTTTATAAACAATCTGCAGAGTCACCCACATATAAAGTGGGTCGTTTTACCGTGTATGATGGAATTTACGTGCGATTCTACAGCTAGGCCTATTGTCCCCATCTACTTCTGAGTTTGGATTATCACCAGGATTGCTAGTAACTTTCCATAGCATTTCTTGCTTTAACTACATTTCCATGACAAACTTCCATGTAGCATAATATTTTACATCTATCAGCTTATCAAAACAGCATCAGTACATTCACTGCACTGTACATTCTTCATACAGGTGAATAAGGGTCTGTCTCTATTCACTCAGATCCTCTTATTCCGTATCAGATTGTGCATTTGAGCAAAAACTATCACATTTGCAATAAAAATGCGTATTGTGATAAATATGCTCCTTAATTTTACTGTACCTCCCGGAGGCCAATGACCTTCACAAATTACAGGTGCTGGATGATATGACAAATTACAAACAATCCTAATTTTAAGATGGGCTATGAATTTATTTATTTTTTTCAAAGAAATGATTATGTAGATATCAAGTGGGCTAACAAAACGGCAAATTTGTTTATTTTCTGCTTATTGTAATGCTTGCTCATTGATGGTAACTTCAATCAAACCTCAGGTATCAGCCATAATCAAATGCTGTCTTCTATCACAAATATCCTTGGAATTGAACATCTTGTTTGGTACATCTACAAATTCATGAATTGAATTTCTTAATTTACAGGAAGTAATATATTTCACAGCCAGATATTAATCCATCAATATTGTTATTTCCACATTGAATTTATACTTTACTTTGTTTCTTTTACACTGACCATCTGTAAATGTATGCATTATTTCTGAGCTGTCTACTAATCCCAAATATTTAACTATAAACTCCCAACAAGCATAACTATGTAGTGGATACCATCCACCCTGCCTTTGCACCACACACCAATTGCCACCAACAGTAACACATCTAATTCATCTGTTTTACTGGAGATGAGTGGTTCGGATTCCACAGAACACCGGGGTTCCGAGTCCACCCAAGCCGCGGCTCGGGTGTTCCCGTCTGACTCGGATCCGACTTCGAGGCCAAACATCATCCTCCCGATGTCGGATTCTCACGAGACTTGGATATTGTTCAACCTCTATATAAGTCGCAGCGAGGCCGGAACTCGGCACCATTTGTCACTCGGCACTCATGCTGCTCAGAGCTCTGCAAGGAAGTTGGCTGTCCAGACTCAAGGCTAGTGGCTACTGTCTGTGCTGTTAAGTGACTGTAGGGGGGGCACACTGCATGCTGATGCTGTGCTACTCTGCTCATTAAAGTGACTCCTTGGGCAGTGCAGTACCCCTCTGTGTATACAAGCACTGTAACTTCTTGGGCATTAGCCCGCTATGTGTTTAAGCACTGTGACTCCTTGGGCAATAGCCCTCTTTGTATACAAGCACTGTGACTCCTTGGGCAATAGCCCTTTGTGTATACAAGCACTCCTTGGGCAATAGCCCTCTGTGTATACAAGCACCGTGACTCCTTAAGCAATAGCCCTCTGTGTGTATAAGCACCGTAACTCCTTGGGCAATAGCCAGCTGTGTGTATAAGCACTGTGACTCCTTGAGCAATAGCCCTCTGTGTGTATAAGCACCGTGACTCCTTGGGCAATAAATAGCCCTCTGTGTGTATAAGCATCGTGACTCAATTGAGTAATAGCCCTCTGTGTATACAAGCACCGTAAATACATGGGCTATAGCCCTCTGCGTATACAAGCACCGTGACTCCTTGGGCCGTAGCCCTCTGCGTATACAAGCACCGTGACTCCTTGGGCCTTAGCCCTCTGCGTATACAAGCACCGTGACTCCTTGGGCCTTGGTCCTCTGTGTGTCCATAACACACAAGTACTGTGAATCAGTAATGAGTGGCAATGTTTCATAGATGTGTTTTAAACTGCGGTGTCTGTGCCGCTGCTCTGTCCCTTAGTAACCAGTCAGCTCACTGCAACCTTTGGCCAATAATGGTGAAAACAATATTTTGAGCTGAGAGGTGGTCTAAATTGACTGTAAATGACTGGAAATTAATGTTATTGGGATTAATAATACTCTAGGACAAAAAAAGCCCAAATTATGTGATTTTAGCTTTTTTTTTTTGTAAATTTTTGTAAAAAAATCCAAATCTAAATCCAAAACCAGTCACGGCAGGTTTGACAAAGCCAAAGCCGGACAACGAATCAGAACCAAATCCAAATCCAGCAAAAATGGTCCAGCGCACATCCCTAAATTTACACACACACTGCCCCATAACCATGCACACACAAACTGCCCTATAGCTGCACACAAACACTTCCCCATAGCCGCACACACACTGCCCCCACACACTAGCTGCACACACACACGTTGCCTTACTGGCACGGACACCCCTTAATGACAGATACCAATTTCTGACACAGACCGCTTACTGACACTGATACAGACACACTTACTGACACAGACACAATTTGCTGACACACAAACACTTACTGATATTTTCTAACAGACACACTTACCTACACAGAATCAACTTACTGACACAAACACACTTACTGACAGGCACCACTTACTGATCGATACCACTTACCGACACACACACACACTTACTGACACCACTCACTGACACACACTGTCACTGACATAACTTACTGACACACACACTTACTGACACAGGCTTACACCCCACCCTTCCACACGGACTATAGCAGGTGGGTCCTGGAAACCAACCTGCGCCCCTCCCTTCTCCAGCAGGGTGTCTAGTTTGTATGTGTGCTCACCTGTCTGCTTCTCAGCCTGGCAGCGCGCTGGTAGGTACTGTCACCGTGTGCAGGCAGCCTCTGTCCTCTTACTGGCTCCACTCAGCAGCAGGGCTGGAACCTTCTGCTCTCCCGATTAGTCCCGCCACATCCTGCTTCCACTTCCTCCTCCTTCTCTGCCTATGACTACTGCGATCTGGCGTGTGCAGGTCCCCCCATTAGGCCTGGCTGGGGCCGGCTGAAGCTGGGAAGTCGCTCCCCTCCCTCTCCCTCCAATGCACTGCAGACTACAGTGCATGACGTCACGTGGTGCGTGCTGTGCACTGCTCCTCCGGGAAATGTGTAGAGATATGGGTTCCTGACATCTATTCTTGTGGGGCCCGGCCACAGGCCCCTTGGGACCCACCTTGTGGCAAATCCGCCTGCATTAGGGATTTATTTAAAATACGGAAAAAGTCTGACAAATACAGGTGTGTTTGCCAGAGGTAGGGCTACTCCATATTTAAGAAGTCCAGCCAGCTATTGTTATTGCCTTTTATCAACCAGGGGTAGCCTTCATCAGCTACTGTACCTCTGGTGATAGCTTCCCAATTCAAAGCAGTGTTGTGGTGGTACACTTCTGAGGATGGTGATGGTGAGGGACTAACATTAAAATGAAGCAGTGACAAGAGTGGAGAAGTTAGCCAGGATTACCAATCAGCTTCTACGTATCATTTTATAGAATGTACTTGATAAATGCTACCTTAAAGCTGATTGGTTGCCATGGACAACTTGTCCACTTTTTTCTCTGCTTCATACATCTACCCCCTGGTTCTATTGCGCATTCACAGAAGGCCCCATAACCGCCGCCAACTAATACCCCCGAAAGGCTGAGCATCACTCAGCAGCACCTGTCAAACTTTTCTTGTTAAATTAAGGTGATAGATTTTTTATCACTGCATTTTCATAAATAGACGTTTAAAAGACTGGAACCTTCTACCACAACAATATGAGAAACAACCATTCTGGAAATATTGAGTAACAGGCTTGAAACTCATCTGTTCACCACTACACGTGGCTGTAATTAATGTCACTACATCATACTGACTGAATATCACAACGATTTATTCACTTATTTTATGTAATTGATTGTAAAATATCACATGAGGAAAATGCAATATGCAAGTGTTATTGAAATGTATTTTCTGTAAACATCTGATACATGATTGAAAATGAGAATAAGCAGAGCTGCACACTTATTTATGCATTGGCACACGAATACCCTCCTTTTCCTTCCCAACAGTTCATTTTAAAATATTTTTTACTTTCTTTAATCACCTTTTCTCTCTGTGTTTTATTAATTCCCACAAACTATATAGTGGGTGATTGACGGACGGCAGGCTTGAACGGAGCGTTCAGAAAAAGCCAGCCGGGGCCATTGTCTCCATAGCAACCGGTGGTGTGAAGCGGGCGAGCCGTTCAGCAAACGAGTCTCTAGACACGGATTAACCCCTCAAGCACTTATTCTTTGCTGTCCTCAGAGAATAATGCTATCCCTTTTCTGAAACACTTATATTATCTTGAAATAATCATAATGACAATCTGTATTCAGTTTGTATTACCATCATCATCATATCCTATGCTTTGGACTAAGTTGGTGCCCCAAGAACTTATAATTCAAATTTGAACTTAAGTTAAAATTATATGTAAATATTTCAGAGAAAAAAAAATAGATATTGATAATGATTAACTTCACAGCCATCTATTATTATGATTGGTATCATTTTTAATAAGAAGTCATCCAAAAGGTGATCCTTGCTGGTTTTGGTTACTGAGGCTATGGGATATATTTACTAAAGTGAGAGTTTTTAGAAGTGGAGATGTTGCCCATAGCAACCAATCAGTTTCTAGCTATTATCTTCTAGATGGAGTGCTAGATAAATAAGTAGAATCTGAGCGGGAGACATATATATTGAAGCATTAAAATGTGAATAGTATTCGCTGCATAACAATCCTGAAATTTAAATTTAGGGGTCTATTTAGTAAGCAGTGTTAGTAGAAGTGAAAAGTGAAGAGAAAAAAGTGATAAGGTGCCAACCAATCAGCTCCCAACTGTCATTTTTCAAACACAGCCTGTGAGATGACAGTTGGAAACTGATTGGCTGGCACCTTATCACTGACATCACTTTTCTCTTCACTTTTCACTTCTCCTAACACTGCTTAGTAAATAGATCCCTATGTTTGAATGACACTGAAGTAAAAAAAAAAAAAAACATACTCTACTAAACACAGTGCTATTTTTCGGCATAAGTATCTAAAAGTCCAGATCTTTGTCATAACTACAGTATGGTCAGCAGGGCCGCCATCAGGGGGGGACTGCCGGGCCTTGAGTCCCGGGCCCGGAGAGAGCTGAAAGAGAGGGGGGCCCGGACGCAGCGGTGTTGCGCCGGAAGCCAGGTACAATCACTATACATCGCTGGCGGCATGTATGGTGCACAGCCACGAGCTATCCAGAGCACTCAGAACAACAACCAAACAGGAGTGGCCGCTCCTGATTGGCTGCCGGTCCGTGAGCTGTGATTGGCTCACGACCAGCACCATATTAGAATGCCTCCGACGATGCAGCGCTACTGGCAGAGCCACACCCGGGCCCCCTCTCTCTCTCTGCTCTCTCTCTTCAGTCGGCTGCAACTCTGGTTGGCTGGCTGCGCTGGCGCGCAGCTGAAGACATTCTACAGGTACACTACCATTATTGTAACATAATCCCTAAGTTAACTCTATTCTCCCCACCCAGCCGTCCCTGCCCTGTCCACTACTTTCCAGCCATTCATCCCTGCCCAGTACTTCCCCTCTTAGTCCAGCCAGGCTGTGCTGTCTCCCTCCTAGTCCTGCCAGCCTTCCCTGTCCTGCCCCCCCCAGTCCAGCCAGACTTCTCTGCACTGTGCTTCCCCCACTAGTCCAGCCACCCCTGCCATGTCTCCCTCCTAGTCCTGCCAGCCACCCCTGCCATGTTCCCCTCCTAATCCTGCCAGCCACCCCTGCCATGTCCCCCACCTAGTCCTGCCAGCCACCCCTGCCATGTCCCCCTCCTAGTCCTGATAGCCATCCCTGTCATGTGCCTCTCCCCCCCCCCCCCAGAAATCAGGACTCAACATTGCTTTACAGCTTTTTGAACAAATTGGTGTACCACTCTCGGTGTAGCTCCGCCCACCTCTACCATACCCCCCCTCCCCTTCCCGGGGGGGCCCTTGCCTACTTTGTCAGTCCCGGGCCCCATAATTTCTAATGGCAGCCCTGATGGTCAGTAGTAAATCATACTTGCCAACTCTCCCTCATTGTCAGGGAGACTCCCTGAAATAGTAGCAATCTCCCTGTCTCCCTGAAGAGTCTAACAATCTCCCTGATTGCACATTACCCCCATTATGCAGCTGTTATATAAAAAAAAAACACAGAGATTTATACATTGAAATGGGATCATTAGTATCACTTCCCTAGATTGGTTATAATGCACAATGATCCCTATGGCTACATGTATTTTCTGGAAAGTATTAGTGTATTTTCTTCAACAAAAAGTTCGTACTAACTGCTTTGGGGCTCATTAACATTTGCATGTAAGTCAATGTTATGACACACCTCTCAGATGTAGCAGTACACGGCCACTTTACCGCTGCGCTCATAAGTGTTGTTTTCACAATCTCCCTGAAATACTTCTTCAAAAGTAGGTAAGTATGTAGTAAATTTAATATAACTATGCCCTATGTATAGTCGTTACAGATTACAGATCACAATGAAAACTTATTCAAATTAAGTAGTTTTTTTTTCAATAAGGAAAAATTTTAAATTTACTGGTAGTAAAATATTTTGTTTTGGTTTGTTTGCTTTACCGATGTATTTTTTTATGAATACTAAAAAATGGCTGTTTGCATGTTCTGTAAGTGAGACAAGTTACTTTTACATCATCTGCCATGCTCTATCTGTAGTGATTCGCTTAGGATAGGTTGCAGGTGTCAAGGGGATTCTATATTTGTGTTCAGCAGAAACAGCACAGGCTGCTGAAGAGATAATCATTGCTTGGTTTCTATCCAAAGCTCTAGAGTTGAGAGCGGAGGAGGCAGCCTGGAGAGTGTGTGGGTGCAGGACACAAAGATACAAAAGACTTTGCATTTAGAAGACAATAATACATTCTGGTTGTGTGTGTGGTTTACCTTGTATGGTGCATGTCAAGCATTATCTCAGCAGTAAAGCGGTGCAGGTCGGGACCCTCCTACCCGATCACGTCACGTATTCTCCAAGCAGCAGAGCCTAAACAATTTCAAATGTCTATGGGATTTAGCTAGGGTGCCAGAGCAAAGTGGACAATAGTTGTAAGCCATCCTTTTATATCCATCTACTAATTCACAAGCCTCTAGTGTAGTATGCCTAGAGTATATAGGGATAGCAGTTCTAAGTTTGTGGTAGATGACTAGTGTTCCCCTTTTAAAGAAGTAGGAAACCTCTGGCTTGACATACCTGTCTGATTAGGTTAACCCAGGTAGGAGGTGCGTTGATACAGTGATGTTCACATTTAATCTTGTACAAGCTATTTGGCCAGTTTCACTTATCTCTTCCAGGAGTCAGTCTTCTTAATGAATTAAATAATTTCAAAATACAATGCGTTGGAATATGGTCGAATGGCATTGGACAGTTGTGACTTTGGTGTGGGACGAGGTCATTCAGAGCATGCTTGGTCCAGAAGGTCCAAAAATATCACACAAATAAAATAGATGGGAAGTAGTCACAAATAGCACATTGAGATAACATGACTATATGTCTAGTGTGTGCAGTCCCTCTACTAGCCTAATTTAAAAGGGTTCTATACCTAAAAATGAATGGTATACTGTCTGTGGGCGTACATACTGACGTTTTGGGACCCTCTATTTTTCCCAAAACTGCACTTCTGAACTTAAGTCCCACTCTGCGGATGTGCAAAAGGTGACTAGCACCTAGATAAGCTCTACTACCCACAGGCAGTACGTAGTTCTTTTTTTTTATTTCAGTTGGAGAACCTCTTTATGCGAATACAAATGTTGAAGTTAGAGTGCCTTTAAGGAGAATTGTTGAGATTGCTTTTGCTTCTGAATGAATACATCGATCTAAGGTAGAGAGTAGAAGTATTTCTCAAATAGTGCAGGTCTCCTGGGACAAACCCCTGCATTTCTGCTTGTTGGAAGGAAGGAGTGCTTTCAGGAGAATAAATAAATACATACATTGATTGTGGCTCAAGTTCACATTTATTGTCTTCTAATTCAATAGTTCATCAGAAGTTACCTATAGATCATGCTAGCCATTTGTTTTACAAATGCTTGCTTTAACTTACTGGCGCAGTTTAATGAAGGGCGAAGACAAACCGAGCAGCCGGTTTAATCAGTTCAAAGAAAGATGGCCCCTGTCACTGCA
Source organism: Taudactylus pleione (assembly GCA_031769625.1). NCBI lineage: Eukaryota > Metazoa > Chordata > Amphibia > Anura > Myobatrachidae > Taudactylus > Taudactylus pleione. The sequence continues at coordinate 2,936,003 of JAUIMM010000086.1, forward strand.
TAGTCAGGGAAATTAATAAAAGGGTGACACACAAGTTTCTAGTTTAAGTACACATTCAACAAAACGCATACTTATTTAATGCTGAAAGGACCACTAAACCCATTAATTGTAATTTTTATATATATAAACCATGAAGGTAAACATTCCACTACAACTCTGTAATTGTGGCGACTAAATACATATGGCACTAAATACATATTAATATTCAATACAGGTAAAAGATCTATTTCTGGAAAGGTTGACACTTTTGGGGCTTTAATTCCCCCTCGTCCTCCGTCCCCTTCTGCAGTTTGGAGCAAAGTGTGTAAAGAACACATTTCAAAATTACCCCTGGATATACCCTACAGTGCCACTGGCAATGTCCTCCTTATTTATTACTATAGGAGCGCCTCATAGTAACGCAGAGCTCTTGGTGATTAGGTACAACAAAATAAATAATCAACAATTTATTTAGTTTTGATACTTTAAGTATAGCAGCTCCTGAAGAAGAGACTCCATAACTGTAGTGGCTTTCGTTGATCTTTAAAATATGTTCTTATAATCAACTGACTGTTCCATTATAAATAAGTATCTCCCAACTTTGAGAGTTCCTTTCTACCATCTATATTGGAACAACTTTGTCCCACTGGCCAGAGGATGCAAGGTATTCCTGTAGCAGAGCAGTTGTGAATGGACAGGTCTGCGACTATGAAACGGTGTTGGGAGGAGTATAAAGGTGTAGGTAGCCTAGCACCTCAAAAACATTAAACCAATAGACATCCTCCAGCGGTGTGGTCACACGTAGATATATGGCCCTGTCATGATTCCCAGTGCTCCAAAATTCAGAGGTATGTTATTAAAGTGCACAGTTGCAATGAAGATCGTTATGAATCTGCAAAACATGCATGTGTGCATTGTTTTTTGCTTATTTGTCAACCTAGTTCATGCATAGCAGAGATGTGTGTGGAACCAAATGTTTTGATTTTGGCAAAACCATCCTCAAGTGATTTGTTTTGGTTTTGGATTTCTTTCAAAATTGGTAAAAACAGCTAAGATCATGTAACTTGGACCTATTTGTGTTCCTTTAGTAAATTTCTATAGTGTACATTAATTTCCAGTTAATTATGACCACCTCACAGCTCCTGAAATCATGATGGTGGGACTTAAAATGCAATCCAAAATACGCAAGATTCGGTTTTTAGATCCGTGTTCCCAACTTGGCGAGTTGACCCAAGTCTGGACTAGATTCTACTCGTAATTCTAAAGAGAGCTGAGCCGGCACTCGGTTTGACTTGGAACCCCAAAGTTCAGGTGTATTTGGTTTTAATTCTAGAAATGACGTGGTGGAAGGGGACTAATAACAGTGCTTTACCTGGTTTGGTGTTTGTGGGTGAGTTTGTGGGTGAGTTGGGGTGTCATATGTCTGGCGTCTGTATTGTTTTGGTGTTTACAGGCCTTTTGTGTATCTTGTTGTGTAATTCCAGGGACACCAAGTGCAACAATTGTGTAAATTAGAAGAACAACAAAGTATGTATGCGGAGCCAAATAACATTTATTGTTGTACAAGTGTTGAGTCACAATGCATGAAATAGAACACACTGAATGTGATGTTGATAATTAAAAACGTGTTCTCTGGGGGGTAAGTTTAGGGAACCGCTTTCCATATGGTACTTAGTACTTTGTTCCCCTATGCACTTGTAGTGTGACAACTTCGGGTGTTGTGGTTACCTGGGATGTGAGTTTAGGGTTTCTCTTTCTGTATGGTTTGTCCCGGTATGTCCCTCTTGCACTTATAGTGCAGTGACCAGTTGGATATGATGGCTGTACTTCTATTGGCAAAAAGAAGAGCCAGTAGCAGCGTCCCGCATTACACAATCTTACCTGTAAGTCGCAGGGGTAGTAGGCCCCTGTGTTATCCGTGGTGCGTGGGAGCTTTGTGATCGAGTCTGCTGCTCCCATTTGGTTGTACTCACTAACAGTATGTGCAGAGAGCAGTGACCCACGACCTGTGGGGCTCTGCAGCACAGTCCTAGGTTAAGTGTGCAACTTGTGATCAAATAGTCTTAATTATGTTGGGTCTAATTGAGACAATGTAACACTGGTCTGGCGTGTGCAGGGGCAGCATGGCGTCCGCAATTGTGACAAACGCGTTTCAGCTAATCACTGCATCTCTCACAGATGGGAGCATGCCGCAGAAGGAGTGTCTTTATTATCAGTGTATCCAATGGGGGGTGGGGGTGGCAGCAGTGCGAGGAATGGACTGAAAAACCAGATGAGCAGGTTTCAGTGAGGGAGCCGGCAGAATGACTCACCAGGTGGATGTCAGTGTGAAAACTGTCCGGATTGCTATGGCGCCTTGTTGAAATTGTGCAGTGTTGGACCCACTCAACTGCACAAGTTAGCATCTGTATCTCATAGCAATGGGTAAGTGTGTAATTAGCAGTGTCCCCAGAGATCTGCCAAGGCAAATTGGCTTGTCTGCCTTCAATGTGTGTATGTACCTTGGGAGCCGGTGGGTGGCTCCATACGGCTGGGTAATTGGAACATGATGGATGCATGGATGAGGTGGTGATCGAAATAATGGTATGTACTCAACAGATAGCTGCGGTTGTGGCCATGGTGGTGGTGTGGGTGTAAGGGATTTGGGGTGTTTGGGTAAGTGTTGGGGTGTTGTGGTGAGAGAGGGGGAGTTGTGGATACAAACCTTGGATGGTAATAGGATGATTTGGTTTGATTTTTGTCAAAGTGCTAGTGTTGAAATCAATATTGAGGGGTATATTTACTAAAGTGAGAGTTTTTAGAAGTGGAGATGTTGCCCATAGCAACCAATCAGGTTCTAGCTATTATCTTTTAGACGGTGCTAGTTAAATGTTAAGTAAAATCTGATTGGTTGCTATGGGCAACATCTCTACTTCTAAAAACTCTCACTTTAGTAAATTTACCCCTGATTGTCATGGGTGGCCATTTTTATTCCTAGTACCTGAATGGTCCCCTCCTCTCCAGTTTCTCCGTGGTTCTTCTAGTGCTGTGAAAAAGAGGTCTGATGGGTCTGAGTTGTGTTATTCTTTGAAATGCCTTGTTACGCTGTGATTTTTTTGTGTCCAATTCTGATGTTTCGGATGTGCTCATTGATTATAGTTTTAAATGGTCTAATTGTTCTCCCTACATATTCTAGTCCTCATGTACATCTGAGCCGGTAAATTACCCCTTTTTAATTCACATGAAATGTCTTGTTGTATAGTGAAGATCTCATTTGTTGTGGTGTGTTAGTTCTTGTTGTGCTGGTCATGCATGCTGTTTTACAACCTGTGCATTTCCCGCAGTAATGAAATCCTCCTCAGTTTGTTGTTTGAGTCAGTGAGTGTGGTTTAATGTGGTTCTGGATCAATGTCTTTGTTATATCTGGGACTTTTCGAGAATCTTATTGAGGTCCAGATCCTGTATTAGTAATATGTCCCAATGTTTTCTAAGGATGTTTTTAATTCTTTTTGCTTATCTGTTGTATTGAGTATTGAAGTATATGTTGTCAATGGCCTCCCACTGCAGCCCAGCACATATGGACTGCTGTCAGGTAAGAGAGAGGGGGGTGCAGCATTGGTCTCGGCCTGTTGTAGATGGGCGGGATGTACTAAGCATCGCATCCGCGGTGCGGTACATATCGTCTGTCTTCAGGTACATACCGAGGTTGATTACCATGGTATGTAACTAGAAATACGGTGTACATCGCAAAGAACAGTTCTTCTGTTAAGAGCTGTCCTTTGCAATGCCCCTGGACAGAAAGACTTCAGGGTTTAACACCCAGAATCCCCTCTGACGTCCTTCTGCGCATGCGCAGAAGGCCGCAGGCTGCTGGGGGTGATGGGAGAGATCCCTCTCAGTGGGAGCATCACGGAAAGAAGCACATAGGTTTCTATTGGATAACATCACCTGCAGATGGTGTTACCCACAGGGACAAAGCACTCGGAATGCATCACATTACGGAGCTTTGTACATATGGGGTATGCGGTCCCTTTAGTACATCCCACAGTATATGTGTTTGAGTGTGTATATATATATATATATATATATATATATATAGGAATAGATCTATTGCTTTTGTGTGACTCACAACTGACATCTTCTATTGTAAAGCAATTGTGTCTCAGAAACAATGGCGTTTAAGCCATTTTGTTAGTCTGACAGGCTCGCCTGGTATTTGCTGAGGTGTATTCTATCTTATTATAGTGTATTTACAATAACTACTTCAGAGCCTTCTTTTAGAAGTGCCAGGTAAGTATGATCTTGTGATTCCAGTATATGAAGACTACTCTGCTTATGACTTTGTGCTAAGATTATTTTGTCTTTCTAAAATTAATTACATATACTGTATACTCAGAGTTTCAAAGTCTTCCTCCATTTAATATAATGCACTACTCAACAGCCATTTTGCATCTGACATTATATCTATATCAATCTCCATGTAATTCTGGGCCTGATTCAGAGGTGCTCGCGAGCGCTGAGCGCTCGCAAGTGGGTCGATGTTGGGCCAGTGCGCATGCGCACGGCGGACCCGGCTCCGTCGTGCGCATGTGCGAGACCCCTATAGCGACGGGCAAGCCGTCGCTATGGGTCTCGCTACAAAGGGGGCGTGCTGTCGATTGTGAGTGACAGCACTCCCCCTTTGGTGGACGTGCCGGGGGCGTGGCTCTCCAGACGGAGGCGTTCCCATGGGAACACCTACCATCTGGGGCCGGCCCCACTGACATCACAAGTGTTGTCAGTGGGAGTGCTTTTGGCTCTGATAGAGCCAAAAGCACTCCAGGGCTTGCGGCAACGAGACCCTACCACAAGGGTCTCGTCATAAGCCCGATGGTCGCGATGGTCTTGACCATCGCGACCATCTTTTTAGGCACTCGCTATAGCTGTGGGTGGTCACCCACAGCTATGCGAGCGGCCAGGAAGCCGCTCTAAAATTCAGAGGGACGGCACTGATTCAAAGCGAGCGCTCTGTCAGAGCGTCCGACTCTGAATCAGGGCCTCTGTGCGTAGAAACCCTAATATACCAGTAGAAATTTTCTATCACATAATGTTTTTGATATGTTTTGAAAAGTATTTAATCACAGATATTGGTCGGCAAGACTCCCTTCTGCCTGTACTATGGGGTATGCATCCTGCCCACACTCCTCATCCTCTGTCATTTGAATTCCCCTCCTCATCTTCCTCATTCTCTTGCTTTATGTGCTGATCCTGGGGCAGAACCCTCCTCTTAGCACTGGAAGCCATGTTGCTTGCTGGCTCCTGTCCCAGCTCTTGGCCAGCGTGCCAGGGGGAAGTAAACAGGACGCTCCCCGGACTATACCATGACCGTCAGTAACCGGAGGGTGTTCTCACAGTAGGCTGCTTAGTGACAAAGGCTCTGGGGCCTATTCATCATACCTCAAAAATCGATGGAGGTAATTAGGTTTAGAACTCGCATGGAGTTCTACCTAATTACCGGAGGAATTCATCATTCCTCCTCTCCATGAGTATCTGTTCCAAAAAATTGTCATTTTTACGCTGACAGCTTTTCGGCAAATAGATACTTTTCACTCTCTACTCTAAGTTACCGCAGCTGGAAACAGTGCTGCGCTTGCGCTGTTACATTCGTAAACCCAGCGCAGGCGCAGCACTACCTACAGCAGCGGTAAGTTTGTGTGCCCCCCCAACCCCCTCTCTCCCCTCTGCTCACCTCCCCCCCGTCCCGCACTTACCTGCCCGCGCAGCAGCCTCCGGCTCCGTCCTGCTGGTCTGACACGTGGTCTCCCACCACACCACAGTACTGTTTAGAAAAAAAAAACTTTTTTTTTTCTAAACTTTATTGTGTTCTGCTGGGAGAACACTGTGTGCGAGCAACCACCGGAACCAGAGGAGGGACCAGAGCACCGGAAGGAGCTGCGGGGGACCTGTCCAGCTGACCGCAGGTGAGTCTCACCTGCTATTCGCCACCACAGTGGCGGATAGTACCTCCATCAAATTCTGAAAATACATAATTTTTGGAATTTGATGAATACCATAATTTCCATATCCCCATACTAATGTATGGGGAGTGTGGAAATTAACGTAGGAGGACTTAGCAAGGAGATATCAGTGTTATCTCCTGTGCTAAGTGTGTTCATGAATACTAAAATAACGTTATTTAAGGAATATGTCCTTAAAAACTTTATTTTAGTGTTGCTTAATAGGCCCCTCTGTCTCTGTGTCCCAGCACTCTTTGTTTTAATTTCTCCATTTTAAATCAGTGGTATCCTTTTCTTGTGTTCGCTATTCTGTATCTTTGTGAGTACATTTTTTGAGCCGTTTGTAAGTACATGAGAAGTAATAGCAGCCGCTAAAATTCGTGGGTGTGTAAACCATCCTGATAACTTTTGTTATGAATGCCGTGAGTTCACACCTAAAAGTCAAATAAAGCCTATTAGAACCATGATAAATAAGGTTTATACAATGTACTTTGACTGTGCTCTTGGTGACCAGGATAAAATGTGGACATCCCATATTTTTTGAATAACCTGCGCAACTAATCAGACAGAATGGTTGAAAGGAGATCTGATGCCATTTGCTGTCCCAATGGTATGGCGTGAGCCTAAGGACCACGGTACTGACTGTTATTTGTATCTAACTAGTACAGGTATTGCTGGGCATTCCATTAGAACTAAGTGCACTGTCAAATATCCTGAAGTGTCTTCAGCACTAAAACCTGTGCCTCATGGAGAAGGGGGCTGCCTGCTCCTGTATTTCGTGTGTGTACCAGTGTATCGGGGAAAGTGAATCAAGAGATACAGAAATTACAGCATAGTATTACCTCAAATCTCATACAAATCACATCACATCATAGAACAGGAAGAATTGAATGATTTGTTTTGTGACTTGAAACTGTTAAAACAAAACTTCTGGGTTCTAGGATGCAGCAGTGGAACCTTCTTGCTCAATGTACGACAATTTCAAGTTTTAGAAGAAAACCAATGTGGCCACATTTTTTGAGAAGAAAAATGAAATGTGTGTGTGTGATGTTAACGGTTTAATGATTGAGTTTGGTGTTGAGCACAATACTAGTGAGTGATGACTGTTTATTGATTCCTCAAAGAGTAGTGTGAAAGCAGTGTTACTCCATAATGGGAACAAATTCCCTTCAGTACCTCTGGATTATGCAGTGGACATGAAAGAAACTTAATATGGCTGTGTTGTTGTTGGAGGGAATCAAGTATAAGGATCATGGATGGAATCTTTGTTGTGACTTAAAGGTAATTGCACTGCTGTTAGGTTTGCAAGGTGTATTCACAAAGTACTGCTATTTTCTGTGTTTATGGGACAGCAAAGACACTAAAATTCACTATATTACAAAGATGTGGCCAGAGAGAAACCTATGTTGCTGGAGAGAAAAATGTCATGTACACTCCATTGGTTGAGCCGCATAAAATCATGTTACCTCCGCTTCACATTGAGTTGGGCCTAATTAAACATTTTGTGAAAGCTCTAGATAAAGAATGCCAGGCTTTCAGTTATCTGAAGGAAAACTTTCCGAAGTTAATCGAAGCTAAAAGAAGGCATATTTGTTGGCCTCTAAATAAGGAAACTGCTTACAGATTAATATTTAATGCTAAATTGATAGAAATTGAGCCTGCTGCTTGGTCACAAGGCTGCTGTGCATGAATTCTTAGGGAAGAGAAAAAGGCCAACTACATGTCCATCGTGAACGAACTATTAGACACGATGGACAAGAATACGGGTTGTAGAATGTCACTTAAAATTCACTTTTTTCCCATCTAGACGTTTTCCCTGACTACCTGCGTAGTATAAGTGATGAACAGAGGGAACGTTTTCACCAAGACCTAACACTGACCCCTTCACCGCTAATAAGTAGCAACAAAAGTTTACACTGACTGGCAGTGTAAGTGCATCCATTCACACATGCACACAGAGAGTGTTGGAGGAGGTGGAGGGACGGATCTCTGGCCCTGATTCAGAGCCGGTCGCTCTGACAGAGCGCTTGCTCTGAATCAGGGTCGTTTTTTTTTTTTTTTTTTTAGAACAGCCTCCTGGCCGCTCGCATACCTGTAGGTGACCACCCACAGCTATAGCGAGTGGCCAGGAAGATGGTCGCGATGGTCAAGAACGTTATTTTAGTATTCATGAACACACAGCACAGGAGATAACATTGATAGTTGTCCTCCTACGTTAATTTCCACACTCCCCATACATTAGTATGGGGATTTGGAAATTATGGTATTCATCAAATTCCAAAACTTATGTATTTTCAGAATTTGATGGAGGTACTATCCGCCACTGTGGTGGCGAATAGCAGGTGAGACTCACCTGCGGTCAGCTGGACAGGTCCCCCGCAGCTCCCTCCGGTGCTCTGGTCCCTCCTTTGGTTCCGGTGGTTGCTCGCACACAGTGTTCTCCCAGCAGAACACAATAAAGTTTAGAAAAAAAAAGTTGTTTTTTTTTCTAAACAGTACTGTGGTGTGGTGGGAGACCACGTGTCAGACCAGCAGGACGGAGCCGGAGGCTGCTGCGCGGGCAGGTAAGTGCGGGATGGGGGGGAGGTGAGCAGAGTGGGGAGAGGGGGTTGGGGGGGGCACACAAACTTACCGCTGCTGTAGGTAGTGCTGCACCTGCGCTGGATTTACGAATGTAACAGCGCATGCGCAGCACTGTTTCCAGCTGCGGTAACTTAGAGTAGAGAGTGAAAAGTATCTATTTGCCGAAAAGCTGTCAGCGCAAAAATGACAACTTTTTGGAATAGATACATTCATGGAGAGGAGGAATGATGAATTCCTCCATGCGAGTTCTAAACCTAATTACCTCCATCGATTTTTAAGGTATGATGAATAGGCCCCAGAGGCTTTGTCACTAAGCAGCCTACTGTGAGAACACCCCCCGGTTACTGACGGTCATGGTATAGTCCGGGGAGCGTCCTGTTTACTTCCCCCCGGCATGCTGGCCAAGAGCTGGGACAGGAGCCAGCAAGCAACATGGCTTCCAGTGCTAAGAGGAGGGTTCTGCCCCTGGATCAGCACATAAAGCAAGAGAATGAGGAAGATGGGGAGGGGAATTCAAATGACAGAGGATGAGGAGTGTGGGCAGGATGCATACCCCATAGTACAGGCAGAAGGGAGTCTTGCCGACCAACATCTGTGATTAAATACTTTTCAAAACATATCAAAAACATTATGTGATAGAAAATTTCTAATGGTATATTTGGTTTCTACGCACAGAGGCCCTGATTCAGAGCCAGACGCTCTGACAGAGCGCTCGCTCTGAATCAGGGCCGTCCCTCTGAATTTTAGAGCGGCCTCCTAGCCGCTGGCATAGCTGTGGGTGACCACCCACAGCTATAGCGAGCGGCCAAAAAGATGGTCGCAATGGTCAAGACCATCGCGACCATCGGGCTTGCAACGAGACCCTTGTGGTAGGGTCTCGTTGCCGCAAGCCCCAGAGAGATTTTGGCTCTAACAGAGCCGAAATCTCTCATCAGTGGGGCCGGCCCCAGACGGTAGGCGTTCTCATGGGAACGCCTCTCTCTGGGCAGCCACCCCCCCGGCCCGCCCACCAAAGGGGGCGTGCTGTCACTCAACATCGACAGCACGCCCCCTTTGGTGCGAGACCCGGAGTGACTGTTTGCCCGTTGCTATCCGGGTCTCGCGCATGCACACGACGGAGCCGGCTCCTTCGTGCACATGCGCTCTGGGCCACCATCGACCAAGTTGCGAGTGGGTCTGAATCAGGCCCTCTGTTCACACTCTGAAGCTCCTTACAATATTTGGGTGCAAGACACCGGAAACTAACTTAGGCCCTCATTCAGAGCCGTACGCTCTGAGCAGAGCGCACGCTCTGAATGAGGGCCGCCCTCCATAATTATGGAGCGTCCTCCTGGACGCTCGTATAGCTGTGGGTCACCACCCACAGCCTATACGAGCGTGCAGTTTGATAGCCGCAATGGTCTTGACCATCGCCACTGCGAGCCGGAGCCTGCGGTTGAGGTTTTCAACCGCAAGGCCCGGAGTGATTTTGGCTCTATCAGAGCCAAAATCACTCCCACTGACATCACTAGTGATGTCAGTGGGCCGGCTTCTGACGGTAGGCGTTCCCTTGGGAACGCCTCCGTCAGGGAGGCACTCCCACCAAAGGGGGCGTGCTGTCAATCAACATCGACAGTATGCCCCCTTTGATCAGACACAACGAGCGAAGGAAAGTCCTTCGCTCGTCGCGTCATGCGCACGACGGAGCTCCCGCCATCGTGCGCATGCGCAGTGCACAACATCGACCCACTTGCGAGCGGACAGCCGCTTGCGAGTGGGTCTGAATCAGGCCCTTAATCTGAAGATGCTGTCAGTTCCTGCAATCAAACTCCGAAAACTCTCCCTTAATTACACTTACCTGCATGTTCCAGGCTCCGGTGATGTCCTCCATGTCCCCCGGTCAGCTGACATCCCATACTGCACTGGGACCATGTCAGGTGACGACCGGCCCCCAGTGCACCATGGTAGACCAGCTGACCGGAGAGAGGACATCACTGGAGCCCCTAACTCCGGTCCCTGGACTCAGGTAAGTTTGTCTTTTTTTCCAGTGAATCAGCTGATTACTGGGACCGACTCCCGGCTCTGCTGTGCCCATTATAGCAGAGCAGGAGTGCGGTAACCGGAGGAGACCCTGGATAACGCCACCTGGAGGTTATCAGGGCTTTCCCCGGTATATTTTTTCACAATTTATATTTAGTAACTTTGGTCGGATCACATTTCCCATTACAATTATGGGAAGTGCGATCTGATTACTAAAAATAAGTGATAAGTATGGGTTGGAGTAGAATTTTTACGAATTCTACTCCAATTGCCCTGTAATAACTATAGGTGATGCTACAATAATGTGAAAAGGGTGTGAAAACACCCTTTTGCACTTTATTTTAGTAAAAATAATGTTAATAAATAGAGCCCATTGTGTGTATATTTGCCAGTATGCAGAGCTGTGCGCATCTTGTGCTCACCCCCTATGTGTTCGCTTGGTCTAGTCATCATCATCAGTGCTCATGTGCACCAACTGCACCACGGTATACACCTGAACATGTGAATGTACGCTTATATCCAACTCTGAATAGAACACAGATGTGCCTGTATGCCCACACTGAACTTTGCCTACATGAGAACACCCTGTAACAGCCCAGTCTTAAGTGAGGATATGATTAAAATGCACATTACCTGTACTTACATATGGTCGGTTCCAGTGCATGTGCTGTACAAAGCATGCCAAATATGCTCTGCACACAGGAACACGTTTAGCAGACTCGTAGTCTTTATTTCCATGGTCTATATTTAGAACTGCTTTAGCATGTTGCTTTTATTTACATATTAGGATGATCTTACAGTACCTCCAACTTTCCCTCTTTTTGGGAAGAGAGGCTTTGTTTTGGCACCATATCTGCCTGTCTCTATTTCCTAACCAATGGTCTTCTAATCATACTACCAGTGGGGGCAGCCAGGTCGTCTCAGCAGGTGGGTGTGTTGCAGGAGAGCGGGCAGGCAGGTAGGCCCGATCGTCGCTACCTAATACCAGATTATCGATACTGTGAAGCTGGGGTCAGGGCCACAATGACTCGATTCTGCGTGATTCACATAACTGGACCCCCGGACCGCCCACTTTCCCTCATTTCTCCTGCCTTCCTGGGAGAATAGGCAATTATGGTAATAATATACATTTTCTGTATATACAACTTTAGACAAATATTGGAAAAGAGTCAGGCCCTGATTCAGAGCCGGACGTATAGCTGTGGGTGACCAGCTACAGCGAGCGGCCAAAATGATGGTCGCGATGGTCTTGCGACGAGACCCTGCGGTAGGGTCTCGCTGCCGCAAGCCCAGGAGTGCTTTTGGCTCTATCAGAGCCAAAAGCACTCCCACTGACATCACTAGTAATGTCAGTGGGGCCGGCCTCAGACGATAGGCGTTCCCATGGGTACGCCTCCGTCTGGGCAGCAACGCCCCCGGCACGCCCACCAAAGGGGGCGTGCTGTCAATCAACATCGACAGCACGCCCCCTTTGGTGCAAGACCCATAGTGACGGCTTGGCTGTTTTGCTATTCGGGTCTCGCGCATGCGCATGACGGAGCTCCTTCTGTCGTGCGCATGCGCACTAGGGCACCATCGACCCGCTTGCGAGCGCTCAGCGCTCGCGAGCGGGTCAGAATCAGGCCCTCGGTCTCCTAACTGCATTATTATAACAGTTACACAGTGCATTTTGCTAATTTTCTTGACTTAAATGTATGAGCATGTATATAATGAGCTGTCTCATGTGAATTTGCAACAGAAAACCAGTTCTAGTATGTGTGTGTGTCACTCTGAACATAAACCAAATTGAGTCTGTTTACACTAATCTGTACTGTAGGTATCCTGCTTTGGCTACTTGATATGCTGGGAAGGATGTAAATTATCTACTTACTGGATGTGCTATAATGAGCTGCGAGTTGCTACTAACATTGCACTACAACCTTTTCCATGTACTGTATCTCAGGAGGGAAAAGCTTTCTCCCATCTCCCTGAGAAGTTGCTCCCCACATATCATTAGCAGTGCGTCGGTCTCGGCATAGACACACCCTGCATGAAGCAGCGTCTATTGTAACTCCTTACATGCCTGGCTTTCATTAGCAATATTGGAAACAGACCTTGGCAGTGTGTTTTCCGCCAGCTATCACTTCAAATAAATCTTCATTTCTAACCAAGCGAAGTTTGTCTACAGCAGGACCATAAAAGTTCAAGGGACAGTATAAAAATGGATAAAAAACAAAAGTATGTTAACCCTATTAGTACCCTGTTCTCTGACAATAACATGGCCCATTGCAAATCATCTTTCTTTGAAGTGTAAAGATATATATATATAATTATATATAATGTGTCCTGATAATGGGTTGAAATAAACCCGAAACGTTGAACTGATGGAGCTTGTTTGAAGTCTTCTTTCTATTAGATTTAAACCCGTTGAATGCCGCTTTCTCAATCTGGCTATTCTAACTCATGACTGGCACCTTGGTTTTTTTGGATATGTGAACGACTCTGTGGATACTATATCTATATATATATCTCTATCTATCTATATATACAATGTTATGTTATTTTATTCAGTTATATGTGCGAGACAGTCAGACAGTCCTTGGCGGTTTCTGTTAAGTAGTGTCAGTTTGGCAATTTGTCAACTACGTATTCCACAGCGGAAACTTGCTGCGCTTAGTTCCATGAGCGATTTATAATGCAGAGATTTTGCTCTGCTGACAATCACTACTATAAGTATTGAGCATTTCTTTGGCACATGTAAAGTTTTAGAGCAAAGGAAAAACAGTAGCTCCAAGTTACTGCCTAACAGTAGTGAATACGATCTGTGTGCCGGTAATTCTCAAATACCATTGCGTTCCATAGAATTGCATATCTTCCAGTAGTAGTTTATCCGCTCAGCTACAATCTATCACTAGTGACTGCCAGGGTGTCACTGTTGTGACGATAACATTTAGGTGATGATGCAGCGTTAAATGTGAAGAGTGTCTGCTGTGAACTCACACAACAAGCTCATGATAATGCGGCTTTGCGGAGTCATATGACCAAAGAGGGAGGATCTGACAAAGGTCACTAAGGGCATGTTCATGCAAATGTGGCACAAGGCAGACATGCATATCTTTTGCTGTAGAGAGGTACAAGCTAACCCTTTAATAATGACTTGTTGTAGATTAGCCACATATGCTGGCTAGGCAGAGGAGTATGCTTCTCGGCTGCATCTTATGTGTGTTTTTTTCTTTTTGCAAGAACATTCCTTTTTTGCAACCTATGACCATTTCTCTTTCAGCTCTATATGGGCCCCTGTGTGAACATACTATAGTTGTAGTGATGTTTAGCTGGTATTTTTGGTGATGTAATTGATAAAGAAGAAATACTCAGGATATACTTTGCACTTATCCCTTTTGATTTTGCTACCATGCCTATCTATCAAAGCCGTAACAGGGCTTCAACGACGACCTGTGCTGGCCATGACATCATGCCGATGGGGAGGGGTTGCCAATGCCAGTAAGGACAGCAACATCGCCGGAACATCCCAGGATACCTAGGGGTGCTGTATAGGCTGACAGCTGCATGTCCAACTGACGCTCTGGCAGTGCTGCAGCAGTGACACTGGGTGCAGGGTGCCGTTCCAGGCACCCTGCTAGTAAGCTGCAGGGACCGAAGGTGAGCAGCCGTGCAGCTAACAAAGCCGTGGGTGTAACTACAGTCGGTGTAAGGGGTGCAGCTGTTATCGGTCCCAGGGCTGAGGGGGTCCCATCTCCCTTGTCAAAGTTACATGTGTTATATACATTTTTCAGCATTGGTTGGTACATAGGGGCCCTTACAAACCTTTGCTATGGGGTCTTCAAAAATACATAGTTATGCCCCTGCTACAGAACCCTGAGCTTTGAGTGACGACACCGATTACACACCCCTAGTTATCTATCTATCTATGTATGTATGTAAGTGTATTAACCAGGAGTTGTGCTATAAGAACTCCACTCATCAGTTGCCTCCTCTGAGTTAGATAAAGCTAAACTTAAACCATAACATTGGTTATTTCACCAGCTTACGTACTTTGCATGACCAATTTCAGAATGTTACTACAGGTTGAGTCTCTCATATCCAAAATGCTTGGGACCAGGGTTTTTTTGGATATCGGAATATTCCGTATTTTGGAATATTTGCATACCATAAGGAGATATCCTGGGAATGGGACCCAAATCTAAACACAGAATGCATGTATGTGTTATATACACCTTATACACACAGCCTGCAGGTCATTTTATACAATATTTCCAATTTGTGCTCAAACAAAATTTGTATATATACATGAAATTAATTTGTTTCATATACACCTTATACACAAAGCCTGAAGATGATAATTTTATGCAATATTTTTTATAATTTTGTGCTTAAATAATTTGTGTACTTTTAACCATCAAAAAACAAAGGATTCACTATCTCAGTCATGCTAAAAATATTCTGTATTTCGGAATATTTGGATATGGGAGACTCAACCTGTAGTAGTAACCATGATGTTTTCTCCTAAATTTGGTAGTGCTCTCATGCAGAGATGGATTATAGGCAGGGCGGACGTCCAGGGGTCCGCACACATTGTGGGTCCCCACACTCAGCAAACATTGTACTGAACTGGTCCACTCTGGACTTTCCTGTTCCAGCTCCTGGCAGCATCACAGTCTGTCACTCAACAGGTGGAGTTTTGATTGAAGTCTTTCAAGAAGGCGACAGCTTTTCTCTGCCTCTACACTACAGTGGGTGACCGGGCAATGACGGACATCTCTAAGCCCCGCCCCCCTGCGCTGATAATGGTGCGTTTCATGAGTGTAGGGGGACTGGGCTTAATGCCGTGACATGCCCACCGGGTGGGTATGTCATATTAGCCCCCGCCCCTACCCATACACACACGAATCGTGACATTAGCGCGGAGGTGGGGCTTAGAGATCGCACGTCATTGCCCGGCCACCCACTGTAGTGTAGAGGCACCCCTGTCAGGAACATAATGAAGCTACAGGTAGTGTGTATGTTCGCGGTCTCTCTCTCTGTCTTCCTTATACTTGCCTACCTTTAGGCTGTCCCTTCAGAGAAGGGACAGCCTGGTCGACTCTCTGTACACAGCAGGTGGGCGGAGCGGGGGGCCTGGTGGCTCAATCGCGTCATCGTGGCCCCGCCCCCCCGCTGTGCAGTGCCCGTAATACAGGCACTGTACAGTAGGGGGCGGGGCTTCGATGACGCGATTTAACGCAAATCGCGTCATCTGATCCCCCGGACTGCATACTAAGTGGCCGGCAACAGGGGACGCGGGCTGGCTGCGGCTGGTTACGGGAGACTTGCCTAGTCTTCCGGGTGGTCGGGAGCGCAACCCGATTTTCGGGAGGCTCCCGACCATTTCGGGAGAGATGGTAAGTATGGTCTTCCTCCTCTCCCTCTCCCCCTCTCTTTCAATCTCTTCATTTTCCTCTCTCTGTCTATCTTCCTCTCGCCATCTTTCTCCCTACCTATCTCTTTTGCCATCTGTCGCTCCCTCTGTCTCTCTCCCTCTCTTTGTCTCTCTCCCCCACACTCCATCTCTCTCCCCCTCTTTCTCCCTCTCTCTCTTTCTCTCTCTCCCTAGGTAAAGGGCATAGTAGTGGTTGCAGGGGCTGTGGAAATATTATTGGTAGGAGCCCCCACAACTTAGTTGCCCCAGGGCCCCCACAAGCCTAAATCCGGCCCTGCTCTCATGTCAAGCTTGACAGGTTATATTTTGTGGGCAAAATTCCCAACCTGTGCTCTATCTGTGGAGTTGGTATATTCTCACTGAGGCGATTAAATTGTTTAGCCGGCGACTGAGCAATTCAGTTGTTGTTCCGCTTTAGCGCCTCAGCAGGGTACGAGCAACAATGTGCGAGAAACCCCTGGTTAGGGAGCCCTAAATATCAGTTAGGGTGCCCGAACCAGGACTTTGGATGAGTTTAGCCATTTTACACAGCTAAACCCAATCTAATAGAGCATGAAGAGAGCGATAATTAACGAGCACCCAGAACAATTGAATTGCAAAACTGGGTGCTCGTGAATACCTTCCATGCAACACTTGAAGCACCCCACTGTGTTTATATAGGTTTTTTCCAGGTTCTGGTTTGTTTCTTCGGTTACGGGGCATGGGGCTGATGCACATGACAAATATCATTTGTACAGTACTGCAGAAAATGGTTTCATTATGTAAATAATAATATTAATGTATATCTATATCATTAATAAATTTGTTCTCTCAAGCATTATACAGATTCAGATCCGTACAAAGCTTAGGAACGCCCACTGATACCTTTTTATATATGTCCGACGAAGTGCAAAAGCATGACCACTGGGAACATCGGGCAGTCACGCAGCATGTAAGTCAAGTCTGACCAGCCGCAAACACTGCAGCTCTCCTGACACGCTGAGAGCTCTCATGCTGTGAAGGTGATTACAATGGCTAATTTATGCATACCTATAAAACGGAGTTTAAACAGTCAGACACACCTGCGTTAGCCTAGCCACCCCAGTTACCTCCCCCAAATGCTGACTACCTGTCATTCACTTTGCGAGTGAATCCTTTGTGCTTACGTAATCACAAATAAATCGCAGCGCCTCTTTCATGCATGCGCTGTGGCTAACAATCCCTCAATCTACGTAAATATCGGCACTGCGGAAATCTCTGAAACAGGCCCTCAATACAAATGTATAAGAACTGTTATATGTATGTACACACTACATGTTATTACTAACAAATGTGGTCCTGAATTGTTTCTCATTGTCAGAAATGGGCATGGGTTTACTTGTAAAAACTAGTACATTAAATGTTTAGAATTGTCCATCAGTGTTAGATAGTTCTGTGACATCCAGTGACTTCTATCAGCATCATCAATGTAGCTACAGTTTACCCCCATAGTTGCTAACATGCTTTACTGTTAGTGCATTTGAATCAGCCCAAATAAGTGTTAATGTGTATAGCAGCGTTTATTTATAGTATATGTATATGCAATTATATATAAATGTACTAGGAATGAAATACATTGTTTGTAATGTGACACATTCTGTGGGAAATAGAAATAATTTTTCTCCATTTTTGTATTCTTTTCTCATTGCTTTTGATCAATGCTTGTTTTTTTTGACTTGCTGTATGAAATTATAATTTACCCCTCCATGTACTGCTTTAACCCACCGACTTAAAAAAGCGCCTACTTTATTCAGTATCTCACAGTTGATCGGTCCTAGCCCCTCAACCACTTGCTAAGTCCCCCACTGACTGGCTTGTACTTCTCTCCCCCACCATTCTCCTCCACCACCTTAGCCAGAGCTCTCCCCCTCTGTCTGCCAAAGCTAAGCTCATTGATATGCAGGAGGCTTTGCTGAGCAAGGTACTTTTCTCCCTTGGCCGATGCGATGTGGAAGCAGAGAAGGAGGTGATAGAGGAGCAATGACGGCAGTGAGGCAATATCTGAATTTTAAGCAGCTTAACCCCATGATTACCAGATCTGCTTGGAGACACCAAACATGAATGAGCCTCCAGTTACTTATGAGGACAGATGCTCCAATACTGTAACTTTTCCCTTAAACATATATCTTTGAACTAAACTCTCCCACCCATTTTCTTTTGGTCTCTCTCTCTCTCTTATATCATCTTTCTTGAACCCTAAAACACTTCTATTTTTTAGTGTCTTGCTACTGTATATTACAGTGCATCACTACATTTTCTGCACCTGTGTGTTTTTTTGACACGTTGGTCATATACAACAATCCTTACTGCCTCTAACCTGCCAACAATGAAAACCTCAAGGTTAGAGATTACATTTTCAACAGCAGTCCATCCATTCAATCCTGCATCTCTCCTATAATATACATTTACTTACTGGATTGTTTTAAAGTGAAACTAAACCAGAAAATAATGTTTGTATATATTCTAAAGTACCATAATCTTGTGTGTACTTTACTCTATGAATAAATTTTTTAGTTAGGAGCAATGAAATCAGTTTTTTTTCAAACTAGATTGTACTTAACAAAATAGAACCTGTCTTAATATTTTTCCAAATCAGTGGCTGAAGGCAAACACAACTTTATCAAAGTTGTCAAACATTTTACTGTGAATGTTAGTTTCCCTGTACATTACATTGAACAGGAATATAATGATAGTATTAGTAAATACAATGCATGACTGCATGCATCACGGGTCCAGTATGTCACTGCTATTGTAATTGACGGTTTATGTGGCTGTGAGGTTGGAAGGATGGCGCTTTTCAAGTACATGACCGTTTTTAAATGAACAGATACAATGTTTTGCACACAAAAATGTAGGGGATGATTTAATTACTAACTTGTAGCAATCCATACATTGAGCTCTATACATTTTAATTGCATAATAGACTTTCCTGCCTATAATCATTTCATTTTAGGTAGCGTTCAAAATGTGACCAGGGAGTTTACACTGCTGGCAATATGCAGGTATACAGTACACAGTGCTCCTGGAGCAGGAAGCACCCATCTCACTATCTTTTTATTTATTTTTTGTTAGTTTTTATTTATTATATCCATTGTTACAAACAATGAGCTTTTCAGTCTCGTTGCCTCTGAGATACATTTCTCATTTAAAGAAGCAGATTCTCCTTTTTAGCAAGTGGTTAAGAGGTCTATTCATAATAATAATTAACGTTTGAACTCCCCGTGGATGCCAGAGCAAATTATCATTGAATTGATGTTACTGTCCAACGTCTTTCCCTACTATCCACGTGGATATAGATGGGGAATATAAACCTGTGGCGAGCAAAACGAGCCCGTGAGGAGACAAACTTCTTCTTTTGATGGCCTTTATGGGCATGGAACCACACTTCCACCCTCACTTCACATCACTTCCAGGTACAAATAATGAAGGGGATCTATTCCTTACCTTTCACTGCTCCTTTCGGAGCAGTGATAGTAGTGCGCATGCGTGACCTACAGGTCACGCATGCACACAAGAGCCCCAACGTCCAGCAGAAGGATCTCTCTTCGCAACCCGGGACTCCTTCCCATGGTTATGGAGCTAAATTTGGGCCTCCTCTCCTTGCTGATCTTTACCCTATCCCTGGTTTTACCATATATCTGATGAAGGTGCTATTGCATAAAAACTAAAGTGTATACGTCTTCTTTTTGAAAAAAATATACCGTATCTTTTACACATTGCACATTGTCTTCTGCTGGGTACACGCTGGCAGATATGTTGCCTGTTCCATTAGTAGTGCACACGGTATGTCTGTGAACAACGTCGTTCACAGACATATTGCATCTGCAGCACAGCCGATGCCAATATATCTTGGAGATATATTGGCACGTCTACCTGTGTGTACGGGCAGGGGCGTTGAAACAATTTTATGTTGGGGGGGCAAAATAAAATCCTACCTGCACGACCCACCTCCCCCCACCCTCATTTTTACTCATCTCTTCCCCTCCTACCTCCCTCTTACCTGGACGGCATGCCCCTGATCGTCCATGGCCATCGTGCCTCTCAAAAGTTTGGGGAGGGGGCGTGTCCCCCTCCCCCCAAATCCGACGCCCATGTGTACGAGGGCGACCAGCCGTACACTTGCTACATGGACCCCCCCGGTGACTGACATCTCAACTGGGTGGGCAAATTTAAATGCCCGCCCAGTTGTGATGTCAGCGCAGAATGATTGTTAGATAGTTCGGCCATGTGTGTACCCAGCTTATGTTGTGCAACACCTGTTTCATGTAAATGATGATAATCATCATAATAAGGAAATTAGCTTTGTCTAAAACATAGGGGTCTATTCATTAATACTAAAAATTGTATAGTGCTAATTTAGTTTAGAAATCTCATTGACTTTTCCAAAAATATCTGAACAATTCATCCTGGCTTCTCAACATAAGTATCTCTTCTGAAAAACTGTCATTTTTGTGGAGACAGTTTTTCGGAATAGAGATACTTTCCTCCTGCTCCCCTTACCGCTGCCTGGTTTCCTGTCTGCATATGTGCTGCCTTCCATATCGTATATATGTATACAGCAGCCAGCTCAACCAATCAGTGCCCAGTGCCAGCTCAAAAAATTGGTCCAAGTTGGATGCCGTTTTGGGGGATCATTTTAGGGTTCCTGTAGCCCCCATTCCCCTGCACACTTCTATGGTCACCTTTTGACGATAGACCCCTGTCCTCTCTTTGTGACCCATTTTCTCTGCTTTCATGGGGTCTATCGTAAAAAAGGTGACCATAGAAGTGTGCAGGGGAATGGGGGCTACAGGAACCCTAAAACGATCCCCCAAAACGGCATCCAACTTGGACCAAGGTTCAGGAACCAATCAGAGGCCAGCAGCTGTTTAGGAGAACCAGTCAGCACCTAGTACACTGGGTTCCACTCTTTGGGACCCATTATCTCAGCTTCCCAGGGGTCTATCATTAAAAGGTGGTCTTAGGGGTCCGGGAACCCCAAAACGATCCCCAAACCACAGCAACCAGAGATACCTGTAGCTTGTCCCTTCACCCCGCTCCCCCCTTCCAGGGAACCAGAGACGCCAGTAGTTACAGGAGTCGGACTGGCAGTAACTGCAGTGTGAGGCTATCCTGGGCTGACATATGCATATGGCTGCAGGTGCTGTGGAGGGAGAGGAGGGAGGTAAATTAAGCTGGAGGCATTGAGTACACGTTGAGGGGGATCTGAAAAGATCTCTCTTCCGCACAACCTACCATGTTAAACAGCAGCTTGTGTAGACTATCGGGGGCTGTACTCCATCTGAGGATGGCATACAGTCACACTATCAATTTCTGAAAATGTATGATTTTCAGAAGTTCAAAAATACAATAATTTCTACATCCCCATATTACTAAATGGGGACTGTGGAAATTAACGCAGGCTGACTTAACGAGGAGATATCAGTGATATCTCCTGCATTAAGTGTGTTAATGAATACAGGAAAAAAGGGACCTTGAAAATGTAACTTTACTGTTAATGAATAGGCCCCATAGCCTGTCTGTGAACACAGACCTCCCTCATACCCAGCCATGCACCAATGCATTTTAACACACCCCATGAATTTAGACATGCCAGTGTACCACTAAGGTAGTCCCACTGTCTAGATATATTGTATTGTATAAATTGGTTTGCCTGTTTAATGACGGAAACACATTTACTAATTATATATTAAAGTGTGTACAATTTTTGCTTTGTCTACCAATTTATTCACCTTTTTCTGATGTGAGGTATCAGGCCGGACGCTGTGCAGGGAGTCATAGCTAGATCTATCAAGTACTGTACCTTGCACTGTAATTAGTTAATGACACTAGGGTTATTTCTCATGCAGCAAGCACCACCTGCCAATCGAAGTTCAGTGAATATTACTAGAAGAATCCTTCTAAAGATAGCCCTTCTGTATCTGTATCCAATGGATAATAATTCTGGCAAAGAGCTGATCTACGAGGTACCCTTCTGTGACTGCACGATTTGCTGTGCACCCTCTCTCCAACTGGGGGAAGTGCACAGTATTAAATGATAGTACTTCTCGGGTTAAGGGAATGCAATTTCTGTGCCAGATTTGTTAAACGGTTGGAAGTCGGTCGTTGTCATAGTAACAGGACACAACTTTGGTTAAACACTTCCGCCCTTCAGCATTTAGGATCGTGCCAAACGGTTTCCCCTGGAGAGGATGTCTTCAGCTGAAAGATATGCTTAAATAAAATATCCTGGCTCTCTGTGCTGTAACCCCTAAGTTACCATAATAATCAAATAAAAACTGTTCGATAGCTTTAATCTGAAAAGTCTATAAAGAGGACTTACGGGTGCAATTCAGAATAGCATCAGAGTGCCAGAGATGCAGGTGTTAAAGCGAACAATTATTGTTAGCGCTAGGGGAACAGTAATATGCTGCAGGTAATGACTGTTACAGAGCTTATACAGGGTGAGTTGGAATGAGCTGCTATATTACCAGTAATATGTATGAGGAGAATGTGCTTAATATGTTTACTATGGTCCCTGAAGAAGACTAATATGGATACTTTGTTTACAGCATTTTCTTTGTAGAATATACATACTTAAACATGACATAAGTGGAGCTCTTGGTTTTATAGAGGCTTCACTACCTGAAGGAGTATTTCCCATATACAGCTAAATACAGGTAACAACAAAAATAAAGGAAACACTTGAGTTAGGGCAGTATGTACTAAGGGGTGAAATGCGGTCAAAACACTGAAAAGCCCCATTTTCTGAGTTTTTGCTGCATTTTCAATATGTACCAAGCTCCGGAATGTATTGGATCAGGTGGGTAATGGCCTCATTAGATGGCGTAACCCACTCGAAGCCTATGGGTTTCTCTTCGCAACTAACTCTAAGAGGGATCAAATCTGATTCCTCCCAGCAGCCCCCGCAGCGTACACGACCTCCTACACATTCGCAGAAGGATGCAGAGGGACTTCTGGGTCGCAAACTCAGAAGTTGCTCTATCGCAAAGAATTGCTCTTACAGGGAGATCTGTCGATATAATCTCCAGTATGTACCCGATAATTGGTGGAATGTACGGTACCGTGGATGCTATGCTTAGTACATTTTGCCCTAAATGAGGTATACAAAGCATATTGAAAGTGGGTGCTTCAATAGGTTACTGTTGAGTTAATCATTTATCATAAAAACAAAGGGGGTCATTCAGACCCGCTCGTGAGCGGCAGTACGCTCGCAAGCGGGTCGATGTCCCCCCACTGCGCATGCGCACGATGGAGGGAGCTCCGTTGTGCGCATGCGCGAGACCCGGCGAGCGACGGGCTCTCCATCGCTCCGGGTCTCGCACCAAAGGGGGCGTGCTGTCGATGTTGATTGACAGCACGCCCCCTTTAGTGGGCGTGCCTGCCAGACGGAGGCGTTCCCATGGGAACGCCTACCGTCTCAAGCCGGCCCCACTGATTTTGGCTCCAGGGCTTGCGGTCACCGAGACCCTACCGCAGGGTCTCTGTCGCAAGCCCGATGGTCGCGATGGTCAAGTCCATCGCGACCATAATCATGGACGTTCGCTATAGCTGTGGGTGGTAACCCACAGCCATGCGAGCGTCCATGAGGACGCTCCAAAAAAAGGTAGGAGGGCCCTGATTCAGAGCGAGCGCTCTGGTCAGAGCGTTCAGCTCTGAATCAGGCCCAAAGTCACTTAGGACTCTATTTAAAAAGTAAGCAAAAAGTGGCATAAAATCATCACCGCTCTTTTCTTCCCTTTTATCTCCGTATTTATGTATTTTTTTTGTGCAGGGACAGATCTAGCTGTGTCCCGATAAGGAGATAATAGAGACCAGTGCGTCTTTCGCAGATGCATGTTCCCTGTGCTCATTAACCTCCCTGCCGAAGAAGCCATGGGTGCAATGCTGTATGGGAGAGAGCAGGAACGGTCTCTTCCTGATTATCTCCGCTGAGAGTGCACATAACGCCATCCTTCGCTGCTCTCATTTTATTAAATAGAGATTGAAACCTATGGTGGCCGTAGCACTGCTATTAGAATAAAGATAAGGCAAAGAAATCAGTGATTTCTTCGCACTTTTCTTTATTCTAAATAGTGAGAAACACAATTTAAAGCTTCCTCCAGCAAACATGATGGATAAAAGCCTTCATTTAGTTACTAAATAGACCCATTCATGGTGTTGCAGAAAATACTTCTCTGTTCACACATATAGGTAAGATTGCTAGATAAACTACACTGTGACTAGCACATGTAAAAGTCATATTACAGCATTGAAGATTACCAAAAAGTTTCTTTAAGACATTACACTATAAAAACAAATAGCAACTACTAGAGTGACAAATGAGTACACATCCATAGGCGCCTTTATAATGGGTGCAGGGGGCCCCGCCGCACACCCTGCACCCATAGTTAATTATACCTCTCCGCAGATTCCGATATGCTGCTCCGTTCTGAGAAGATATTTATATGACCCATCATGTGACTTGTTGTTCCTAAATAACATGAATGATAGATGATCTTCTGTTGTCTTCTGCTCCACTGATTACAGCATGCGTTACTGAGTTTGGTTTTAACTTGCTACTTGGACCCTTGTGGAAATTTTCTGTGTAAAGCTAGCCACACATCCAATTAGATTATCTGGAATGAAAATCTGGTAATATATGGGGGCATTGTCTGTTTGCTACCAAATACTGGAAATGCCTGTTGCTTTAAAGACCACTCTGGTGTCAATTTCTATTTTCTATGT
Source organism: Taudactylus pleione (assembly GCA_031769625.1). NCBI lineage: Eukaryota > Metazoa > Chordata > Amphibia > Anura > Myobatrachidae > Taudactylus > Taudactylus pleione. The sequence continues at coordinate 2,960,720 of JAUIMM010000086.1, forward strand.
AATGAGTTCCTTTCTGTGCTTATGTTAATCTGTAAGTTTCATAAAGTCTAATGTTAATTCGACTAAAAACCTTGCTTCTAGCACAGTAATCGCTGCACTGTATGTGTCAGGGGAATTGGTATGAAATACGGCCGGCGGTTCGATTCCCGTCAGCGGCAGCCCGACAGGAGCAGAGTGCGACACAACGGAAGCCCTACAGCACTGGAAATCCCGATCGTGGATAGGTAAGTATCCACTAACCTAACCCCCCTAACCCTCCTTAGGGGTGCCTAACCCTAACTTCCCCCCCAAGTGCCTCACCCTAATCCCCCCTCTAAGTGCCTAACCCTAACCACCCCCTTCCCCGCTGCCTAAACCTAAGTCCCCCAGGGGGGTGCCTAACCCTAAGTCCCCCCCGGGGGTGCCTAACCCTAACCCTCCCTCCCCCTAGCCTAACCCTAACCCTCCCGGGGGGGTGCCTAACCCTAAGTCCCCCCCGGGAGCCCTAAACCTAACCCTCCCCCCCGCGGCTGTCCGCTCGCGGTGCCCGGCATCACTACGATCGTGATGCCGGGCGTCGGTCTCCCGGCGTAGGGGAAATGCGGGCGTCTACATCTACATCAGGGTGAAATGCCGGGATAAGACAGTCGGGAAGCCGGCTGCCGGTATTTAGGCAGTCGGCTTCCCGATTGCCTCCCGTGTCAGGTACACAGCACAGAAGTATGGTTACACACTTCCTTTAATTAAGGTCTCTAGCATTCACTTTATAAAGTATGCTCCTGCATGTAAGTTCTTCTTTATATGTGTCATATGGTCATATAGTTTCCTCAGTAGAAATATCAATGTTTAAATCTTTCATTCAGCTTCTGTAATGTATCTCATATCTCTTTTATGGTGTGCCGACATTCAAGATGTCAGCACAAGAATATTGACATGGTCTGAATGTCAACATTGCCAGAATGTTGACAATGCATTTTTCTATAGACTTGTCAACTATCCCTAACTTTTTCAGTTCTTGGTTATTATTAACATTTGATCTTTTGTTGTAATAACCTCCCACAAGTCATCTCTGTGTAACACCATCTCAACCTTAAATTTCCATAGCGGGTATTTGTTATTATGCTGTTTAGCCACTGATAGTTTAAGCTCTGAGCTGCCGCACAATTTTTTTGCTCATTTTTAATTACATTGTTGACTTTCTCAACAATGCTTTCTGTTTAAGTTCAATTATCAAACACAATGGGAAGATTGTGGGATAAACTTTACTGTGACAAGTACATGTAAACTTGATGAAATATTGAGTATTACCTACAGGATTGTGGAATACAACACTTTATAACAACAAATATAAACTATAACAGTGACAACTTAAGAGACAGCACCATTAACTATTCCATCATTCTCAAACTATTATAATCCTGCATCTGTTGCTACTCTCCAACAAATGGGAGTTTGGGAAGCCACATGGAGCCAATGTAGTCTGTATGTGTAATTGCATTGAGTCTATCAATGTTTGGACTTATACAAGAGGAATGCAGTTCATGACATATGGATTGATTAGAATATCTACTGGAAAATCATCTCATATTCCTGAACCCAGAGAGTTTGTTATTGCCAACATTTTATCAATGTAGCTTAACATATTACAGATAATATCTAATCATTTAAATCAGAATCAGCCTAATTGGAGCTTCTAGCACACAAGCTCAATCACAGGTCCAATTTTGATAGTAGCCAATTAACCTACCAGTATGTTTTTGGACATAGCGCCCTGGTCAGCATTAAACCTTTGGACCCAATGCAGTGCTAACTACTGTTCACCAGGCTGTATCCTAGGAGACAACCTTCTCATGAAAAAAGAAATCTGCAACATGGGGTGAAGATACTCAGTATCATTAATTAGCAATTGTCATTTTTACTGAATGATCACCTAAAACATACCATGAAAATGCACTTCACAATATTGCAGTACCACCAGTACCATTCACATTTTGTATACCAGCACACTGGATTATACATTTATTTTAGCTTCATACCGCACGTGTACGTGTCCATTTGTTGAGATCAGGGTAAAAGTTTACTCATCTTACCATACAGTATCTATTCCACTGCATATAAGTCCACTGATACCCCTTTCAGACAGAGAAAACAACCCAGTAATTTACCGGCTCAAGCCGGTTCGACCCAGGTTTTTTTCTGTCTGAAAGGATCAACCCGGGTCCAAATTCCTGGGTCTTTGACCCAGGTATTTACCTGTGTTTTTCCCGGGTCCTATATGGGTTGCCGGCTGTCTGGAATGCTCCGACCCAGGTTTTTCAACTCCGGTCACAGTAAAAGGAACTTATTGGCTGAGATGGCGGGGCACTGGCTGATTGGCTGAGCGGCAGGGTCTCCCTGATAGGCAGAGCAGTGGCACTGGCATCTGATGTCACAATTGTGCTGCAGAAAAAGAGAGAGAGTGAGGCATGGCGCACTGGAAAGATGAGGAGATCCGTGAGCTGCTGGCAGTCAGAGGGGAGGAGGAGTTCCGCAAACAGATAAGTGGCACAGTGAAGGACGCAATAGTCTGTGCAAACATTGCCAAGATACTCACCTTAAGGGGCATTGTGCGGACCCAGCTGCAGGTAGTGAATAAACTGAAAGCTCTCCAAAAGTACTACAACAAAGTTCACAACCATAACCAGCAGAAAAGTGGTGCTGGCAGAATGGATTGGGTTTACTACGATCAGTGTAAATGCCTGTGTCACTTCCAGCACTAGCACACACGCCGTTGAATGCCAACACCGAACAAACAGGAGATGTTACAGTATTCCCCCGGGGTTGTGTACCAGCACAAAACAATCCCCAGTCTCCTGCATGGCTCGATGGTCTTGCGGTAGTTGGTGCATCCCCTGGTGAGTACTGGGGTGAAAAGTTCCAGCAGGTAGTTGAAGGTAACATGCGACATATGAAAGTGTGCCATCTACTGCTCTGGCACAAAAGCTTCCACGGTCGCCCAGAAAACTTCTCCATGCCTGCGGTCTCTGGTCCACGATCAATTTGTCGCCCTGGTAAACCTCAGTTTTCTACGTAGTGCTGCCCAAAATCAGGGCGCAAATACCTGCGTCGAGTAGAAGCCCTCTCTACCAGAAATTGCTCCCTTGTCCTCCTGGCATAAGACTGTACCAGGTAGCACAGTGTAAGCACCTGCATAAGGCTTTCATTTGCTTTATAAAACAGCAATAACTCAGAAACTCTGGGCTATTGAGTAGTAACTCGTCAGCCATGGTTTATGCAATGCAATGAGCAGTCACCACCCACTTTTCATGACCTCATCTCTGTGTGCCATAAAAGCAGTCCATTTATTATGACACACAATATATTGCAGGGCTGACCTGGGTTCAGTGTGAAAGGGGTCAATATCCGGGTCTAATGTGCTGTGTGAGAGGGGGTTATGAGCAAATTCCCGGGTTGAAATATATGGAAAAAACCCGGGTTTTAGAGATTTTTCTATCTGAAAGTGGTATGAATGTCACTGGTGTAACTATGGGTAATTTGTCCCCAGGTTCTATTCTACTGCATATTGCCATTTGTTGAACAAGTGTGGTTAGCAGAGCAAGATTTACTGGGGACTGAGGCAGCACATGCCCTGTGTCTCTTCTACATAGAGGCCACCCAATGTTTGCTGTCTTCCTCTACTTCCCTTCCTTCCTATGTTTCTGTGTGACTCACTCTCACAGACACATGCTGGACACTGTGATGGGCAAGAGCACCCAATCATTTGGGATGTTGCCCTCATGCTGTGTAACCTTGCTGCATCTCTGCTGCCTGTGATCTTTGCACCACAGAATTAGCAAATATGCCTTGCTAGGTGTGATAAGCAGTTTATGCTCTTCATCTGGGCTACAAAATTCTGCTCTGTGAAATTCTCATGTCTGAAAATGCCCTGTTGCCCAATATATTGCTTTCCATAAAACAAAATGATTTTGACTGAGATTTTACACTCTTGGCAGGAACTGCATTGATGAAACTTGCTTAACCTGATGATGTATCATGAGGAACAGTGACCAAGGTCATGGAAATGGTAGTGTAAAGGAAGGACATCATCAGCTAATGGGAGCTATGAATGAAAGAGATTGTAGAGCAGAGACTGAGACAATTATTTTTCACTAACTAGTAAGAACATTTCGACAGATGCAATTTCTAGTGGAAGAATGGTATTGCATTTATCCAGTAACATTTCACATGCATATTTCCGACAAGCTGCTTTGTGCTTGTGGCAAAATTTTGTACCATCATTTTTCAATTATTAATTTTTTTGTTATATGTTTTCTTAGTTACAAGTAAATATACAAACATAGTTATCTGACACTGTTCTATTTCTTCAACCTCTATGGAATATAATCAGTCAGTCTGGCAATATGCCTCTTTCACCTCCAGCCCATTATGCTTATTTATATCTTTATTCTTTTGTTTTTACGCCTCTTACTTGTACTATTTTTGTATATATGTCAGGGGCAAACGCAGGATTTTTATAAGGGGGTTTCCACACACATGCGCGCGCACACACACACAGACACATATACTGTGTGTGTGTGTATGTATGTATATATATATATATATATATATACACGCACACACACACACATACATATGTCACACATACCTTAGACACACACACAGTAGGTGTGACATACTGTAGGTATATCACACATGCATTACACACACTTATCTTGCAGCAGCTGTGGGTTGTAGACCTAATAAGGATGGGACCTGGCAGGCTGGCACCATGTCATTAGACTCCTCCCCCAGTGATAAAGTGCTGCGATTCGCGGGTCAATTGAGAGGGGGGCGGAGCCAAATGATGTGATTCTAATGGAATCACATCATGTGGGCTCCACCGCCTCCCGATTGACCCGCAAATCTCTAGACAGGCTTAAGAAGATGGTGCCTGCTCTCCTGTCTGTCAGGTACTCAGAAACCCCCCCCTGTGTGCGCTATCTGATACAGTTACTAAATACAAACCTTGGGTTCGGAGGGTAAAAACTCAAACTGCATCCGATGTGTGCGGGCACTCTTGTATTACATTAAACAAAAGTAACAAAAAAAGTCACCCCTTCTAATTCTAAAAAAAAAAAAAGCCCCCTGCACTTAGTGTATTGGCCCCCTTCAAATATAGTGCAAACATTGGTGCTGCTACAAGTGCCAGCATGCATTGATAGCCCATAAGTAAGCACCACCAGTGCATTATTGCAGTTTAATGGATTTAGTGGCATACATTGCCCCTATAACAAAGAAATGGATTATTCCCATGATAATGATAATGGTAGATGATTAAGTAAGTTCTCTAATTTAGCCAGGTTAAGCCATACTCAAATGTCCCTTTATTTAAAGAATACTAAAGTAGATCTTTGATCAGGAAACTGCCAATTAAGGTTAAAAGGTGATTTCTCTGAATAAGGTATGTGAATTGCATTTTTCTATATAACCCTAGTATACCAAAATGCTATTCACTGCATCACAACATAAATACTTTATTCCTGAAAAGGTTGCAATCATGGGCATAGCTATAGTGGGTGCAGGGGATACCAATGTTTTGTGTCCCAGAGGTTTAGTGGGCTCCAGACCCAGGTTATATAGTTGCATACTGCTTTTTCTACCTGTTGCCCAGCCTGAATGGAGTGACATTCTATTTTCACTGAGGGATGTGTAGTAGTGGATGTTATAATGGTAAGGGGACACTGTAATGTGTCATAATCTGAACTGGAGGGCACTGTAATGTGGCATAATCTGACCTGTTTTTGTAATGTGGTATAATAATCTTATTGGGCACTATAATGTGATATTATAATCTGAATGGGCACTGTAATGTGGTATAATAATCTGATTGGGTACTGTAATGTTATATAATAATCTGAATTGGCTCTGTAATGTGGTATAATAATCTGATTGGGCACTGTAATGTGATATAATAATCTGATTGGGCACTGTAATGTGGTATAATAATGTGATTGGGCACTGTAATGTGGTATAATAATCTGATTGGGCACTGTAATGTGATATAATAATCTGGGCACTGTAATGTGGTATAATAATCTGATTGGGCACTGTAATATGGTATAATAATCTGGGCACTGTAATGTGGTATAATAATCTGATTGTGCACTGTAATTGGGCATAATCTAAACTGAAGGGCACTGTTATATATTTTTTTGAATGCTGCCTTTCACTTTTCTTTTTAAATAGCCCCACAAGTGATTATTTATAATGTAGCTCTTTAAGAAGAATCAACTTGTATATCAAAACGGAGACATTCAAAACACAATCCCTGCCTTGGGGATCTATTTATTAAACTGAGGAAAAACCCTGTCTTTCACAATTTCACCAGGGATGGGGCTTTTCTAAATGTATCACTAGGTTAACACTGGAGAAATCAGAGATTTCACCATTGCTTATCTATTAACACAGCTTGACAGACTGTAGCCGTCATTAGGCCACAACCCTTTACAAGAAAATCCTGAAATTCAGGGGTCCACGATGAGGGGATGGGGCTAAATGACTCGATTATCATCATCTAGCCCCTCCCCCTCTCTATGGACCCGCAAATTTCCCATAAAATGTAAAATCTCCCCATCCTGCCCACTTCACTAGGAAGTGGGCGGGATCCGGGAGATCTGACTACTCTTGCAGGGGTGCGGGGGGCTACCCAAAAATATCGGGAGCCTCCTGCAACTTCCGGGAGAGTAGGCAAGTATGGGATTAATGCACCTTGAGACTGTTCGACCCTATCTGGGTCAAACTACTGTACTGTGGGCATGATTTAGATATGGATGCTATTGCGATCGCAGCTGCGATTTTGTACGAAATGCAGCTGTGAAAATATGCTAATGGTTCAAAAGATCACCCGAGCATAGGGAGGCCCACTGCTGCCTTCTAACATGCGTACGACGTTGCTTACCTACATATATATCGGTAACATCGGCTCACATCGAGCGGCCACCTTGCCCTAGCAGCAGGTCTGACTAGCCGCAGACTCGGCAGCTCTCCTGCCACTCAGAGAGCTCTCATGCTGCATAGGAGATCACAATGTCTAATTTATGCACACCCATGTAACAGCGTTGAAACGGTCAGACACACCTGCATTTTTCTGACCACCCCGCGTTGCCACGCCCAAACGCTGACTACCTGTCAGTCACTTTGCGATGGGATCCTCTGTGTATCCGTAATCGCAGTGTGATAGCTGCGCACGTGCAGTGTGGCTTATATGCATGCACAATGGCAGTCGCTTGATCTGCGTGAAAATCACATTAGCGTCCATCTCTGAATCAGGCCCTATGCACATTTTACTGGAACCGGTCAGCAGCATTAGTGAAAGCCCTTGCAAAGGTCCAGGGAATTCACCAGGACTTGAAGAGGAGACACGGTTTGGTTAATTGTAGTGATACAAACATACAGTATGAATCACCGTGATAGACATCTTGGTTGTCTTTCATATTAAATCATATTTGTTTCAAATTGCCATAGTGCCTCCAATCACCAATGAGCTACACTACCTATTTAATAGTTTCCACTGTTTTCTATGGAATACATAGTAAACCATCATTGATTATCCACCTTGCTACTTAAACGGATGTCTGTTTTTATGTTCTTGGTGAATGCCAAGATACATTACATAAAGTTTAACGAGTTTGTTCATTATATTCTATGAGGAAGATGTTATATGTTATATGCTGGAGGGCCTTGCTATCGTGTTCTTATCTATATTTTGTCTGTGTTTTTCTCAGAGTGCAGCTGCTGCTCCCAGTCCTGTGATGGGCAACATGCCTCCAAATGATGGAATGCCAGGAGGACCCATGCCACCAGGGTTCTTTCAGGTAGCACTTTGACTTTTTCTGTAATCATGCAGTATCATGTGGCTTCTTGGGGATTTGGGCTTTTAATGGTGCATACAAACAGTCAGATTTGTCAGATGAACGATTTTTACAACAATTTGAACGATTTAATCAACGATGAGTGATTGAACGATTTCTGACAGTATTAAAATGAATGAAATCGTTAAAATCTGACTGCAAACACATCAGATTTCAGAGATCGTTATCTGACATGTGGGAACTCGCATCGTTAATCGAAGCATGCCTCACATGTCAAAGATATGAATGATTGTCCGATTTTTACGTAGTTATCGTTCATATCTGAAACAAAATCTGACCGTGTATATATGCACCATTACACAAATGTCCTAGGTAATTAAGGAGCTATATGTATTAGCCAGACAAAAGCACATACATTTTGTTATTATTCTTTTACCTCTAATATTATTTTATTTTGTCTTACTAATATAAAAGCGTGCTCTACAACCTCAGCTATAGCACACGTTTATTGTATGCATCTATCATGTTCCTCCTGTAAGTTTAACTTGTCCCACCTAATCACAGACATCATACATTGTTCATGGACCAATACATACAGCCATTTTGCAGGTGCCTGTTGTAAGCATGGCAATACCACAAATATACAGCTCTGAGCATATAAGGGAACTGGTGGCAGAAGAACAGAAAATTACCCATATACAATATATTGCAGGAACCAAACAAACATATTGATTAGTGTGCACATCAAACTTATTCCAATCACACGTGTTTCTTGCATAGATAACCTAATAAAGGATTCTTTCATATTGCAGACATTTCTTACTCTGAATCAGTATTTCAACACAAGCTGGGAAAGTAAATGTAATAATATGTTTAAATAACATGCACCAAATAATGACAGTATAAATAAGCAGCTGTGCTCTGTATTCTTATTTCATATAATCAAAGAGGATAATTGTCTTTATATTGTAATGGATGGATTCACTCAGGGGATTCCTGTTTTCCTAAACTGTGCAGTCTTTTGAACATGCTATAGACATGTGTCACAAGTCTTTTGCTTGTTTACAGCATAGTTCAATGAAAGGGAAGTCTATCCAATGCATCTCACAGCTTATCTGCATATAGATCCTGAATAAACTTGTCTGTCAGCTACCAATTCAAAAGTGTTGAGATAAGCTCCAGTATTATCAGCAATTGACTGATCTTTCCTAGGGGAGAACTGTATTTTTTGGAACAGGATGGAGCTGTGGGGATGCAGTCAGGAAGCAGATGGTCGAAATTCCAACCGCCGGCTTCCCGACTGTCTTATCCCTGCAGGGGTCTAATGATAGGCGTTTAAATCCTGACACCTATCATTATCCCTACGCCGGGAGCCCGACGCCCGGCATACCAAATGAAGGTAAGCCGGGCAGCGGGCGCGGACAGCCCTGGGGGGGTGGGTTAGGTTAGGGGCTCCCAGAGGGGACTTAGGGTTAGGCACCTCCCCCTGGAGGGTTAGGCTAGGGGAAGGGGGGGTTAGGGTTAGGCATCCCTGGGGGGAGGGGTTAGGGTTAGGCACACCACCAGGAGACTTAGGTTTAGGCTGCGGGGACAGGGGGTTAGGTTTAGGCACTTAGGGGGGGGGGTTAGGCACTAGGAGGGGAGGTTAGGGTTAGGCACCCCTAAGGGAGGGTTAGGGTTAGGGGGGGGGACAGGGTTAGTTTTACATACCTAAATCCCCTGTCGTGATCCCCACTGCTGCCGGTCTTCCGGCGTCGGGATTTGAACCATGCGGCCGTTGGTCATACATACTGATTCCAGAGCTGTGACCCACTGTGATAGATAGACACCAGCCTGTTAGCTGATGCAGGGGCATACTTGCCTTATAAACAATGCAGGGAAATGGCACTGGTTACACCATTTGAATGTAAGTATTTCTGATTTATTTTTTTTCCCAAGAATATACTAGCTACATAATGGGGGTAAGGTGCAATCAGGGAGATTACTAGAATCTTCAGGGAGTCAGGGAGACTGCTACTATTTCAGCGAGTCCCCCTGTCTCCCTGACAATCAGGGAGAGTTGGCAAGTGTGTGCTGGGGTACCCAGGATGTAGTTATGTGGCCGCCGGTCTCAATACCGACACCCGAATCACTTAAGATAGGCGTCGAAATAACGACTCATATCTTAATCCCGATTCCGGACCGCCGAAGGATGCCAGACCGAACAAGGTAAGTCCGTGGCGCCCTTAGCGTTAGCCATGGGGGAGTGGAAGGGTTAGGTTTAGGGAGCATTGCGGGGTCAGGGTTAGGTTTTTTTTGGGGGGAGGTTCGGTTTAGGTACCCTTAGGAAGGAGGGTTAGGGTTAAGCACCCCTAGGGGAGGTAGGCACCCCCCGGTAGCTTTAGGGATGCGGTAAGGGGGGGTTAGGCACCCCCAGGGGGATGTTAGGGTTAGGCAACACTAAGGGAGGGTTGGGGGGTAGAGGGGTAGGGATAGGGTACTCACCTGCCCTGTATGGGTCTTCTCCTTTCGGGCTGCCGGCGTCGGGTTATGAACCTATTCAGCCGCCGGGACTTCATACCCATTCCGGGTTACCCTGCAAAATGAGCATTGATGCTTAGTTCACTTTATTTACATTTTTTCTGGAGTTTGGGATTTGTTTGTTTATGAATTTTTTGGATGCTAGGCTCCAATGGTCAAACAGCTTCAAAGTATACATCTCCGCACAGTCATGTGTATGTGCCGCTACCACTTTCCCTGTTCCACCTCTACAGGCATAAGGAAGACACAAGGCATTCGCAAAAATTCTGTTACGGATTTATGGGTATGTATTTTTTGGCATAGAGCAGGACTGGGAGACTGGGGATTGGGGAGGTTTACAAACTAGTGATATGTAAGGCTGCAGACTTGTGGAGGTGTCTGTAATAAGGAACTGATTTTAAATCTGAATCCTGGCGGAAACAGACAGCTAGTACTGTTAGCGTAAGGTATCTGCCAGCCACATTGGTTTGGTTAATAGGATTTCAATTAGACGAAAGCTACAGTAGTTAAGGAAGGTAGTGATGAGTACATGGGTTAGTGAGTGCTATGTTTTATTCATACTATAGTCTTCAAAAACATTTAGAAGAGTGACATCCTAATGGAAATGTCTACTAAGCACACTTCCCTCAATTGTTTCACCCACCGAGCAAATACACAGCCACATTTAAGTCCAGGCAATCAGGCTATTAAGTCTTGTGTGACTGTGCTCTTAATAAGGACACACACTGGGTAAATTGCAGCATGTATTGGCTTCCACAATAGCAAAGAATGATACAAATCTGGTTTGAATTTTACCCTTCCTGGTGAAGAAAAAGATAGCCGTTGACTGCTTTCCATTTAGATTATGGGATAGCTTTTCTGCCTATGGCGCTTATTCATCAGCTATAATGGGCCCAAAACACATGCGGAAACGCTAGTTTTCGCAAGTTTTATGTAGCAGGCCCATTCTTTATTAGGGGCCCCAATAGGGCTGCCTAATATTTAGCAAACAAGTTTGCTTGAGAGAATTAACGCCATCTTAAGATGGCGCTGATTCCCGGCGTCCTGCTCCTTCCTATGGGAAGGAGATCTCTGGTTGTGAAGAGGGATCCAGGGGACCCCCCTACTGCCTCCATAGAGTGCAACCTTTGACTGTGCGCAAGCATGAAGTCAGGTCACACAATTAAACAAATGAGCAGATGAAAATGTGCAAGTTTTTAACCTTTTAACTGTTGAATTATTTATAATACAGTATGTGAGCTTATGACAATTTTTACTAAAGTATACATAAATATGATATTTAAAGGTCTACTGCACAGGTTCTCAAACTCGGTCCTCAGGACCCCAAACAGTGCATGTTTTCCAGGTTTCCTCACAGAATTACAAGTAAACTAATTAGCTCCACCTGCGTACCTTTTAAAATGTGTCAATGACTAATGAATACACCTGTGCACCTGCTAGGTGACCTGTAAAACATGAACTGTGTGAGGTCCTGAGGACCGAGTTTGAAAACCACTGGTCCACTGCATGTAATATGTTATATAACATTTTTTACAATGTACTAACTTAATTAAAAATATAGATGTACACGGACCCTCAAATGTTTTGGTTTTAGCAAAACCACCCTCAAGTGTTTTGGTTCAGTTTGAGTTTTATTTTTTTAACATTCCTGTGTGATTGGATCCAGTAGCTTTACAAGGGTGTCATCTGCCGAGGGGTGACGGCAAGGTGCACACTCCCTCCTCAGTGACAATACTACAGTGCAACACTCGGCTTCTAAGTGCAGCACTCGGCTCCTGACACTGTGAGGAAGCCAGCACTGCACACAGGACAGTCCGCACCTTCTGCTCTCCCCCCCCCCAGTAAGAAGCACGGGCCCCCACCAGTAAGCAGCACGGGACCATGGGGGTTTGAGTCGTGAGACCACGCCCTTCCAGCAAGACAATGCCCCCTACTTGTGAGGCGATGTCTCCTTCACACGTGGCCACACCCCTTTTTCGGAGGCACACAGCATTCCTCCCTGCAGCGGGTGACACCGCAGGGAGGGATGACACTGACTGGATCATACAGCCCACCAAGAACATCTGCAATCTGGCCGGGTCAATCTACCTATTTTTGTGTATCAGTGCCTATTCCCTATAGAATGTAAGCTTGAGAGCAGGGGTCTGTAACTTGGACCTATGGGCCTGATTCAGAGCTGAACACTCTGACCAGAGCGCTCGCTCTGAATCAGTGCCCTCCTACCTGAAAATGGACTGGCCTCCTGGCCGCTCGCATAGCTGTGGGTGACCACCCACAGCATATGCGAGCGGCCAAAAAGATGGTCGCGATGGTCTTTGACCATCGGGCTTGCGACGAAACCCTGCGGTAGGGTCTCGCTGCCGCAAGCCCAGGAGTGATTTTGGCTCTATCAGAGCCAAAGTCACTCCCACTGACATCATTACTGATGTCAGTGGGGCCGGACTCAGACGGTAGGCGTTCCCATGGCTGCCACGCCCCCGGCACACCCACCAAAGGGGGCGTGCTGTCACTCACCATCGACAGCACGCCCCCTTTGGTGCGAGACCCCGAGCGACGTATTTCTCGTCGCCCGCCGGGTCTCGCGCATGCGCACGACGGAGCTCCCTCCGTCGTGCGCATGCGCATTCGGCAAACATCGACCCGCTTGCGAGCGTCATTTGCTCGCGAGCGGGTCTGAATGACCCCCTATTTTTGTTCCTATAGTATTATTAACATCAATAACTCTCATTTTCAGTCATTTTCGACCATATAACTGCACTTGAAATCAGGATTTTAGATCTCAGTTCCGAACTTGGCAAGAAGACCCGAGTCGGGACTCTGGGCCTGATTCAGAGCCGGACGCTATTTGCGGACGGTCGTTCCAAAAAAGGGGCCGGCTATTTAAATTGAGCGCTCGCTCTTTGCGGTTCGTTGACGCCTCTATGTCTGAGCGAGCGAACGAAAAATGCGCTCGCTATTTTGTAAAGACGCCCCTTTGTCGTTCGCATCACACGTCATCTCCGGTATTTATTAGATTAATCGGGTACATCGAAAGGCATCTGAACTGCTCGCAGTGCTTGTGGTAGGTTTTTCTTACCGCTATCACTGCGAGCAGTTCAGGCTAAAAGACAACCAAGTGACGTGGTCGATGACGCTCCTTTACTAATTATGCACTCCCATTAAACGCCCTTTTGACCGTTTGACATGCCTGCATTTGAATCTCCACTCCCCCGTTTTGAAGCACCTTCTACCACAAACGGTACATTCTGTCAATCAAATTAGCAGCCCCTCGCTGTTTTGCGAGGGCACGATTTCCGACTGCAATGATGGGTTTGCGCATGCGCATTACGACCCATACGCATGCGCAGTTGTGCGAACATCGCTCAGAGCGAATGAGCGGCCACTTGCGAGCGGCTCTGAATCAGGCCCTCTGTTCAATTTGGAACCCCAAAGTGATCCAATGCAGGATTCGGTTCAACTTGAAAACCTAAATATCAGTGTGTTCTGTTTTCACGGAAAACTGCTCTTCTCTAATTAAAATAGTTTGATTCTTCCCCTAAGTCAGTATTATGACGGGTACATTCATACATCGTTCAGTTCTCACTGCTTTTATTGACATCAAAGTCTGTGACTGAAAGCTGTCCGGAATCTGTATGTAATACCGCCGGCCGCATGACCGGCAGTTCGAATCCCGGCAGCGTCAGGCCGACAGAGGAAGAGATCCCGGCAGCAGCAGGCCGACAGCGCTGGAATTCCCGATCGTCCCCAGGTAAGTACTAACCTAACCTACACCCCTAACCCTCCCTTAGGGGTGCCTAACCCCCCTCTAAGTGCCTAAACCTAACCCCCCCCCTTCCCCGCTGCCTAAACCTAAGTCCCCCGGGGGGTGCCTAACCCTAACCCCCCTTTCCCCTAGCCTAACCCTATCCCTCCCGGGGGGGTGCCTAACCCTAAGTCCCCCCCAGGAACCCTAAACCTCCCCTCCCCCCTGCGTCTGTCCGCTTGCGGCGCCCGGCATCCCTTCGATCGGGATGCCGGGTGCCGGTCTCCCGGCGTAGGGGTAATGACAGGAGTCTACATTTTAGACGCCTGTCATGTAACCCTAGCCGGGATTGAGGAGTCGGGAAGCCGGCGGTCGGTATTGCTTCTGCCGGCTTCCTAAACGCATCCCAGCTGTCCAGAGTTAATAAAACATTTGTACAAGGGATATAATAATAAAAAATTATTTCTAAACTATTTTTTTAAAATCATAAATGAATTTCAGATATCATGTAACAAGTGCTTTAAGCACCGTATGACCCTGCATGTGATTGTTATGAATAATTGCTGAACTCACACTTAATTTAATTTATCTGCAGTGGTCGAAGTGGGGCGGTATACGGCGGTATGACATACCGCCACTTCCCGGCCCCACTTCATTTTAAATGCAGATGAGAATGTACCAGCGCTGGGATCCAGTATGGGATCCCAGCGCTGGAACAGCGGCAGCTATGTGTAGAGATGTGCCCCGCAGGGGACACATCTCGATCGGGGTAGCGGAGGCGCTGGCATGTAGCCGGAACAAATTACCGGGTCCCGGCTGCACTAGAAGCACCACCACCACGCACTGGGCTGCCGCCAGCCAATGAGGAGGCTCGCGGCCCCCAAACATTCAGGAGGCTCGCGGCCGCCAGCCAATCAGGAGGCTCGCGGTCACCAGCCAATGAGGAGGCTCGCGGCCGCCAGCCAGTGAGGAGGCTCGCGGCCCCCAACCATTCAGGAGGCTCGCGGCCCCCAACCATTCAGGAGGCTCGCGGCCCCCAACCATTCAGGAGGCTCGCGGCCCCCAACCATTCAGGAGGCTCACGGCCGCCAGCCAATCAGGAGGCTCGCGGCCGCCAGCCAACCACGAGGCTCGTGGCCACCAGCCAATGAGGAGGCTCGCGGCCGCCAGCCAATCACAAGGCTCGCGGCTGCCAGCCAATGAAAATCTGCCAAATGGCAGCTTGTCATTGGCACGCATCGGCGCCAGATAACTGCAATGAGGAACAGAGGCTCCCGGTGGCTCTATTCCAGCAGTGCAGGTCAGAGGGAATTAGAGAGAGGGGAGGGTGTGAGAGAGGGGCAGACAGAGGGAGGCAGGCAGTTAGTATTGTAGGGGGTGAAAGAGAGGGAATCAGTAAGTGAGAAGGACAGGGTGTGAGAGAGGGGAGCAGGCAGGGAGAAGTGTGTGTGGAAGGGGGGGGGTGAGACGTACAATGGGGTGTAATGGAGGCAGGGGCCCAAAGGGGGGGGGGATTCAATCTCCATACCCCCACCTCTAAATTCCCACTTCGAGCACTGATTTATCATATATGGGACTGTTACGACCTTTATTTACCGTCTCAATCCTCGCTGTATTCTTGTTGTGTCCAGGCTCACATTGCTCAAATGCTGTTTGACAGGATTCAAGACAGCTGTATTAAGCTGTGTTTTTTTTCCTCAGCAAGTGAAGCATTTAAACACTGGCCATGTAGTCTAAATCAAGCAGTGCTAAGCCCTCTTGTATCCCAAAGGGTATATATCAGCAAGCAGGAGACCTCTCCAAACAGGATTATCAGACAGTGCTTGTCTGAGCTTCACAAGAACTGGACAGTAAGCTTTTAGATAGAGAAGACTTTTTGCTGTGTCTGCTTTGTAACTTATTATTTTGCCATAACACAGTGAAGGTGTTAATGAGTGAAGTAAGAGGTTAAATGCTAATTCTAGGATGTTGAACTTGAACATTATTGTTTCAAATCAATATTTAAACGTCAGCCATGCAAGACAGTCATTTGTTTTATTGCTCTTATTTGTATCGGGCTGTTCATAACTGTTGACTTAAGGTGCGTACACATGGTACGATATCTATGCACGATATGTACGATAACAATTTTGTTCAACGATACATCGTTCATATCGTTCATTTTTATGCAGTGAGCGACCAGTGGTGCGCGTTCCCGCATGAACGATAACGATATCTATGATTGTCGGTACACAGTGGCAAACGCAGGATTTTGAAAGGGGGGTTTCCAAATACCGAATACAGAGCCAATTAAAAAAATAAAAATCCACAGACATTATATATATATATAATATACATACACACACGCACCGCACAGTATATATGCCAATAGCCCAGCACTCCCACAGTCTTACTAGTGTCCAACGGTGCCCTCTGGAAGGAATTGTTATGAAAACAGATGAAAACAAGCAGCAGCACTTGTTGTTTTTAATATACAGTATATATATATATATATTTCCATTTGTTCAGCATTACACAAATGCACTGACAGTGACAGACACACTCACAAAGACTACACACACATACTGACACAGACTATACTGACACAGACTACACACGGGCTGACATCAGAAATTGTGGGGCCCAGTACAAACAAAAAAAGCAGGGCCCCCACGTACTCTACTCACTGAGCTACACCTATATTAATTACACACACACATATATATATATATACACACTATACACTATAGACTTGCCAAATAACGTCAATATATCCCGAAAGAACATAGTATACAACCCGTCATATTACTATACCACACGGCACAAAATACTACTGCACAACCACCAGATATACTACAACCTGTAACCTATCTCAATCCCAAAAAAGCTAGTAGTATATGACACCCCCACAATACAATACTACACACCCTATCCTATCTTCCCTACCAGATAAAATAGGTATACACCCCCCCTGATATATTACATCCTTAAGCCTATCTCAATTCACAGATAATATGTAAGTATACACCCCCAGATACATTACTATACCTCTCATCCCCCATCAACATCCCTGATGCATAACTATACATCCCCAGATACATTTACCTTACCCCTTCATACATTACTATACCCCCCAACCCACCTCACCCCCCCAGACAATGTTTACCCCCCATACATTACACCCCTCAACCCCCAGAAAATATGCTTACCCCCCCCCCCATACATTACACCCCTCAACCCACCTCACCAGGCTCTAGGTAGTATAAGTATATACCCCCACTTCACCCACATAACATGAATAGGTACATCATCCTAAGGTACTTACCTCTGATTGCAGCATTATGTGTCCCTCACACACTGGCTGCTGCCTGCATGGGACATGGACAGGCCCGTCATAGCAGGAGGGGGCGGGGCCTCGTAGAGGGGAGTACGCTATGGAAGAAGCAGGAAGAAGGGACCTCACACTCCACCTGCCATAGAGACAGAGGCCAGGTAGAGCAGTAGAGAGGAGGGGGCGGGAATCAGGTGGGGGGGGGGGGGGGAGAGGGGACTTAACTCATCCCCTGCAGGGAAGAAAGAACAGGTGGCCTTGCATAGACGCAATGTCGCAGACTGTGAATGGAGCAGAGCAGTGCTGGAGCCTTTGCTCTGTCCTCCTATGAGAAGGGTGCCAGCAGCTGCTTGCATGCCGCTGGTCACAGTAACAGGGGGCCCGCAGGGCGCTGCTGATCCTAACAGCAAACTGCTCTGTACTTACAGGCAGACATCTGCCTGTAGCAGTTCACAGGCAGGATCATCTGCACTCTGTGTGGCCCCCTCTGAGCCCAGGCCCGGTACCCCCCTGATTCACACACGCACACACACACTGATAGACTCTCACAAGACTACACACACACACTGACACAGACTACACACACACATACAGGCAAACAACGACAGCATCATTTATCAAAGAAACCCACTCCCGGCAACCCCCTCACCTGCGGCTCCAAGATAGAGCGCCGGGAATATAGAGAGCCTCTCAGCTGCCTCTCACGCTGCCCCATTGGAACTGCCAGGGAGGAGCTGAACGCTGCCGCTACAGCGCCCCCTACATTCAGCCAGCAGCACAGCCCCAGCCAGTTGTAAGTTAGCTGAACTCCGGCTGCTCCTTCTCAAAAAAAAATAAATAATTCAGCTGCGCGGCGATGGAGCGGCGGCCAGGGGGGGTTTCTAGGTACTCGGAAACCCCCCCTGCGTGCGCATATGGTACATGCAGGCCAACTTGCACGATATTGTCAACTTTGCCTGTTCAGAGATGTGGCTGGATGACTTCACTGAAAGATATATTTCAAGTCGTTGGTAGTACAGATCGTACCGCGTGTATGCAGCATTAGAGGGTCAGTCCGAGTAACTGATTGTATCAGATCTTGTTGAGTACTTCTGTTTGTTCTGGACAGCTTGGTTTGGCTGGTAACTTGGTACCTCAAGAAGTGAAATTGCATTTCACAACATAAAAATAATAGGAATATTCTGAAACTATCAATTATATATATATATATATATATTTATATATATATATATATATATATATATATATATATATTAATATTAGATTATTACCTTTGTCAATAATTTATTTTTGTTAAAATTTCTTAAATTATTTAGTATCTCTGCAAAGGATTCTTCTGTCTCATGGAATTGTTAAGTGTTCTTCTCCACAGCACATCCACCAGGACCAATGTTAATATAATGTGGATTATTCTTGTGCACCACCCACGGCCACAGATTTAGAGACCGATTAGCACCCTATGGGGTTTTAGCCTTTTAGGTAGATATGAGCGGTTCGGTTTTGCTGAAAACCGACCACACTCGAACTTTGGGATTCCTAGTCGAACCGAGTCTCAACTCAGGACTTCTTGCAAATTTTGAAAACTCTGATCTTAAAACCGTGTCTTGCGTATTTTGGATTGCATTTAAGACCCACCCTTGTGATTTCAAGTGCTGTGAGGTGGTCAAAATTGACTGGAAATGAATGTTATTGATGTTAGTTATGCTATAGGAACAAAAACAGGCCCAAGTTACATGATTTTAACTGTTTTTCTAAATTGTTAAAGAAATCCAAAACTGAAACCGAACCAAAACATTTGAGGGTGGTTTTGACAAAACCAAATCACAGGGGTCCCCGCAAATATCTACTTTTAAGCCGCATGCTTGTTTGGCTCCCCGTCCTCTCTGGGCTCATAATTTTGTAGCATCTACTATCCTATAGTTAATAAAAATAAGTCCAAGGAAAGTAGACAAATGTTATTGTCTAATTTTTCCATGGTGTAATTGGTTCTGCTGTTTTTTTCAGAGTACTTGTATTGAGTGAGATGACAGGTACTATTTAATTAATTGTCATTTATTGTACAAATCATATATTTTTTCTAAATATACTGAAAATATAATGTGATCCAGAAGCGGTATGATCTATATAACATATCATATGTACAATATGACCTATCATGCATTTATAAGTGCCTGGGCCTCTTCTACCACTTTTTTCTTTCTTTATACACTCAGTTGTGCAGCTGGCCATAAATCTCAGCTGGGAAGATGTAGGGGGTGGTTCCTCCCAGTATTCATTCTCTCTCTCTCTCTCTCTCTCTCTCTCTCTCTCTCTCTCTGTCTCTATCTCTCTCTCTCTCTCTCTCTCTCTCTCTCGTGCTCTCTCTCGTGCTCTCTCTCTCTCTTGTGCTCTCTCTTTTTTCCTCTCTCTCTCTACCCCCCCCCCCCCCCCCCCCCTTAACTGTAAATACCTTCTGGAGCAGCCAGAGGGGAAAAAAAAGGTTAACTCAGGGAAATTGTTCTTCCCTGGAGCACCACCAGATGCGGTACAGACAATTCTTGAACTCCCATGTATTCTGGAAAAACACTGACTTCAGACATTAATATGGGATGCTGAGCAATAATTTTGCAGGCTTTGTATGCTTTAATGATAGTTTGGTGTGGTCACAAAGAGTGTGGTGTATCTAATGTTTTACACCATCACTGAAATATAGCCAAGAGAACAATCTTGTTATCAATATACAATACAGAGAGCATTCTAGTGACCATTGTAAAGTACAGACAGCATTCTAGTGACCACGGTATTGACAAATTAGAACAATGTATTGTGCATATCGTGCAGTGTGTATGCACAATTGCACGCTTCCGTAGGTCGTACACAACATCTTTTGGTCGGCTATGCTGCACAGCCAATAAGAGTATATTGTGTACGAGCTGGTGTAGTTTAATGAAGGCCTAAACTAGATAACGTTCTATTGTTCATTAAGTTGCACAGTGTGTACGGGCAATCATGGATGGTCCAGGATGAAGGGAAATCATCCTGACCATTGTCCCGATTGCCTGCCGTTCTGATGTGTTCCCACTCTTAAGCGGCCCATACACGGTGCAATTTTTTGCGCGATGTGGCCGATTTCGTGTGTTGAACTTGTCCGTTTACAATGCCGATACGTGTTCCCACCGTCGTATAGCTGGATCATAGATCTTACTGGAAACCATAAGATTGCGACATATCATGTAGGATATGCATATTGGGATCGTATGCTCGTATGTACATTAGTGTACACCATTTGACCGCATCGTGTTGAGAATTTCAAGGGAAGAATCTCAAGGGAAATCGTACAGCACATTGTTACGTTTCTAAATCGCCCGGTGTATGGCTGGCATAAGACTTTGCTGTAAGTTGATCAGTCATAATTTTGTATGTGCAGTCTCAGTGGAAGTTGGTGGTGGAAGTCTGATTGCAGAGAGTTGAGAGTGAAGTGAGAGGAGAAAAAGTGAGATAGACGGTTGTAGTTGTAGACAAGACACTTAAGCAGTTTCAATGAGAAAATGGAGAAATAGGGAGATAGAGAAGATGGGACAAAAGTTGGTTTCTTTAGGATTGGTGAGATGGTATCTACAGTAAAGAGGTCGACAATGTCTAGATAGACTCCAGATGTTAGACAGACAATAGGTCGACCGGGACAAAAGGTCGACACACTAAAGGTAGACATGTAAGAAGGTCGACCGGTACAAATGGTCGACATGGTCAAAATGATGATATGGAAATTGTCGACGCAAAGATGGTCGGCACAGTTTTTATTTTCTCTCCCCTACTTCCTGTCTGTGTATCATACTTGCCTAGCCCCCCCCCCCTCCCCCCGGAAGTTGTGGAAGGCTCCCAATTTTTCGGGTTACCCCCCCACACCCCCGGAAGAGTAGACAGATCTCCCGCATCCTGCCCACTTCCTAGTGAAGTGGGCAGAATGGGGAGCTTTTATGGGGAATTTGCAGGGTCCATAGGGAGGGGCGGGGCTAAAATGATGTGAATTGCGCAATTTAGCCCTGTCCCCTCTTCATGGACCCGCAAATCTAGACCTTTTGCTGTGAAGGGGCGGGGCTTAATGACGTTTATCATCCGGCCCCACCCCCCAAACCAGTCCCCAGCATCTCTTCTGTTCGGGCTTGCTGCCGAAGAGGAGAATGTTAAAGTCGGCAAGTATGCTGTGTATGTATACATTATTTTGTCAGAATAGGCTATTATTGGAATCTCTGTCCAAGCATGAGTTGCTTGTTTGATAGCTACAGTAATTCATCTATCGCTCTAAATAGCGGCAATAACAGATCATAGTTACAGTAATCAGCACATTGGGCATGATTCTGAGATGCAAAATGACTGTTTTGGCGTAAAGCAGCAGAGGCAAGATTTACTAGTTTATGTGAGATTCCGTACAATTAATACGAGAATATGTGTGGCTTCAATCGGGCAGCCACACCGACCAATGATTTTGCGCCACTCGCTGCAACCGTCCTTATCACTATTGGCACCTACTGTCCACCAGCCCCAGCCCCATGCTAGGTGGAAGAGATCCTTCAGAAAAAGTTGGGCAGTTGGGAAGCCAGCGGACCTAATCCCGATCAAAGTGATGCCGAGCGCGGATAGCCGCGGGGGAGGGAGGGTTAGGTTTAGGGTTTCCGGGGGGACTTAGGGTTAGGCGCCCCCCCGGGAGGTTAGGGGTAGGCTAGGGGGAGGGAGGATTAGGGTTAGGCACCCTCGGGGGGGACCTAGATTTAGGCGGTGGGGAAGGGGGGGTTAGGGTTAGGCACTGGGGAGAAGGTTAGGGTTAGGCACCCCTAATGAGGGTTAGGGTTAAGGGAGGGAATTAGGTAAATCATACCGATTCCAGAAAAAGGCTCCTCCTTGCTGTGCATGCTCCCATTGTTTTACAGTGGCAATCATTCATGCAAGTTGCTGGCTAGCATATTTCCCCAAGTTGCCTGGAAACCCCCCTCCCTAGGCCACGCCATGATGACCACAATAGAAATAGCATATAATACTAAAGTTGCATGTTTTTTAAGATCCCCTCAGTGTCACAAATGAAATAATTAGCACTACAGTACCTTTTGATCTTTTAAAATGTGTCAGCCAGTAATGAAAATACTTGTGCACCAACTAGGAGATATGGAAAACATGCACTGTTAGAGGTGCACTGATATAGACCATCTATAGGGTCAATTATTAATACTGTATAATACACCATCCAGTACATAAAGCTGGATGTACTAAAGGGGGAAATGTGGTAAAAACCCTGGAAATTCCATTTTCGGGGGTATTACTGCATACACAATATGTACAAAGGACTACTCCACCTTCAGATGTTGTTACCCAATAAGCAGCCTATGGGCTTCTTTTGGGACACTCCCTCTAAGAGTGATCCAATCGGATATCTCCCATCAAACCGCGGCCGGCGTCCTACTGCTCATGCACAGAAGGATGCCAGAGGGACTTCTGGGTGTTAAACCCAGAAGTCCCTCTGGCTAGAAGCATCTCAAAAGACAGCTCTTATCAGGAGAGCTGTCCTTTGTGATATTCTCGGTCGCGGAATGTACCCGAAGACAGGCGGATGCGATGCTTAGTACATCCCGCCCATGAGGAAACCAATCTGTACATCTATGTCCAGGGTAGTGCAAGGTTCTTTTTCAGCCTCCACCCCCCCAGATTCCCGAACATGTTCAAATGCTCTGGAATGGAGCCCACATCTGATATAAAGACATTCAGCACAGACAGGATGGCCCTACTTCCGCATATAATTGTATACTGTGATTGCTGGTCCTGTATATGTCAGAATTATTTCATACCTACGTGTGACGTATATTATAGCGGGTTAAGTTCTGATTATGTCCTCTTCATGGACTGGCTACACTTGCTTTAAAATTAAGTATATGGAAACCCCTCTGTAGAAATCCTGCGTTTGCCACTGAGGTTCATTTGCCTAGTTCAGTGGTTCTCAAACTCGGTCCTCAGGACCCCACACAGTTCATGTTTTCCAGGTCACCCAGCGGGCGCACAGGTGCAGTCATTACTCCCTGACACATTTTAAAAGATCCACAGGTGGAGCTAATTATCTCACTTGTAATTCTGTGAGGAGACCTGGAAAACATGCACTGTTCCTGAGGACCGAGTTTGAGAACCTGGGGCCTTGTTTATTTCCTATAATATAAAAACTCAGATTCAACGCTAGAACAACTAGCAAACCTGTTTACAAACCAGCTTAAGGATACATAGTACTTGAGATGCTCATAATAGAAGTAGGCTCATAATTATTTCTATATCATCTACATCTACAATGATACTCAGTCAGCCTTTTCTCACAGTTACTGTGCAGTATGCATGGGGGCATGGGGCAGTGCAGTAAAAGCTGAAATAAAGTCACTGTGTAATATGCTTCTCCTTTCTATATTCCTGGACAGCTTCAAGGCAAATAATTGAGTTTCAAGCTTGCCTAAACTGGCCGGAAGATAACCCGCCTGGGAATCCTGGTGAATACATGTAGTCCATCTGATAGGATGGGCTGGTTTGATAACTGAATTGCCCATAGGCAAGAGTAGATCACTGATCTACTCTTCTGATACTTTGCTTCGTACTGACAAAGAGCTGATTTCCCTTATTTATCAGCATCTTTATATTATCCTCTTCTTTGGGAGTAAATAATATTGAGGGGCAGATGTACTCAGCCTTGGAGAGTGATAAAGTGGAGAGAGCTAAAGTACCAGCCAATCAGCTCCTAACTGTCATTTTTCAAACACAGCCTGTAACATGACAGTTAAAAGCTGAATGGCTGGTACTTTATATCCCTTCACTCTCTCCAATGCTAAATCTGCATGCACACTAGTCGATATGCCGTCTGATTCCGCAGATCGTAGCGACATATCGGCAGAGCTGGATTAAGACATTGGGGTGCCCGGGGCACATAAGACAGGGGTGCCCTAAAGTCTTCCCCACTGATTTAACCAATTTGCTTGCAAACCTACCTGGACACACCTACATGTCCATGGTGATAAATAGATAGATATCTATCTATCTATCTATCTATATATATATATATAGATAGATAGATATATACATACATACATACAAGTTCAGCGGCACTCGGATTGCTTGCAAGAATTGACAGGACCACCTGCTGTATCAACATTTCAATGTTCACACATTCATTTATGTACACCCACATATGCATACATGCATAATAATTGAATCAGTAGTGTATCATATCTCTGGCCAGGACAGAGTGGAGGTGGAGGCGGTGCAGAGAATGCGGTGAGGAGGATGGAAGCGGAAATGGCCATACAAAGTAAAAGTCACTCAATTTCAATTTGGGTACGAAATTTAGGAGAGTCAAATATTAATAGTTAATTCAGAACAAGAGACCGGCACTCCAAACATATTATTTGCACAAACACAGTGGTTCATTAGCAATATTCAGCAACGTTCGTTTCAGACCGTGGTCCTGAGAGTTTAAAACGATGCTAAAAATTGCTAATAAACTGCAGCTTTTATGTAAATGATTTATTTGGAGTGTCGATCTCTTCTACATTAACTATATTATATATATATATATATATATATATACATACAGTATATGTGTGTGTATATATACATACACACATATGTTTATATACACACACATAAATTACAGTTAATGTTGGTTGATAATAAAACAAAAAGCGACTGAATTACTTTTTCCTCCGTGTGTATTGAGATTTTGATGATGCTGTGAAGAGCCTGATCATCTAATACTCAGCTGAGCTGTCTAGCTTCAAACAGTGCACTGGCTGCTGCATACTCCGCTCCTCCCCTGACATCATCCCTCCCCTGGCCAGTCACTTTGATTTCACTGAGAGACTGCGCATGCTTTCACTTCCTATCCGATTCCTTCCCATTGGATCATGGCCGCTGGCAGCCCTGTACTGCTCTGTCACTGTGGCGCTGTCAATGTGACGGCAATTAGTGGTGGCAGGTGCAGCACAGTGTATTGGATCGGTAAAGAAAATCCGATCTGTGGCGCTGCCGGGGGGCCCTCTCAGAGAGGAGGGCCCGGGGGTATTTGCCCCGTGTCCCCCCCTTAATCTGGCCCTGCATATTGGGTACATCATCTAGTGTGTACCCATGATATGTGCACACCCAAGGGTCATTAGCGACATTCCCAATGTGCGATATGTGCGCACCCAAGGGTCATTAGCGACATTCCCAATCAGCCCTATTGTGAATGCACTTGACGCATGCCGGGTCCGTCGCCTGTGATGTCGGGCTGGGTACACATAGTCTGATATGTACCCACATTTAGTACACCTCCCCCTGGATGAGAGCTATAGTTCAGCATCATGCTACCTTCTCTGTTATATTACCTGCTGCCAGAGAAACGTTACCTTATATTTAAACAATGTGCCTGGCCTAGAGGAGTGTTTGCATATATCGGTTAATTTTTATTTGCTTAGCACTTTTGTATGCATCTTTGATATACAACAAGTATACAAATACATGGATAAAAAATACACAGCGCTCACAATGATTTGGTAGACAAGAAACGCAGCAGGAGCAGTGTGCATAAGTAGACACCCTCTGGTATGAAAGACATGTTCCTTTATATCCTGTATACTGCAGCGAGACATGGTCATTTCTCTGTTCGGTACATGCAGATCTACTGTGAGTTACTGAAGCTCTGTGTCTTCCTACCCAGTTAAGCTGTGATGCCCCTGCTAAACAGTCTTGGCTTCAAAGCAGATCAGAGGCTGGAAGTTCTTTCTTGCTAAAGCCGTCACGCTGAAATGGGCAGGTTTCTCTTTCCCGTAGGGTTAGAAGGGACAGAGAGAGAGGAGCAAGGGAAAGGCCGCCTTTCTTTGAAAGCCTTTCCTTAAATGACTGTGAATGTCAGAAATAGTGGAGAGAAATAGCTGCAATTCAGATATCATTACACATGGGGAGACACATGAGGGACAGGTAGAGCAAAAATTGAAATATCACTGAAATAATCCCACAAAATCCTCCCAAGTAATGGGCTCCCTGGTGCTCCTCGCTGTACTACCATATTCAATGTTCCACGTCTCTTTCTGTCTAGCGGTTACATTCTTTGATGTCATTTATGGAACAAGAACTATTTTGTGTAAGTGGTGGGAATTTAATAGAGACAATTAGGTTTACATTTACTGAAATGCGATGCGAGGAGTATGTAAAAACAGACTTTTGCATACCCATAGGTGCAAATATCAGCTATTTTAAGTGAAGTTGACATTATTTGTGAAAACGTTTTCTGGAACTCTACACGGTTTATTCTTCTTCTTAAAACAACTCTTGCATGCACAATTTAAATTGCTGAATCACAATCAGACTCTCCTGTTTATGTCAATGAGGAAAATATATGTGTTTAATTTAAATCTAGAAGATGGCCAGAGCCCTAAGTGACCACCTTAGGTCGCCTAATGGTAGTACAGATCATTTTTAATATTGCTATGTGGATGAAAATGCTGACTTTTTTTTTTTTATTTACCATGATTTAGCACTGAAGTAATACTTTAGTTTCATATAACTTACAACAACATGGCAGCTCCTATTAATTTATTTTGTTGCAATAAATGTTTAAGTTTAAAACGGCTGTGTCTCTCATTGATTATTATTTATGTGGTTGCTTATCTATTTTTACATTCAAATTAGACCATATCTTAAATCTTTACAATATGTATTATTTTGCATAGAGGAAGGGCTATGAGTTTAGGTGGGAACCTTAGATGACACAACTCCTTACATTATGGCCTTCAGCTTTCACTTGCTATGTCTCCTCCGTTTCCTCTTCCATTCAGCTTCAAAATCATCGCTTGTCGAAGGAAGCAAGGTATAATAATGAACATCACGTGGCTTCCTCTTGCAGTCTCAATGTACTGACTGACCACCACCTAACTAGAAGTACCAGGGAGGGATTAAACAGATCTTGAGCTGCACTAATGCTGGGTGCACACCTGGATCAGCTGTACAGACATGCAGATGTACAGACCTATCTGCAAGATATATCAGCATCTGCCGTGCTGTACAACCGATGTGATATGTCTATGAACAACGTCGTTCACAGACATTTTGGCTGTACACATTTGGTGATATATAGCTCGTTGGCTGTATGAACAACTAGCTGAAGTACCTGACGTTGCCCAGGTTTAAATCTTCATGTTATTAAGTTTTATTATGTGATGTCGGCCAAATCCAAAAAGTGGAAGGCCCAGAACAGGCTCCTTGGCTCAAAGTTCTGCCCAGCACACTCTGCCGTGAGGTCCTACTGGGACCCCAATCACTCCATTAGGCATCCCAGACCAATTGCCACCCCTCTGTGAAGTTTTCATCGAAATCCATCCAGTGGAAGGCCCAGAACAGGCTCAAAGTTCTGACCAGCGTACACCAACGGAAGGACCGACCGGGACCTCAGCCCCCTAGTACAGTGTTTCCCAACCTCGGTCCTCAATGCACACCAACAGTCCAGGTTATAGTGATATCCATGCTTCAGCACAGATGGCTAAATCAAAATAACTGAGGGACTAATTAAGACATCTGTGCTCAAGTATGGCTATCCTCAAAACCAGGACTGTTAGTGTGCCTTGAGGACCGTGGTTGGGAACCCCTACCCTGTCTTCTGGGATCCAATGTTACCATCAGTGAAGATTTTCATCCATATCCATCCAGTGGAAGGCCCAGAACAGGCTCCCCGGGTCAAGGTTCTGCCCAGTGTATACAAACGGGAGGTCCAAACAAGCAACCTGTACCCAACGCAAGAGTCATGACTGTACGTATGACAAATGTCTGACTTAAATACGAGAAATAGAGGGTAGTTTGAGTCCCTTTGCAGGGTTGTGACCACAACATGTTTGTCCTGGCTACACTGGCAGAATTGGGCACCAGTACTCTGTAATTTACTGAAAAATACATTTAATCTTACAATTATAAAAACGGTTTATAAAATTAAAATATCGGTAATATAGGTTTGGGTATAGGAAGTAGGAACAGCAGAGGTGCATAAGTAGGTAGGCAGCCACTTGTTGATGAAGGAAAGAACATTACCCGTCCTCCTCCTTACAGTGCAGAGTCTGCGTAGCCTATTCCTACAGGGCGTAGCCTCCACTTCCTCTTCCCTTGAGGTCCTACCTCCTCTTCCCTTGTGGTCACGCCTTATCACAAAACATCACAGTTGGACCTTTTTTCCACGGTTGCATGAAAGTGGAAAGAGCAGCACACATGCACACATACGTCATCAGTGGCTGCAGCAACATTACATAGTAGACACAGGGACAGCACAGAGAAGATAGTCAAATCAGCAACAGATAAGTTTGAAGGGAGGGGGTATAGTTGAGAAAAGTTAGCATTAAACCCTCTCATAAATTACCCACTTACACTTGCTAATACAGTTAAAATAAAGGGGTTATTTTTATTGTGCTGAATTAAGATTAAGGGTTTCTTTTGATTAGACTGAGGGAGATAATGAGATTATGGGGATGAGGTAGTTAATGATTATAAATGGATTCATTTTGTTGCATGGGATTTTTAGGATGAAGTATATGATTTTTGAGGATGAGTCATTTAATAATGGGCTGATATTGTTTTGCTGTTTTAAGAAATGCTCTCTATATTGTATGGCGGTCACAAACGTTCTGTCTGTTTTGTTTGGCATCTCATAAACACTCTGTTTTGATTGTAGTCTCAAAAATTAACTCTGTATTGTATGACGATCTCAAAATTGCACTCTGTATGGTATGGTGGTCTCAAAAATTCACTATGTATTGTACAACGATCACAAAATCTCTGTTTTTCTTGGCATCTCAAAAATGCACACTGTATTGTACGGTGGTGTAAAAATACACTGTTATTGTTTGACATTTACAAAAATGGTCACTGCATATTATAAGGGTCTTATGAGGAAACTATTTCATTATGAGGCATATAGATAAACATCTTGGTAAAGTGCACGATTTGCATGCCTGACGAAGTCCAAGCTGACGAAATTGGCACGCGAAGTTGGGCAGCCATGTGGGAAGTGGCAAACATTCTGGCCTGGGCCAAAGGTCATATCCCAGCAATCTCGGCAGTGTTCATTCCAGGAGTCCTCAACAGGGAAGCGGACTTCCTAAGCCATCAGGACATACACGCCGGAGAATGGGCTCTCCACCCGGATGTCTTTCAACTCCTGATGGACAATGGGGCCTGCCAGACGTATACCTCATGGCCTCAAGTCACAACCACAAGGTCCCCAGGTATGGGTCTAGGACCAGAGACCCCTCAGCCGCCTTCGTGGATGCTCTGGCAGTGAGGTGGGACTTCAATATCGCATACCTCTTTCCTCCGATCTTCCTCCTTCTGAGGGTGCTTCGAAAATTCAAGCAAGAAGGCAGCACAGTGATACTAATAGCCCTGGCCTGGCCCAGGCGACACTGGTTCACTAACCTATGGAGTCTCTCCATAGACACTCCATTTTCACTTCCTCTATGACAGGACCTGTTGATGCAGAGCCCTTGCCTGCACACAGACCTACCTCACCTGTCTTTCACGACGTGGTTCTTGAGTCTTCCCTCTTAAGAGCCAAGGGTTTCTCTCACTCTGTGGTCCAGATGATGCTTAGGGCGTGTAAGCGTGCATCAGCCCGAATCTATTACAGAGTATGGCACTCTTACTTCCAATCTGCTCCCCCAGAGGCTATGACCCTATTGTTTTTAGGGTCTCCCGGGTGCTTGCCTTTCTCCAGGCTGGGTTAGACCTTGGTCTCCGCCTGGCCTCCCTTAGAGTTCAGGTTTCTGCTCTGTCAATCTGGTTCCAGCGAAGGATCGCTCCCCTGCCTCATGTCTGAACATTCTTTCAGGGTATCCTCCGCATTTTAACCTCCTTTTGTTCCTCCAGTAGCTCCGTGGGATTTGTCTTTGGTTCTCAGGGCTCTACAGGCTCCTCCGTTTCAACCTCTGGACTCAGTAGACCTCAAGTGGCTGACAGTAAAGATGATTTG
Source organism: Taudactylus pleione (assembly GCA_031769625.1). Taxonomy (NCBI): domain Eukaryota; kingdom Metazoa; phylum Chordata; class Amphibia; order Anura; family Myobatrachidae; genus Taudactylus; species Taudactylus pleione. The sequence continues at coordinate 2,991,106 of JAUIMM010000086.1, forward strand.
TCTCCTGGCTATCCCCTCTGCTTGCAGGGTAACTGATTTAGCAGCGCTCTCATATCGCTTCCCATTTTTGATCTTTCATCCAGACAGAGCTGTCCTTGGATGTGGTTCGTGCTCTTCGGATCTACGTGGATCATGCAAATTCCTTGAGGAAATCAGATTCTCTTTTTGTGTTTTATGGCTTTCACAAGCAGACTCTGGCTCGATGGCTTCGCATGGCAATCTCCCAGGCCTACACGCAAGCTGATCCTCCTGTTCCAAACAGGGTTACAGCACATTTTACTCTGTCTGTGGGACCCTCATGGGCAGTTCGACGTGGCGCTTCTGCTGAACAATTGTGCAAGGCTGCCACGTGGTCTTCCGTCCACCTCTTTCTCAGGTTCTACGCCTTTGATACCTTTGCCTCTCATGATGCTTCCTTTGGGCGTCGGATTCTCCCTTCTGCTCAGTAGCGTCCTCACCCTTAGGGAAACTGCTATGGGACATCCCCATGATATCCCTGTGGATCCCCCTATGGACCCTGAAGAAGAAATTAAGAGTTATGGTAGCCTTACCTTTGTTAACTCTATTTCATCAAAGTTTCTTCAAAGATTCACAGGGTGTCCACCCTGAAGCACCTGGTCTCAATGGGTTTTTTTCTCTCTTGATCAATGATTCCTCTATCTTCTGGTAGAGTGTTTCTTGAGAGTAATGTTCTTCCTTCTCCTCTTTCCTGCTCCTGCCTTGGGCTTGTTTACAAAACTGTCTGCCTGTGGCTGGGGCGGGGTATATGTGTAGGAGGTCTGATGCATCCTGAGAGCTAAAGCTTAACTGTTTAGTGCCCGGACCTCTCCGACCACACACTCCCCATGCTATGCCTGTGGATCCTATGAACTTTCGGAAAATATAGTTAACAAAGGTAAGTATAAGATAACTCTTAATATATTTGTACCTCAAGCAATCAGTTTGGAATAAAGGCCCTCATTCAGAGCCGCTCGTTAGCGGCAGTACGCTCGTTCCGAGCGATGTTTGCACATCTGCGCATGCGTACGGTTTTTAGTACGCATGCGCGAACCAGTCAGTGCGGCCAAAAATCGTTTGTACGCTATATAGCGAGTGCCTGCTATTTTGAGTGACAGAATGAGGCGTATGTGGGTGGTAACAGGGGAAGGTGCTTGAAAATGGGGAGTGGAGATCCGAACGCAGGCGTGCTTAAAGGTCAAAACGGGCGTATTATGGGTGTGCATAATTAATACAGCAGCGTCATTGACCACGTCACTGGGTTATTTTATAGCCAGAACTGCTCGCAAATTTGTGGTAGCAAACACCAACCACAAGAATAGCGAGCAGTTCATACGCTGGTCGATGTACTCGATTAATCTAATAAATAGCGGACATGACGTATGGTGCGAGCGGCCAGGGGGCGTTTTTAACAAATAAACGAGCGTATGTTTTGCTCGCTCGTTCAGACTTAGAGGTGTGAACAGACTGCAATTTGCGAACGGATCATTTGAATAGCCACCCCTTGTTTTTGAACGAACGACCGCAAATAGCGAACGGCTCTGAATGAGGGCCAAAGTTTCTTCTCTTTAAGCATAGCAAATAAAAGTATTATTAGAAATGTTTGGGATCAAGCCATACACCCATGTATTTATAGTTGTATACTGATATCAGATAAGCAGTGGACTTTGCTGTAATCATAGATTATCGGTAATACATGTTATAAGTTTAGCCTTTTTTTCCCTAATAACATGGAACTGTTTCATCAGTGGTCAAAAACAATGTTTTCAGTTTCTCATTGTTCTGTCTGGAAGGTAAAGCACATTTTTGTCAATCATGTTAGATAGTATTAACTGTTGAGTTCCCCTGAGTAGAATTGCTGCCTAATCTTATGGTTATTGATCACACCCTACCTAACAAAACATACCTCTTAGTTGCAATACTTAATACTTAAATTCATATGGTGAGATAAACCTCCTCACATAAAGTAGTTTATAAATAAGCTGACCATGATCCCATTTACAGGACTGAGTACTGCCTCTGCACCAAAAACCATGGGTAGACCTACAGAAAGCTGTCAATCCACATTTCCCTCTTGAAGACCTACTATCAATACTAACTTAGACCAGTTAATTTATATGCTTATATCCACTAGGGACTTAGAAGGTCTGGAGTGACCAAGTTCTGAACATTTTTACATGTAATTTGTCCATTAAAGCCCTTGTTAAATTGATCACTGACCTTAATCTCTTTTCCTGGCATTCTTAAGGTATTACGGCTATAAGTAACCTACTTACTCCACTGGGTCTTATGTATTATTCAGAACTAAGAAATCAATTCCAGATCCCATCTACCAAATTTTATAACTAGCTACGAATCAGACATAACACATTGGACCTTTCAAAACACCAACTTTCTCCTTATAAGCCTCCTCCACTGCTAGTCACTAAACTCATGAAAAGATGATGTACATGACCCCTCTCCTTTTGTTACAAGTATATTACTGTTTTGTGTACTCCACCAAAATCTAAGGTTCAACTGAAATGGGAAAATAACCTTCATATGATTCCCTACAAATCAATCGGAATGCGTATTTGTAATTGCTTATCATATGTTCCACTCATAACAAGATGATTATTAAATTGTTGAATCACTTGTACCATACTGCTGCCAGGCTCCAAAGACATAACAATATCAGTGTAAATTTTGTTGACAGAATTGTAGTGAAATGTGGGACATTCTGCACATTTTTTGTTTTTGACCACCAATCATTACGATTGAGCTATCCCTTTCCACAGAACTTGCGCATTTACATCTCTACCCCACCCCACCCGGTGTGTTCTAAAACATGATAGATACGTATATTGGGTTGCCAAGGCAGTTACATTCTGAAAAATAAATCTATTTCCACTGACCTTTGATAAAATGATTGCCAAGGTCCATCATAGCTATGAAATGGAGATTCTGGGTACATCCCTTATTCTACTACAGTATATTTTCCCATCATGAAATGGTTTCATTCATATTATCAATTACCAGAAAGGTCCTTCTGTAGATGTTCCACCATTTACGCTTATGGAAGTGCCACAAGTCCATAAGCTTTCTGCTGCATTTGGTATCACCTGCTGCTTGTGTTTGTCTAGCCAGATATACTACTTTATTTGCGTGGTATATATATCACTAACTATGTATCACCTACTTCCCTTTAACCCAGCTGCTATCCTTTCTTGTCCCTACTTTTTTTTTTTTTTTGTACCCTTATGTGGTTCCACATAAATAATAAACAATATTGATGATAAAAAATTGCGTCATCTGTATATGCACAGATTATTTGCAAAGTAATAGTAAATATGGAATAACACTGATGGCCCCAGAGCAGAGCCTTGTTGGACCCTACAACTAACATCTAGGTGGGTACACTTGGATCCAGAGATTGAAGCAAATTAGCACATACTTGAGCATCAAAATGTGATTAAATATAATTTATATATTATTTACCAAACATCGGGTTCTAAAACCCAACACTTCCGAATATGTTTAGGCCTAAAATTTAAAAGGGCAATGCTTTTACAGGTTGAGTCTCCCATATCCAAAATGCTTGGGACCAGGGGTATTTTGGATAACGGAATATTCCGTATTTTGGAATATTTGCATATCATCATGAATTCTCTTGGGAATGGGGCCCAAATATACACACAGAATGCATTTATGATTTATATACACCTTATACACACAGTCTGCAGGTAATTTTATACAATATTTTCAATAATTTTGTGGCTCAAGCAAAGTTTGTGTACAGAAATGAAATTCATTTATGTTTCATATACACCTTATACACATAGCCTGAAGGTAATTTTATTCAATATTTTTAATCATTTGTGCCTTAGACAAAGTTTGTGTACATTGAACCATCAAAAATCAAAGGTTTCATTATCTGAGTCATGCAAAAATTATTCCGTATTTCCGAATATTCCGTATTTCGGAATATTTGGATATGGGAGACTCAACCTGTACTAGCAATAACTCTAGTGAAAGCATTTTAAATTTAGGACATAAACACTATCGGGAACGCCGGGTTTTAGAATCCAATGAATAAACCCCATAGTATAGTATGATTTACAGTATCCAAAGCCTTTACAAGACCTAGAAATAATGTATTAGTCAGTTATACAAGCTCCATTCCATAACGGGTTTAATTGCAAATTATAAACTCTTTAAATGTTTCTATGGAATATTTTGGTCAAAAGTCAGACCGATACAGACTAAGGAAATTTGATGTTTGGATAAAGATGCTAATTTGGAATTGAACACGTTTTCATAATATAGGCAATAAAGATAAATTTTATATACTGCAGTATAGAGAATATTATATAATAATAGTAGCAACCCAAAAGTCCCCTGCATATCATAACAACCTATGCCATATAACCACAGTCCCCTGCATCTCACCACCACCCCCTGCTTCTCCCTCCTGCCTCCTGCATCTCACCAGTGTCACCACAACCCCTACTGCTGCTGCCCTGCAGCTGGCTGAGGCCTGGCCAATGGGATTTTCTGAGAAGGGCAGAAGGATCATGTTTGAGAGATTTATATTGCAGCTACTGTAAGCATTATCAGCAGCATGTCCCTGGGGCTGGGGCACCTGTGCATACTTCCGCAGCCCCAGCTCCCGAACATGGTGATGAGCAATGTCCTCTTTGCAAAATGTACCCTGTATTTCCTGAGCTTCCTCACCATGGTGGCCCTGTCCGAGTACAGGGCTGACTTCCATGGGAGGTGCCTCCTGTGAAGGAAGCATTTCACGGTGTAGGAGTGGTGGCTGGAGTCTGCCTGCAGGTTCAGCGCAGGGATGGACATCGTAATCCGATGGTTACTAACCATATATGTATTTGTTTCGATGGAGGTGTTTTTACCATTTCATGGTGGTGGACTGATATTTTTTTATTTTATTTATTTATGATAGCTATGCCACCCCTGGCTCCTTCCTAGGTACTGTACATCAGGGCATCTTCATGGGTTCGTTGGAAGCTCTCTCTCTATGTCTGACCCTCCTGAGTCCCTGACTCCCTCTGCTTTATCCAGTGGTTTTAATGCTCCTGCACAGAATGTCTTACATGTGATTATGCCAGCTGTCTCTCTTTTATGTCAGTGTTCTTCTATGTCAGTGTTATAAAGGGAGGATGGTGCCAGGCACCACACTCTGAAGAGCAGAGGATGTCACCCCTACCTCCTGCCTGCTGAGTTAAGAAGGAGGGGGAACCACCTCAAAGTTGGGACTGCACTACCTAGGACCATGTGGAAAGCTCCCTGCAATTAGCTGGGCTAATTACACCAGTCCCTTTGTTATCTGCCACCAATGCAGATGAAAGGGACTTTTTGTTTAGGTGGTGTTTCTTTCTGCAATCAGTTATACTAGAGCAGACTCTTTCCCCAAGGAGCACTAACAGTGCATGTTTTCAATGTTTCCTCACAGAATCACAAGTTAAATAATTAGCTCCACCTGTGGATCTTTTAAAATATGTCAACCAGTAATGAATACACCTGTTCACCAAGTAGGAAAAATGGAAACCATTCACCGTTAGTGCTCCCTGAGGAATGAGTTTGGGAAACACTGTACTGGATAGATATTTAATAACTGTTCCTATCAGTGTACCACTGTTTGGGATCTCAAGAGGTGATTCTCTGTATAAAGTAGGGATGTGCAGGCTCGGATAGGTTCGAATTTGCACGCCGAGTTCAGACTTTTCCCTCCAAAAATCGGGTCTCAGAAAGAGGCAAAACATCATCTTGCATGGACAAACATCATCATTCCTGGACAAAAGTCCATGGAAGATGATGTTTGTCCATGCAAGATGAAGTTTTGCCTTGTTCTGTGTCCCGTTGTTTGGAGGGAAAAATCTGAACTCTGCGTGCAAATTCGAACCTATCCGAGCCTGCACATCCCTAGTATAAAGTATTGGATATTTGATAGTCCAACAGATTCTATTGCTCACTTAACAATCCCGATCCACAGGCTTTGCATCTCTAATCAAGTACAATATCAAGTAGATCATTGTCCCCATAAACAAAAGTAACAAGTTGAGTATTTTCCTGTTTCTGTGGAAACTGCTATACTTTTTATAAATAAATGAATTATTTGGTGCATATGAAACAAAAATATGAAAATGTATTTGATTGAGTTGGGTATGAAATCCTGGTGGCTGAATAGCCGAAGGGTGAAATACTGACGGACAAGAAGAATACCGACGGGCAGGTAACTCAGCTAACCCTCCATTGGTGGTGCCTAACCCTAAAACTCTGGGGTGGTGCCTAACCCTAAGTCCCCCCAGGGGTGCCTAAACCTACCCCCCCTACCCGCACCCTAAGTCTAACCATACCGGGGGGGTGCCTAACCCTATCCCCCCCCTAGAGGTGCCTAACCCTAACTCCCCCTCTCCACAGCTTAATCCTACCCCTCCCCGGGGGGGGGGGCCTAACCCTAAGCTCTCAGGGGTGCCTAAACTTAACCCTCCCCCCGCGGGGCTAAGAGCTAGCAGTAGGCGGCTAACCTTCGTTCGGGAAGCTGTCTGTCGGGATTTAGATGCCTATCTTTAGTCCCAAGTCAGGATTTAGATGTCAGGATTTCGTCAGACGGCTTCCTGGCCGTCGGTATGTTGACTACATCCCGTTTGGTTATTGCATGAACTTTGCTTCAACTAATAACAATTATGATAATATGATTGCTAATTAGTTAGTATTAAAACAGCACAAGTCACCTAGAAATCCTAGCCTTGCAAAAGTAAAAGGATACAAGCGCATGATCCTGTAAAATTCTTTTAATATAGCAGTCAATTAGAGTATCTAAACATGAAACAAAACATCAACAATGATTATTAACTGTGAAAAAATACATATACAGATGCATTGAAGACAGAGAGCAAGCTGTTTGGTAGATCATTTGACTATCCTGAATAGGGATACAGTCAGGAAGCCAACAGTCTAAATGTCGACCGCCGGCTTCCCGACTGTCTAATCCCGGGAGGGGTCTAATGATAGGCATCGAAATCCAGACGCCTACCATTATCCCTTCGCCGGGGGCCCGACGCCCGGCATACCAAACGAAGGTAAGCCGGGCGGCGGGCGTGGACAGCGGCGGGGGGTGGTTTAGGTTTCAGGTGTTCCCGGGGGGGACTCAGAGCCAGGCACCCCCACGGGAGGGTTAGGGTTAGGCTAGGGAAAGGGGGGGTTAGGGTTAGGCACACCCCGGGAGACTTAGGCTTAGGCTGCGGGGAAGGGGGGATTAGATTTAGGCACTTACAGGGGGGGTAAGGGTTAGGCACTTGGGGGGGAGGTTAGGGTTAGGCACCCCTAAGGGAGGGTTAGGGGGGGAGAGGGTTAGGTTTAGTTAGAAGACTTACCGATCGGGATTTTCACTTCTGTCGGTGATGCAGCGTCGGGATTTAAACCACTGGGCATAGGTCCGGCGGTCATTCATATTGATCCCCCTGAATAGCCTTTCTTCCATTTTGAGTGTGCTAAAGCATATATTAGGGATGTGCGCCAGACCATTTTTGCCGGATTTGGATTTGGTTCTAACTCGTCGTCCGGCTTTGGATTTGGATTTGCCAAACTGCGGTGACTGGCTTTGGATTTTTTTTACAAAAATGTAGCAAAAAAGCTAAAATCACATATATTGGTCTTTTTTTCTTCTTCCTAGAGTATTATTAACCTCAATAACATTAATTTCCAGTCAATTTAGAACACCTCACAGCTTATAATATTGTTTTCAACATTATTGGCCAAAGGTTGCATTGAGCTGACTGGTTACCAAGTGACAGAGCAGCGGCACAATGACACAGACACCACAGTATAAAGCACATCTATGAAACATTGCCACACAGCAGGGGCAGAAATGAAAAGTAGTGCACCCACCCAGTGGGGTACGGCCAGCAGAATCAGAGTACTTGTTTACAAAGTGGGCTACGGCCCAAGGAGTCACAGTGCACAATCTTATTCACATTACACCGCACATAGTGCCCCTAATTCACATTACACCATAAAGTAGTGTCTCTTATTTATGTTACGACACACAGTAGTGCCCCTTTTACACAATGCCCACAGTAGTGCCCCTTTTACACAATGCCCACAGTAGTATGCCCCCCCAGGAATATGCCCCCCAGTAGTATGCCCCCCTGTAGCAGGCCCCCCAGTAGTATGGCCCCCCCAGTAGTATGGCCCCCCAGTAGTATGGCCCCCCAGTAGCAGGCCACCCAGTAGTATGCCCCCCCGGTAGAATGGCCCCCAGTAGTATGCCCCCCAAGTAGCAGACCCCCCAGTAGTATGGCCCCCCAGTAGTATGCCCGCCCAGTAGCAGGCCCCCCAGTAGAATGGCCCCCCAGTAGTATGCCCCCCCCAAGTAGCAGACCCCCCCCAGTAGTTGTGCCCCCCAGTAGCTGTGCCCCCAGTAGCGCCCCCGGCCCTTACACACAACAAAAAAATAAAAAACTTACCTGAATTCCCGCTCCCGCGCCGTCCGCTCTGCATCACGCGTCGGGAGGGAGCCGGAAGACGGAGCTCATGAGTGAGCTCCAGCCGGCTCCCTCCGTGCACCAGCCAATGAGAGTCTGTGTGACTCTCATTGGCTGTTGTAACAAACACACAGCTGCCGCTGGCGGCTGTGTGTTTGTATCTGTGTAGGGCAGACCACTATCACAGCGGTCTGTACTACACAATAGGAGCCCTGATGTCGGATTCTCTAGCGAGAATCCGACATCAGGCGGCCGCCGTTCGGCCAAGAACGGGGATCCGAGTCAGGCGGGGAACACCCGAACAGAGTTCGGGTGGACTCAGATCCCCTATGTTCGGAGCAGTTCGGATTCCACAGAATCCGAACAGCTCATCTCTAGCATATATAAAGGTTAAAATGTTGCTAATTGGCAGCAAAGTTTAAGCATGTCAGTATGTGAATGCAAAATTTATATTTTTAATAGCGTTTAATGAAAAACAAAAAGGTACAAGATTTTTAAAATGTAATAGTTAAAGTTTAATTTGTGATAATAAATACTACTGATACTTTTCAATAAAAATGTGTAAGAGCAGACTAATTTGTACAGAGTTGCCAGTTGTTTTATAAAGCAAAGATTAGACACAGATTCAGTATAATCTATATATGAATAACTAACCATAATACTGTATCATGAACCTATGCAGTGCACTGAACATTTGCAGCACAGTTTTGAATACAAAAGTACAGTACATCACTAAGATGGAGGGTTATATAGAGTATGATGTTTCATTGGGCCTACTCTTACTTCTTCAACTATAAAGGCAGTCATACAACCTGAGCACTGTTGTTGTTACTCGACTATTGACTTATAGCAACTCAATGTTCTCTCCTACAATGACTGGTGGGAGCAGAGTTAAGTGCTGGATTGGAACCCAATTTTATAAGCCTGTTCTATTATTTGCTGATTTGTTTCCTGTCCTCCATGAACTCTGAAATGTTGCCAGAGGTAAATGGAGGTAACAGAGCTGCTATCATCCACTAGGCATTACTGTCCTGATGGCACCTGCATTCAGCTTTCAGGGTGCGTAGAATGTAATGTAAATTATAAATCCTGCATTCTTCACTGCAGGTCACCTCAGCCTGCTGGGGGACCACCAAGGAGTTGCTGAGCAAAGACAGTGACTTTCTGCTGTCACCGTGATTGCTGTTGTCGCTTAGGAGCCTCTGCTGTCCTTGCTCCTGTGCCCCTTGGTTGTGCCCTAGCAGTGTGATTACAGTGTCTTCTTATCTCTGTGTGTGTATGCTGTGGTGAGTTCCAGCCTCTGCTACTACTAATGTGAGCTGTGTCTGAGAGTTTTTATTAGTAAACTTTAGTTAAAAATACAGGTGGAGATATTACTCTCATTGGGAGTTCCTCAGTGTGAACACACAAAAAAGACAATATAACAAAACGTTTTAAATCTGTTTTTAGCATGTGACCAATAAGTATGATGAAGTATTACAGATAAAAATCTATTCCTCGGATTGAAGTAAGTTGTGTTTAATTAGAGTATATGGTGTCCATAATGATTTGGAGGGTACTATAAAGGTATGAAAAACCGCACAGCTAATAAATATAGGTAGGGCCTACAAGTTGCAGGCAGTCCAGTGTTCACAATTAAATAACATCTAATACACAAAAAAAAATACTTAATCGGCCTGTCAAGAAATATATGCTAGAGTTGAATTCACACAAGGTCAAATTATATTTGGAATTTATTGCATAGGCATCACATTTATCATGTATATTGTGCTGAGTGAGAAGAAAAGAAATATCACAGCAAATAGTGTAAACAAGAAATCGAGTATTGCAGACAGCAATAATTTACCAATATTTATTGTTTCTAATGGTATATAGAAATACCTCGCAGCAATCATTTAAGTATAGATGCGCCCAAAGGTAGAGTTAGACGCACCCTTTCGGCGGAGCTAGACGTGCCCTGAAACTAGTTTTCAAAAGTAGAAAATATGGCAATAGGGCTGGTGCAAGTTTTGATTGTGCGGCCGATGGTGGCACATGCGGACACACCAATCGATATTATAGCGTGCACTGACACTAAAAGTAGGTGTTGCACATTCGGCTGCACTGATGTACATGAGGTGAGGAGTTTGTGAAGGATTAGGCATAAAGTCGCAGATAGGCACCACCAACAGACGCTTTGCGTGCTGCCTCAGAATCAGGCCCTATGTCTCTTTTGTTACCTGTGGACTTTTATGTAGTAAGTGCACCACTGAGAGTATATGCATACTTTCTAACTATTGAAGATGCCTCCACAAACTAAAAAAAAAATGCTTAGGATTGTGGCGAGGTCAACAAAAAAACTATAGAATTAAACCGTTAACATCACATCACAGCTGCTACCATTTACAGCCACTCCTCCCATTAAACTTTGTAGTATATCTTCTACTGCATAGCTTATCCTAATTCAGGGGTAGCCAGTCAGTGTGCAGGCTAATGTGTAGTTAAACTGAGTGTGCCAGTTCTACATATAAGCCCCAGGGTGACCCACACCGCACACCCATATAATTATAGTTACCTCTCTGGAGTCCCGCGTCGGCCAGTACTGCAGAGCAGTAGAAACCACAGGGAAAATGGCACCTGGTACTTACTTACTGGTCCTAGCTTGTAAATATTCCAAACCTTCAGCATTTGTCTTTAAACTGTTCTGTGTGCTGCAGGTTGCTCTCTCCTGTCCTAATTTATGTCATAAATGAATAGTAAGCAGATATTTGCACTGTTACTATTAATTTACTGTCACTATACCATGGCACTTTTGTGTTTCAAAGCATTTTCATTTGAAATTGGGCAGCATGTGCCTAGAAAAGCACATCTTTACCGAAGTGCACTGGGAAGGTGCAAATGTGGCCCTTTAAAATAGACGATGAAACTTGATCTCTGCCTGTTCAGATCTGGTGTAAACCAATGTTTTTGCAGCCCATGATCCGATAATGGCTGGGCACTCTACCACAAACAAGGAATGCCATATTACAATGCACTCTCTCCAACCACATGCAGTACGCCCAATTTGCAAATGAAGAACTTACTGTGCATCGCTCCTGCCATCGGCCACTGCAAACTTCTCTTTGACATGCACTCAGGGTTGGACTGGCCCACAGGGGTACAGGGGATATCCCCGGGTGGTCCCTCTACCTGAGGGCCCTACCTCTTCTTCTAATGCCAAGTTTCAGACACTTGAATTATACATTGTTACTCTATTACAGAGTCAATTACGTGGTAGAGCAAGAACATGGATGAACAGACCATGCACTGTTCTATCCTTGTTGTCTGTAGGCCATGTCCTCTATAACGGTTGGCCAATTCTCTGTGGAGGCTGGCCATATATTTTAAGCATGGGCCGCTACCAATACCTTCCCCCGGTGGGCCATTCATGCCTCAGTCTGACACTGCATCATGCTTGCCGACTATCTGGCTGCCCCTTCCGGGAGGGAGCAGTCAGATCGGCTTGACTGGGGGGGCGTGGGCAGCAAACGGGGGCGGGGCCGGACAGACTACAAGAGTTTGCGGGCGGAGCCACGCGATTGCGTCATTTTGGCCCTGCCCCCGCTACACACTGCCAATATTACAGGCAGTGTGTAGCGGGGGTGGAGCCAAAATGACGCGATTCGACGTGAATCGCGTCACAGGCCCCCCGCTGCAGAGGATTTTCCTGTAATTGCGGTGGGGGGCAGGAGGGGTCGGCAGCTGCCGGGAGACTTGCCTGCCTTCCCGGGAGGTCGGGAGCAGCACCCGATTTTCGGGGGACTCCCGACCAAATCGGGAGGGTAGGCATGTATGCACTATCTTGCATCTGAAACCAATGCACTTTGGTGGATATCTAGCTACATCCTCTTAGTGCCAGGTGTGTGACATCATCAATGAGCATTTTGCACTTGATCTCAGATGTTATGTGCTTAGTGAGACCCTAGTCATTTGACCTTACTTATAAGTAAAATTCTGTAATAGGTTTTTTCACCAGTGCTCAGTCTTACATTCCTAAAATCTGAGTACTTTGTTATCTTGAATTGACTTGTTTTCAAAAATGTACTTACCCTTTATGTACTGTTTAATAACGCATCATATGATACTGAGCATCCTTGTCCTGTTCCTACCTGGAGGTAGCCACATTTTGGTATTTATCTTGTTTAATCTACAGAAGGAAAGAGCAAGGCATAAATATTATTAAAAAATCAGATTACACTAAAGGACTAGATCTCTGATTTAGGCAATGGTGCTGTGTTTATATGAGAAATTAGCTTCGACGAATCTGGCACAAGTTAAACAATGAAAGCACAGATGTGCATATACATCTTTCCTCTGTGCTCTACAAGTGGTGTAGGGCACAGAGGTTGCATGAAGAGCGGCTTTTCATGCAACTTTGTACTAGCAAATGCGTCTTATTCGCAAAGCGATGCGAACATGATGAACAAGCATTGATTAAAATGCTGATTAGAATGAGATGAGGCATGCCTATATTCTGTGTACAACTGTGGGTGCATAATCTACTTCTCTCAAGATAAGTGATCTGAATTTGATAATTGAATTAATTAGTTGTAGTTTGCAAGTTTCATTTCCATCTTACATTAGGTTAGGTGATGGCTAGTGTATTTTGTGCAGTGCCCACCGATACAAGTGGCATTGAAGAGGCATGTCAGGGAGTCATCTCTCTCAAATGTTCTGCAAGCGGGGGAAAAAATTATGTATTTTGAGGGTGATAACATATATATGTATCCCCTGTTTTGTAAAGCCTGGAAATTGTAGAGCTAATTTAGGACCACATTAAGTGGACAATTAGCACAGTCATTTTGTCAGATAAGGAGCAAAAATAATTGTTGTTTGGTCCCTTCTAAGGCCAGTCACTTCAATACTGTTTCAGAAGGATCTCTACTACATATTTACTGACTTTGTGGGGCTCATATTCGGAAGTCCCAGATGCAACCGCTTGGGGCGTAGCCCCTGCCCTGCTAGAAAATGCAGCAATTTACGTCATAATGATGCTTTTCACACCGAATTGCTCCATCACAACCTTACCCACTTCACTGCAAAAGTGGATGGGGATGCAGAAGGATTGTCTCGCGGGAGGGAGCTCCCCAAAATTCAGAGTCTCACAGACAGTTTAGGAGAGTAGGTAAATATGAATGTGGTATTTTGTGATTGGACAAAGAGAGAATACTTCCTATATTTGCTGCCTTTATACCCTAATCTATGTACAGCAAAAACAAAAAAATACTACTTCCCCCTCATCCCAAAGGGCATTTTGCTTTCCAGAATTTAGAAGCGGGTGTTTTAAATGGAAGTACTTAAGTTGAACAGCGCTGGAAAAAAAAGACTAGAAAAGTCACAGCTGTATCAGCTTAAGCTATGTGTCAGGAGCCAGCACTCTGCAGGAGGAGTGATCTTGGAAATGGGCTAGAAGCTTGGAACAGTGCGGCTCAGTGTCCTGAGGGAGCAAGCTGCGGTTTTGGAGAGTTCAGAAAGAAGGTATTTGCAGCTCAACTCTTAAAGTGATCCGCACTCTGCAGCCAGAAAAAGCAAAGAAGATGGCACAAAGGGACAAGGCTGGATTTTTATGAGCTGCCTTTAAAGCACCCACTCCTCTCATTCAACTTTTATGGTGAAATGTAGTTTTTGGGGTGGCATACAAGTTGTCCTCCTGGATCAGAGGTGCTAAATCATGCTGTCAATATGCAGTGCTCGCTTGCTGTCCGTCTACATTGCGAGGGATATAATGCAGCTGTTCTTGTCTTTCTATGCATGTATAGGATCAACACAGTCCAATGTTGTAATAACTTATTTTGTGACAGTTTTTACTATATATATTGCTAGGTTTCTCTCCACATCAATCAGATACTGTATGCAAGAGTATAGACTAAGAGACTGGCTCCTTATAATGTTCTTTAGTTAACTATTCGTGGTGTAGTCAAAATGTCAACATTGAACATTTACATTGTTGACATTCATAATGTTGACATCACAACGTCAACAGCAATGATGTTGACATTCTTAAAATCTCGACATTGAACATGTTGGCATGTGCAGACATGCTCTAAATGTCGACATGTGAAATGCTGACATTCAGCACAGACCATTGGCGAAGGGTTAGAGTTAGCAGGGCCGCAACTAGGGGGGGGCACAAACCCTGGGTACAGAATTTAAGGGAGTGAGCGTGCCGCCCAAGGCAGGGGGGGGGCAGGTGGCAGCAGGTGGGGATTTGAAGCCGCACGCCCACATCTGCAGCCAGCCGCCCTCCGATGTCATTCGAATGTGGCACCGGCGGCGAGCCAATTGGACCTTGTGGACAGCAGCCAATCACCAGCGGCTGCTGGTCTGCGAACCGATTGGCTCGCATCCGGCGCCACATTAGAATGACGGCAGCAGGCGCTGTGTTTCTCAAGGCAGGGCTGTGGGCGGCTGGCTGTGGGGCAGTCGTGCGACTTTAAATCCACACCTGCTGGACTGCTGGAGGGACAAGGGGATGTGGTGAGAGGCTGCAGGGTGGGGGCCATAATGGTGTGAGGAGCATTACTGTGTGTGGCTTAATGTATAAGAGGCATTACTGTGTGTGGCATAATGGTGTAAGGGGCATTACTGTGTGTGGCATAATGGTGTAAGGGGCATTACTGTACGAGACATTATGAGGGGGTGCGCCAAATTACTGCCTTGGGTAACATAAATCCTAGTTTGGGCCCTGGGGTTAGGCACTAGGGGGAAGGTTAGGCATACTCACCACCGAAAGTGCCACTGGAAGACACAGCCAGCGGACCCGCCATACCAGGTAAATTACCACTAGACCACCAGGGGCGTTTTGTTGACATTCTAATTATGTTAAAATTTCATCAGTGTCAAAATAATGAATGTCGACGTGGTTAATGTCGACATTGTGAGCATGATGACATAATGAATGCCGTCAAAATACATTCCACCTGTAAACACCTCAGTCCTGACCCCCAGGATTTAGGACATACTGTATGAGCAGGGACAACACCATGACAATATTTTGTTTCACCTGATAATTGTTTCTATTGTATTGGTTAGCATTACTGTAATGGTTCGCATTACTGCCTGTACTGTACTGTGTGTACATGTGGTAGGGGACATAGATTGTAAGCTCCACTGGGGCAGGGACTGATGTGAATCGCCAAATATTCTCTGTAAAGCGATGCAGAATATGTGTGCGCTATATAAATAGCTGGTAATAAATAATAAATAATTGTATTGAGAGCTAAATTCAGATAGAACAGAGGGCCTGATTCAGAGCCGGACGCTCTGACCAGAGCGCTCGCTCTGAATCAGTGCCCTTTTACCTGAAAATGGAGCAGCTTCCTGGCCGCTCGCATAGCTGTGGGTGACCACCCACAGCATATGCGAGCGGCCAAAAAGATGGTCACGATGGTCAAGACCATCGCGACCATCGGGCTGGCGACGAGACCCTGCGGTAGGGTCTCGGTGACCGCAAGCCCTGAGGTGATTTTGGCTCTATCAGAGCCAAAATCACTCCCACTGACATCACTAGTGATGTCAGTGGGGCCGGACCCAGGCGATAGGCGTTCCCATGGGAACGCCTCCATCTGGCAGCCACGCCCCCGGCACGCCCACCAAAGGGGGCGTGCTGTCAGTCACCATCGACAGCACGCCTCCTTTGGTGCGAGACCCGGAGCGACAGCTTGGCTGTTGCTGTCCGGGTCTCGCGCATGCGCACGACGGAGCTCCCTCCGTCGTGCGCATGCGCATTGGGGTATCATCGACCCGCTTGCGAGCGTCCTGCACTCGCGAGCGGGTCTGAATGACCCCCAGAGCTCTTAGTGACATTGTTGGCAACACAAATTATAGTTATTCCTACATTTCTTATACTGAAATACAGTTATGAACATGTTTAGGTTATGTCAATGGCCTGATTCTGGATTGGTTTCAGGTTTGATTTCTAATCCTGGTCCGCCCAAGGTGTGTAACATCCATGCTTGACCCTCCAAGCAGAACTGTTCTTATAAAAGACATTTTTTTAGACATTACTTTCAGCCGTTACAGCAAGGCTGTAGTTAAATACTGCGGCTAAGCAAATGAGTAGTAGCCCTAATGTATAATTCTGCACTGCCATGCAGGTATCAAGGCTATTATTATTGTGTTATACCAGTTAACTGATCAAGTTTCTCACACTAGCATTTAATTACTGACAACAATTTAATGAGTATAAACTGAGTAGATGCGCAAAGAGAGATTGCTATCTCTCAATGTGACATCTTGTACTAATTGAGTGGTATTAACACAGCCAATACCAAGGTGGAGTCTTGCCAGCATACTGTTGGCAGGGGCATGTGCCTTTGCAACTGGATAGGTGAGAATAGTTAGGGGGTTGTTATTTATCATGAATTAATGCTATGCAAGCAATGTAGTAAAGAACCAGAGGAAGCCTACCCAGGGAACCAGAAGCTAAAAGACTTTTCGCTATACTACTGCACACACTAACTGTGACTGCAATCACTGCCTTGCCTGCAGCTTGTATGTCTCATCATCTATAGGTCATTGTTTTGTAGATTACATAGGCAATACAGTACATTTAACAGTTATTTATAATTCATAACTGTATTTATATAGCACGTTCAAAATATGCTGTGTTTCACCAATAATAATCGATCACATAAGTCCCTCTGTGGAACCTACAATCTATATTACTTAACACCTAACCTACCAGAATGGATTTGGAGTCAGGGAGGAAACCATGGGAATCATGTCTATAACCCTAGTGCTGTAAGATAGCGATGCTACACACTGTGCCACCATGCTGTACATTAGCTATATTTCCTCACCCATCCCAGCAATGCCTTAGGTCAGGATGCAGTGGGTTTCAAGGGGCCAAAAAAAACTCCTTAATAGCAAAAATATAGTAAAAGCCTCATTCATTTTTTTTCCTCTGATTTAAGAAAACTAAAATAAGAGTTGAAATTATTTGATGAGTTGAGAGGTGAAAATAGCTACTTTTATGTCCTCTTCAGCCAACCAGGCTTTTGGAACACGTTTAATTAGAGAAGAGCAAAGTTGCTGGCTAAATTTAGCATAAATCAAATTTTAGCTTGTTTTGCAGGGACATATAGATATCACAATACAATCTTCAAGTTCTAATATTTTTATTTACCACCTAATAGAGCTGAGATAATAACTGTCAATTAATGTTACTGCCGGTGTGATGGGTGGGACTTGGTACACTCATGGCTACATTCTCCCAGCATAACATGAATACATTCCTCAGAAAGGCTTTGAAAATGTCACTAGTCTATAGGCTTAATAGTATGGAAGCAGTGACTGACAATTCCCAAAATTATGGATAAAAGCCTGTATTTAAGTTATTTTGTAAGATTGTTAAGTTGATAGCATGTGTAGAGCTGTTGGAACCAAAAGGTTTTTCATGTTTGCTTCACATCGAAATTAGAGATGTGCGCCGACCCCTGTGTTTTGGTTTTGGTTTTGGATTTGAATTGGTTTTGCCAAAACCTCACCTCCCTGTTTTGTTTTCGAGTTTTGGTTTTGGATCTGGATTTTTTCTTAAAAAATAAAAAAAAACAGCTAAAATCACAAAACGGGCCTTTTTTTGTTCCTACACTATTAATAACCTCAATAACATTCATTTCCACTCATTTCCAGTCTATTCTGAACACTGAACACCTCACAATATTGTTTTTAGGCCAAAAGGTTGCACCGAGGTAGCTGGATGACTATGCTAAGCGACACAAGTGGGCGGCACAAACACGTGGCCCATCTAGGAGTGGCACTGTAGTGGCAGACAGGAAGACAATCAGCGTTATGGTGCCTATTTGCATGTAGCACGGACCAGGGAGATCCATGCTACATGCATCTGTGTGATTGACACAGACCTTGGACGGGTCAGTGAGATCCATATCCGTATTTCAATTACACAGATGCACGCACGGACTAGGAGATCCGTGCTACTTGCATCTGTGTCATTGACACAGAGCACTGACGGGTCCGTGAGACCCGTCTATGCTGCCGCGCTAAAAAAAAAAAAAACCTGTGTTAAAAAAATAAAATAAATAATGGCATGCACCCCCCCAAAAAAAGAGCACCCAGCCCTGGGCATTAGTGACCCAGTGCTGGGTGTGCTTTTTTTTTTTTTAGCGCAGCAGCACAGACTGGTCTCACCCGTCAGTGCTCTGTGTCAATGACACAGATGCAAGTAGCACAGATCTCTTGGTCCAATTGTAATTGAAATATACACAGCAGCACAGATGGGTCTCACTGACCTATCCATGCTCTGTGTAAATCATGTAGCATGGATCTCTCGGGTCCGTGCTACATGCAAATGAGCACCATAACGCTGATTGGCTGAGAACCGTGACAGACGGCTCTGTCAGTCAATCAGTGCTTTTTAAAAATGGCGCTCGAGGCAAAACCTCGAGATCCGACACAGTTGATCGAGAGGTTTTGCCTCGATTAGGAATCCGGGGCAGGAGGAGAGATCCGAGAGGTGCCTTGGATCGCCCTGGATCCCCGAAGTTCGGGTGAGTTCGATTTTCAGGGAACCAGACCCGCTCATCCCTAATCAAAATTATGCCCTGTCCAGTAAGAAATAATGGTACAGGTTGAGTCTCCCATATCCAAATATTCCGAAATACGAAATATTCCGAAATACGGAATTATTTTGGCATGACTGAGATAATGAAACCACTGATTTTTGATGGTTCTATGTACACAAACTTTGTCTAAGGCACAAATTATTAAAAATATTGTATAAAATTACCTTCAGGCTCTGTGTATAAGGTGTATATGAAACATAAATTAATTTCATTATGTACACAAACTTTGTTTGCGCCACAAAATTATTTAAAATATTGTATAAAATTAACTGCAGGATGTGTGTATAAGGTGTATATAAGACATGAAAGCATTCTGTGTGTATATTTGGTTCCCATTCCCAAGATATTTCATTATGGTATGTAATTATTCCAAAGTACAGAATATTCCAATATCCAAAATACCCCTAGTCCCAAGCATTTTGAATATGGGAGATTCAACCTGTAATAAGCAGCTACAAACAATTCACGAGAATCCTTCTCTCTTTTTCCAACTGAATAAACTATATACAGAGATTATCAGCAATTATGTTCCCTCTGTGGAAAAAATGCATCATTTACACCTTCATCCAATAGTTTCTTCCACAATGACTCCATATCAAACCATTGTTTGGATGTCATGCAGCTTGTCATTGCAACACCATTCATCCGTTCCAGCCAAAACAATGATTAGCAGATCTATGGTCTATTATTCACCAAACGCAGCTTTGACATACATTTGAGGTTCTCTTCAGTGCATACATCTAGTATATATGTTGCATTTCTAGCTAGTATATCTACATATCAAAACAGATATAGTTGTAGAGAATTTCAAAATCTGATTTGGAATCCAAAGAGTTACAACCAGTGTATAGAATAATCTGAACAAGTGTCTCTTATCTGCAGTCACAAATGTCTGAGAGGAGGCATAGATTAGTATGTTGTACAGCTCGCACAATGTAAGCGGTGGAGGTAGCTGACAATAAAGCCCATCCTTTCATCAGCATAGAGTTCAAGGGTGCTGATGCAGAGCTTCATGCCCGTAACCATCGGCTTGTTGGAGTATCAAGACTGATCTCCGCGTACACTCAACTCAGCATAGTCTGCAATTGAACCTGTATGTCCACTACACGTCCTTATTGCACTTCTCCATTGACCTGCTGCCCATTCATTCACAGGTGCCCAAACTTACATATGCACAGCTATGGAGCAAGCGCAGTGTGAAAATTGTAGTCTGGCTTGTGTCCGAGGGTGTATAACAACACCACTTTGAACCCTGAAATTATATTTTGCTACATTAAGTTTTTCCCTCGTCATATATACAGTATATGTGTATGTACAGTGTATGTGTGTGTATATATATATATATATATATACTGCATACATATTATAATATTACAAATATGGCTACACAACCTACATAGTAAGCCTGCAGACAGAGGAGTGTTTAAGATGGGCTTATTAAAAATGGTAGGGGGAGAGTCCATTATTGACCTAATGTCTTTGTAAATATGACACTGATTACTGCCAATAAGCTTCACATTTGTGCTTCTATGGTATTTCTGAAAGCACTAATATGCCAGCAATAAATGTTTCTTGCTATGAACATTGTGAGATTAGAATTGTATCTAGATAGAGGTAGATCGGTTTCTTTATAAGTTGAATACATAGTGGTATGTTGGACCACAAATGTTGGCTTAGTGGCTGTGGTTCAGAGTGGAATGGGAAGCTCTGCCAGAACACATGTACGCTCGGTTGTTAGAGTGTAAAGAAAATGAACAATGTAGGTGAGGTCAATCTGTCATCAGCCTCCCTGTGTCTATATATCTAATTACACACGTTACTTAACGGATTGAGTGTCCCAGCATAAATGCAATTACCAGCATACAAATTGAGAATGAGCCAAGCCAGAATCCTCTTTCAGCAGCTCTGGATATTCCCTTAATTTCACAACCTGGCTGTGTTCCTTCATCTGTTATATTAATTACTGGCTTCCCTGTATTTCTCAACATACATATTTTTTGTTTTAGAAAATAACTGGATGGTCAAACAGGGCATGCAGGTGGTTGATAGTCCAGTGGGTGACATTACTTTTGTAATTTACCTACACATCTGTTTTAGCAATGAAGACCCCACATAAATATTTAGATGACAATTATGCTGCCTAATACGGAATTCTCAATTTTTATGCCTGGAAAACTATCGTAAAATACCAGTGATGGCATTATATGTGCTGACAATGCTTCTAAAGTGTCATGAGTGTGTGTAATATAGAGGGAGAATTGGTGAGAAAGAATTAAGTAACTTTTTATGGTGGCATATTTTTTTGGGAACCAGCAGTGTTATATGCGTGTCATGATAATGGTCCTGTGGTCTAATGATAAAAGGGGCCAAGGGAAGCTGCCAAGACAATGTATGGCAGTGTCGCAACCTGGCTCTAGAGCAGTCATTCCCAACCTGGGTCCTCAAGGCACACTAATAGTCCTGGTTTTAGTGATAGCCATGCTGCAGCACAGATGGTTAAATCAAATTAACTGGGATACTAATTAAGTCACCTGTGCTTAAGTATGGCTATCCGTAAAACCAGGACTGTTAGTGTGCCTTGAGGACCGTGGTTGGGAACCCCTGCTCTAGAGATTTCAAGCCTGAAGACTGGGAGCTGGAGGGACTAGGCAGGGAGGCAACAGTTGACGAGGAGGAAGTATACTAGATCTCCTCCTCGGCTAATTCCGGACGTTGGTGAGACCTGACTAGGGACACGGAATCTAACTGGCTGTTGGTTTTCGCCAGTGACCCCTCCAAGCAGGTCGTGGCCCCCTAGTCAGGATCCAGACGCAGGTGAAGCGCTGTAGAAGAATACTTGAAATCAGTACACAGATGATGCACTGAATACAGAATCTGGTGATCCAGACACAGGTGAATAGCACTGAAGGAAAAACACTTGAAGTTAGCACATGGATAGTGCTGAGTGAACACAGGAGTTTGGCATGCAGACAAGTGTTGAAGTAAATCACTGGAGATCAGCACACTGATTATTGCTGATGTATAACACTGGAGTTTGGAACACAGGATAACACTGAAGAAATTCACTGGAGGTTGTCACCGAAAATAGTACAGCGTGGAGCAAAAATAACAGATCCATACACTGGAGAAGCACCGAAGAGTATCTCAGAATGGAGCCTGGAGCGATGGAATAGCCACGGTCACTAGCAGTAGTGAAGCGAAGTTGAACAGGCAACTTCTTGTTACCCGGAGTCCTGCTTTATACCCTTAGGTAGCTGTCCATTGGCGGAAAGAGTCAGCTGAGAGCTAGCAAGGCTATAATTGGATGAGGGACTAGTCAGGTGATACAGACCAACATGGCTGCAGCCAGGGAACACTCCACTATGGAGCATCGCATAGAAGTCATAGCGTTCCCCGGGGAGAACATTCAGCACGCCACCCGCCTCTGAACATAGTGTCTGACCATCTAGAAATTCAGGGGAAGCCAGCGCAATGGTGAGTAGCGGCCGATCCCAGGCCACATTCTGACAGGCAGTTAACAACAGAGTTCCACTCCTGCCAGAAAAGAAAGACAGGAAAGTATGGTTGCAATAGGCTAAAGAAAACAAACACTGGCCCTGGTGGATGTTCCAGGACTCAGCTAAATTCAGTAGATTTTCCAGCCACCTTATCTCAACTAGGACTTTCTCGAATACAGTACTCACGCTTTAATTTTGTGTTTGTACACATTAGGACATAATTAAATATCCTCATCACAGAAGAGGAACAGAAGAGATTTACAACAGGTAAGTTAGGAAAAAAAGGGGAAGGGGTGTATAGATCATGGTAAGTAATAGTAAGAATAATATGTTATTGCTTTAATGAGGTTAATTAAGAAGATTTTTTTTTTATGAGACTGGGGATGGGAGGAGGTTTACGCCAATAAATATGGATTGCCATATGTACTAAAAAAAAGTCCACAGCAGATATGAGACCACAATCCCCATAGAATTGTATGTGCAGCAGTTGTCCTAGAAACTAGAAGGCCTAACTGATTGGGGGGGGTGGTCAGGCTAGGTACATTTCAACACACCCCAAAAAAATAACGCTTCTTCTCAGTTCACTATTGATGTGACTCTACTGTGTAGAAAAGGCCTCTGAACCTTTTAAAGCCTTTTTAGTCTAAGATGCTGTCGGTAATTTCATCACAGTCAAATATAGTTCAGGAGTTGGGAATTACTAGTGTGCCTCTTCAGACTCCATTCTGTATCATAGTAGTGGATGGGAATAAACTTCCAATGGCTACCATCCACTCTAGGGGGTAAATTTACTAAAGTGAGAGTTTTTAGAAGAGAGTTTTAAAAGTGATGTTGCTCATAGCAACCAATCAGATTCTACTAGCACCTTCTAGAAGATAATAGCTAGAATCTGATTGGTTGCTATGAGCAACATCACTTTTAAAACTCACTTCTAAAAACTCTCACTTTAGAAAATTTACCCCTAGGACTTTTGAAATTACCATACAGATTGGCACTCTTCACTGGGAGTTAATTTCCTTCTATATCCCCCCATTAGCCAAGTGTTCTGTCATCCTGGTGGTTCCGTGGTTACGCAAGCACACTCCCAGATTAAACTGGAAAGAACAGCAAAGTTTGTCATGGGGGTCTCAGTGCCATCAGAGGTGCTTGTTGACAATCTCCACATCGTATCATCCAAAGTTCGACCATCTCCCCAAATAATTCTCTTCCTGCTCCATATCAGTCCTTTAGGGATGTGTTCAGCAAGAAAGCCGCTGAGACTGCCTCCTTATCGGGAGTGGGACTGTGCTATAGACCTATTACCTGGGAAAATGCCTCCTTATGGAAGAGTCTTCATTCTCTCGCTTCCAGAAATCCAGGCTGTGGCTGAATACATCAAGGAGAATTTGGAACGCAGGTTTATAAGGGAATCTAAGTTACCCACAGGAGCTGTTTTTTTTTTCATCAAGAAGAAGGATGGAGGATTAAGACCTTGCATCGATTATCGGGGGTTGAACGCTATCACAGTCAAGGACCGGTACTCCCTACCTCTGATCTCAGAACTGTTCGATTGAATAAAAGGGGCAAAGATTTTTTTCCAACTTAGATTCTCACGGGGCCTATAATCTGAGTAGAATCCGGTCTGAGGACAAGTGGAAGATGGCCTTTAACACTTGTGGTCCACTACAAATACCTGGCCATGCCTTATGGGTTAAGAAATGCCCCTGCTGTCTTCCAAAAGTACATGAATAAAATTTTTTGGGACCTATTATATAAGTACGTGGTAGTGTAATTGGATGACATCCTGATATTTTCATAGGATGTATAGTATGTGAGATGCTGTCTTGACTCCAGTATAACCAACTCTTCTGTAAGCAAGAGAAATGATCCTTCGAGCAAAAAGAACTGGCATTCCTGGGATACATCCTTTCGGGCCCTAGGCTTCAGATGGATCCCAAGAAACTCACCTTCATTGTCAATTAGCCCCGTTCCATTGGGTTGAAGGTGATATTTGGGTTTCTGCAACTTCTACCGCAGTTCATCAGAAACTACTCTTCCATCAGAAACTACTCTTCCATCACAGCGCGCACACCTGCAAGAAGATTGAAAGGGCCAAGCACACCCCCTAATGTTGTCACAGGAGGCGCCAAATTCAACTTTCTTCTATATAAGGGAGACTGTGTGCACTCCTGTGCCAGAGTATAGGCTCCCATACCTTACTAGGGTGTTCCTGTCTCTATTGATCCCTGAGACTCGTTACTGACCCTTGGCTTGCCTGTGACTTGATTCCATCTTATCTCTGGTATTTCACTAGATATTCTGGTTCTGACCTCGGCCTCGTTCCTGATTCTGGAATTGTCTGATCTCTGGTGCCATCTAGTCCGTCTGATTTTGACCCGGCTTGTCGACTAGGTTTGGAAACAGTGGTGTACAATGAAGGCGTACAGAGTATACCAACACCTGCACTAGGGAACCAAGGCTGAGGGCCGCGACCTGTGTGTCGGACCTAGCAAAGTCCAAACCTCCTTGCAGGGGTCCCTGGTTAACACTGCTGGCACGTTAGACTCCACGCCTCAGTACTGGATCTCGCCAATCCCAAAATACGGGCTAGCATCTACTATCCATCCCCAGCAGTAAATGAATAGCGAAGTGAAAGCTACCATTATTACAGACTCTTGTTGGAGTCCCTGTCCTGGCAAGGGTTTCTTAAAAATTCAGTGCACAAAAATAATTTCTTATCAATAAGGTAGCAGCAATCAAAATGTTACTTTTTCGAGTCTCTACTACCGCCAATGATAAAGAGATCTACTGTAATAGCATGGTTCTGCATGATATAAAGCAACAATATTCCATTGTAAAGGCAGTGCCCAATGCCACCTCAACGGGAAGCGGTCATAATCCCGACCGATGGCATTCCGGTGTTCAGAATGCAGATGCTGTTCCAGTGCTGTCAGTTTTAGGTACTAGGGGGGAGGTTAGGTTTAGGCTGCTGGTAGGGTTAAGGGTTAAGTAAAGCTTACTTACCTGGAGGTATCGGGATTGTAACCTGGTCGGGATGCCGGCATTCTGACCACCGGAATCCCGGGCGCCTGCATCCCGTATCCATCCCACCTCATCTGCAGGATTATTAGTGAATGGTGAAATTATGATATCAGTTATTTTGGAGCCTCATGTGAACCAGATGTTTCCAGTTACTTAAAGAGGCCAATTCCTTCTTTGTTTTTAGTACTGTTATGGCTTACTGTTAAAATTGAGAAAATATGAGTGCTCACTATGCATTCTATATGGAAAATATATTCTTGCCGTCATAAATGCTGTTTTATGTTATGATGGCAAACTAAATCTTCTGTATGTTCACAGTATGCCTGTTGGACAAAGTAGGATTGGTTGAGCCAAGCTTTCATATAATTAATAAATTGACTTTATACCATTAGTGTAAATGAGCAACTTGACATAGATGATATAAAGACTTTGGAGAAAATGCCAGGATGCCAGAAAAACAAAGCAATGATTTATGCTATGTTGTAAGAAGACATTTACAAACCAGTACATTTTGGTGGAACTGGAAACTAGGAAAATTATCATTTTACTGAAATGGAAATTAATATATATATATATATAAAACTTGTGTCCTTGCTGCCTCGTCTCCTGGAGGAAGTACAAGGGTTACCTCACATTTTAGTGGAAACACAGATTATATATCTTGCTGAGATATATTCTTGACCATCTTAGAGTGATGCATCTTGTACAATAATTGTAGCATTACTGTCATGTTCCATAGTGCTTCAGGTTGCCGATCAAATGTAGCTAGTAAATACTGCTACAATGTTGCTGTCTATTTGAAGACATCATGGCGTCTTATGGAGACATTAACTGGTTTGTTGTTGAAGAAATTGTTTTATAGGATGTTCCCATTAGAGGAAATAGGCCTAGGTTCAGATAGCTATTTGAGTCCTTGCTTAATGTTTAAATCCCAGTTGTGAATTGTGTAATGTCAAACCCCACAGGTGAACTATGGAGCTGTAATTACTTTATCTTAATCATCTAGATTCCTTCCATCAACACTTCCCCTCTTCTCTGACCTGCTCATCTCTACTCCCCTCGCTTTCTTCCTCGTTTATGTCTCAAGAGATCTCAGGGATTCCATTAGATGCTATTTGACAGCTGTTATAGTGTTACACATCCCTCCAACAATGACCTTTCATAAAATATTTAACAGCTTAAGTGGGTTACCTTACAAAATATATCCATTTAAATTATTGTGATTGGGTGGCCTTTTTTATTTTATTAGAATTCCATGCATAAATGCATTTATACGGAGCCCTAAATAAGAAGCATTGCTTGCTTTTCTGTTAATATATAATCATTATGTACAACTAACCCCTTCTTTAAAGACAAAATTACAATAATGCTTTAATTGTACTTGTAATTGTTGAGATTATACATTGCATGTTACATATATAGGTGGGCTGATTGAAAAGTAAAGCAACTGATTTTTTTATTCAGAATTGGATGACTCCACAGGATCTGAACATTTTTCTTTTTCAAAGTAGCGTCCTTCACATACAAGATATTTTTTTCCGTGTTTCAACAACAATTCAAAGACATGTAGCAGACTGTCTTGTGCGGGTCTATTTTTTACTGGAAAAATAGGTTCAGGAACTGTGGGTGGAGCTACTGGGAGTGGAGCTATAGAAAAACAATTTTATATATATATATATATATATATATATATATATTTAGAACAGTAGGCATTCAAAAGGGACTTTAAAATAAAATGAGTCTTACAGAAGATACATTTTGTCCCAGGACATTACTTCATAGCTAATGAGAGGTTCAGGAGCGGAGTTCCTGCTGAAAAATAGCACTGGTTTTGTGACATCACTTTTAGTGTTGCAGCTGTGGCATTTTTCACTTCATCATCCGTTGAGAACTTCTTTCTGTGCAGTTGTGTTTCAGGGTTGGGAATGCCCGGAAATCACAGGCCACTAAGTCCTGCTATATGGAGGGTGTTCCAGTGCTGTCTGTCCCATTAATTTCAGTCAGTGCTGCCAATGCAACAGCAGCAACATGTGGTCGGGCATTGTCTTGGAGCAAACACCAACATTTCTTCAGCAAATGTGGTCTTTACTTCCTCATGGCTCCATGCAAATGGCATACTAGTCACCATAAATTGTCTGTCCATGGGGAACCCAGTGCTGTAGGATTATACCGTGCGCATCAAAGAACAGTAGAAGCATGACTTTACACGCCGAAGGAATCATACAGAATTTTTTGGGCTTAAGTGAATTTGCGGGTTTTCATACAATAGACTATTGTTTCGATTCCGGATCATAATGACGAATCCACGATTCATCACACGTCACAATCGATGTCAGGACCTCTGTTATCCTCTCTGACATTCGACCGGTGTTCTTGCACGATTCTTCTCATCGTCGCATCTGCTCTTCTGTGAGGTTCCTGGGTACCCACCTGGCACGCACGCAATGCATTTTCAGTTACTTTGGCACAATATGCTGAACCCGTTCAAATGAGATGCCAAGTGAAGCCGAAAGTTCACGTAAGATTAACCTTCTGTCATATTGCAACATCTCCGCAGCTTTGGCAATGTTGACTTCTGTAACAGCGGTGGTTGCCTCCCAGAACGCGCTTTGTCAGTCACTTGCGTGTTACCCCCTTTGTAGTGCTTCCACCACCGAAATACAGCAGCACGCCTAATTGTTTGTTTCTCCACTGTATACTTGCGTAACATTTCATGAGTTTCAATTCTGCTTTTTCCAAGTTTAACACAAAATTCAATCACACATCTCTGACGTAATCTCAGACACGTTTTCCTCATCCGCCATGATGAAACATATGAAGATCTCCCACTCGCTGTGACCAAACAAAGAAGACTACGGCAGTCCAACCGCATGTTCAGACACATCGATGTATGAGCTTCACATTAACCAGCATAGCATTGCCACGTCTACCTATAGAACAGAGGCAGTATCACTACTTTTCAATCAGTCCTCATACATTCATTGTCAATGGGATTTTGTTGATTACTAATACCTCTTTTCCACCAAAAACCCGGGTCCGACCTGGGTTTTCAGATATGGTTCCAACCCAGGTCAGACACTGTTTACACAGCACCATCGATCTGGGTTACTCTCAGGTCATCCCCGTTCACACTGGACCCAGATCTGCCCTGCTAAACTTGTGAGGTCATAAAAAGTGGGAGGTGACTACTCCACAACTACCAATCAGCTAATTTTATGCATGACCCAGGTCGGATAAACCAGGTTGCGCTGTTTACACTGCACTATTACCCAGGTCCATCCTGGGTCCGACCCTGGTAGCTACCTGGGTTGGATTACCGGGTCACTTGACCCTGGTTATTTTCAGGGACCCTTTTACACTGAGCTGCGACCCGGGTAGACCCAACAATAAACCTGTGCTTTAGCTCAGGTGTAAAAGAGGTATAAATGAGAACATATGTGATGTATATTAAAGTGACCAGATACTAGCTTTCATTAGTTTAACTTTAATAGCTTTCTGAAAGCTGGGATCCATTTGGTTGCTATGGGTTACAGGACACCGTTGTGTTTTGCAAAAATGTTACAAAAAAAAAGCCCAAGATGAAATGGGCTCAATTGAAAATTTAAATTTAGGGATAAGATATACTGAGAGTCCTGGCATGACAAGAGGTCACACACTGAAAATTAATTATGCAGGTTAGATTTTAGGGTTCTTAGAATAGCCTGTCTGTGGACAAAGGGAATATACAAAACTGTGGACAGCGCCAGGGACAACCTAATCACGCTGATTATATGGTATACAGTATATGGTTGATTTGCCTCATCCAAATCTGTTACTGTTTTCACTGTGAAATTCTTTTGGAGTGATATAATGTTAAAGGGAGGGGAGTCAGTTTATCAAAAACATACAGTACAGAGCGCAATGTGCTTTTGCCTTTGAAAAACACTTTAGAAGATTTATGGATAAAACAGTGTCCATTGTTTTATAGTTAATTAGAAAAGATCAGCATTTTGTTGTATTTGCAGAAAAAACATACACAGTATTGCACTTAACTCAGAGTTTCCCAAACTCTGCCATTACAGTCCAGGTTTTAAAGATATCCATGCTTGAGTCCTGATGGGCAAATCAAATTGACTGAGGTATTAATTAAGTCACCAGTGCGCAAACATGGAATCCTTAAAACATGGACTGTAATGGCGGAGTTTGGGAATCTCTGACTTAATTGAAATCTCCATAATTTTTTTGCATACCCCTAAGTAATATGTAATATGATCTGTGATTTAGGATTTCCTGTACAATAGTATCAGTTGAGTAAATGCAATAAGGCAGAGGTACAGAGTTAATGCGGTGTAGTGCTGCTCTATTTGTGCAGAACTTGCACCTAGATGTGTAACAACACACACAGGTTTATAGAGCACAATGGTGGCATTTGTAGTTTGAGTAGAAATTTGCATTGAGTGAAGGGAACATTTGGGTAAAGTGATGGCACCCTTTCATGTAATTAAAATTAATTAAATGAGTGGAGTGTGTGCTCAGTGCTTCTTTTGCTGTTCCCTAACTGCTCTAATGGCCAGTGAAAGTGTATGACAAACAGACCTTCACTGGCAGTTAGAGCAGACAGCTACAGAGGCAGGTCCCCTCTCTGTCTGGGCCCGGGAAAGTAGTCCTGGCAGTTCCTGACTGATGGCAGCCCTGGGCCTATCACCTACTGGGGGCATTTTTAAACCTCACACATTCAAAGTTATCTACACTTCATCTTAGCCATCAAGCAGAGCATAGAAAGGGATACCTATTCCACATCAAAACAATACCTTAGAATGTAAGCTCTTATGAGCAGGGCCCTCTACCCTCTTGTGCTTCTCCTTCTGTACGTTCATCTACTTCTTACTCCCGACTAGCGCACCTAACACTTGGCTGCTTTGCTCTGTTCCAAATCTTGGTGTTATGGTCGCTAATGTAGCAATGTATATTATCCATGTCCTGGTCCTGTATTGTATTGTACAGTAAGCCACTGGTCAACTTATTTGTTTATGTACTTTGTAAGGTGCTGTGGAACACTTGTGGTGCCATATAAATAAATGATAATAATAATAATAATAATAATGATGATGATTGGGCCTTACAGACCTAACTTAGCCCCTCACAACTGTATGAAGTTCATAAATCAGTGACTCGTCACAATTTTTTGTGATTCTAAACAGAATTTAAAGATATATTGCTAGCCTGAAGTCTCACTGACATTCAAACAGCACTGAGTAATGCTAATTAATGTAGAGGTCCAATGATGACTAAAGTAGATATACTGATGAAATTTGATAAATTAAATATATTACAATAAAATTACAATTCATTGAGCTACAAACGTTCTGCTCATGAAGGGATTAAATTAGGACAGAATGAATGAAGCGGGTTAATGTATGTTATTGTTTTTAGTTCTTGATCATTTTTTTATTTTGCTGTCTACTTTTGTGTTTAACTTGTAATTGACATTGGCTCTCCCTGACTTAAAAGGTGATCCTATGGAAGTTCTCTCATTCAGATGCCTCTGTTTCTCCATGGGCCAAGCTGTTTGTGTGGGCCTCAGACAGCCTGTGTTTCTACATTTAACATTGACACAAACATGCTGTGTTCCATCTGCAACTGTTGTTATAATTAGCTGTGCACACCTGACTAAGTTTGCCAATCACAGTTTAAGCCAAATAATATTGAAGCCAAGCAATGCGATTTCAACCCAAACTGTGCAGAAAGGTTTTAAAATGTACTTATTACTGACTTAAACTAAATTTTCCAAACAAACAAAACCATTGACTATTCAGACTGTGATAGAACGATATTTTGGATGGATTTTGTCGACAACCATAATGTAGACTCTCTCATTATATAGACACCATAATATCAACAGGGACAACATGTTGACATGTTTAGCATCTCAAAAAACACAATGTGGACCTGCAACATGTCTACACTGACAAAATAATGACAGCCAACAGGTCGATAAGTACATAATGTCGACATCCAGTTTCAAGCCTAACCTTAAGCCCAACACTAAAATTTATTTTGCCAACTTTTTGACTGGGCTGACATTTTGCAGGTGGCGACATTGATATTTCACACAGTGTCGACTTTTTGAATGTCGACATTGTGATTGTTAATATGCTGACTACATCCCTTGTGTACAGTAGGATCTCCCACAATGTTCAATATAAAATATGAACATTATGAAATGGTTGCAATTATTACTACTGTGTAAATGGAGGGGAAAACCCTGCTAAATTGTGTGTGAACCCTTATAATGCAAGTGTACACCCTCATATTATAACAGGGGTGTGTGACTGGAGCTGTCCCACAGCGCTCTGTGGGCGGCACCATCATTGCCCTGCACCCTTTGCTTCTGGCTAGCAGCCAGTAGCCCTGCGGCAGTGCCGCCAGGAGCATTCTTTGGACACTTACAGCATGCCATGCACCCTGGCAACCTAAGGATGCTCTAGGCAGTGCTGCACTTCCCAGTGCTGGCAGCCCCGCCCCCACTGTGCTGCTGGCAGCCCCACCCCAACTGTGCTGCTGGCAGCCCCGCCCCCACTGTGCTGCTGGCAGCCCCACCCCAACTGTGCTGCTGGCAGCCCCGCCCCCACTGTGCTG
This sequence comes from Taudactylus pleione, assembly GCA_031769625.1. Taxonomy (NCBI): domain Eukaryota; kingdom Metazoa; phylum Chordata; class Amphibia; order Anura; family Myobatrachidae; genus Taudactylus; species Taudactylus pleione. The sequence continues at coordinate 3,023,326 of JAUIMM010000086.1, forward strand.
CTGGCAGCCCCGCCCCCACTGTGCTGCTGGCAGCCTCGCCCCCACTGTGCTGCTGGCAGCCCCACCCCAACTGTGCTGCTGGCAGCCCCGCCCCCACTGTGCTGCTGGCAGCCCTGCTCCCAATGTGCTGCTGGCAGCCCCGCCCCCACTGCGCAACATCATGATGTCCTGCGGGGATGACACAAGGTGCTTGGAAACACTGTTTACAGCACTGCAATATAGTAACAATAATTACTTTTAAGACAGGACATCATGTCTTCACTATCACTGATTTATTCATATCAATACTGTTGTTCGTTCTTGTGCCCTATTTAACTCTAGATTTTGCATAGTTGTAATACCAGCTGGCAGTGAACACTAATAGGGGAATTCAATATGGAGCGATAAGTCAGTTTTTTGCGTTAATATCGCACCTATGACGTCATTATCGCAGGTTTTAGTTTTACACCGTATTCAATTTCAAAGACTTTTCGCAGGTTCGAAAAGTCTTTGAAAAAAAACGGGGATAACTTTTCACCACTGAATAGGTGGCGAAAAAAAGTGCAGAATTGGGGTTTAGGGGTGCAGACTTAAAAAAAAATAGCCTGCACCCCTGGGAATGACATTTTAAAAATAACTGTGTCAAAAAAAAAAAAAATAGGGACACCCCAAAAAATTAATTTAAAGATTGGGGTGAAAAAAAAAAAATGGGAAAAAATTGTTTAACAATAGGGAAATAGGTTCAGGGCTATTCTGCAAGTATGCGGCAGGTGTTTTCTAGAATAGATTAATAGCGGCAGGTGCACAGTTGCAGAATTTTTTAAAAATTACTTTAGGGACATAAAAATATGCTAGTACCCATTTTCATGTACCCCAAATTTGATGGGACCACTTAAAAAAATGAAAAAAAACCCCTTAAGTGCTATATATATATAAAAATATACTTACCTGAATCCACGCTGCTGCTGCTCTGATCCGCGACGCCGCTCCCGCCGCCGCCCGCCAGTCCTCCCAGGCTGGTGCGCTCAGCATTATGGGACAGACGTCATGACGTCTGTCCCATTAGCCACTGCAGGAGCCGGACGGAAGTCCGGCTCTTGCAGTGGGTGCTGCAGCAGTCAATGAGAGTCTATCTGACTCTCATTGGCTGCTGTTTAACACACGCATCGCTGCCAGCGCTGGCGGCGATGCGTGTGTTATGCACAGCCTGAGCCCGCCTCCTAGCGCTATTGGCCAAGTGCTCAGGGGGAGGGAGCGGGCTCAGGTGTGCAGCACAGGACTGGCGCTGGAAGCCTAGCGCCGGTCCTGTGTAAATGTGTAGCGCTGACCGCACTCATTGCAGTCGGCAGTACACTGGCTAACTAAGGCGGGTGGGCGGGCCGGTACCGTGGCCAGCGGCGCCCAGGGCATGCACCCCGCTCGCCCTGTCCTAGTTACGCCACTGGGTGCTGCATCACACACACACATACAGGTGCTGCATCACACATACAGATGTGTATATATAAATATATATATATACTGTGTATATATATATATATATATATATATACACACACACGCAGGGGCACCGAGCGTGAGGGAGGAGGGGGGGGGTGCTGATTGCCCGTGCCCGGCCATGCCAGGGGGCCCGGGCTGCAGCACAGCAGTAACTGTTTGCATTTTGTTTTTGACCTTTTTACTTTAAGAAAAAAAAATCACCTTTATTAAAACCTCTGCGAACGGCAGTTCGGGTGGGGGGAGTGTGTGTAGGGGGGATGTCTTGGCCACCGGACTGTGTGTAACTCACAGCCGCCGAGCCGCTACGGAGCGAATCTTTCCCGAGCCTGTTGAAGAGTGAGAGCCTTGCGAGATGATGACATCATATCTAGGAGGTGTTTTGCAACACCCCCATCCACCCGTGTCCATAGGCCACCATCCTAAAGCAACTTCTCACCCCCTATTGACAATAGATCCCTACAGTGGACATAAATCCCACAACCCATTAGATCCCACACCCCATTAGTAGTAAAAAAATCTGTTCTGTAAACCAACCCTCCCCATGTAAAAATATCCTATTTCTTTGCCCCTTCCTCCTCCTACCCTGTGACTAATATTTTTTTGTATTATTTACCCCCTCCCTCTTCCAGCATCATATTTCTATAAATTACATTTCCCACACCCCCACTTATGCTGCATCCTGCCCCCCTGTTTACACCCACCGCCAAAGGCATACACCCCCACTCGCCCATATTCAAAGCGTAGTGGAGTGAATGACAGGAGGGACTGATGATCAGTCCTCCCTGCTGAAACTGATTTCTGCACTTGCAGAGATCAGCAAAATAGTGCTTGGAGGGGAACTAAGGGGGAGCGATTCTGGGTAGCGATTTCGGATGTGATGTCGGTGGTCACAGACTGTAGCGTCACTTAGGTAGTCCGGGGAGAGCAGCGGGGAGAAGTTTTCGCATGTGATGCGACCTTGCCAGCTGAAGTACAGCTGGCTGCGGTCGCACCCATGGAACTAGCCACACCCCATGGCATAACCACACACCCTGTGCTGACCACACCCACACAGCACTGGTGACGCTCCCACATCACTAGTCACATCCCTTGTAGTGGCACACAATAGGCCCTTAATAAATTTCAGCTCCAGACCCATGTGAACCTTTATCTGGCACTATGACAACTATATCTCTGGCTTTTTATCACTAGTTAACTCCTCCTTCATCTATTTGCACATATTTTTGCCATGCCTGTCTATTCACTGGGTACACCCACTTTGGCAGATGGTTACACCCCTTCAGCTGGCCCCTACTATTGCAATCCCCTGGTGGGCCCTTCATGCCCCAGTCCGACACTGGCGGTATTAACTGTGGTGCGGATTATTAACCTAAATAAATACAATAAATACTGTACAGTAGTGCAATGTACAGCAGGCTGCACGTGTTCATTACATACTTGCTAACTGCCTGAAATAGCAGCAATCTCCCTGTCTCCCGGAAAGGTCTAGCTATCTCACTGATTGCATCTTATCCCCATTATGTAGCTGATATATTAAAAAAACTAGAGCTATATGTATTCAAATGGGATCATTCATATCGGAGCCGTAACTAGACTTTTTGGTGCCCTGTGCCAGAGAGAGCATTTGGCGCCCCCCACCCCCATTTTTTAAATAGGGACATAAGATAGTGCACCTGAAAAAGGGCCATGGCCTCATGGGGAAGGGTCAGGGAAGAGATAGGGGAGGCCAGGAGATGCTGGGGATAAAAGAAGAGGAAGCTACAAGTGAGAAAGATAATAAGCATGAAAATTTACAGGCCCAAACAGCGCCCCTTGCCCTGCGGTGCCCTATGCCATGGCACAGGTCACACTACCCTAGTTACGGCCCTGATTCATATAATTTCCGTGCATTAGTTATAATGCACAATGATCCCTATGGCTACATGCATTTTCTGAAAAGTATCAGTGTGTTTTCATCAACAAATAGATCTTACTAACTGCTTTGGGGCTAGTTTACATTTATATGTAAATCAATTTTATGACACACCTCCCAGATGTAGCAGTACACACCCATTTTACTGCTGAGCTCATAGGTGATGCTTACACAATCTCCGTGAAATGCTTTTTCAAAAGTAGCCAAGTATGGTTCATTGCTTACGTTACACATGCACTCCTACATTTTCGACTCTCTGTAAACATATGCCGTTTATTTCACTATTTACCCAAATTATAATTGTTTTTTGCATCGCACAAGAATTCTTCAATTATCCATAATCATATTTATTCATGCAGCCTCTCCCCTCCTTTACCCCACATAATTGGGGTTCCACTTATATATATATATATATATATATATATATATATATATATATATATATATATGACAACAGCAATTGGAAGCCTAAGTCAGGGCTTCCAGTTGTACTGCACATGTGTTTGCTGGCAAGCCAGGGTATAAATGTGCACAGGAAACAAGACTAGTTTGCCTAATTGTTAACTATTCTTATCTAATATTTGTATCACTCAGCTGCTTCAGTGATATTTTTTAGGTAAACTGGAGCAATTAATGATGTTCCATTGTTGTGATAAGTGGTGATAGGAAATCTGCATTATAACATAATAAATAGGGCCACAGTATGTGTGTACAGAGAGAAAACACAACAGTGCCGGTAAATATATAAGGCTTCTAGTCTTCCAGCCAAATAATAAATTATTTACACGGATAGACCACTTCTGGTTCTTCTCCTAGTGTTGGCTAATTCTTGGCATGTTTTTCTTATGGTGTTTTGCAGATAGGAGGGAAAGGAGGGGTGATTACAAAAAAAAATCCCTCTTCAAACTTGTTGCTGTCAAAAACGTGGAAATAAGATTTTTCCAGAGCAGTGTGAGAGATGTGAGAGGCTGCAGTGCCATCTATTGCTGGATTCCCAGCTATCGCGTTGTGAAGACCAGTGTGACTTTGCCAAACATTTATCTCCTTAGCTGGATAGAAAATGATTTTATTAATTGCTTCATTTATCCCCCTTCTTTTTGCCTAGATGCGATTGGCTGGGCTGGTACCTAGTGGGATTGGGCTCACAGACTCAAACCAGTGACTGCCATATGTCTCTTATTAGCCCCGGATGTTAATTGCAAGGCAGCAGGAAGAAGCATTTTTACATATCAAAGCAAATGCTCTAGCCATAACCCCTTCTCTTCCAATTGTAATCTTAGTGCAATATCCACACTTCAGGCAATATGTTGTATGAGAACCCACAAGATGTTAAATGAGAGCATTACACTGCCTCTATTTGTGTGATTCTAAACCCTTCTAGTTCTTGAAGGTTAGTGCATTTGTAAAGTGCTGTATATCTAGAAAGCCATCATGTTATTTACAATATGAATTAAAGTAAAATTCTATGAGTGACTTTGGTGCAAATGTATTTGGTAAAGGACCCGCATTAGACTATGGTATGGTTTCCTTTATAGCAAAATAAGCACACAACTTTTGTGGTATTTTCTTTTAACTCTAAATGGTCATAGTAAAACCAAACAGGCTATTTTGTAAACAAAAGTCCATTATAATTTTTCATCTTTGGTTCGATACATTCTCTATCAGGAGTCGCATGTAGACCTTTGTATGTGTAAGGCGGATGCTTCCTATGGCTGTGGGAGAGGATGTCAGAGAGCTGGAGAACAGTCTCTACTAGGAACTGAGCACATGGTGAAGATAAAAGCAGGGTGATATCTCATGCGTTATGGCTGTTAAATTGCCTTATTTCCATATTAACCCTGATATTGAGATGATATGGGGCCTATTCACCATGACATAATTATCACTAGTGACAATTATGTTTTAAACAAGGATTTCCTCACTGCTGCATGTCTCTCCCCTCTCTATTCCCCTCTGTCTTTCACCCCCTAAGCCCGCTGCGCCCTCCTGTGTCAGATTCGGCCACCATGGGTGTCCAATGAGGCCCCCCCCGTGGGTGTCCGATCCGGCCCCCTTTGCAGGTGTTAGAGCTGCCCCCCCCTGCGGGTGTCCCATACCCCCCTCCCCCCGCCGCCACATCCTCTCCTCCCTGCTCGCCTTTCACCTGTCGGTGAGTCCGGGCCACTTGTCTGCGGTGCCCTCCAGGGCTCTGCAGTGCAGACACAGCAGGGAGGGATCTTAATAGATCTCCCTGCTGTGGATGGCATGTAAAACTTCACGGGCTGCCGTGTAAATAGCAGGCTGTAAAGATTATCGGTGTCTGAACGCCATCTCAGGATGGCGTTCAGTTACACCATCAAGTTCCCAAAAAAATGCTTTTTCAGAACTTGCTGAATGGCCCTGACAGTTATTTTTACAATAATCTTGTTACTGGTCTTCCCCAAAACAGACTCTCACCATTACAATCCATTTTTAATGCACCTGTGAGGTTGATCTTGTTTGATAAAAGTTCATCAACTGCTACTCCACTCTGTCAGTCCCTCCATTGGTTACCTGTATTCTACGAAATTCAGTATTAAATACTTTTACTTACAGATAAGGCTATGAACCAAACCACACCAACATACATCTCTTCACTTATCTCAGAATATCTCCCAACCCGACATCTCCGCTCTGCACAAGATCTGCGTCTCTCAATCTCACGCATCACCTGCTCCCACATGACACTTTAGGACTCACCCGCTCTGTGGAATGCCCTCATATGCATAATAAGACTTTCGCTATTTAAGTAACTGATAATAAATAATTATCACCTTATCTGGGTTGTGAGTGGGTAACATAAGTCACTCGCCAAAAGCTGCCACATACCAAAGTTTTGGGTTATCTGTCGATGTGCACTTTTATTTTACATGCTGTACAGTATATACCAATATTGGGTAGTGGTGCAATACTATAGTGATGCAATATTTGATTTTCAGATTACTAGCCCAATTTCCCACAAAAATAAGTAAAATAAAAAGAATAAAACAAGTATTGGAGATAATAAGATCCCATATAGAAAACGTATATTGCTAAAATTATATAAGAGACTGAAAAGCAATACAGCACAATATTCAAGACGGCATCCAGATAGCAAACATTGAAGCTGAAAAATGGATGGCAAGGTATTGTAACTCTTAACCTCAAAACATTTTCACATAAATAGCATAAAACAGTAGAACTTATAATAATGGTCCACTAAATACTAAAATAAGAACTTTGTAACACATGGGTCACAGAATTGGCATAAAGCATATGTGAAATTTTTACATTTATTGTTGAAAATTATTTTATACCACAGTATCAACATGGTTTTGATACTGTGTCCAACATGGTCCAGTAATATCGCTAACATCGATGCACATCGGTGGCCATGTTACCCTTGCGGCAGGTCTGACCTGCCGCAGCCTTGGGAGCTCTTTTGAAATGCAGAGCTGCGTATGCACACGCAGTGGATAATTTATGCACGTCCATGTAACAGTGTTTACACTAGGGGCGTGCATCAGCCACTTTTCATGTTTTGGATCTGGATCTTTCTTCGTGTTTTGGATCTGGATTGGTTTTGCCAAAACCACTCTTCCGTGTTTTGGGTTCTGGGTTTTGTGTTTTGGATCTGTATTTTTTTTTTAAAAAAAGCATAAAAACAGCTAAAATCACAGAATTTGTGGGGGTTTTCTGCTCCTATGCTATTATTAACCTCAATAACATACATTTTCACTCATTTCCAATCTATTCTGAACACCTCACAATGTTGTTTTTAGGCCAAAAGGTTGCACTGAGGTAGCTGGATGACTATGCTAAGCAACACAAGTGGGCAGCACAAACACGTGGCCCATCTAGGAGTGACACTGCAGTGGCAGACAGTTTGAAAAACTAGACCCCAAACAGTACATAATGCAAAGAAAAAAAAAAAAAAAAGAGGTGCAAGATGGAATTGTCCTTGGACCCTCCAACGCACCCTTATGTTGTATAAACAGGACATGCACACTTTAACTTTTAGCGCCAGGGTCTGCCACATGACTGTGGCTGAAATGATTGGTTTGTTTGGACCCCCACAAAACAAGCTGGCAATTAATCTGTCCCTACACAAACTGACGCTACGGAGGCAAGATGTCGTCCTCATCCTCCTCATCCACCGATTCCTCACCCTCTTCAGTGTTGTGTACATCCTCATCCTCACAGAGTATTAATTCGTCCTCGCTGGAATCCACCACCACAGGTCCCTCGGTACTTTCTGGAGGCTGGTCTCCCTGAAAGAATTGATAATTAATTTTGATGAACATCTTCTCCACATTTTGTGGAAGCAAGCTCCTATGCCTTTCGATGACAAGGTTCCCGGCTGTACTAAACACTCTTTTGGAGTACACACTGGAGGGGGGGAACCTAGGTAAAATAGAGCCAGTTTGTACAGGGGCCTCCAAATTGCCTCTTTTTCCTGCCAGTACAGGTACGGACTGTCTGACATGCCTACTTGGATGCTGTCACCGATGTAATCCTCCACCATTCTGTCAATGGTGCCAGTATCATATGCAGTGACAGTAGACATGTCAGAAATTGTTGCCAGGTCCTTCAGTCTGGTCCAGATGTCCAAACTTGGTCTTGTCTGGCGTGCATCACTACTAGCGGGTTGCTTAGGATACCTAAGTTGTTTCCTGGCAGCCCCAGTTGCAGGAGAAAATGAAGAAGGAACTGTTGACGTGTCACATTCCGCTTCAGCTGACAGTGTTTTCACCAGCAGGTCTTTGCACCTCTGCAGGCTTGTGTCAGCCGGAAAGAGAGGCTTTAAACCTAGGATTGAGCACGGTGGCCAAAATGTAGTGGTCTGATTCCAACAGATTGACCACCCTCGAATCCTGGCAAAGCGAATGAAGGGCTTCATCCACAAGTCCCACATGCCGAGCGGAATCACTCTGTCCTTCACTTTCTCCAGCTGCTTCTGCAAAAACCTGTTGAGGGGAATGACTCAAGCTGGCAGTGTCTGAACTGACTTCACGTGTGGCAAGTTGGAAGGGCTGGAGAACCTTGCACAACACGGAAATCATTCTCCACTGTGCTTGAGTCAGGTGCATGCCCCCTACTTTGCCTATGTCATAGGTGGATGTATAGGCTTGAATGACCTTTTGCTGCTCCTCCATCCTCTGAAGCATATAGAGGGTTGAGTTCCACTGCGTCACAACCTCTTGCTTCAGGTGATGGCGGGGCAGGTGTAAGAGTGTTTGCTGGCGCTCCAGTCTTCAGCACGCAGCCGCTGAATGGCGAAAGTTGGCAGAAATTTTTCGGGCCACCCAAAGCATCTCCTGCATGCTCCTGTCGTTTTTCAGAAAATTCTTCACCACCAAATTTATTGTACGAGCAAAACATGGTACGTGCTGGAACTTGCCCAGATGTAATGCCCGCACAATATTGGTGGCGTTGTCAGATATCACAAATCACCAGGAGAGTCTAAGTGGGGTAAGCCATTGGGCGATGATTTCCCTCAGTTTAAGAGGTTGTCGGCGGTGTGCCTCTTACTGAAACCGGTGATACACAGGGTAGCCTGCCTTGGAACGAGCTGGTGTTTCTGAGATGCTGCTACTGGTGACGCTGCTGTTGTTGCTGCATAAGGCCATACATCTACTCAGTGGGCTGTCAGTCATATAGTCCTTAGTCTGCCCTGTTCCACTAGTCCACATGTCCGTGGTTAAGTGGACATTGGGTACAACTGCATTTTTTTGGACACTGAGGACACTTTTCTGACGTCGCTGTACTTTCTCAGTATCGTCTGCCTAGTGAAGTGGAATCTAGATGGGATTTGGTACCGGGGACACACTACCTCCATCAATTGTCTAAATCCCACTGCACTAATGGCGGATACCGGACACACGTCTAACACCAACATTGCTGTCAAGGCCTCAGTTATCCGCTTTGCTTCAGGATGACTGCTGTCTTACTTCATCCTCCTCGCTAAGGACTGTTGAGGGATCAATTGCTTAGTAAAAGAAGTAGTGGTATACCTACTCCTCTCTGGGATGATGAACGACTCCCAGCAGCGGCAGCAGCAGTTGGCGTAGCAATGCAGGATCCTCCTGAGGATTCCCGGATAGGAGAGTCAGTCATGCCAGTGACATTGCCTGCAGGTCTACTTCCGATCCTGACTGAGGAGGAAATTGACGAGGAGGGAGTTGACGGTGTGGTTTGCAGGCGCTTGGATACAACAGGAAAAATGTATTTAGGTGTCCCTGGACTGCTTATGGTCTTAGCCAGTTTCTGAACTTGACAGTAACTTTTTATGAACGCGCTGCATGTGATGTATAAGGGAGGATGTTCCTAGGTGGTTAACGTCCCTACCCCTACTTATTCCACCTTCACATATGGTACATATGGCAAGACAGTTATTGTCCGGATTTGAAATATTTCCAGACCAAAGAGGTGGAATGTTTGGTCTTCTGCCCAGGCATGACCGCGATGGGCTTTTTCATCCCACGGACAACAACTGCCTCCCCTGGTGCCTGATTTAAACAAACCACCTCACCATCAGAATCCTCCTCGTCAACTTCCTCCTCAGCGCCAGTTACACCAATATCCTCATCCTGTACTTCAACAGTGACATCTTCACTTTGAATATCAGCAAGTGGACTGTGGGTGCTCCTTCCAGCACTTACAGAGGGCGTGCAAATGGTGGAAGGAGCCACTTCTTCCCATCCAGTGTTGGGAAGGGCAGGCATCGCAACCGCCGCCACACTTAGACTCTCCTTGGGGATTTGTGATATCTTCTTAGAATTAGAAGACACAGGCCCTCATTCAGACCCACTCGCAAGCGGGCGCACGTACGTTAGGCGTACGTACAAAAATATTTAAATTCAATGGCTCGCTCGTATTTTCGTTCGCATCTAAAATTCCTCCCTAAACTCTGACGACCCCTCCTCTAACTAACGAGCGTACGAAATAGCGAGCGTACATCCCCGAAATGGCTTGAAAGGAACGCACGCACAAGTATAAACAGGAAGTGGCCTTGTCAGATGTCGATTACCTGCTCCTTTATTCTGCCTACCTCCATCAATCGTATCATGCCAATCAATGTATCAATTAGCTTAATTGTTTTTTTTTTTTCAACACAATGCAAGAAACTTTACTCTTGTCCGTGTTTGTGTTTACCCGCAGAATACGTACGGATGAAACATTCGCTTTTATTGTTCAAAAAACATGTGAACCACAATTAAACAATTGTTCTATTGCTGTGGATCCCCGCATATTTCCCTGGGTTCATTTCTTTATTTAAATTTGCTTACGCATGTCACTGCATCAAGCCTATCATAACTCTCCAGAGATTTCTGGCCCTGTCGAACACATGACTCATACACTAACCAATAAAATTGCTCCTGTTAATTTCCAAAATACATTAGCCAATCAGAAAATTTTTACACACTTTATCAAAAATGATTTTTAAGAAAAACACCATTGCCATCATGAGAGCCTCCGCATTCACCAGGCGCGAGCTGCTGGTGCTTACGGAGGTCATGGATCGCCGGATCACCAGCCAACCTCATCCCATCACCAACCGGCAGAAGCGCTCCGCGTATGCGGAGGCACGGTCCCGCCTGCGGTCCTTCGGCTCACGCCGCAACATCGGGCAGCTGGAGCGCAGGTGGTCCGACCTGCAACGGCAAACGCCCCGCTTGCTGGCATGCTTTCGCATGCAGATACAGGAAAGTAAGTGTTATGTATTGTGGTTTTAATGTTTGTGGGGCAAACTGCGTGTGCATGTTTTCCTGTCTGTCCTATTTATTATTTGTACTCATATCTGCGTGTGCATGTTTTCCTGTCTGTCCTATTTATTATTTGTACTCATATCTGCGTGTGCATGTTTTCCTGTCTGTCCTATTTATTATTTGTACTCATATCTGCGTGTGCATGTTTTCCTGTCTGTCCTATTTATTATTTGTACTCATATCTGCGTGTGCATGTTTTCCTGTCTGTCCTATTTATTATTTGTACTCATATCTGCGTGTGCATGTTTTCCTGTCTGTCCTATTTATTATTTGTACTCATATCTGCGTGGGCATGTTTTCCCTCTATTTCTGATTTATTCATTCTACTCCTATTTGGCTTATTTTTTGGGTTGTTTTTTTTTTTTAGTTTTGGTCCCCGGATTTGTCCATAAACTAACCGCAATTTCTTTGACATATTTTAGGGGGACAGCCAAGACTCCGCCGTCACCGTCCGTCCAGACGGCGTTCCCGGCCACTATCCCCAACCCCCAGCCAACACTCCACCCCAAATCTTTCCCCTATTCCCCACTCCTCCCCATCCTTCCCAGACCCTCTCCCGGAAATGTCGGGCCTCCTTCCCCTCCGTCCCACTTCCCCCTCTCCTCCACCCACCCCTCTTCCAATTACCCCCTCCCCGGAGTCCATCATAACTCCTCCCCATTCTTTGGGGAATGACGGATCCTCCGAGGAGGATCATGGAGGCATTTCCGGAGCTCCCGTTTTGGCTCCCGGTATGTTTTTATTTTGTTTTTTTTTAAAGCACAAACTGTTTGTATGTAATCATGTGTCGTGCCTTTTTTCGTGTTTTTGTGGCTTGACTTTTGGTGATTTTGCAGTTTGCCTTTACCTCTTCCTGGTGATTTCAACATACACATATCACACCTGTGGGAATTTGTACATAGGCCTTGTATTTTTGGCAGCACCCCCTTTTTTTTTTTTTTTTTAGGTTTAGGAGTGATTTCGTTGTGTTTTTGTTTTTTTAATGTGGATTCCCTATTGTTGTATTAACCCACACACTTTTCTCACCCACAGAGGAACAGAGGCGTCGGCAAGAGGTGGCGGATTGTGTTGGCCAGATGCGCCAACATGTAATTGGCATTCTTGTGGCCCTCGACCGGCTGTCTGGCCTCCTTCGCCAGTAGTTTTTTTATTTTTGTTAACTTTTCAAAATAAATTTATTCAGACAAATATACGTTCTGGCTCATTTTTTAAATCCAAAACCAAGATAGTTTAGCATGACATAAGTAGACTGTTCCTGCAAGGATTTCCCTTTTTTAAAAGTTAGATTGTGTTTTGTCTTTGTATGTCAAACAGACACAAGAAACACATAACAGTAACAATGTCATTTCCCTTTTTGGGTGTAGTGTCAATTACATATTTCTACATTTTACAGGTTCCTAGTTGGTGCGCAAGCTGCTTAGGCCAATCTTACAAATCCCAAGGTTGGGCCAGGCTTCCTTTTGGTGTGGGTTGGGAAGCTGAAAACATATTTCAGTTTAGCTCAATTGGCGTCAGTACTGGATTACCCCTTAGTCAAATGTAACTTGTGTTAACCTGGTTACACTTGCTGTTAACGTCCCAAAAAAGGAAGACCATTTCACTCTCCAAACATTTATTCACAACATAACAGAGAAAACAAAGTGGTCACTCCCAAAAAAAGAACACAGTGATAAATTCAAATACAACACATACCAAGAAATAATTAAATAAAAACAAAAAATCAAGAACTGGTTGACGAAGGACCATGCCAACATGATTCCACAAACATGGCGTTGCGAGATGGGTTCCAGAATATATGCCCAAAAGGACCAGATCCAGGTTTGGTAAGGGTAGCAGGAAGTAGTGAGCGTTGGAGTGCCAAAGATTATGTGAACAAACAGAAGATGGTGAGAAAAAAAACACAAAATTAGATGTTCGCAAACAAACACAAACACATTAGGTATAAACACTGTAGTTTTGTTACAACTTACCTAAAAAATCTGGCCACCACATCATCGCGTATGGCCCCCCCACATACTGACCTCCGACCAACCTCGGGGGGGCCATCCTCAGGTAAGGCATCCTCTGGCTGCATTGGGACACCACTCCTTATGGCAATGTTGTGAAATATCCCACACAGGACCACAATTTTAGACACCATATCCGGCACATACATGAGCTCGCCACCAGAGCGGTGGAGGCATCTGAATCGGCCTTTTAAAAGGCCGATACAGCGCTCCACCACTTGCCTGGTGGCTGTAAGTGCGGACTTATACGCACTTTGTGGCCCTGGTGTGGGAGCCAAATAAGGAGTGAGCAGCCAGGACATGCAAGGGTATCCACTGTCTCCTGTGAAAAAAAATAGACAACATCAGGAACACTGTGTATCAAGCTTAACATTGTTATGTACTAAAGGTCTACACTTACCCAGAAGCCACGCATCACCAGCTTGTAGGTTGGTTAATTTCTGCCATATCCCTGATTGCCGGATGACGAAGGAGTCATGAGCACTTCCTGGTAATTTAGCATTCAGGGACAGGATCTGGAGGGAGGCATCACATACCACCATTACATTCAGGGAGTGATAGTGTTTACGGTTTCTAAATATTGCCTCCAGCCGTGCTGGAGGCTGAAGTGGTATGTGAGTACCATCCACAACCCCTATGATGTGTGGGAAGCCAGCTATTTGGTAAAAATTGGCCTTGGCCACACTAAGGGCACCCATATCCAAAGGCATTTGAATAAAATGATGGAGGTGCTTGAAAAGTGCCTCCATCACTGCCCTCAGGATCCGGGAAAAGGAGGATTGGGAGATGCCCGCCACTATTCCCACCGTTGTTTGAAACGATCCTGAGGCACAGAAATGTAACACCGCCATAAATTGCGTCAGTGGTGGTATTGCTGTTGGACTGTCAATTTGCCGCTCAAGATCACTTTCTATTAATGAGAGAGTGTCTATGATGATTTTGGGAGGTAGACGGTAGCGTCTTAAAACCTCATCATCGGGCATTCCAAAAAGGGTGACACGTGTTCGAAATATCTGGGGCCTTGCATGCCTACGATGCCTACGCCTGGGACGAGTTTGAGGTTGGTCGTCTTCCGGGAGCAGGGCCAGAACAATTCGCCCCAGATCTACCTGAAATTCAAAGTTTACAATGTAAGGCTTTTGAGCCACCCCAAAAGTAACATAAAACAACTTAGCTTTATGATACCATCCATAGCTGCTTACATGCCGGGGTATTGTCATGATACGTATAAACTGTAAAAAAGCCAAAAATGAGACATCAAAAATTTAGAGGGTGATTTTATGTTTGTCAAATTGGTGCAAGCCAACACATAAAATAGGCGAAACACACATTTGGCCATCGATGAAAACGACATTGCACACCGTACGTCAAATAGGGGTCAAATGGACCCCAAAAATGGAAAAGGGAAAAGCAAAACTGGTTTACATGATGAATAAGCCTCGAAAAATGCGTTAATTATTTCGCAAATGCAAGTCACTACACCAACAGTCAAAAATGCGTAAATTAGTTCGCAAATGCAAGTCACTACACCAACAGTCCAAAATGCGTTAATTAGTTCGCACATGCAAGTCACTACACCAACAGTCAAAAATGCGTAAATTAGTTCGCACATGCAAGTCACTACACCAACAGTCCAAAATGCGTTAATTATTTCGCAAATGCAAGTCACTACACCAACAGTCAAAAATGCGTTAATTAGTTCGCAAATGCCAGAAAAATAATGGACTTACCAAAATCGAATATATAAGATTTCCCTCAAAAAGGTCTTTGGGTCCGAAAGCCAAAACAAACTAAAATAGATGAAATTAGTGTAAAAAAAAAAAAATCAAACAAAAAACCAGAAGTAGACACCAATTGGCCACAAATTAGACTGCACAAAACTTACCAAATCAGGAAACGATGGCAAAAAATACACCAAAAAAATGCGAACGGAAAACCAAAACAACTGTAGCAAACCAAAAAAAATACAAACACCGCCAAATCCTCCAACCGCAAACAACCAAATCCAACCAACTTAACCGCCAACAATCCAACAACGCAACCTCGACTCCACACACACCAAGCCATAAATAGTGTTTATTTTCCCGCACAAATTAAGGATGAATCATAGGGACGCACAATCAATGATGCGGCCGCAAACTAAGGACGCATGTATAAATACGTCACGAAATCACATTTAATTTCTGGTTGATTTCATTCTGGAAGCAGAGACATGGCTTCAGACCAGGGAAACAATGGCCAAAATTCCGGCGGTAAGGCCTTCATGCATTTTGTCTCAATGATTCTTTTAAAACATAATATTGTGCAAGTTGTGAAGTGGCTAAATCTGCATATTTACACAAATAGGTGAGGAGGATGACATGGAAGAGACTGCTGGCCCCAGTCAACCCGCCAAAGCTGCCAAAAAAAAAAGGCAGCCACATTTCACAAGCAAGGAGATGGAGGTTTTGATCCAGAAGTGCGTTGACATCCTGCCCCAGGCAGCCAGGAATATGAGCCAAAGCCAGAAGTGGAGAATGTGGGAGGAGGTCGCCGTTGCTGTCAATAGGGTGGGTGATTATGTCCGTCTAGCCCGGGATGTCAAACGGCGGTAAGTAAACACTTTCCCATCCTATAAACAAACCCCATTGTAAAAAAAAGGATAATGGTTCCAATTTCATTCCACAGATGGGCAGACTTCAAATATCGTCTCAAGCAAAAACTTGCCGACAGGGCTAGGCATGCAAGGGGGACAGGTGGGGGTCCCACCCCTGTGTCATTGGAGTTGACAGACTTAGAAGAGCTGGCACAGGGGTGTGTGCAGGCTGTGGAGGTGTTTGGCGTGTCCAACATGGATACGGACATGCCAGACTTTGCGGCTCCTCATGTTGGCCAAGGTAAGTCTTGTGATGTCACCAACTCTGAAATGCTATTGTGCCAATATGTAGATTCTAATGTGAGTCTTTTCGCATTTTTCCTAACAGAGACAGAGGCGGATGAGTCTGCTCCAGAGGGGAGCCTTGGCCGCAGAATTTCTGCTGGCTCTGCAGGGGAGGAACCAGTACATCCGGCTGAGGACCCTGCAGAAGCCAGTCCAGGGCGTGCCCCCTCGCAGGCAGTGGGCCTCCTCACAGAACTCAATTTTAAATCGGATTTCCATACGGAGATTCTGCAGAGGATGGACGCCAGTCTGATACGGGTGGCTGAGGCCCTGGAGCAAAATGCTGCGGCCAACGTGACCATTGCTCAGGCCCTGGCGGAAAATACCAGGGCCAACATCCGCATCGCCGATGCCCTGGAGCAGCTCGTTCGCCAGCACATGGTGGAGCCGACCTCCCTTCCTGCCGGAACATCCGGATCCTCCACCTCTGGCACAACATCAGCCAATCCTCCAAATGTGCCTAGCCCTGTGCCTAGTCCAGAGGCCACAACATCTGCCTCTGGACAGGCCAGCCCGATGGCATCCCGGACCCGGTCTGGTGCCCACCCTCACCCAGCCAAACGGGCGAGAAAACGGTGACAGCAATGGCGACTTTTCCCACACTCCTCCTGTGCTTGGCTCATATTCCTTTCTGGTCAAAACTTCCCTCTCCTTTCTTGTGAAATGTTTTTAATTTTGGTATTTACGTTTATGTTACCAGTTATGGCTTTTTTTTTTTTTTAACAAATATCTTTGCCACAAAAAAAAGGCAACAAAATATTAGGCCAATTTGTTTGTGTTTAAACAATAAATTTAAAACAAAAAACTGACATTGTATTGTGACATTATTGTACAAATGGGTTACATTTAATCCTGGCCCTAAAGGCAAAAACTGACCCTCTTAAAAAAAAAAAAAGGCCTCTTTAAGGAAAGTTTAAAAAATCACATAGCGATGCAAATTCCACAGTAAACCAAAAAAAAGGGGAGCTAATTAAAACATGATGACATTATTGTTACAATAGGCCATAACCAACAAATTGTGGCCAAAATAAAACACCAAAAATGTACGCTAATTGATTGTGTAATCATGACATTAGCAGCTCTGATTTCCACCTGCGTACGCTTTTGTGCTATCCCAATAAACTGCTTTCCAAACACATACCAAGCCGGTTTTCAATCCAACACTAATTACTTTACTGACCAGCCGCGATTAATCGCAGCACCATCGTTGAGTCCCGGGACGGAGGAGAAGGCCATCGCCAATGTGGTCGAGTAATCCTGACCCTAAGCTGTGCGAGCATTTTGAAGGGAAAGCGGATGTTCCAGTGACGTATGAGACGGTCCGAACACATTTGACGTTCGCATCTGCTAATGTATGTACGCCCCAAAAACGCCTCGCCACGCCTGCGTTTTTTCATCTCCACCCCCGTCAACACCCAAAAACGCCCTGTTCTGTCAATCACATTTGACATGTCACTTCCTGTACGCTATTTTAGGAACGAGAGAAAAAAAGCTCGCAATCTGCCGTACGCACATGCGCAGTGTAACACCGACGCATGCGCGGTTAGTCAACATCGGAACGCAACGAGCGTACTGTTGTTAACGTGCGGCTCTGAATGAGGGCCACAGTTCTTTGCTGTACTTTTGCCAGCTCAACTCGTTTGATTTTTGTAGCGGGAGGAGGGCTTCCATCGACATGTGACGCCGAACCACTAGTCATGAACATAGGGGAGGACCTTAGCCGTTCCTTGCCACTCCGTGTCGTAAATGGCATATTGGCAAGTTTACGTTTCTCCTTAGACGATTTCAATTTATTTTTTAAGGTCATTTTCCTGAACTTTGCCATTTGGGATTTTATATGCCCTCTACTATGACATTGGGCAGACAACGTTGATGGCATTTTATCGTCTATGTCATGACTAGTGGCAGCAGCTTCAGCACTAGGAGGAAGTGGTTCTTGATCTTTCCATATTTTATTGTTATCGGAAAAATTTTTGTCCTCCATTTATGTGATATTAATGCACGTGCGGCTAAGGCACAGAGAAATATATATATATTTTTTTTTCCGGCACTTTGGGGGTTACACCACCCTTCAACAGACGAGCCAGCCGGCCCTTGATTTATGACACAGGTGCACGCTTGGCGCTGCTACTTTGTTGATGCCCGTGCGGCTAATGCGCACACAAGTCACAAACACAGAAAAAATATATATTTTTTGTTTTTTGGAGCACTTTGGGGTTACACCACCCTTCAACAGACGAGCCAGCCGGCCCTTTACTTATGACACATGCGCATGTTTGGTGCTGCTACTTTGTTGATGCACGTGCGGCTACTGCGCACACTAGTCACAAACACAGAAAAAAAAACTTTTATTTTTTTGGAGTGCATTTTGAGGGTTACACTACCCTTCAACAGACGAGCCAGCCGGCCCTTTACTTATGACACAGGCGCACGCTTGGCACTACTTTGTTGATGCACGTGCGGCTACAGCGCACACAAACAGAAAAAAAATAATTGTTTTTTGGAGCACTTTGGGGGAGCACCCCTGATGGACAGAGCACCCCCTGGACAACACTACAGCAACCTTTTAGGACTACAGCCTTTATGGGACACTGGGCCTGATTCACTTTGGGGGTTACACTACCCTTCAACAGACGAGCCAGCCGGTCCTTTACTTATGACACAGGCGCACGCTTGGCGCTGCTACTTTGTTGATGCACGTGCGGCTACTGCGCACACAATTCACAAACACAGAAAAAAAGTAGTTATGTTTGCACTTGGGGGTAGCACCCCTGATGGACAGATCAACCCCTGGACAACACTACAGCACCCCTTTAGGACTTCAGCCTTTATGGGACACTGCACAACACAGCTCAGCCAGCCCCTTTGGACTTTGGAGTGGACACAGCCCCTATGGACAACTGACTGCATAACACAGCCCAACCAGCCCCTATGGACAACAGCAGCACAACACAGCCCAGCTAGCCCCTATGGACAACAGCAGCACAACACAGCCCAGCCAGCCCCCATGGACAACAGCAGCACAACACAGCACAGCCAGCCCTAACTCCCACTCTCCCTCTTCACTGTCCACAGCCGAAGTGAAAAATGGCGCCGACGCGGGGTCCTTATAGAATCCAAAACCCGCGAGATCCGACAGCGGGATGATGACGTTTTGCCTCGATTTCAGATCCGAGTCAGGTGGGAAATCCCGAGCCGGACTCTGTTCCTGTCTCAGCTTGGGACGGGTCTGAATTTCATAAATCCGAACCCGCTCATCCCTAGTTTAAATGGACAGGCACATCTTTGTTTTTCTGACAACTCCCTGGATGTTCAGTCTCCTCGTCCACAAGCATCAGATGTTGACGAGACCTGACCTAGGGTGCAGAGTCTAACCTGCCGGGAGGTGTTCACCAATGACCCCTCCAAGTGGGATATGGGTTTCAGCTGCACCTGGCAAGCAGGTTCCGGTCCCCAGGTCAGGGATCCGATGCGAGTGGGAATAGAGAGAGACACACTGCTTTGGCTCACTGGAAATATAATATCTGAGGAATATGTTCTGTAGCTAACACTGGAGAATAAGGATATGCTGCTGACTGGAGGAGAAGGAGGATCTGTACTCTGTACACCACTGTGCGTACTGAATACACAGGCAAAGTTATTCTGGTGCACTGCTGCACCAAAAGGTGTTACTTGGAGTTGTACACAGACAAAGACAAGGATATGGCATTGTAAATATTTCACAGGCAAAGGCACTTGAAATAGGCCACACAGGCAAGAGATTTTCTGTAGCTCTGCTGTACCAGGATATGACACTTGTAAATAACACACAGGTAAAGGCACTTGAAATAGAACACACAGGAAAGAGGTGTTCTGTAGCTGTACTGTACCAGGATATCGCACGTGTAAATAACACACAGGTAAAGGCACTTGAAATAATCACTAGGACTCAGTACATAGGAGATGTACTAAGGATACACTGGAAATACTACTGGGAAGTGTCTTACCTGTTCACCTGGAGTCCTGTTTATACCCCCAGGTAGCTGTCCATTGGATGAGCAAGTCAGCTGAGAACTGACACAGCTACCACTGGATAAGGATCTATCAGGTACTTATCCAGTGACCATCGCCCATGACCATCGCCGCAGGAACTCCGATATGGAGGATTGCGTGACAGTCACCTGGACCCCGGGGAGAATACTCAGCAAGTCACCTACCGCTGCACCTGACCTCTCACTGCTCACGCTAGTGAGGGAAAGCCGGCGCTGCGGCAGAATCCTGACAATCTGGAGAAGAAAAAGTTTGTCTATGGGTACAGAAACTAGTTGAAGAACAAAATACTAAGGCTAGTTATAAGTGGATAATATTCAGATTGGGTTCTGTCTTTTCAATAATGACCTTGTAGAAGACCTTCAAAGTAAGGTATCTATATTGGCTGTCACCAAGACATGTAGAGTTATTACACAGAGCAGAGTATCAACTTACTACAGAAAGTTTCAGGCAAACTGGGCAGTGAAATGACAGACTGAAGTTAATGTAGATAAATGTAGAGTTATGCACTCAGGCCATGGTAATAGTTACACTACTTAAATATTAATTGGAACACAATTGTGAAAATTGAGACGGAAAGGACTTACAGATGTGTCCTACCTTAACTTTCATTTCGACACACCATTTACTTTGATATAGTGGCGTGACTGAAAAGAAACCATCTTGCATTAAGTTGTTGCAAGCTAGTATTTTTTTTCTGGAATGCATGCAATACAGATTTCACATGGTAGGTGGTATCTAAGTTAAAACTGCCTTGAGCATTAATGCTTTCGGTAGGGCAACCATTGTGAGCTCCATACATCTTATGACACAATCTATGTACCTTAGGCTTGGAGGATGAAAGATTGACGGTAAAAAGCAATAGGTCGACAGGGACAAAATGTCAACACACCAAAGGTCGACATGGGTGTAGGTCGACAAGTACAAAATGTTGACCGGTACAAAAGGTCGACATGGGAATGGTTGACAAGAAAAAGTTGCCGTTTTTTGTTGGTTAGGGTCAGGTACTTATCAAAGGGTTATGGTTGGATTCTAGAAGGGATGGTTAGGCACTTACCCCAATGGTTAGGGTTAGACACTAGGAGGGATGGTTAGGGTTAGGCACTAGGAGGGATGGCTAGGGTTAGGCACTTACCCCAATGGTTAGGGTTAGGCAATAGGAGGGATGGTTAGGGTTAGGCACCAGGGGGAGGGTTAGGGTGAAGATTAGGTTTATAAAATAAACACGTGTTGACCATTTTTGTGTCGGCCAATCCCATGTCGATCTTTTGACCCTGTCTACCTTTTCTACCTGTCGAACCTTCATCCATGTTGACCTTTTGTCCCCGTCAACCTTTGACTGTCGGCCTATTGCTTGTTGACTGGTTTACTGTCCATCAAATGATCCACACCCAAATTATTGATTAAATAATTGCACTATTAACGGCAGCAAAACCTCTTTCCCAAATGTTTAAACACCCCCAGTATCAAATGATTTCTCCTGCTAAAGTAAAAATCAATTCCAGGCTGATCACAGTGCAAGGCTACTGCCTTCATGGAGAGTCCCACTGGCTCCAGGAGGCTACCTGCTACTCCATTGGCTGTGGAGGTTGCCACTGCAGTTCCAGTTTAATAGACAAGAATCTCTAAAACCAGTAACGTTAAACATAAACAAACACAATTTTAAAATAAACATTAATAGTGTAAAACAGTCATTTATTAAAAATTAAACCAAATATTTTTTTCTGTCTTGATACTTCAAAGTTCAAATATAAGCAATCCCCATACAAAAACAAGGCAATCACTCCAGACAAGTGCCCATCACTAAATGTCTTATGCTGGCCACACACATAGCGATATTTTACCCGATCTGGCCGATTCCGACACATTGGAATGATAGATCGTGTAAAATGTGGCCAAATCCTGAGTAAATCGTGAGTCCCCACTCACGACCACGATGTGATGCGCGTCCCCGCTGGTCACACATCGCATCGTCAGATCTGCCGCAGATCTGACAATCTAGGAGGCGATGCATTGTAAAAGTCTAACTGCAGGAGAGATCGTATGAAGATTGGACACCAAATTGTGTGCAGAGCTGCCAGGGAGAGTTTCAAGGGAAATCGTACACATAGGCTGATCGTGTGCACATCGCTATGTGTGTGGCCACCTTAAGACCAGCAATAAGAGGGAATTCTTTAACTGCTAGCCAAACACACACAGCGTTTTCCATATTGCTCATTTGTGACTGTCTGGCATGCAAGGAAGAATCTGATTCATAAAGGAAACATTAATTTGAATTTATAAAGATAGTTAAGAGAAGCTGAGTTTGTTTAACTAACACTGCATTTTGCTTTTGAGTTTGTTTAACATTTGATATTTCTACTTCAGGGTCCATAGGGTATCCACAGGATACCTTGGGGTATAGGTGTGACGTCAGTCGCAGGGCACCAAAGAGTTAAGCTTTCAGCCTCCCAGGATGCACTAGGTCCCCCTCCTATACCCCGCCCCCGGGCCAAGGCACCTCAGTTTAGTTTGGTGCCCGGCCGGAGTCGGGTGCACCTGTTGGAGTGGGGGCTAGAAGAGCCCCTGAAGCTTATTCTTCATGCAGCTGTGGCTGCACAACTGGATGTACAGCATGGACAGTCAGTCCTGACGTCCATGCTGTCTTCCCTACACCCCGCCGGTACCAGAACGCCGGTACTGATCCGGGGATGCTGGTGGGCGTCTGGGGTCACAGCTAGCGGTGACCCCAGATGCTCCGGACCATGGCCGGATTCAAGGGGGACAGAGGTAAGCAGCGGGGTCCCGCGGTGGGTCCCCGCTGATCACATGGTCCTAAGTCCCCAGGCAGGGGGCTCCCTGGGGACTGGCTGCAGCGTGGAGCCAGGCGACCAACCTGCGCTTCCACTACCCCCTGGGACAGCGGACCGCAGCAGAGCGGTAGCGCTGCGGCGTCCCAGGGGTTAAATGCATGCCAGGGGAGCGCGCCTTCCCTGTCTCACAGCCGGCGCCTCCCCCGCTGCACACAGCCCTCTCTGCATGCTGCCGACTGGTCCTGTGGCAGCGCTCCTCCCCCAGGCCAGCCTCCTCTCTGCTCCTCGGCGGCCATCTTCTCCAGAACGCATGGTGAACGCTGCTGGAAGCGCTGGACGGAAGCATCGTGGTCTGGGTCCCCCCGCATACCTCTCCTCCGCTGTGGTCAGGTCTGTGTATGCAGCGCTGTGTCCTACCAGGCCCTGTGTCTGTGTAGTTGAGTGATCAGCGCTGTTAGTGCAGGAATTGTTATTTCTCTGCATTGTATGTGACTGTGCTAGCGCTGCTGCCTGTAATCTTTTCTTCATCTAAACTGTCAGCTTTATTACTGTCCCTGTTCTTTCTGCTAAAGCCCTTGCGGTGCGGTGCTGCAGGGTGGTCTCTCGCCTATTTAATACTTAATTGGTGAGAGAGGTCACATATGTGGTGCCATCATGTCTGAAAGTGATTTTCCCCTCCGGCTACAGTGTACCACGTGCAAAGTACCGTTAGCGGAGGGGGAGGGTAGCGCGGAGGGCCTTTGCCGGCAGTGTTTGTCCATGGCGCGGCCTATTACGGTTACAGCACTGGTACAGGAGCCGCCCTGGGCTTGTTTCGCTCAGGCGTTAACAGCTTTAGTGGGCCAGTTAGCTCCGCAGCCCACGTTTACTCCGATGGGTTTGTCCCAGCAGTCTGTGGTGTCGTCACCCATGCAGGGGTTCCCACGACAATTGGTGGTACCCCACAGTCTCCCTATTTCCCCGCTCCCGGGTTCTCAGGAGCCAGCGTGGGTTAACTCCCTGACGAGTTCTGTACAGCACTTGTCGGATGTGTTGCAAGGGGAGTCTGTGATGCGGTCTCATAAAAGGCCGGTGGCGTCTCTGTCCGCTCCTTATGAGGATGACGAAGGGACGTCTGATGATGGGGAGATTCTAGATCCTTACGATCAGGAACCTCTCCATACTAAGGACGCTGATGCTAAGTCCAAAGTATATATTCCTGGACTTATTCGGGCGGTCCGCACAGCCTTGGTGATTGAGGACGAAGTTCCCCCAGCGGCTAAATCTAAGTATGCCTTTTTCAAAGATGTGAAGGGCGATGCCACAGTCTTTCCTCTTTCGGGTCAGTTGGTGGACCATTTAGAGGAGGCGTGGAAACAACCTGGCAAAAGATACCAGCCGCAGAGACGCCTGGCGGTGGCTTATCCGTTCGCGGATAATTATTTTGCGAAGTGGGAATCCCCTCCACAGGTGGATTCTCACGTGACCCGTCTTGTCCGTAGTGCCACATTGCCGATGCCATCCATGTCCTCCCTTAAGGATGCTACGGACCGCAAGGTAGAAATCTGCCTGAAGTCCGCTTATTCCCTTGCAGGGGGGGCAGCACGGCCGGCTATGGCCATTTGCTGGATTGCCAGAGCGATGGAGCGCTGGGCGGATTCATTAGAGGCTTCTTTTGAATCCGACTGTCCGGCCGATCAGGCGGAGTTGATTGGCAATCTCCGTGATTCGGCCACCTACATCAACGAGGCGGCTCTAGACATTAGTACTCTGGTGTCTAGAATTTCTTCAGCAGCGGTAGCTGCTCGTCGCACCTTGTGGCTGCGATCCTGGAAGGCGGACGCAGATTCCAAGAAAGGTCTGGAAGCGTTGCCGTTTACCGGAGAAGTTCTCTTCGGTCCGGATCTGGATAAGATTGTGGCCACGCTGGCGGCAGCCAAATCTGCCTGTCTCCCGTCGGCCGCTGCTCCTTCTGGTTCGGGACCATCGTCCTTTCGGTCATCTAGGGCCCAGGGCAGGCCCAAACCACAGTCGTTTCCTCGACAGGCTGGCCCTAAGAAATCGGTCAAGCCCCGGAAGCAGGCATGGAGTACCAGACGTCCGGCCCCCAAGCCAGATGACAAGCCTGCGGCCTGACGGTCCGGGCCTCCCTTTGGGGGATCCCAGGGTGGGAGGCCGCCTGCTACAGTTCGCCCAGTGTTGGTCGACTACTACGACAGACACTTGGGTTCTGGAGGTGGTTTCTCACGGATACGCCCTCTCCTTCCGGCACAGACCCCCGGCTCGCTTCTTCACCACGGGTCTCCCATCAGACCGGAACAAGGCTACGGAGCTGCGGAAGGTATTGCACACTATGCTCCAGGCTGGAGTTATAGTGGCGGTTCCATTCTCCCAGAGGGGCCAGGGTTTCTATTCAAATCTATTTTTGGTACAGAAACCCAATGGGTCATATCGTCCGATTCTCAACCTCAAAGCACTCAACAAGTCTTTGCGGGTCCCGAAGTTTCGGATGGAGACCCTACGGTCCATCATTCTGGCGCTGGAACCTGGGGACTACTTGGTGTCATTGGACATACAGGACGCTTACCTGCATGTCCCTATTCTTTGGCGCCATCAACAGTTCCTCAGGTTCGCAATCAGCAGCGACCACTTCCAGTTTCGGGCGTTACCTTTTGGCCTGGCAACAGCACCACGTGTTTTCACCAAGGTGATGGCGGTCATGGCGGCTTCTCTGCGGCTGCAGGGAGTCCGCATGTTGCCGTATTTGGACAACCTGTTATTGGTGGCAGGATCTCCAGAGCTCCTGTTACGCCACTTGGACCTGACCATTGCACTGCTGCAACGGCACGGCTGGCTAATCAACTGGCAGAAGTCCACTCTAATCCCGTCTCGGAGGATTCTGCATCTTGGAGCCTTATTGGACTCGGGACAGCAAAGGATCTTCGTGACGGAGGACAAGATCTCTGCTTTACAGTCAAGGGTGCGCAGTTGTCTGCACAGCCGCCGGGTGTCCTTACACTCGGCGATGAGGTTACTGGGCTCCATGGTGTCGGTGTTCGACATGGTGGAATACGCCCAGTTTCACTCCAGACTTCTGCAGCACCTGATCCTGTCCAAGTGGAACGGGCTGACTCAGTCTCTGAAGTCCCAGACGATTGTGCTCACCCAGGAGGTTCGCCTGTCCCTTACGTGGTGGTTACAGACGACCCACCTCAACAAGGGACGTCCGTTCTGGGTTCCAAATTGGGTCCTGTTGACAACGGACGCCAGTCTTCGGGGCTGGGGAGCAGTTTCGGGTCCACACTTGTTCCAGGGCAGGTGGACGCCGACAGAAGCGGAGCTTCCAATAAATATCTTGGAACTCCGTGCGGTCTTCAATGCTCTCCAGCAGGCACAGCGGTTTCTCCAGGGTCGCCCGGTGCAGGTCCAGTCGGACAACGCTACCACCGTGGCCTACATAAACAGGCAAGGAGGAACTCGCAGTCGGGCGGCTCTCGTAGAGGTCTCTCGGATCCTGGTTTGGGCGGAGCGCAATCTTCCGGCCATATCAGCGGTCTTCATCCCGGGAGTGCTCAATTGGGAGGCGGACTTTCTAAGTCGCCAGGACGTTCATCCGGGGGAATGGTCCCTGCACCCGGACGTTTTTCAACTACTGGTGGACAGGTGGGGTCTTCCAGAAATCGACCTCATGGCGTCCCGGCACAACAACAAGTTGCCGGTGTACGGGTCTCGCACAAGAGACGAAGGGGCGTCTCTGGTGGATGCTCTGTCCGTCCGGTGGACGTTCCGGTTCACATACCTGTTCCCTCCGGTCTCCCTTCTTCCACGGGTAATCCGGAAATTCAAACAGGAAGGAGGGACGCTCCTGTTGATAGCTCCCGCGTGGCCCAGACGGCACTGGTTCTCAGACCTTCAGGGTCTGTCCGTGGACATTCCTCTGCGGTTGCCGCTACGACCGGACCTTCTGTCTCAGGGTCCTTGCCTTCACCCGGACCTGACTCGGCTGTCTTTGACGGCGTGGCTGTTGAGACGGCCATGCTGAGGTCCCGGGGGTTTTCCAGCTCTGTGGTGCGTACCATGTTGCGAGCTCGGAAACCGTCTTCCGCGAGGATATACCATCGCGTGTGGCATACGTTCTTCCAGTGGTGTCGACCGAGAGGTTATGCACCGCGGGAGTTTCGTCTGTCTCGGATTCTCGCCTTCCTGCAAGCGGGACTAGATCATGGGCTTCGCCTTGCTTCTTTGAAGGTACAGGTTTCGGCCCTATCTGTCTGGTTTCACCGTAGGATTGCTACAATCCCGGATGTGCGCACCTTTATGCAGGGTGTTCTCCGCATTCAGCCGCCCTTTGTTCCACCTGTGGCGCCTTGGGATTTGGCTGTGGTCCTGAGGGCTCTCCAAGGACCGCCGTTTGAACCACTGGGCTCAGTGGATCTTAAATGGCTAACAGCTAAGACTGTTTTCCTTCTGGCCATTGCTTCGGCCAGACGTGTTTCTGAGTTAGGGGCTCTTTCTTGTAGACCCCCTTTCTTGGTTTTTTATGGGAACAGGGCAGTGCTCCGCACTCGGCCCGAGTTTCTTCCCAAAGTTGTTTCCCAGTTTCATATTAACGAGGAAATAGTTGTTCCGGCCTTTAACTCACCGGGTCTTTCCGTGGGTGAGGCCTCTTTGGATGTTGTGCGGGCCTTAAGGACTTATGTTGACCGCACTTCTTCGTTTAGGAAGTCGGACGCTTTGTTTGTCCTCTTTGGCTTCCGTAAAAAGGGTTGGCCTGCTTCAAAGCAAACTTTGGCAGCCTGGATCCGTATGGCTATTTCTGAAGCTTATCTTCATGAAGGCCTACCGGTCCCTCCTTCTCTGAAGGCTCATTCCACTAGGTCTGTGGGTCCTTCGTGGGCAGCTCGACGTGGTGCCTCGGCAGTTCAGATCTGCAAGGCTGCTACGTGGTCTTCTGTCCATACCTTCGTGAGGTATTACAGGTTTGACACCTTCGCCTCTCAGGATGCTTCCTTCGGACGGCGGATTCTCCTTTCTGCACAGGAGCGTCCCCACCCTTAAAGGATACTGCTTTGGGACATCCCCAAGGTATCCTGTGGATACCCTATGGACCCTGAAGTAGAAAATATGAGATATGGTAAGAACTTACCCTTGTTATCTCTATTTCTACGAAGTCCATAGGGTTCCACAGGACTCCCGCCCTGTCGCACCTGTGCTGCAGATGGGCTTTGCTCTGGTCACCGGTTTTCCATCTCCCTCTGGTGAGAATGTGATTCTTGTATGTGTCCAGATCTTTGTTCTCTCTCTTCCTTCTCCTCCTCCGGCCTATGGCTTGGTAACTAACTGAGGTGCCTTGGCCCGGGGGCGGGGTATAGGAGGGGGACCTAGTGCATCCTGGGAGGCTGAAAGCTTAACTCTTTGGTGCCCTGCGACTGACGTCACACCTATACCCCAAGGTATCCTGTGGAACCCTATGGACTTCGTAGAAATAGAGATAACAAGGGTAAGTTCTTACCATATCTCATATTTTTTTTTAATTGATTTGACATTTGAGCTTTTGACCTCTCTCCCTTTTTCATAGTTCTCAATACAGCAAATTTTTCTCAGTTGAAGGAGACATAGGGGTCTATTTACTAAGCTTTGGAGAGAGATCAAGTGGACGGAGATAAAGTACCAAACAATCAGCTCCTAACTGTCATTTTTCAAACATAGCCTATAAAGTGACAGGAGCTGATTGGTTGATACTTTATCTCTGTCCACTTTATCTTTCTCCAAGACTTAAGGTGCGTACACATTGGTCGCTCAGGAAAGACAGTATGATTACGACATCGTAATCGTACGGCCGTTCCTGTTCCCCTGTAGGGCCTACACTGAACGATCAGTCATTCAGTGTAGGCACCCTCAATCATCCCTGAACATGACCAATCTGTCGTTATCGACCGATTGGCCTGCATTTTCAGGCGATGGACAGTGTCGGGAACGACCAGCGGGAGCGTGCATCGCTGGTCGTTTCCGACATTATAGTGCACGATCACTGAGTGATTGCACGATTACTAGGGGTGTGCACCGGACACTTTTCGTGTTTTGTGTTTTGGTTTTGGATCTGGATCTTTCTTCGTGTTTTGGATCTGGATTGGTTTTGCCAAAACCACCCTTCCGTGTTTTGGGTTCTGGGTTTTGTGTTTTGGATCTGGATTTTTTCTTAAAAAATAAAAAAAACCCGCTAAAATCACATAAATGGGCCTTTTTTTGTTCCTACGCTATTAATAACCCCAATAACATTAATTTCCACTCATTTCCACTCTATTCTGAACACCTCACACCTCACAATATTGTTTTTAGGCCAAAAGGTTGTACCGAGGAAGCTGGATGACTATGCTAAGCGACACAAGGGGGCGGCACAAACACGTGGCCCATCTAGGAGTGGCACTGCAGTGGCAGACAGGAAGCCAATCAGCGTTATGGTGCCCATTTGCATGTAGCACGAACCCGGGAGATCCGTGCTACATGCATCTGTGTGATTGGCACAGAGCAATGACAGGTCCGTGAGACCCGTCTGTGCTGCTGTGGTAAAAAAAAAAAAAAAAAACCTGTGTAAAAAAAGAAAAAAATGGCGTGCACCCCCCCAAAAAAGAGCAACCAGCCCCGGGCATTAGTAACCCAGTGCTGGGTGTGCTTAAATACAGGGGACAAACGACGTAGGGGTCCCCTGTACTTAAGCACAACCAGCACCGGGCTAGTCAGAACCAGCGCTGGTTGCCAAAATACGGGGGACAAACGACGTAGGGGTCCCCTGTATTCTGCGCAACCAGCTCTGGGCTCTGATCCGGTCCTGGTTCTGGAAATATAGGGGACAAAAAATGAGTAGGGTTCCCCTGTATGTTCCAGAACCAGCACTGGACTTTTTCTAGCGGGGGGCTGATGCCACAGCCAGGGGAGCCCTTTCACCGGGCCCCCCAGCCGCAGCATCAACCCTGACCGCTAGTCAGCCCAGGCCGGGGATCCCTGGAGAGCTGGGGACCCCCCCAATAAAGGGGTCACCCTCTCCAGGGCACCCCAGGCCCAGGCTGATAGCCCGGGGCTATCCCCGCCACCCCTGGTGGCGGTGGGTGGCGGGTTGATTGTGTGGTGTGGTGTAAATAAAGAATATCAAACATTGTCTTTACAAGTAGAACTGCAAGTCCCAGCTAGCCTGCCCCGCATGCTGGTACTTGGAGAACCACAAGTACCAGCATGCAGGGCATTAAGGGCCCACTAGTACCTGTAGTTCACCTGTAAAAAAAATGTTTAAAAAAACACAGGACACACACACCGTGACAGTATAAGTTTATTAAACATACATACACACACACACATGTACACATACTCACCTATGTAACCTGTAGCATCGGTCCACTTGTCCGGTAAAGTATCCCTAGGGGACCTGTGAAAAAAAACATACTCACCATCTCCTATGCGAGGTTCTGTCCTCTTCGTTCCAAAGTAGGCATCCCCGGACTTGGCAAAAAAAAAAAACGAAAACGCGATCCACGAACTTAGTACCGTTCTATAGAACGGTACTTCCCGAATGAGAGCTTAGCGGCGGGGTATCACCATGGAAACCCCGCTGCTAAGCGTTCATTGGCTGAGAGAGGTCATCTCCCGTCTCTCAGCCAATGAACGGCTCCCTCCATTGTAGTCAATGGTGGGAACCGCAGGGTAAACTTTAATAACCTTGCGGCTCCCAGCATTGACTACAATGGAGGGAGCCGTTCATTGGCTGAGAGAGACGGGAGATGGCCTCTCTCAGCCAATGAACGCTTAGCAGCGGGGTTTCCATGGTGATACCCCGCCGCTAAGCTCTCATTCGGGAAGTACCGTTCTATAGAACGGTACTAAGTTCGTGGATCGCGTTTTCGTTTTTTTTTTTTGCCAAGTCCGGGGATGCCTACTTTGGAACGAAGAGGACAGAACCTCGCATAGGAGATGGTGAGTATGTTTTTTTTCACAGGTCCCCTATGGATACTTTACCGGACAAGTGGACCGATGCTACAGGGTTACATAGGTGAGTATGTGTACATGTGTGTGTGTGTGTGTGTGTGTATGTATGTTTAATAAACTTATACTGTCACGGTGTGTGTGTCCTGTGTTTTTTTTAAACATTTTTTTACAGGTGAACTACAGGTACTAGTGGGCCCTTAATGCCCTGCATGCTGGTACTTGTGGTTCTCCAAGTACCAGCATGCGGGGCAGGCTTGCTGGGACTTGCAGTTCTACTTGTAAAGACAATGTTTGATATTCTTTATTTACACCACACCACACAATCAACCCGCCACCCACCGCCACCAGGGGTGGCGGGGATAGCCCCGGGCTATCAGCCTGGGCCTGGGGTGCCCTGGAGAGGGTGACCCCTTTATTGGGGGGGTCCCCAGCTCTCCAGGGATCCCCGGCCTGGGCTGACTAGCGGTCAGGGCTGATGCTGCGGCTGGGGGGCCCGGTGAAAGGGCTCCCCTGGCTGTGGCATCAGCCCCCCGCTAGAAAAAGTCCAGTGCTGGTTCTGGAACATACAGGGGAACCCTACTCATTTTTTTCCCCTGTATTTCCAGAACCAGGACCGGATCAGAGCCCAGAGCTGGTTGCGCAGAATACGGGGGACCCCTACGTCGTTTGTCCCCCGTATTTTGGCAACCAGCTCTGGTTCTGACTAGCCCGGTGCTGGTTGTGTTTAAGTACAGGGGACCCCTATGTCGTTTGTCCCCTGTATTTAAGCACACCCAGCACTGGGTCACTAATGCCCGGGGCTGGTTGCTCTTTTTTTGGGGGGGAGGACGCCATTTTTTTCTCTTTTTACACAGGTTTTTTTTTTTTTATTTACCACAGCAGCACAGACGGGTCTCACGGACCCGTTAGTGCTCTGTGTCAATGACACAGATGCAAGTAGCACGGATCTCCTGGTCCGTGCGTGCATCTGTGTCATTGAAATACACAGCAGCACAGACGGGTCTCACTGACCCATCTGTGCTCTGTGTCACTGTCAATCACACAGATGCATGTAGCACGGATCTCACGAGTCCGTGCTACATGCAAATGAGCACCATAATGCTGATTGGCTGAGAGCCGTGACAGACGGCTCTGTCAGCCAATCAGCACTTTGCCCATTAAAGGCAAAGGCATTTTTTTTTAAATGGCCGCTCGAGGCAAAACCTCGAGATCCGACAGCAGATCTCGAGGTTTTGCCTCGGGAGAGGGATCCGGGGCAGACAGGGAGATCCGAGCTTGGGCTCGGATCGCCCCGGATCCCCGAAGTTCGGGTGGGTTCGGTTCTCAGGGAACCGAACCCGCTCATCCCTAACGATTACGATGTCGTAATCGTGCAATCGCTCAGTAAAATCACCCAGTGTGTACGCACCTTTAGGGCCTGATTCAGAGATTAAAGTATTTGCAGAGCGGCACACAAGCGGCTGTGCAAATCAGTCCATCTTTGATGTAAATGCAGAAGGTAGTGTTAGACACCTCCTTGCTGCATTTGCGATCCCAGCACTGCGACCGACGTTAGAGGCTGGGATCACCATCACAACAGATGGTCGCAATGGTTGCTCCTTTGGTCAGGCTGCAGGAGCTTCCAGCAGCCTGACCGGATGCTAGTCACGTAAGAAGCCAGGAATCTGCATCACCGACATAGACCCTGGCTTCGTCCCTATAACTTTTGTAAAGTACAAATATGCATTTAAGTTAGACACATAATGCACAACACTGCGCTTATGCTCTGCAGATAGATCAATAAATGAATCGGTACAAACCATAGCTGTGGGCTTTGTCTTTAATAATCCTCTTGTAAATTTATTATGTGTAATATTTTAAAGAGATGGGTTTTTGTTTAAAGTGGAAGGTTTTTGAGTGCATCTGGACATATTGATAGAAAGAGTGGCACAATATACAATGCTTAGATTCTAAACATCATATAGGACATTTATGGAATATGGAGCATTGTTTTCTTCTTTCTATTTTACAAACACATTGTGCTAATGTATGTGCTGTGAGATGAGTGGGCATACCTCTACCACGAAGATATGGAACTTGTATCCAGTGAGTGAATCCCAACTCATAATGAGCTTTAAACTCTCTTTTGCCAATTATGCTGCTGTTATTATTATTATTATTTTTAGTTATTATTTTCTACTCTCTTTTGTTTGTTTTTTTTATATAGGGACCTCCAGGTTCCCAGCCGTCACCTCATGCACAACCGCCTCCACACAACCCCAACAACCCCATGATGGGCCCGCACAGTCAGGTAATGTACTAAGGACTAAAGTGTTATTAGCTAGTTTTATATCACTATGGCAGCAGATTGCTCTACTTCATTCGTTTGGCTCTTGAGACTGAGGGTCAGTTAAAATACTTTAAACAATTATGGAAGGACTTCTCCAATGAATGAAGCACAGAGGATGTGCAAAGTCCCAAGCCGTAATAACTGAAAGATAATGACTTTATCAGCCATATCCACAAGTCAGTCATTTGCTTGCCCTCAGCCTTCATGGTAGCTGTGTGCATATTTCTAACTGCAAATCTATCCCATCTGAATTAATCTCAATTACTGTTAAACTACTAATAGGAACAAAGTTGCAAGTTTTATTCTCACATTACAGGAGTACATTATCACTATTAAGATCGACCAGGCCATATAAAGTGACATAGAGGAATTACTGGTAAACACATGATCTGGTTATATAAACCCAGGTATATTATCTTGGTCAAACATACATTAATTGCTCATAGTAGGAACAAAATGTCTTTAAGCTGCTGCTCCTTTTGATGTTGAATAGAGCGATTCACTTCTCAGCCACATGCAAGGCCACTAAGCCATCGGATGGGCTGGGAGGGGTGGACTCTTTCTTTTCATCCTTTTAATCCTATTTTAGGTTACCTGTTACAAGGATGACACAAATGTACCATCCACGGGAGCACTGCTACCCTTCTTAGTAGAAAAAAGTAACGCACATTTTAAGGTTGCACTAAATTCCTTAGCTTACTATTCCTATTAACAGTAGAAATTAAATGAACTACTATTTTGGTACAAGATCAATGTTCTCTAAGTATATATTGATGGGATTAATTTAGTAACAAAGACATCTTTCCCTCTGGTTTCCATGGCCCAATATTGTTGTTCTTGCTGTAATTTATCAGAGGAAGCCATCTTTTCACTTATCCAACATAGCACAACATCATAGCATAATGTAGGCTACAATTATTTTCTCCAGGAATTGTAATTTAACCAATCTATTCTTTTGTTTCAGCCATTCATGTCCCCTCGGTATCCTGGTGGCCCTCGACCATCTCTCAGAATGCCAAATCAGGTCAGTTTATATATTTTTTTACAGGATGCTATAGTAGTCACCTGTAACTAACTCTCACACTCTTAAAAATATAAATAATCATCATCTCATTTAACTGCAGACCCAAGGTGGCATGTTACCCTCAAAATGATAATACTGTATGATCTGCTAATGACTTCAACCTTTTTTTTTTTGTTAAATCCATGTGTGTTAATATTCTTCCGAGTAACATTTCTTGCATAATACTTTTTTGCCCTATTTCCTTTAATGTAGGAAGATGTGATTCAGTATAGATTGTGCCTCACTGAACTTTACTTTTTTTTATTTTGTTGTTGTTTTAATTTTCCCACTGCAAAAGTATAATAAATGATTTTGTGTTCTTCAGCCCCCTGTTGGGGTTCCAGGTTCACAGCCTCTGCTGCCAAACTCTATGGATCCCACGCGGCCACAAGGTACATAATTGTAAATATATAAGTGCACTGTATTGTATTTTTTTGTATATTGTTACTATATTATTTAGTGCCCTGATAAGAGCAAGTGGTATACCAAATAACATTTTTCATTGAAATCTCCATTTGTGTTTGAACCGATGAATAACGGCCCATGCTTTTCTTTCATGCCTAAAGGCTTATGGTGTGGTATGTGTCAGTATTGTTACTCTGGAGCACTGGGCCTTGAGTTTGATTCTGGTTGAATACTATCTGTTTTGAGTTTGCATCTTCTCTCCATTCCCTCTTGATGCCCTTGCCTTGCCTATCATAGCACAAAAACATACTTACTTTGTACGCATTTTCTTGTAAAAGTGTGGTAGGAACCAAGCTGAGTGAATACATTCTCAGTTCATGTATATATGTGTGTGTAATAGAGGCATATGAACCACGGAACGCCACCATCAGGAGATTGACAAGTGCTTTTCTCATGTATGTCAGCTGTACAGCTGTAAAAAGTATTCGGAGCTTGATTACAGGAAACTAAGCCATCTTTAATGAATATGGAGGAGTTAGCCTACTGAGTCCCGGAATGAGATCTGGGGTGAGAAGGGGGTCCACTCTAATCCCTTTGCCTCCTCCGGCCCTCGCTATGCGCATGTGTGGACTAAGTTCATGTATGTGCTGTAGCTTCTTTTTGTTCCAGCTGTCCTGGCACTGGAGCATTACTGAATAGCTTCTGTGCATTGGTATTCACCGAACAACTCACAGAAAGTTGGATACATAGTTTATGTGGGGCCATGAGGTTGTGATCATGAATAACCCCCATGGATCATCTAAGAAAAAATCAACACATAACATGATGCTGATTGTAATGTTTTAAGGTCAGCTGAAACACTGCCATAGGAAACCTGCAGAAAGGGATTGGTGGATTTCTTGGAAATATCTTAAAAGATTGGCAACTATGGTGTGTGTGTTATAATTATGTGACAATCTTCAGAAACTTACATGTACAGCAAGTTGTTCACCACTAGGGGCTGAAGCATGAGCAGAACATTGATGGTGGTACAGAGGCCCTGTTTCAGAGCCGGACGCTCTGACAGAACGCTCGCTCTGAATCAGGGCCGGCCTTCTTGTTTTTTAGAGCGGCCTCCTGGCCGCTCGCATAGCTGTGGGTGACCACCCACAGCTATAGCGAGCGGCCAGGAAGATGGTCGCGATGGTCAAGACCATCGCGACCATCGGGTTTGCGACGAGACCCTTGTGGTAGGGTCTAGTTGCAGCAAGCCCCAGAGAGACTTCGGCTCAAACAGAGCCGAAATCTCTTCCACTGACATCACTCGTGATGTCATCACTGACATCACTCGTGATGACATCACTCGTGACATCACTTGTGATGTCCACTGACATCACTCGTGGTTTCAGGGGGGCCGGCCCCAAACGGAGGCGTTCACATGGGAATGCCTCCGTTTGGGCAGCCACTCCCCCGGCCCACCCACTCAACATCGACAGCACGCCCCCTTTGGTACGAGACCTGGAGCGACGGTTTGCCCGTCGCTATCCGGGTCTCGCGCATGCGCACGATGGAGCCGGCTCCGTCGTGCGCATGCGCACTGGGCCACCATTGACCCGCTTGCGAGCAGGTCTGAATCAGGCCCAGAGTCTGTATCTGTGAGAGCTCTGTAGTCAGGGGTGCAACCAGAGGTATGGGGGCCCCATAGCAAAATTTCCTCGGGTCCTCCATAGGTCTAGCTATGCCCCCCATCTCCCCACCCTTCAGCCCCGCTCTCCTTACCTTTGAGCCCTGGGCGCCGCTCCATCTCTCCTCACTGAAGCTGGGAGGAGGCTTAGCCGTAGTCTGGGATCTGTGAGTGAGAGATGTATCAAATGAGGGGGGCCTGCAGCACTGATGATCCGTGCATCAAACTGCTTCCTAGGCTGCAGTGTGCCTGTGACTAAAAAGCAGCTTGCTGCACGGATCATCAGTGGCTTCTCTTCTTGTAATGCTGCTGAGGTGAGCTGGGTGCAGGGGGAAGTGGGCCCTGGTGGTGCTGCGGGCCGCGTAGCAACCGCACCCACTGTAGTAACGGGACTGTCTGTAGTATGTGATGGTGTCCTGGGACAAAGCCTTCCCCCCCATATGTTTTGTGAGAGCTCAGCAGTCTCTTACTGATGAAAGTGGGTACTTGTCTATTTCATGTTTATTTCCCATTGATTCAGTAGTTCAATTTCTTCAGCTTTACTGAAGCAGTCACTGAAGAGAGGTAAAGCTCCATTTGACAATACTTGGCAAATCTAAGCTCTTCTTTAATCCGATTACAGAATAAGATTGACACTGTAACTACCAATATCTCCTAGCGCCACACTTGAGTGCTGAATTCCCATAATGTGTGCTGTAATTGGCTAGAAAGTCCACAATCCTCAGAGAAATACAGATACCCATGGTGGATAGTTGTAATTAGTAATCAGGGAAATTTAACCTATTATTATGGATTACATTTCTTAGGCTCCTATTTATTAATATGCTGCCATAACACAGATTTTCAGTCGTGGCTTGTTGCAGCAGTAGAAAATCTGTTATAACCTCAATTATATTCAGAACAGCTTAGTGATAGTCAGTAATCGTTGATACTGGATGGCAGCAGTAAAAGTAATGTTATCACTTTGCCAGGTCAGTTTATAATGGTTTGACGCTTGCTCAGTGGCAATGTAAACTCAGACTTGTACTTTTAGTTCCGCTTGTACAAAAAAATTAAAAGTTAAAAATTACTTTGCTATTATTCAGATTTAAAAAACAAAACAAAACGCTTTATTTAAATATTTTAAGCACTTTCTTTCCATGAATATAGCCTCCTTTTTCTAATCTGACATGTACCTTTAAATGGGTTTGCGTGTGCTTTTCTGGGGGCTGCCAGTTATATACCATGACCAGGGGCGGAACTAGCAGAGGTGCTGGACCCGCTGTGGTGCAGGGGCCCAAAGCCGTCTGCATCTGACAGCGCCGTTGGGGCTGCCCGCCGACCCAGTCCCCATTAAGTAAATGGATGAAGTCGGAGCGGACCCACTCCGGCCGCTCCGGCTCCACCAACATGACAGACATGACACGGCCCTTGTTTTGACACGGGGCACGTGACATCATGATGTCATGCGCGCTGATGGAGGGAGGGAGAGGAGCAGCCAAATACAGTGCCCCCAGTAATGCACCCTTATACAGTGTCCCCAGTAGTGCCCCTTATACAGTGCCCCCAGTAATGCACCCTTATACAGTGCCCCCAGTAGTGCCCCTTATACAGTGTCCCCAGTAGTGCCCCTTATACAGTGCCCCCAGTAATGCACCCTTATACAGTGTCCCCAGTAGTGCCCCTTATACAGTGCCCCCGGTAGTGCCCCTTATACAGTGCCCCCAGTAGTGGTCCCCATATGCAGTTCCCCTTATATAGTGCTCCCAGTAGTCATCCCCCCTATGCAGTGTTTTCTCTTACAAGAAGAAGCTGAAGAAGAAGGAAACAAGGTAAGTGCAAGTGGTAAAAAAAAAAGCGCGGAGGGTTTGTGGTGTAAAGTGTGAAAAAAAGGCTTGGCAGCTGGGGGGGGCTTTTGGTTTGTGGTGTACAGTGGTAAAAAAAAAAGTGGGGTGTTGCGGTGTGAGATTGTGAAAAAAAAGGTTGGGCAGCAGGAGTCAGGACAGGCACTGGATTTAATGGCTGGGGGGGGGAGTGAGGTGGTGAGAAAAAGAAAGGCTGGGCAGCAGGGCAGACTGCATTTAATAACCGTGTGGGGGGCTGAAAAAGCTTTGGTATGGGGTGCCAGGAATGTGGGGGGGGGGACAAAGCATATTCTTGCACCTGGGCCCACCACTCTCTGGTTCTGCCACTGAGCATGACAGTAGATTGTGTTAGATAGGGAGAGAAGCCCCCTGTTTTATGGATATAGGGTTTTAGTCAAATTAATAAATACAGTCGTTACAAGGATATAATCTGCCCCAAATAAGTTTAGGAGTAATGCTAGAATAGAACAAACTTTCACAGTAATGCGATTGCTACAAATGTATTTTGCTAAAAACAAAAAGAGCAAACAACAATTAGTTTTCTTAATGCCTAATCACCATTAGGTGATATGCTAGCTCAGTGGTTCCCAAACTGTGCGCCGTGGCAGGGGTGCCTCAGGATGGTGGTCCAGCACCAAATCAAATTATTGATGTAAATATGTGGACAAACAGAAGCGGAAACCTGTCCCCCACCACATAACTGAACCTAAGGATGACAGGTAGCACAATTTAGCTCTGAGCTCTGATTGCTGTAGCAGCCATGCGGCCCGGTAAGCAGTGTGAGCTGGCTGGGTGGCCCGACTGGGGGGAGCAATGGACTGGCTCAGAGGGAACTTCCCATGGTCCCGGTGCCCCATTCCGCAGCTGCCCCTAGGCCTATACTGCCTATGCCTAGAGCCTGCTCTGTACTGACCTCTATGTATAGACAAGTGAATATCCTAGTGCATATGGCATCATTTTCCATCAATGACCCCTGCTCTGGGCTCTTTCCCTCCTACCTCCATGTATTGCCATTTCTTTCAGCTTCTTCAGTGACTTTAATGTATTCTTATAAAATGCATACCCTCCTGTTGCTTTGGCAATTGTGTGCTCCAATGTGATATTGCTGTGGTCTCTGCTATTGTCTTGTTTCTGTATTACCACAGTTTGTTGTTTAACCCACTGTTGTATGTTGTTATGTTCAAAAATTATAAATAAAGAGTTGAAAAATTCCAAACCTTCAGACAGCTGTGCCAATGGATAAAGGTTGGTTGGGGTGAAGCAGATTGCAGGGGTGGGTGTGACTGATAGTATGACTCATTGATGGGGATGTGATGGTCATGTTTTTTAATTTGACTTGTCAAAGATATATTTTATATAAATAAGTTTGTTAAAATAGTATGCTTTGTAGTATCTACATAATATACAGATAGAGATTTGCGGGTCCAATTTCTGAAATCTGAACACACCCGAATTTAGGGGCTCCGAGTAGAACTGGGTCAAGGTTCGGATTTACTTTTGTGTCCCGGTTCGGATCTGTTGCCGGGTCGGAACTCGGTTTTAAAAAACAAACTCAGGTTTTGGATTCGGACAAAACACGGGGGACCGTGCACATCTCTATCATCTTTGCATAGTATTTACTGTAGATGATGGATGTGCAGAAATATGTCGATTGACTTTTGTTTGTTTGTTTTTCAGGACATCCAAACATGGGAGGACCCATGCAGAGAATGAACCCACCACGAGGCATGGCAGCTATGGGACCTCAGGTACTA
This sequence comes from Taudactylus pleione, assembly GCA_031769625.1. Taxonomy (NCBI): domain Eukaryota; kingdom Metazoa; phylum Chordata; class Amphibia; order Anura; family Myobatrachidae; genus Taudactylus; species Taudactylus pleione. The sequence continues at coordinate 3,063,241 of JAUIMM010000086.1, forward strand.
AGCCTCAAAAAACACTTTGTTTTAAAATAATAGGATGATCTTAATAATAAGAACTGTGGAATAAATATTTGGCTAGATCTCTCCTCTGTCCATATAAAACAGTCTGAACTTACAGGATAAAATTAACTAATTTATTTCATTCTTATTGTGTCCAGAACTACAGCAGTGGAATGAGGCCTCCTCCAAACTCGTTAGGTGGTCCTGGCATGCCAGGGATGAACATGTAAGTGCATGCACATACGGTGTCATCTACAACTGGGGATTTATCTCTTTAAATTGTATTCTGTGTCTGTTTTATTTTATTAAAAGAAATTTCTTCTTATAGGGGCCCAGGAGGGAGAGGTCCCTGGCCAAACCCCAATGCTAATTCAGTAAGTGTCTTTTAATAAGAATGGAAAGCAACAAATCACTTTGATGGCAATGTATCATCAATATGCAGTCTAACATTAAATTCATATTATATAGTACAACTAATTCTTGATTCATCGTCCCATATTCTACTGGTTGAAAATAACACTTTAAAAATTAAAAGATAAACAAATGAATTCATGTAATACAAAATGTAGAACTGTGTGTAGTCTGTGTAATATATTATCACCTTCACTGCTTAGGACTATGGAAAACCAGTGTCATGTGCAATAGTTTGTTACAGCTTCCAAACAACTCACAACTCAACATCATGCATGGCTGTCGCTACCAACTTTCCAGACTCTGAAGGGATCAAAATATACCATCTTGAAAAGCTGGGTCGGATGCTGGGTACACACTGGCAGATATATTGTCCGAACAATTGATTGGCCAATATATCGCGCGTGCATCGGCCAGTGTGTACCAGCGATTTGTCTGTGAACGACCTCTTTCACAGACATATCGCGTCAGCTGTGCTGCACAGCCGATGGCAGATAGAACTGCAGAAATATCTGCTCATCATGATGTGTGTACAGACGGTCGGCCGACCGACTGTCCACTTGCTGCAGAGGCGCAGGGAGGGGGACGTGACACGGCCAGCGGGACCCGCGGCCAGATGACAGATGATGGTTGTTCAGTGTGTATGAACAAGCATCATCTGCAGATCAGTCGATCTGCAGATATATCTTTTAGGTGTGTACCTGGTTTTAGAGGCCTGATGAATGCTGCTCTCAATGCCACTGTACCATATGTGATAAAGAAAGTTGTGTCATCTGTTATGTAATGACATTCCTGTTTAACGAGGAAGACACTCCTCCAGCCGTCACAATACGAACTGAAATGTGTGATATGTAATTTTTGGACCTTTCAAGAATCCATGCATATGATCTTAATGCAATGCTGATTCTCATATATTTACAAAGTGGCTAATGTGTTCTAAGACACTTGTATAAAGGGCCTTATCCAAAGTAATTTAATTGGCCATCTTTACCATTGTGCTTCATAAACTTACACTGGTGTCTTTTTTGTGTATATCTTTGTTTACCGATTATGGCTCACAGTATTACATTTTTTCCCTACGTTCAGATAGCGTATTCATCGTCATCACCTGGAAACTACGTGGTAAGAGTTTTTTTTCCCCACTTTGGTATTTTTTATGCATATACATATCTCCATGTTCATAGTACCCCATTTATAATGATACATTTGCTTGCCACCAGGACTGTTCTCTGCATATACAGTCAGGTGGATAAATGTCGGGACATTGACAGAATTTTCATATTTTGGCCTCTATTCACCACCACAATGGCTTTGAAATGAAACAAACAAGATGTGCTTTAACTGCAGACTTTCAGATTTAATTTGAGGGTAATTACATCCAAATCAGGTGAACGGTGTAGGAATTACAACGGTTTCTATATGTGCCTCCCACTTTTTAAGGGGCCAAAAGTAATGGGACTATCAACTCAAAAGCTATTTCATGGACAGGTGTGGGCTATTCCCTCGTTATTTCATTATCAATTAAGCATTGCTATTATTGCTATTAAGCAGGTAAAAGGTCTGGAGTTGATTCTAGGTGTGACATTTGCATTTGGAATCAGTTGCTGTCGACTCTCAATATGAGATCCAAAGAGCTGTCACTATTAGTGAAGCAAGCCATCATTAGGCTGAAAAATCAAAACAAACCCATCAGAGAGATAGCAAAAACATTAGGTGTGGCCAAATCAACTGTTTGGAACATTCTTAAAAAGAAAGAACGCACAGGAGAGCTCAGCAACACCAAAAGACCCGGAAGACCACGGAAAACAACTGTGGTGGATGACAGAAGAATTATATCCCTGGTGAAGAAAAACCCCTTCACAACAGTTGGCCAAATCAAGGACACTCTTCAGGAGGTAGGTGTATATGTGTAAAAGTCAACATTCAAGAGAAGACATCACAAGAGTGAATATAGAGGGTTCACCACAAGATGTAAACCATTGGTGAGCCACAAAAACAGGAAGACCAGATTAGAGTTTGCCAAACAACATCTAAAAAAGCCATTACAGTTCTGGAACAACATCCTATGGACAGATGAGACAAAGATCAACTTGTACCAGAGTGATGGGAAGAGAAGAATATGGAGAAGGAAAGGAACTGCTTATGATCCAAAACATACCACCTCATCAGTGAAGCATGGTGGTGGTAGTGTCGTGGCGTGGGCATGTATGGCTGTCAATGGAACTGGTTCCCTTGTATTTATTGATGATGTGACTGCTGACAAAAGCAGCAGAATGAATTCTAAAGTGTTTCGGGCAATATTATATGCTCATATTCAGCCAAATGCTTCAGAACTCATTGGACGGCACTTCACAGTGCAGATGGACAATGACCCGAAGCATACTGCAAAAGCAACCAAAGAGTTTTTTAAGGCTAAAAAGTGGAATGTTATGCAATGGCCAAGTCAATCCCCTGACCTGAATCCGACTGAGCATGCATTTCACTTGATGAAGACAAAACTGAAGGGAAAGTGCTCCAAGAACAAGCAGGAACTGAAGACATTTGCAGTAGAGGCCTGGCAGAGCATCACCAAGGATGAAACCCAGCGTCTGGTGATGTCTATGCGTTCCAGACTTCAGGCTGTAATTGCCTGCAAAGGATTTGCAACAAAGTATTAAAAAGTGAAAGTTAGATTTAGGATTGTTTAGTTTGTCCCATTACTTTTGGCCCCTTAAAAAGTGGGAGGCACATATAGAAACCGTTGTAATTCCTACACCGTTCACCTGATTTGGATGTAATTACCCTCAAATTAAATCTGAAAGTCTGCAGTTAAAGCACATCTTGTTTGTTTCATTTCAAAGCCATTGTGGTGGTGAATAGAGGCCAAAATATGAAAATTCTGTCAATGTCCCAATATTTATGCACCTGACTGTAAAAACATTAATTATATTACTTATAATATAATGCCCCTCTTTATAAAACCACAGCGACCAGTTTTGGCATGTGCCTAAGCTGATATAATAAAGAGGGAACACTCTGGTGTATTAACTGTGGAACTTAAAGTCAAGCGTGGGCTAGTCATTATGTACACATTGACGCTTGCCTGTCAACATGATAGTTATCTCCATTTTGTTTATTTAGGGTCCACCCGGTGGTGGGGGTCCGCCTGGAACGCCTATAATGCCCAGCCCAGGAGGTAATAATATCTTACTACAGATTAGTTGTGAGCTGGTTTTATTTATAGCCATTCTCTCCATTTATTTTCATTCCAATAAGGATCATATTTCTGGTCATAATTTAGTTAATTTACTTCTTTTATAGTGCTGTAGAACAATGAGATTTTAACCCTAATTGGTATATTTTGGGATAAACACATAAAAGTGGCTCTAATGTACTGTTGCACACCCGTTATGAATAACTGGACCCAGTGAAGAGGCTGCACACTGTTGCAGGGGGAGTGGCCACGGCATCATGGGAGCATGGTTACGCCTTATTGGCTGTCCCAGTCTCCTGCCCACTCGGCACCACTGCATGTTTGCTATTGGAGTGTCCAGTAAAGAGCAGCCAGGAAGTAAAAGGTTACACTAATTGTAGTCAATTGTTACTTGAGTGAAATAGTGAAGTACAGTAAATGCAAACTTCCCAAGTAAGCACTGAGGGGCTGATTCAGAGTTACATGCAAGTCTGTTTTGCGGATGGATCTTGGGAATTTTAGCACTGGGCTTGCATCTGAGCCAAGTATGAGAAAGTATAATTCAGAGAGTCATACACATCTCATAAGTAGGTGGCAAAGGGGCCTTTGCATTAACGCTAAGTGTTCTGGAGGGGGTAGTTAGGCAGAATCGCAGGCTTTGCTGAGTCAAGAGTATGATTGATGGTGCAAATGCTCACTGATAGTGATGACAGCTACTTCTGCAAGCAGATGGATGGGGCAGTGCTGCTGCATAGGTACGTGCTACTTGGCATGCAGGCAAATATCCACTTATATTTCTGTGCATGCAGTGCGGTCACACTGGCGGCTGACTTGCGTACAACTTCGAATCAGCCCATGAATATTTCCACTGGGAAAACTCTTCTGTGATAAAAATGTATTCAGTTTTTTCCTACTATGAATCATGTACTACTGTACGGAGCAGTGTTTTAATCACAAGTGCCTTCTAACTTGAACTTGATGAGTGAAGCATATTAGTAGTGCAATAAGAGCAGACTGTTTACACATACAAAACCAAGAGATCATTGCCAAAATGTGTTCTCCTGACATGGCCTAATCCGGATAGTCAGACTCCAGACAACAATGGGACTTGTCCTACTGAAGCATATCCATGGCCGCATAGTTGATATTTTGGCCAGGGATTGACTTCTTCCATCTGCTTTTGGGATGTGTCTGAAGAAAGTAGGTCACCAAGGACAGAGAACAGGAGCAGGAAGGATCAGCGAGCCAGCTCCATAATATCACGGGAGACACAACAGGATGATGCACACTTTCTTGTCAGCAGTTTTTTTTAGCAGCTTATTAGTACATCTGCAGATCATATAGAAACAAAATAAGCTGTGAATACACAAGTACTACACATTGCAGCAGCCTGATTTGCGTATTGGAGCAGTATATTAGGGAGTTGGAGGATGGATGGAGCAACAGTAGCTTCCTATTGGTCTGCATGTTCACATGCCCCTTAGATTACACATGTATCACTGCTACCTGTAGCCTGGGAGTGCTAAGGAAGCGGAACCCAGAGCAGGGTCTGAGTGTTCTCTCATCAGCCATGATACAAGTGGTTAGAAGTTGTGTGATTGATGCGTGCTCATTATTACTGTGTTCCCTGCAGACTCTACAAATTCCAGTGAGAACATGTACACAATGATGAACCCCATAGGACCCGGCGGGAGCAGGCCAAATGTAAGTAACATGATGATAGAAAGGCAATGTATTACACACACTTTATTCCAGGCAGAGGCTCCCAGTTTTCTTAAATTCAGCATTGTCCAAATGATCTGTAGAATTACCGTCAGTAATTAATGTCATTAATTGTCAGACATATTCCCTATGTTGTTACTATTAGTGTTCAATTTGTATCATTCATTTAATGTTAAAAACATAAAACTAGCACAGGTTTTTTTTTTAAATCCATACCCCTACATGATAAATATTACAATCATGTGCACTGCATTGTTAATGTGTCTGCCTTTAGTACATGGATGTTATTTTATGCTGTTTCTAATCCCAAATAAATAATTAGTGTTACAAGTATATACTAGAGCAGGGGTAAACAACCTGTGGCACTCCAGCTGCTGTAGAACTACAAACCCCAGTATGCCCGGTCACAGTTGTGCTGTTAAGGTTTGCTAAAACTGCGGCAAGGCATGCTGGGCTGTGTAGTTCCACAGCAGCTGGAGTGATGGAGGTTGCCTACTCCTGTCCTATAGGCAGATGACTGGGATGAAATATCAAAAACATTTGAAAAAATAAATAAGCATAGAAATTCTCACAGTATGCACTCTGACTTATATATTGATGTAATGAAGTGTCATACAAGACACAATAAGATCAATTAGAGCTCATTTGCCGGACTAGCCATATTATCAATGTCATAATGGTTCATATAATCAATGTGATGTGTAAAAGCTCAGATGTCATAGAAATGACAAACCACAATTGTACAATAGCTATAAGATTATAGTGGTTTATATGAGTATTTACAACACTGTGTATTGCTATCTATTATTTGACAAAATAGATACGCGGTAATGGGTACTGTGACATTAAGTGATTTGCGCCATATACCTTACTACAGTGTTCACCAACCCGTAGCTCACGAGCTACCAGTAACTTGCGGTCATAATTTCGGTAGCTCGGAGTAAACTATGAGATTATGAGGAAGTAATGAGGCCTCTGATGCGCGCTCCCATGTGGCGTCGACACCGTGGGTGGAGCCATGGGGAAGCGTGTCAAGTGATTGACATAGCTGCTACAGCAATCACCTGACACGTTTCCCTGTGGTACCGCCCATAGCACTGATGTTACGGCAGAGCAGCAAAATGCATGACTGACACCGTGAGTGACTCCCGCTCAGCACTACCTGGATTCATTTACTTGATAAGGCAAGGCCAGGCATTTCTCCAGAATAAGAGCTGCCCTGTAGTATTACAAAGTAAGTTGCTAGACCACTTAACGTGGACACAATACAGATTTTCTTTTTCTACAATTTTAATAGCTCTTCAGGATATTTCATTTATCTCGAGTAGTTCACACCCCAATTAAGGTTGGTGACCACTGCCTTACTACGATACCAATCTAGTCTTTAACCAGGTAGACAAATATGATGCCAACATTTGATAGACCTCAGTGTGCTGAACATTCCTGCCTAAACTATGAAGGCAATGCTGGAGTGCATGATAGTATTCCAGCATTGCTGAGTCACAGAGCCATGTGGCAAATGTCAAAACTAATGGAAGAACTTGTTTTATCAGACAATGTGTGATGCATATCCGACGTAATTCTGGCTGACTCATAAGGGCTGGGAATGTCACAGCATATTATAGGCAGATGCACAAATGAAAACATATTCAATTAGAACATATGGAACATACTAATGCTTTTTTTTAAAGTACTAATTGCCTGTTATCGGTAGATCCACCTACTTTCTATTTACCAGTCTGGTATTAAAATCATCTGTGCCAATCACCATGAAACCGACTGCACACCATAAAAGTGTGGGCAGTAACGAATTACCATTCCAAAATGTGACTACAGAATTCTGTACATTAGTGTCCACATTGGGTTTAAGAAGCGCAGCCCAATAGTGATAATGGAGAATATACTGTAGGCACCAACAAATCACTTAGCTTACCTAAAACAGAAAAGCTTGCATCAAAACAAGCACGTGGACATAACATCACCATATAAGAGCACGCTCATAGCTATGGGAACTGAAGAAGAAATGTGTCAGATGCTGGCCGACCCCAAGAAGGTAGCCACAAAAGTAATTAGATACCACATATGTCCGTGAACGGATCAGCCTTATTCTTGATGATCCTGGGAATGTGCTTCCTCTGATAAACAAACCAAATGGATTGCTAGATTGAGAATATAGATGGAGGGGTTCACAAATGTTATTAACTGTGCCATTAATATGATTATTGCAAGAAATACTTCTAGAAAACAATATGTGAATTCCATTGCTACAAATTGTGGACAATTTTTTAATTTTTGAAAAATGTCTATAGCTACACAAGTCCTAGCAGGTCATCATGGAGACCTCACTTTTATGGCGTGCAGACTCTGGCCAATAGTGGCACAATTGATCTGCCAATTAGACATTTATTCCTTAGATTTAAATATGGAAATGCAGTATCATATGTTCTTATAGCTTTCAAAATGATTTTAATTGGATTTTTAGTCATTCGTCCATCTGCCTGTAAAATGCTCTGATGTTTATTAATGTCTCCAACCATGATGTAGTGTCCAGAAACACATTTTTGGGTATGTATCACATGCAATGGAATTGTAGAGAAAAACAAATCAGTATTTCATATCCAACCCGATGTGCCAAAGCTCAGGATGTCAGAAAACTATATATAACAAGATTAATGACCCCCACTTTGTGTGGATATCTATGATTTCTCAAATAAACAGCATTACTAGAGAGTATACCAATATTTAGCATTGCTCAAGTGATGGAAGAAACTCCCCTAATTTGGGGTTGGGTATGAAATATTGGCAGTCGGGATGCCAGCTGTCAACATACTGACAGTGGTATCCCGATGCTCAGCATCCCGACAGGGGTAAGTAAGTATCCTAACCCCTCCCCCCTTCTGCCTCTAACCATAACCCTCCCTTCTTGCACTCTAGCCCTCCCCACCCGCACCATAACCCTAACCTAATCCTCCCTCCCCGTGGCTAACACCTAACCCGGCCCCGCTATACTTATGTTCGGGATGCTGGCTGTCGGGATTCCGGCGTCGGTATCTAAAATAGCATCAGGATTTAGGCGCCTATGTTTAGTCCCAGGGTCGGGATACTGACGCCGGTATTTCAACAGCTGGCATCCTCTGCGTCGGCAACATAACTACATCCCCTTTTTATTTATTTTCAGAACAATGGCAGTATATACAATGACTGTGCTGAATATAAAGGTGAATTGTTATATGAATCACACAGTAAATATAGAGATATTTTAGTGATAGAGACAGGACGTTTTGATGGCATATAACAGTAATAAAAGGGAGAGCAGAAATGGTGGAGGGGTTGATAGGGAAGGCTCTTGGAATAATAACTGCACATTTTATACCTGGTAATTGTAAGTTGCTACATTGATCCAGAATTCTATTTCACTGCCAGTTAGGCAACATGCTTAAAATTTATTCATCCAAAGTCCCTTATTTTTTGTAAACATAAACCGAAATGATGACTTTAGTGTATGTGAATCCAACAAATACACCTTGCTGGACTTTGGTGAGTACCAACAATGCTTCTTGTAGCTGTCTTGGTAATATATTATATATATATATATATATATATATATATTAGATAGGTGACAGGGGGCGTGGCCTAATCACGGACGGCGTGGCCACGCCCCTTTAGAGGAAAAAAAAATATTTTGCAGCAGCACCCCTCAGCCCAGCGCACAGCCTATGGGGGGCGTGATCAGCATGATCGCTCCCCCCATAGGCATAGGAGACTGCTGCTGCTTTAGGAGCCACGAGCAGTCTCCCAGTGGCAGTGCAGCTGGGCTGCTGTGATGTAAGAGCGAGGGGTAGCGGTGCCGGACCTGCTCCCCCCCCCCCTCTTGGTGCCCCTGCACACACTCACATAAACACACACACCATAGCCAGTCAATGTGTAGAACCTGCCTCTTCAAGTTTTGAAGTTCTCAGGAACGAGTGCTGGGGCTGCCTATGGCTGGGGAGGGTGAGTCATCGGAGCTGGGAGGAACTTCTGCTAGTGGAGCTGTCTGTTGGAGTTTGCCTCCTCTTCCTGGGAGGCGAGGCCACTGTGGCAAAGAAGGAGGCAGGGATAAAAGGGCCAGCGCGAGTGGTACATTTTACGTAACGACGCAGCAGCGTCATTCATTACTATGCCGCGTCATTCATTTTACATACTATGCTGCATGGGCAGCGCACTCAATCCGGGGAAGGGCCCCTTCCGAAGGGGTCACAGGGGATCTAGTTGTGACGCGCCGCACAGACGGACTGCGCACTCTGTATTTACATAAACTCAAATTTAGCTTCCAGTGCCCCTCTGTACTTCGGGGCCCGGGATGGGGGTACCCTTAGTACACCCCTGTCTCCGGGCCTGGGTACAGTAGGTGGCAGGGGTGTAACTCGGTATTTGAAGGCCCTATAGCAAAAGTGTGTAAAGACCTCTATGGTACCACCCAATGGAGAAAAATATATATAACACATGTAACTTTGGCAAGGAAGATGGGCACCCCTGAGCTCTGTGCCCTATAGCAGCTGCACCCCTTGTACCTATGGTAGTTACACCCATGGTAAGTGGGGTATGATGGGTGCATATATCCGGCCTGTCCATAAAATATATAAAGACTCCCAAGTCTTGGTTGTATAATCCCTTGTAATGGAAACTCCTAAATTTAGTGACTAGTGATCGGTTTGGAAGTGTTTTCATTTGCACCCTGACAGGTAATCCGTACTGTATATACCCAAATTAAATTAGAAGAGAGATTAGTGGTTTGCTGAGGCAGAGACACATGCTGTCTGCAAATAATGCTATTTTGTATTAGTCTTCCTGAAGTGTCACCCCCGCTTTGTCAGAGTGTAGTCTGCCAGGGCTTAATTAGAAAAGGATAGATTAGTGGGGGCAGAGGGGAGTCCTGACTATCACTGTGACTGCACAGGAGATTGGCAGAATATTTTTTTATGTTAATATATTTATAGTCGCAGTATTTTGACATATGAACCATAAATGCTAATTGATATTTTCTCTTTTTGTATTGTATTTTGCAATATCAATAAATATATGGTGAAGCAGTAGAAGAGATTGTTAGAGTGCATAGTGAGAGCATTTCTTCTCCTAGTTTTGCTATAGTTTTTTTAACCATGTACTTGTGAAGTGGACATATCAGCTGATTAGTGTAGTGCACTAAGTGACCCATTATTAGTCTCAAAATATGTATCAGAATGATCCAATCAGTGTCGATCTGATATGCAGGTGAGTGCTATCGGCCTGTGTGCGTGGACATCTGCCGATCATGCTGACAAGCCCCTGTGTAATCATCCAGCTGCTCGGCCTGAGCTGTAAGCATCCAGATCTGTCCAATTTGCCACTTACATTGGAAAACTGATCCTGTTGATTGGTGTCAGGCCAAACAACATGTACACTTCCATCATTGTAGGGGTTCATAATGCAATTTGTCATACACAGCCCCCATAGTAGGACTCATGTAATGCTAAGACAGTTTTTTGTGACTAGATATTTCTTGCAGTTCCCAATGGGTCCTGGTCCTGATGGCCCAATGGGAGGAATGGGTGCAATGGAACCTCATCATATGAATGGATCATTAGGTAAGAGTATTAAAATGAAATAGAGATATGTGTTTATTTCTCTGTACAGTGCTTTATAATTGGTGTTCTATAAATACACAATAATTATTATTTCCATATGTCTCCATATAATCAAAATTCTAATAGTAGCTTTGTGTCTGCAATAATGATGCTATCGGTGGTCACTGTGTAATAGAAAGTGTAAATGAAAGGTGCAAATGGTCATGCTCATAGAATAAAAGGCATGGATGAGAGAAAAGAAACATTGTATACATAATACATGACAAAATTAATCTATATAGATGAAAAAAGCCTGGGTCTACAGTCAGTAAATGGAATGGATATGTCCTGATTAATCAACAATATTGCTTTATGACTAAACCAGACAAAGAGCGCTAGGCATAAAAGTAACAATTTATTACATACTATATGACATATTTAAACTAAAAAAGGGGTAATAAACATAAAATATAAAATACATAAAACGACACACACAAAAATACATACAATACAGGCTGGTTCTAAATAGTATAGATAACTCTTATATGAGCATATTAGATACACTCCTGCAGAAGGTGTCTCTCATATATGTGCCATCAATAAATATGGTTCCACAATATAGTCTCTGTCATCCGGGTAAATAATTGAATTAGATCGCCAGTAGTACTGGTGCTTATAATCACACACTTCAAGATGTATTAGTATGCTGTCTTTGAAGTTGGTACTTAGTATCAAAACATCAATTAGCATCAGTAATTTGTATCAGGTAATCAGTATAGCCTATTTTGGTGTTCCTTGACACATATTCAATAGTGTGGACTTTGGCCCCGATGATGCATATTACTGTCCATGTGCATGAGTTAGAGAGTGGGGGCTTCATTCAGACCGCACGGCCGCCTCGATGTTTGTCCAGTGCGCATGCACACGAGGGAGCCGGCTCCTTCGTGCGCATGCGTGAGACCCGCTACGACCGACAGCGCCGGTGGTAGCGGGTCTCTTTCCAAAGGGGGCGAGCTGTCGATGTTGATTGACAGCTCGCCCCATTTGGAAGGCGGGCCGGGAGGGTGGCAGCCCAAACGGAGGCATTCCCATGGGAGCGCCTGCCGTTTGGGGGAGGCCCCACTGACATCACTAGTGATGTCAGTGGAGAGCTTCCGGCTCTGACAGAGCCAGAAGCTCTCCGGGGCTTACGACAAGTGAGACCCTACCCTAGGGTCTCGTCGTAAGCCCCGATGGTCGCAATGGTCTATGACCATCGCGACCATCACCCTAGCGGTCGTTAGAGCTGTGGGTGTAAACCCACAGCCTAACGACCGAAACAGAGGCGGCCGGTCAGGATGCAAGCGGCCGCCCAGTTTCTGAGCGACCGCTTGCATCCTCTGACTGCCTCTGAATGAGGGCCTGGGTCTCATAAATCAGTCTCATTGGTAATATCTTACCGCCAGCTGTCTGTTACAGAGAGTATCCTGATCCATCAGTTGGAATCAGACGGAGCTCCGCGGTCATCACTTGCGAAGTCGCTCTGCCTTAACAGGCTGGTTTAGATGGTCTCATGCATAGACCCCCGGTGCTTAACTGGAACACTTGTTATTTGGCAGAATAAAAAGACCAGCTTGTATTATGTAAGGGGAACTCTTACGCGATTCTCCGCTACCGATGATGGCGGTTTTGTCAGAACTGTTTGTAAAACCCACTTCACAATAGAAAATTAACTCCATAAAACGGAAAAGGTCTATAATATTAACATTTTAATTAGATAACTATTAGAATATTTCTCTGCTCAGCTGTATCAAATATGAAAAGTCAGGAACAAAAACAATACAAACTAAAAAAAAATATAGCAACAGTATTCATTTCAACAGCAAGAGAAAATGATATGTCAAATAGCACAACATTCGGATAGAGGCAGATTTGTATTATGTGACCATTCCAAACTCTACATTCTTACACTGATGCAATGGTGGCATCTTGTGGCAAATACTGTAACTGCAGTTTAGCAATAAATTAGCACATACACTTCAATATAATTACTAGATAGAATAAAATTGTGCAGTCCAGTACAAATTAGTAAAATTAAAATAATGCAACTCGGGTATAATGGAACAACAAGAATGTGCTCATTTGAGTTTATAAAATACAGAGAAAACCTAGAGAAATCTGTGCTAGGTAAACTAAGAGTATAAAAATAAAAGTCTGCTCCCTGTCAGGTTAAAAAAACCTAGTCTAAGATGTAACAACAAAATATAATTATACTGGTAAAAAAAAATACACAGATACAATACACTATATAAAATAGATTTGACAATCTCAATGAATACTGTATGTAACAATATTCCTACTTATAATTGAAGGCTGTGTTGCTCAGTAAACTGAATCTCTGGAGATCGGTAAAATGTAGTATGAAAAAATGCCATACAAATTGTTTCCTTGTTTCTTTGTATATAAGTGGAAAGCACAATAGTTCAATTAGACAGTCACAAGGATAACAGGAATAATAAACTGGACCCTCTGCGGAACTCCCAAAGATGTAACCATTGAAAAGTTGTTACAGTGCATCCTGTGCAGCTGTTAAGATGCGTACACACGGTACGATAAATATGCACGATATTAACGATATCGATCATAAAGTTATCGTTCTTTTTTTTGGTACCTTCCATCCCACGAACTACCTGCGGTGGAACGATACCGATATCATCCATCGGCCGTGCATGCAGATCAACCTGGATGATTTTGTCCAGGTTACATAGGGACCCGCAATCGTTGACCACGGGTTGCTGGCCCATCGTTGGTTGGTTGGTGGTGTGCTGGAGGATCGATATCGATCATCCAGCACACAGGGAGATCGTTCAGTGATATCGTTATCGCTGAGGATCGTCCCGTGTGCACGGACCATTAGTGGTCATCAGCTCCTGCTAACAACTGCTCTTACGGTGCAGTAATGAATGTAAATACTGGACTTAGTACAGAGAAACTTTCTAGTAGTTACTGTGTGGTTACCTATACAGTTTCAGTAAGATAAAATAAGTAAATATGTGGGCCAAATGTGAATTATGGCCATATCCATCTAGTAACACTAGAAGATGAATAATGTAGATGATAGATGCACAAAGTGCATATTTTTCTGTCTTTGAGATTACTTCTGAATATTAAAAGCTTTTAAAATATTCAGAATAATATATTTGTAAAACATTTGTGAATTTTACAATAAACAAAAATAAATGTTGTTTTGTGATTTTAGGGCCTGATTCAGAGATAAACGGGAAATCATAGTTGCAGTGGGCATCTTAAGTAAAAAGATGCTCACTGCTGGCTTCTGTGATTCGTTGCTGCATCCAAAACAAAGCCATCGGATCAACTGTGTGACCATCAGACATCCGAATAACCCTCAAGTTGCTCAGCATGTCCAGCAAAATCATGCTGTCGGGCCAGTGAATCTGTGTCCAGTGAGGCAGCCACTGGCCTCGGCATGCCCAGCAAACTGGGCCGATACGTCCCTGTTTTCTGGAACTCTCCTTGTCACCTCCCCAAAATGTCAGCAGCATGTTAATCATGCTGCCGCTTTGGGGCACTGCGACCTACAGTATGTCGCAGAAACAGATCTGCACATGCATATCAAATTTACGTAAATCTCTGAATTAGGCCCATCACTTACATTTTTAATTAAAAAGAATGAATAATACATTTATTTTATTGCCTTTTTTTAACTCTGTATTGCAGGCTCTGGAGATATGGATGTGTTGCCAAAGGTACTAAAAAAATCCATAAATGTTTTTTTTATATACAGTCAGGTCCATAAATATTGGGACATTGACAGAATTTTCAGATTTTGGCCTCTATTCACCACCACAATGGCTTTGAAATGAAACAAACAAGATGTGCTTTAACTGCAGACTTTCAGATTTAATTTGAGGGTAATTACATCCAAATCGGGTGAACGGTGTAGGAATTACAACAGTTTCAATATGAGCCTCCCACTTTTTAAGGGGCCAAAAGTAATGGGACTATCAACTCAAAAGCTATTTCATGGACAGGTGTGGGCTATTCCCTCGTTATTTCATTATCAATTAAGCAGGTGAAAGGTCTGGAGTTGATTCTAGGTGTGACATTTGCATTTGGAATCAGTTGCTGTCAACTCTCAATATGAGATCCAAAAAGCTGTCACTATCAGTGAAGCAAGCCATCATTAGGCTGAAAAATCAAAACAAACCCATCAGAGAGATAGCAAAAACATTAGGTGTGGCCAAATCAACTGTTTGGAACATTCTTAAAAAAAAAGAACGCATCGGAGAGCTCAGCAACACCAAAAGACCCGGAAGACCACGGAAAACAACTGTGCTGGATGACAAAAGAATTATTTCCTTGGTGAAGAAAAACCCCTTCACAACAGTTGGCCAAATAAAGAACACTCTCCAGGAGGTAGATGTATATGTGTCAAAGTCAACAATCAAGAGAAGACTTCACAAGAGTGAATCTAGAGGGTTCACCACAAGATGCAAACCATTGGTGAGCCACAAAAACAGGAAGACCAGATTAGAGTTTGCCAAACAACATCTAAAAAAGCCATTACAGTTCTGGAACAACATCCTATTGACAGATGAGACAAAGATCAACTTGTACCAGAGTGATGGGAAGAGAAGAGAAGGAAAGGAACTGCTTATGATCCAAAACATACCACCTCATCAGTGAAGCATGGTGGTGGTAGTATCGTGGCGTGGACATGTATGGCTGCCAATGGAACTGGTTCCCTTGTATTTATTGATGATGTGACTGCTGACAAAAGCAGCAGAATGAATTCTGAAGTGTTTCGGGCAATATTATATGCTCATATTCAGTCAAAAGCTTCAGAACTCATTGGACGGCGCTTCACAGTGCAGACGAACAATGACCCGAGGCATACTGCAAAAGCAACCAAATAGTTATTTAAGGCTAAAAAGTAGAATGTTATGCAATGGCCAAGTCAATCCCCTGACCTGAATCCGATTGAGCATGCATTTCACTTGATGAAGACAAAACTGAAGGGAAAATGCCCCAAGAACAAGCAGGAACTGAAGACATTTGCAGTAGAGGCCTGGCAGAGCATCACCAGGGATGAAACCCAGCGTCTGGTGATGTCTATGCGTTCCAGACTTCAGGCTGTAATTGCCTGCAAAGGATTTGCAACAAAGTATTAAAAAGTGAAAGTTAGATTTAGGATTGTTTAGTTTGTCCCATTACTTTTGGCCCCTTAAAAAGTGGGAGGCATATATAGAAACCGTTGTAATTCCTACACCGTTCACCTGATTTGGATGTAATTACCCTCAAATTAAATCTGAAAGTCTGCAGTTAAATCACATCTTGTTTGTTTCATTTCAAAGCCATTCTGGTGGTGAATAGAGGACAAAATATGAAAATTCTGTCAATGTCCCAATATTTATGGACCTGACTGTATATATATATATGTGTGTGTGTGTGTGTGTGTGTGTGTAAATGTCTAGCTGTGGAAAGTGGGAGGATTATGGTTCCCAGTTTGTGTTGTAGGGGTATTTTATCATAAGGGTACCAGAAAGTTATATTTATATGGGTAGAAACTAGAACCTTAAGAATACATACTTATGAATTTGATTTAATTAAAAAAAACTTATTATTTAGTAGAAAACTGCAAGGTATGGATAGTTTTGAAATGCTGATGTAATGAAGAAAATTAGAGTGTAGAATACGTATGAATGAATTAAAATGGCTGAATATTCATGTTTCCCTTGTAGAACTCTCCAAATAACATGGCAGGGATGAATAACCCTCCAGGAACGCCTCGTGATGACGGAGAGATGGGTGGGAACTTCTTAAATCCCTTCCAAAGCGAAAGCGTAAGGGCTTCACTTCTCTGTACTCAATATGACAAAATGTTTCATTAGTCTAGGGCATGGGCCATTTAGTCCTGGGTGGCAAGAGGAGCTAAGTAAGTGCCTCAGCACAACCTCCATGTAGCCATTATTATGTTAATTATAAATGATTGACAGAGGTGTCTTTCTGCAGGATAACCTAGTTACAAATGAGCAATTCTATGAATTTAGAATTCATATAACAAAAAAAAATCATTCATTGAAATGATAAACTGGATTTGAAACCGTGTACTATTTTATTTTCATATGTTTTTAAAATGTAAATCTCAGTGATGAATTTAAGCTGAAATCTATTTGCAGGCGCTTGTAGTCCGTGTGTATTGTCAGGGTCAGTGTTGCACACACCTGAGGAGAGAGACGTTATATTTTGAATACAGATAAACAAACAGTCCAATTTATGATGCACTTTGGGCCTGATTAAGATTTGGGAATAGAGGGCCTGATTCAGAGCCGGACGCTCTGACCAGAGCGCTCGCTCTGAATCAGGGCCCTCCTACATGAAAATGGAGCAGCCTCATGGACGAGCGTCCATGATGCGAGCGTCCATGATGATGGTCACGATGGTCAAGACCATCGCGACCATCGGGCTTGCGACGAGACCCTGCGGTAGGGTCTCGGTAACCGCAAGCCCTGGAGTGATTTTGGCTCTATCAGAGCCAAAATCACTCCCACTGACATCACTAGCGATGTCAGTGGGGCCGGACTCAGACGGTAGGCGTTCCCATGGGAACGCCTCCATCTGGCAGCCACGCCCCCGGCACGCCCACCAAAGGGGGCGTGCTGTCACTCACCATCGACAGCACGCCCCCTTTGGTGCGAGACGGCTTGGCCGTCGTTATTCGGGTCTCGCGCATGCGCACGACGGAGCTCCCTCCGTCGTGCACATGCGCAATTCGGCACCATCGACCCGCTTGTGAACGTCCTACGCTCGCGAGCGGGTCTGAATGACCCCCAGGGTTAGAGCAAACAACTGTGCATCTTGGCAAAACCATGCTGCACTACAGGTGGGGCAGATGTACAGTATAATATGCAGAGATTTAGATTTGAGAGGAACTGAGATGTCCAAACTGACATCTCATCGCAAATAAAGCTGTCCGGCATTTGTGGGCTACATGCAAAAGCAGCAGGTATTTACCCTGCATGCTAAAACAATGTATGTATTTGTATCCCTTATATTGCAATGGTTTGTCGAGGTACACAGCTACTTGCTATATCTTACTTTATTCCCAACTCTTAATCAGGTCCTTAGGCCACAGAGTATAAGGCTGTGATGATAATAAAACACTCATTATGGGTACGGGATACTGGGGCGCAGGATCCCGGAGGTCAAAATCCAGATGGCGGCATCCCGACAGGTTTGGATACTGACACCTGTAGGTAGGTATCCTAACCCTCCCCCTATCCCTCCCCGGTGCCTGAAACTAACCTCACCCTCCCCGCAACCTAAACCTAACCCTCCCCCCAACCCTGCTACTTACCTTTGGGATGCCGGTGGTCGGGATGTCGGCTCCGGAATTCTAACAGGTGTCGTGGATTCCAGCGCCGGTATTCTAAGCGCCGGCATCCCCTGTGCCGATATACTGAACGTATCTTATGTATACAGTTATATATATATATAATCGCAATACATTTTATATTATCAATAATCACACCTAAAAAAAATAAAAATCACATCAATAAAAAAGAAAATAGTTGTAAGATATATTCATCAACGGTTATATACTGTATGGGACTGGTCTATGTAAATATAAGAAAGCATATATCATATAGATATACTTCTCTGGGATACAGTCAGTATACTAACTTGTACTGGGATCCAAGATGACAGAACTCTAGTCTGTATGATGCAAATAGACACGGGGGGTCATTCAGACCCGCTCGCGAGCAAAGGACGCTCGCAAGTGATTCGATGTTGTGCGCATGCATGAGACCCGGCGAGCGACGAGGAATACGTCGCTCTGGGTCTCGCACCAAAGGGGGCGTGCTGTCGATGGTGAGTGACAGCACGCCCCCTTTGGTGGGCGTGCCAGGGGCGTGGCTGCCAGACGGAGGTGTTCCCATGGAAACGCCTACCGTCTGAAGCCGGCCCCACTGACATCAGTAATGATGTTAGTGGGAGTGATTTTGGCTCTGATAGAGCCAAAATCACTCCTGGGCTTGCGGCAGCGAGACCCTATCGCAGGGTCTCGTCGCAAGCCCGATGGTCGCGATGGTCTTGACCATCGCGACCATCTTTTTGGCCGCTCGCATATGCTGTGGGTGGTCACCCACAGCTATGCGAGCGGCCAGGAGGCCGCTCCATTTTCAGGGAGGAGGGCACTGATTCAGAGCGAGCGCTCTGGTCAGAGCGTTTGGCTCTGAATCAGGCCCACAGTTCTTCAATTCAGTGAATGATCAAAGGACCCCAGTTGCAAAAGACTGCTGCCTGGGACATTGCTTATTCATTCCATGCAGTCGCTAGGAGAGTGCCTCGATATTCATTGGTTTGTTAGATTTATTATCCAGCCAGTACTAAAAGGTGACAATATGGAGGTATATACCAGTCCCCAGTAAGATTGCCCGGGAAGGCAGAAGTAGGATTCGCTATCCAGTCACTTGAGGTGCTCAGCAGTGCAGCTGGTAAGCTGAGTATAATACTCATTGGTCACTTTTTGACTGTTCCACTATTGGAGGACTTTGATTTGTCCGTATTCACCCCACATCTATTCATCTCCTACTATTAATACTTCACTGGATTGGAGACTGTTTATTTGCTCTAAACCGAAATTGAAATTTTTCATCATAAAGACTAAAGTTCTGTCATCTAGGATCAAGGTACAACTTATTATCCCAGAGCAGCACACGGAAATATATCTATATGATATATGCTTTCTTATACAGTCAGGTGCATAAATATTGGGACATTGACAGAATTTTCATATTTTGGCCTCTATTCACCACCACAATGGCTTTGAAATTAAACAAACAAGATATGCTTTAACTGTAGACTTTCAGATTTAATTTGAGGGTATTACATCCAAATCAGGTGAACGGTGTAGGAATTACAACGGTTTCTATATGTGCCTCCCACTTTTTAAGGGGCCAAAAGTAATGGGACTAGCAACTCAAAAGCTATTTCATGGACAGGTGTGGGCTATTCCCTCGTTATTTCATTATCAATTAAGCAGGTAAAAGGTCTGGAGTTGATTCTAGGTGTGACATTTGCATTTGGAATCAGTTGCTGTCTACTCTCAATATGAGGTCCAAAGAGCTGTCACTATCAGTGAAGCAAGCCATCATTAGGCTGAAATATCAAAACAAACCCATCAGAGAGATCGGAAAACATTAGGTGTGGCCAAATCAACTGTTTGGAACATTCTTAAAAAGAAAGAACGCATCGGAGAGCTCAGCAACAAAAAAAAGACCCGGAAGACCACGGAAAACAACTGTGCTGGATGACAGAACAATTATTTCCCTGGTGAAGAAAAACCCCTTCACAACAGTTGACCAAATCAAGAACACTCTCCAGGAGGTAGGTGTATATGTGTCAAAGTCAACAATCAAGAGAAGACTTCACAAGAGTGAATATAGAGGGTTCACCACAAGATGTAAACCATTGGTGAGCCACAAAAACAGGAAGACCAGATTAGAGTTTGCCAAACAACATCTAAAAAAGCCATTACAGTTCTGGAACAACATCCTCTGGACAGATGAGACAAAGATCAACTTGTACCAGAGTGATGGGAAGAGAAGAATATGGAGAAGGAAAGGAACTGCTTATGATCCAAAACATACCACCTCATCAGAGAAGTATGGTGGTGGTAGTGTCATGGCGTGGGCATGTATGGCTGCCAATGGAACTGGTTCCCTTGTATTTATTGATGATGTGACTGCTGACAAATGCAGCAGAATGAATTCTGAAGTGTTTTGGGCAATATTATATGCTCATATTCAGCCAAATGCTTCAGAACTCATTGGACGGCGCTTCACAGTGCAGATGGACAATGACCCGAAGTATACTGCAAAAGCAACCAAAGAGTTTTTTAAGGCTAAAAAGTAGAATGTTATGCAATGACCAAGTCAATCCCCTGACCTGAATCTGATTGAGCATGGATTTCACTTGATGAAGACAAAACTGAAGGGAAAATGCCCCAAGAACAAGCAGGAACTGAAGACATTTGCAGTAGAGGCCTGGCAGAGCATCACCAGGGATGAAACCCAGCGTCTGGTGATGTCTATGTGTTCCAGACTTCAGGCTGTAATTGCCTGCAAAGGATTTGCAAGAATGTATTAAAAAGTGAAAGTTAGATTTAGGATTGTTTAGTTTGTCCCATTACTTTTGGCCCCTTAAAAAGTGGGAGGCATATATAGAAACCGTTGTAATTCCTACACCGTTCACCTGATTTGGATGTAATTACCCTCAAATTAAGTCTGAAAGTCTGCAGTTAAAGCACATCTTGTTTGTTTCATTTCAAAGCCATTGTGGTGGTGAATAGAGGCCAAAATATGAAAATTCTGTCAATGTCCCAATATTTATGCACCTGACTGTATATAGGACTCCTCTATGTAAATATATCACGTAATGAGTATACATTACTATTGTTATTTTCATTAATGTGGATTTTATAATCTTTTATGTGTGATTGTTGGTTATGAACTGAAGTGCCTAATATCCATTTTAAGGTGTCCTAATGATTCTGGGCCTGATTCAGAGATGGATGCTATTCTGATGTTCCCGCAGCTGAGCGATGGTTTGCTCCTGCTCATGTGCGATAAGTCCCAACCCAAGTGTCCTATGCTGTTCACAGTTGTGTACGACATTCCTAACACCTGAGAAGGGGTTAGCGAACCCTTGGCATATCAGGATGGAGACTGGGAGTTGACCTAAAAAAGGGTCCGTTTCATGGGTGTGTTATGGGCAGGGGCTGGCTGGCAACTTTTAGCCCCCTGTAGTGGTGCCCATATGCAGTGCCCCCCTGTGCACCAGGAGAGGACCTCCTTATGCAGGCCTCCAGTAGTGCCCCCAGTAGTGATCCCCCCTATGCAGTGCCCCTTATACAGTGCCCCCAGTAGTGGTCCCCCCCGTGCAGTGCCCCATGTGCCCCCAGTAGTAAGCCCCTTATATAGTGCCCCCAGTAGTGGTACCCCCTATGCAGTGCCCCTTATATAGTACCCCCAGTAGCAGTCCACACCCCATGCAGTGCCCCCAATAGTGGTAACTCTTATGCAGTGCCCCTTAAATAGTGGCCCAGTTGTAGTCTACCCCTATGCAGTACCCCCACTATTGCCCTTTATATAGAGTGGTAGTCCCCTCCCCACTATGCAGTGCCCCTAGTAGTAGTCCCCTCCCCCCTATGCAGTGCCCCTAGTAGAAGTCCCCTCCCCTTGTAGTGTCCCTAGTAGTAGTCCCCCCTCGTAGCGTCCCTAGTAGTAGTCCCCCCTTGTAGTGCCCCCAGTAGTAGTAGTAGTCCCCCACCTTGTAGTGCCCCCAGTAGTGATCTCCCCCTTGTAGTGTCCCCAGTAGTGATCTCCCCCTTGTAGTGCCCCACCTTGTAGTGCCCCCAGTAGTGGTCTCCCTTCTTGTAGGGCCCCCAGTAGTGGTCTCCCCCCTTGTAGTGCCCCCCCAGTAGACACACTTAATAGAAAAAAAATAAACACTTACCTGAATCCCCGCTCCCTCCGCCACCATCCGCTCCTCCGTCTGTCTTCCCAGGCCGTCCCGCTCTGCATTATGGTAGAGACGTTATGACGTCTCTCCCATTACCCACTGCAGGAGCTGGAAGATGGATCGGCTCCTGCACTGGGCGCAGCAGCAGTCAGTGAGAGTCTGACAGACTCTCATTGGCTGCTACTTAAAACAAACACACAGCTGCCGGCGCTGGCGGCTGTGTGTTTGTCAGTCACTGTTTAGAGCTGACCAAACTCCGTCCGGTCAGCGCTACACGCGCGGTGCAGGCACCTGTGTCACAGAGACGCAGACTGCCCACGGCCCGCATGGCGCTGCGGCCCGGGGGCACATGGCACCCTGCCCCCCGGCCCAGCCCGCCTCTGGTTATGGGTGTGTCTGGGAAGGCAGCAGTGTATCAGGGTGGAGACTGGGAGTTGACCTAAAGTGATTGCAAAAAGGGGCCATTTCCTCGGCGTGTTAGGGCAGTGATCACTGCTGCGTTCCTAATCTCAAATCCACAGCTTCACAGGCCATGTTTAGTTGGATTTCAGGAGTAGACCCTAGGCTACCGCAAATGCCGATGGTGCAACCGATGTTGCGTAGATGTTGGAGTGTTTACAATCTCCATTGCAAATGCATAGACCACACAGGCTGAAACTGGGAGTCTCACTGTTCCTACACTCCATTGCATGGTGGAGTACAAAGGCAAGGCTGATATTAGCATTTGCATATTCCCGTAACCATTCCCGATGCATTATCAACCATCTCTAATTCAGGTCTTCTGTGGGATAGCTGGACTTGACACTATATGGTAAGTTTATATGGGAAGTGTGTATAAGGGTATAAATAGTTGATCATAATAATTTCTGCCTTTAGCAAGATGTATACAACTCAGAACATTTCCAATTATAATTGTATATGCTTTTTATTTATCTTCCCTGCGCAGTACTCACCCAGCATGACCATGAGCGTGTGATATCCTCCCATACACCAGTGCATTGAGCCTCTCCAGCGGAGGACTACCAGTGTCCAAGCAGTGAGGATTACAAATTAGTACATTGTATATTTAAAAGCAGGAAAGCACCCACCCTACAGGCTCCTTTTCAAAGACACAAAGATATCTTTACAGAGCAAATGACTGGACTGCATTTCAGCAATGACTGTACCTGTTAAACAATGGTGTCGGGGGAGGACATTTCAGCCACACCTTGGTGAAGTTGTTTCTTACTCTACTGCCCAGTTCTAACTTGCAGAGACAAGAGGATTTTTCCTGGATGTTCAAAAACCGCTTGTGAAGCTGGGGTTCAAATTTAGCCTACGTATTGTGAATAACTATCTGAAACCACCAAGAATGATATCTTAGTTTCCAATGAGGAGTATTGGGGGAATTCAACAGTATCATACGATATGGACTTCTTTTGTGCCAGGAAATAGTTCTTCTGACATTGAAGAAGTTAAAGCCGACATCTGTGCAAGTTTCTGATTTTATTTATTATTAAATTTCTTTCTGCTTACTGGATCTTAAGGAGACTTAAACTCCTCATGTCTTACCTCTATATCAGTGTACATTACACCCAGCTGTTCACAAGAAGAACCTCTCATGCATGTGTGTCTGTGACATCCCTGCAGAACCTAGGTTCAAGCAGCCTGAAATTTTCAGTTTGTCTACTGTTGAAGAACCTGGAACGCGTTGGTTCCGTCTGCTTATGTCAATTCCACCACTTGGCCAATATTTACTGAGTGCATGAAATAATCCAGTGTTTTTAAAATATTCCTCTATTACTATGCACAACACAGGGTATTGTCTAATACATGAACATACATAGAGGAACAATTAAGGAAACTGGAAAGTAGCTAGCTGTGCAAAACAGGTGATATAATCTCATTGGTGGCTGTGAATTCCAACTTTTATTTTTCTAGCACAGTTTAGAAAATGAAAGCAAATGTCTGAGTGATTGCAGTGTTACACCAACATTTTGCACATTTATCCATGTACCAGTTTTTTTTATTTAGTTATACAGTAAATGTGCCCCATAGTCTTTAAATAGAATAAATGTGTCTATTCTGCTGTGTTCCAAATGGAGTGTGTTTCTGTTAGGCACTCAGTGCATCAGTCACGCGTTTTACCTCTAACTGAGCCAGGGTGCTCTTGTTGAACTAACCATAGAGCTGAAGTGTGGCATGTGTGCACTTACGTCTACAGCACATTTGGACGCGCTCTGAAATGCATAGTAAAATAATGTGCTCCATCTGTACACTAAACAGTCCTGACTGTATTATCAAGTGCGACAGTGATAAAACATTTAGGAGAGTGTTTATGAAGAGAAAATATTTGTCTTCAGAGTTTTCACAGATTGGATAGTCATCGCAGTACCATGTATGGAATGAGCCAGTTGGAAGTTACTATAGTTTCAGAATATGTAGAAACATAGCATCTCTATACAGTACAGGCTTATCTATATAAAATACAGAGGTCATGATGGCCTACATTCTAGTTAAACCTGAAGCAATACATGTTATGCCAGTTTGTAATAGTAAACAACACAATGCCCCCCCTTCCATTCTAAAAAAAATAAAACATAAATTGCATTAATTAATTTTAAAAATAAAACAATTTAGGGATCCTGCAGGGAGCAAATTACATAAACTCTTTATAGACATTAACTGTTCTTAAATTATATATATGATTATAACTCTCATTTGTAGATGTCTGTGTGATTTAACGTAAGTTTAGACCATTTTACTGCAAAGCAACATAGGTGATGGATATTGTGTGGGGTCTCTGTAATAGCCATGTCTGTGTCTTCCAACAGTCAGGTCTGTCACTGTGATGGTCCGTTAAACAGTTGTGACCTTTGATGTGTTGATCATCAGTATGAACCAAGAACCCAAGCAGGGTAATCCTTGGAGCTTGATCTCATCTGGCAATAGAGCAGGGCTCTCTAGTCCGCATATACTGTAGATCCCCCTCAATGACAACACTCATATGTATCTCATTCCTCAAACTTTATTTTACACCAAAAAAGTCATTGAGAGACCCACCACAGATATGGGGTTCCATATATGTTCTCTAATAGAGCTGATACATTGGAGGTCAATGGCAGCTGATGGTAATTGTCTGTGCATACATTAAAAGGAAGGTTGTGTAACAGACATTGTTATATGATTGTCAGCCAACATATACTACCAGCTATCTGCCGAAAATGATTTTGTCATTCTGAAACGAGAAAACCACAGTCCATTACCATGACAAGAACATGTTACATTGATGAATTCATTAACATTTCCAACATTGCATGCCAACTAGCAGACTATGCTGGGAGTAGTTGTTCAACAATTAAAGAGCCACAAGCTGCCACTTTGGTTAACATGACAGGTCTACAACTTAAAGGTCTGCTATATGATTAAGCGCTCACACGTATATCTCAGACACTCCACCACATGTAACACAGAAGGGCCTCTTTTGAAATTTTAAATATGAGGGTCTTTTTTTAATCTGCAATACTACT
Source organism: Taudactylus pleione (assembly GCA_031769625.1). Taxonomy (NCBI): domain Eukaryota; kingdom Metazoa; phylum Chordata; class Amphibia; order Anura; family Myobatrachidae; genus Taudactylus; species Taudactylus pleione. The sequence continues at coordinate 3,089,163 of JAUIMM010000086.1, forward strand.
GTGAAATATTATACCAGGCATATAAACCCCTTGAAGGATATAGCAGAGAAGGGCATACAGGAGGACAGGAAGTAACTGTATATATACGTCACATGGGAGTCCACACTCTTCCTCCCTCCTTCAGAGCCTGCAGGGACAAGGGAAGTTATAGGGGAAACATGAACTGTCTCTTACATAATAGGGGACACATTTTAACTTTCTTATGAAGGATTTTTTTTTTCTTTTTTTTTCTAAACATAAAGGACCTCATTGCAAAAGATGTCTGTGCTCTTTTTGTTGTTTAATTTGATTTATTTTTTTTCTATCGTATCCCAAAGCAACTTTGTACAGGATTATGCTAATAACCCACATCCTTCCTATTCTTCATTTTTATACTTTTATTTTTCCTCCTGCAATGTCTGCGTTATTCTAGTGTGATGTAAAATACTGTAACATTAGGACAGGATTTAAAAGACAAAAAAATAAAATTGTACCGCTATTTGTTCTTTATATGATGACAGTATTTGGGATATAAAGCATTCTCCGTCAGAGCCTGCTTTGTATTTTGCTCGTAGGGTTAGAATCAGTCCTAGACTTTAGTTGTCCAGTGTAGAATATATATATATATATATATATATATATATAATCATGTCATTTGTATGTTCTTTATATTGTAAAAAAATCTTTAGACTGAAAAAGTTGCTTATCAAAAAAAAAGAAAAAAAAAACAAAACTGCATCAATAAATGTAATTTGATTTTTTTCATATATTTGAGTTGGACTCTTTGTGTTGAAATGGACGTTACCCTGACAGAAAGCGACCTACGTCTTCAGAACATTCTTATTGTCTTCACTTACTGGAGTACCTTTATTGCTAAATTGAATGGGGGCATTGAATGTGCTCCTTCATTTTGCATTGATATAAGATTTTATTTTGCAGGATTGGACTGATGAACTATCCCTTGCATTACAACTAGGCAGTGTCGGACTGGGACACTAAAAAACTTCCAACCCACCGCAGAACACATTGTTTTGTTGCTATGCGCCCCTTTCATTTTCGGCGCTGTTATCTACAAGATAGCAGGGCCAATAACCTGGGCAATGTATGTTCCCACAGCTGTAGCTATCACTATCGACAGCTGCAGCTGGCGCTGTCCTACCACCACAGCAGTGACAGCACTGTCCCTGCAGAGGTGGCTGCTGGCTCCAGGGGCTGCACTTGCGAGATCCCGTGCATGCCCAGTGGAACCGGCCAGGAGTGAGACACTAGGCTGATGCGTTCTGTGCTCAGCTGGGGATCACCGGAGGGGAAAGTTTTCACTCCCCCTCTCCGGCTGATGAGATGTTAATACATCTTATCGTTAGTGCTTCCTGCTCCGCCTCAGTAAAGAGGTGAAGCAGGAAACGTTATAGTGGTACGATGCGTGCCGCTATAATACATCTTCCTCACTATCCTCTCACAGACTATACTTTCACACAGACTCCCTTACAGATCACAATGTCCCCTCACACTGCCTCCCCTCACAGTTCACCTAACACAACAGCCCCTCCCCCAACAGATTACACTGTTCCCTCACAAAGCAACCCCCCTCACAGAAGCCCTTCCCCAGAGATCACTGCCCCCTCACATGGCAGCCCCCTCACAGATCGCTCAATCCCCTCACACAGATCACACTGTCCCCTCACACAGATCACACTGTCCCTGCACACAGCAGCCTCCCCTTCACAGATCACACTGGCCCCTCACACAGCAGCCCCCTCTCATAGATCACTCTGTCCCCCTTCCACAAATCACATTACCCCCCACACAGCCCCCCTCCTCACAGATTGCACAGTCTAAAAACCCCCCTGACACCACTAGCACTAACCTGCAGTGCATTCTTCCGATCTTCTCTGGCTTGTGACTCCACCCCTGCCAGTGGCCCCGCCCCCGGCCCACCAAGCATCTGAAGTCATGCTCAGACAAATAAATGAGGATAGAATGAATATAAACTCACATTTAACGTCACAATAGGCATATATATAAAATGAAAAACTGAATATGATCTATTCAAAAGCAGCAGATGAAAAATAGACATAAAATGTAAACAGAATGTGGTGTGTAACAGTATACAGTTAAAATTGCAATGTACATAAAATGCCCTAATAAAAGGAGAATACCCCTGGGGAATATGGGGTGTAGTGGTGAATGAGTGTTAGTGCTTGACTGAGTCAATTGGTCCTCAAAAAAGTGGGACACCAATGGCTGCATGCAGTAAAAAATAAAATAATAAATAATAATGTTAGTATTCCAGGCTCCAGTAGCCAGATATAGTGGTCAGATATTGCCAATTGAGCGTAGCTGGATCATACCAGTGGCTTACCCACTCGATGAGAATAGTAGTGCGGGTGCTCAGTGGCAGCGAGTCTGGATAGTGTAGCCGCTCGTGGGTCCCGGCCGGGACAGGAATGAATGAGCAGAGTCTCGTAATGCTGTTAGCGGTGTGCCACTGAGCACCCGCACTACTATTCTCATTGAGTGGGTAAGCCACTGGTGTGATCCAGCTACGCTCAATTGGCAATATTTGACCACTATATCTGGCTACTGTAGCCTGGAATACTAACATTATTATTTATTATTTTATTTTTTACTGCATGCAGCCATTGGTGTCCCACTTTTTTGAATACCCCATACACCCCATATTCCCCAGGGGTATTCTCCTTTTATTAGGGCATTTTATGTACATTGCAATTTTAACTGTATACTATTACACACCACATTCTGTTTACATTTTATGTCTATTTTTCATCTGCTGCTTTTGAATAGATCATATTCTGTTTTTCATTTTATATATATGCCTATTGTGACATTAAATGTGAGTTTATATTCATTCTATCCTCATTTATTTTTATGCATGTTCCATTAGCAAATTTCTAGCGCTCCCACACCTGCTTTTTTCCTTTTCCAATTAGTTCTTTAAGGGGTCTGCCTATCCCCTTAGTGGTGAGCTGCATTTTAATTTGCATTTCTCAGTTTCTATTTTTTGGAGCGCCCGATTTTTTTAGTATGTTTTCTATTCATGCTCAGACAAGTCCAGGGGATCAGCAGTACGTAGACGGCGGCTGGGGCCAGGGAGTAAGCCTGTCAGCTGCTACCTTCAGCTGGCCCTGGCTGGGAAGCAACCCCCGACCCCGACTGCGGCCCGCTAAGCCCCGACCCCTCGTAGAAAGGGGTGTGGGCTAAAATCAGTGGGGCCCAGCAGGTAAATACCCGAATCCCCGGTGGCCCAGTCCGAGCCTGCAACCAGGTGCACAATCTTTACCACCAACAAAAGGACTTGAATTATTTAGGCTGTCAGCAGTGCACCTAAATGTATCCCATTAGATCTATAGGCAAACTAGTTGCTCTTCTGCAGGAAAGTCCTCTTTCCAGAAACACTAACAATTTAATTATAAAAATTCGAAATCACAAAATTCAGGAGCAGATGTATCAAACTATTTTTGCTGTCAATCCAATCCAAGGATTTGCGTATTAATTAGGGGCATGTTTTAAAATGGCACTGCAGCAGGTATAGGAGATATCTGCTACAATCCCTCAGGTATGGATCTCTGTTAGGGGCCCATTTATCAATGATCACACACTGCAATGTAATCTGGGTGTGATATTAGCGCTAATGCGTTATGCACTAATAGTGCCTGAATGTATGAAATAGCAAAAGCAGGGACAGGGGCTCCGAAAGGAGTCTCTCCCTGCGATGTGCTCGGAGTGAAGTAACCACATAAGTGGTCACTTCACTCCTCTTCTGTGCATGCGCGGTGTACTGACCATGCATGTGCAGCGGCCATAGCTCCCGGTAATTTTTAGGAAGTGTAGTCCATAGGCTACAGCAGCACAGCGCCATCTTCAGATGTAAGCTGCAGGGGCCAAACTCCAGAATGCTTTGCATTCCAGAGCTTTGTAAATCTGACAGCAATACATCCCCCATAGAAACCTATGGGGGTTGCGACTGCTGTTGAAAATTGAGGTACTGCACCTCCATGATATATTCAGGGGTTACTTTAATACTTGTGGGTATCCCCACAAAACAGGCATTTTTGGTGGAATATGCTGCAAAAATGTAATGATAAATAGGCCCCTTAGTGAGCACTCACTGATGGTTGCACAGGTGCAGTAGCTTTGCCAATATCACATTACTTTCTTTTTCTATTAATAAATAGATGTCTGATTACAAATCATGATTAATATACACCATAAATGAGGATAAGCAGCTATGATAATGGAAAATGCCATGATAATGTAACTTTTGTAGTAGTAGTGATCTCTCTTAATACAAAACAAGTATCAAATTACACTAAATGACAAAATGTATGGGCTAATTGTTATCCAAGCCTCCTTATGCATGTAGGACCAGTAGGGGCGCTAGACAGAGCTTCTCATTGTTCTCACGGGATGTAGTTGGCATCCTGACGGTCAGGATACCGGTGCCATAATCCCCTCAACATTCAGAATCCTTGCGCCAGCATCAACATCACCAGCATATTGGTGGTAAGTATTAGGGATAGGGTTAGGCTGGGAGTGGGAGGGGGGGTTGGGGATAGGCTGCAGGAAAGGAGGGTAGGTTCATGCTGCGGGGGCACCGACAGTGAGAGGGGGGAGCCGGGTACTAATTACCTGGGCCTGGGCCCATTGGAAGGGCCCGATGAGGGCCAGGTCCGACACCCCTTCCTCCCACTTACATGTCAGCAGCCCAGCACACACTGCTGTGTGCTGGGCTGCAGTGGGAGACCAGGGAGAGTGCTGTCACTGAGCAGCAGCAGCAGTCTCCTCTCCTCTGCCTGTGGGGGATAACGATCACACTGAGCACATCCCTTCCTGGATTTGCAGTGAGCTGAGGGGCTCACAGACCCCACCCCTCCCCTATGATAATAATGTGGCCCGGGACGGCTCTTTAAAGCCCTGTGTGGGGAGTAGATGGTTAGGTTTGTGTTAGAATACTTACCTGTGGGTGTCGGCATTCTCACCTTACCCAACCCGTTTACGCCACTGTTTGCACTGGCAGTTGTGCAATTATCTATAATAATGAGACATAACTGTTTAAACCTCTCAAAATGTAATTATCATACAGATGGGCCCAGCTAGTTGGTTGCTCATAGCATGCCATTCAGGCCTCTGTGTCATGCCATGGATGTTACGTGATGGCTGTGCTGTGGCATACTGTGGTAGTCTACAACAAAAGATAAGCCACGGCATGTAATACACCGCTTAACCGCTGGGTGGCGAGTGCTCCACTGATGAAATTTGTACTACTGAATACCATACTGTTAAATTGGATGGATATCCCTGACGAGCGGGCCAATCACATTAACGCAGTGCATGTTTGCACAACCAATATTTTTAATAATATTACATAAGCTTTTAGAATGGGCCGCAAATCAGTACACATACATAACTGTACAGTAGTGTAATTGCCATGTTATGATGGTATAACCGATACTGTACATTAATGAGACGCACGCACAGCTTTCAATGAGATGGGATGAATTATTCTCTAATGGTGGAGTACTGTGTTTACATGTACTAGTATAATATTTTGAAAGGGAAACTTTTTTTATTATTAAAAACAGCAGCAGGTGGGTGGAGTGCACACGAATGAGCCTGCTATTGACATTGTACACATTGCCTACTGTAATTTGCAGATGTCACAATTGAAGTTCAGTATTCTTATCCAACCCTACTGAACTCAATACATTGTCCATAGCTTCCCACCACCTGGCATTTCTATGCTACTTTATGCCACTGTACTGCTGATGCACTGTGTGCTCAAGAAAGTGGTGTGCTAGTTGCACTATGCTGTGGCGTATGGAGTCTCATAGTACTGGCCCAGTGTAGCCGGTCAGGAGTCACACACAGTGCATCCCAGACTTAGATACTTTAGTGATTTCATGACTTAGAAACTAGTAGTGGTTCTGAGTGAAAGAGGGGTCTCTGGATTACAAACTGTCTGTGCGTTTTAAGATGCACACTTGTGGCACTGTCGAATCTGAAGTGGCTGCCAGCTCTGGGGTTGCACATGGGATCTCCGGAGCATGCCTAGTGGAGCCGCACCATACGCCATGTAGCACCCTGCTAGTTGGGCTATGCTGTGGCATATGGAGTCTCATAGTACTGCGCATGCCCAGTGGAGCCGGTCTGGAGTGACACACAGTGCATCAAGTCCCTTCCCCCAAACCAAGCAAGAGCCTTTCATTGCCATAATAAAGGACACTTTGTTAGCCATTTAAACAGTCAGCTCAAGGTCTGCCCTTGTGTCCTGAAAAGGCGAGGAATGGTGACCATTGCCAAGGACACCATCCCCCATCTGCTAGGACAACTAATGTGCCGCTATAAAAGTGTCATTCACTGCGGCACTGCAGAATATACGATGACATGTCTTAGAAATTTGTAGTGTTGTCTTAACAGTGGTGCATAAAACCATCACTGAACTACAAGTCAACCGAGAAAGACGAGTCTCTATATTACAAACTGTGCATTCTAAGACGCACTCTTGTGGCACTGTTGGCACTGTCCCAGACTTAGATACTGTAGTGAATGCATGTCTTAGAAACTAGTAGTGGGGTCTGAGCCACAGAGGGGTCCTTGGATTACAAACTGACTGTGCGTTTTAAGGCGCACACTTCCAGCACTGTCAGCACATCTCATAGTACTGCCCATGCCCAGTTTAGATTAGATTACTCACCCAAGATTGAAGAGTGCCAAACACACCCGAACAAGCAACAATAAAATCTATATATAGAAATGCGCTTCAATACTGGATGCAGCTAGAACAATTTAAATAGAGGTCACACACTCAATATCAACAAAAATACAACAGATACAATAAAGTTCCAGCGCTTCCTTCTAGACCAATATTTCCAGATTGTGTAAAATTTTCTAAAAATAAACTTGTTTTCTTATTAAACGTTCTTTTATAAGGAGTAATTCTTCTCTTATTCCCCACAATGGCTTCCAACGGATAGAGAAATTGCCGAATATAGTGAAGTACAGCTTTTAATATTTAAAAATAGAACACAATATCCACCAGCACTAGGGGTATAGGCAGCGTACCAGATATAGAGGTGTATGTGTACACCAGCAAACACATGTGATAACAGGGAACAATCCCAGGAAAAGCACCTGCATTCAAATCCACTGATGCATCCAGAGTCACTCCAACTCCAAATCTGTTCTTTCCTATTTGGTCACCAACGCATTTCAACTGTTAGTCTTTCTCAAGGTGTGCTGATGTGGTGGATTTCAAGCCTTAATATACTTCACACTTCTCTGTCATTGGTTGATGACAGGAAGTGAAGAAAATCTATTTATACATGCATACAAAAATACTGACCTTATTATAGGCACAGTCCCTTCACATTCTACTCTCTTTTCCTTCTTAAATGGAGGGTGAAAAATCCGTATTTATATGAAAAAGGAGTGCTAAACATAAACACTTCCAGTATCGCGTTCCACGTGGAATGCACCCAAAGATTCCTGGGTATTCTCTTATGACACACATTACTCCAGCTCTGACGTCAGTCCGCCTCTCTAAGAATCACCTCCTCTCTCTACTCTCTACTAGGAGACCCAGAAGTATGCGGTTCACCTCGGAGTGAGCATTCCAAGCATGGAACGCAGACTCCTCACTAAACCCGGAAGTATGCGTTCCACATTGGAAAAAAGTTGACATTACGATTTTTAAAATTTGGGGATTTATGTAATAAGGGTAGATCCCATATGTAAAGTGCGATGTGCCCATAATTTACATATAAATAATATCAGATAACGAATCTTGCGTTTTCAATAAAAATAAAATCAGATAAAAATAGTATCATATAAAAATTGTACTATTTAACTTATAAGAACCATTTAATTTTAAAGTCGTTATTCAGGCCATTCGGGGTTTTTAACTCACAAATAGACTTCATCTCTGTTTTAGCTAAGATATTGTCTATACCCTTTTGTCTCCAATGGGGTTTTACTTATTTTATTGCTATTACGCTTTTTATCCCTGATATGGCATTCTGGTGGCACTCTTTAAAATGAGAGGGAGTGTTTTTCAAAACCTTTTTTAATATTTCTCAGATGTTCACCCCATCTCTCTTTCAATTGTCTAGTAGTCTGACCAATGTACTGTAGTCCACACGTACATTCTATTAAGTAAATGCAGTTTCTACTGTTACATGTAATAAAATCCTTAATTTTGTATATCGTATTTGCACTTTTTGATATATACTCTACCACTTTACTTTCTTGTTTTAAATGGTTACTACACATTAAACATAATCCACACCTAAAAAAACATTTGATTTTTATTTTATCTGTCCTTTTGATAGGTATTGCACTTTTTACAAGTTTTGTCCTAATGTTAATGAGTGGTTTGGCAGACATGAACAATGGGAGAAAATAAGCCCAGGGATGGCACTAAGTGCAAATGGGAACTGAGGTGAATGCAATGAGTAAAAGTCCAGGTAGTGGCAGATAGGAGTAGTCCAGTATCCGGGTCTTGTGAGGGTGGTGAAAAAAGACTTGTCCAGCAGTGTGAGGTTCTGGTTAATAGGGAAATGTCCAGGTAATGACAGGCAGGGGAAATCAGGTGTAGTGGTAGAAATGAAAAATGCAGGCTGAGGGAAAATCATCCAGCAGAATGTCAGTGGAGGCAAGGTGCAGGGTGAACAGCAGACTCAGGTTCTCAGGCAAGGGGAAGGTAATGGAGGATGCAGGGTAGTCCAGCGGGGTAGGAGGAGACAAGCAGGCAGGCAGGTAGTGTTACACAGGAACAGATGGTCAGCACAGGGAACTCTCTCTCAGCTGGCAATGAAGTGAGGCTCTGAACCTCCCTAAATACCAAGTGCTGTGCCGTGACAAGTATTTCATACTCCTTGATGTCTGTACAATTTCTATGAATACGTGTGAATTGTCACAGGCAAAATGGCCGCCAGAGAAGGCGCAGGCGCAGTAGGAATATAGGGACCACAGTGCACACTCTAGCGCCAGTAGCAGCAACATTCACTGTGGGCTGTAACAGAGCACATTACAAATAACCATCGGCAAAATGGCCGCCGGAGACGACGCATGCGCAGAATCAAGGTGGGGACTCCAATGCACACTCTAGCGCCATTAATACTATTAGTACAAACCAGCTGTGACGCCCTCGCACGCGCCACCCCGAAGTGCGGGTGACTCTCACACCGGAGTTCAGGACATAATCAATTACTCACTGTACATAAGGGACAGCAAAGAGAAGAGTGGGCACCCTTGAAAAAGTCCATATTATTGGATGAAACGCATTGAGCCACGCCCCTTACTGACAGGTATTCATGAGAGACTTTATGTATGAATAGCATACCCTGGAACTTTTATATAGACCATATGTCTCCTGTACACAGGATGATTTTTAGAGCATCAGACTCTGCTGAGTCATAGTGTGATTATCTGCAGCAATAAAAGTTTTTCATCAGACCGGAGTCTGTTGTACATTATATTGTGTAGCAACATATCTCATGTACCTATATAATACCCTCATCACCACCTGTATGAGCACCAGGACTAGGAGAACCAGCAGGAGTGACACATTGTATGGGGTAAACACAAGCCATTCTTACCTACCTGCATTATCGTGTTCACCAAGTCCCTGATACTGTGTCCATGTATTGTATTTGAGGTTGAGAGGAGAATGAGGAGGTTCACATTTTCATCAGGTTACACTATAAGAACACCCATCCTACAGACCTCATGAGATAAACTCTTTAGGATTATTCAATTCATTGGGACTATCCAACGATCCTTCTCCGTAAGAGATAGTAGGATTTTGGACATAAGTACATTTCCCGGTCAGGGATAAGGATTGCAGACCAACTTGTCAGTTATTTTTTAAGAACACCCTACCTACAGATTTAAAGTCGGGACTTCATGTTAATTATAACCACAGGACAATATACAGTTAATATAAACTAAGACACACTCAATTTATTTATTCATTTTAACAATTAACACATTAGGATTGTCCCAGAGCGCACCACTATTATTCTAATACCAAATAGCGCTGCTCCTCTCTTCCAGCTTATTAGTAAGAGCAAATGACACCGAATTATGAAACAACATAGCTACAGAATTTCTTTTAAATGGGCCATTAGCATACAATGCAACATTATATCTCGTATCTCTCAACAGCTGAGGGGCTAAAGATGAGAAATGGGTTTCTTTTAAAGCTACAACTTTAGCTTTGTGTTTATGAACGGTAGACAAAGCTAGTCTGTGCTTGTTAGGAGAGTTTAGTCCATGGAAATTTAAGGAAAAAAATTGAACCATAATATATAGAAAGGGACATCATGTTTGACGTGGTAACCTAACATATCATGCACATAAAAAAGGGAGTAGACCGTGGTACCCAAAATAAAAAAAAGGGAGACATAAGGAAAAAAACAAAAACAATAAGAAAGGGGAAATAGAGGGAAAACTGAGATAGCCCCAAAAATTGGGGCTACAGTGTTTGCCGTGGGGATAGAAAAATGGCAAAACCAAAAACATGGTGGAGAGTGGCCTTTGGCTAAGACTTTGCAGTGTATCAAAAACTAGATACAAATATAGGCAAAAAACATATATATGATAATAACAATATTGTTATACATATTGGGGCATTGTGTGCATCGACCATTCGAAACCTCATTAGGACCTTAAAATGTCCAGTAGCCACTACCATATAAAATAACAAAAAATAAAGGGAAAAAACTAATAAACATGGAATCGCTAAACCCACAGAGCATCTACAGCAATAGTATTAAATAAAGCTGCGAGGACTTAATAGTATAAACAGCATAGCTAAAGAACATCGGTTGTAACTAGACAAAAAAGAGTACATGAGAAAAGGACTACAGCTTAAATCTTGAAAAGATAGAAAGAACTCTTATGGAGGCCCTCTCCCCAATTATCAATAATGGAGTAGACCATTCAACTAACATATTATGTGCATAAACAAACAACCAATGCCTACCCATTACATTACACATAGAATGGCGCGTAGAAAATCAAGCCAGGATGAATTCAACATAATCTACACATTAAACGGATATACAGACATTCTCACGTGGCTTTAGACCAGTCCTGGGCCACTTGACCTCTAATACCAGAGGCCCGAGCAGGCACTGTAATGTCCCATTCTGCCAAAAGCTTAATTCCAGCTTCTACAGTGGAAATAATATTGGAGGAGGCATCATAGCTGACCAGGAGCTTCACAGGAAAACCCCAGCGGTAAGAGATGTAATTGTTCCTTAAAGCTGTAGTGATGGGTTGAAATGAGTGCCTTTTAGACAGGATAGTAGCAAACAGGTCTGGAAAGATTTGAAGACCCCTAAGAGAGTCTGTGCCATCAGCTTGGCGTGCAGCACGCAGGATTTGCTCTTTGAAGTGGAAAAAGTGGACACGCAGTAATGTATCTCGCGGGAAACTGCCTCGGTTTGGGAAGGTGATGGACCCTATCAATTATCAAGTCCTCTTGAGAAGCCGTGGGAACCAGCTTGAGGAACAATTTTTAAATGTATTCCGACATTTCTGCATTTAGCACAGAATCCGGAATGCCACGAATGATACAAGTGCAGGAGACGGCATCTGTCCCACCTTAGATACAGGATTAGCCAGAAAATGGATAGGCGTTGGAAGCTTGTGTTGTCTCGTTTTCCTGGACGGTATAGTCAAGAATGAATGTAGAAACACAGGAGAAACTGGAGATCTGCGGCACAGCTAATTGTCCGCTGTCCGCTCACCGCGCCCGGCATCCCTTTGATCGGGATGCCGGGCGCCGGTCTCCCGGTGTCAGAAAAATGACAGGCATCTAGAATTAGATGCTGGTCATTTAACCCTCGCTGGGATAAAGCAATTGGGAATCCGGTTGTCGGGCTTACGTCAGCCGGTTTCCCAATTGAATCCCAATAGCACATAATAAGATATACAGTAATCTTCCCCATGAACGGTGCATGTCTTGGCTAAATATTTTTATTATTTCTACTTTCAGGTCACCATATTTTAGAATGCACTGTGGAGCATTGGACCAAATCTGGGAGTCTGGAACAGCAGCAGAAGAACCTTGAGTACATTACCTAAATGTGATGATCCATCTCATTGGCTGCAGAACTCCCCGACTCCACAGCTGACTCGTCAATGATTAGCCGGTCTGTGTGTAAAAAAAAAAAAAAATGCTTTAATGTTTCAGTAAATCAAGTACTTTTATTGTCTCCACATTACAACATGGGGGAAAAATGGTATCATCATCACAAACACAGGAATTCTTGAGGGGGGGTTTCAAAATACTTGATTTTAGAGTGAGTGTGGCCAGTCCATGAAGAGGGCATTATTAGCACTTATCCAGCTTTGTGTAATACAAAGTGTATTGTGTGTCATAATTTCAGCATATACAGGACCAGCGATCACAGTAAGCCATTAAATGTGGCAGCAGGTAGTGGTACTAATTATTTCAATTGTGATACTGAGAAGAACATGCAGTACTAGTAAACAAGTTCTATTCTATGACTATTTCTATAGTGGTCATAATGTGGGTTGGGGGAGGGGGCTTTCCTGACAACCGGAAACCCCCCTGCATTTGACTATGTACCCCATGTATTGTTGGGTGGTAAATTACAGGGGCACTTTGCTCCCCCACAAAGGCAGATGATATGGTCTTACATATCATCATTACTGATGATCTGTGCTTCTAAAATACTGTACAACGCCCCCTAAATGTGTGCTTATGCCACTTTTCCCAGTAACGCCATTTCATACATCTCCCCCACTTTACTGTGCCAATATTTGGCTGGAGGCACTGATACAAAAAAACACAAGGTTAAGACTTACCAGAATCGCTGCTCTCCTCACTCTCCAGCTCCACAACTATGATATGGAGGTGTTCTGTGTAAAGAAAAGAAAAACACAGTAATGTACTCAGCAGGAAAGTTGAGGGTAAACATAACATTACTGTACACTAAATAAACTGGCATACACACTAGACGATTCCCATGAATGATATGAACGATAATGATATCTTTGAACAATATATAATTCATATCGTTCAGTGTGTATGCAGTGAATGACCAACGATGCACATTCCCGCGGGTCATTAATGATGTTTGCAGTCATGCACACATGCAGGCCAATCTGACAATATCATCAAAGTACAGGAGGAACAGAGACATTCTTAAAAGGAAGAGAAGTACAGTACAGTAGTAAAACACAATGTACTATACTTTACAGTACTTAATTTGCTGGGGAGGGCTGTTGGGCTCAGCTGCCCCTTTCTCTGCCTCCACCACTTTATCCTCCTCAGGTTGTGGGTCTGTGTAAACAAAAAAATATATAAATGTCTTAAAAAAACCAACGTGAATGGCGTTGTCGGCCCTCCCAGACCGCCCACTTTCGGTATTTACTGTACTATAATTATCTGAACCTAATACTACTCCAATAGTGATGGCGCAAGTAGCAAAATTAGAGCCGCTGAGAGTGTAGGAAAGAGGTACAGTAGAGTACAGGCATTACTTACTTGGCTGGGGAGGGTTGTCAGGCGCCGTCGATATACTACATTGAAACAAAATACTATAATGTAATTTTTCATCAACACATTTTAAAAAAATAACTCTTGAAAACAAACACATACAGAACTTACTTGGCTGTGCAGGCTCCCCTATTCTGCCTGCTGCTTTCTCCTCTGATGTACTTGATAAAACAGGAATATTCATATTCTTTCAGCAACTCACAAATATATGCATGCTTGTGTTACCTTTTCTGTACTGCAGTTTAAGGTATATAGAAAATCATTGAGAATGTATATATAGTTGTGTGAGTTACAGAAGACCACACTTGTCAATTGGCCTCAGGCCTAGGGAGCATGAGGCCTTCCCTTTCCTCTCTAAACGTAGGCAGGTGTGTGTCTGATGCAGCAGCCATTTTGTTTTATTTTAGCTAAAAGCATGTTAAATTATGTATTAAAAAGTGTGTAGAGATTAGTGTTTTATTTCTCTGCAGGTGTGATTAACTGTGGAGATATGTATAGGTTGAACTGCTATATAAATTGTTCTAGCAATAAGAATAATAGGTTTAAAATGTATAAGTTTTAACATGTACAGAACAGCTGACAGTAGCAGGGCGTGTACTGGTTTCAGTTTTTATATAAACCAATGAGGTAACTGAGATAGCATTTAACTGCAATAAGCAGAAATGAAGGCTAAATGGGCAATCATGTCAGATTTCTACATGAGAACAAAAAGATAACACGGAATTATGTCAATATTATGTCTAAAGCACAGATTACCAATGAAGACCTAGTACGTACAAATATTAATTAGATTAATTGGACTAATTGGATTGATTGGCAGTATAAACAAAATTAAAGTATAAATATGAGCAGAGAAAGAGGGAGGGGGGTACAGTCTGAGAACGAGGGTCGGGGGTGCCATTACATATGTATGAAGTATTGACTGACTGCCATCCTGCTATACTGTTATTCTGCACTGGGTGTCACAAATTTCTTTTAAAAGTATTCCCTACTGCTGTTGGTATAACCTATGTTTTTTGTTGTAAGTCTGCATTGGCAAAATATACTGTATGTATGATTAAGCTGTCTTTAAGTAAAAGCATTGTCATTTATTTTAGAATCTGTATTTGTGTGGAATTATTTCAGTGCTCTCAATTACAAGTAAGGTTTGTACATAATCCAGAACTATTCAGCATTATCAATTTGAAGGCCCCAGCAAGATCAACGGGGTTGACACCCACTCTGCATTAGTGATTGAGAGAGAAACAGAGAGAGAGTCTGCACGGGCGGTAAGGTGTTTTACTCATAGAAATTATTTTTTTAAGTGCAGTATTGTTTTTTCTCTCCCTCTCCTCTCTCAGTCTCTGATGGAGCGGTAAGTCAAACGTCGCTTGTATGCTCTGGATTTGTTCCTCTTATTTGAAGTATAGTAAGTTTTCCCCCCTTAGTTTAATAGTGTTAATAATAAGTGTCGTTTTGCAGCTTGTAAGAAGATTTGTGCTGTGGACTGTGCGTGTTTTTTTCCCTCCTTCTTCCTCCCCCTTCTCGTTCTCTCTGGCCAGGGTGCTGGTAGATAAGAAAATATTTTTTTCCTCCTTCCTTACTTGGAAATGAGTTTAGTGCAAAATGTTGGTATTGTTTAATTTCTGTTGCTAATTGAGTGATTGTCCTTGTACTATTCTCTTGTTGGTACGTTGATTTCTGAAATTATTACTGGATTGTTATTTTATTGTTAAGGGATTGTGTTATCTGTGAGATATTGAACAAACTTTTATTGCTATAATAATTTTTTGTGAGCAGTGTCTTGAACTTGTAAGTATTAGAGAATTGCATTGATATCTTCCTATTCTTTTTCTGCTCATTCTGAGATAAAAAAATGTGTGCACACCAGTTTTTTGTTTTGTGTGAAAGTTGTGTACATGAGTGTATGTGGGATACTGACCTTCACAGAAGTAGCTTCTGGCAAGAATCCTACCCGGGTATTGCTTCTGGTTGCCGCCCAGAGTTAGAATTAGAATAGGTCCCATGTCACAAGTGAAAAACACACACTATAAAGCCGTAGATAGTAGTATATGTAACACGTGTGAGTGATCCATCAAAATAAGGTTGCACATACTTTTCTCTCACCTTTCTCTCCATTTGTGGTAACCCTTGTTGGGCAATGTGGTAGATGTGTTTTGTTGTTTGTATTTTGCTGTGTTAGATTTAGTGGATGGTCTAATTAACATAGATCAGTTTCTTCTGATATTTTATGATATATGTGAACTTGATTTGTTCATTCCAGAATTTGAGGGATCTAATATTTGAATTCCTAATTAATTAAAGTAAATTGAAATATTGTTGTTGTTTATTTTTGTGACAGATAAATGTTTAGGTTTTTTGTTGTTATTAAGTAAATATTTAGGGGTTGGGGTGATAGGCATGGGTGACATAGGTCTTTTGGGATTTCTTTAATATCTTTTATGGAAGGCATATGTATAGAGATACAAATCTTTTTGTTTGTGTTGCAGGGGTAATTTACAGATATCTGATAACGAGTTACAGGTGGTGTGAAGGTGTTGATCTGATAATGAGGACAGATAACACAGGGTAGTAATTTGGAGGGTTTTCATTTTCACTGACATGTCCAAATTATAAAGTGAAAAGTTAATACTATTTTTTTTTAAAGGGCAACACTGTATTTGTATGGGATCAAAGAGAGTTTATGTAAGTGATATAGAGGGTATTAGCAAGTGATTTGAATGTGCTAAGAAACTGACTGTAACCTATAATAAAGTTACAGATTCGAAGGGACATGGTGAGTGAAGCACCGGTATGGTAAGGGTTACTTGAATGGTGAAGGAATTGGTTTGGTGAAACAGTAAATGATACACAGGTAGGTTACCACAAATGTATAGTCCCACTAACAAACTTATGCTTAGAAAGAATGTTATGTTTCTCATTACAAGTGTAATGCTTCTTTGAGACTGAGAAGAGTGTTCCCATGTGAAGGACAGGAGATAAGCTGTTTGGGAAAAAAAAAGGAGTTTTATTTTGCAGCAGAGAAAAAAGTTTCTTGTGTATGGGATCTGGGGAGTTGCCACAAGTTAAGGGGTTAACCAAGTCATTTAGGGCTTGGAGATAGAAAATGGGTAAAGAGGTTAGCGCAATGTGGGATCTAGGGGAAAACTGTGTATGCGATTATGAAAGACATGTATGGAGATGAGAGTGTGAAATTTGTTTCTAAATGGTGTGAAATATCCAAATGGTCACCAGAACCTTTCTCAATGTCTGGCACATTTAATCTGTCTGTTTTCAGAAGCTATTAAAGCAACAATTATTTTATCCAAATTGGGCAAGAATAGAGTCAAACAATTGTAATCTCTCACAGTGTGACAACAAGAAGCTACAAAATGACACCTACAGTGCAGGACGGCAGTCAACTAAAGGAACCCACTGTCCTCACGGCTCTTTCCTCCTCCTATATCCCCTAACCCTCACAGCTCCTTCCCCAAACCCTCTTACCTCCTTCCTACAGAAATGTTGTTTCAGTCCCCTGTTTTGTCTTTTTATTTTGTTTTATACCAAGATTTGTTCCTCAAAGACTGTTGTCTCTGATGATGATACTGATGCAAAGCCTGAGCTTACTGCTATAGCTGTTTGCATATTCTAATCAACAATACCAAGATTTGTACCTCACAGACTGTTGTCTCTGATGATCCTGATTTAATTCCTAAGCTTACTGTTATATGTATGCCTGCTTATCTTAATCAACAATTTGTTTATCACCATTCCCCGAAAGTGAACTGTTAAATCTGATTCAACTGATTCAAGTGATGACCATTACTGATGTCCGTGTTCTCCTGCAACTAATTTCACTATCATTAGCACGTTCAATGTGTCCTGGATATCTTGCATTTGCCTAACCATTTATTGTTTGTGAGTACTGTATTTCACAGTTTCCTGATGAAGTTAACTGGATGTTGTCACAGGAATCCTACATCATGTACAGCAGGGGTCTTCAAACTTGGCCCTCCAGATGCTGTGGAACTACACATCCCAGCATGCACTGCACATAGTTTTAGCATGCTGTTATATCAAAAAGGTGGCAGTGCATGCTGGGATGTGTAGTTTCACAGCAGCTGGAGGGCCAAGTTTGAAGACCCCTGATGTACAGCATCATTCACTGCAAAGAAATTGTGCAGGAATTTGTGTCCAGATATAGTATCCCATGTGTTGAAGGTGACAGAGGTACACATTTTACAGGGAAGGTATTCCAAGCAATGTGGCAATATATGGGTATAAATATGACCATTAAGAGCAAGTTAGCTAAGTTGGGTCTGGAGACTACCATGAGTTGGCTGGAGGTTTTACCTCTGGTCTTGTACAGCATTCGCACCACTCCAAAGCAGCCACTTAACCTGTCCCCTTATGAGCTACTTTATAGAAAATTGCCTATCCTCATTGTAAGTTCAGCAACAGACTTGTCAATCTCATATGATTTAACCACAAACTATTTCCAGGATATGCTAACAACCTTGATGTTCCTGAGAGCGGCTGAAAAAGACAATTGGATTCACGCATCTCACTGCAAGAAGGTCTCCGACTCGGGGTGAGAGCAGTTCAGACCAGGACAAGGTCCACAGAATCGGGGGGTATCATTAGTGGTGTCCCTGTGGATTGTGGGCAAAGAAAATTGATGATGGGCCTGTTCAGGGCCACAGTTCAGACTAAGACAAGGTCGACAGAGTCGAGGGGTAATCCCCATAATGACAATGTGTAAAAAGTATTTTTGAGATTTTTGCAAATTTCATTATAAAAAAAACTAAGAAATCACATGTACATAAGTATTCACAGCCTTTGCCATGAAGCTCAAAATTGAGCTAAAGTGCATCCTGTTTCCACTGATCATCCATGATATGTTCCTACAGCTTAATTGGAGTCTACCTGTGGTAAATTCAGTTGTTTGGACATGATTTTGAAAAGCATACACCTGTCTATATAAGGTCCCACACTTGACAGTGCATGTCAGATCACAAACCAAGCATGAAGTCCAAGGAATTGTCTGTAGACCTCTGAGACAGTCTGTCTTGAGGCACAAATCTGGGGAAGGTTACAGAAAAATATCTGCTGATTTGAAGGTCCCAATGAGCACAGTGGCCTCCATCATCCATAAATGGAAGAAGTTTGGAACCACCAGGACTCTTCCTAGAGTTGGCCAGCCATTTAAACTGAGCGATCGTGAGAGAAGGGTCCTAGTCAGGGAGGTGAAGAAGAACCCGATGGTCACTCTGTCAGAGCTACAGCATTCCTCTGTGGAGAGAGGAGAACCTCCCAGAAGATCAACCATTTCTGTAGCAATCCACCAATCAGGCCTGTATGGTAGAGTGGCCAGATGGAAGCCACTCCTTAGTAAAAAAGCACATGACAGCTCATCTGGAGTTTGCCAAAATGCACCTGAAGAACTCCCAGACCATGAGAAACAAAATTCTCTGGTCTGATGAGACAAAGCTTGAACTCTTTGGCGTGAATGCCAGGCGTTATGTTTTGGAGGAAACCAGGCACTGCTAATCACCAGGCCAATACCATTCCTACAGTGAAGCATGGTGGTGGCAGTATCATGCTGTGGGGATGTTTTTCAGTGACAAGAACTGGGAGACTAGTCAGGATAGAGGGAAAGATGAATGCAGCAATGTACAGAGACGTCCTGGATGAAGACCTGCTCCAGAGTGCTCTTGACCTCAGACTTAAGCAGGACAACGACCCTAAGCACACAGCCAAGATATCAAAGGAGTGGCTTCAAGACAACTCTGTGAATGTCCTTGAGTGGCCCAGCCAGAGCCCAGACTTGAATCCAATTGAACATCTCTGGAGAGATCTGAAAATGGCTGTGCATCAATGCTTCCCATCCAACCTGATGGAGCTTGAGAGGTACTGCAAAGAGGAATGGGCGAAACTGCCCAAAGATAGGTGTCCCAAGCTTGTGGCATCATATTCAAAAAGACTTGAGGCTGTAATTGCTGCCAAAGGTGCATCAACAAAGTATTGAGCAAAGGCTGTGAATACTTAAGTACATGTGATTTCTTAGGTTTTTTTTTTTATTAAATTTGCAAAAATCTCAAAAAAACTTTTTACACGTTGTCATTATGGGGCATTGTGTGTAGAATTTTGAGGACAAAAATTAATTTATTCCATTTTGGAATAAGTCTGTAACATAACAAAATGTGGAGAAAGTGAAGCGCTGTGAATACTTTCCGGATGCACTGTACATCTGGTGAAGAATTGGAAAGGAAAAGCCATTATGGTGAGGAAATGGTGTAGAGGTTTGCCCCCATTTCCAAAATGTATATGTGAATATTGTGGTCTAAATCCAGAGAACAGGTTTTTACAATGGTGCAAAGATAGCACCTAGAACTGATACTTCTTCCCTGGAAACTTATAATGAGCTGATAGGAAGAAAAATAAGGTTGACTGACACTTCGGGTATGTAGTCACCATATAATTTAGGGAATGTTGGGTTAATTTCTATCCCATTGCACTCAAATCAAACAACACTTCACTCACTATGTGGAACTCATACGCTTGAACCTTATAATGTCACAGGCTCCCTACATTTAAAATGAACAAAGTATCCAAGGTATGATCAGGACAACATCATGTGTATTATAAAAATGGCATAGGAGCTGAAGGGACTTATTTGGGAACCAGTGCTTGTAACACAATCTTACAAAGAGGACTTTTCAGAACTAAACTTGATTGGGGAAAGTCTTTTTTAGATATCATTAAATACACAACACCTAATAGGGAAGATTGTGTGAGCGAATTAAGTGTGTCATGACAGATGGAATGTTGGGGTACAATAAAACATACAGTCATCATATTGCAGAATGTGACAAGAAAGAAATAAGTATGGATGAGAAGGGTGCACATTGTAATGTTTCTTATGATGCTTTTTCTAACACATTGTCTAATAAACCATGACCCTACTACAGGGGTTATATTATGTGTGCGGACATAGGGCTTCTAAATGGTTATGGGTGAATTATTTTATAAGAATATTGCTACCCGATTCAGTGGTAATACAACATAAGGTTAAAAAAAAAATAAAAAAACATACTGTATATGAAAGAATTAATCCAGAAAAGAGTAAAAAAGATAAAATAAAGATACAAATGGTATATCAAAAGTACAAACACCTCTTTATACTGTCCCAAGGTTATAAGATTGGTTTGGGAACATAATAACATTTGGTACGTGTGAACTACCTGCAAATCAAGGAATGATACAGGAATTAAGAGAATTAATAAACCATATCACGGACATATACTACAGTACTTTTAGATTTGTGGTAAGAGAGCTTCAAGCAATAACACAGAATTAATGCAGCACAGACTACCTTACAGCTGTAACTTCAGGATATTGCGTTATTTTGCAAATGGTATATAGGTTAAAGTACATACAAATTCTTCGGATGCTGAAGAAATAATAAAAGAAAGGTTGAAAGAATTTAATTGGGAGATTTGCTAAAAATGAATTTGCTGAACAAATAAACATGATGGTGCGATTCCCGACAGCTGTTTCACCTGGTTGAACCCCAGTACTCACATGGATGGGAAATTGGTTGGTCAACATGATGCATACATTGGGAAGTTAATTATTTTTTTGTCATAATAATGTTGTTGATTTTCTATATATTAGTGAAATGATTCAAGAAGGTTTTCCAATGCATTAAGAAGAAATCAAACCATGCAATTTATGAGAGAGATGAACTTTCTTTGGAGTTATGAAGAATGTTTATGGGATGGAACTGATAAAACAGGAATATGTGGACGTACATATTCATTTAGCAACTCACAAATATATGCATGCTTATGTTACCTTTTCTGTACTGCAGTTTAGGGTATATAGAAAATCACTGAGAATTTATATATAGTTGTGTGAGTTGCAGATGACCACACTTGTCGAATGGCCCCAGGCCTAGAGAGGATAAGGCTCTCCCTTTCCTCTCTAAAGTAGGCAAGTGTGTGTCTGATGCAGCAGCCATTTTGTTTTATATCTTTGCTAAATGAATGTTAAATAATGTATTAAAAAGAGTGTAGAGAATAGTGTTTTATTTCTCTGTAGGTGTGATTAACTGCGGAGATATGTATAGGTTGAACTGCTATATAAATTGTTCTAGCAATAAGAATAATAGGTTTAAAATGTATACATTTTAACATGTACAGAACAGTTAACAGTAGCAGGTCTCAGATTTTCCATAAACCAATGAGGTAACTGAGATAGCATTTAACTTCAATAAGCAGAAATGAAGGCTAAATGGGCGGTCATGTCAGATTTCTACATTGGAACTGTCACGGCTGCCGACACTTTAGACTCCTGGAAGGAATCAGACCTACTGGGCTCAATAAACTGAGGTGGTTTTAGGAATTACCTTTTCATGAAATCTCAGTAACACGGAATAAAAGTAAATAGAATTTATTCACAGGCAGAATATTATAACAACGTTTCACATAAAGTCTCAACAACACAGAATTTCAGATAGGCAGTAATCAATATATGAGGCAAGACCTCAGGATGGTATAATGGACCTTACTAGGGTTGAGCCCTGTAGCGGGATGAACATCCAGAATAGGGTTGAGCCCTGCAATGTAGTGCTGATCCGGAACAGGGTTGAGCCCTGAGACGTGGTGAAAATCCGGAATAGGGTTGAGCCCTGCAATGCAGTGAAGATCTGGAGCAGGGTTGAGCCCTGTGATGTAGTGAAGATCTGGAGCAGGGTTGAGCCCTGTGATGTAGTGAAGATCTGGGACAGAGTTGAGCCCTGTGATGCGGTGAAGGTCCGGAGCAGGTTTTAGCCCTGCAGCCCTGAGGATCCAGAGTAGGATTGAGCCCCGCAATGTAGTGAGGGTCCGGAGCAGGGTTGAGCCCTGTGGTGTGACATGGATCCGGAGCGGGGTTAAGCCGTGCAATGCACTAAGGGTGCAGCGACGATAACTGTAACGGTGCAGTTGACAACTGTAGTAAAGGTGAGTTCAATGTCCACGGAAGTAGAAGACAACAGGCAGAGTAAATAATCCAGCAGGGGATGCAACCACAGCAATGAAGCAGAATAACAATACTTAGGCAATGGCAATGCTGAGCTCTGTAGTGCAGCTGGTAACCAGTATCAGAAGTTTAACCAGAACACGGGCAGAGATATAGCAAAGTCCACAGAAAACCACAGGCACAGCAGGGATCTGACAGGAGTCCTAGAAATACCTGAAAGTAATGTTGCACAGACACTGAGACACAGTTAGTAACAGGCTTTATACTAGAGGTCTGTGATCCATAGGAAGTTCAGAACATGTGACCCAAATGGAATCAGGTTTGAAATAATAAGCAATCAGAAATCCCACAACCTGACAACATCTTTGAGACAGTTGATCATTTTAACTCTCTATCCCCTGTATGTGGAGAATGTCAGCAACCAGTATAGCTCCTCCAAAGACCACAATGGAACTTTGGCAAATGTAGTTTATCTTTATGTATTGAAATAGTCACAGTCCTGACAGTACCCCCCCTTTTTGGGTGGTCTCCGAACACCCACCAGGTTTTAAAGGGAATTTAGCATGAAAATTACATATCAACTTAGGAGCATGGACATCAGAGTCTTTAATCCAAGATCTCTCCTCCAGGCCATAACCCTTTCAATCTACGAGATATTGCAATTGATTCTGATGCTTACGTGAATCCAGAATCTTATCAATCTCAAACTCCACACCTCGAGAAGTTGTTATGGGAGGTACTTTAGGCAAGCTGTCGTGAAATCGATTAAGAATCAATGGTCTAAGCAAAGAGACATGAAAGGAGTTAGGTACACGCATGGTTGGAGGTAACTGTAACTTACATGCCACTGGGTTGATAATTTTTACAATACGAAAAGGCTCAATATACCAGTAAGCAAACTTCATAGTAGGTACTTTAAGTCGAAGATTTCTAGTAGACAACCAGACACAATCCCCAACAGAATATTTAGGAACAGCCAAACATTTTCTATCATCAAAAATGTAATAATTATGAGAGGCTTTCCTAAGACACTTATGTACCTTTCTCCAAATTCCAGAAAAATGTTGGAGAGTAGCTTTAGCTGCTGGAACATCATACACCCTTGAAAAAGTCCCCAAACGGAACAAAACGCATTGGGAGGCACCTATATAACCATCCAGTTATATTCAGACTCCTTCTTAGACTTTTTTTTTTTACCATTTTTGACTTTAATCTGACACCCATTGCTGTAATGCTTGGCTAAATACTGCCCTATTTGCCTATCATAGTGAATGGGCCATTTTATCCTGCACCATAAACCAATGTTGATTGATATGGGCAGAACTTACTAAAATAAACAAGTGTTTTTACACTCATACCAATTGCTATTTGCTTACTAACCTATACTCCCCTCACACGCATGCACCCAGCAGATTGAACGCAGCATGGGACATCGGTGAACCAGCATCACAGCAGCAAGATTCGGTGAGTACACAGAACATATACTGCATATTGCATTGTAGTGTCCTAAGTTCCCTGATACTGTGATATCTGTGATTTTGAGGTGGAGAGGAGGAGCAGACGTGTACAGCATTATTCTACTGAATGAAACAAGAGACTTTTATATATATATATATAAGTGGAACATCATTGGACATTATTGGGAGATATATAGAGACTATCCTTAATAGGATGAACACCCAGCCTACAGATATTGCACCCAGTGTTAATTTATATATTTAAGAACATCCTCCCTACAGATTATTTTTCGGGACTGAAATTCTCTGTTTAGGTCATTTAACATATATTGGGCGAAAACATTATTGAAACAACTGCACGTTCAGATATACAGACACACAAATACTAACTCCCATTAACACGATTCTCATTACCCTGGAGTGCTTGGACACATATTTTATTCAAAAAAGCTGCTGGAACGTCCACTGTAGGAATTGATTGAAGCTCAGGAACTCGGGGATGCCGACCAGAGTTGGCGGAAAACGGACTTACACCTGTAGCAGATGAATAATGAAAGTTATGGGCAAACTCAGCCCAAGGCAAAAAATCTATCCAATCATCTTGAGAAGAGGAAATATACAGTCTCAAGAAAGTCTCCAACTCCTGGACATCTTTTTTCATGGAAGGCCACCAATAATAACGTTGCAAAAATGAGTACATTTTATGAACCCCTGGATGTCCAGAGAAACGAGAATTATGAGCTCAAGAAAGAAGTTTACCTCGTAACTCAGTTGCCACAAATATCTTCCCAGGAGGAGTATCCAGAGAGATGGCGGTTGAAGAAAAGGCCAGAGGGTTTATCCTCATTTTGTTCTTTCTCTTCCAACACTGAGCGAGAAAGTGCATCTGCCTTTTTATTCAATGAACCTGGACAATACCTGAGGACAAAATTCAAAACGAGAAAAGAAGAATGCCCAACGAGCCTGTCGTGGGTTCAAACAATGGGCAGTCTTCAAATACAACAATTCATGTGATCTGTAAAAATAGTAATGGGATACTTTGCACCTTCTAATAAATATCTCCATTCCTCCAAAGCTAACTTAATAGCTAACAATTCTTGGTCCCCAATGGAGTAATTACTCTCAGCACTGGAAAACTTTCGTGAGAAGAATACACAAAATACTGTTCTCCCATCTGCAGACACTTAGGATACTTTAGCCCCAACTCCATAAGTGGAGGCATCCAGCATAAATGGTCTCTCAACATCAGGTTGAACTAGAATGGGGCCGCAGAAAATGCATCTTTAAGAGTCTGGAAGGCATCCAACACCTCTGGGGACCACACTTTGGGGTTAGCCCCTTTTTTTGTCATAGCAGTGATTGGAGCTACAATCGTTGACAATGCTTTGATAAACTTTCTGTAATAATTGGCAAAGCCTAAAAATCTCTGAATAGACCTTAATGAAGTGGGCAAAACCCAATCTTGAATAGCCTTCAACTTCTTGGGGTCCATCTGAAGTTCGGAACCAGAGATAATATGCCCCAAAAAGGGTATAACCGGAACTTCAATAACGCACTTGGAGATCTTACCATAAAGCTTATTAGCTGGAAGGCGGCTTAATACCTCTTTGACATGGGTACGATGATCAGAAAGATTCCTGGAAAAAATCAAAATATCATCAAGATAAACAATAACAAACTGATAAAGTATATCTTGGAAAATTGAATTCACAAACTCCTGGAACATCACGGGAGCATTACATGACGAGGTTCTCATATTGGCCATCTCGCGTATTAAACGCAGTTTTCCACTCATCTCTTTCTTTAACTCTGATCAAGTTGTAAGCTCACCTTAAATCAAGTTTAGTAAACAGTCGAGACCCCTTAACTCTGTCAAACAATTCTGTAATGAGATGCAAAGGATATTTGTTTTTTACCGTGATCTCATTTAGACCTCTAAAGTCGATACATGGATGAAGACCACCATCTTTTTTCTTTACAACAAAGAAGCCCGCTCCAGCGGGAGATGAAGAAGGTCTGATAAACCTCTTTCGTAGGTTATCTCGCACATATTGCGACATGGATTGAGTCTCAGGAACAGAGAGAGGGTATACTCGACCTTTGGGTGGCATTTTACCAGGAATAAGTTCAATAGGACAATACCAGGGATGATGCGGTGGAAGTTCGTCAGTGCCAACGTCTACAGTGAAGAGGCGACTCCGGGATGCTGGCCTTCTAGACAGAGTGGCAAAGAAAAAGCAATATCTGAGACTGGCCAATAAAAGGAATATATTAATATGGGCAAAAGAACACAGACAATGGACAGAGGAAGATTAGAAAAAAGTGATATGGACAAACTAATCGAAGTTTGAGGTGTTTGGATCACACAGAAGAACATTTTTGAGACACAGAACAAATGAAAAGATGCTGGAAGAGTGCCTGACACTATCTGCCAAGCATGGTGGAGGTAATGTGATGGTCTGGGGCTGCTTTGGTGCTGGTAAAGTGGGAGATTTGTACAAGGTAAAATGGATTTTAAATAATGAAGGCTATCACTTCATTTTGCAACGCCATGCCATACCCTATGGACAGCACTTAATTGGAGCCAATTTCCTCCTCCAACAGGACAATGGCCCAAAGCGCACCTCCAAATTATGCAAGAACTATTAGGGAAGAAGCAGGCAGCTGGTATTCTGTCTGTAATGGAGTGGCCAGGACATTGAGCTGTTGTGGGAGCAGCTTGACCGTATGGTATGCAAGAAGTGCCCATTAAGCCAATCCAACTCCTGGGAGGTGCTTCAGGAAGCTTGGGGTGAAATTTCTTCAGATTACCTCAACAAATTGACAGCTAGAATGCCAAAGGTCTGCAATGCTGCAATTGCTGCAAAAGGAGCATTCTTTGACAAAAGCAAAGGTTGAAGGACAAAATTATTATTTCAAATAAAAATTATTATTTCTAACCTTGCCAATGTCTTGACTATATGTTCTATTAATTTTGCAACTCATTTGATAAATAAAAGTAAATTTTCATGTAAAACACGAAATTGTCTGTGTGACCCCAAACTTTTGAACGGTAGTGTATATATAATTAATGTACTAATGTTGTAGCACTGGATGTGTATCTAATCTATCATAAAAACTTTACAACGGTGCACATATATATATATATACAGTGGCATAACTAGGGTAGGGCGAGCGGGGCATGTGCCCTGGGCGCCGTCCGACAGGTGGCGGCGGGTGTGTGTGTTTGTGGTGGCTGGCATCACCGGCCACGGTCCAGCCTGCCCTAGTTATGCTGTGTAGCGCCGACCGCAGTTTGTGTGGTCAGCGCTACACCTTTACACAGGACTGGCGCTAGGCTTCCCAGCGCCGGTCCTGTGCCGCACAGCCGAGCCCCTTCCCTCCCCCTGAGCACTTGCCCAATAGCTCCAGGAGGAGGGTGGTAGGCGGGCTCAGGTTGTGCTAACACACACATCGCCGCCAGCGCGGCAGCGATGTGTATGTTACCAGCAGCCAATAAGAGTCAGACGACTCTCATTGGCTGCTGCTGCTGCACACACATCACCGCTGGGTGGCAGTGATGTGTGTGTGAATCAGCAGCCAATTAGAGTCACACAGACTCTCATTGACTGCTGCAGCGCCCACTGCAAGAGCCGGGCTGGAGCTCATTCATGAGTTCCGCCTTCCGGCTCATGCAGTGGGTAATTTGAGAGATGTCATGACATCTCTCCCATAATGCTGAGCGCGCCCAACGGGAGGAGTAACGTTCAGCGGCGGTGGGACTGGTGTCCGGAGCTGGAGCGTGGATTCAGGTAAGTGTATATTTTTTTTAATGTGTCTGCACTACTGGGAGCACAACGGGGGAGAGGGTGGCTACTACTGGCAGCACCATTACTGGAGGGGACCTCTACTGGGGGGGCTACTACTGGGGGCACTTCATTGGGAGGGGGAACCTCTACTGGGGACTACTACTGGGGGGGAAACTACTACTGGGGGCACTATATAAGGGGCTTATTACTAGGGGCACTGCACTGGGGGGACCACTACTGGGGGCACTGAATAAGGGAAACTAATAGGGGGCTGTATAAGGGGGACCACTACTGGGGGTACTGTATAAGGGGCACTACTAGGGGCCTGCATAAGACGCCTACTGGACCACTACTGGGGACATTGCATACTGGGGGTACTGTATAAGGGGCACTACTGGGGTTAAGGTGCATATGGATAGGAATGTTCTGAGTGATGATAAAGGGGGATGTGTCATGTTGACATGCCCCATTTTTTGGAGCTCGCACAAGGGGGGGCCTCCATTTTTAAATTTGCCCTGGGCTCCAAATATCCTAGTTACACCACTGTGTATATATCGTTGAGGAATTCGAGATTAATGATGGGGTACAAACGTGGCAAAAATTTGAAGGAATGGATTGTACATAATGATATTGGTAAGATGAAAAAAGATTCACGAGGACAACACTTTTTGCAGAAGAAGCCGGGATGTTACAGGTGCACTGGCTGCACTACGTGCAGTTATCTGGAGACAGGTCATTTTTTCACCCATCCACATTCAGGCAAGTAATTTCCTATCAAACACATATTGACCTGTACCAGTCGGTTCGTGGTATACCTGATTAAGTGCCCTTGCGGAATGGCCTACGTTGGAAAGACAACATGCACTTTTCGCGAGAGAATGGCGCAACATAGGTCCGCTATTCATCAATCGTTGGAGGGCAAAGCAATTGATCAACCGGTTGCTCGTCATTTTGCCCAGTTTAGGCATCTGCTGGCCACACTGAAGTATAAAGTTATAGATCATCTCCCTCAGAATATAAGAGGAGGTGACCGTGATAGGAGACTGTTGCAGTGTGAAACCTTTTGGATACATAAATTTGAGACTGTGGCCCCATTGGGCTTGAATGAGCATATATCTTTTTCAAGTTTTCTATAGTATTGCACCTATAGTATCATTAAGAGTACTAGAATTTGTAACGGGTGTACTAGATGTTATTGGCCGCTTAGCCCCAGATGATGTCGTCAGGTTGAGTGGTTTTTGATAGCATACTTTTTAGGTGTGTAATAATTTCAGATTTTTGTGATCTGTTTTGCATAACACACAGTATTTCAGTTGAGGATGGATGTGGTCATACTCTTTCTGACTGCATCTCTAGTTTTGCACTTTGAATCATACCCAGGGATACGTTTCTAGTGGGTCATGTACATTTCTCTAGTTAATTGAGTTTTTTCTGATCTTTAATTTTTTCTTTCTTATGTTTTTTTCCTCTTTTTTTCTTTTTTGCTTTTATCTCATCTCTATGGTGCTTGCTGGAGGTGTTTAATTAATGTTTGTGTTGTTTTTTACAGTAGGAGTGTCATTAAATGATAGGGATTTCATGTTTGGTGGAGCTTAAGGATTGGGCACCATTGTTATGTGATGTTATGTGTTTTTAAATGTGGTGTTCATGTATAATTAGTTAGCCCAGGTTTTTCGCTACTGCTCGTGGGTCCGTGTTTCTCTCTGCCGACTGGCGTTGTCTAGGAGACGGGAAGCGGGTGACGTCATCCGGCTGCGACGGTGACGCGGCAACTTCCTAGTCCCACTGTGATGACGTCGGCGGGGAGTCAGCGGACGCACGTGGAAGGTGGCGTTTACCGGGCAGACTTGTCTATAATGGTATGTCATACATGTATGTTGTTTGTGTTCTTGATAAAAGTCCGGAAGGACTGAAACGTTGGACCAGACTTAATGTCTCTGACTGTTATTTTCCAAAAAACCCACGAGTGCCGCCTTACATCAACTGTCTATATATATATATATATATATATATATATATAATTATATATACATATGCTAGAGATGAGCGGGATTGGATCTCAGAGATCCGAACCCACCCGAATTTTGAAATCCGGGGCGAGAACCGAACGTGCGCTCGTTTCCTCCGCCGGCCCCGGATCTCAAAACGAGGCAAAACCATAGAGACAAAATCTCGCAGCTCGCGAGCATTCATCTCTATATATATGGGAACATGCGGCGGCTGCCATTTTACTCTGGCTGTGGAGACTAAACAGGGAGGGTAGGTAGTGTAGGACTGGGAGGCACTTACCTGTGCTGGTGCTGTGCTGTCTGCTGTGTCCTGGGCTGGTGCACTGCTGATCCATTTGGTGCTGTCACTGCTGTGCTGTCTGCTGTGTCCATCTGGGCTAGTGCTGTGCTGTCTGCTGTGTCCATCTGGGCTGGTGCTGATCCATCTGGGCTGGTGCTGTGCTGTCTGCTGTGTCCATCTGGGCTGATGCTGTTGCTGATCCATCTTGGCTGGTGCTGTGCTGTCT
The DNA here is from genome assembly GCA_031769625.1 of Taudactylus pleione. NCBI lineage: Eukaryota > Metazoa > Chordata > Amphibia > Anura > Myobatrachidae > Taudactylus > Taudactylus pleione. The sequence continues at coordinate 3,119,457 of JAUIMM010000086.1, forward strand.
GCTGCATCCATCTGGGCTGGTGCTGATCCATCTGGGCTGGTGCTGTGCTGTCTGCTGTGTCCATCTGGGCTGGTGCTGTTGCTGATCCATCTGGGCTGGTGCTGTGATGTCTGCTGCGTCCATCTGGGCCCAAATACTGGCCCCGAAAAAAATATAAAAAATATATATTGTATTTTTATTTTTTTTCTGTGTGTGTTAGGCTTAGCCGCAAAAGATACAGCAACGCAACCTAGTGCTGCCCGACTCCAGTCGTCATCAGCCTGTGCTCTGGGCCCAAGTTCTGGACCTGAAAAAAAAAATAAAGTGTATTTTTTTGTCTAATATTTGTCTGTGTGCGTGTTAGGCTTAACCGCACAAGATACAGCTAGTCAGCAACGCAACCTAGTGCTGCCCAATTCCAGTCGTCATCAATCTGTGCTCCACGCCCAAGTTGTGGACCGGCAAAAAAAATAAAACATAGTGTATTTTTTTGTCAATTTTTTTTCTGTGTGCGCATGACTGCACGTGTGTAAATTTTGTAACCGCACCTTGGCTACACTAATGATGCTTGTGACACTGCTTCAAGACCACAGAAAATATGGAGGGCTGTCACATGACAGGAGAGCAAGGCCAAGAACCACATGTTGTAGCTGTCGCCAGCAGTGCAAGGCCGTCAACTTCCTCGTCCTCTATGGAGGCCCATGCCCCAGAGCTTAAGTCATGCCATCGATATGGTAAAGCTACTTTTACTGAAGTTAAGAAAAAAGAATTGAAAGGCAACTTGCCTTTAGATAATCAAAAACTTGGCAATATGCCATTCACTACACGAAGTGGCAAGGAAAGGATAATGCCTTGGCCTTTATTTATGATGATTGCTGGTTCTGATAGCCCTTCTGCTTGTAGTAGTAGTGGTGGTGGTACCATTAAAAAATTGAAAGTTGTTAAGATGAGTAAGACAGCTCCGGAAAAACCAACTGTGTGCCCTGAGAAATCGAAATCACAAATCCCAGAGAAGAGTGCAAGTGTGTCTGCAGTTGCCATGTGTGAGCCAGAACTAAATACTAGTGTACTGGATTATCCTCCAAGTTCCAACATTTGTGTGCCCTCTGTAAATGTGGGGAAGGGCAGTCAACATCTTGCAGATGTAGTCAGTGAGGATGCTTCTGTGGAATTGCACATGGAGGAGGAGGATATTTTGGTAGTTGAAGGTACTAAGGATGATGAGGATGTTGATGATGAAGATGTTGGTGATGAGAATGTTGATGATGAAGCTGTTGTTGATGAGAATGTTGATGCTGAGGATGTCCTTTGAGTAAGTAAGGCAACAGCTGTTGCCCATGGATTGAAAAAGCGGTTAATGGATTTGTGTCCTCCCAGTTTCCACTGTTTTGAGGTACCAGGCAGGGCTGCCCCCTTTCACCAATTTTGTTCGCCCTTGCCATTGAACCATTTGTGTATAAAATCAGAGCTAGCTTAGATATACTAGGATTTACCACAGGAAATAGGGTGGACAAGATTGCGTTATATGCAGATGACAATCTATTGTTTATTTCAAAATATATTGTCTCAATGCCGCATGTTCTAAGTATTATAGATACATTTGGTTTTAAAAATAAACTGGGATAAATCTTATGTACTTCCATTTACGGGTCCTAACCCTGCTAACCCAATATTAAAATCCTCGCTGCAATGGGTAAACTCCTTCATCTACCTAGGGATTTGGATCTCCAATGACCCCTTGCGATATATACCCCTTAATATTATCCTGCAGCTGGAATATATTAAAACTCGATTTTCTGTCTGGGGTAAACTACCATTATCTTTGACAGGCCGGGATAATCTAGTTAAAATGGTCTTGCAACCTAAATTACTATATGTTACTATATGTTCCACATTGCCCTCATTAGACACTATACTATTATGCCACACAGTTAGCGCAATTGTGGGAATGGTTCCAGGAGCTGCAAGTAGATTCACTGCCTAATCTCCTTATGGCTGGGAGTGGCACGGGCCTGTCTCCGGTACAACTACTCCTTAGCGATTATCTGACAGCGGTCAGGGTTCCTCTGTTTAAACAAGCCATAATGATCTGGAGGTTGACCTTGGGGGCTCTACAAGATGAGGGTTTAGACCCGGATACCCCTTTAGTTTATGCAAAAGCGCTTACTGAGCTCTCTGAGTTACAAGTTGGGGAGGTTTGGAGAAAGAGGGGTGTGATTTCTATTGGGCAACTATACCGAGAAGGGCATCTGAAATCATTCCAGCAACTTCAAGATGAGTTTAAAGTCTCTGGGGAATACTTTTATAGATTCCTTCAACTAAGGCATGTACTCAATGCTCAATTTAGTGAGGTTCCTTTGCTTCTCCGAGATTCACTGATTAACAAATTGTCATCTGCAGGCTCTCGCCATCTGATTTCTATTATATATTGTAAACTACTGTATGGGCATCATGATTCAACTCTAGCACATATTAGACAAAAATGGGTGAATGATGTTGGTGTACTCTCTGATGAGGAATGGAATGAGGCCCTGGCTAGTCCATGTAATGCCACAGTATCTGCTCGATTTTAGCAAATACAGCTGTTTATACTTCACAGAGTGTACATGACGCGTACTAGACTACATGCGATTGGGGGTAGGGCAAATACACAATGTCCTAAATGTAATTTATCAGGAGGTACTTTTTGGCATCTTATGTGGCAATGTCCAAAGATATGTACTTTCTGGCAAGATGAGTGTCGTAATCGTATTATATCTGATATGGGTATACAACAGGATGTCCTCACTCCAGTATCCTGTGTATTGAAGAAGATTCCATTGGTAAATACTCTAAATTATTTGTAACTAATATGGCAATGCTCGCTAAGGTGTGTATAGCAAGGGAATGGATGGCTCCTTGCGGCCCGAGTATTAACGCCTGGCTCTCACTGGTGAACACAGTCGTCTCACACGAAAAATATGTATATATAGCCAGGAAATCAGAACAGAAGTATCTTGAAATTTTGTCTAGATGGTTAGAATCACCCAATGCTGATTGTGTTAATTAAAAATGTGGCAAAGATTTGTAAGTGCACGTTGAGCCTTGATGACTTTTGCAAAATACTAATGTCAGTGAGTCTTCCTATGTGAGATGATTCAAGATGTAAATGAGCCTGCTTAATTCCTTTTAAAAAATGATTTGTTTATATAACCCAAAATGTCCTGGTTATCATTGAAATAAGAGACCACATCTTTGTTCTCCTTGAAAGAATATATAATTTATTGTAAATTAACAGATGCCAATGCAATGTTTTCAAATTGATACAGCAGTGTAAATTTTTAGTTGTTATGTTGTGTCTACTAAAAATCAATAAAAAACGTATTGAATAGTTTCTCAATATACACTCACCTTATTTAAGATGTAAATGCAGATATGGACAGAATCACACCGCTATCCACCAGTGTTCTTATTTTGTAGGTGTAGATTTCACGTGGTTTCAGTTGACAATCCGGTGCTTGTTCATGGATGGTTTATGGAAAGAAAGCTGTCAATAGTGTTCTCCATTTTTGGTAAGGCGGGGATAATGTCAAGCTGGTACACCTTTAAATTAGAGATGTGCAGGCTTTGATTAGTTCAGATTTTCCCACCGATTAGATTTTTCCCCCCTAATATCGGGTCTCAGAAAGAGGCAAAACCTCCTCTTTCATGGACAAACATTATCTTTCATGGACTTTTGTTTATAAAAGATTATGTTTGTCCATGAAAGATGAAGTTTTGTCTCTTTTGGAGACCCAATATTTGGCGTGAAAAAAATCTGAATTTGGCGGGAAAATCTGAACTAATCCGAGCTTGCTCATATCTCCACTTTAAATTTATTGATTTCAACATTAGACATTTATTTGAAAACCTAATGTCTGTATAATCCACACCCTGGTAAATTTTGACAGAGACTCAGGGCCTAATTCATTGCATATGCACCGCAGTGCACGAACCGGCCACTGTCGCAGTGACTACGCAGGCCCATCGCAGAGTGATTGACAGGAAGAGCCATTTGTGGGTGGTAATAGGGTGTGGTTGGCAAAATACAGGCATGCCAGTGCGTTTGAACACTGTTACAGGGGCATGCATAAATTATCCAATGCGACGCCTTATGCAGTTTGAGTACACACAGCATGCAATGAAGTTAGTACTTTCTGAGTAAGGTCTGACCTTGTGCAAGTGTGCATGAGGCACCGATTGTACTGATGGTTTCGTCTTGCTAAACATTACAGATGTGTGTAAGGTCAAGGGGCAACCTTATGTAATACTGCGGCGGCATAGCGATCAAAATTGATTAGCATACTATCGCAGTTGAACTGCGTGTGTAACCGCTATTGCAATCGCAGTTGTGATCCATAGTGAATCAGGCTCTCAATTTACTGACAGTAAATTCCCACTTGGTCTTGTGAAAACTGTATCACCTATCACCAAGGGCACTTTGGGAATAAATCAGATGGTATTTTTTAAAGGCAGGTCAAATTAGCATATAAGATGTATATCTGCTGCTAAGAAATGTACCTAATGCGTAGATGAAAAATTATTTACTACAAGATTACTACAGATATGTATATATATGTATATATATATATATATATATATGTGTGTGTGTATATATATATATATATATATTAGGGATGAGCGGGTTCGGATTTCTGAAATCCGAACCCACCCGATCCGAGACGTATCCGAGTCAGGTTCGATTTTCTCACCTGACTTGGATCTGAAATCGAGGCAAAACGTCATCATCCCGCCTTCCGGATCTCGCAGGTTGTGGATACTATAAAAGGTCCCCGCGTTGGTACCATTTCTCACTCCGGCTGTGGACAGTGAAGAGGGAGGGTGGGAGCTAGGGCTGGCTGGGCTGTGTTGTGCTGCTGTTGTCCATAGGGGCTGTGTCCACTCAGGGCCTGATTCAGAGCCGCTCGTAAGCAGCCGCTTGTTTGCTCCGAGCGATGTCCACACATCTGCGCATGCGTATGGGTCGTAATGCGCATGCACCAACCAGTCAGTGCGGTCGGAAAACGTGTGTTCGCAAAATTGCTAGTGCCTGCTAATTTGAGTGACAGGATGAGGCGTTTGTGGGTGGTAACAGGGGAAGGTGCTTGAAAACGGGGAGTGGAGATCCGAACGCAGGCGTGCCAAACGGTCAAAACGGGCATTTTAAGGGTGTGCATAATTAACAAAGCAGCGTCATCGACCACGTCACTTGGTTGTTTCTTAGCCTGAACTGTTCGCATGACTGCGGTAGGAAAATCCAACCACAAGCACTGCGAGCAGTTCAGACGCCTTTCGATGTACTAGATTAATCTAATAAATAGCGGAGATGACGTATGATGCGAGCGGCCAGGGGGCGTCTTTACAAAATAGCGAGCGCATGTTTCGTATGCTCGCTCAGACATAGAGGCGTCAACAGACCGCAAAGAGTAAGCGCTCAATTTAAATATCCGGCCCCTTTTTCTGAACGAGCAAGCGCAAACAGCGTCCGGCTCTGAATCAGGCCCTCAGTCCATAGGGGCTGACTGGGCTGTGTTGTGCTGCTGTTGTCCATAGGGGCTGGCTGGGCTGTGTTGTGCTGCTGTCATAGGGGCTGGCTGGGCTGTGTTGCGTAGTCAGTTGTCCATAGGGGCTGTGTCCACTCCAAAGTCTATAGGGGCTGGCTGGACTGTGTTGTGCAGGTCTCATAAAGGCTGTAGTCCTAGAGGGGTGCTATAGTGTTGTCCAGGGGGTGATCTGTCCATCAGGGGTGCTCCCCCAAAGTGCACTCCAAAAAAAATTTTACATTTTTTTTTCTGTGTTTGTGAATTGTGTGCGCAGAAGTCGCACGTGCATCAACAAAGTAGCGCCAAGCATGCGTCTGTGTCATAAATCAAGGGCCAGCTGGCTTGTGCTGTAACCCCCAGTGCACTCCAAACACAATAAAAAATAATTTTCTGTGTTTGTGAATTGTGTGCACTGTGGCTGCACGTGCATCAACAAAGGAGCAGCCCCAAGCGTGCGCCTGTGTCATAAGTAAAGGGCTGGCTGGCTTGTCTGTTAAAGGGTGCTGTAACACCCAAAGTGCACTCCAAAAAAAAAAAAAATATATTTCTTTTGTGTTTGTGAATTATGTGCGCAGTAGCCGCACGTGCATCAACAAAGTAGCGCCAATCGTGCGTCTGTGTCATAAGTAAAGGGCTGACTGGCTCATCTGTTAAAGGGTGGTGTAACCCCCAAAGTGCACTCCAAACAGAATTAAAAATTATTTTCTGTGTTTGTGAATTGTGTGCACTGTGGTTGCACATACATCAACAAAGGAGCAGCGCCAAGTGTGCGCCTGTGTCCCATAAGTCTGTTAAAGGGTGGTGTAACCCCCAAAGTGCACTCCAAAAAAAATTATTCTTTTCTGTGTTTGTGAATTGTGTGCGCTGTAGCCGCACGTCCATCAACAAAGGAGCAGTGCCAAGCGTGCGCCTGTGTCATAAATCAAGGGCCGGCTGGCTTGATCATTAAAGTTTGCTGTAAACCCCAAAGTGCACTCCAAGAAAAATTTTAAATTCTTCTTTTTTGTGTTTGTGTGCGCCTTAGCCACACGTATATATCAATCAATATAACATAAATGGAGGACCAAACTATGTCCCCTAAAAATAAAATAGGGAAAGATCAAGAACCACTTCCTCCTAGTGCTGAAGCTGCTGCCACTAGTCATGACATAGATGATAAAATGCCATCAACATCATCTGCCAAGGTCGATGCCCAATGTCATAGTAGAGGGCATATAAAATCCCAAATGACAAAGTTCAGGAAAATTACCTTAAAAAAAACATTTAAATCATCTGAGGAGAAACGTAAACTTGCCTATATGCCATTTATGACACGGAGTGGCAAGGAACGACTAAGGTCTTTCCCTATGTTCATGACTAGTGGTTCAGCTTCACATGACGATGGAAGCCCTCCTCCCGCTACAAAAATCAAACGAGTTAAGCTGGCAAAAGCACAGCGAAGAACTGTGCGTTCTATGCGTTCTAAGAAGATATCACAATTCCCCAAGGAGAGTCCAAGTGTGGTGGCGGTTGCGATGCCCGACCTTCCCAGCACTGGACGGGAAGAGGTGTCTCTTTCCACCATTTGCACGCCCTCTGCAAGTGCTGAAAGGAGCACCCACAGTCCACTTGCTGATATGCAAATTGAAGATGTCACTGTTGAAGTACATCAGGATGAGGATACTGGTGTAGCTGGTACTGAGGAGGAAGTTGATGAGGAGGATTCTGATGGAGATGTGGTTTGTTTAAATCAGGCTCCGGGGGAGACAGTTGTTGTCCGTGGTGTGAAAAAGCCCATCACGGTCATGCCTGGGCAGAAGACCAAACATTCCACCTCTTTGGTCTGGCAATATTTCTATCCAAATCCGGACAACAACTGTCTTGCCATATGTACCATATGTAAAGGTGAAATAAGTAGGGGTAGGGACATTAACCACCTAGGAACATCCTCCCTTATTCGTCACCTGCAGCGCGTTCATAAAAAGTTACTGTCAAGTTCAGAAACTTTGGCTAAGCCCATAAGCAGTCCAGGGACACCTAAATCCCTTTGTCCTGTTGTATCCAAGCGCCTGCAAACCACACCATCAACTCCCTCCTCGTCAAATTTCCTCCTTAGTCAGGATCGGAAGTAGTCCTGCAGGCCATGTCACTGGCATGACTGACTCTCCTATCCGGGATTCCGCCGGAGGAGCCTGCATTGCTATGCCTACTGCTGCCGCTGCTGCTGTTGCTGCTGGGAGTCGTTCATCATCCCAGAGAGGAAGTAGGAACACCACTACTTTTACTGAACAATTGACCCTCCAACAGTCCTTAGCGAGGAGTACGACAGCAGTCATCCTGAAGCAAAACGTATAACTGAGGCCTTGACTGCTATGTTGGTGTTAGACGTGCATCCGGTATCCGCCATCAGTGCAGTGGGATTTAGACAATTGATAGAGGTAGTGTGTCCCCTGTTCCAAATCCCATCTAGATTCCAATTCACTAGGCAGGTGATACCGAGATTGTACAGAAACGTCAGAAAAAGT